>JAKSZU010000011.1:20415345-21755345 GCA_026018925.1 Tupaia tana
CCAGCAGCTTGAAAACATGGCAGGCACATGTGCATATGCACTCAAAATTCCAAGAGGAAAGTGGAGGATACCAGGTTGTGGCATGGCTATACTCCCTAGAGGGTGATTTCCCACTTTCTCCAGTACGCATGTGCTCTACAGCAAAACTAAAGATACTAGGGGAGGTACTGTCTCTCTAGCTCATGAAATAAATAAACTCAAATAAGAAAGGAAGAAAGAAAAAGACTTAAGTTATCAAGTTATTCCAGGAAATACTTTCAGATCCAGGATCCAGTTTCCCGTCCAGTTATAGCTTTAAGATGAAGTCTTCTCAGTTTGAGCCCAAAACCATTTTTCATAGAACCTACTAGATGTGTTTATCCATGTTGACCAAGAGTCCAATGCTGTCATCTGGAAGTGGATAAAGAGTTACTCCCTAAATTCACCCAAAGAGTTAAGACCAGAAGTACTGGAAAGATTCCTACTGAGGTCATTTGGAGTTTAGGGGAATTTTTGGTTTGGGTTTTCTTCTAATTTTAATTGCTTATAAAAGCTCCTTAGCGTCAAGTAAAGAACAACAACAACAAATGTGAAAAGTTAACTTCCCTAAGATGTTTATTCAAAAGAAAAAATGTGTTCCTTGCAACTCCCATGCAGGACAGGATTAAAACTAGATAATATTGTATGAAAAGGAAAGGGAAACCCAAATTACTCAAGTACAAAACAACAGCTGCACTGAAAGGCCCGCCAGAGAAGCGACTTATCTGCTTAGTCACAATCTGTTTCACGGATCCCAGATCTGCTGCAGGGATACCAGAGTCGGTTCCATTCCTGTCAAAAGCGATTACATGAACCATCAAAACCAAACTCCAATGGCTTCATTTGAAAGGCCTGCCTCCCAGGTCGCCTGAGTCATCCATTAATTATCCTCCCAGAGGGTGCTCAGCCTTTTTCACAGATTACTAAGCAACAGACAAAATAAGCAAACGATCAGAGTGAGGGAAGATAAGGAATTCCATTCTGTATCTAACAGGTTTCCTCTGGTCCTGGCTGATCCCAAGACCCAGAACAGACCCTGTGAGCCTTCAGCACAAGTTCCAATACAGACAGACACTGGTTACTTTTGCAATCAGGTGGAAAGGATAAATTAGAAACTAATGAAAATGGTTATTTCTAGATGTGGAAGTGAGACTTCTCTTAGTGTATCACCTTATATACTGCTGACTTTTAAACCCTCTAAGTATTTTACTGATTGAAAAAATAGAATCAAATAAAAAGCATGAGGAAAAATGCGAATCCCCAAGTTGAATACGAACGGAAATACATGAACCTGACTATATGTGACAATTCTGACCTATCTACTTAAAAAGGGGAAATAATTAAAATGACTTTTGGATACAGTCTCTACCTGTTCATCTCTACGTGGATATAATCTAAGCACACACACAAAAACTGAAATGGAATCTTGACCTTTACTGAGGTTTATAGTTGGCCATGACATCAGTGTTATAAATCTGTTAATAACTGCGGGACAAGAGGAACACAAATGCAGGAATGAGAGAAGGAACAAAAGGGCCCTATGATGCTGGATCTGAATGGAATGTATCAGCGTAAATGTAAGACTTCAAAAATATTTAAATTTCTTGGCTCCTTCTACTGAAAGAGACCAGAAGCGGTGACATAGCTAGCAATGAGCACCCTTTAACGCCAGAGCTTGGTTTCTAAAAACTGTTGCTCCTATAAAAAGAACCAATGAGTCTTAAAGAAACAGGTGATTCTAAGACTGGGACAGGGAAAGGACAAACTGAGCTTGGGTATCTAATTGTGATCTGGACAACCATGGAAATGCTTAAAGGACGTTGGGGGACATGTTAAAAGGATTCAAGAGCCATCTTGAAGTGACTCATTTATCAAATTTGGGGTAGAGCGGGCTTTTCTTTTATTTTTTTAAAGAATTACTTTATTTATTTCAATTCGACCAGAGAGGGACAGAGCGAGAGAGAGAGAGAAACGGAAAGTGAGAAAGCAAGCCACCAGGTCTAGGACTCAAACCATAGTTGGCCATGTGGGAGCCCAGTGCCCTTAACCACCACACCATTGCTGGCCTCTGGATAGAGCACTTTAAGAAATGATAAAAGTTGGGAACCAGCAGTTAGTGTAATGGCTATGTCGCTGGACTCCCACGTAGTCGACCGTGGTTCACGTCTCGGACCCGGTGGCTTACAACTCACGCCGGGCGCGTGTGCGTGCGTGCCCAAGATCCCGAGAGGAGAATGGAGGAGAAGGGATTGCGGCGTGACCATCCCCCCTGGGGGGTGATTTCTCGCTTTCTGTCTCTATGTCTCTCTCTGTCTGTCTGGCGAGCGCACGCGCCCTATAGCGAAAAACCTCTCCAAAAAAAAAAAAAAGAAATGATAAAAGTTAATGGACTGGGACCAGCAGGTGGTGTGGTGGTTGGGGTGCTGGACACTCCCACATGGTCAATCATGGTTCAAGTCCCAGACCTGGTGGCTTGCTTTCTCATTTTCCCTCCCTCCCTCCCTCCCTCTCTCTCTTTCTCTCTCTGTCTCTCTCTTTGTTCAAATTAAAATAAATAAATGAGTAAAATTTAGAAAGTTAATGGACTATTGTAATTGAGTTAAAAAAAAATAGCCATGGGAACCAGCAGTTAGCATAATGGCTATGTCGCTGGACTCCCACGCAGTCGACCGCGGTTCGCGTCCCGGACCCAGTGGCTTAAAACTCACGCCAGGCGCGTGTGTGTGCGTGCCCAAGATCCCGAGAAGAGAATGGAGAAGGGACTGCGGCGTGGCCATCCCGCCTGGGGCGGTGATTTCTCGCTTTCTGTCTCTATGTCTCTCTATGTCTGTCTGGTGAGCGCATGCGCCCTATAGCAAAAAACTTCTCCAAAAAAAAAAAAATAGCCATGAGTCCAAAGTGATACTAAAAAAAGGGGAACAAAGGGCTCTTTTCTATATAAGGAAATGAGCTAATAAATACACAAGGAGGAGCAATTTAGAGATCAACATTCTGTAATAATCAATATAAAGAAAAGCTCCCGGACATGACCGTCAACATAGCAATAGATGTTAAAGACACTGGGTAACAAACTACTGGGGACAGACTATTGCTGTGATCATGAAGCAGCACACCACTTACTGCTTGACAATTACAAAGGAGAAAACACCCCCACAAAGATACAGAGAGAGCTGGCAGATAGTACTTTAGCCTGTGTTTAAACTCAGCATCGGCAGTTATGAGACAGAATTATGATGTGCTTTCTAGTGAGAGACAACAGGAAGTAGACAACATCGCCTTCCTAGTATTCTTGACAGGAATGTATGACCTGAATCTAATCATAAGGGAACCCTGAGACAAATTCAGATTGTGGAAAATTCTTTTTTGTTCTTTAAATAATTATTTTATTTGTTGTCATTATTTTATTTTATTTTATTATTATTTTTTTTAAGTTGACCAGAGAGATAGAAGGAAAGTGAGAAAGTAAGCTGCTAGGTCCAGGACTCAAACCACGGTCAGCTATGTGGGAGTCCAGTCACCTTAACCACCACACCACCGACTGGCCCCCAGATTGTGGAAATTTTACAAGACCTCTGACTTACACATTTTTCATGTATCAATATTAAATTTTGGGGGGTATAAAAGTGTTGTTGTTATGAAAGAAATATCTTTGTTCTTAGGAGATACATCCTGAAATGTTTAGGAATAAAATATACATGCATTTTTATTTTCTAATTGCTGGAGGACATAGGCACTCACCAAAGAGAAACAGAGGTTGTGAGAGGGGGAAAAGCACTCCTTAACAGGGTGTGGTCATGCTGCAACCCCTTCTCTTCCATCTCTCCATTCTGTCAGAGATTTTGGCCAGGCACACAAGCCCAGTGTGTTTTTCAAGCTACTGGGGCAGAGACTCAAACTGTGTTCAGTTATGTGGGATCCAACTCCTTCAACCATCTAGGCTATAGGGCCAGCTCCAGAACAGACACATTTATTTTCAAATAGTTCAGGGGAAAAATATATACCCTCTTCTCATATATACCTATAGGTGTATGTCCAGACCGGAAACAGCGCCAGCAGAGAACATAAGGAGGCATATGTTTACAATCAGCAAATTTAGGCAAGAGGCTATGATGGACAATTACTGTATTGGTCTTCAACTTTCTTGTTCATTTAAAGTTTCCCCAAATAAAAAGTTAGGAATGGAGAGAAGTTTGCTTTTTCTTTTCTTTTCTTTTCCTTTCTTTTTTTCCCCCCCAGTTGCCAAAGGGCAGTGTGTTCTCCAGAGAGAGAGGGAAAGAGAGAAAGCCCTCCACTTCATGGGGTGTGGTCACACTGCAATCCCTTCTCCTTCATTTCTCCACTCTGTCAGGACTCTGGGTATACATACACACACATGGCTGGCATGTTTTTCAGCCTGCTGGGGCTGAGATTCAAATCACAGTTGGCCAAGTGAGATCCAGCTCCCTTAACCATTAGACTATGGGGCCAACCAACAGAACAAGTCTCTATCTATTTTCTTCTCAAGGAATTTAAATGATAGTTCTTCAAATCATTGGTTTCTGAGTTTGTAAAAGTGTAGAGAATGCTAAATTATATCTATGTTCTCTGGTTCCATCCACTACATGGTATAAGATATTACCTTGGGGCGTACTATCTGTAGGAAAGGAAATAAAATAGGAGAACAAATCAGAACATGGAACTGCTGCCTCTTGTACAGGCCTTTCTCCTTGATAAGGCTGGGTTAGACCAAGATGAGTGTTAGGCTTTGGAGGGACTCACCTTGCATTTCTGCCCTTTCTAGACAATTCTCTGGTCCAACATCTCAGAAGACTTTTGATGGTTTCAGTCCACTGTGTTGTTAGTAAAAGAAATACCAAAGTACTTATGATTTATACATACTAGAGATTTATTTAGCTCACGGTTTTAGAGGTCAAAGGTTAACAAAGGGCCACAACTAGTGAGGGTCTTTTCTTGCTGGTGGGGACTCTCTGAAAGTCCCAAAGTGGTATGAGGCATCACATGGCAAGACAGAGCAAGTGTGAAAGTGTGCCTGTGTTCAGGTGCCCTCGTAAAGCTACCAAGAGTCAATCATGGGGGCCTATCCTAATGATTTTATCTACTCCTAATCATCTCCCAAAGGCTCTGCCTCTTAATACAAACACTGGACTATGTCCCACCCTCTTAAGACAACTACAGTGGCTCACCACACTTTTTTTTTTAATTTAATTTAATTTATTATTATTTTAATTTGACCAGAGAGAGAGAAAGTGAGAAAGCATCCTGCCAGGTCCAGGATTCGAACCATGGTTGACCATGTAGGAGTCCAGTGCCCTTAACCACCACACCACCTACTGGGCCCAGCTCACCAAATTTTAACATATTAATTCTGGGGAGACACACTGAAACCTTGGTGCACCAGAGATCATTTCCAATCTAAGGTAATAGAAACCATAATTGCCCCGTCTCTCACTCAGAAGCCCTCCTAATTAATGGGCCTCCTTAAGGAATGTGTTTAATGTTAAAGGAGCAAAGAGGAAGATGCACAGTTACATAGGCAGCTATAAAATGTTCTGGAAATGCAGATGCCCCAGGACTTGTGCAGTTTGTCTGCTGCCCAGGGAAGGGTCCAATGCCCTGAAGCCTTCTCACTTCATTCAATACTGGTGAAAAAAAAAAAGATCTAGAAATTAAAGGGCTGATTCTGGCATTTCACTTCCTCCTGATGCCTCTCTGAGGTCAGGCTCTGAGTCTCAGCATCAGAACCACACCTGAGTTTATATACAGTCACAGAACGGAACCAAACAGATCATTCTACTGACCTTCACTGAATAAATGAGAAAACCAAGGTCCCCAGAAGTCCACTGTCTTGTGTTCTCCCCACTCATGGTCTAGTGCTGCCTTGCCGCTGTCATGCATCCGCGTATACACTTTGTACTAGGGAGCAGCACTTTCTGGGCTGAGGAAACTACTGGCATTTTAGGCCGAATATTCAAAGCTGGAGTTAGATATCTTTTTTTTTTTTTTTTTTTTTTTTTTGAGAGAGAGTTTTTTGTTGTTGTTGTTTGTTTGTTTGTTTGTTTGTTTTGCTATAGGGTGCATGCGCTCGCTAGAAAGAGAGAGAGAGAGAGACAGAAACAAGAAATCACCCCCCCAGGGGGGATGGCCACAACGCAATCCCTTCTCCTCCATTCTCCTCTCGGGATCTTGGGCACATATGCACACGCGCCTGCCGTGAGGTTAAGCCACCAGGTCTGGGACTCGAACCACGGTCGACTACATGGGAATCCAGCAACCTAGCCATGATGCCAACTTCTGGTCCCAAGTTAGACATCTTCTATATAGCAATGCTACTCTGTCCCCTATAAGAGGGACCTTGGCAAAGTCCATCAAAGCTAACTATGTAGCCACCCTTTGGACTAGCTATTCCAATTCTAGAAATTGATCCTACATGTATGCATGCATGAATATGCAAAGAAGTATGTGCAGGGATGTTTATCACAGCATTATTTGAAATACCAAAAGACTAAGAAAAAGGTATAGGGAACTGGGTGAGTACTTTGTTTTAATCATTCAATAGAATACAATGCTGATATTACAAAAACTGAAGCGGGTCAGCATGTACTGATACGGAAAGATCAGAAGATACACTGGGTCATTGGAAAAGTCATACATATTTAAATGTGTCCCTTTTTTTTGGAGAGGTTTTCGCTATAGGGCGCATGCGCTCACCAGACAGAGAGAGAGAGACAGAGAGACAGAAAGCGAGAAGTCACCCCCCAGGGGGGATGGCCACACTACCATCCCTTCTCTTCCATTTTCCTCTCGGGATCTTGGGCATGCACGCACATGCGCCTGGCGTGAGTTTAAGCCACCGGGTCCAGGACTCGAACTGCGGTCAACTACATGGGAGTCCAGTGACACAGCCTTTACACTAACTGTTGGTCCCGTGTCCTTTTTTTTTTTTAATTAAGGATTTAAAAAAAAAAAAATGTAACTAAGACGAATGTTACCCATATGCACACATGGATATATGCATGCTTATAAATATACACACAGAGAAGGATAGTCCAGAAGAGTACATAAGACCTACTTAAGAGTAATTATAGCAGGGCTGGCAGGTGGCATAGTGGTTAAGGTGCTGGACTCCCACTATGGCTGACTGCAATTCAAGCCCCATACCTGGCAGCTTGCTTTTTCACTTTCCCTCCCTCTCTGGTCAAGTTAAATTCTCTTTAATTCTGGAAAAAAGAAAGAAAATGCAACAAGAATGATTATATCTGAGGAATTATACCTGTTACATTCTTCAATGTAGCTTAAATTTTTTAGGCAATTTAAGGGGAGAGGCTCTGCTTTTAGGAAAAGCCCTGGCAGGCTCTGAGGTTGCTCCATTTCAGCCCAGGCCCTATCAAGTGAAGACTTTTTAACTGAATCAGCAGTTTAACTGCTGAATGTGAACTAATCTAGTTTGCTATCTCAAAATACATATTCTTAGTGAAACAAATGATTTGAGCACGGGTCAGGGCAAGGCCAACATTCAAATCCTGCTTTGCTGCACCCTCAGCTGGTGCCAGCCCCAGGCTGGAGGCAGGACATGGAGTGGAAACATTTCACAGGAAAGAAAACTGATGCCAGCTTGCTCAGCAAGTTCCCTGGGTTCTCCAGGGAATTCTTTCCAGCCCCTGGAAGTTATGCTCAGAGTAGGGTTTACACAGCTACCAAAATATACTCTCCCTCTGCTGGAAAAGTTCAGGAAAACTACATGGCGAAATGACACTTAGGATTCTCTCTCTCTCTCTTTTTTTTTTTTTTTTTTTTTTTTTTTGGCCAGAGAACATGTGCTCTTGCTAGAGAGAGAATGAGAGAGACATAGGGAGAGAGAGACAGAGAGAGAGAAAATGCCACACCACAGCCTCCTCCTCCCTACTCCCCAAAGGAATGGTCATGTTACAATGCCTTCTCCATTTCGCCATCCTGTTGGGATTTGGGCGTGCACACTCAAGCTCCTGGCATGTTTTTCAAGGCTCTGGGGTTGAGATTTGAACTGTGGTTGTGGGATCCAGCTCCCTTAACCACTAGGCTATGGGGCTGGCCCAGGGCTTCTTCTCAGGGCCTGGGAGCACAGCCATTTGGCTCTCTAAATAATCCCGAACTCACAATTAATAAGAGAAAAATCGTCAGCTTAACCCTCTGGAGAATGAAAAATCAAAATAAAAGTAAGAATAGTCAATTACCTTGCAAAGGATGTGTGGAGCCTTTGTAGGTGAAGTCTGGGTGTTCTGCCTTGTCATTAACGACCCTCAGAGCTGTGGGAACCTGGTCTGTCCTGGGGGCATCGCTGAAGACATGTGTCATGCTGTGGGCAAGGCATGTGGGGTTTCCCGTGTATCAGCTCCTAGCTGGACCCCTGAAAGAGCTCCAGAGAGGTCTCCCTGCCTCCATTCTGAAGGCCACTCACCTCTGATCTAGACCCCTGAACTCGCCTCTCCCTCCTTCACATACATGTCTCTCTGTCTGAATCGTCCTTCCTCGTCCTGTTGACCCAAATTTCACTCCTTCTTTGAGACTGCTGAGAACCTCTGGGAAATCACTCGGCCCTTATCTCCCTCAAACTCCCATCCAGCCAGCAGCAGCAGGAGGAAGGCCCTTTGCTCTCCCCGGGGTACTCGGTATTCCGCCTCTGCTCTCCCTAAAAGAAACCACACTCCTTCCATCCTAGCAGCCCCTGCTCAGCACAGGCCCTGGGCCGGGCCCACCACCCAGTGCCACCACCTGGTCCCGGTGTGGAGGGGTATAGAGCAGGGAAAGGAAAACCTCCAGGAAGGGCAGAGAGGAAAATCACTGCAGCCAGGGCAAGAAGGTGCGGAACACTCAGAGCCTCACGTCTGTGTGCTTCACAGGGCCAGGAATGGGGGGGTCTCCTCTGGGCTGTTCTGGGCACTTCGGAAATGGGATGGCAGCAATGACTGGGTCCTACCCCCGCCACGGCCAAACTTCAGCATGGCCCTGCTCATAGCTGAACCTCGAGACTTGGGCAAACTCCAGCCACCGACCAGTCCCTTTCCTCCCATGTCTTTTCCTGGTCCGTGATTTGTGGACGCTAACACCAGTCTGTCTGTCTTTTTTTTTTTTTTTTTTTTTTTTGGAGAGGTTTTTCGCTATAGGGCTCGTGCGCTCGCCAGACAGACAGAGAGAGACATAGAGACAGAAAGCGAGAAATCACCCCCCAGGGGGGATGGTCACGCCGCAATCCCTTCTCCTCCATTCTCCTCTCGGGATCTTGGGCACGCACGCACACGCGCCCGGCGTGAGTTGTAAGCCACCGGGTCCGAGACGCGAACCGCGGTCGACTACGTGGGAGTCCAGCGACATAGCCATTACGCTAACTGCTGGTTCCCTAGTCTGTCTGTCTTTAATACACGGGCAGTCACTAGGCCCACTCGGTCGCACAAAAGACCAAGCTGCCTTAGTGAGGCCGTTGGGAATAGACACTGGCGGCCCTGACCCTGACTTGGGGGTGGCCCTGCCTCTGACCTGCCAGGCACTGGCTCATACTCTCTGAGTGGGGAGGTTCAGGCAAGTGATTTTTGGTTCCAGGGTGCTGCCAGATACATCCCGGTTCTGATCTGACAACGGCTGCGAACCCAGAGATTAGAAGGGAGGGTCGTATCTCAAGTACCTGAGCTGCTAACAGGACATCTTTCTCACAGCAATTTAGCAAAAGTTCCTAACTCTGTCGCATCCATCTTTTTTACACTATGAGTAGTATTTCTGCAGCATTTAAACTTAATACTTTAGAGGGACCAGCAGAGGGCATAATGATTAGGTCGCTGGATTCTTATGTGGTCTACTATGGTTCAAGTCCTGGTTTGGTGGCTTAAAACTCACACCAGGCACCTGTGCGTGCAAGCCCGAAATCCTGAGAGGAGAATGGAGGAGAAGGGATTATGGCAAGGTCACCCATGGTCATCCATGCTATAGTGCATGCGCCCTATAGCAAAAATTACTCCCCCAAAAAACCCTGAATATTTTAGATAGTTTCTATAACAATAATTGGCAGGGGACCAGCAGATGGCGTAGCAGTTATACCATTGGACTCCCACATGTCCAATCACAGTTCGAGTCCTGGAATAGGTAGCTTGAAAATCACACAGAGTATGTGTACGTGCGTGCCTAGGATCCCGGGAGGAGAATGGAAGCAAAGAGATAGCAGTGTGGCCATCCCCCACGGGGGTGATTTCTCACTTTCCCTCTCATTATGTCTGTCTCTCTCTCTCTCCCGCTAGTACACACACCCTAGGGCAAAAATTTCTTAAAATAATAATAATAATAATAATTGGAAGGCCCGCCCACAGCCTGGTGGTTAAGGCAGCTGGATCCCACATGGCTGACCATACAGTTTGAGTCTCGGACCTGAAGGCTTGAGAAACACACTGGGTGTGTGTGTGTGCGCCCAAAATCCTGACAGGAAGAAGAGATGGAGGAGGGGGGTTGTGGTGTGGCCATTACCCATGGGGGTTGCTTTCTCATACCTCTACCCCACCAGTCCCCATCTTTCTCCAGTGAGCACTTGCACCTTCCGGCAAAATTAAAAAAAAAAAAAAAAAAAAAAAGTAATCAGCATAGGAAAGTTCCAATGGCGCTCTCTCCACTATGGAAATTGACTATTATTGCAGTCCCCAGTTCTGTAAATTACCTGGAGAAAGAAGTAAAGAATGTGTCACCTCCGTAAACTCTTGATAGCTTTTTTTTTCTTTTTTTCCATAGGGCGTGTGTGCTACCAGGAGAGAGACAGAGAGAGGGAAAGTGAGAAATTATCCTCCCCAGAGAGATTGGCCATGCCACAATCCCTTCTTCTACAGTCTCCTCTTGGGATTTTAGGCACACATGCACACTCCCCCAGTGTGATCTTCAAGCCTCTGGTCCAGAACTAGAACCACGTGTGAATCCAGTGCCTTAACCATTATGCTACCTACTGGCTCCGATAACACCTTTTATTTCCTCTACTCTTTCGTATTCTATGGACAGTGAACTGCTAGGTCCTACTAGTTCTCCCTCCAAGTGTCTCTGGGAACCAATTCTTCACTGCCAACCTGCTGTCCCAGTGTCACAGGTGGCTTCTGGGGAAAGGCATCCAGCGAGGGAGAGACGATGCTAGGGACAGTGCGTATCAGTGGCACATGGCAGGTAGGAGCTGGGAATGTGCCGAACGTTCTACAATGCACAGGACGACCCCCGACTCCCCTCACAACAACCGCCTGGCTCAGACTGCCAACAGGGCTAGAGTCGAGACCCCTGTCTTAAGTCTCTGCTGGAGCTCGTTTGGTTTCCATTTGGCCCCAGTCACTTCCTAATTCCAGTTCTCCAACATGGGAATAGAGATAATGAGTAGAGAAACAAAGGGAAAACTAATTCAGCAAGGCAAATTTGTCTGCATAAGTTAGTAATGGGGAAAGTACCTTGAGCTTACTGTGGGATCTGGATGATCCATGGGAAGGCTGTCCTAGTCTGGTTTTTATTATCTAATACGAGACAGAATGCCCTGAAGGATCGTCATGCGATGGGAAGGGCCAGTGTGAATGAAGAATCCTATCCTCATACTCTCTCCTTCTGAACAAATAGTTTGCAGTCACCTACGCCTGCAGGAACTACAGGAGTTAAGCATGGTGATCCTCACACCTGTAATTCTGGAGTCATGTCTGCAGTCACCATTAATCAAAAGAGCATACACTTATCAGGCACCCGGGGCTCCAGGGTTAAGATTAGACTACTATGATGACCTCGATGATGAGGCGATCAATACACAATCTGTTACAAATATTACTTGAAGGGAAATGTGTGAACGGTTTGTTTTCTAAATGTAAGTCACCATGCATTTGCCTTTTTTAAAAAATTTCTACATGGTGTGCATGCTTGCTGAAGAGAGACAAAAAGAGAAAGATAGGGAGAAAAAGAAAGGGAAAGTGAGAAAGCAACCCCTAGAATGTGACACCACAATCCCTTCTCCTCCACTCTCATCTCGGGATTTGGGGCATGCAAGCACACGCCCCAGTGCGTTTTTCAAGCTGCTGGGTCCAGGACTTGAACCGTACAGTAGACCACGTGGAATCCTGCCACCTTACTACCACCCACTGGCAGGCCCTGCATTTGTTTTTTTTCTTTTCTTTTTTTTTTTTTTTGATAAGCTTCTTTGAATGGAAACAATCAAAATTATACTAGTTAACCAAGACTTGAATGTTTTATCCATCCCTAATCTAACTTTGCTGCATTGCTAATGAACACTTAGTAGTTACTCCCAAGCTTGTAAAATGCTTTCATGAACAACATATCACAAAGCATCAGTGGTGTAATTTACTTTATTTCTTGGGAAACTTGAAGGGCAGGGGGAAGGAACTGTCAAAATTTGGACAGGCCCAAAGAAGTATGTTATGCATGGAATTTCATACACCATACGTGCAGTGGCAAAAAAAAAAAAAGTTTTTAAGTTGAGGGCTATGTTTCAGAAACAGAACAAAGAAGGCCTAAAGTGATACCAGCTGTAAAGGGAACAGGGACAGTAAAGAGTTCCAGTACTGAGTCTGGGCCTTTCAGCCAAGTTACCAGATACTTGCAGGTCAGGTTAGTGAACCACATCATTAACTTGCCTCACGACACATGTATGGACTGGAGATCTAATTAGATCAGGATGAAATGAAATAATTTTTAAGCAGAGTTTTAAGGTATAGAAGGAAAACAGTTTGATGAGAGATGGTAAAAAGGCATTATACTGGTGGGAATGTAAATTGCTTCAGCTTCAATAGAAATTATTGGGTTGGTAGAAAAGTCACGATGTGTTTTCTTTTTTTTTTTTTTTGAGAGGTTTTTGCTATAGGGCAAGTATGCTCGCCAGAGAGAGACATAGACATAGATACAGAAAGCGAGAAATCACCCCCCAGGGGGGATGGTCACCCCGCAATCCCTTCTCCTCCATTCTGCTCTCAGGATCTTGGGCATGCACGCACACGCGCCCGGCATTAGTTTCAAGCCACTGGGTCCGGGACGCGAACCGTGGTTGACTACGTGAGAGTCCAGCGACATAGCCATTACGCTAACTGCTGGTTCTTATGATGTGTTTTCTATGTCAAAATGTGCTTGGCTTTACCTGCCTCTTGCTCTGTCTCACATACCTTCCCTCACCAAATCATGGCCTGCCCGATCAAATTTAGTTTACGGGGCCAGCAGGTGGCATAGTGATTAAGTCATTCGACTCCCATATGGCTGACTGCAGTTTCATGGACTTTTCTGAGGACCCAATAGTTTGCCAGTCCTCAGAAAGTTCATCAGAATTACCATATGATCTAGTAATTACGCTTCTACGTATATACCCAAAATAAATGAGAACACGTACTCAAATAAATACATGCACACGCATGTTCATAGCAGCACTATTCGCAGTAGTGAAAAAAGGGAAAACAAATTGTGGTGGATGCATCCAGTGGAATATTATGAAGCCATAAAAAACAATGATGTACTGATGATATGTATTGTATGAAAGGAGAGAAGGGCAGCACTCCCTTTGACAAGCATGAAAGAGGCCCTCAGGGACCAGCAGTTAGCGTAATGGCTATGTCGCTGGACTCCCACGTAGTCGACCGCGATTCGCGTCCCGGACCCGGTGGCTTAGGCTCACATCGGGCGCGTGTGCATGCATGCCCAAGATCCCGAGAGGAGAATGGAGGAGAAGGGATTGCGGCGTGGCCATCCCCTCTGGGGGGTGATTTCTCGCTTTCTGTCTCTCTGTCTCTGTCTGTCTGTCTGGCGAGCGCACGCGCCCTATAGCAAAAACCTCTCCAAAAAAAAAAAAGGAAAGAGGCCCTCAGTCCTGACAACACACATAGTTAAGGCATTGCCACCTCCTTCATGGCATCTAACCAATGTATTTTTTGAGTTTTTAGAATCTATCTACTGTTTTAACAGAATCCTAACCTTTTTCTTGGCTTTAAGTCTTAAGAAAATTTTACTGGGACCAGCAGTTAGCGTAATGGCTATGTCGCTGGACTTGCATGTAGCCGACCGCGGTTTGAGTCCTGGATCTGGTGGCTAAAACTCATGCCAGGCGCGTGTGCATGCATGCCCAGGATCCTAGAATGGAGAATGGAGAAGGGATTGCAGAGTGACCATCCCCCCGGGGGGTGATTTTTTTTTGCTTCTATCTCTCTGTCTCTCTCTTTCTGGTGTGTGCCCTATAGCAAAAACCACTCCAAAAAAAAAAAAAAGAGAAAATTTTACTTAACATTTTTTTATTTTGATTTATTAAAGCTAAAATTGCTTTTCTTGAAATTAAAAAAAAAAAATACAGAGGCCACCAGGTGGCGTGGTGGTTAAGGGTGCTGGACTCCCACATGGCCGATCGTGGTTTGAGTCCTGACCTGGAGACTTGCTTTCTCACATTCTCTCTCTCTGCCCCTCTCTGATCAAATTAAAAAATAAAATAAATTAATAAAGTTAAATAAAATAATTCTTTAAAAATACATAAAAACATACCTAATGACCACGGTAAGTTATATAGGCTCGGCTAGGTGCTATATTAGACTATGTTCCTTCTACTCACTGAGTTTTATGCCTAAAGTCAGATGTGTTCATAGATATGTTTATATCAACTGTGCTTACTATTGAAAATATTTCATTTAATTTAGATCTTTCGTGAATCAATAAAAAGTGAAAAACAAAACAAAACGTGGAAAGCAACTGTAGATACCAGAGACGGTGTGGGAGAAGGGTGGAAAATGACAGAGGGTGAGAGGGAGGCAATCAAGGGGAAAACAAAGAAGCAAAATATATAAGAAACAAGAAATGGAAAATTATTTATTGAAGATAACATGTATGGTAATATCTTTGATTGGGTCAATTTACAGTGTATTCTGGATGGGAAAATGCATTTTGTATTCTGCAATGATATACAATGAATAAACGTAAAATAAATACATTTTTTAGAAAATAAAAAATCCTACCCCAAAAAAAGATGTACTGATACATGCTATAACATAGATTAAAAGTCTTACACTAGGTGAAGGAATCCAGACAGAGAAGGCCACATGGTGGCTCGGTGGTAACCCTCTGCACGCCTGACCCACATGGGAAGATTTCTAGTTAGTGTCTGGGGACCTCCCAGAACATACCAGACACACACATGCCCATGATCTGGGGCTGGCTGAAGCCAGGGTGGATCATGGCTCAAAGACCCTGTTGGCAGTGCATCCTCCCATCTCTGGCACTAAATAGCACGTGTTGCCGAAAAAAGGAGCTATTGGAATTTTAAATTTTTATTTATTATTAATTAATTAATTTGTCCAGAGAAAGTGAGAGAGAAGGGAAGTGAAAAAGCAAGTCGCCAGGTTTGGGACTCAAACCATGGTTGGCCATGTGGGAGTCCAGTGCCCCAACCACCATGCCAACTGCTAGCCCTACCACTGGAAATTTTAAGTGAGAGTGGCCGTAATAAAAATGGTATGAGGAAGTCAATGCAAGATAGTGTTTTTCATTAATTACTGCTTCTGTACGTCGATCTTGTCTTCATTTTTCATTAAATGGAACACTCCGTATGATTACCTTGGTGGCAACATACTCCATGTAAACAAGATAGTTCTAAATATATTGAGTAAATATATACTAAACAATCTCTAATTGAACACTGACTATATTTTTCAAACAGCTACATTTACCAACCACAACTGGATTCCTTCTGTATGTGATGTACTGTGCTAAATGCTGAGCATGTAAATATAACCAGTACCAGGGCCTTGCCCTTAAAGTCCTGATCCCATAAGGAAGATAGACATGTACATAAACTAGTAAGACACAGGATAATAAAAGCACAACAACATTGGCATACAAAGGAAATCAGCTTATACAGGTAGAATGCTTAGAACACTGTCTGGGGCTTCCACATAGTGCCATGTAAGTACTCGCTATTTTTATTATTCAATCTTATTGCAAGTCAACAGAGCAAGTCAAGAGGAAAGCAACAGCGACGTCTGAGCTGCTTTTTGAAGAATGAACTAGTTTTTTTTTTAAGAATCATTTAATTTGTATTTATCATTGTCATTATTATTATTTTAATTTGCTATAGGGCCCATGTACTCACCACAGAGAGAAGAGAGAGAGAGAGAGAGAGAGAGAGAGAGAGAGAGAGAGAGAGAGAGAGAAAGTAAGCCACCAGGTCTGGGACTCAAACTGCAGTCGGCCACGTGGAAGTCCAACGACTTAATCACCACGTCACCTGCTGGCTCCCATGAACTAAGTGTGATGAGGCAGGCCAGGATTCGGTGGGGGAAGGTATCTGAGACAGAGCAAGAGGCAGGTAAAGCCCAGTGCATTTGAGGAATGGCAAGTTTCTTGGGACTATAGGACATAAGGTCTTGGAAGCTGTTGGGGGGCAGGGGAGCTGTGGGGAGCTATGGGAGACGGTGAGGCTGGATCCATGTGGACTAACGAACGTGAGTCTGATTCATGCCCTCCTTGAGACAAATCAGTGGGAATGAGGACAGACTTAGAAAACCGGGACTGGAACCTAAAGGCACAGACTGGAGTGAGACACAGAGAAAGAACACTGTCACAGACCTGGACAGCCACAGGGTGACTGCACAGTGGAGGGGAGGCTCTTCATGGAGGTGCCATCTGAAGGGACAGTGCGTACAGCTCTCATTTCAGCACAGCCTCATCATGTAGAGAAACGAAGGGCATCCCAAAGGCTCACAGGTGTGAAGGAAGGTGGTGTGTAGGGGACCTCTGGAACAGATCAACGTGGTCTAGAGTAGAGTGCAAAGGTGAAAATTCAAGAGATGATGCTAGAGGGACCAGCAGATGTAATGGTTATGTTGCTGGACTCCCACATGTCCCAGGGTGGTCTGAGTCCCAGACCCGGAGGCTTGAAACTCACGCCAGACGCATGTACGTGCATGCCCAGAATCCAGTGAGGAGAATAGAAGAGAAGGGACTGTGGCATGGCCATCCCCCTAGGGGCTGATTTCTCACTTTCTGTCTCTCTCTCTGTCTCTCCAATGAGCACACGCACCCTATAGCAAAAGTCTCTCTCTCTCTCTTTTTTTTTTCTTAAAAAAAAAGAAAAAAAGGACCAGCAAGTGGCGTAATGGTTACATGGCTGGACTCCCACAGAGTCGATTGTGGTTTAAGTCCCGGACCACATGGCTTAATATTCACACCAGACACGTGTGCATGTGTGTCCAAAACCCCAGGAAGAGTTTGGAAGAGAAGGGACTGCAGTGTGGACATCCCTCCTGGAGGGTGATTTCTCGCTTTCTGTGTCTTTCTGTCTCTCTGATGAGGGTACACGCCCTATGGCAAAAATCTCTCTCTCTAAAAAAAAAAAAAAAGAGAGATGATGCTAGAAAGCCATTGGTGCTCAGTGGTGTCAGGTCCTCAACTCCAACTAAGAAGTTCTGGATTTAATCTACCCATAATAAAGGTTTGTGAGTAGGGCAGTGACATGAACAACTTGCGCAGGAGAAAGATCGCTCGGGAGCGCGGTAGCAGGGTGAGACTG
This sequence comes from Tupaia tana, assembly GCA_026018925.1. Classification (NCBI taxonomy): domain Eukaryota; kingdom Metazoa; phylum Chordata; class Mammalia; order Scandentia; family Tupaiidae; genus Tupaia; species Tupaia tana. The sequence continues at coordinate 20,432,882 of JAKSZU010000011.1, forward strand.
GGGGTTGGTAGATTTGTTAAGGGATGACAAACAATCTCACTCTGACCAAGTAAGATTCAGAGGATGGGGGGACATGAGTTGAGAAACACCAAGATTTGGGAAAATGCGTGGTCAGGATTAACCAGACCTAAAAATACATGAAGAACCAGTTGATAGTTCAGACTATCTGTGTCATTTAGCAACAGAGACACATCTGAGATGTGCGGGCAGGCAATTGTGCCATTGTGTAAACATCACAGGGCACACTTACATAAACCTATTGGGTTGTCGGGAAAATCACGATGATTTTTTTCTATGCAAAAGTATCATGACTTTTCTGACAATCGAAAAGATTGGAGAGATAGGGAGAGCCTACGACACACCTAGGCCACACGATATAGCCCACTAGTGCCTCCAGGCCCACCGCGGTATATGAGGCCCATCACTGTCCAAAGTATCGCTATGCCACACCTGGCTGTACTTGTTAAATGAGTGAATTAATGAAAGAATGTGTGACTAGAGACGAAAGGAGAAGGACAGAGCAAAGTAGAAGAAAAACTGGTGGCGGGAGGGGTACAGGGAAACTGGTCTGGTTAAGACCCACGAGCCTTGAGGTGTTCCTGGCACGCGGCTAAGAGCTGGGTGACGGATGGGTGCGAGACGTCCAGCCTCACAGGAACCCGCTCCAACTTGTCGAACTTCCCCTTTCTGCAGCTTGGGAGGACCACTCGTGGGGAGGACGTTTTCTGTCGTTGTGTCCTTCTGACCTCCAGGAGGGAACACCGGAAAGGATGGTTGGCAAGAAAAGACTCGGCTAAGCATGTGAGTTTCAAGCCAAAGGTCTCTAGAAACTTTTCTCACAGGTATGGAATTCAACCACAAGGCCCACTGTGGTGAAGCATTGTCTCAGTCCAAGAAGAAAATGAAGAACAAAATGACACTGACACCAATTCATCCTGTAAATACAGTCTCTATGTTTTGTTTGGTGACGAATGGAAATTCCACTTTTATTACAAGCAAATCTTCGAATGTACCAAATTCAAGGGTGGGGTGTCAGTATATGCATTAAATAAAAAACAGAGAGATCATAAGTAATTTTTTTTAAATGATCTTTTTAGTGGGGAAAAAAAAAAGGTCTATATCCTAATTCAGGGAATAATTTCTAATCCTGGTCCCTGGAGATGACACACATCCTATGTAAATCATTCTCTTTCTGTCTTTCTTTCTTTCTTTTTTTGGGGGGAGGTATCTATTTATTTATATATAATACCATAATTCAATTAAATAGCTTTGGATTAACCACCAGGGCTGAGGTTTATGATAAGACTGTGAGTAGGGACACATAAAAGGAGAAAATGTCTTAATAAGTACTTCTTTGTTGTCTATTTGGCTTTCCTTGGTAAATTAGTAAGTTACACTTTTCCTGGAGAAAAGATCTTGGAAATGACCCATCTCCCTAACAGGACAACATTTCCTATAATTCATATGTGGTCGAGTTAAAAAATAATGTTGGAACCTAGCTCAGCTAGGCCAGAGAGAAAGTTAAAAATAAGTGTTTATTTTTCTGATGGAAACAATCAGACTCAAAATAGGGAGGCCACAGAAAGCCCACAGACTCTTCCAGGTGGCCATGAACTGGCACACCCCAAAATATCTACTCACAGGAAGAAACAGGAAAAAGAGGAAAAGGCCCCGCCCCCTCACTGCATGGGGCAGAGCTGGAGATCAGTTGATCCAATTCCTTACACATATTTCGGTGCTCAGCATCCTTGCAGCCAAAATAAGTTAATGTGAAGGACACTTAGAACCGGAAACTACATAAGCCATGTGGTCTGATAACAGGAACAGACAGATGATCTGAAATGAGGCCCTCCTCCACAGATCCCATAGTCTGGGCTCCAGCTCCAAGAGGCTGACTGAACCAGGCCCCAGCGGCCCCACTCTGGAAACTCCCCACTGTGTGTTCCACTTATGGCGAATGGCTGAGCCCTGGCCTGTGCTCCATGGTGTACACTCTAAACCATCAGAAAGCCTTACATTACTGGTGTCAGGAGCCAGGCCCAAGAGCAAGCAGCTGCTTCCCTTTAGATAGTTGTGGGATACCTTCCTGGAAAAGGAGAGACTGAAAACTGGTCTGGGAGTCAGGCGGTGGCACAGCCAGACCCACACAGAAAATGCCCTGAATCCAAGTGTTGGGGCGTCCCTGAGCACACACCCATAATCCAGACCAGCTGAGCCTGAGGATAGATCACAGTGAGGGGACCCTGTTGGGATGCCTCTTTTCTCTCTTTCTCTCACAGAAATGAATTCTTTTCTTTTTTTTTTTTTTTTTTGGAGAGATTTTCGCTATAGGGTGCGTGCACTCGCCAGACAGACAGAGACATTAGAGACAGAAAGCGAGAAATCACCCCCCCGGGGGGATGGTCACACCGCAATCCCTTCTCCTCCATTCTCCTCTCGGGATCTTGGGCATGCACGCACACGCACCCGGCGTGAGTTTTAAGCCACCGGGTCTGGGACGCGAACCGCAGTCGACTACGTGGGAGTCCAGCAACATAGCCATTACGCTAACTGCTGGTTCCCAGAAATGAATTCTTTTTAAAAACTGGTCTGAAAAGTGAAAGGGTGTCCTAAATATGAAAGGCAGAACAGTGATGTTTATAAAAAACAACAGAAGCAGGTGGTATGGTGGTTGAGACGCTCGACTCCCATGTGGCCAACCACAGTTCACACAAGGGAACTCTCCTACACTGCTGGTGGCCGTGTAAAATGGTACAACCATTTTGAAGAACTGCTCAGCATATCTTATGAAGGTAATATACATTCACCTTATAATCTTATAATTCTACTCATAGATATTTACCCAAGTGAAATAAAAAAATAAGTCCATAAAAATGTTTATGTTGGGCTGGTCCATAGTCTAGTGGTTAAAGAGAGCCAGATCTCACATGGCTGACTGCAGTTCAAATCTTGGCTGGCCCTGGAGGCTTGAATAACACACCAGGTATGAGTTCATGCATGTCCAAGATCGCAACAGGATAGAGAAATGCAGAGGGATTACAGTATGGCCACACCCACTGAGTATGTCTTCTCTTTCCCTCAAAAAAAAAAAAACAAAAAACGGTTATGTTGTTATGTTTAGGGGCCAGGCAATGGCACAGAGGTAACACAGCTAGAATCTATAGGGGATACAGTCTCTGTCTCTCTCTCTCACAAAAGAAACACATTAACATAAAAAAATGTTTCTAACAGCCTTCCCCCATCCAGCACTGGAAACAACTCACACAGGCATCCAGCATCAACAGAGAATGGAGAAATAAATCATGACATGTTCATTCAATGGACACTTCACAGTAACAAAAAGGAACAAATTGATAAATACAACATGGATGAACCTTGCAGACATTCACTGAGCGAGGTAAGCAAGCCACCAAAGAATAGCTACTGTAAGATTCCATTTATAATAAGTTCTAGAACAGACCAAACTAAATTACAGTGACAGAAGAGCAAAGGTAATGAGTAGGGGCGGGAGGGCTAACTGGGCAGGAGCATGAACGTGCTACTGACCTACTGAGTTTGGGGTGTGTACACAGGTGTAACAGTTGTTCACACCTCGAGTGCTTAAGAACTATGCATTTTACTGCACAGAATGGTACCTATAAGAAAAAATGCCAAAAAGAGGGAAGGAAATAATTTGTTCCTCCATCTAGGGGGAGGTAATTGAGAATTTCAGAGTGAGCACAGGGTCCTGCCTATTGGGCGGTCACCTTCCCACAAGTGACCGCCTCCCCCTTCCCAGTCTTCCTCTGCCATTGTTCCCTGTCAGTGCTTCCCAAGTCGGCAATCCCAAGTCCTTCTATTGGGTCGTCGGGAAGGCGTGTGTGTTTTCTATGTTTTTCTATGCAAAAACGCACCATGACTTTGCCGACAACCCAATAACTGTTTCCTTCTCGCTTGCACTCAAGACACTTCCTAGACAGCTCCTGAACCCCTTCCTCCACCTCCTTACCTCCCAGCTGCCTCCCCACTGGGGGGGTCTGAACCCGAGTTACCATAACTGCCTACTGACCATCCTGGTCTGGCTCCCTTCCAACCATTCTTTATTTAAAAACAAAAGCCTTTGTGTAACAACATGGTATTGCTCTCAAGCACCCTGAGGACAAAGATCAAACTCTTTAGCAAGACAAGCAAAGGCAGGTGTTGCACCAAGCAACTCTGCTCCAGCTGTTCAGCTGCCTGGAGTACCTCTGACCACTTTCCCCAGCTACACACCTGTCCACCCGGTAAATCCTCCTTACACTCTGAACATGTATTACCTGTTTTTCGAAATCTCTCTCCTAGGCGCCCCACTTCTGCCTTCCGCCTCCCTTTGTCCACTCCTTATCTCCCTGGGGGAGTGATTTCTCACCAGCCCTTTACCCCCTGTAGTGCATGAGCTTTATAGCAAAAAATTCCCCAAAATATGTGGATATGTATAGGCCGGGCTCGTAGTTCAGCAGCTAGGGGAACTGGATCCCACATGGTTGACCGTAGTTTGAATCTTGACTCTGGCAGCTTGGAAAATATGCCTGGTACATAAGAGTGTGTGCCCAAGATCCTGGCAGGAAGGAGGGACGGGGGGCACACACTCTCTCTCTTACTTTGAGAAGTGCATGCAATGTCTAGCAATAAAAAAAATGTTAAAATTAAAAAGTGGATGGGTCTATGTAACAGTGACTCAAAGACCATCATTTCAAGGCAGTAATGACATTTCTATTTTGTCGTCTTGGGAAGCAGTGTGGTTATAAGGGAAGAATCAGGCTTTTGGCATTAGAGCAGCTTTCTGTTCTAGCTTCTCCATTTAGTGGCTCTGGTTCCTTAAGCAGAAGTTACATAACCATTCTGAACCCATTTCTTCATGTGTAAAATGGGCAATGATGAAGAGTCCTAAGATGCTTTGGTAAGATTATTATTTTTTTTCTTTTTTTCAAATTTTTAAATTTATTCATTCATTTATTTTTATTTTATTTATTTATTTTTTTGGAGAGGTTTTTGCTATAGGGTGCGTGCGCTTGCCAGACAGACAGAGATAGAAAGCGAGAAATCACCCCCTAGGGGGGATGGCCACACCACAATCCCTTCTCCTCCATTCTCCTCTCGGGATCTTGGGCACGCATGCACACGCGCCCGGCGTGAGTTTAAGCCACCGGGTCCGGGACTCGAACCGCAGTCAACTACGTGGGAGTTCAGCGACATAGCCATTACACTAACTGCTGGTCCTATTGGTGAGATTATTAAAGAGGCCAGGACAATGCAAGGTATAAAACAGGCATTTCAGAAGAACTGTGGTTTTTTTTGGAGAGATTTTTTGGAGAGATTTTTTTTGGAGAGGTATGTGCACTTGCCAGAGAGATAAGAGAGAGACACAGAGAGAGAAAAAGTGAAAAATCCCCCCTGGGGGGGATAGCCATGTCACAATCCCTTCTCCTCCATTCTCCCCTTGGGATTTTGGGCATGCACACACACATGCCCAGCATGAGCTTCTAGCTGCCAGGTCTGGGACTCGAACTGCAATTAACCATGTAGGAGAGTCCTACTGACCATGCTGCAATCTCTTCTCCTCCATTCTCGTCTTAGGATTTTGGACACACACACAAACATGCACTAGGACAAGCACGCCCAGCATGTTGTTCAAGACACCCGGTCCAACTCTCAAACTGCGCATCAGCTATGTGGGATTCAGCCACCTTGACCTCCACACCAATGGCTGGCCCCACTTCTACTTTTTTTTTTTAATTCCTTTACTACATTTTTTTTTTTTTTAGAGGTTTTTGCTATAGGACGCGTGCGCTCGCCAGACAGAGAGAGACATAGAGACAGAAAGCGAGAAATCACCCTCCAGGGGGGATGGTCACACCGCAATCCCATCTCCTCCATTCTCCTCTCGGGATCTTGGGCACGCACACACACGTGCCCGGCGTGAGTTTTAAGCCACCGGGTCTGGGATGCGAACCGCGGTCGACTACCTGGGAGTCCAGTGACATAGCCATTACGCTAATACTGGTTCCCATCCTTTACTACTTTTTAAAGGTTTTTGCCATAGGGTGTTTGTACTCGCTGGAGAAAGAGAGGCACAGAAATGAAGAGAAGGAAAGTGAGAAATCACCCCACACCCCAGGGAGATGGGGGATGGCTGCACCAGATCCCTTCTCCTCCATTCTCCTCTCGAGACTCTGGGCATGCCCACCTGAGTTTCAGCCCAGCAGGTCAGGGACTCAAACCACACTCAGCCATGTGGGAGTTCAGAGCCTTAACCACACACCACCTGCTGCCCACCCCTCCCTCCAATCCACTTTTAATAAAAACCAAAACTCATGTAACTGCAGTCTTGCTAAGGCTGCACAAAGAGGGAGGGATGGGTGGGGGGAGGGAGAGGTGGGATCTGCATGGCCAGACAGTTGGCAAAGGACAGAGCCATCCACCCCTGAGCAGCAGAACCCTCCTCTCCGCTCAAATGTTCCACTTACATCCCTGCACTTCCACCTATTCAACCATCCTATGGCTTCCTTAAAATGAATGGTGAAGAGCTGGCCTAGTGTTCAGAATGTCAGAGAACAAGAGGATAAAAATCACAAAATGTTTATAGTCTCTAATGACTCTGGATCATTAAAACCAAACCCTTGGCCAGTAAAGAAAGCAGGTCTGAGGAGAGACTTTTTACAGGAGTACTGCCCTAAGGGACAGGCACCCGAGGGTTGGGGGCAGTTCTAGGAAGAGAAGCTGCATGGCTGGAGGGTCTAGAAGACACTGCTCAAGGCTGGGTTGATTCTCAACAGCTGAGGATGTGGGGAGGTGAGCAGCTTGCGACCTCTCAGGAGGTGACAAAGAGAGGTCTGTGCTGACACAACTGTAATCACAGAAGGACAGAGCCAGCAGGACCCAAGAACATGCAAGAAAAGTGAGCTGGGCCTGGCTGTGAACAACCACAGGACGGAGGAAAACAGGGCCAGTCCATGGAGCGCTAGGACAAAGCTGACAGTGGGTGGCCCCGTCCCTCCTGAGGAAGGGTGGAGGGAGAGAAAGACCTGAGTGACCAAGCCTGCTTCTTCCTCCTCTCCTGTGTCTGACATACCAACCCACAGAATTGAAACCTTGCCATTTTTTTCCCCCAAATCAATTTTATTTAGCTAATTTTATTTATTTATTATTATTATTTTAATTTGCTATAAGACACTTGTGCTCACCAGAGACAGAGAGAGAAAGAAAAGGAAAGTGAGAAAATAAGCCACCAGGTCCGGGACTTGAACCACAGTCAGCCACGTGGGAGTCTAGCACCTTAACTACCATGCTACCTGCCAGTCCAAAAACCTTGCTGTTTTTCAATGGGAAGGATGAAAAAAACCACAGACTTATTTTCTACCTTTCCATACTATTCCTCCTTTTTTCGTACCAACACAGGCCAGAACTGTGCCAGGCAAGCCTGGGAGATAAAGGCTGGAGGAAGAAGACAAAGAGGCCAACTCTTGCTAAATCTGAGTTTCTGAGACATGGAAACACTGTTCACAGCCAAGGTCTCTCTTTTTCTCCCTGAACACACCGGGCAGAAGCAGCTTGCTGGCTGACTGTTGTAAAAGTCGTCTTTGTTCCTGGAGTTTACCCAGCACAGGCCTCAAATTTCCATTACATCCACAGCTCTGAACTCTTCCCACACTACCTTCATGACCTCAGGCTAAAGAAAGAAAAAAGCTTGCCATAAACAAGCTGGCCTAAGAAAGGAAAACCTCCTTGCAAGAGATTACCCGTGAGGAGACCCTCTGGTATCTTCTCCATAAAGCTGAGTAGAAAGGCCAGATGGTGGCACAGCGGTAACATGACTGGACCCAGAGGGGTAGGTTGTCGGTTCACAGCCTGGGACCGCTCTTGTGCAAGCCAGGCACACACACACACACACACATACACACACACACACATGTGCCTGTGGTGCAGGTTGGCTGCGACTGGGGGTGAATAACGGTGTGAAGACCCTGTTGGCGTTCTATCTCTCTCTCAGAAGAAATAAATAAGCTTTAAAAAAAAAAAAGAAGAAGAAGAAGAGAAAAGGCAGGTGGGACACGGAGATGCTCATAAAAATAAGCACCAAGGAAAGCCGACCTGGCAACGACTTCAGGGGTGGCTGTTCCATCAAGTTCACAGTACAGAAATGGGGACAGCAGAACCTCTTCTACTCTTGGCCTTGTCAGTGAGATGAACATCTTGAGATAGACTTGGGGTACCGTAGATGATGATGGTAGGTCAAGGTCAGCAAAAAACAAGGAAAGTCAGGGCTCACGAGAGCATGCGACAAAGAGTGTCCAATATTGTCTGGGGAAAGACACTTTTTTGGGCCAGAAACATGATTGTCCCAGGAGAGGGTCAGTTGATCAGGGGATGGGCTGGGATGGAATATCCCTCCATGCTCCACCTGTTCACGTGCCTTTCTAAGAAACCTGGTCCTGAATTTCATTTTTTTTTTAAAAGAATTATTTTATTTAATGTTATTTATTTATTTTTTAATTTGACCAGAGAGTGACTGAGTGAGAGAGAGAGAGAGAGAGAGAGAGAGAGAGAGAGAGAGAGAGAAGGAAAGTGAGAAAGCAAGCCACCAGGTCCAGGACTTGAACCACAGTTGGTCACGTGGGAGTCCAGTGCCCCAGTGCCCCTAGCCACCAGGCCACCTGCCGGTCCCTCTTTTTTTTTTTTTTTTTTTTTAAAGAGAGATTTTTTTTGAGGACTAGCAGTTGGCGTAATGGCTATGTTGCTGGACTCCCATGTAGTTGACTGTGATTTGAGTCTGGGACCCGGTGGCTTAAACTCACACTGGGTGCGTGTGTGTGTGTGCGTGCCCAAGATCCTGAGAGGAGAATGGAGGAGAAGGGATTGCGGCGTGGCCATCCTCCCTGGGGGTTGATTTCTTGCTTCCTGTCTCTCTGTCTCTCTCTGTCTTTCTGGCGAGCGTATGTGCCCTATAGAAAAACCTCTCCAAAAAAAAGAAAAGAGAGAGATTTTTTTGCTATAGGGCACATGTGCTCACCAGAGAGACAAAGACAGAAAGCGAGAAATCACCCCCTGGGGCAATGGTCATACCACAATCCCTTCTCCTCCATTCTCCTCTCGGGTTTTTGGTCATATATGCACATGTGCCTGGCATGAATTTTAAGCCACTGGGCCCAGGACTTGAACTGTGGCCGACTACCTGGTAGTCCAGTGATGTACCATTACACCATCAGCTGGTCCTCCAATTTCATTTTCTAGCCATTTAACCAAAAGAGAAGTGCAGTATGCAGGGTGGGGAAACATTCAGAGAAGGGATGGGTAGCCCCTTGTGAATAATACACTGACCTCAGCCACGGTCTACTGCAGTGTCTCAGCACCTCTGGATGGCCACAAAACATCATTCTGGAAAGTGAACAGTTATGTTTTTCTTTTCTTTTTTTCCATGAGTGAAAAAAACAGACAGACAGAGACAGGCATGCCCAAATGGGCCTTCGTGCCACAATCTACCCTCAACCCGGTTGGCCAGGATCATGGATAAGCATGTCTAGGGAGATCTTTGGGTGCCAACCCAGACATTTCCCGTGTGGGTCAGCCTCAAGAAGTGCTGCATTACTGCTGGTGTCACCATCCGGCCCCTAAAATGTCTACAGTTTTTAAGAGCATCTGCATTCCAGTCACCAATTCAGAACCTACGGCACCAAAGGAAACTTGGTTTTTGTCCTAGCTGTTAGCCAAGGACAATGGAAGAATGACTGAGTTGTGTGTGAAAGATGTATCTGAGGGGACCAGCAGGTGGCATGGTGGTTAGGGTGGCTGGATTCCCACATAGCTGACAACGGTTCTAGTCTCAGACCTGGTGGCTTGCTTTCTCAATTTCCCTCTCTCTGGTCAACTTTCAAAAATAAAATAAAATAAAATAAAATAAAATAATTGTTTAAAAAAAAATAGATGAGTCTGGCTGAGGGTATGCTCTGAGGAAAGCTGCCTCATTCAGGGGTAAGAGGACATCTAAGACAAAGCGGCCCTGAGTCAGTTCCCTCAGGTGCAAGGAAAAGCTGAAGGGGTGTGTTCAGGATAGCATGTGACCAGGCAAGGCACGGATGGAGACTACATTAAGAAGACACGCACATCTGGGGCTTTTTAATTAGAGCAGGAAATAGGCTCAAGAGAGGGTTAAGGACTTCACAGTCCATCTCCTCACTGTCCATCTCCTCACAGTCCATCTCCTCACCGTCCATCTCCTCCTTCAGTCTGTTTCTCCTCTTTACTGCTTAGTCATGAACCATCTTCCGTTATTTTCTCTGACACATTCCCCACTCTGCAGGTAGACTTAGGCCCCCCGAAGACTACCATATGTGCTTCTGGTACCCCTTAGAAAATCCTAAGCTTTATTTGGCGGGGAGAAAGAGACAGAGACACGGCACCCCCAACAGACCCCAGTGCTGTGATTCACCCCTCGCCTCAGCCATTCTAGATCATGGGCACACACATGCCTAGCATACTCAGGCGATCTCTGGCCGTGAACTACTGATCTTCCCGGGAAGGTCAGTCACGCAGGGCATTGCATTTTTCCACAGTGCAACCCTCCAGCCCCAACCCCCTTAGAAAATTCTAAACAAAGCCTCCAAACACAGCTCAAAACCCTGGCATGGAACCACACAGAAGACAGAAAGCAGCAGTGGTGAGGTAAAGTCCATCAGAAGTTAATGGCTCTGCAGCCAGGCAGTGGAGCAGGGATAGTGAACCCACATAAGAAAGGTCCTGGGTTCACCTCTCAGGATATCCTGAGCCTGGCAGGAATACACCTGTCTGCGATCCAGGCTAGCTGGGACTGGCAGACCACAGCGCGGGGACTCTGCTAGAGGTGCTGCTCCCCGCCCCCCTCATGGAAGAAATCAGTAAACTCAAAAAAGAAGAAGTTAAGGGCTCTGCATTTAGGACCTATCGCATTCCAATCATTGTGCAAGATTTCTTCACCAAAGCTACTCCCGTGTCTCAAGTGTTAGGCAGACTGGATTTCAGTCAGAAAAACTCTGCAAGGGTATGTTCTCGTATGGAATCCCTCCAACATTATTCTTGGCCCCATGAACATTGCTTTGGCTTTAAAAAATCAATAAATAAAGCAAGCAGAAGGTCCCCTCACATCCAGGCTGGAATAAAGGGCTTGCCCTTCCTGAGCCAAAGGGAATATTGAGTCCAAGGAGATCTATTCTGCTGGATACACTGACACTTTCACATGTTTTTTTTCTGTACAGGGACACTTTGCTACATGAGAATCAATGTTGCTAAGCTACCAGAAGTCACTGTGCAGAAGGAGCAGTCAGGGACTCTAGGGGAAAAAACAACAACAAACATTAGCAGGAGAAAGACAAGAGAGGACAGGAAGTAAAACCCGAACTGAGCAACGGCTCCTAGAGCTCTGAAAGTTTCAGTTCTAGAAAGTGTATCAATACCTTTGCCAATAATCCCGAAATGGTAAGACACAGAGAAGGTATGGAAATACAGGTTAAACAGCCCTAGTCCCAAAATCAGAAATCCAAAATATTCCACTGACATGATGCCACAAGTGGAAAATCTCACACCTGACTTCGTGGGGCATGTCATAGACAAAACACTGCAATACAAAAATATTACAGGACCAGTGAGTAGCATGATAGTTAAGGTGGCTGGATCCCACATGGCTGACTGCATGGTTACAGTCCTGGACCAGGCAGCGTGAAAAACACACCAGGCAGGGGCCAGCAGGTGGCATAGTGGTGACAGTACTGGACGCCCACATGGCCAACTGCAGCTTGAGTCCAGGACCCCATGGCTTGAAAATCATGCTATGGGACCAGCAGATGGCATAATGGTTACACTGGAATCCTACATAGTTGGCCATGGTTCGAGTCCCAGATCTGGTGACTTAAAACTCATGCCAGGCATGTGTGTGTGCGTGCCCCAAATCCCAAGAGGATAATGGAGGAGAAGGGAGAAGGGATTGCAACGTGGCCATCCCCACAAGGGGGTGATTTCTTGCTTTCTGTCTCTCTGTCTGTCTCTGTCTGCCCAGCAAGTGTACACACCCTATAGCCAAAACCAAACAAACAACAAAACAAAACTCTCTCTAAAAAAAGAAAAAAAGAAAGAAAGAAAGAAAGAAAGAAAGAAAGAAAGAAAGAAAGTCAGTCAGTCACACTAGACGCATGTGCAATTCCAGGAGAAGAATGGAGGAGAAGGGATTGCTGTGTGGCCATCTTCCCTAGGGTGTGGTGGTGGGGGTGGGGAGTGGGGGTGATTTCTCACTTCCCCTCTCACTATCTCTCTACACATGCCCTATGGCAAAACAACAACAACAACAAAAAACACCAGGTACATATGCATAGGTGCTCAAAATCCCAAGAGGAGACTAGAGGACAGAGGCCAAGGGTGGCCATCCCGCCAAGGGGTGCTTTTTTTCTCGATCTCTTTCCCTCTGTATCTCGTAAGCACATGTGACCTACAGCAAATTTTAAAAAAACATTACTTTTAAAAAAATAAAGACAAAACAAAAACACTATATAAAATCACCTTCAGGCTAGGTGTATAAGGTGTATATAAAGCATAAATAAAAATTTCAGGTTTAGTCTTGGGGCCCATCCTCAAGTTAATGATGTTGTTATTTATATGCAAATATTACAAATCCCCAAAAAAAGCCTGAACTGTGAAACACTTCTAGTCTGAATTATTTTGAATGAGGAGTTCTCAACCTGTCAGGACTCTCACTGCACTGGACGCTCTGAATACTGACCTAATCCAAAAAGAGGAACACCCTGATCTCATTCTATTATTTGTTCTAACATTTTGCCTAACAATCTGGGTACAGCAAACAAACTTTTATCCAGTACGTGCTCAGTAAATATATGCTAGTTGAGTGGCCAGTACTCTCCCCGGGAAGGGAGCAGGGTGATGATGGATTGGCGAGGATGTGGGGGCAGTACAAGGTTGTGCAGGAATAGGTTAGGGTCTGATTCATAAGAGTGGTCCAGGAAACGAGACCAGCGGTGGCTGGTGGTTAAGATGCTGGACGCTCCCACATGGCCAACCATGGTTCGAGTGCCAGACCTGGTGGCTTGCTTTCTCACTTTCTCTCTCTCTCTGTATCTCTCTGGTCAAATTAAAATAAATGAATGAATAAATAAAATTAAATAGTGCTTTAAAATTAAGAAAAAAGAGTGGTCCAGGAAGTTGTCATCAATATCCTTCGTCAGCCAAGTCCACGAGAACACCTTCTTCTACACCACCTATCTGGAGATTTTCCAGATCGCAGCATTTTCAGTCCTTTATTTCTTCCACTAAAATCTCACAGCTTATTTCTCCCAAGTGAAGAGGCCAAGAAAAGAATCTATTTTATTTGTCAGAACTAGCCATAAGGTAAACAAATACAAAGAAAGCGTGTGCTAGCCAATTAAATAGGAATGCAGGCTTCTGGCGGCTCCATGACCCAGTTTTTCCATTCACTTGATGTAAGTGAACCACCATTACTGAGCTGGCCTCTATGGCTTGAGGGGAAATAAAAAAGAAAGGCTTTCCATGTGTTTCTACACGCCTTCTCCACCTCCTTTCTCCTGAAGAAAAAAGCAAAATTCCAATTCACAGAGTTCGCGTTCGGTGGAAAGGAAGTACAGGTCAGTGGAAAGAACGTGCGCTTTGATGTCGCAGAAGCCTGGGTTTGAACCTTTCTTCTGCTCCAGCCCACTAGCCACGAGGTTCGGAGCCAGTGTACTGAACCTCTCTGGGCCTCAGCGCCCTCCCTCATTTGTAAAGCAGAGAAGTCTGGGACTGTCTCGCTCTGCGACGTTCAGTAAAGTTCCTTTCCCTTCGGTTTGGGTTCCTCCTATACTTAAGGGCTAAAGAGCAGGTACCCTCCTGGGTGCAGAAAAGGACAGAGGCTGGGCTTAATTAAGGAATTTTGTATTCAATAAAAAGAACAATCCACATCTCCGAATAGGCCTGGGAACCAGTTCTGCAAGATTAAGAGGAAAAAAAAAAAAAAAAACTTCAAGGAAAACGGGATGCTCTCGGGTGTTCAGACAACCACTATTACCAGTCAGAGAGAAATACTACTGCCGGGACGCCAGAGGACCTTCTGGATATAGATCATCGGAACTTAGGCCAGCACTGAGTATTTGGCATTCAGGCGAAAGAAAGGAAGAAAGGAAGGAAGGAAGGAAGGAAGGAAGGAAGGAAGGAAGGAAGGAAGGAAAGAGGAGAGGAGAGGAGAGGAGAGGAGAAGAAGAGAGGAGGGGGAAAAGAAAAGAAAAGAAAAGAAAGAAAAGAAAAGAAAAGAAAAGAAAAGAAAAGAAAAGAAAAGAAAAGAAAGAAAAGAAAAGAAAAGAAAAGAAAAACAAGAACAGAGACCAGCAGGTATCATGGTGGTTAAGGTGTTTAGACTCCTACATGACCGACCACTGTTTGAGTCCTAGACCTGGTGGCTTGCTTTCTTCCTTTCCCTCTCTCTCTCTCTCTATCTCCCTGGTGAGCATACATGCCCTATAGCACATTTAAAAATCAGTAATAGTAATTAAAAAAATAGAAAAAAGAAAAAGACAAGAGCCAGAAAGTTGGAACTTTTCTAAGTCTTAGAGCACGAAGAGAAAGGTGCTATAGCCTTGTGGTTAATGGATTGATTCCTGTCGGAAACAGGTTCAAATCTCAGCTCCACCACTATGTGACCAGTCATGTGACCCCTGACTTCTCAGAGGATGAATGAGTAGATGGAGCAGAGAGCCCAGCCCCTGACCGCGGTCAATGCGTACTGAGTGGTGAAATACTGCTGTCCATACTAAAAAGCTCTGAGCCCCGACACCTGGAGTGATTCTGCAATTCAAGGCAAGAACTGTAGGGAGGTACGCGATGAACTAGAAATGCAGACGATCAGTCCTTGGCGGCTGCAGAACAGGAGATGAGGGTGGAGCCTGGGGTTTCAGGTTTAAGGCCTTGGATATTTCGGAACCTTGCCAGTAACAGGGCAGCACAACGCTTTGTCTTCGCATCCCTCTCCCCGCCCAGCCATGCCGCAAAATGTGCCCCGTTCACAAAGAGCATGCCGGAACACAGC
The DNA here is from genome assembly GCA_026018925.1 of Tupaia tana. Classification (NCBI taxonomy): domain Eukaryota; kingdom Metazoa; phylum Chordata; class Mammalia; order Scandentia; family Tupaiidae; genus Tupaia; species Tupaia tana. Next base: position 20,447,952 of record JAKSZU010000011.1, read on the forward strand.
CAGAGCAGCGTCCCTCTCACGGGGCCAGAGAAAAAAGCCTGAAACCCAAGGTCCTACGAAGACGTTAAATTCCAGACAACAAAAGTCAACACCTCATGTGTAAAGGCTCTTAATTAAACAGTGTTAAACATGCCAACGTGAACTCGATGTCTGGACCCACTTACTATAAAATAAACTTGATTAAGAACAAATCCCTTTTAAGAAGAGGAAAGAACCCAGCAACTCGCGTGCACATCAAATGCTGTTCTCAATTATCCTTTTCCTCTGAACTTCACAAAGTACCAGCGGGTGGGAGATAATTAAAGTTTTAATAAAACTTGTTTTACATGCCTCAGTTGGAACCTTTTTGTTGCATAAAGCTTTTCCCTCTCCAGCCCCAAGATGCACCCAACTTACAGGTTTTTTTTTCTTTTTCCAAAAGACCATTTTTCTAGTACATTTGGGGTTTTATGACTTTAGGCAGATGAGGGGGAGGAGGTAATTTATGAAAAGGAATATTTCTCTTTATCCATATTTACATTCTATCAGGGAGTGAGTTTGGTTTTTGGATTCTCCTCCCGTGTCTATTAGGGGAATAGAATCCGTGCTCCCATTTGATAAGATTTATGGAGCAACCAGAGGCTGGCGGGGCCGATGTAGCTGCACCACTAGGCTCCCTGAGCACAGGCCCCTCCGCTGGCCAGAAGTGCTGACTTAGAACGTTTGTATTTTTCCCTTGTAAATCTCCCGTGTTTAAAAGCAGTCATCTTTTAGCTAACGGGCCCACTCACATACGCTCAGCATCCATATAAGCCTTTCCTAGCATAAAAATGCTACTCTTTTCTTTTGGGGTAGTTTGTTTATTTCTTCTGTGAGAGAGAGAGAGAGAAACACACACACACACACACACACACACTAGGGTCACCACTCCATGATCCACCACCAGCCTCAGCCAGCCTGGTCACAGGCACATGCTAGATGTGTACGGGGAGGCCTCAGGATGCAAACCTGGGACATGAACCTGGGACTTTCCCATGTCGGTCCAGCTGCATTCCCTCGTTGCTGCCATCTGATCCCTTCTCAGATAGCTGTTTTTTTTTTTTAAAAAAAAAGGTTTTTGCCTTAGGGCACCTGCGCTGGCTGGAGAGCAAGATAAAGGGGAAAATGAGAGGGAAAGTGAGAAGTCAACCCCCAGTGGGGACGCCTCAATCCTTTCTCCTCTATTTTCCTCCCAGGATCCTGGGCACGCATGCACACATACCCAGCATGAGTTTTAAGCCACCAGGTCTAGTACTTAAACCGTGGTCAGCCATGTGGGAGTCCAGTGATGTAACCACTAACCCATGTGCAGGCCCCTCTTGGGTATGTTTTTATTGACTGGGTCTTCCATAGTATACCCTGCTTCCTGTAAGGCAGTGGTGAGGTCACCGAAGGGAACGTTAGTCCACTGTGGATACCCACTCATGAAGACTCTGTGTACTTGCAGACGAGGAGAACAGCTATCTTCCTTTTCAGAAAAGGAAACCAAGACAAGGAGAAAGTAACTGTGAAACTTGAACACAAAACTGGGGCTTTTCATTCCAGATGGATCAGAGACTGCACTTAATTTGAGAGTAACGTAAGCTAACCCTATCATGTACGGCCCAGAAATGATCATTTTAGGCATTTTAATTGGACTCAGACCTCAGGGTTTGAATTTAAGAGGGTGGGAGTTAAAGGAACGCGTGTAGGGATTATGGCTGGAATGTTGCCCGCAGTTACGGTTCCCCTCCTGCTCAGTGCTTTCCAAATCCCCCCAGTGCATGGCACATGCCACTGCACAGTCAGGCCTCCTGTCACCCACACACCAAGTTCCTCAGGTGGCCTTCTGCACTGGGGCCCACAACTTCACTCCCACCCCTAACACACACACGTGCACACAGGCAGGCGTGTGTACAGCAGGGACTCACAGTCCTGGTACTGCGGATATTTTGTTGTGGGGTGCGGTCTGCACACTACAGAATGTTACCCCACTGATGCCAGTAACACCCACCTAGTGTGACAATCAAAAATATCTTCGGAGTCAGCCCCACAGCACAGCAACGAACCCTGGTCCATTGGAAGCAAGACTCGCACAAGAATGACCACGGCTCAAGTTCCAGTTCCAGTAGCTTAAAAATCATGCCAGGCGCATGTGCATGTGTGCCCCAAATCCTGATGGGATGGAGAAATGGAGAACCACGCCCTAGCGTGGCAGTGCTTTTTCTCTCTTTCTTACATACATGCCAGCACACATACCCTCTGGCAATTAAAAAGAGAAAAATATCTCCAGAAGCACAGCATGGGAAATTTCCAGGGCAGAGAAACAATTCCGTATGAAACGATCATGGCGGAGACATGTCATTGTGCATGTGTCAAAACCACCAAAATGCACAATGCTAAGCGGGCACTCTAATGTAAACTATGGCCTCCACTTAATAAGAACGCACCCGTACGGCTCATCAGTCCTAACCAACGCACCACACCAATGCAGCATGTTAATACGAAGGGAAACGGGGGGCCAGGGAGCGGTAGATGTGAGTTCTGTACTTTCTGCTCCAGTTTTCTGAAAACCCAAAACTGTACTAAAAAAAAAAAAAAAAAAAAATCTACTAATTGAAAAATAAAGAAGTCTCCAGACATTGCCAGTGTCCCTCGAGGATAAAACTGTCCAGCTGAGAAGCACCGCTGCAGAGAGAAGGGGCCGACCTATGCAGCCAGTCCCTGGGAGTGAAATGCTCTCATTTCAAGGCAAGCAATGCAAGCCACATTTCTGGCAGGAAGAGGGAAAGGCATGCTTCTGAGTGTACGCGGATTGCTGAGTCCCCTCTAGGGGATAATCTTTTTTGAGGAGGAGGCAAGGAACCTGGTCTAGGAAAGGCTGGAAGGAGGGACCCTATCTTGTCCTGGCCTCACAGACAGTGCCTAGGCCACCTTAGTCTTTGGTGAGAACACTCTGCTTGGTTTTCACTTTGTGAAGAATTATCTCTACAGTCCGGTAGCCTGAGATAAGCAATAAAAAGCGTTAGTCTTTCAAGAAGTATCTGAACACCGCTCTCCCGGGATGGCCTGGGGTCCTCCTAGTGGCTGCCTTCACAGCTCTGCCTCTTGTGTTCTAATCCATACGCAGGCTCAGAAGGGTTGTGACAGAGGGAGGGGCCTCACGTATACCGAGCCTGCTTTGTAGGACCTGCGGACACATACCGCCTTCCACCAGCACGCATCATTGCGATGGGACTAAACTGAGTTTAAATCCACTCGGCAGCTGGCAGTGCACATTAGAAACAAGGGTAAACCCAGGTCCTCTCTGGCAGCCCAACAGGTCACCTCAGAGGTTTTCCTCAACTCCCTTTTCCCCATGGCCTGATTTCCTTTCTTCCTACCTCTGTAGCTCATAAGGAGAAAGGAAAACAAGAGGCTCCCCAGAGAAGCAGAAGAATGAGAGATGGTAACACGTAAATAAGGCTGGCTGACGTAGAGAGGACTGCGAGTGTGCAGCAGTAATCAATGCTCTTCTGCATCAGAAGGTTTTGGGTTCAGATCCTGAGACCTCCCTGAAAAAGAAAGGAAGAGGGGCAGAGACAGCGTCCTCAACAGAGTCCTCATGCTGCTATCCAACCCGGTCCTAGCAAGCCAGGATCATGGGCACACTCGCACCCAGCATATTCAGAGAGGTTTCTGGACCCTATAGCAAAAAAAGAAGTTAAAAAGAAAAGACTGGGGTCAGAAATGTCATGGAGGTTAAGGCGCTGGATCCCATATGGACTGCTGTGTAGTTCGAATCCCACACCCAGCAGTTTGAGAAACATCCAGACATGTGTGCATGCGTGACCAAAATCCCCAACAGGAGAATGGAGAAGAAGGGACTGTGGTGTGGCTATTCCTGCCCTGGAGGGTGATTTCTCTCTCCCTCTCTCCCTCTCTCTCTCTCCCTCTCTCTCTCAGTCTTTCTGGTGAGCACACACACCCTATAGCAAAACAAAACAAAACAAACAAACAAACAAAAGACAAGAAAAGACTAAGTGTCTGGGAATTGTTACTGAGACAAAACTAGGTATGAGGACAAAATAAAATTAAACAGCATCCTAAATTGTTGCAATAATACTTCCCAACTCAAAAAGACCTAATCTTTCCCAGCATCGTCCATTTTTCTCAACACTGTCAATGTCTTCCAAGGCTGAACCTTTTGGTAACATGGGCCTTGACGATCGCACCCATTACTTCCCGGGATGGCCGGGAGCATTGAGTTGGCTTGTGTGGGTATAGCACTGAGCAGGGCGGCTGGCACAATTCACGCTTACCAGACGGTTTCAGCTATTACCTTTGTGTTTCAACTTCATTTTAAACTAAAATCTAAACATTTACCAAACTATCCAATCTCCCCACCTCTCCTCTCACTAACCCTAGCCCAAGAAGTTTCTTTGGAACTGACATTTGTTTTTACAGAGAGAGCTGTTCCTGGTCCCAGAACCTTCTCATCTGATACAAAGCTCCCTTCCACCCTCTTCCACAGACACTTGAACCTCTCCAGATCTCTGCGGCAATAAAAAGACCCAAGGGATCCTGATCACTTGCATGCGGCCACTCAACGACTCACCCCACTTCTCAAACCCCACGCATCCTACAAAATATTCGCTCTCTTCTTTTCAACCCAGTCCCTTCTTATGCCTGACTGTTTGAATTACACCTCTCAAAGAAAAGTCCCTGAAGCAGATAAACACGCGATCAGTAATGGAAACTCCGGCTTGCCCAACAATAGTACCACTGTCACACATGCGTGAGCTTTCGTGAAAGCCAGGGATTGGCAACCTGGGGCTGCCGTGCCCAGGAAAATTATTTCCTGTGGGAGAAAGAAAACAACCTTCAGCTCCTGGCAGGGCCCAGGCAAGTCCAAGTCAGGCTCACCAGAGAATGTGAATGTTCTGTCTTTGGGAAAGAAGGCCGAGGTAAGGCTGTTCCCACCCTCGAATACCCCAGCTGGGTGAGACTAAGCTGCCGCACGGCGGGAACGAAGCCACTGTGGGCTGCCCAACATCGTGTGGGGGACAATCAATTAGTAAGATGGATCATATGGTAGGGAGAAAAAAAGGAAACTCAATTTCTTCTTGAAAGTACCTTCCAGGGTCAGATGCATTTTTATCCCATCAGTCAGTAGAAAGACAATCACTTAAATTTAATGAAAGAAGGAAACTGCTGGGCAGCCTCATTGACATGCTGCATGTTCTGCTATTATTGAAAGGAAATAGAGAAACAGCGTAACCTATTAGTCTCATAATGCCTGATCCCATGGCGATCAGCAAAGACTTCTTCAGTACAGCATGCTCTTCAAGTCAGTGTTAAATGAATTCTTGGTTCAGCATTATTTAAGGATGACTTGACCCTATGCACCTAAAAGTTCTCCAAGCCATATTTAATTTTCAAGTGACTACTCACCTACTGGGGGTGCATCTCTTCCTTCCCAGCTCTTTACCTTCTTCTCACCTCTGCCCACTCCCCTAGACCTCTTCAGAGGGTTCTTCCTCTAGCTCGGGGGCTCAGAGTGTCTCAGTCTCAGCACTAAGAAGCCAGGTCACTTCCTCGTGGTGAGGACTGCCCAGTTCACTGCAGGACGTATAGCAGCACTCTTGGTCGCGACCACATGCCTTGCCCTAAATCTGAACAAAAATCCTTTTAAGAGCAAACTGTCTCCAGTTGAGAACCACCGTCCTCGCTCTGTGTGGCGTGCTCTTTTGGAAATTCTGAAAACACACTCCTCTTCAACCCGTGCTTCCAGCAACACTTCTGGAGTCATCTTTACCTCCTGATTCCTGCTCTGCTGTCAGAACCAGGCTGAACGTTACCTCCTCTAAAAACTACTCTGAACCCCTACCCCCGAAAACGGGTAGGGCTGGGAGTCCTCCTTTGTGCAACTCCCCTGCTCTTTGCAGGCTTTTCTTTTTCTTTATTTCTTTTAGGTTATCTGTTTACTTCTTCCATAAGCGAGAGAGACAAAGAGAGAATAACACCTTCTCCACCACCTCCGGAGCAAGGTCCCAAGGCCACAATACACCCCCAGCCTCCGCCAATGCCGGATTCATGGGCAAGCATGTGCCTGGCACACTCAAGGAGGTCTCTGGACTTGAACTGGGAACGTTCCTGTGTGGATCAGCCTTGCAAAGCATCTTGCTTTGCTACACCACCATCTGGATCCCCTCTTTTTAAAGTTTATTTACTTCTTCCATGAGAGAGAGAACGAGAAGGAGACAGAGAGACAGGCATCCCCAACAGGATCTTCACATTGTGACCCATCCCCAGTCTCAGCCAGCCTAGATCATAGCACCGGTGTGCTCAGGGAGGCCCTAGGAGGCAAAGCAAGGACCTCTCCCATGTGGATTCCTTGGTGTTAGCATTGTGCTAATAACAGGCCCTGCATATTTTCTTCTGGCACCTACGTTTCAGTACTGTAACTCTCTCCTTCTTTAATAACTCATCAATACATCCATTAATCCAGGAAACAGGCCCATGAGTAAGACACTTGAGCTCCCGTTCCATAGGCTTATATTCTAGTGAGGGAGAAGAGTTAATAAACGATAATATGCAAGAAACTGGCAAATATTAGAAAGAGCTAAAGAAACTATAGCTTGCCTCTCTCCTCCAGGAGACTTAGCTCCTCGAGGGCAAAGACTACTTTGTTCATTACTGCATCTCCAGAAACCAGCGCTGAACCTGAAACAAAAACCAAAACCAAAACCCCCTTTTCCCTCTTTTCTCGTCAGGCATAAACTGTTTCCTGCCCTCTGTTATTAATGAAGATTTAGGTACAGGGGTTTTCTCCTGGGAGACAGTAAGCTTTTTTTATTTTTTAAAGTTCTTCCATGAGAGATAGAGACAGAAAGACAAGACCCCCAATAGAGTCCCCATGTCACGATACACCCCTAATCTCAGCTGGCCTAGATCATGGTCACGCATGTGCCTGATATGCTCAGGGAGATCCCAGAATGCGAATCCAGGACCATTCCCACATGGGTCCAGTTGTATTATTGCTGTTATCACCTAGTCAAGCAGTAAGCTTCTTTAAAAAAAAAAAGAAAGAAAGAAAGAAAGAATTATTTTATTTATTTATTTGCTTGTTTGTTTTTAATTTGACCTGAGAGGAACAGAGAGAGAGAGAGAGAGGAACTGAGAAAGCAAGCTGCCAGGTTTGGGACTTGAACAATGTGGGACTTGACCACGTGGGAGCCCAGTGCCTTTAACTACAATGCCACCTGCCACCTCACCCCCCCACAACAGTAAACTTCTACAGAGTAGCTTGCACAGCCAGGAAAGCTTGCACTTCAGGATGGCCTGCACTATGGAACTACTGGCAAAGAAGGTCTTTAAAAGAGTTTTAATAGCTGAACTTATGGGCATTTAGGGAGCATATTTTTTTGTTTAATAAGATGAACACAAGCCAAGATTTCAGGCAAACAATGAACAAGACATTCCCTTTCATCTTAGAAGTTTATTACAAATCCATTGAACAATCTGGAATGTATGGGATCAGAGAACAAGATCAAGAAAAAATGGATGAACAGCAAAAATTAGACCAGCAAAAATTAGATCAGCCTCCCATCTAAGCTGCTGGAGACTTGCAGAAGAAGACAGACAACCCTTCCACCCTGCAGACTCTTGGTGGCCCCACAGCGCAGCCTACAGAGTACTAGGAACTTCTGCTCTGTCCTGGCTTGAGTTTCCCACCCACAATGCAAGTCAATTACTTGTTTGTTACTTTCATTGTTAGATATTAATGTTTTACAAATAAAAGACTACAGAAGGAAAAGAAAAAAAATAAAATAAATTTTACAGAGTATATCAGAGTTTTTATTAAAGTAAATGGCAATCCTCAAGCAATAGTTTTTGGATTCTGTTTTATTTTAATTTGCCAGAGGGCTCATGCACCCACAGGAGGGGAGGGTAGTGAGAAACAGACCTCATGGGGGACAGTCACACAACAATCCCTTCCCTTTCATCTTTCCCTCCCTGCAGGATCCTGGGCACACAGGTACACATTTTTTTTCATTTTAGAGAGATTTTTGCTATAGGGTGCATATGCTCGCCAGATAGACAGAAAGTGAGAAATCACCCCCTAGGGAAGATGGCCACACCACAGGCCCTTCTCCTTCATTCTCCTTTTGAGATTTTGGGCGCACACACATGTGCCTGGCATGAATTTAAAGCTGCTGGGTCTAGGACTTGAACCATAGTCAACTCCGTGGGAGGCCAGTGACATAACCATTACACCATCCATTGGTCCCTAGTTTTTCAAGATACCTGGTCCAGGACTTGAACTACACAGTAAGCCATGTGAGATCCAGATACCCCAGTTACCATGCTACCAGCTGGCCTGTAAGTTATAGGTTTTTATTTTATTTTATTTTTTAGAGGTTTTTGCTATAGGGCACATGCCCTCACCAGAAAGACAGAGACAGACAGAAAGTGAGAAATGACCCCCCTCAGGGGGGTGGCCACACCACAATCCCTTCTCCTCCATTCTCCTCTCGGGATTTTGGGCACACACGCACACATGCCCGGTGTGAGTTTAAGCCGCCAGGTCTGGGACTCGAACCATGGTCGACTACATCGGAGTCCAGTGACATAGCCATGACGCCAACTGCTGGTCCCACTATAGTTTTTAATACTGCAGTTTTATTAAGGACACGGCCAAAAAGCTTACGAAGAGTGACATTTGGTAGATGAGAAAACCGAGGCTCAGGAAGAGGTCAGCAAATTGGAGTCAAGCATTCCGCTCCACACTCCTCTTCCCCATTACAGACTGCGGCCTCTGGTAGGAAAAGACAGGTCCGAGCCGGGTACAAATGTCAGGAGGAAGCCTCTTTCCTCCCAGAAGGCTGTTGGCAAACTATGGCTAGCATTTTTAGCATCCTCCCTGGGTGGGCAGGGGAAGCTGGCGAGTTTATTTACAAGCAAAATGAATCTGCTAGTTCAAGGAGAAGAATGAACGACATCAATTCTTCAAATTCTTACCACTGGGACTGAGGCCTAAACAGCACTTTATTAACGAGGCCAAAAATCATTCAAGCTAATGCCTCCAAAGAAAGTGGCCAAGAAATTTTGCCTTTTTTCCTTAAAGCAAAGTTGGCAGCATTTAAAAGTTCAGGGGTACTCTGCAGAGATGTTAAACATGACCCAATCGCTGGGCTGGAAACATCTGCTAAGAGGCAGAGTGGTTCTGAGAGACAAGCAAGAACTCAACAACACTGTGCTCTGACTCGCATCTGCCTGTGCTCGCTACGCCGCCACGTCACCATCTGTAAAATGCGTCACTATCTGTGAAAAGGTGTGGCGGGGGGATGGGATCTAAATAAACTGGGACCACTGAGCACAGAAGGGGACATAGGCCATGTTAGCATCTTTCCATTCACTCCTTCTATTTCAAGGAAGAAACATGGTCTGGGGGAAAGACACCACTGCTGCCCAGGCTGGATGTGACTCGAGGACTCCACCTGCCCTGACCTCAGCCTCCTCACTGGTTACATCCAGAGTAAAGTATCCATCTTTGACAACAGTCAGAGGATTAAAGGACACCTTGTGACTAAAACCAGCACTGGGGTGGTGGGTGAGGTGGGGTTTGATGGTGGCACCGCAGAGGTGCAACACTCTGCAAGCTGGCCCACACAGGAAGGCTCTGGGCTCACATCAGATGCCTCCCTAAACATGTTAGGCCTGTACATGGACGGGCTGGGTGAGGCTGAGAGTGGGTCATAGCAGAGATACCCAGTTGGGGGTAGTCCCTAAGTCTCTCATGGGAGAAAGAAAGAAACCTAAGGGACTGCCCTATAGTCTAATGGTTAAGGGAAGCCAGATCCCCCATGGTTGACTGCAGTTCAAATCCCGGCCCTGGTGACTTGAAAGACATGCCATGCATATATATGTGTGTGCCCAGAATCCTGATAGGATGGAGAAGGGATTTAGGAGTGACTAAATCCCTCCACAGGGGCGTGCTTTTTCTTTCTCCCTCTCCCTCTCTCTCTGGCAAGCACGTATGCTCTCTGGCAATTAAAAAAAAAGCAAAAAAGAAAAATTAAAATAAAAAAGGAAAGAAAATAACTTTTTAAAATGTTAGCTAAATCTGAATCAACCACATTTTATCCCAAAAACATTCAGCACGAAAGTTTCCCCATCAGCTTGCTGTGTAAATGTGGCCTAGCACAGGCCCACGTGTCTGTAAGCAGGACAGTGACACTGGCTAGCAGTTCCAGCCCTTGATGGTCATCTCCCAAAAATACCCTCAGGATGTTTGTCCCAGCTGGTGAATCAAGCTTGAACCTGAAACTAGGGAAAAGTATTACTACTCTCAACCCTGACTTGCCAGTCTTACCTATTATTCACTGCTCCCACAGGAACAAAGAAAAATATCTACACTGCCCCAGATACAAATCAACATTAGTGCTATCATTCTTAAAAACGATAAAGGTAACAGCTCCAGTGTAACTTCTTCAAGCAGAGGTTATCGAGATGTCTTTCTGAACTCTGAAAATCAGGGTGATGGTCCCGTGAATACCTAGATGGGGGCAGGCACAGATTTATTAGGGAGACGGCAGTGGAGAAAAATAACCCAAGAAAAAAGACGCTGCCCCACTGGGCTGCCTCGCCCCACCTCCTTCCCAAAAAGGGTGAGCAGAGAGGGCTATTTAAAGGCAACTGTCACTTAGTGGTAATGCCACTGGCTTTCCAGGACTTATTTTCTTTCCTCTAAACCTGTTTTCAAAGGAGAAGCAGGCGAGGAAGGGAAGGGTCAAGAAGCACACCAGCACTATATCCTCTTATTCTCACTACCAAGCTTCTGCCCCAAATCCGTCAGCACAGTCAGTGACCGTAACTGTCATAAAACCAGCTAACAGGGCCAGCAGGTGGCGCAGTGGTTAAAGCGCTGGTCTCCCACATGGCCAACAGCAGTATGAATACCGGACCTGGAAGCTTGCTGTCTCATTCTCTCTCTGTCTCTCTTCCTCTTCTCTGGTGAGCACATGTGCACTATAGCAAATTAAAATAACAATAATAATAAATAAAATTAAATAATTCTTTTAAAAAAATACAAAAAGCAGCTAACAGTTATTAGGTGCTTACTTCTTCCATTCTGCTAAATTTTATTTGCATAGACTTATTAGTATTTTTTTGCATTAACTTATTTAGTACACATGACAACTCTTCAAGGTATTTTCCAGATGTAACACTTAGGCTGAGTGAGGCTAAGCAACCTGCCCACGGTCTCACAACCTCTAAGTGACTTGGCAGGATTTGAACCCAGCTTGTCTAGTTCTGCAAGTCCAAAGGCCTACCATCTACCTTAATTCAAAGATTTGAGTAACTTCTTCCTGGAGTTACTGTTCTGAAGCCCATTCCCCCCTAACAGGCTCTTTATAAAATCAGTGGGAAAAAAGTCTCTTGTCTGTGGACAAAGAGGGGTTAAGTCTACATTTTGCAAATTGAGAACTCCCAAGTTTTCTGTTTTGTGGACTGAAGTCAGACTTGCAGCATTAACTTTAATGTACATTTTTTTGGAGGTGATTCATGTAGAATTCCTGCCAAGAATTTTAATAATTAGACTGAATTAAACCAAACTCTGCCTGTACATGCCTAATGACATCTGCTGACCCAACAGTAATCTTGGAAGCCCTGCAAAGCTGGGGGAAGAGCTGGCCAAGCAGGACTTTGAACACTCTCAGGCCCTTGTGGGGCTCAGTAGTAGACAAGGGGTTTTGCGCAGCACTATGCAAATGCTAATTACGGGCTTCGGCCTACCATCCCATGGATGAAAAGCTGGCTCTGGTTTTATAACAGTTCCGCCACAGGGACCAAAGGAAGGGACACACAAATTGGAAAAGGCTCATAAAAGAAAAATCTTCCCCAATGGTCTCCTTTCTACCTCAGCTGAGAACTATACAGTGTTTCTCTCTCATGTGGTGATTTGCAGCCTTTTCCCGATTCTGACCCCACACAGTCCCATCACTAAGAGGGACTTACCCACGTGGTAAGGACCTGTGCATTTTGGCAAAGCTCCCTGGAGGGGAGGGATGCTTCCCATCTCCTCCTCTTCTCTCCTGGGCTGCACATGAGACACACACAACACTGAGTCGCCAAACACACACACTGCCAATGAGTCAAGCATTTCCTGGAAGGCTGGATCATTAAAGCCACGGGAATTATATTAAAATTATATAATAAAGAACACATAACCTTCTTAATGCAATTTTTAAGACAGGAAGGGCAGTTTAGGTCAAAAAGCAGGGTGCTGTTACGAGCTGAAATGCAAGTGGAAAATAAGGCATGTGATTTCTGTAAGATGCAAATAACATGACTACAAACCATAGAAAATAGTTCTAGGCCAGTGCTGCCCAACAGAAATTCAAGGGGTCTTCAATAAGCTCATGGAAAATGTGCATTACGAAAAAACTACATTAACTTTCAAAATGTTTTGCAACAAAAAGTAACTCAACAAAAAAAGTATATGTCTCATATTTGCGCTCGCCAGACAGACAGAGAGAGACAGAGAGATAGAAAGCAGGAAATTTTTCTCCTCCATCATCTTGGGCACGCACGCACATGTGAGTTTAAGCCGCCGGGTCCGGGACTCGTCCCGTTCATATTACGTCAATTTTAATTTTAAAGAGGGGGCCAGTCAGTGGCGTGGTGGTTCAAGTGGCTAGATCCCACATGGCTGACTACACATTTCAAGTCCTGAACCCTGATGGCTTGAAAAACACACCAGGCATGTGTGTACGTCTGCCCAAAATCCCAAAGGAGAGAGGATTTTGGGTACCCATCTCCCATGGGGAGTGCTTTTTCACTTTCCCTCTCTCACCCACAGCACAAATTAAAAAAAAAAAAAAAAAAAAAAAAGGGAGCAGACAACAGTATAGCTATGAACCCCATCCTCTGTGAGGCCGACCCACATGGCAAGGTTTTGAGTTTGCCTCTGGAGACCTCCCTGAACGTCCGTGGGGACATACATGTGCATGCCCATGACCTGGGACTGGTGGAAGCTGCAGTGAGGACAGCGTGAAGACCCTCTTGATGCTTCTCTCCTTCTCTCTCTTACAATCTCTCTCCTTCATGGGAAAAAGAAAAGAAACTTTTAAAAAAATATATTATTTTAATTTTATTTATTTATTCACTTATTTTGATTTGACCAGAGAGATATATATAGAGAGAAAGTGAGAAAGCAAGCCACCAGGTCCAGGATTCAAACTGCGGTGGGCCATGTGGGAGTGTCCAGCACCTTAACCACCACGCCACCTGCTGGTTCTCAAGAAAAGAAACTTTAAAAAAGGGTGAAGGGGCCAGTAGGTAGTGTGATGGTTAAGGTGCTGGACTCCTACATGGTTGCCCGTGGTTTGAGTCTCGGCCCTAACAGCTTGAAAATTACCTGTGTGCTGTGCCCAAAATCTCAGGAGAAGAACAGATAGTGGATGAGAGGGGATTGTGGCATGGCCATCCCTGCTGAGGGTAATTTCTCATTTTTCCCCTCTTACTGTCTTTCTCTGATGAGCACATGTGCTCCATGGCAAAAACCTGAAGAAAAAAAATGTGAAAAATATGTGAAATTAATATATTTGACCCTATATATCTGAAACATTATCATTTCACATGTAACCGATATAAACAAATAGTATTGATAGGATATTTTATATTCTTTTCTTCATACTTAGTACATGAAATCCAGTGTATATTTTTTGCTTATAACACATCTCAGTCTGGACTAATCACACTCTCAGGTACTCACAGCCACGAGAAACTTCTGGCTACCATGTGGACTATACGCTCTAGAATGTGGCACAGTACAATCGAGAACGTTCCAGAGTTCTGCTTACCTCTACATTGTGTATTTCTGAATGACTGGTTTATAAATAATGCTACATACTATGCTTTTAAAAGACTTTTTAGGGCCAGTGGGTGGCTAAAATCCTAAATCCTAAAATCCAGTGGTGGTTAAGGCACTGGATTCCCACATGGCTGACCATGGTTTGGCTTGAAAATCATGCCAGGCATGTGTGCACACCTAAAATCCTGAGAGGAAAATGGACAAGAGGGATTGCAATGTGGCCCCCAAGGGTAGGGGTGGGGGTTGATTTCCCATTTTCCCTCCTTCTGTCTCTCTCTAGTTGAGTGCACGCACCCTGTGGTAAAAACCTTCAAAAAAAAAGAAAAATGTTTTCAGTTCATACTTATCAGTTGAATACTAAATGGCTCTAGGCAAGGAACTTAACCTTCTTGAGCTTCAGTTTCATCGATGTAAATGAAGATGAAAAAAATCCCAATACAACTTTCTTACAGGGCGTTTTAATTATATTGTAATCCATATGAAAGTGTTTTGTACAGAGTTCCACAGACGCTAATTGTTGTTATTATATCGACTTTAAGAGAATAGCTCATCCTTACAGATCAATAGCATTGTCTCTTTAATCTATAAACGTTTTACACACACCGAGCCTTCCTTCCCAGAGGCAGAAAAACATAAGAAAAGCACATCATAACTCCCTCGTACTGTTACCATATCAGAAGCTATAAACCTTCTTCACAAAAATGTCACAATTTCCAAGTGATATGTAAACTGTTTTGTTGAACTAACAGAAATTTTGTTAAAATGAATATCTTGCTTTAAAAACACATCCTTGGTTGAGCTGCCTCACAGCCTAATGGTTAAGGGAGCTGGATCGTACATGGCCCACGGTGGTTTGAATCCTGGCCCTGGCAGTTTGAAAAACACTCCAGGCCCGTGTATGTACATGTAGGCTCCAGATCCCCAAAGGATGAAGAAATGGAGCAAAGGGATGCGTTAGGACCACGCCACACGGGTAGGTGATCTCTCCTCCTCTTTGGCTCTCTCTGGCAACCTCCTGGCAATTAAAAATATATCCTTGATCATGGAAGGAGTTACCCTAGCCTCCAAGAGAACGGGCCAATGCAAAGAACATATTCGGAACTAGTAAAGAAAGATGAGAAGACACTCCACCGCTACCCCGCCCACTCCACTAGTGCTCTTTCCTCCAGTCTCTGCCTCTTGTAAGAGTTTCAGCAAATTATCTGTGAATTTAAATGACTATTTCTGCCTACAATATTGTAGGATTGAGAAGAAAGTGGTGTCTAAACATTTCTTATTAGCTGAACAAAGACCCACCAGACACCCCTCCCACCCCAGCTATTATGATAATGAAGACAATAATGCAGGGTTTGAGTCGTGATTAAGTGAATAAGTAGGTAGTAATTACATGAAGAAAGGCTTATATAAAGAGAAACCAGAAAACGCTTTTGTCTTCAAGAATTAATTGTACTCCCAGACCAAACCTTTTCAGCCCCCTTCCACGGACACACTCCACACTAACCCTGGAGGGGTTATGTAGACCATCAGTGACATCATCTCTTATAGCTACCCATAAAGGTATCAGATATCAAAGTCCAGGTTACATAAAGGGTTGTTGGAAAAGTCAGGTCATTACGTATTTTTCACGTCATGACTTTTTCGACAAGCCAATATAAAATCAGCCTTTCTCAAACGTGTTCCACACAATGTCTACAGGTATTTCATACAGAGGAGAAAAAAGACGCGGGAGCTCCAGAGTTAAATGAGTGTTAGGAAATCCTGGATCGACACAGATTCTTCAGGTTCTTCTAGTGCAAAACTGCTCCGAAAATGTAGTAAAGGCAGTGACTTGAGGACCTGTGGACGGGACCTTTTATCAGATGTTGGCTCTGCAGTATTCTCAGGCTGACATGGGCCTGTCTTCAGACGTTGCTGCTCCCATAAGTGGTCACAAGATATAAGGGATGGCAGAGGGGTAAAAAGGAAGTACGGTCTACTTTCTTGAAACCAGTTGTGTATCTATCTATGTTCGTTTCATACTTGAACTTCACATCAAGGCTGACACTCAACAGCATGAGAGACAACACCGCCTAGTGCAAGAAGCACTAGCACCAGCAGCACCCCGTCCATCTACCTGCCAGGTCTCAGTTCTACCTCCCAGGCCACCTCCAGGCAGGCCACCTCCAGGCCTGCCCTCATGCATACCTGTGGCCCTACTCAAAGGCATTCCGACTTCTGCACCTAAGGTACTGTGATAACGTGAAATATAAATCCGGTCTTCGTCTATTTGCTAGCACACAACTCTTAAAATACTTGGGATTTCCAAAGTTGTTAGTGTCTCTTTGCATACTAACAGTTGACTGATGGCAGGTTACCCCTAGGTAACTTTAGGATAGGGATGGTCACTGGAAAGACCAAGGCAGGATTAAAGAGCTGGGTCTTTCAGCCCCATCCCCCCAGTCTCCAAGGAGAGAGACTGAAGGTTAAAGTAATCACCAATGGCTGATTTCATCAATCATGTCTGTAATAAAGTCTCCTGTTATGATGTGTATTTTGTGGTGTTATGATTCTTGCTGAGTCTAAGGAACATATTTTATTCGTAATTATGCTTTAATAATGCATATTATTAAAATGCAATGACTCCCAAGAATTTTACTTTTTTTGGGGGGGAGAGAGGTTTTTGCTATAGGGTGCATGCGCTTGCCAGACAGACAGACAGAGACAGAGAGATAGAAAGCGAGAAATCGCCCCACTAGGGAGGATGGCCACGCCGCAATCCCTTCTCCTCCGTTCTCCTCTCAGGATCTTGGGCATGCACGCACATGTGTCCGGCGTGAGTTTTAAGCCACCGGGTCTGGGATGTGAACCACGGTTGACTACATGGGAGTCCAGCAACATAGCCATTACGCTAACTGGTGGTCCCGACTCCCAAGAATTTTAGCTGGGGCCAGCAGGTGGTGTGGTGGTTAAGGCACTGAATTCCCACACGGCCGACCACAGTTTGAGTCTCAGACCTGGCGGCTTGAAAATCATGCTGGGTGCATGTGCATGAGTACCCCAAATCCCAAGATGAGAATGGAGGATGAGGGATTGTAGTGTGGTCATCCCCCTGGGGGGATGATTTCTTGCTTTCCCTCTCTATTTCTCTTCAGCAAGTATACACACCCTATGGCATAAAAGCTGGGGGTGGGGAGGTAAGAATTTTAGCTGTGGGTCAGCAAGTAGCATGATTACAGTACTGATTCCCACACGGCAGACTCCACGTTTGAGTCCTGGACCTGATGACTCAAAACACAGCTGGGCATGTGTGCATGTGTGCCCAAAATCCTGAAAGGAGAACGGAGAAGGGACTGCAGTGTGGTCATCTCCCCTGTGGGAGAGTGACTTCTCACTTTCCCTCTCTTTGTCTCTCTCCAGCAAGCATATACACCCTATGGCAAAAATTCTAAAAAAGAGAAAAAATGTAGCTGTCACTGAGCCAAGTGGCTAGCTCAGAGTCACCCTGACAACTATGTGTCGGTAAGCAGATGAGGTAGTTGGCATCCGGGACCCTTTTCCCCCAACACTGACATCTGGAAACGGAGATAACACGCCTTTTGGGACAATAGATACCTCTGCCTTCGAACTGTCATCTGAGGGCCATCACGCTGTGATTCTATTCTTTGGGGCATCAGCTGCCAGAGGCTCTGCCTGAGTAAATAGCCCCCTGACCTCATTGCTGACAACCTCACAGCACCTGGGGCCTGAATGAATGTCACCCAGAGGCCTGTCCCTGGGACTGGGACCATTTGTAAGTTTTTTCCATGGATACATGGTTGTTTGGTTTATCAGTATTTCATGCTTATGTGGCTTTCTTTCTTTTTAATCATTTGACTATTTTTCTGCCTATTTTCTGTGTGTGTGTGTATATGTGTGTCTGTGTGTGTGTGTGTGTGTGTGTGTGTGTGTGTGTCTGTCTGTCTGTCTGTTGTGGTATATCAATTCATTTGGAAACTATCTTTGTTCCATTTGGCTTGGTATTTGATTTGGGAATAAAAGATCATGCCCCTCTCAAAGAGGTTAAACTATTGCCAGGTATCAGAGAACCAGATCTTCCTTGTAGGTCCAGTGCAACACCTTCAAAAACACTTCCAAGAATAGGGTTCTGGGAGCTTCTAGACAGCGGAAGAGGAGGAGGTCCCTGGGCCGTGGTGCACCACGGTGGGCTCAATGCCCCTTCCCACACTCCTTGCTCTGTGCATCTTTTCACAGGTATCTTTTATAATATCTTTAAAAATAAACTGCCAAGTGTTTTTGTTTCCCTGAGATCTGTGAGCTGCTCCAGCAAATTAATTGACCCTGAGGCAACAGTTATGGCAACCTGATCAGAAAAAAGGACAAAACAATCTAGGCCTTATGACTGGCATCAGGTGTAGGGGGGTAGTCTCAGGGATTGAACCCTCGACCTGTAGGATCTGGCACTCTCCAGTGCCAGAATTGAACTGAATTAGAGGACACCCAGCCGGTGTCGACTGCTGAATTGACTGCGGCTTGGTAGATGGGCAAAACCCTCTGCGTCAGTCCCAGAAGACGTCTATACCGACTGCTGAGTGAGAGAACAGATAGAACTGAGTTCTGGGTTTTGTTTTAGATTGCAGAAGGGGCATGCACTTGCCAGAGACAGAGAATGGGAGAGCACTCCCCAATGGGCCTGGTCACGCTGCAATCCCTTCTCCTTTCTTCATCCCTTCAGTTTGGGGCACATGCACACACGTACCCAGCATGTTTTTCAGGCCACTGGGGCCGGGATTCAAACTGCAAGGGGCCATGTGGGATCTAGCTCTCTTAACCACTGCAATATGAAGCCCATCTTGAGGGGTTTTTTTATCCTCATATTTTCAGAGGTACCACTAAAAACAATGTGTCAACATTTTAAAGCAGGATATAATCCTAAGAACTTTCACAGTCTTAATTAAATGTTCCACAGAGATTGCTCAGAGTAGGTACGTATTACAAGGAAGAAGAATTTCCTTATCTTGACCCATTTCTATCCTCTAGAAATCAATCTGGCCAGCTCAAAAAATGTTTGACCTCTCTGGAGCCATGATGGTTCAGTCTGAATGGTGCAAGGCAGTGGTTCCCAAATATGGGCCAGGAGCCCCATGGAGAGGGCCGCGGGGTCAGTGCAAAGGCTCTTCCATTCATATAAGCACCAAAACTGTCTGAAGACCCCAAACTCCAGACTACAAGTGCCACAGCTGAAGGGTTCATGAAACTGTATAATAGTAAATGCGGGACC
The DNA here is from genome assembly GCA_026018925.1 of Tupaia tana. NCBI lineage: Eukaryota > Metazoa > Chordata > Mammalia > Scandentia > Tupaiidae > Tupaia > Tupaia tana. Next base: position 20,467,067 of record JAKSZU010000011.1, read on the forward strand.
AGCAGTTTAGCGTACTGGCTATGTCACTGGACTCCCACATAGTCGACTGCAGTTCGAGTCCCAGACCCAGTGGCTTAAACTCACGCCGGGCGCATGTGCGTGCGTGCCCAAGATCCTGAGAGGAGAATGGAGGAGAAGGGATTGCGGCGTGGCCATCCCCCCTGGGGGGTGATTTCTCGCTTTCTATCTCTCTGTCTCTCTCTGTCTGTCTGGTGAGCGCACGCGCCCTATAGCAAAAAAAAACCTCTACAAAAAAAAAATAGTAAATGAGATCCTCATGTCCTAATATATTGGAAACCAAGACTAGCACTTTTAATAAATACATCCCTGCCAGTAATCTGTTCTATTCATAAGAGTATATCTCAAAATCATCTTTCTTTATTTAAGTGCTGCTATAAGGCACATGCATTAGCTGGAAAGAGAGAGTGAGAGGGAGAAACACCCTCCAGCAAGGATGACCATGCCACAACCCATTCTTTTCCATTCTCCTCTTAGGATTTTGGACACACACACACAGGCACCTGGCATATTTTTCAAGCCACTGGGTCCAGGACTCAAACTGCTCAGCCAATTAAACTGCCGATTAGCCTCCTGCCAGCCCCTGTCAAATTCATCTTTTAAGCTACAAAACAATGAGTTAACGATCAAAAAAAAAATTTTTTTTTGGCTTTGAATCCAGCAGGTGGCATGGTGATTGGACTACCACATGGCCAACCGCAGTTTGAGTCCCGGATCTGGCAGCTTGCTTTCTCACTTTCTCTCTGTCTCTCTCTGGTGAGTGCACATGCCCTGTATCAAATTTTAGAAAATAATAATAAAGTCGAGTAGACAAACATTTTTTTAAATAGAGTTCATTATCACAACTAATTTTTAAAAAAGAACTACTTTATTTAACATTTTTTATTCATTTACTTTCATTTGACCAGAGAGGGACAGAGCAAGAGAAAGAGAGAGAGAAAGGGAGAGGGAAAGTGAGAAAGCAAACTGCCAGGTCCCAGGACTCAAACTGTGATTGGCCATGTGGGAGTCCACCGCCCTTAACCACCATGCCACCTGCCGGCCCCCATAATTAAAAACAAAAAAACAAACAAAAAAACTTTGGCTTTGTTTTCCAATTTTAATCTCATAGGAATGGCAAAATCTGAAACTACACCTGCTCATAAACTTGAAATTATATAACCATCCTCCTTAAAATTCTACAATTTTTTTCACTGTTTAGCATGGGGCAAATTGAAAGATTTTGTATATTTTTTCAGTTATACCAAATGAAAGAGTTATTGATGTGATTGTAGAATAGTTTCAACTGAATATTTTGACAGACCTGCACTAATTAGAAAAAAATACATAAATCCACCAAAACCCTAGTCTGATATTTACTTGACTATTTATAAAAGACAGTATTGCTTTATTTCTGTGGGAGTTTTACAAAGGATGAAAAATAGACGTTTGATAAGCCTGTGTTCCAAAGGAAATGAATCTTTTTGGGGGAGAGATTTTTGCTACACGGCGAGTGTACTCACTAAAGAGACAAAGAGATAGAAAGCAAGAAATCACCAGGGGGGATGGCCACACCGCAACAATCCCTTCTCCTCCATTCTCCTCTTGTGCATGATTTTGTGCACGTATGCACACACACATGCCCACTTTGAGTTTTAAGCCACTGGGTCTGGGACTCAAACCACGTCAACTACATGAGAGTCCAGTGACGTAACTGATATCCATCTGCTGGTCCCTACAGTAGTTCTTTAAGATTCATTTCTGGGACCAGAGATGGCTTAACAATTACGTTGCTGGACTCCTACATAGTCGACTGTGGTTCGAGTACCGGACCCGGTGGCTTAAAGCTCAAGCTGGGCACAAGTGCATGCGTGCCCAAGATCCTGAGAGGAGAATGAAGGAGAAGGGATTGTGGTGTGGCCATCCTCCCTGGGGGGTGATTTTTTGTTTTCTGTCTCTCTGTCTCTCTCTGTCTCTTTGGCGAATACAAACATCCTATAGCAAAAAATATTAATAAAATAAAATAAATAATTCTTTAAAAAAAGTTATTTCCTTTATTCATAGCAAAGATTTCATGAAGCAATTGTTTTTCTCCTAAAAGTTCTATTTGGTTCTAGGTTGGAGTGACATGTCACACTTTCTAAATCAAACAATCCATGATTCAAATTCTAATTTTTGTAAGTGACACAAAGAGATGATAAAATGTTTTCCAGACACTGTGGAAATAGTTTTAAAAAGTCTAAATCATAACATGGCCTTTAAGAAACATTTTTAAACAACTTATCATCAGTTCCAAGATAGAATTCATTTGCTACAACTACTCAGAACTGATGCTTTAAAAAAAAACAAAAAAAAACATACTTTCTACATACAGCATTATTGCTTTGATGAATTAATGCCAACAAATGTGGTCAGTATTATTTCCAGATTCTTCAAGCAATTGTACTCTTTATTATGATCAACCCAATTCTGTCTGTCTTTGATTACTTGATATTCAGTCATTTGCAAACTCAAAATGACATTTCTTTTAAGAAACAACAACCAAAAATCTAGGGTCTCGCCGTGTTGGGATCCCATATATCCAGCTAGGACTACAGGCATACCACCATGCCAAGCTCTTTTTTAAGACAGTCTTGCTACATTTCCAAGGCCAGCCTCAAGCTTGTCACCTTCCTGCCTTAGCTTCCCTGAGTTGCTGAGATGACAGGAACACACTACTGCACCGCACTTTCCAGTCGGAACACAAATCCAACCTGGGCCTCCCGTGTGGTCACAGCCTACAGAACACAGCATCTTAGCAGCACGTACTGCCAGTTATTTCCCCAGAGCCAGCAGCTTGCCTGGTGGTTAAGACTCTGAACTCCCACATGGCTGCCCAGACCTGGCAACTTGCTTTATTCGCTCTGGGCTCTTCAACTTGACTTTTCTACACCAGAGTCACTTTGCTCAGCAGTGGAACAGATAACATGGGCACAGTTCACAGACTCTCATATAGGGCTTCGCAATATAAAACAGACTGTAGAAAGAGAGAATTCTCTCCCTAGGAGAAGAAGCCTTATGGAAGAGACAGTTTCCAAGTTTTGAGACTAGGGCCTTTAACAAAGAGTCCTTGCTCTAGTTTATCTTTTTTAGCTCTTTTTAAAAGTATTCTTTGCTGATTAACTCCATTCTGCCTATTCTCTCAAAGGACTCCAAGTTCCCACAGTACATATGTATTCAATTTCATTGCTTTGCACTTGATATACTGCTTTGTAACTGTTCAAGGAATTCTTTGTGAACATTATGTTTGTCTCCTAAACTATACTCTAAGCTTCTTAACGATAAAAACCCTGCCTCTCCCTTGGGATTTTTTTCTTTTTTACTATGACTGCATTAAATCTATAAATTAATTTTAAAGAAATGACATCTTTACAGTATTTCATATTTCTAGTTAGAAACAGTCTGTTTCTTTATTAATGCAAGTCTCTCTCTTTTTTTAAACTATAAAAAACTTCTTTTTCCGACCATAAAACCAAAGCATACACATGGTAAAATATTTCAAGTGAATCTTCCTTCCAAGATTCCAGTCTGACCCTGAGAGGTAATCCCCCTCAACAGTTTCTTTCTAGAAGATGTTTCTGCACATACATATTCACCTAAGCATCGATGTCATCCTTCCCCCTCCTTTTAAAAAACTAGGCCAGGGGGCCAGCAGGTGGCATGATGGGTAAGGCACTGGACTCCCACATGGCCGATTGTGGTTTGAGTTCCAGACCTGGTAACTTGCTTTCTCACTTTTCTCCTCTCTCTCCCTCTCTCTCCCTCCCTCCCTGCCCCCTCCCTCCCCCCCGCCTCGCATGTGTACCCTAGCAAACTAAAAAATAATAGCAATTTGAGACTAGTGAACAATACAGTCAGGATGGCTAACCAAAGGGCAAGATGTCTGCTCACGCCTCCTTTGTGCAGACCTGCAGAGAAGACCATAAGAAGAGAAACCCAGAGATCCCTGTCAATTTTGCAGAATTTTCTAAGAAGTGCTCCAAGAGGTGGAAGACAATGTCTGGGAAAGAGAAGTCAAAATGTGATGCAATGGCAAAGGCAGATAAAGTACACTATGACCGGGAAATGAGGATTATGGACTGGCTAAGGGAGGCAAGAAGAAAAAGGACCCTAATGCCCCCAAAAGGCTAATGTCTGAATTCTTTCTGTTCTGTTCAGAATTGCCCCAGGATCAAATCCACCAACCCTAGCATCTCTACAGAAGACGTGGTAAAGAAGCTGGGAGAGATATGGAACAACTTAAGTGACAGTGAGAAGCAGCCTTACATCACCAAGGCCACAAAGCTGAAAGAGAAGTATGAGAAGGATGTTGCTGACTATACATCTAAAGGCAAGTTCGATGGTGCAAAGGGTCCTGCCAAAGTTGCCTGAAAAAAGGTGGGAGAGGAAGATGAAGAAGATGAGGAAGAAGAAGAGAAGGGGAGGAGAAATAAAACTGTTGATCAAAAAAAAGTATTTAATAAAATTAAATAAATATATATATTTTTAACTGGGCTAGTTATTAACTGATTACCTCTCAGCTAGTAAAGGAAAAGTACAGATCCATTTTCACAGTCCAGGCGATGGAAGATGAATCTGAAGTTGAGAGATAACAAACGAATGACAGGCACAGACATATAGTGTGCTAGATATAAGCACACTATACAAAGCACAAACTATACTTTTTTTCAAAGAACTATTTTTATTTAACTTTATTTATTTTATCTTGACCAGAGAGGGGCAGACAGAGAGAGAGAGAGAAAATGAGAAAGTAAGCTGACAGGTCTGGGACTCTGACCATGGTCAGCCATGTGGGAGAGTCCAGTGCCCTTAACCACCATGCCACCTGCTGGCCCCACAAACTATAATCTTTTAAATTACTGCATAGGATTCCATTGTGTGTGATTTGATCTGATTTCCAGTATTTTGAGCCATAACATTTTATATTGGAGTCATCTTTCTCTCTTTCTCTCTCTTTTAAATTGCCAGAGGACGCATGTACATTCGCCAAAGAGAAAAAGAGAGAGAATGCAATTCCATATGGGGTACAGCAACAGTGAAATCCTTTTTCTTCCATTTCTCCTTCCCATCAAGATTTTGGGCATATATACGACATGCTCAGAGTATTTTTCTTTTTTTTAAGAAAAAATTATGTATTTAATTTATTATTATTAAATTCAACAGAGAGAAAGCAAGCTAGCAACCAGGCCTGGGACTCAAACCATGGTCAGCCATCTGGGAGTCCAACACCTCGACCACTACACTACTAATCTCCAACTCAAGAGTGTTTTTCAAGCTGTTGGGCCAGGATTTGAACTGTGTTCAGCCATTTGGGATCCAGCTCCATATGCACTGCACGTAACTCTACTGTGCTATAGATCAGCCCTGAATTCATCTTCTTTACAGCCACCAACAAAATTTAGCTTAATTTTCTGAACATAAATAACTTCCTTTGAGAAGAGATGAAGTCAAACGGAAAAGTTAGTGAGTCACCAAAAATCCTTCCCCCGATTTTGTAAAATCTGGAGGAGAAAACAGCTGTTAACCAAACCATAGCCAGTACCCAGTGACTTAACTCATCAAAGGGGCATCAGCAGCTCAGCTGCAGTGATGCAGCAGCGGGCAGCGCAACTCTGCAATGGTGGAGCCATAGGAAGACCAAGGTTCAGCTCCTGGGCCAACCTGTGCATACTGGTTGAGAAGGCTTGGGGAAGACCGAGGGAAATCACAGCATGAGAGGGTGCCTGTCTCTCTCAAAAGAAATAAATAAACTTTAAAAGAGAGAGGCCTGCAGATCCTGGAATGACATGTTTTCTCATGGTGTTTGGAAAGTTCATCTGCTTGTCAGTTTTCCAGAGTCTAATAACCCTTTTTGCCTCTAGAAAAAGATGCCTTGGCTCAGCTGCTTCAAAACAGAAGTGATTACAGATGAAGATTTTGGCCCTTGCCTGCCACAGCAGAGACTCTTCAACAAAACAGCCCGCTCAATGGGCTAAGAAAGGAGACGGCGTCAATTTCCCAGAGACACTGTGGCCCAACAAGAGACCAAAGAAAAAAAGAGCAAGGCAGGCTCTCCAACTGCTCACTATGTCCCCAGGCCATGAGCAGATGGCAGATGTTCTCAGATGGCGTTTCTCCCCTGCCACCTTCTCCTTCTTATCCTTCCCAGACAAAAACGAAGTAGAAAAACCATTTTTTAAATGATTTCTCTTTCAACGTACACTGGCATAAAGTCACTTACGTTACAGCAAGGACATAAATTGAAATGGTATCTCCTCCCAAGTTCAAGAGCATTTTAACTGTGTTCTGTCTTTCTTGGTATTTGAACATGATGGTATCAAATTAAGGTCTGTGCAAGTATAGTAGCTAAAAAAATAATAATGGCGTACTACCACAACGAGACATATATGTATATTAGCAATAAGAGATGCTTTGGAAGAGGTATTATTTGGTTGTTGGAAACGTCATGACACATATTTCCATAGAAAAAATACATCATGACTTTTCCAATGACCCAATAATTTAATTATTTATTTAACACACATTTCTTGTATATCTGCCAAGTATCCAGATCCACAGAGTCTGTCCCTTGCAAAAGATGCAATCTAATGAAGGTCTAAAACACACAAAATGGTGATAGCAGCAGGCCAGTAGGTGGTGTGGTGGTTAAGGTGCTGGATCCTACAGGGCTCACTCCACGGTTCAAGTCCTGGAAACAGCAACTTAAAAAAATCCCACCAGGCACTTGTGCATGCATGGCCAAAATCTCAAGATGAGAATGGTGGAGAAGGGACTGTGGCATGGCTGCTCCCCTACAATGAGGTGATTTCTCGCTTTCTCTTTCTATCTCTCTGTCTCTCTCCATGGGCTTATGTGCCTGATGGCAAAAACTTAAAAGTAAAAAGTGAGAGCAGTAACCCATTTAAAATCTTTTCATGGAAGAATTCACTGAGTGCTAAGGAAAAATATGGGGTACACCCAATCACTCTGAAAGCCAAGGACAAAATCACGGACAGGGTGAGTGAGGATTACGCCAATGAGCAGGCTGGACATACAAAGGAGAATGATGGACGAGGAGCTCAAGGGTTCATGGGCGGGAGCGGAGTAAGGCTTTTGTTGGTTTGGTTTAAAGACAGAGGTATACCGTGAAATGGTAGAAAAAAGCTTAAAGACAAATGGAAGAAGTTTGTAATTGGTAGAACAAGCACAATTTCTGATCTATCACAAAGAGGAGAATATATACAACTTAACGAACATTTATTAAGTGTTACCTTGTGCCACAGTGGATCAGGCACAGACAAAGATCTGCCATGAGGGCCTTTCAGGAGCTCACAATCCACTAGTGAGGCGATGAACCAAACAGGAGATTTAACTGCAAGGAGGCATTACGAGATGGGAAGAACAAGGTACCATTTGGTACATGAGAGGCATACGAAAGCCACATTCAGGGAATCAGGACTTTCTGGAGGAACTGAGTTCGTGGAACAACATAGGTAGAGAAAAGAAAATAGCATGAGCGAGCCAGCAGTTGGCATGGAGGTTAAAGCAGCTGGATCCCACATGGCCAGCTGCTCACTTCAACTCCCAGACCTGGTGGCTTGAAAATCACACCAGGCACATATGCATGCACTCCCAAAATCCCAGGAGGAAAAGAGAGAAGGGACTATGGTGTGGCCATCCTCTCTTGAAGTGATTTCTCTCTCCTGCCAGCAAAAGCATGCAACCTATAGCAAGCTAAAAGAGAGAAAGGAAAAGAAAAGAAAGAAAGCCAAATAAGTAAAAATATTAAAGATGAGATGGCAAAAAAGGAACTTGTTATTGGAAAAATTTTACAGTTCAGGATCTTATAGTTGAGAATAAGTGATGCCAGGCCAGCTTGGTGGCGCAGTGGTAATGCGCTGGTTGAGCCATGGTGGGTCCGTATAGAAAGTCACAGGTTTGGGTTCCCAGTCCACTTACCCATGCCTGGTGCACGTGCCCAGGATCCTGGCGAGCTGGGAGGGCGAGGGGAGATCACAGTAGGAGACCCTGTGGAGGGTGCTTGTCTGTTTCTTATAAAAGAAACGAACAAACTTAAAAAAAGAAGAAGAAAGAAGAAGAAGAAAGGGGGCCAGCCCCATGACCAACAAGAAGCTGGATCCCATAGGGATACCATGGTTCATGTCCTGGCGCCCTTGGTTTGAAAAACATGCTGGGGTGCCCAGCAAACACGGTTGTGCCCAGAATCCTGACAGGACGGAGAACTGGATGGAAAAGGATGGTGGCGTGACCAGGCCCCGTTCCTAGGTGCTTTTGTTCTCTCGTTTCCTCTCTTTCGTGTGCATATGTTCTCGGCCATTAAAGAGAAAGAGAATACATGATGGTGATTAGGACCTTCGTCACAGATGACTTTCAAGAATTGTTTCTACAAAAGTTGTAAGAAACAATGAATCCGTTCACAGCATAACACTCCCTAGCTCTGGTGTAGGAACAGAGAAAAGTATCTAACACGGAGGTCCCCAGGGCTGGAAACTCGCCTGCAATAGACCCAACAAAGCAAGGATGCTGGGCTCCCAGAGACCAGGAAGCACAACATGAAATGAATGACCACTTTCAGGGTCAGAGCTGGGAACTTCCAGGGCAGGCTCCCTCCCTCGTTCTTCCTCCTCTGTCCCTAGAATTGAAGTCTCCAAGCAATCAGCCCTGTGTTTTCATTTCAATGCTCAGTTTTAAACCACATTTTTTAAAGGCACTTCTTGAAAGGCAAAGATTGGGAGAAAAGTACTGAAGCTCTTAGGAGCTCCTGTCTAGCTGCCAAAGCATTGTTTTAGTCAAATGTCAAATGAAAAGGGAGACACAGAATGATGATTTTATTTGAATTGCTTCCAAGGAAAAGTAACCTCCAGCAAAAACTCTAGGCCTCCTTTGCTGGAAATCCTGGCAGGTCGACAACAGAAATGGAAGCAGAAAATTGCATCTTCCAGAAAGCGTGGTATCAAATAGGAGAAACCGCAAGGAGTGCTATGCTTTGAGGTTCCTGTGGCTCAGGATCCATTTTATCCTTTTCTACTTCTTCCTGCTGAAAATGAAATTATATAAAACCTAATTTTCCCTTGCAGGGGAACTTCTGGAAATGATTAAAGGTCAAATCCCTTGTTTTAAGTAAAATTAATATGTTCAATTTCAAGTTTATTGAACTAAAAAAAAAGAAACGAAAAAAAAAGACAATGAGAATAAATAAATTCCAAAAGTTGAAAACTGAGGTGGTTTCAGCATATGGTTAAACTGGCCGTCCCCCATGGTGAAATGTGAAATCACACCCCAGCCAGATTAGTTACTGTAAACAGCCAAAGAATCAAAGCACTAAGTACTCAGGGGTCCCAGGGACCCCTGCAAGGTACTGGCAGCCTTACTGTCAAGTACGCCTCAGTAAGGCAACGACAGGCCTCTAGGTGAATCACCAGCTCAACCTTGCCTCTTCTTGGAAACTCGCAAATCCCGCTGAAGGCAGTGCTTCCAGTAGTCTTTATCTTCGCTCATTAATCACATTTATTAGACACTCACTATGCGTCCTATTCTGTCATACTTGTTGGGAGTCACAAATCAAACACAGACTTTGCCTCCAACAAAACTGCTTGCTCTTGAACAAAGGGATGAAGTGTTCCCTGTCTGTGGCCCTGTGTCTTTATTCATGAACCTAAAGCCAAGCCACAGGTGCCACACTGTCATTTGTGGCACTGTCCCAGATCCTCCCTGTTCCTTCTCAACCTGTGCGGCTCTTTGATCATGCTGCCGTCTCATTCCTGACCCGTCTTCATTTCCCAATTTTTTCTTTTTTTAATTTCCCACCCCTTCTTTGAACTCAGCACTAGAGTCTATTCTACGGGCTTTTGGCTTGGCCTTCCAGCATTCCTCAAGGTCTGGGCTCGGCCATCTCCTCCCAATTCAGACACCCATCCAAGGCAGGCTTTCCCACCCTACTCCACCTCCTGGAGGTAGGCCCAAGTCCCAGCTCTGCAGAGCACAGCAGTGAGGTAATGACAGAAGGCAGCTAATGCTTCTGGGAAGGCTCTGCAGAGGAGAGGAAATTGAGTCTCGGAGAATGAGAAGAATGGAAGAGTGAGACCTGGGACTCACGTTGCAAAAGAAGGGAGGCAATGTTAGTGAGAAAACTGATGTCGTTTAGAGTCGGTTTCATTGACAAGAACCCATATTGGAGAGTAAGAAGACGTTTACTGAACTCCTACTTGGTAGAAGACACACGGCTTAGCACAGGGCCTGGCCCCAAACAGAAACTCATCCAGTACCCATAGCATAAATGAAATATCAGTTTCATTCAAAGAGTAAAGTTGTGTGCCCATATCAGAAAATACCCTGGTCCAGCCCTGTGGCTCAGTGGTTAAAGGAGTCAGGTTCTACGTGGCCAACGGTGGTTCAAATCTCAGCCCTGGAGGCTTGTAAAACACTCTGGGCACCTGTGTGTGTGTGCGTCCCTAATCCCAACAGGACGGAGAAACAGAGGAGAAGGAACTGAAGCATGACTGCTCCTCCAGGGGTTGCTTTCTCCTTTTTTCTCTCTGCATATGGAGATTAAAAAAAAAAAAAAAAGTGTGTGTGTGTGTGTGTGTATACACAAACAAACAAATAGGGGCCAGGGACAGCAGGTGGTATAGTACTTAAGGCACTGGACTCCTATATGGTCGACCACAGTTTGAGTTTCTGACCCAAAGGCTTGAAAACCACGCTGGGTGCACGTGTGTGCGTGTTCAAAATCCTGAGGAAAATGGAAGAGAAGTGACTGTGGCGTGACCACTCTCCCACCAGGGGAGCATCATTTCTCACTTTGCTTCTCTCTGTCTTTCTCTGGCGAACGCACACAAACTACAGCAAGTAAGTACCTATGACGTTGTCCTACTAGGACGGTAGAACAAAAGCAAAGGAACCACCGGAAAAGTCAGCACCACCTCTCCCAAGACCACAGCGCCTTTTCCTTCTGTAATCAAAGAATGACAAATGAGGCTGTGCTGGGCATGGTCTTTCGTGCCAGAATCGGAGCCATGGAATCCTGGGCCCAGAGGAGTTTGGTCTTGATTAAAGTTGTTTTCTTTGTAACATGCACTTCAGAGGGAAAAGGAAAGAGGGTCAAAAGGAAACTGGAGGAGCCTAAAATGCCCCAGAAATTGTCATTGCAGCATTTTATTTCCTCTGTGCACTGGACTCAGGGAACCCATAAGCTACATCTCCATTTGGCTACTGAGTCAATAATTCACTTCAGTTTCTTTTTAGTTTCTTGACTTAAAATGGATTTGATTGGGGCCAGCCCGTGGTTTGACAGTTAAAGGAGTTGGATTCCTCATGGCTGAACAAGCAGTTTGAGTCCTGGAGGCTTGAAAAATATGTAAGCACGTGTGTGTGCATCTCCAAAATCCCAAAAGGAGGGAGAAATGGAAAAGGGATTGCAACTTAGCCATTCCCATGGTAGGTGCTTTCTCCCTCTTTCTCTCTGGTAAGCCCTTGTACCCTCTGGCAAGAGAAAAAAAGAAAAGGGGAAAAGAGGAAGGAGAGGAGAAGGGGGGAGGGGAGGGAAGGGGAGGAGAGATAAAAGGGTTTGGTTGAAACTTTGGTGAATTTAAGGGCTCAGAAAGCAAAGCTTAACCACATTTTCATTGCCTCTTTTCTTGTTAAAAATGTTTCTGGGATAATTATTTCAATTAAACAGTCTCTATGACAAGGCTCTATCAATGTAGTGTGATAATTCCTTAATTCGAAGATGCTATTGTTGTTGTAATAATGAAAAAAGCCCTATGGATCTCAGCGTGGCTGGGAATTAAAATAGTCAGTTTTGTGAAGACGAAGTCAAATATTTTTCTCCGACACCTACCTTTATGGGTCACAAATCGTTGTCTCCCAGGCCTCATCCACTGAAACCCCTGTCTCCATCTCATCTGACCCTCAGACACTGGCTTTGGTTCAAGGTGGAACAGAGAACGTACCAATCAGCATTTATCAGGTAGTGCATAGCTCCCGAGGCAAGCGACCATAGGAGAAACAGCTAGATACCAAGCATTCCCAGCAGAAAAGATCAGAGAACATCCGCCATTCGCTCTGGTGGCCCCACACTGCTGTGGGAGCTCCTTTGGTTCTGCCTCCCTCTCCTCATCCCACACCTCGATCTTCACTAGCCTGCAGGCCGAGGAAGGAGATCGACCTTCAATCGCTCTCCATCTCAACTCCCACTAGATCCTAATGTCCTCATTGTCCATCTATTGGTTGAAAGGAAAGTCATGAGGTATTTTTGCATAGAAAAACACTGGAAAATAGGTCAGGACCTTCCCGACAGCCTAACATTGCTCTCTAACCTCCTCCACGCCAGGCACCTTTTACCTCCAACTCTTCAGCATGGCAACATCCAGAATCTTTAATACTCAAATACCCCTGAATCCAAAATTACAAGCTTAGAAATCCTGCTTTTTGTCATCTCTCCCAGCCAGTTACCTCTGTGGCTTTGAAGATGGTGGTAACACAGGAAGATTGTTCAAATTCAGCCTAAGGAGCTCTTGGGCCCACATGGCTATCCTCTGGGCCGGGAGCACCTGAGGCGACCTAGGTCCAGGGAAATGTGGCTTCATAATCTCTTGGGCTCATGCATGGCCAGCCTGACCGCAGGCTGACCTGAGCCTAGTCTCTTATTCCAGTTCCTCCAACATTCTCATCCCAGTGCTCAGCTCCCTCCCTCACCAGCTCCCTCAGCCCTTACCCACAATCACTCACCCAGCCTGGCAATTTGGCAATTATACTCGGATTGGCAACATCTCTTACAATTAGCTCATTTGTCTTTGCTATAATGTGCGCTTGCTGCGAGATGGGGGGTGGGGGGGGGGGGGGGAATAGACAGAAAGACCCTGTTAGCTCAAGGCATGGGACCAGGGATGCTCAAGCTTAGGACTGAGCGAGGCTGTGAGAAGTGAGGAAAGGCCGACAGGAGCCCACTCTTCCCACAGCCTGAGCTGGAAGCCCAGCAGAGTCCTCATCCTCTCCCTGCTTCTCACTCCAGCTCGTCCCAGGTTCCTCCGGGTTCTGTGTCCCAGCCTACCCTTCCTTGCCACCACTATCTCCTAATTCAGGATTTCTCCTTCTCACCTTCAGAACCACCACTCTGGCCAGATGATGGCCTGGTGGTTCAGGCAGCTGGATTCCCACATGGCTGCTGGAGACTTAAGTCCCAGATCTGGCAGCTTGAAAAACATGCCAGGCACATGTGCATCAGTGCCCAAAACTCCAAAATGAGAGAGAAATGGAGAAGGGATTGCAGCACGACCACCCCAGGGGGGTCCATTCTCACTCCCCCTCTCCTTCTGGCAAGCACATGCATCCTCTAGTAAACTTTTTTTAAAAAAGAAGAAAAGGAACCACAATCTCAATACACTCTCATTATTAATCTTTTTAAACCATAATTGTGATCATATTGTTTATTTTGTAAAATTTAATTTTATTTATTCTTTTTTTTTTTTTTTTTTTTTTTTTTTTTTTTTTTATCAGAGAGAGACACAGAGAGAGAGAGAGGGAAAGTGAGAAAGCAAGCCATCACGTCCGGGACTCGAACCGCGGTCAGCCATGTGGGAGTGTCCAGTGCCCCAACCACCACACCACCTCCTGGTCCTGATCATATTATTTTTCTGCTTTGAAACTTCCGGTGACTTCTGATTGACACTAGGAATCTGCATAAGCTCCTCTGGCTTTGAAAATCTAGCCCAAACACGCCTTTCCGGCTTCCATCTGGCCTCACCACAGATACAACAAATGTCTGCACATTTTGCTGTCCTGGAACGTGCAGTGCTCTGACCCTTCACCTACCACAAAAGGTGTATCTTCTGTCCGGAACATTCTCCCTTGTCTTACCCCTCCTACAGCCAGTTGCCATCACTTCTCTAAAATGTAGCCACAAATGCCTCCTCAGCTGTGAGGCTTCCCCCTCAGGCGGAGAGCTGCTCCTTTCTCCACTAGGTAATCTTCATACAGGTTGAGAACCCCTATTCTGAACATCCCAAATCTGAGATACTCTAAAATCTGAAACTCTCGGGGTATCAACATGATACCACAAGTGAAAAATTCCATACCTGGGACCAGCAGTTAGCGTAATGGTTATGTCGCTGGACTCCCATGTAGTCGACTGCGGTTCGCATCCTGGACCTGGTGGCTTAAAACTCACACTGGGCGCGTGTGCGTGCGTGCCCAAGATCCCGAGAGGAGAATGGAGGAGAAGAGATTGTGGCGTGGCCATCCCCCCTGGGGGGTGATTTCTCGCTTTCTGTCTCTCTGTCTCTCTCTGTCTGTCTGGCGAGCGCACGCGCCCTATCGCAAAAACTTCTCCAAATAAATAAATAAATAAATAAATAAAAATTCCATACCTGACTTCATATGATGGGTTGCAGTCAAAATGCTACAACACAAAATTGTATAAAGTTGCCTTCAGGCTATATGCATAAAGTTTATACAAAATATAAATGGGATTCCTAAAATACCTCATTATGTATACACAAATATTCTAAAATCTGAAAAAATCTGAAATCGGAAACATTTCTGGTTCTAAGTATTTCTGATAAGGGATACTCAGCCTACATTTGTTCATGCACTTGTTTTCCTTACAACGAGCCCTCAAGGCAGGACCCTTGTCTTATTGGTTCCGTTTATATCCCCAGGGGGTGCTATTACAGTGTCTAGCACAGATGAATAACAAGAATAACCACTTTTACAGGCACCATCTCATTTAACCACATGAACTCTGGGTAGGCACTAATTCCCTCCACTTAACCGGTTAGTGAGGCTGACCAGCAGCTCAGTAACTGTTCCTGAATGATAAACTGACTTGACTTGGTAAATGGTTATAGCTAATTGGCTTTAAGACCCTCAAAGGGACCAGCAGTGGTGTGGTGGTTGGGACGCTGGACTCCCACGTGGCCGACTGTGGTTCAAATCCCAGACCTAGTGGCTTGCTTTCTACTTTCTTTCTTTGTCTCTCTCTGATGACTACAACAAGTTAAATAATAATAATAAATAATTTTTTTTTTTTTTTTTCTTTTTTTTGGAAAAAAGACAGAATTAGGCCCTCAAAAAGGCCAGGACTGGTAGGGAGACAAGCTCTTGGCCATTCCTACACGTGATATAAATCCTTAAACTGAAACTCAGTACTCATTAAATACTGACTCCCCTCCCCATCCCCCTGCTCCCCAGCCCTTGGCAACCACCAGGCCTCATCTGATTATATTATAACATACAAACATTCCAACACCAAGCTTTTACTCACACCTTAGGCTAAATCATCATCTGCTAAACTCCTATCACTTCCAAAAACTGAGTAAAACAGGCAGGAGCTGCGATTAGAGCTGGAGGACAGGCGGAGGTGGCAAATTTGGATGGGGGTGGGAAGAGATTTTAAAAGAGATGGGAAGGTAAAGTTATGGCTTACTTTGAGGTCCGGCTTAGGGCCTCAGGAGCAGCCAGTGTAGACAGGTAAGGACTTGCTGAGCATAAGCCTCTGCTTCTTTCAGTTCAATGTTGATGGTCTCCGGCTGCTACGACTGAAGGACGGACGGAAGGACGGAAGGACGGAAGGAAGGAAGGAAGGAAGGAAGGAAGAAGAGTAAGAGAGGTAGAAACTTAAATGCCAACGAGCGAGGCCTCCCAGAAACCAAACACAGGAATTTCCTTCACAATACTCTTGACAGCTGGGCCGGCGGCACCTGCCCGAACACGTCCCACGACAGGGGTACAATGGAGCACTGACATTCCAGAGAAGCACATCCAGACAGCTTCATAAATCCCCAAACCCATAAATACAGAAAAGGTTGTCAAGGCTTCTGGCTTTTTCCTCATTTATTTTTTTCACGTCTCACCTCCCACTGCAAGTTAACCCTTTTCCAGCTTGCTCTAATTCGCTCACTGAACAAATTTCGCCCTGGCTCCAGCAATGGCCAAAACTTTCATCCATGTCCTTGTTTCCCTGAGAGGGACACGGGGCACTTGTTCCTAGCATGGCAAAATGCATCATTTTCGTCTTTCCTTTATCCAAAACTCCCTTCTTCTGGCTATGACCTATCACTTCTCTGGGCCTTTGGCTCTTCCATAACATCATGAATACTAGCAGCTGATCCTCTTTTCAAAAGTCGTTTTTCACAAAGTTTTAATTACTTAAGGGTTACGACCAACTTGTCATTTCAAATCTATGTCTCAGCAAAATTATACATGACTACCTGTCGGGAAGCTGTGGGACTGCTGAGGCTGGCAGAGTCCAGACAGCACAGTATCCGCGAGGTCTAAGCACCTACCGTCCACGTGCGTTTTCTTCCTCCTCCCCACCTCCTCCTTGTTAATGGCAGGATCCCACATATTCTTGGAATTTGTCAGGATGGTTTTGAGTAACAAAGGGTCTGCTGGTAAATACTTCTACCCATCTCCTACCCAATTCAGCCAGGAAAATGGTTTACAACAACTCCCGTAGAGGTGGCTAGGTGACTTGGTGGAGGTGGCTAGGTCACTTGGTGATCTGCCAACAGGGCGGAAGAGATGAAAGGAGTCAATGTATCAGGTCATCAGGAAATCATGTTTTTCTATGCAGAAAGGTGTCGTGACTTTCCCCGTGACCCAATAGCGAGGGATGATGCAGCTGAAGCGCAGAGGTGTTTTTGTGGGAGGCTTTGGGCACTGGGCTCTCGGAGGCAGAGAACAAAAGGAAGGCAGACTAGAGGCTAGCTGCTGGCACATATCTGAGGGTTCCGGGTTTTTGTCCAGAGACCTCCTTAAGTGTCCTGGACACACGAAGGCTGTGATCTGCCACTGGCAGCGGCTATGGGTGGACTGAAGCATTGAGACCTGTGGGGGAGTTGTCTGTCTCTTTCTCTCTTGCTCATGGAAAAAATAAATACTTAAGAAAAACGGGGGGAGGAGCAGATGGCAAAGCAGTTATGTTGCTGGACTCCCATACGGCTGACCACGGTTTGAGTCCCGGACCTGATGGCTCCAAACTCACACTGGGTACTTGTGTGTGCGTGCCCAAAATCCCAAGAGGAGAAAGGAGAAGAAGGGATTGCAATGTGGCCATCTTCCCTGGGGGTGATTTCTCACTTTCCCTTCCGCTCTCTGTGTCTGTCTGTCTCTGTCTGTCTCTCTCTGTCCAGGGAATGCATGTACCCTAAGGCAAAAACCTCTATCAAAAAAATAAATAAATGTGGGGGAGGCCAACAGTGGCATGGTAGTTAAGGCTCTCAACTTCTTCATGTACAGTCCCGGTTCAAGTCCTGGCCCTGGTGACTTGTTTTCTCTCTCTCTCTCTCTCTCTCTCTGGTCAAATTAAAAATAAATAATAATAAAAAATAACATTAAAAAAAAGAAAAGCAGGCAAGCAGACTAAAAGGAAGCGAGGTGAAACTAACTTCCAAGAAACACCTACAGACAGCCCAGCCTGCCCCTTCACCAGCTGTCCTTTAATTACCCAAGTCTGCATGCGACATTCCTTACACTCCCTGGAATCTCACCAACCCCAGATGCTTGCATTAACAAAGTCAACTTCTCTGAGAAGCTGGGCTGGTGGTAATTAAAAAAGAGAGGAAGAGGATAAACATCATAGATAAAGGAAAACCACAGATTATAAATTTGAAGCAGACTCTGCCAAAAATCTGGAAGAATTAATCCCCAGGACTATGGTAAAGAACTAACGAGAAGGCGGATGAAGTTCTGCGAATGCAGCGCCACACACGCGTGTTACTATTAAAGAGCTTAATGAGCACGGACCATGGGTGGGGGTCTTAGCGACTCGAGACCACTTCTTAAAAAGGGACACCCGGGGACCAGCAGGTGGTGTGGTGGTTAAGGCGCTGGACACCCACATGGCCAACCAGGGTTCGAGTCCTGAATCTGGTGGCTTGCTTTCTCACTTCCTCTCTCTCTCACTCTCACCCTCTGTCTCTCTCTGGTCAAACTAAAAAATAAATGAATGAATAAATAAAATAATTATTAAAAAAAAAAAGGGACACCCAACGAAGTTCATCTCTTGTTTCAAGAGAGTGGCAATTTGGGCATACGTGGTGTGCCTAGCCTATCTGACTGAGGAAACCATTCGATGAGATTTCCCATGGAATTCTTGTGAGCAAGATGGGACCAATGGGCTAGGGTGAACTGGTAAGTAGCCGAACCACCACGCACAGGATGCTCAGAACATCAGATGACTATTAACCTAGAGGAAGTTTCTCACTGAGTTCTAAAGAGCTCCTCCTCCTCCTTTTTTATTTTGAGAGATTTTTGCTATAGGGCACGTGTGCTCGCCAGAGAGACAGAGACAGAGAGACAGAAAGTGACAAATCACCACCCAGGGGGTACGGCCACGCCGCAATCCCTTCTCCTCCATTCTCCTCTCGGGATCTTGGGCACGCACACACGCACATGCGCCTGACATGAATTTTAAGCCACCGGGTCTGAGACTCGAACCATAGTCGACTACATGGAAGTCCAGTGACGTAATCATTACGTCACCTGATGGTCCCCTAAAGGCCTCCTTCTGGCTATGCCAGCTCAACATTAAGCCCCTTGAATACCTCTCACATGTTCACATGTGTAGATAACACAAAACTCAGAGATGAGCAAATAAAATACTATAATCTGCTGCATCGATGCAATACGAACTATCTACAGTTTATACTTAACTTGCCTACAAAAAAGGAGAGACCTCAAACTGGTGAACTTTCATGTGCTTTCTTTGGCTTGCCCAAGGTTAAGAAAAATTTAAACTGGCTAACAGCATGTAAAAAATAATTAGTTTCACATAAAAATCCAAGTTTTACATACGAAGAATCAGAAGACCGGGTAGCTCTGGGCCCTGGTTATTGCAGGGCAGCAGCTGGAGGTGAGTGTGGCTGGCCTTGGCCACTCTTCATTTTGTGCTGCCCCACATCACCACCTGGCCAGATTCATTCACTTCACCTGCTGGGCCCTCTACTGGAATTTGAGTTGGTGGTCCCTGTAGTAAAATACTGGCTCACATTATTAAATGTGTTCAATTAACTATAAACTTTATTTGTGCATTAAAGTCCAGTTCAAGCTTCTCTCAGCTTTTGCAGGTTTTGCTCCTGGTTCACGATCCAACATCTGGGACCAGCAGTTACCATAATGGCTATGTCACTGGACTTCCATGTAGCCGACTGCGGTTCGAGTTCCGGACCCGGTGGCTTAAACTCATGCCGGGCGCGTGTGTGTGTGCCCAAGATCCCGAGAGGAGAATGGAGGAGAAGGGATTGCAGCATGGCCATCCCCCCCTGAGGGGTGATTTCTCGCTTTCTATCTCTCTGTCTCTCTGTCTTTCTGACGAGCACACGAGCCCTATAGCAAAAACCTCTCAAAACAAACAAACAAATAAACAAACAAAAAAGATCCAATATCTGGGCCAGCCCCATAGTGCAGTGGTTAAGCACTAAGTGGAAGGAGCCAGATCTTACATGGGTGACGTGTGGTTAAAATCCTGGCCCCAGCAGCTTGAAAAACACAACACATATGTGTGTTGCATGCCCAGGATCCTGACGTGAAGGAGGAATGGAGGACAGAGGCTTGTGGTGTGACCAGGCCCACTGGGAGGGGTCTTTCTTTTTCATGAGTGTGCCCTCTGATTGTTTTTTTTTTTTTTTTTTTTTTATGTTTTCAAAACAAGAAGATTCAACATCTGATCCCAACTTCATAATGATAACCTGAAAATACAGACACCCCAGTTTTCCAATATGCCTTTCCATCCTTTGGTTTATTTAATCTTTTCAGCATTCCAGGAAGGCAGAGTTTATTGTCCATTGGATAAGGGAGATCAACTAGCTAACAGAAACCAAAGTCAGGATTTCAACTCAGGGCGTGGATTACATTTTAATCCAGCATTTACCAACATACCATGTACCCCTCAACCCTTTTAAACAGCTCTGATTCCAGGCTGACCCAACCGGAAGACGCTCAAGTCCAAGCTGCAAAGCAGCTGGCTGCCCTGGAAAGAAGAGCGCACTTGGAATCCTTGCTTTACTTCCGTTTTGAATCCTCTAAAAAAAAACCCTGTGTAGTATTTAATCCAAAGGCAGCTGATTCTCATTTACACTTAACCTGTGTTGAACTCACATACTAAATTTTAAAGCTCTGCTCTCAGAAAGGCATATTGCTCTTTAAGATCTCCTTGGTAACACTCCTAATTGGTATCTGGACTACCAAAAAATAATAATAATAATACAAAGGTTTGGAGTTAGGATAAAATCCAATTGGAAATCCAACTCAGAAAAGTACTTCAGGAAAGTTCCAGGATGACAGCTGGGTACCAGACCCAGAGAATAACTTGTCAAGAATGGAGGCGAGCTGGAAAGTCCCAGGAAAGGGGACTCAGCAGTATAATCAAATGATGGGGGTGGGGGGTGCATGTGAGTGGATTTCTTCAAAAAGTTCATGGAAAAAGCATATTATTTAAAAAATTTGCATGCAATTCAAAAAATTTTTCACCAAAAGAAACTTGTATTTTAATTTCATTCTCTGTGAACTTTCCTTAAAGTTTATTTTATTCATGATAGCCTACATGCATAAGCATGGCATGTGAGAGAGGCCAAGAGGGAGAAAGAGAAGCATATTTTTTTTTTTCTTTTTTTTTGGAGAGGTTTTTGCTATAGGGCGCGTGCGCTCGCCAGACAGACAGAGAGAGACAGAGAGATAGAAAGCAGGAAATCACCCCCCAGGGGGGATGGCCACGCCGCAATCCCTTCTCCTCCATTCTCCTCTCGGGATCTTGGGCACGCACGCACACGCGCCCGGCGTGAGTTTAAGCCGCCGGGTCCGAGACTCGAACCGCGGTCGACTACGTGGGAGTCCAGCGACATAGCCATTACGCTAACTGCTGGTCCCAAGAGAAGCATATTTTTAGAGAGGTTTTTGCTATAGGGCGCCTACGCTCGCCAGAAAGACAGAGAGACAGGAAGCGAGAAATCACCCCCCAGGGGGATGGCCACAACATAATCCCTTCTCCTCCATTCTCCTCTAGGGATCTTGGGTACGCACACACATGTGCCCAGCATGAGTTTAAGCCACCAGGTCTGGGACTTGAACTGTGGTCAACTACATGGGAGTCCAGTGACATAGCCTTCATGCCAACTGCTGGTCCCGAAAGGGAAGCATCTTCAGGTTCTTGTCACTTTCCCCAGCTCTCAGTTCATGGGATCTTGTGGATGTGTGCGCACGCACACGCGCGCGCACACACACACACACCCCTCCAGTGTGTTTTCAGGTCGATCCAGGGATCTGAATCTATAGTTGGCCATGGAGCTTCCAGCACTGTAGTTCAATTTGCTGCTGATTATGTCACCAGGCTGGGCCTTCATGAACGTTTTATTTATTTATTACTTATTTAAATTGACAAAGGATGCGTGTATTCCCCAGAGAGAGAGAGAAAGAGAGAAAGCACTCCCCAGAGGGGCACAGACACAGTGAAATTCTTCCTCCTCTATTTTTCCATCCCATCAGGATTCTGAGCACACACGTGCATTAGCCAGGTGTGTTTTTCAAGCTGTGGGGATTGGATTTGAACCACAGTCAGCCACATGCAATTCAGTTAAAAATGTAACCATAAAACCCATAAATGGTGATATAGTCATATCAAAAGGACAAGGAAGGGGTTGGCAGGTGGTGTGGTGGTTAAGGGCACTAGATTCCCATATGGCTGACCACGGTTCTGGTCACAGGCCTGGTAGCTTGCTTTCTCACTTTCCTTCTCTCTCTCTCTCTCTCTCTGGTTAAACTGAAATAATAATAATAATAATAAAATTAAATAAAATAATTCTTTTTTTAAAAAAGGGAACAGGAAAAAAGAGGTGAGTTTGGTCTAAAGGAGCTAAACAGTCATCTCTCCTGTCGGAAAGCAACAAATAATGCTGAAAACAAACTGACAGAAATAGTAGGGACACATGCTACTTTGAGCTATGGAAGTAGTTATCAGAATTTAGAAAAAGAAATGAAAAGAAGAGGGTAAACCTGTGGCGTGACAGTTAAGGCAGCTGGATCCCATATGACCCACTGTGGTCCAAATCCCAGACACTGGGGCTTGAAAAGCACACCAGGTGGGTGTGCGTGCATGCCCAAAATTCTAAGAGGAAAGTGGAGAAGAAGGAACTATGGTATGGCTATTTGCCCTGGGGATGCTTCCTCACTCTCCTTCTCTCTGTCTCTCTGGTGAGCCTGTGTGTCCTCTAGCAATTTTTTTTTTTTTTTTTTTTTAAGAAACATCTTTGGTATAGAGCATGTGTGTTCGCCAGAGAGACAGAAAAACAGTGAGAAATCACCCCTCCCCCGGGGAATGGCCACACTGCAATCCCTTCTCTTCCAATCTTCTCTCAGGATTGTGGGCACGTACGCACAGGCACCCTGCATGAGTTTCAAGCTGCCGAGTCTGGGACTCAAATTGCGGTCAACTACATGGGAGTTCAGCAACACAACCATTACCCCATCTGGTCTTCCACCTAGCAAAAAAAAATTTTTAAGAATTATTTTTAACTTTATTTATTTCAATAATAAAATTATTATTTTATTATCAATAATAAATAGGGACATAGAGAGAGCGAAGCAAGCCACCAGGTCCAGGACTCGAACCACAGTTGGTCATGTGGGAGTCTAGCACCCTTAACTACCACGCCACCTGCCGGCCCAAGCAAATTTTTTTAAAAAGAGAAGAGAAGCAAAGAAGAGAGCCACACATTTGAAGTGATGTTTTGTTTTGTGAGAGTTTTGTTTGTTTTAGTTCTGCTATCAGGCGCATGCTCTCACTAGAGAGAGACGCAGAGAGAGAGAAAAGTCAACCACCAGGAGGAATAGCTATGTCACCATCTCCTCTCCTCTCGGGATTTTGAGCACATGCGTGTGCATACACCCATACACATAAGCCTAGTGTGGTTTTCAAGCCACCATGTTTGGGATTCAACCTGCATAGTTGGCCATATGGGATCCAGTGCCTTAACCACCATGCCACCTGCTGACCTAAAGTGGTGGCTTTGAGACCCAGCTGCAGTGGCATGAATGGCAAGGCATCACTCCACAATGCAGGAGTGATAATGGGAGGCCCGGGGTTCAGATTCTGGTTCTACCTGAACTTACCAGGCATGACTATGATCCTGGCAGGCTGGAGGGCTGGGGGAAGGACAGCAGCATGACAAGACCCTGTCCGGGACCCTATTCCTCTGTCTCTCTCACATGCAAATTAAAAAAAAAATTATTTTACTTTATTTATTTAAATTTGGTAAGAGAAGAGAGAGAGGAGAGAGAGAGAGAGAGAGAGAGAGAGAGAGAAAGTGAGAAAGCAAGCCACCAGGTCCATGCAGTCGGCCATGTGGGAGTCCAGCACCCTTCACCACGCCACCTGCCAGCCCCACACAAAAAGATCTTAAAAGTAAAGAGTAGACCAGACAGTGGCATGGCACTAAGGCATTGGACGCACATGGGAAGGTCCTGGGTCCCTGTTCCTGGGCCTCCCTGTACACACAGCTGCATGTGTGTCCATGTTCCAGGGAGGCTGAGGTTGGGAATGGATCGCAGTGTGAACACTCTCCTGGGGACCTGTCTCCCATCTGTCTCTGTCTCTCATGGAAGAAATAAACTTTAAAAGAAATGGTAGCTTTAGGGAATAGAAAGAAACAAAGATCATTTATTATCTTAAGTCTTCACAGTATATTATTTCACTCGCACATATTATTTCATTTAACATCTATTTGGAAGCTTAGGAGAAAAGCTAAGCAGGTGGTATGAGTGCTAAGATACCGGATCCCACATAGCTGACTCTGTGGTTCAAGTCCCAGACCTGGCTGGGAAGTGCCCATTTGTCACAGCGTCAGAGGGCAGGGGAGAGAGCTGTGTGACCGGGTGGCCAAGCAGCTGAGTGGGCTGGGAGTGTCTGCTGCTGGTTATGCGTACATCATGAGCTATTATAAGGAAGCAAGAGGCACTCTGCTTCGGCTTCTGATATTCTGCACAGAGCTCTCAGATATCCGTTGGCTACTTCTGACTTAAAATAGACCAAAGTGGGAGTGGGAAGCACTGCCTTGCATCCTATGTATGCCCTGATGACGGGCCCTAGAGGCTTTGGGACATATGCTTTGCCAGCCTCCCCCTTCTGCTTCTGTTTGGAGGGAGAGCTAATCAAGAGTAGGAGCCTCATGCTGGGTCAGAGTTAGGAGAAGGTGGAGACCATGTCATGATGGCCACCATTTCCCTCTAGAGAACACTTGGCAACATGGGACACAGCAACCAGTCAAAGCTTGAGTCCTTCGCACTACAAAGCCGCTCCTAATCAATTAACATTGCCGAAAGATGATACATACCACACCCAGCTCAGGACGTGCAAGTCGTCAGTGGAAGCACCCCTAGCTTCTCTTAGTAGAAACAGGTGATGGTCCTTAATTATTTATCATTTTCTGCATATTTCTCCACTGGGGGTAATGGATTTCCCAAGTTTACTATCAGCTACATAAAATAAGACTCCCTTTCACATCTCCTAAACAGCCTGGCTAGAATTTAGGGTCTGAGGTTGGTGAGCGGACCTGTGGACCTAACCATCCGGACCATCCTTGGGAAGGGCAATGAGGCCCAGTGGCGGTGGAGTGGCGGCCGTGCACTGCTCCAAATGCTATGCCTAGTGGGAAGAAGAATTCGGATCCCAGGCTGGAGGACGGTGCATGGCCATGATCCTGACTGGCTGGGAAGACCGGGGACAGGAGGGCAACATGAAACTGTGAGGTGCTTGTCTTTCTTGAGACAGAAAGGGAGAGTAAAAATAATAAGGGAAATTAATGTCCGAAGTTCTAGAAACAGATCCCGAGAGAAGGGATTGCCTTGTGGCCACCTCCTGGGGCGGGGGGTGATTTCTCACTTTCTGTCTCTGTCTCTCCAGTGAGTGCATGCATCCTATAGAAAAAATCTCTCTGAAGTTCTAGAACCAGATCTGGAACTAGTTTGAGTCCCGCCAAAACAGAGAGGGACCTAAAACGTCAGTCCTACTCCCTCCTTCCATGTGCTTATAACACAGTTTGGAAAGCAAGATGAAGAAAACAAATCAACATGAGTGAGTGCCCAACTGCTGAAAGAAAATAACATCAGACATTAAAAAAAGGACTATCTAAGAGAGTTGGAGAAGGCTTTGTGTGAGCGTAGCTGGATGTGGACAGGCAGCCAGCAGGGAGGAGGGTCACTCGGGAAGTTTGGACAACCTGAGCGGCAGGAGGCTAATGGGAATGAGCCCTTTGGGTGGTATTTGTGGGGAGAGGCAGACAGGCCTGCCTGCCCAGGAAGGTGGTGAGACCTGACACTGGCTCGACGGATGGCACGGCACTGGCAGGGGGGAGGTGGGGGCTCAGGGCCATGGGGGACTACCGCTCTCATGAGTCCCCGAGTGAAGATGGCGTGTGAGAAAGACTGGTGCCACAGCAGCCAGGATGAGGTCTGGGATGGTACAAGGGAAGACACTGGTCCAGTGGTGGCGCAGTGGTGGCGGGCCTCTCTGCAAGGCTGAAAGCCACAGGGAAGATGAGGCTCAGCTCCAAGGTCAAAGGATACACTCCAAGTGGGTGGGCGGGGTGTATATGTGTGTCATGACCCTGACCGGCTGGGAAGGCTGGGGCGGGCTGTGGTGTGAGACCCTGTTGAGGGTGCTTATCTAAAGGAAGAAGGGAAGGGAGAAGGCAAGGAGTGGGAGGGAGGAAGGGACTTAGAGAGAAGACATGATCTGGCCTGTGTTCTTAAGTCCCTACTGGAAACAGCACTGACTGGTCTTTTGCCCCTCCCTGACTGCCATCTCCTGCCACTTCCCTCTACTGCTCTTGCCTTACAGAGTCAATCCAGCCTGGTCTTGCCACTGTATCCCATACCAGAAGCCACAAAGCTCCCCTGAAGTTACCTGAGGCCTAGGAAATTGCTGAGGAGGACCCTTATGTACATTCATAAAAAGCGTTCAGAACAATGGCGAGGAGCTTGGGCCTGGAGTCCACCCGCCTCCATCACATCCCCAGCTCTGTCTCTTGCCAATCTAAGATATTAGGCTGTCAGAAAAGTCAGGACATATTTTTCTATATTCTTCGATGCAAAAATGCATCATGACTTTCCCAATGACCCAGTAGTATACAAATGACCTAACCTTGCTGTGCCTCAGTTTCTGTATAAAATGGGACTAATAACTGCCCTTGCCTCGCAGGGTTATGAAGATGACATAAGTACATCCAAAACTCAGAAGGCCGTCTCACGCGGAGTAAGCGTTCATTAAACGCAGCTGTTATCAGTAGTGTTATGATCCCATATATTTACTTTCTGGTTCTAAGAGCATTTTTTATGGCTTATTTAGTTCATCTCAACCAGTTCAATGATTCCTAAGAAGTCTCAACATTCCTCAACTGCATCTGAATTCAAATAACCATCTGATTTTCACAGAAAATTTAGGGACTGGAGAGGACACAGGAATTATCCAGTCCAACTCCCGCTTTTAAAGATGACGAAACCAAGATCTAAAAAGGCTGTTTGTCAGTGCTCAGCACTGGGATGGCCGTGTGGCCTGGCGGTCAAGGGAGTCAGACCCCACCTGGTCAGCTCCATGGGTCGAGTCCCGGCCCCAGCAGCTTGAAAAACGCACTGGGCATGTGTGCCCCAAATCACAAACGGATGGAGAGATGGAGAAGAGACTGCATCATGACCACATCCATTGTGAGGTGCTTTCTCCCTTTCCCATCTGTTTCTCTTTGGCTGGTGTATGTACCCTCTGGCAAATTAAAAAAATTAATAAGTAAAAAGTCCTGCACTAGATTTGAATTGTCCAAGATAGCAAAGGAAATCAAAGATGAAGCAGCCCGGCCCTGCTCAATTTCAGTTGTCAAGACTGCAACTAATACTCCTTTTTCACCCATTAACTTTAACATTTGCAGCCTGGGGGCCAGCAGATGGTGTAGCGGTTAGGTTGCTGGACTCCCACATGACTGCTGCAGTTTGGGTCCCAGACCTGGTGGCTTGAAAATCACACCAGGCATGTGTGCATGTGTGCCCAAGATCCTGGGAGGAGAGTAGAGGAGAGGATTTCGGCATGGCCGGTGCCCCTGGGGAATTTCACACTTTCTCTCTCTCACTGTCTCTGTCTCTGGAGAGAGACACCCCAAGGCAAAAACCTCTTTAAAAAAAAAAATTGCAATCTGAATCCCCCAAGAGGACGAAAATTCGCCCATTTCCAAGTCCTCAGAGGTTCCAAAATGCAAGATCATTTAGTGTCTCCTTCCTGGTGCCACTGGGACCAAAAATGATACAACCAGTCACATGACAGGTCCTCTGCTTTTCTGATACGATTTCTACTCCAGGTTTGCAGTTACTATTTACAGAAGCAACGTTTGCATGTGAAACACAGGACCACTCTAACTGGTGGTGGTATATCACAAGATTACAACAAGGCCTTTGGGAGAAGAGCTTGGCCAAGAAAAAAAATCTGATTAATAAAAAGATAAGCAGCCAAGAAATAAATTAAATGACTGCGCACAGAGAAAACACAAAAAGGAGAAGGAGAGACTTCATGCACTGTGAGAAGGACGGAAAAGCTTTAAGGGGAAGTCTGGGGGGAGGGTAAGAACTGCTTTTCTAATATTAGACTCACCACATGCTCCATTCCCAAATCCCAGCCAAAATGAGAGCCCCGTACTGCCCCTGAGTCCCGGGCAGCCTTCTGCTTTCTGCTTCGATAGACTTTTTGCATCAGGACTATGCGTGAGTGCCAAAGCAAATCCCATCCATCTCACCTCCTCACAGCAACACAAAATTACTCACAGGGCTTATCTTGAAGTTCTTCCTTTCATCTTTGCCTCCCACTAACTTAAAACAATGTGCATTTTAAAAATATTCAAAACCCCTACAGTAAATCCCTATCCCTATTATTCACAAAGCACTAACTAGAAAGCTGTTTATCCTGAACTCTATATGTGGTCAGTTTTAGAAAATACGCCTTCACTTAAGCTGCTTTTTAGAAAATAAATAAGTAAAAGCCTCCACAAATACCAGAACACTATCAATTTGGACTAAATTGGCGGATTCCAATATAAGCAGCCAAAGCCCTCAAGCCTCAAGCACAAACATCCCTTGCCCTTTATTAATTGAAAAATAAACAGATTGAGGGGCACGCCTCGCTACGCAATTTAACCAGTGAAGTGATGGTCGTGAACTTCAGTTCGTTCTTACGGAGGTGTTTTACTTTTAACTTTATGATTGTAAAAGTCATCGATGCAAACTAAAAGGAAATTTGGGAAGTACACTAAGTAAGAAGCAAACCAGGGGGTCACTTCTGAAAAAGTCCTTGCATTGCTGACTTACGGCCAATAAAATCCCAGGTCTGGCCAAATTCCAACCCAAGCTAAGAAGCTAATTCCAAGCTGACTTTCTCGTTGGACAGAGTCCTCATCTGCTGTCACTCATCATTGCGTCATCTTGCTGTGCCCTTTACACCAGCCACAAGACTCCACTCCAGTTCTAAGTTTCTGGGGTCTCTTTTATTATGTGGTCTATGTGACAACCAGAAATTCCCTCAGCTTACAAATATCAAAAAGTGAGAGGCTAGCACCATGGGGTTACAATACACACACGGCAGAGGGACACCAGAAGCTAGTTTGTGGGTAGCCAAGCAAGCAATAATAAGGTTTGGGAAAAGGCAACTCTTGGAAACCAAGAGCTTATAAAATTGGGTCAGGGTGTGGCCTGAGGAAAACTCTGAAAATCCTCGAACCTCTGGGCCAAGGCAGAATAAGGAGAACCCAGATAACAAAAAACGATAACGTTGGGACCAGCAGTTAGCATAATGGCTATGTCATTGGACTCCCATGAAGTCGACCGCAGTTCAAGTCCCGGACCCGATGACTTAAACTCTCCAGGCATGTGTATGTGCGTGCCCAAGATCCCAAGAGGAGAATGGAGGAGAAGGGACTGCGGTGTGGCCATCCTCCCTGGGGGTGATTTCTCACTTTCTGTCTCTCTGTCTCTCTCTGTCTCTCTCGTGAGTGCACACGCCCTGTAGCAAAAAGGAAAAAAAGAAAAAGCTCTCCGAAAAACGATAATGTTAAAGAGGATCTAGAAAGATCAGACAAAAAAGACAAGACACCTGCTTGAGGATGACTTGACGGCTGCAATAAATAAGTATTCTGAAAGGCCGGCAGGTGGTATGGTTGTTAAGGACACTGGACTCCCACCTGGCTGACCACAGTTCAAGTCCCGGACCTGGTGGCCTGCTTTCTTGCTTTTTCTCTCTCTCTCACCCTGTCCCTCTCTGTTAAAATTAAAATAAATAAATAAAGTTAGGTAAAATATTTAAAAACATTTTTTTAAAACTAAAAACATAAGCATTCTCATAAACGAGTTACGTGCTGGTTCATTCGATACATGTTTCTTGAGCACCTACTGTGTCTAAGGCCTGAGTTCTGCAGAACATGACCACGAATGATTAACAGAAGGCGCGTACTCTGACAGAGCTCTGGGAGAGACGGCTGTGAACGTGGGTACTGACCACTTAGTTCTTCTGAGCAAAGCCACCTTTCCTACCGCACCAGCCACACCCTTCAAATGTACTCTACGTCAAACCTGCAGCTCTGCACTACCCTTGGCCTTGCTCCTCCTCACACCAACTGTCCTGCGACGGGCACCTGGAGTCTGCTTATCACCAGCACGCCACTCACACCCAAGACCGGCCATCAGGCCTTGGTACTGTGCTACGCATGAGACGGCCTGGCTAAAGATATCTTTCAGCAGACCAACTTTCCTCCCTGCAAAGCCTTTGAGCTTTGCTTTTCCTTTTTCCTCTCATTAGGGTGGAAGAGCCACCCTTTGTCTACGGCACCGCAACTGCTGGTGCCTTGGCAAGTGACTGCACAAACGGCAGGTGCAGCTCTCTCACACGATGCTTGCCACTGTGCTCGACCAGGGCCAGCGCTGGCCCCCAGTAAAGCCCCTTCCATGAATGGACATGTCAGGTTCTGCCATGGCACAGCCCAATGGTTCTCTCCTTCACTTCTTCCAGGCCCCAGAAGCACCTGAAGACAGGATGCCACTGCAGGGAAAACGGACCCGGATGAAAGGCCAGGAAAGAGGTAGGGGGAAGCAGGAGAGGTGTGTCAGCCTGCCTCCTCTCCAGGATGCCAGACCTGGCTCTGTAACAGTGAAGAAAGAAGGATGCTACGGATTCCTGATTAAAATGGGGCAGGAAGCATCAGTCAGGTGTCAGAGTTGTCAGCTGAACATGTTTTCAGAACCCATGGCTCTATGGAAGACTTTTTTTTTCATTAGGTCATCAGAAAAGTCATGATGCATTTTTGTATAGACACATAGAAAAATATGTCATGACTTTTCTGATGAGCCAGTAACCTGCAAATAGGTATAAAATACTTATAAAGCATTTTGGTTCACATTTATGTACCCACACTTTGCCTCTCTAAAGATGTTTAAATGCTATAAAACTGGGAGTGTCCCAAAAAATGCAAAATTTGTATTCTCTCAAAGTCACAACACTCGCTGATAAGAGACAGAAATTAGCTTTGGTAGATTGCCTTAGCCGGGCCCTCTCATGAACAGCATTTACTGTGTTGAGATCTGATTGTGCACCAATTCCTGGGTTGGCTTATTAAGAGTATGCTTGTGACATGGGGAAACTCCAGCTATCCTTTGAAGGACAACTATGGTCAGTTGTCCACAACTTCCAGGTCCCCAGCTCAGAGAAGAGAAAACGCCTAGAGCTTCAGCCACAAGGCTCTCTGGCTGGGAGGATCTGTAGCATGCAGCCAGCTACCTTCCAGGTGAGAGCCTGGCCCAGTTTTTTTGATATTTGGGTAGTTGGCCAAGCATCTTATATGAGCTGCCTTCCCCTGAATTCCTCCTGCTAACATGGCAAGACCTCTCATTAGAGGTTTCTGAGCCTGTGGGTGGGTGAACACCTGAGTTAAAGAGAACTTGAGATCAGGACCAGCAGATGGCTTAATGGTACATTGCTGGACTCCCACATAGTTGACCGCGGTTCAAGTCCCAGACCCAGCAGCTGGCGTGTATGCATGCATGCCCAAGGTCCCCAAGAGGAGAATAGAGGAGAAGGGACTACAGCATGACCATCCCCCACCCCTTGGGGGTGGCTTCTAATTTTCTGACTCTCTGTATCTCTCTTTCTCTCTGGAGAGCACACATGCCCTATAGCAAAAATCTTTCCTAAAAAAAAGAGAGAGAATGAGCCTGAGATTGATTGATCAAGATAAACAAGTAATTTTTTCCCTTTTTTATAAGTTTCTTCACATGTACTCACAGGAAAAAGAGAAAGAGGGAAAGTAAGAAATCAGCCCCCAAGGGAGATGGCCATGCTGCAATCCTTTCTCCTCCTTTCACCTCTCAGGACTTTGGGCATGCGTGCACACATGCCTGGTATGATTTTCAAGCCGCTGGGTCCAGGGCCCAAACCATGGTTGGTTATGTGGGAGTCCAACACCTTAACTACCACACCTGCTGACCGTCAAACATGTAATTATTTAATTTTTTTTGGAGAGGTTTTTGCTATAGGGCACGTGCGCTCGCCAGAAAGACAGGGAGAAACAGAGACAGAAAGCCAGAAATCACCCCCCCCAGGGGGAGTGGCCCTTCTCCTCCATTCTCCTCTCGGGATCTTGGGCACACACGCACATGCACCCAAGCATGAGTTTAAGCCACCGGGTCTGGGACTTGAACCACGGTCGACTACATGGGAGTCCAGCGACATAGCCATTATGCCAACTGCTGGTTCTATCAAACATGTAATTTTAAAAGCTGAACCCAAAACAACAGTAACTGGGTACGGTGATGAATACGTTAACTTGCTTGACGACAGTAATCACTTCCTTATGGCTATGTCTACCAAACCATCATGACATACATATTCAATGAATGAGACATGGGGTATTTGAACAATGATTGATGTTTCATGACATTAAGAAATTATTCATTTAGGGGTGCAATAATACTATTGATTATCTTTCAAATGTTACCTTTTATAGCAACAAATTTAAATATTCAATGTAGAAGAAATTATGTGATCTCTGGGATTTGTTTCACAATAATGGAGGGAAGTAGATTAGGGTAGGGTAAACACAAAACAAGACTGGCTGTGAATTGATCATTGTTGCAGCTTCAATAATGGTTTTATAGGGGCTCATGCTATTATTCTGTGACTTGAATATACTTGAGAGTCTCTGTAAGATTCTCAGTAAGGAAAAACAAAATTTTTAAAGAAAAAAAATAAAGGGTCCAGCAGATGGCATATGTCGCTGGACTCCCATGTAGTCAACTGAGGTTCGAGTCCCGGACCCGGTGACTTAAACTCACACCAGGTGCGTGTGCGTGCATGCCCAAGATCTCGAGAGGAAAATGGAGGAGAAGGGATTGCAGCATGGCCATCCCCCCCCCGGGGGGGGGTGATTTCTCACTTTCTGTCTCTCTGTTTCTGTCTGTCTTTCTGGCGAGCGCACGCGCCCTATAGCAAAAACCTCTCCCAAAAAAAAAAAAAAAAAAAAAAAAAAAAAGAAGAGCCCAGGTTTTCCAAGAGAGAAATGGCCAGAAGAAGCAACTTCCAACACTGACCCACAAGCCTGCTTTGCAGAATTTGGGGAAACAAGGAATACCTCCAGCAGATCACTAGGCGGTGATCACTACCCGGTGAACACTAAAGGACTTTAAGGGAAAACTGGGGGTAGGAGGTAAAAGGAAAAGAAAATTGAAATAGTCTCCATAATCAAAAAGAACATGCATTGCTCCAGGGTTATTGCCAGTTCAAGCTCATTTCCTTCAGAACAAGTCGACAAAGTTACCGGCTCTCCCTATCACCCCTCCCCAGCTCGCACGCTCACACCAGACAATTTCACTCTCCTCTGCAGATTCCAGGGAGGTATCCTGGAGACAAACATAAAAGAACCAGAGCTGGCAGCCCACAACAGGTCAGGCCGTCAGGGAGACCAGGAACCACATGAAAAGCGGAGAATTCATAGGGTGTTTTATTATTGTTATTACTATTATTTAAAGAACTCAAAAATGTCTTTCATTTCAGTTTTAGTTTAAGGACAGCTGCCTCTGGGAGAATGGCTTTGAAGACATGAAGCCCAGGGCAGCACCGAGCGGCAGGCCGGCAAGAAGGGAAAACGTACCTAGCAGAAAAACACAGAGGGATCCACAGCGGCTTAGGAGTTGGTCTTTTGTCACCAAATAAGAACCCAAGTTGATGCTTGATGGGAGGACACGAAGGAAGAAAAGGAATCATGGATCAACATAAATCGTGTAGCCAGGACCAGATCTGGAAAAGCTTCCCAAGTTAGACTTGCAATTGCCTCCTGGGCAGAGGCAGTAACCCAGCGAGGTGATGCAGCAGAGACCTGGTGGGACCCCTGACTCAGAGAGGCAAGAGCTGGAGGACAAGAGTGCAATGATAGGAAGAATAAACAGTTTTTTAGTTTTTTGCCATACAGCATGAGCATTTGCTGAAGAGACATGGAGAGAGACAGAGAGAGGGAAGGTGAGAAATCACCCCTGGGGAAGGGTGGGTTGCTATGCCATAATTTCTTCTCCATTCTCTTCCTGTGACTTTGGGTATGCACGCACATGTGCCCAGTGCGATTTTCAAGCCACCATGTCCAGAACTCAAATTGACGTTGGCCATGTGGGAGTCCAGTGCCTTAACCACCACACCTCGAGCTGGCCCAAGAAAAACCATTTCAGATGGGTTGTATATTGCCCTAGCTACCAGGATCTATGGCCAGCTGGTGGTGTTGTGGTTAAAGCAGCTGAATTCCACAGGGTCAAATGTGCAGTTTGAGTTCCGGACCCTTCAGCTTAAAAAACACACAGGGTGCATATACATGCACACTTAAAATCCTGAAAAGAGAATAGAGAAGAAGGGATTGCGGTGTGGACATCCTCCTGTGCAGTGGGGTGATTTCTTACTTTCCCCCTCTTTCTCTCTTTTCCCCTCTCTGGCAAGCACATGAACCCTATGGCAAATAAACAAATGTATGTATGTATGTATATGTGTGTGTATGTATGTTGTAGGCCAGCAGGTAATGTGGCGATTAAGGAGGCTGGATCCCACACAGCCAACTCTGTGGTTCAAGTCCCAGACCCAGTGGCTGGAAAACCATGCCAGCACATGCATGTGCCCAAAATACCCAAGAGAAGAGTGGAAGAGAAGGTATAGTGGCGTGGGCACACCCCCACCTCCGAGGGGTGATTTCTCACTTTTCCTCTGTCTCTGTTTCTCTCTGGAAAACGCACACAACAAAAGAAATATTGCATTCCAGATATAAACAGTAGACCACTGAAAATAGAAGAAAAATGGGGAAATGTATGCTTGTTTTGGGGCCAAAATCTTTTTAATTTTTTTAAAGGCACAAACCAAAAGCTTAATACAATAAGGAAATACTTTAGAACACTGAAAATACAGTTACATTTTTTATAGCTCCATTTAGAGACAAGAAAAAAACAAAAGAACCAACACCCTAGACTTGAGACAAATAATGGAAAGAAAATAGGGCGGGCCAGGCCGCAGTGTAGCAGATAAGCCCAGTGCACAGGGTGCTGGATCCCAGGGGGCTGACCATGGGCTAAGTTCTGGCCCTTGGGGGCTTGAAAACCAGACTGAGCACATGGTTCTATGTGGCCCAAATCATGATGGAATGGAGAAATGGAGGGAAAAGGACTGTAGTGTGACCATGCCCCACTGAGGGAGGTGCTTTCTTCTCTCTCTCTCTCTCAAGAATACATGGTTGGGGAACCAGCAGTTAGCGTAATGGCTATGTCGTTGGACTCCCACGTAGTCGACCGCGGTTCGCATCCTGGACCCGGTGGCTTAAACTCACGTTGGGCGCATGTGTGTGCGTGCCCAAGATCCCGAGAGGAGAATGGAGGAGAAGGGATTGCGGCGTGGTCATCCCCCCTGGGGGGTGATTTCCTGCCCTCTCTCTGTCTGGGGAGCGCACATGCCCTATTCTCAAAAAAAAAAAAAAAAAAAAAAAAAGAATACATGGTTTTAGCGTAATGGCTATGTCGCTGGACTCCCACGTAGTCGACCGCGCTTCGCATCCCGGACCCGGTGGCTTAAAACTCACGCTGGGTGTGTGTGCATGCGTGCCCAAGATCCTGAGAGGAGAATGGAGGAGAAGGGACTGTGGCGTGACCATCCCCCCTGGGGGGTGATTTCTCGCTTTCTGTCTCTATGTCTCTGTCTGTCCGAGTGCATGCGCCCTATAGCAAAAACCTCTCCAAAAAAAAAAAAAAAAAAATAATACATGGTTAATCATGAGGATCTGGCTCCCTTAACCACTAGGGTATGGGGTCAGCCCCGCATTTTCCAATTTTTATAATGATTCAGTATTACAGTACAAGAGAAAAATATCCTAGTTGATATTTAGGTAAAAAGAAAAAAGAACTTTGGACAACTTCAAAATTCAACAGGTATGGGACCAGCAGATGGTGTAGTGGTAACGTTGCTGGACTCCCACATGGCCGACAGTGGTTCCAGTCCCGGACAGAATGGCTTGAAAATCACACCGGGCACATGTGCATGTTTGCCCAAGATCTCAGGAGGAGAAAGGAGGAGAAGGGATTGTAGCGTGGCCATCCTCCCTGGGGAGGGGTGATTTCTCACTTTCCTTCTCACTGTGTCTGTCTGTCTGTCTCTGACAACCACATGTTCCCTAAGGCAAAAATCTCTTTAAAAAGAAAAAAGCAACAGGTCTGCCAGAAATCAATTCTGCTGGCACCAGCAGTTAGCATAATGGCTATGTCGCTGGACTCCCATGTGGTCAACCGCGGTTCGAGTCCCGGACCTGGTGGCTTAAACTCACGCGGGGCGCATGTGCGTGCGTGCCCAAGATCCCGAGAGGAGAATGGAGGAGAAGGGATTGCGGCATGGCCATCCCCCCTGGTGGGTGATTTCTCGCTTTCTATCTCTCTGTCTCTCTGGCGAGCGCACACACCCTATAGCTAAAAACCTCTAAAAAAGAAAAAAAAAAAAAAAAAAAGGAAATCTCTTCTGCTGAGGTCAAAGGCAGCATCCCTTAAGAAGAAAGTCCCAGATAAATCCAATCACCACTCGGGATGGGCACACCTTACAACTTGCCTCATTTTACAACCACCCAGTAACCTTTTCAGAACCCTTAAAACAGGATTCCTGACCCAGCCATAAATTCACAGCTTGTGTTTGCCTCCTAGGATTTACTACAGGGTCAGCAGGCACTGGACCCATCCTCCCTTCCCTGCTCTAACATACATCACTGGTTTAAAATAACCTGTCAATTTCTAAAGGTAAATATTAAGGTTAACTCCTTCTGAGACAACATAATTCTCTCTTAACTAAAACGTTTGTGACTTTTGAACCTCTCAACTAAGGTACTTGTCTTGTATGAAGTTACCCAGTGAACTCAATGACTCCCAGCACCCCTGTACACATTATAGATTTTTCTTTTTTAAGTTCCAGAGGGCACATGAGCTTGTACAGGAGAAAGAAAAAGTAAGTGAGCAAGCACCCCCTGCCCCCAGTGGGGGGGTGTCATATCACAATCTTCTTCCTCCATTTTCCCAACCTGTCAGGACTTTGGGCACAAACATGCACATGGCTAGAGTAGTTTTTTTTTTTTTTAAAGACTTACTTTAACTTCATTTATTTAATTACTTATTTATTTTTATCTTGACCAGAGAGGGAAAGAAAGAGAGAGGGAAAGTGACAAAGCTAGCCGCCAGGTCCAGGACTCGAACCACATTTTTCCGTGGGGGAATCCAGCGCCCTAAACCACCACGCCATCTGCTGGCCCCTGCTCAGAGGGTTTTCCAAGATGTTGGAGGGGGACTCAAACCACAGTCCAACATGTGGGATGCGGCTCCCAATGTACAATATTTAACCACTGCCCTACAGGGCCAGCTCTGTATATATACTGCCCAAGTTCAAGGACCTCCAATAAAAAAAGAGCAGCAGATGGCGTAGCAGCTTTGTCGCTGGACTCCCACATGGCCAACCGTGGTTTAAGTCTTGGATCTTGTGCCTTGAAACTCACACCAGGCACGTGTGTGAGTGTGCCCAAGATCCCAGAAGATGGGATTGCAGCATGGGCATCTCCCTAGTGGCGATTTCTCACTTTCCCTCTCACTGTCTCCGTCTCTCTCTCTCTCTGACAAAAGCACATGCCCTAAGGCAAAAAAAAAAAAACTCTTAAAAAAATTAAGGGGGCCTGCAGGTGGTGTGGTGGTTGAGGCACTGAACTCCCACATGGCTGATCATGGTTCAAGTCCCAGGCCTGGTGGCTTACTTTCTCTCCCTGTCTGTCTCTCTCTGGTCAAAATTGAATAATGATGAATATAAATAAAATTTTTAAAAATAAATCTTTTTTTTAAAAAAAAATAGGGGCCGGCAAGTGGCATGGTGGTTAAAGGCACTGGACTCCCACATGGTTGACCTCAGTTTGAGTCCAGGACCTGGAAGCTTGCTTTCTCACTCTCCCTTCTCTCTCTCACTCTGTCCCTCTCTGGTCAAATTAAAATAAATAAAGTTAAATAAAATAATTCTTTTTAAAAATTTAAAGAAAAGAAAAGGCAGGGCCAAGATAGAAATGAAGCTCCACCGATCACCCGGGCGCGTGTGCGTGCGTGCCCAGCCAGGGAGAATTCTGACCATCCCCCCGATTTCACAATAGGGAAAAGGCTGAAACCGATCACCAGAATTCCTGGGCAAGAATTCCTGGGCAAGGTCCCAAGTAATCACCTCCAGGCAGATTGGTTCTCCACAACTAGTACTTTCCTAAGTTACTCTCTTCAGCCTCCGGACACTGAAAATAAGTAACCCCTTGTTTCTTCAAAAGAACATTACCAATACATTTTAAATTAATTCCTCTTAAAGAATCCATAATTACCAATTCTATTACGGACAGGGAACAAAAAAATGAGGTTACAAAGGTAAAATCAGAGATCTATAAAAATCATAAAGTTGGAAGAGACCTTAAAAATCATGCAGGTTAGACCAGCCCATGGCATGATGGTTAAGGCAACGGATCCCACATGGCCAAGCCGCACCTGGCAGTTTGAGAAACACTCCAGGTGTGTGTGCGTGTGCATGCGTGCACATGCGTGTGCGAAATTCTCAAAAGAGGGAGAATGCAGAAGAAGGGATTGAGACATGGAGGTGAAGGGACCGCAGTGTGATCCCATGAGAGATGCTTTCTCACCTTTTCCCCTCCCTGACTCCCTCTTTCTCTGACCAGTGCATGCTTCCACTGGCAAAATTTTTTAAAAAATCATTTAGCTTAATAATTCTTCTCCTAAAAATAAACAAATAAATTACCAGCTATGTAACCTATTAAAGTTCCCATAGGAAGATCTTCAAATCATGTTCCAATCTAGTCCATAGTAACCCCAAACTCCAAGGAGATCAAATATACTTTTCTGGCCTCAAATCTTTAAGTGCACACACATCCCCCTGTAGGAGGACCTGCTACGGAACTTCCCTGTCACTGCAAAAGGCTTGCTTTATGTTTAAGCAAATGTGGTGGCTTCTCTCACCTGCTCACTCAGCTCCAGTCAGCTCTGAACAATGGGAGGGCACTTCCGGTTGAACAGATGGCAAAGGACCGATAGCAAAAGGTTTTACTATTATTATTATTTGTTGACTTGCTGCAAATAAGTAAAAGCGAGGAGAATTTTGTTCTTTTTTTTCTTTCATCTCTGGCAAAGTATCTATTGATAGTTTTAAGAAAGTCCCTCTGCTGGCAAGCCACTTGGAGGGATGAGGGTACAGACAGGAGGAAACCCCTTCTCTCTCATTTCTACCCCCAAAACACCAAGCTTCATTTTGAGATTCCCAGAGAGTTCATATTCCTCACTCTTAAAAACAAAACCAATGGAAAAAAAAAAACAAGAAACTTGATTAGAGGTCGTCATTTTTAAATTGTGGCCAGTAGGGTCATTTTTTTCTTTCAGCAAGGGCCGCACTGGGGAAGATTTAAAAACCAACAATAACAAACCACCTACCAACTGTGAAACACACTGAGAGGAGAAAATTGGGTGCAAAATGGAAATGGATTTTTCTAAAATGGAGTCAGATGCCCAAAGGGTTCACCAGAGGAGAACGTAAAAACGATTGACTTAATAATCACAATAAAAGGATTTGCGCAGAGCAGCCAGCATTTCTCTTTCAAGTGCTCACGGATGTGCAAAAGGGGCTGAGAGGCATTTCCTCAAGCCCACTGAACTGCCTCTGTGACAAGCCCTGCCCTCTCAGGGACAAGCCCTGCCCTCTGTCACCAGCTAGTCTGGTCCACACCACTCATTAGCAACCCAGTCTTTCCCCTTCTAGTTTTTCTAAAAAAATTATACCAGAGTGATTTTCCTTAAATGCACAATCATCACCTTATCCCTCTGTTCAAAAACGTTTAATGGCTGCCTCGACCAGCGGGTTCATCATAAACTTCCTTGACTGCTTTCAAGACTGTACAGCAGGGACCAGCAGTTAGCATAATGGCTATGTCGCTGGACTCCCATGTAGTCTACCGTGGTTCAAGTCCCAGACCCAGTGGCTTAAACTCACGCCGGGCGCGTGTGCATGCGTGCCCAAGATCCCAAGAGGAGAATGGAGGAGAAGGGATTGCGGTGTGGCCATCCCCCCTGGGGGGTGATTTCTCACTGTCTTTCTGTCTCTCTCTGTCTTTCTGGCCAGCACACATGCCCTATAGCAAAAACATCTCCACAAAAAGAAAAAAAAAAAAAAAAAAAAGACTGTACAGAAAACAAGCACCTCTCAGGAGGTCTGAGGCCTAGATCTGAGTTTATGACAGGTAGAGTGGTCCAGAATAGGATGGCAGTTAGCTCGGTTTCGGAGACAGACCCAGCTCTGTCACTGTTTACTTGCATGAAGTGGGGAGGTCACTTAACTTCTCTAAGCTTCGATTTCCTCACCTGAAAATGGGAATGAGCACTGCCTACGTCACTTACTAAGGAGAACAGGATGTAAAGCATGTGGTACTTTCCCCCTTGCTCGCTTGGTCTGTCGGTCTGCCTGTCTATCTGTCTATTTATGTGCCAGAGGGCACGTGTGCTCACTGGAGACAGACAGAAAGAGGGAGGAAAGTGAGAAAGCATCCCCCTGGGAGACGACTGAGCTGCAATCCCCTCTCCTCCATTTCTCCCTCTTCCTGGGATTTTGGGCACACATGCACACAAGCCCAGTGGTTTTTCCAAGCCGCCAGGTCCAGGACTTGAACCACAGTTGGCCATGTGGGATTGGGCTGGTCCTCTTAGTCTCCTTAAACATAAATGTCCTTGTCTCACGGTTCTGGTGTCTGGAGTAAGCATCAGGGAAAGCAGTTTGAAGATAGCCGAGTACTAAGCGGCAGTATGCACTATGACCTCTGCCCAGCTCACCCTGGGAATCTCCCAAAAATGCTCCTCTTGCCTCTCTTTACAGACTCCAGGAAAGTCCTGCCCACTGGGGAGGGCTTTCTCTGACTACTCCATGGGGCTGGGACTCGCCTTCCTGCAAGTTGAAAGGGACCCCATTCATCTCTCTGCTCTTTATTGCTCCCCTGACCCAAGCAGGCCCTTTGGTCTGTAAGCATGACTATAAACTCCCAGGAAGCCATGTGCTCTGTATTCCTGAGTGCTCCTGGTGCCTCCCTGCCAAGCTCCCCCAGGGGTGCACGGACAACCTGGTATAAACAGCACAGCTAGAGGACCAAAGCACCCAAGGTAGTCCTTACGGCCGAAATCACCAAAACATCTCTCAAGGGCCAAAAAGGGTGGTAAAGGTGTCATTTAGTTCTCACACTCCTTTAAATTTGAAATTAGCTGGCAACAGTTAGAAGCAGATTTGACCAACCGGGATTGTAATCCAGTGTATTCCCTGGAGTGAAAGGACTCCTTCACAAATGTGCCCCAGGCCCACCACTATCACCTCCCCACTTACAAATCAGTGGTTTGCCCAGAATAGAGCTGAGACAAAAGGGAACCACTTTCCACTCCTATAGCACTATCAAAGGTGAGTAAACAAACCATTCCAGGTCAGTAAGTGGCAGGTGGTGAAGGTGCTGGAATCCACAGGGCTGACTGCAGCTGAGTTCCAGACCTAGCAGCTTGAAATAAACACACCGGGCACATGTGTGCACGCCCAAAATCAGAAGAGGAAAATGGAAGAGAAGGGTCTGCAGCATGGCCATCCCCCTGGAGAGTGACTTCTCTTTCTCCCTCTCCCCACCCCACTCCCGTGAATGAGTATATGCACCCTATAGATTAAAAAAAAAAAAAAAAAAAAAGTTACAAAAGAAAGTAAAAAAAAAGATTCACTTAAAGGGATGTTTCCAGAAAAATGGGAAGAGGCTGTTTCTTTGTGGACGGGAAGATTAATCCCATGTTTCATAGGCACGCAAAGGTCTGTGTCCAAGTTCTCCACATGTGTCACAGATTGAGATGACAGTAGGTTCTTAGGCTGCTGCCCAGTCATGTACCCTACAGTCCCAAGTAGGCCTTAAAGGAATCGTGGGGAATATGCAAGAGTTCTCCAGATGACAGATGCTAAATACTGAAGTCAGTGGATGTTAAGACTATGGTTGCTTTTCGGGGGTCAGTAGATGACGTGACATAATGGTTACGTGGTTTGACTCCTATGTGGTGGACCACGGTTTGAGAATAATCATTTTATTCCCAGACCCAGAGGCTTGAACCTCATGCTGGGCACGTGTACGTGCATGCCCAAAATTCCAAGAGAAGAATGGAAAAGGGATTGCAATGTGGCCACCCCCAGGAGGATGATTTCTTGTTTTCTCTCTGTCTCTCTGAGCACACATGCTTTATAGCAAAAATCTCTCTTTAAAAAAAAAAAAAAAAAAAAAAAAAAAAAGAGTACAGTTGTTTTTGTACGTAGCCCCAGTACAAGGAATGGGAGGGAGGGGTCATCCAGAGACAGTGCCTAAAAGTAGGCCACAGTGTCTCCCACTTGCTACCACTGCTTATCTCTCTCCAGAATCTCGTCAATCCTGCCCTTTCACAAAATGCTAATCGTTCAGAGACGATCAGCCAATCAGGAGCTCCTTTAGGTCAGGCCAGCAAACCACAGGCTGGAAATGTCCTTGGGGTCTTGGGACCTTGGCTGTATTCTTCCAGTTGACTGCTGAATGGGCTCTTTCTTTGCTGCCAGAGACACTCCCTGGGGTGGGGACAGAAGGTGTGTGTGTGTGTTTGTGTGTGTGTGTGTTTGTGTGTGTGTGTGTGTGTGTGTGTGTGTGTGTTGGGGGAGCTGGGTTAACTAAAAGAAGACAAGGGGTTGATGGATCCTAGGTGCTTGAAAGTTCAGAAGGCCGTCTTCTGAGAACTGAGGTTTTTAAGCTCCTTTCCTGGACTCTCGGTTTTTGAAGAGTCTGTGGTTGGTTGGCCTAAGGCCTGAGCTAGCATCTTCTCCGGAACACCCTAGCTGTGAAAGCCCTTCCAAAAGACAGAAGCCATATTTGCTTCTCAAATGCCCCTAAAAACATGCTCCCCATCAAAAAAAAATAAAAAGATCTAGGTGGAAAGCCAACTGACCTGTCACTTACTGGTTCGGTAGGCACAATCTCTCTGGGTCTCAATTTCTTCATCTATAAATTGGGGGTAATGCTGCAGCCTTCACAGAGCCCTGGGATGAATTAAATGAGGCAGCACAGATAAAGTTCCTTCAATCACAGTGCCTCTTTTTTTTTTTTTTTTTTTTTTGATTACACACGTAGATTTAACAATATAGTTTTACACAGGATGCTAAGAGTACTTTTCTTTATATTTTACAGAAGGGCTTGAAACATACAGACTTTCTATTAATATTCATACCACAGTACATCCAAACCTAACTCCTAAATAGATGCATGACAATTTGTTTAGAATTTAAAGGTTTAGTGGCAATAATGAGGGGGAAGAGTGTGTAAATTTATTTTACATAAAGGACTGAAAAATAAATTCAAGAAATAGTAAACAGAATTTAATACGGTCTCATGCACCCTGAAGGAGGAGGTGCCCGATTTGGAGGGGTAATCGCTATGCCCAATTAATCTCCTATTTGGAACCTTGGTGGCTCCAGGGTCATGCAATCATCAGTCTCCCTCCTGCCAGACGTGGTGCTGCCAATCTCCTTAACTCGATAGCCAGGTCTTACAAGGTCTGTGAAAATAATTGCAAAATTGAAGTGTGTGCCCTTCTTTCTAGCTTCTGGGTACACTTCTTTTACTAAACTAGTCAGTTCTTTCAAGGTTGCATCCATCCAAGTGTGGACCTGCAGCTCGCTGGATGGTACGTTGCCGCAGGAAAACTCGTCCATGCGGTGGTGGCAACCATTATTGGTGGTGAAAACCCGCAGCAAGAGAGGGCATGTCTTCCCGTGGTCTATTGACTTTTTGGGCTCCTCCTTAATTTCCTCCTGGGTAACGCGTGACTCCACCACCATCTTTCTCCTATGGCCCCCAA
The DNA here is from genome assembly GCA_026018925.1 of Tupaia tana. Classification (NCBI taxonomy): domain Eukaryota; kingdom Metazoa; phylum Chordata; class Mammalia; order Scandentia; family Tupaiidae; genus Tupaia; species Tupaia tana. The sequence goes on from JAKSZU010000011.1 coordinate 20,510,573, forward strand.
GATGTTCGCCCTGACCTCCAACCCCTGCTGTGAGCATGAGCGCCCACAGTGCCTCTTTAGATGACAGCTGTGGTCAGTTATGGGGCAACTCAGCACAGCTCCACAGAAGCCAGAGTCAAAGCCTGGCCCGATCACTTACAGGCTGTGTGACAGGGGAGACCACTGAGGCAGGGCCAGTGAAGGGCACACCTGATCAGTGAAAGTCGTAATTCGTGTTCATATTCTTGTTATGATTATTCTCAGTGGTCCTCTCACGTATGCGTCCCATTCTACCTGACAAAGCACTAGAAACCTGAGTGAGGTAGGGACTTAAATGCACATTAACAAGATAACCATCATCATGACCCTTGGACCCAGAAAACACAAAGGGGACTCAGGGAGGCTTTTCTGAGAAGAACACTCAGTGTCTGAGTGCTGAGGTGAGAGATTGCCTCTACTTGTCGTGGGCAGCCATAAAAGGTTACCCGGGCATTTAGCTAATTTTTAAAAAAGTATTATTATTCTTTATTTTGACCAGAGAAAAACAGAGAGAGTGAGAAAGCAAGCCACCAGGTCCAGAACTCAAACCATGGTCAGCCATGTGGGAGTCCGGAGCCTTAACCACCATGCCACCTGCCAGTCCCGAATTTAGCTGATTTTAACAGTTCATGTATGCAGACATGCAATGCCAGACGCTTGCTCCATGCTGGGGACAGTGAACTAGCAAACTGGGATTTTTTTTTGGTTTTTGTGGGGGTTTTTTTGTTAAGGCTTTTTGCTATAGGGCATGTGTGCTTGCCAGAAAGACAGAGAGAGACAAAGAGACAAAAAGTAAGAAATCACCCCCCAGGGGGGATGGCCACGCCGCAATCCCTTCTTCTCCATTCTCCTCTCGGGATCTTGGGCACACACGCACATGCACCTGGCGTGAGTTCAAGCCACCGGGTCTGGGACTCAAACTGCAGTCAGCTACATGGGAGTCCAGTGACACAGCCATTACACCAACTGGGGTCCCAGACTGGAATTTTTTTTTAAGAATTATTTTACTCAATTTTATTTATCATTATTTTTAAAGTTTCATCAGGGAGAGACAGAGAAAGAGAGAGAAAGTGAGAAAGCAAGCTGCCAGGTCTGGAACTCAAACCCTAGTCAGCCATGTGGGAGTCCAGCACCTTAACCACCATGCAACCTGCTGGCCCTGACAGGGGATATTTTAAAATTATTTTTTAAAGTTTATTTTTTCATTCTTCCATAAGAGAAAGAGACAGAGGAGAGAGACACAGAGACAAGCACCCCCAGTGGGGTCCGCATGCCAAGATTCACCTCCAATCTCATCTGGCCCAAATCACAGGCCAGTAAACCCAGTGTGCTCAGGAAGGCTCAGGATCTTAAACTCTCCAGTTGATTCTGACTATCAGTGAGGGTCCAAAATCACCACTTGTTTTCCCTTGGAATAAGCTTTTAAGGTAAACCTAACAGAACTGGGTCTCAAGACGGTTCCTGCTTCTGCCCAGGTGTTCTGCAGTTGAGAACAGTATTCCCTAAGAAATATTCAACCTGGACCTCAGCAAAAGCAGAGGGCAGTCTCCCTTCTCCACTCAGAAAAGGGGGTTGCCCAGTGAGGACCTCTACCCCGTACCCCACCCCACCCCCACCAGGAGCCTCCAGGCCTAGCCTGGACCCGGACTCTGGCCTGGGCACAGCAGGTGGGTCTGGTGCATGCTGCCCTCATCTATCCTTCAGCCCCAGCATCCAGGCTGGACACCCTGTGGTAAGAGCCATGTGGCCAGCGGCTTGCAGGGGCCACAAAGCTAAGGCCAGATAGCTCAGCGGCCAGAAATAATCTGCCCCAAGTATCAGTCCTGCTCGGAGACAAAACAATTAGTAGGATGATGACAGCCTGACGCTTGAGAAATCATTAAAAAAAAAAAAAAAAGATTGCTTAAAAAAAGTGCTTTAACTCAGAAGGCAGTTCCATCCACCTTACAAATTCAATGCCCTCTGAATACACATCCATCTGCCACAGCAGGGAATCTTTTAACTAGCAAAAGAGCAAGAGCTGGAATTCAGATCGACATCAGGGACCGAAGCAATAAAGCTGCTGCGGGCTCACCCCTTTCCCCTGAGGCAGGGAAGAAACAAGGAAGAATTTCAAAATCTGTTATACAATTAAAGAAAGGGATCCAGTGGGGGAGGGAGCGGGTACAGAGAGGAAGACGTTTAAAGTTGGCTATTTTAAGCTAAAAAAAAATCATGATGAGAAAGAAGAGGAGGTTTGATTGTATTTCTAAGATCTTATCTAAGGCCAGGAACTGTACCTGGTGTGTAGGGGGGAAGGGGGTGCACTAACTGGCAGGCTGGCAGACATCTTTTCACCCCCTCAGCCAATCCCCAAAAACAAAACCAGAGTTTGGCATGTGCTTCCAGAATTTTTACAGTCTTGAGTTACGGCTTTCAATTAATTCAGATTCCACTAACAAAGCTCAGAGAACACCATGAATCAGACGAGAGACAGAATACAAAGAAAATCCAGAGAAACATCCCAGAAGTATACCCAGATGGGAGTAGGGAAGGAACCAGACAATATGGTAAAGAATCCAGCACAAGAGGATCAGCAAATTACACACCAAGCCTGTAAGGACTTTTCCAGAACAGATTCATGGTATTTCCCAAAATGACTTTAGAATCCATTGCTGTCAGCCATTGCTTTCTGGAAGTCTAACTTCTTACATGATCCAGCCTAGATCCTTCATGATGAAAACAAAAATGGGTAGAACCCTGGTGCTGTACATGACAAAAAGGATTTCCTTCAGAGAACCAAAGTCATTTAAAATAAAAGTCAGTTGGCTTCTTGGCAATTTCAAGGTCTACACCTGCTAGGATTGGGTGGATTGTGTCCAAGCCTGAAGCCCAGGATGGGTATCCATTTAATTTCATCAAAGCGCTACTACATTTTGATTCAACCCCTTAGATAGTCTTTTTTCTCAAATTACTAAGAAAAGTGTATGCACTTTTAAATGTCAAGTACACATATTTGTTTAGGGCTGGCCTCAGGGCCTAGTGGTTGGGGGATCTGGATCTCACACGGCAGACTGCATGGTTCAAGTCCCAGTCCAGTGGCTTGTAAAACACATGTGGTATGTGAGCCCCAAACCCCGATAGGATGAAGAAATGGAGGAGAAGGAACTGAGGCATGATTACACCCCAATGGGGGGGGGGGGGTCTTTCTCTCTCTCTCTCCCTGTCTCTCTAGGGAGCATATGCACTCTTATGAAAAATTTAAAACACTCACACACATTATAAAGTGTATCGCCTCCTCTCACCAGAAAGCTTCTTCATCTAAAGATTTAAGAGCTGGGCCTGCAGTGGGACAGCGATGTGCAAAGTTCGGCAGGCCGGGAAGCTGTACAGAGGATGGGGGTTTGGTTCTGGAAAGACCAGGACATGCCAGGTACAAGTGTATGCCCATGATCCTGGCTGGATGGAAGGGGGAGGGGGGTAATCTCAACATAAACCCTGTTGAAGATGCATGTGTGTGTGCATCTCTCTGTCTCTCTCTATATCTCTGTCTCTCTCTAAATGAATGAGTGAATTAAAAACAAAAAGGTTAAGAGCTTATCACTCACAACATTAGAACTCTCTAACAAACACAAAGCCGGAGATAAGTGTTGGGGTCAGACTGCAATGGTTACTGCCTATGCTCTGTTGAGATGCCAGGCAAGTTCTCTTTCTGCAGACATGTGTGGTTAAAGCCAGGGCCTTTTTCAATCAGTACATTTTTAAAATAGGAGCCAGGGGTTGTCTGTCAGCTACGGGGAAACAAACCTCCTGCTTGGCGCCCGCCCTAGGGCAGAGGCTGGCAAGCCCCACTTCCTTGTATGGAAGTGAAGGAAAGCAGTAAAACCTCAGCAGGAGTCTGGCGGGGCTGGGGGTGGGGGCGGCATTCCTGGGGCAGAGCTGGTCCTGGTGCAGAGGGATGGACCACAGGAGCCCCGCAATCCCCTGGATTCTTTAGTGAAATGGCCCCAGGGCAGCACAGCACAGCACCCTCACGGGACAGAGGGCACCCAGGAAGCAGAGCCACCCCCAGAGCATGCACCAAAGGAGCCAGGCTGTCTCAGGAGCCAGGGCCTGTACTCTGAAAACCCAATGCCACGCAGCTCACGCGTGCACTGACCTCAGTCCCCTGGAATGCAGAAGTCTCCACAATTTGCCATCCATCACCATGGCTCCCTCAAGGCCAGCTCTAAAAGAAGGGTAGATCTGTGTGTGTGTGTGTGTGTGTGTGTGTGTGTGTGTGTGTCCTGAAAAACTCCTGACAGTTATCCTCTTCTTGCAAGGGCAGTCTGGGGCTTGCAATACACAGTAAAGTCAAACTGTGGGGGCTGGAATCCGCTATTTCAGGGTTGGAGCCCCACACGTGCCACTGACTACATGACTCTGAGCAAGTCATTTCCAGGCTCTGGCCTCGGCATTCACATCTGTAAAATCCCCCATGGGGCTGTGGTATGAAACCTGTCCTTTGTGCTGGCACAAAGAAAACGCTGTATAACGTTAAACATTAATGATAACGAAGTGCAGAAATTCCTTAATGAGAAGTTAAACTGACAACTCCAAGTGGAATTTCTCTAGTTTCTCTCACCCTCCAAAGCCAGGACCCACTGTTAATATCACAGCCTAGGACTTCTAGAATTCACTTCCTCCTTTCCACTCCCATCACACTGCCCCAGGGTAGTAGGCCCACAGCATCTCACCTTTCCTCTATGGTCCAGGGATGTTCAACAGAAATATATTCAATTTAAGAAATTTTTGTAACCACACTAAAAATTAGAAAGGAACATGTAAAGCTAATTTTATTAAAAAAAATTTTTAATGTATTTAATTTTATTTATTTATTTTTTAAATGGGTCCAGACACACACACACACACACACACACACACACAGAAAAAGAGAGAGAGAGAGAAAGTGCGAAAGCAGCTGCCAAGTCTGGGACTTGAACTGCTGTCAGCCATATAGGAGTCCAGCGCCTTAACCACCATGCCACCCCCCCAGCCCATGGAATTCATTTTAATGTGTTTTATTTGGGCCAGCTGCAGTGGCACAGCAGAAATGCAATGCTCTGTGATGCTGACTCCACATGGGTAGGCCCTGAGTTTGCATCCTGAGGTCTTCGTGTGCATACTGGGTATGAGAGTACTGTAGGCTTCTGTAATCTAGGCTGCCTAGGGATTGTGGCATAAAGACCCTGTTAAGGGTGCTTCTCTTCTCTCAAGAACTAAAGAAACTTCAAATATATATTTTTTATTTGACCTATTATATCCCAAACATTATTATTTCAACATATAATACATTAAAAGTATTAGATATTTCCTACTCTTTTTGTTCGTACTATTTCAGAGACGTCCTGCACACATTTAACACGAACCGTTATCAATTAGATGATAAGTTTCAAAGTGCTTAGTGGCCCAGTAAGGCTGGAAGCTGCCACACTGGCCAGCGTGGCTCTGGTCTCTGCCTTCGAATCCACTGCCCACACAGCTCCCATGGCTAGCTAGATAATCTGCTTGTGGAGCACCCTGCTTGGAACCCACCAGTGGCCGCCATTAGGACACAGTCCCGAGCCCTGATGTCCACTCATTTCCTACCCACCAACTGGTTCATCGAGCCTCCTCCCCACTCACCCCCGCCTCTCACCTCACAGTCCAGCAGTGAAGAACCATGGAATACAGACTACATACCAGTAAGTACAGCGTGATATTTGCTTGTTTCTCACATGCCAGAGACAGAGAGAGAAAGCACCCTAATTTTGCTTCACACATGCGTACTTATACAAACACATACATAAAATGTGAAGACAAACAACAAGTATATATATACATTTATGTGTGTGTGTGTGTGTGTGTGTGTGTGTGTGTGTATATATATATATATGCATAGAAAAAGTCTGGAAAGATAGGCACTGAGAGATGTAAACAATAATGATCTCTAGTCAGCGAAATCTGAACTTTAATTTTCTTTTTGTAGATCTATATTTCTCATGTAAAAGGAGGGGAAATAAAGCCACTTGCTGGAACAGTGGACCCTAAAGTCAAGAAGTATTAAATTATAGAGGGTCTGCACATTGAGTATAATATTTTGGGAAAATGAGTACAGTCAATTCTCATGGTTCACAGATTCCATACCTGTGAACTTGCCTTTTTGCTAAAATGTACCTGTAACCCCAAAATCAATTCTTGGGAGACCTCTGTGGTCACTCTCATACATGGGCCAAGCAGCTAAAAACTCCGAGTTACTCAAAGGCACAGGTTCCAGCTGAGGTTAAACGCAGCAATGCACTGCCGTGTTTTTCTCTTTTATTTAGGAGAGAGCACCTGCCCACTCAAGTGAAGGAGAAAGGGGGGGCGCCCCTCCAGAGTCTGCTCACGCCACGATCCCCTTCCTCCAGCCCTCCAGCCTGTCAGAGCTTGAGCACTCACACTCACACACAACCAGCAAACTTCAAGCTGACCAGGCCAGGGATCTGAACCACAGTTGCCAGACGGGATCCAGCTTCTCCTGGGCAGCACATTACTGCTGTGCCATGGACCTGACCCACTCTGCCTTCTTCTTTCAGCCTTCATACTGTAAATGTCCTTTCTGCGGTCTATTTAGTATCACATTTTTCACTTTTTGGTTGGTGGTTTTGCTGTTTCAAGTGGCCCCAAGCATAGCGCTGAAGTGCTGTCAGGCGTCCCTAAGTGCAAGAGGGCTGCACTGTGCCTTACAGAGGAAACACGTGTGTTAGATAAGTTTGGTTCAAGCATGAGTTACGGGCCGCTGGCTGTGAGTTCAATGCTAATGAATCAGCGATGTACATTAAATAAGGTGTCATTAACCAGAAACTCCATAAAATAAGGTTATGAATTGATCAGTTGGTGAAAATGTGACCGGAATCTTGTAGGAACCTAACCCTGTGCCCCCTGGGAGCCATGCTTCAGTATTCACCACTTTAGCGTCTGCAGGGACTTTATAGAACATTAACTTCTGCAAGTAACAAGAATAGAGTATAGTTTGGTTTTAGAGATCATAATGTGGGAGACCACTGAAAAAAAAAAAAAAAAGAGTGAAGAAAATTGATGTAGTTTGGGTGTAACACTGAGCCCAAATCTATCCTTGACAGAGAAAGGAAAAAAACTCCGAGGCGAGCCCTGCCTGGAAGCTCGGGTGTAGACATCCTTCCACAGCAAGTTGCATAGAACAGCACACTTAGGACATGAGGGGGCTGCAGGACTGGCACCAGGGACTGACAGCTCAGGGTGAAAATCCAGCTTCACACCCTGAGCTCGTTATTTAACATAGGGGTCAGTGTCCTCACATGTAAATGAGGACAATAAATAGCACCTTCTTCATGGATAGTTACAAAGACCCAGTGAAGGGCTGGAAGGGCGCATGGCAGTAAAATGGGATGCTCTGCAAGGCTGACTTGCATGGGAAGGTTCCTGGCTCAAGTCTGGAAACCTCCCTTGAGTACATCAGGCACAGGTGTAGCCATGATCCAGGGCTAGCTGAGGCTAGTAATGAATTATGGTATTACGAAGAAACTGTTGGGGGCTCTCTCTCTGCTCTCATTCTCTCTGTTCTAGTTTTCTCTCTCTCTCTTCCTCTCTCTCTCTGTCATGCACACACTCATGGAAGAAATAAATAGAAGTGAACTTTAAAGAGATGGTCTGGGGCCAGCAGATGGCTGACCATGATTGGAGTCCCAAACTTGGCAGCTTGCTTTCTTATTTCCTTCTCTCTCGCTGGTGAGAGCATGTGTCCTATAGCAAATTCAATAATAATAATAAATACAATTCTACATTTTTAGAGAGATTTTTGCTATGGGGGATGTGCACTAGCTGGAGAGACAGAGACAGAAAGCGAGAAATCACCCCCCAGGGGGGATAGCCACATCACGATCCCTTCTCTTCCATTCTCCTCTCGGGATTTTGGTCACACACGCATGTGTCCAGTGTGAGTTTTAAGTCCCTGGGTCTGGGACTTGAACCACGGCCAACTATGTGGGAGTCCAGCAATGTAGCAATTATGCCATCTGCTGGTCCCAATGAATAATTCCTTAGGAAAACAAGGTGGTACATGCAACTAGCAAGGGCTTAGTTGGGAGCAGCAATCATGAATGACAATGGCATGCAACACTCTAGCTCAGGAAATGTCTCAGTAGCTCCTGAAGTTCAAATACAGGGACATGATCACCCCTCCCACTGTAAGCAAGACAAATTACCACTCTCCCTGCCTCTTGCCCCATATCACCTCTAATGAATGTGAGAAAAGAGTCAACATTGTCTGTAATTTCATCCCACTCACCAGAAAACCTGCTAGGACTCTCCAGCCTGGTACAGTCTTATAACCCAATGTCAAGCCCATGAGTTGTAATGATCAGCCCTAGAGACCTCACACTCCCCTGGCGACCACCCTAAAGAATCTAAAATCAAGAGGGATGACCATGCATGCATGTGGTAGCTGCAAAAGGAGATGACCATGCATGTAGGAGGTGGCCATGGAGGGAAACCATGTATGTATGTGGTGGCTGTGGAGGGAGATGACCGTGTGTGTGGTTCCTAAGGAGAAAGATGACCATGCATGCACACGTTGGCCGTGGAGGGAGACAACCGTGCATGCACATGGTGGCTATGAAGGGAGATGACCGTATGTGTGGATAGTCACTACAGAGAGAGATGACTGTGCATGCATGCAGTGACCATGGAGGGATACCTGCATGTACATGGTGGCTGTGGAGGGTGATGGCCACGTGTATGTGGTTGCTATGAAGGGAGATGACTATGTATGCACACAGTGGCTGTAGAGGGAGACGACTGTGCATGTACGTGGTGGCTGTGGAGGGAGGTGACTATGTGTGTAGTCACTATGGAGGAAGATGACCATGCCTGCATGCAGTGGCTGTGGAGGGAGATGACCGTGCGAGCAAGCAGTGGTCGTGCAGGGAGCTGACCATGTACTCACATGGTGGCTATGGAGGAAGATCACCGTGTGTGTATAGTCACTATAGAGGGAGATGACTGTGCAAGCAAGCAGTGGCTGTGGAGAGAGATGACCGTGTAGGCCCACGGTGGCCAAGGCTCCAAGCTGCATTTCCTCTCTATAAGTCAAACTGCAAATCAACTTCAAGGAGACCCATGCTGGGTTTCAGAAAGCACATGAAGATGACTGCTGAATTAAAAACTGGCTTTAGAAATGATTCCCACTCCTGGAGCTGGCAGGTGGTATAGTGGTTAAAGGCACTGGACTCCTACATGGCCAACTGCAGTTTGAGTCCCGGACCTGGCCGCTTGCTTTCTCGCTCTCCCTTTCTCTCTGTGTGTATCTCTCTCTGGTCAAATTTTTTTTCTTTTTCTTTTTTTTTTTTTTTTTTGGAGAGGTTTTTGCTATAGGGCGCGTGCGCTCGCCAGACAGACAGAGAGAGACAGAGAGATAGAAAGCAGGAAATCACCCCCCAGGGGGGATGGCCACGCCGCAATCCCTTCTCCTCCATTCTCCTCTCGGGATCTTGGGCACGCACGCACACGCGCCCGGCGTGAGTTTAAGCCGCCAGGTCCGGGACTCGAACCGCGGTCGACTACGTGGGAGTCCAGCGACATAGCCATTACGCTAACTGCTGGTCCCTCTCTGGTCAAATTTTTAAAAATAATAACAAATGGTATTAACAATAAATCATTATTTTTAAAAAAAAAAAAAAAAAGAAAAAAAGAAACAATTCCCACTCCTAAGGTTCAGGACATCGGCATTTCCCTCTAGTATAGCTGCAGGTCAGACCCAGCAGCCTCCTTTCCAAACTCTCCAGGCCCAGGCCAAGTGTGTGTCCAGGGTTGTCCTGGGCCAGCTTTCTGTTTTTCTCCTACCCCAGCTATTCTTCCGGCTCAGGTTGGAAAGGCCTCCTCAAAGCAAGAGGGCAAATTCCCGTGACCCCAGGCCCCAGGGCCCAGTGCCAAGGGCTCAGGTCACGACTGTCCCTCAGCACAACACGGAAGGGCGCTAACTGCTTGGACAGGCCCCAGGATAAGGAGCCTCCTCTCCGGAGTCCCAATGGCCCAACAGGAAAAAATACCGTGGCTGCCGAGTCATCTGAATGGAATTCCTCTTTAACACTCAGGAACTTGCCAGCCCAGCCGAGACGCCCAGATTGAAGCACCTGGCTCTGAGGGCATTCCTTTCTTTACATTTCACATCATTTCAGCACTGGTAATCCCCTTCCTAAGAGCTCTGTGCTGTTGTTCAGTGAGACTCCGTGTTTGTTTTTTTAGCGATGAGTTACAGCCACTTGAGGCTTTCCACACAGGAGGTCTGACCGGAGTCCCAGGCCTGACCTCGGCCTGAACACGGGAAAATGGCTCTGCTCCCAGAGACAGGCTCCTGGGACAGGAACACAGTTCTGCTTTCAAGAGGCCAATACACAAACTCACGTGGGAAAATGGGACCGTGGCATTGGCCTCTTTTCAGCAGACTTCTCTCTCTTTTCTATGAGCAAAAAGTGGGCAATGTCTTCCAGACACTGACTGGACTTTTTTCTAAGGGCTCCCAGGATGAATGCCAAGAAATACTACTGACCAGCAAGAAAGAGACCTAGAATCGAGAGGCTGGGCTGCCACGTGGCTGCTCCTCTCTGGGTCTGAGTTTCCACATCTGTAAAGGAAGAGGGTTGCTGCTATAGGATCCCCACATCCTTCCCAGGTCACCTTCAATGGCCATGCTGTCCGGTATTATGCAATAAGGGCATTTGTTTAATTATGATCATAGCACAAATACACAGAAGAGCGTGCTTCTGTTTAGAGACTCACTTTTATGCTTGCTATTCTATTACTTTCTTTCTTCCTTTTTTTTTTTTTTTTTTTTAAGTTTCCTTCTTTCTTCTGTGAGTAAGAGAGAGAGAGAAACAGGCACAAAGAGACAGCATTCTCAACAGAGTCCCTGGACCATGGGCACACATGTGCTCAGGGTACTCAGGGAAGTCTGCGAACCTGGAACCTTCTCACTGAACATTACATTTTACCGCTGCCCCCCCAGTGGGTTCCCCCTTCCTCTTTCCATCTGAATCCTCCCAACCTTTCAAATCTCAATCCAAATCACTCATTCATTCTTTCAATATATACCTGGACCAAATATTTACTAATAAGATATGTCAAATGTCGGACCAGCAGTTGGCGTAATGTTGCTGGACTCCCACGGAGTCATCTGCGGTTCAAGTCCTGGACTCAGTGACTTAAACTCACACTGGGCGCGTGTGTGTGCGTGCCCAAGATCCTGAGAGGAGAAAGGAGGAGAAGGGATTATGGCGTGACCATCCCCCCTGGGGGGTGATTTCTCGCTTTCTGTCTCTCTGTCTATCTCTGTCTTTCTCGTGAGCGCATGTGCTCTATAGCAAAAACCTCTTAAAAAATAAAAAGCTATGTCAAATGTATTAAGTATGAAGGGCACAATGATGAAGAGCAGAGCCCCTGCCCTCAGGAAACTTCCTGGCCTAATGGGAAAAAGTAACCGTCACCATCTCAGGACTAATGACTATGTGACAAGTACTATGCTAAAGGCCTTTTACATTATATTATTCTTCATCTCAGACCTCCATGGCAACGTGACAAGGTAGGTACTACTATTGTTCCCATTTTACAGAAGGGGAAACTGAGGTCACTTGCCCAACATCTGAGAGACAGAGAGTGGGAGAGAGAGATCTGAACCAGGTCATCCATGAGAGGGATTGGCCTCCCAGGCTGCTCTCTGACCAGGTCATAGGACACTCGGATCTCAGAATTCATGCTGGCAACCCCACCCCGTTGTGTTAGAATGAACACACTGAACATCGCTGAATAGCAGCTCTAAATTTAAAATTATATGTATAAATACACATATATATTACACACACACACGTATCTTTTTATTTCATGTCTTAGATCCCCAGCTAAACTATAAATACCTTTGAGAACAGGGACTCTGTCATTCATTTCTCTGCATCTTAACACTGCCTGAGGCAAATGAGATGCTCAAACCCATGCGACTGACCCAGGCTCAGAAGTGCAAACACAAAGCTATGAAAAGCACATATTAAGTGAAAAATCCAGTTCTGGGGAGCGTCTTAGTCCCTGTCACCACTCTTCCTCCCCCAGTGCTATCCAGCAGTGGAAAATTCCTAGGAGAATTTCCTTTCCTTTTTTTCTTTTGGAGAGTTTTCTTTTTCTTTTTTGGTTATAGGGTGCATGAGCTCACCAGAAATACAGAGAGAGACAGACCGACAGAAAGCAAGAAATCACTCCCTGGGGGGGATGGCCACACTGCAATCCTTTCTCCTCCATTCTCCTCTTGGGATCTTGGGCACGCTTGGGCATGCATGCGCACGCACGCACACGCACCCAGCATGAGTTTAAGCCACCGGATCCAGGACTCAAACCGCGGTCAACTACATGGGAGTTCAGTGACATAACCATTAGGCTAACTGCTGGTTCCAAAGATATGCCATACCTAAAGTTACTGCCGTGACTCGGATTCAAACCGACAACAACGCAGAGTACTAACCACTATACGATCACGGTGAGCTGCAGGCGCAGGGATTCCTTTCCTTTATTTAACACACAGAAGCCCTTAACCCACAGTATCTTCTTTAAACTGAAGATGCAAAAATGCATTCCTGCAACCTGGCCCAGGATAAGGCTCTTAGGTTTGAGTTTGGCCTGCTTGGTACAATAATCATCTATTTCTTGTCCTGTGGCATGTCTGGAATCCATACCCTCTTTCTCATTCTGAGCCCAAACTCCATGGAGACCACCCTCACCTTGCAAACACAGCACTGCAGTCTGCTTCTGAGTCTTCCACACAAAACACACCTCCAAAGCAGCATCACCTAAAATGTGGTTTCTTGAATATCTGTCAAAGGAACGTTTGCTTTCCTTATAAAAGGTAAAAGAAAATGTTCCCTAGGCACGGGCACTCATCAGGTTCATCCCACTTCAACTCTTCGCCAGGATCAAATGACCTTTCTCCATCTCAACTTTGCCATCATTCCCGCAGGGTTATTTATATCTGGATTATCTTCCTTTCTTAATGCACTGGACTACTACCCTCCCCCCCCTCATTTGAAAAGGTCACTTTCTGGTTATTCTTTCCAGAAGTTTTCTTGGAGTAGGTAACTATAAACTGGTCTTTTCCTCTTTGTCTCTTTGCTCAATAAGACAATAACAAGGGACCAGCAGTTAGTGTAATGGCTTTGTCGCTGGACTCCCATGTAGTCGATTGCGGTTCGAGTCCCAGACCCAGTGGCTTAAACTCACGCTGGGCGCACGTGCATACGTGCGTGCCCAGGATCCCAAGAGGAGAAAGGAGGAGAAGGGACCGCGGTGTGGCCATCCCTCCTGGGGGGTGATTTCTCGCTTTCTGTCTCTCTGTCTCTCTCTGTCTTTCTGGTGAGAACACGTGCCCTATAGCAAAAACCTCTCAAAAAAAAAAAGAAGAAAAAAAAAGACAACAACCAGTAAGGTTCATCTTCTGAAAACGTTGAACTAACCATATCAAAGGGGGTGAGGTACAGCAAAACAAAGCCTTTGAAACTAGGTGCAAGAGTCACATTATTCATGTTTTCATAACAAAGTGATTACATTCAGAACATCTGGAAATTAGAGACTCACGGCCCAAAGATGCTACCCCCCAACAACAATCGGCAATCTGAAGTATCTACCTCAATCTACCTCAATCTTTCCTCTTGTATGTGTTTACCACAGTGCTGTAATCACGGTGTATGCCTAACCAGGGATCTTGCTTTTTGGAATCCAATATCTGAAGCAGAGCTCTACATTCCAGCTAAGATTATTAACTCCATTTTTAATAGCTGCTTGTTATGATGCCAAATGTTTTAATTTACTGAACTACTCCGTAACTGCTGAACAATTTAGAGCATCTCCCTCAATGACAGTCATCCTAATATCTCACTATTAAATATAGCTTTAAATAATATCTTCATGAAGGGCCAGGCAGTAGCACAACTGGACCCCCATGGGAAAGTCCTAGGTTTTTGTCCTGAGACCTCTCTGAGCACGCCCGCATGACCATAATCTGGGCCAGTTGAGGCTGGGGGGTAGATCCGAGCATACAGACCCTACTGGGGATGGCTGTCTCTCTGTTTCTTTCTCTCATACAGGAAAAATAAATAAATAAGCTTGGGGCCAGCAGATAGCATAGTGGTTAAGGCACTAGACTACCACATAGAATTTAAGTGCCAGGTCAACCACGGTTCAAGTCCCGGACCTGGCGGCTTAAAACTCATCCCAGGCAGGGCCGGCAGGTGGCACAGTGGTTAAGGGCACTGGACTCCCACACGGCCAACTGCAGTTCAAGTCCTGAACCTGGTGGTTTGCTTTCTCACTTTCCCTCTCTCTCTCTCTCTTACTCTGTCCCTCTCTGGTCAAAAAATAGTGGGACCAGCAGTTAGCGTAATGGCTATGTCGCTGGACTCCCACGTAGTTGACTGCAGTTTGAGTCCCGGACCCGATGGCTTGAACTCACGCCGGGCGCATGTGCGTGCGTGCCCAGGATCCCGGGAGGAGAATGGAGAAGGGATTGTGGCGTGGCCATCCCCCCTGGGGGGTGATTTCTCGCTTTCTGTCTGTCTGGTGAGCGCACATGCCCTATAGCAAAAAAAAAAAAAAAAAAAAAAAAAACCTCATGCCAGGCGTGTGTGCATGCATGCCCAACATCCCAAGAAGGGACTACGGCATGGCCATGTCCCCCTGCGGGTACTTCTCACTTCCTGTCTCTCCAGTGAGCACATGCACCCTATAGCAAAAAAAATCTCTCAATAAATAAGCTTAAAAAAATAGAATACCTTCATGAAAGTAAGGTAAGATGAGGTAAGCATCAACATCACAGTGTCCTGACCTCTAGGATACACATTTAATCTATATTTATGAGTAATTGTTCAGAAAATATTCTGATTTCTAAACTGGTACTAATATCCTTTCTTTTTCTATTTTGTTGTTGTTGTTGCTGTTGTTGTTAGGGCTTTGCTATAGGGTATGTGCACTCAATAGAAACAGAGGGAAACAGTGACAGGGAAAGTGAGACATCACCCCCCAGGGGGATGGCCATGCCACAATCCCTTCTCCTCCATTCTCCTCCTGGGATTTTGTGCACGCACGTACACGCACCCATTGTGAATTTCAAGCTGCCAGGTCTGGGTTTCAAATCACGGTCGGCCATGTGGGAGTCCAGTGCCTTATCCGCTAGGCTACCTCCCAGCCATATATCCTTAATATTTTAAAATCAAATCTTCCCCTTTTTTTGCTTTGAATTTCCCAGAGGTCATATATCCCTCCCAGAGAAAGAGAAAGAGAGAGAGAGGGAAAGTAAGAAAGCAACCCCCTGGGGATGGTCACACTGCAATCCCTTCTCCTCCGTTTCTCCTTTCAAGATATTGGTCATGCATGGGACCAGCATTTGGCATAATGGCTATGTTGCTGGACTCCCACGTAGTCAGTTGTGGTTCAAGTCCCAGACCCAGTAGCTTAAACTCACACCAGGTGCGTGTGTGTGTGCCCAAGATCCCAAGATCCCTGAGAGGAGGATGGAGGAGAAGGGACTGCAGAGTGGCCATCCCCCCCGGGGGGTGACTTCTCACTTTCTGTCTGTCTCTCTCTGTCTTTCTGGCGAGCACACGTGCCCTCTAGAAAAAAACTCTCAAAAAAAAAAAAAAAAAAAAAAGGATATTGGTCATGTGTGCACCAGGCATGTTTATCAAGGACTCAAAATGCACAGTTGGCCACAAGGGATCCAGCTGCCTTAAGTACCATGCCATCAGTTGGTCCTCAAGTCCTCTTCTAAAGTTCACTGGATCTTTGCAAAGTTCATCTCTCATAATCTCCGAATTATCTTTTTAGTAAGCATTCGCTTTGATTTTTCATAAGTGACTTAGCTACATGAACCTGCACAGCCAAATAAATTGTAAGTTTTCTCAACTACTCCATATAGAAGAGAATAAAGAATGTTCAGGGGAAAGGAAAAAGATTGTGTATGTTAGGTAAGAAGACTTTTGATGTAATACTTGTACATTTTCCTCAAAGTAATAGATGCATTTCTAAGAGGTTACAGGGGAGGTTTTTCTAAGTGGGAAAAAACACATTTTGAACACCTTTTTAGGAGCTCACTATCTAAAATAAGCATGTTGCCTAATAAAATGGAAGCTCCTCCTTTGCTTTCTCACTTTCCCTTTCTCTCTCACTGGTCAAATTAAAATAATAACACTAATTACAATAACAAATGGAATTAAATAAATACATAATTCTTTAAAAAAAAAAGATCCTCCTATAGTGAGAATAATAGTCCCATTATTTATTTATTTTGTAGTTTAGATTGTAAGGGTAGTGGATTTTCTAAAAATACAGCACACTTGTGTAAGTAAAAATCTACATTAAATACCAATTGCCTAATGATAGTCACCAGGAAAGGGACAGCATAATACAAATGCCGGCAAGGGGAAGTCTTTTGTCCCTATGCAAATCTGGATTCTCTTGGACGGGAAGACTGACAGCCTCAGCGAATGAACCTCTTAATTTATCCAAATGGCAGGGCCCTGCAGTGGGAATTTCACAGATACTGTCTTCTCAGTTCTGGAGGGGGCCCCTCTCAGAGGACAGGGAAAACTGCTGTCAAAGGTTTTCTTAGCCTACCACACTCGGGGAGCATTCCAGTCTCAGCCATTTTCTTTCTTTCTTTTTTTTTTTTTTTGAGAGAGAGCTTTTTTGCTATAGGGTGCATACACTTGTCAGAGAGGCAGAAAGGGAGAAATCACTCCCCAGGGTGGGTGGCCACGCTGAAATCCCTTCTCCTTCATTCTTCTCTCAGAATCTTGGGCACGCACACACACATACACCTGGTGTGAGTTTTTTTAAGTTGCCAGGTCCAGGACTTGAACTGTGGTCAACTATACAGGAGTCCAGCAACATAACCATTGCGCCATCTACTGTTCCTCCATATTCTTTCTAAGGATAGTGGTGACTTAGGGGATTCTTTTCCTTGTCTCTATGTGGGATTCATTATTAATGTGCACATTCTACAAAGTTATCATAAGGCTATGTATACAATATTTTTTGTCTTCACCCATCTTTGACAGAAAAAGCAGTACTTGTCAGGATAGCCAAGAATATTAGTAAGATCTATTTTTATTTTATTTATTTAATTTTTTTGGAGAGGTTTTTGCTATAGGGCACATGAACTCGCCAGAAAAACAGAGACACAGAAAGCGAGAAATCACCCCCTGGGGGGATGGCCATGCTGCAATCCCTTCTCCTCCAATCTCCTCTAGGGATCTTGGGCATGCACGCACACATGCCCGGCATGAGTTTAAGCCACGGGATTCGGGACTGGGACTCAAACTGCAGTTGACTACATGGGAGTTCAGCAACATAGCCATGACACCAACTGCTCGTCCCAAGACCTATTTTTAAATGCCTGGTAAAAAAAAAAGTCGGGGCCAGGAGGTGGCATGGTGGTTTAAGGTGCTGGACTCCCACATAGCAAACCACAGTTCAGGTCCCAGACCTGGAGGCTTGCTTTCTCACTTTCTCTCTCTCTCCCTCCCTCTGTTCAGAAAGTTAAATAAGTTTTAACAGATAATTATCTTTTAAAAAGTATGTGTATTAAGGGTGTGCACACACACACACACTTGTAGATGTACAATATACCTTTGGATATAAGAAGCTGATTATGGTGGCTGCTTCAGGAAAGGCAAACTGACTAGCAGTGGGACTGAGACTTTTCCCTGCAGGCCTTTCCCTTTATTTAAATTGTTTAAAGCATACTACCTTTCTAGAAAATAAAAATTAATTGAGGCTGGCAGGTGGTGTGGTGGTTAAGGGTGCTGGACTCCATATGGCCAACCATGGTTCAAGTCCTGGACCTGGTGGCTTGCTTTCTCACTTTCTCTCTCTCTCTCTGTCCCCCTCTGGTCAAATTAAAAATAAATAAAGTTAAATAAAATAATTCTTCAAAAAAAAGGAAGAAAATAAAAATTAATTAAAAATGCTAAATCTGGGCTGGCTTCATAGTGCACTAGCTGAGCATTGTGCAGAGGGAGCCAGAACCCACATAGCTGACCATGGTTCAAATCCTGGCCCCAGTGGCTTGAAGAACACATGCATGCATGCTTAGGACCCTCATGGGATGGAGAAATGGGAGGAAAAAAAGCATTGCTGCATGACCAAGCCCCAGCTGGGGTGGGGGTTCCTATGTGCACTCTCTCCAGTGCACACACTCTTTCTCTCTCTCTCGTACACGCACATACATCCAACTGCAAAAGAAAAAATAATCCGCTGATGTGAAAATACTTAAGCACAGGGCCAGCCAGAGGCATGGTGGTTAAGGCAGCTGGATCCCATGTGGTTGTTATAGTTTGAGTCACGAACCTGTAGCTTGAAAATCACGTCAGGTGCATGTGCTGTGTGTGCCCAAAATCCTGAGAGGAGAAGGGACTGCAGCATGTCATCCCCTCGGGAGTCAGGGGGTGATCTCTCACTTTCTATCTCTCCGTTTCTCTGGCTAGAGCATGTACCCTATAGACAAAATCTCTCAGAAAAGAGAAGAGAAGAGAAGAGAAGAGAAGAGAAGAGAAGAGAAGAGAAGAGAAGAGAAGAGAAGAGAATCAGTCCAGGTGTGTGCCTTATGCCTTCTAGCCAAAAAAAAATTAAGAACTAAGAATTTTTTGGGACCAGCAGGTGGTGTGGTGGCTAAGGCGCTGGACACTCCCACATGGCCGACCACGGTTCAAGTCCTGGACCTGGTGGCTTGCTTTCTCACTTTCCATCTCTCTCTGTCTCTCTCTGATCAAGTTAAAATAAATGAACAAATAAAAATAAAGAACTAAGAATTTTTAAAAATGTTTTTAATAAATTTTTAAAATAGGGACAGCAGGTGGTGTAATGGTTACGTCACTGGACTACCACATAGTCGACCATGGTTTGAGTCCCAGACCCAGTGGCTCAAGACTCACGCCAGGCATGTATGCACGCATGCCCTAAATCTCAAGAGGAGAAGGGGTTGGGGTGTGGCCATCCCCTCTGGGGGAGGGGGGGTGATTTCTCACTCTCTGTCTCTCTGTTAAGTGCATGTGCCTCTTTCAAAAAAATTTTTTTTGAAATAAATAAATGCTGGCTTTCTCTTGTGGATGGAAAAAAGTTAATTCAAGGACACACAGTGCATTAAGTATATGCTGTGTAAAGGAATATAAATGGCTTTTGAACAGAAACACTCAGCAGTAAGGCCATAATTTATGCTGCGTACATGGAGACAGACAAATCCCTCTTTCCTTGTGAAGGCATACCAGGTTTTGTTCTCGGGATCTATATTCGCCCGGTAACTACTGGTTCTGCAGTAGAACAGAAGCAGAAGATCTCAGAAAAAGTCATTAACTGAGCCTTCCCAGCTAAGCACTGCTTCAAAAAGTGCCTCAAAAGTAGTGCTCCACTGCAGATTCTGCAAATTAATACTTTCCATAAATCCAAATGAAAGCAAGTATATTCAAGTGGTATTAAATAGTATTTTGTTCTTAAGAACATTTGTTAAAGCTTAAAACAATGCATCTAAGGGTTGAAGCCAGGAACCTTCTGCAAATCTGGTAAACTGATCCCTACCCCCTTTGCCCAGGAAAGAGTTTTAAGGGATTTAATTCTAATTCATCCTCATGCCTAACAATTGAGTTGTCAGAATTCTTAGTGGCAAACTTTAATGATTCATGTGTTAGCTGAAATGGGCAAATACACTTGGGTAAGAAAACAAATCCATTATAACACTGGGTAAGATTTTCTAAATAAAGGGACTAATTCATGCCAGAAAGTAAAATATTAAGAAAAGCAATTCTTGGGACCAGCAGTTAGTGTAGTGGCTATGTCGCTGGACTCCCATGTAGTCAACTGTGGTTCAAGTCCCGGACCCGGTGGCTTAAACTCACGCCAGGCGTGTGTGCATGCGTGCCCAAGATCCTGAGAGGAGAATGGAGGAGAAGGGATTGCGGCGTGGCCATCCCCCCTGGGGGGTGATTTCTCGCTTTCTGTTTCTCTGTCTCTGTCTGTCTGGCGAGCGCACGTGCCCTATAGCTTAAAAAAACAAAAAAACAAAACAAAACAAAAAACTCTCCAAAAAAGAAGTAAAAAAAAAGAAAAGAAAAGAAAAGCAATTCTTGGGGCCAGCAGGAAACACAGTGTTTAAGCTGGACTCTCACAGAGTTGACCACCGTTTGAGTCCTGGCAGCTTGAAACTCACATGAGGTGTGTGTGCATGTGTGCCCAAAATCCTAAAAGGAAAATAGAGAAGGGATTGAGACATGACCACTCCCTACCAGGAGATGATTTCTCGCTTTGTCTCACTGTCTCTCTTGCAAGCACACACGCCCTATAGCAAAGATCTCTCAAAACATGAGGCCAGCAGGAGCCGTGGTGGTTAAGAAGCTGGGCTCCCACATGGCCGACCATGGTTCAAATCCTAGACCTGGTGGTTTACTTTCTCACTTCCTTCTCTCTTTCTCTCTCTGGCTGTCTCCGGTGAGCACACATGTCCTACGGCAAACTTAACAATAATAACAATAAATAATTTTTTTTTAAATCTCTCAAAACAATGTTTAAAAAGGGATAAGAAGATGGTATAATGGTTACATCGCTGGACTCCCACGTAGTCAACCACGGTTCGCCCAAACCCGATGACTTAAAACTCACACTGGGTGTATGTAGTGTGTGTACAAGATCCCGATAGGAGAATGGAGGAGAATGGACTGCGGCGTGGCCGTACCCTCTGGGAGGTGATTTCTCTCTTTCTATCTCTCTGATTCTCCTGCAAGTACACAAGCACTATAGCAAAAATCTCTCTCAAAAAAAAGTTAGAAAAACAAATCTATCCTCACAAGGTCCCCGGTTGCTTTGTAGCTAGTTACTATTGTTAATCTTGAAACAAAATAGCACACCTACTTAATGAGCAGGGGAGATTCTCACAGTATCTGTCACAGGGGAACTGGCATTAAGATTCCCTCAGGCTGTATAGGGATGAGGAAC
Organism: Tupaia tana; assembly: GCA_026018925.1. Lineage (NCBI taxonomy): Eukaryota > Metazoa > Chordata > Mammalia > Scandentia > Tupaiidae > Tupaia > Tupaia tana. Next base: position 20,531,618 of record JAKSZU010000011.1, read on the forward strand.
AAAGCCACCAGTAATGCCACCCAGCCCTGGACAAACAGGGTGCTCTCAACTACACAGAGTGTCGAGTGTATCTGGACATAGCTATGTCTACAGGATGCCCTGCAGCATACAGACATACCAACCAACACGCCACACGTGCCCAGCTGATAGAACACTTCTCTTCCTTTAAGGTACAAATTAGCGCCAGCCCCGAAGTCTAGTGGTTAAGGGAGTTGGATTCCACATAGCTGATCGTGGTTCGAATCTCAGTCCCAATGGCTTGAAAAACATGCCAGTTACATGTGTGTGTGTACCCAAAATTCCAAAAGGATGGGGAGATTACGATGAACAGGTGATTACGATGTGACCACATCCATGGGGGGGGCGGGGTTTCTCCTCTCTCTTGAGAGCACACACACTCTGGTAATTAAAAACAAACAAACAAACAAAAAGATGTGAATTACATCTACAGGAAAAACATGACATAAGATAACCCAACCACTGCCAGTGAGACAGAAGGAAGGAGTATCCATTTCTTTTTTAATTTTGCTAATTTCATGTGTTCATCAGAGCGAGACAGAGAGAGAGGAAACAAACAAACAAACAAACAAACACACACACACATCAGGGAGGATGACTACGTGCTGCAATCCCTTCTCCTCCATTCTCTCCTCAGGAATTTGGGCACGCATGCACATACACCAGCCTTTATTTTTTCCAAGCCACTGGGTCTGGGACTTGAACTTCGTAGTCGGCCATGTGGAATCCAGCCCCTTCAACCACTCTGCCACCTGGCAATCCGAAGGAGTATCAATACTCAACAGGGCAAAGAGAGGGAGATTCTGCAAAGCACAGACTGACGACCTTGATCTCAAGTTCCGTTGCTGTATCCCCCCTCCTGATGTCGAGGCCAGCTGGACTGAATCCACTCTCTGGCTACACAGGTGTGGATGGGACTCGGGCTTGGCCACTCAGACTACGACACATCCTAGTTGCGATGACTGGTTCTGGGATAGGGGAGTGCTTTGGTTTGAATATGTCTCCCAGAAATTCATGTGTTGGGAATTGATTTATTGACTATATTGTAAACATATGAGACCAGGAGTGATTGGTTCATGGCAACCGCATTATTGACGCAGCCTCAGAAATAGGTTAATGGGAACCAGCAGTTAGCGTAATGACTATGTCACTGGACTCCCACGTAGTCGACCACAGTTCGTGTCCTGGACCCGGTGGCTTAAAACTCACAACGGGCACGTGTGCGTGCGTGCCCAAGATCCCGAGAGGAGAATGGAGGAGAAGGGATTGCGGCGTGGCCATCCCCCCTGGGGGGTGATTTCTCGCTTTCTGTTTCTATGTCTCTCTCTGTCTGGCGAGCGCACGCGCCCTATAGTGAAAACCTCTCAAAAAAAAAGAAAAAGAAATAGGTTAATGATGTTTCTGGAGACCCAATGCATTCCCATGAAGGGTTAGTCCTCGTGAGAGTTAGTGGTTATGAGAGGTCAGTCAGGACCTCTCTGTCTCTCTATGTGTACCCATCATCCTCCGTGCCTCCGTCAGCCATGCTGCAGGCCGAGGACTTTGGACTTCCCAGTCTCTAGAACTATGAGTTTGTGAACAAACCTCTAATTTATAAAATCACCCAAGTTCAGGTATTTCTTTTTTTTTGGAGAGGTTTTTTTTTTTTTGCTATAGGGTGCATGCGCTCACCAGACAGACAGAGAGAGACAGAGAGACAGAAAGCGAGAAATCACCCCCCAGGGGGGATGGCCACGCCGCAATCCCTTCTCCTCCATTCTCCTCTTGGGATCTTGGGCACGCACGCACATGCGCCCGGCGTGAGTTTTAAGCCACCGGGTCCGGGACGCGAACCGTGGTCGACTTCATGGGAGTCCAGCGACATAGCCATTACGCTAACTGCTGGTCCCAAGTTCAGGTATTTCTACTAGCAACACAAAAAGGACACTAAGTCAGCCTCCTCCTGCTGGGGTGCTGAGAGGTCAGGAGCAAGCACACACACAGCTAGAAAGTAAGTCAGGAGTCAAAGCTGGGGAGCCCGGATCCAGAGCCTGCGTCCTCTCTACACTATGCCACAGGTTTTAAATATTCCCTTTTAAGTGGAGTACTTCTGAAGGTCCACGGGTATAAAGGATTTGTGAAGGTTCAGCCAAGTGCATGGCCTAAGCCAAAACGGCACTGCACTCACACCTCCCTTCACACCAGACCTGAAAAATGAGTAACAGATGAGGCAGCTGTGCTATGGCCGCCACAATCAAAAGAAAACTGTCTTGACCCGATCATGTTTAAAGGGGAAAAAGGCAACATCTTCTGATTTTAAACAGACTAAATGCATTCGGATTTTTAGCCCAGGACTATCAACCAAAAAAAGACAAGCAAGCAAACAAACAAACAAACAAAAATAGAACCTTTGCATCTGTAGAAAATTCTCCTAGGAAAACAAAGAGGAAATCCTATCCCTAAATCAGCAAGACTCACCACACTCCATTTTCAACAATAATTTAAGAAAAAAGCATAATTAACTGTAGACATATTACTGAAATTTACATGTAACTGGTGTGTATATCAAAATAATATAATGGGAATTAGGGGAGTGGGTGACTGATTTGATAGCAGGGAATGCTGAATGTTAAGCTTAACTTGTTTTTTTAAGAAGGACTTTCTGGGGAACCAGCAGTTAGCGTAATGGCTGTGTTGCTGGACTCCCATGTAGTAGACCGCGGTTCGTGTCCCGGACCCGGTGGCTTAAAACTCACGCCAGGCGCATGTGCGTGAGTGCCCAAGATCCTGAGAGGAGAATGGAGGAGAAGGGATTGCGGCGTGACCATCACCCCTGGGGGGTGATTTCTCGCTTTCTGTCTCTATGTCTCTGTCTGTCTGGCGAGCGCACATGCCCTATAGTGAAAACCTCTCCAAAAAAAAAAGGAAGGACTTTCTGAGGGCCAGAAGGCACTGGATTTCTACAAGGTGGACCACAGTTTGAGTCCCAGATTTGGTAGCTTGAAAAAAAATCACACCAGGAGCATATGTATGCATACCCAAAATCCCAAGATGAGAATGGAGAAAGGATTGTGGTATGGCCATCCTCCCAGGGTGATTTCTCATTTTCTCTCTCTCTCTGCCTCTCTTCGGTGAGCTCACACACCCTATGGCAAAAAAACTAAAATAATTATAATAAGAAAATAGGTAGTACCAGAGGGACTAGCAGGGGCATGGTGGCTAAGACGCTGGACACTCCCACATGGCTGACCACAGTTCGAGTCAGACCTGGTGGCTTGCTTTCTCACTTGCTCTCTCTCTCTCTGCCTCTCTCTGGTCAAATTAAAATGAATGAATGAATGAATGAATGAATGAAATTGAGTAAATAATTCTTCAAATAAATAAATAAAATAGGTGCCAGAAGGTGGTATGATGATTCAGGCACTGGACTCCCACATGGCCAACCAGTTTGAGTCCTGGACCTGGCTGCTTGTTTTCTCACTTTCCCTCTCTCTCTCTTTCTCTCTGGTGAGTACACATGAAGTTCATTAAAAAATAATAATAATAATAATAAGGGAACCAGCAGTTAGCATAATGGCTATGTCACTGGACTCCCACGTAGTCGACCATGTTTCGCGTCCCAGACCCGGTGGCTTAAAACTCACGCCGGGCGCGTGTGCATGCGTGCCCAAGATCCCAAGAGGAGAATGGAGGAGAAGGGATTGCAGCGTGACCATCCCTTCTGGGGGGTGATTTCTTGCTTTCTGTCTCTATGTCTCTCTCTGTCTGGCGAGCGCATGCGCCCTATAGCAAAAACCTCTCCCAAAAAAAAAAAAAAAAATAGTAATAATAATAACAATAAATAAAAGTTTTTAAAAATCTCCTTATATTTAAAAAAATAATAAGAGGAATTTTCTGGCCTGTGGCTCATACAAAAATACATTGTATATCTAGCCCAAGAGTTATGACCAGCAAGCGGCAAAAATTTATGCTTACTTTTAATCACAGATGCCACAGAACAAAGGTTTCTATTACAAGGTTTCACTCCAGAATAACAGCACTCGAGCACCTTTCAATTACTACACTTCTTCCTTGTCATAAAGCAGAAAAGCACATGTTTGAGATTTCACTGGAAGTTAGAACAGCAGTTTCTGAAAAACCTCATAAAAGGGAGGACTGATTTAGTTCTGGGATCTCGGCAGGATACCTGAAGTTCAATTTTGTCTCTGAACAAAAGCACTAAAGCAGCCTGCAGGCTTTTACATAGGATGAAGGGGAGTTGGGGGGCACTTCTCTGGCTGAACTAAAAAAAAAAAAAAAAAAAAAAAAAAAAAAGCCAGATCATTAAAAAGGCCCTTAGAAACCACCACCCCTTAAAGGCAGCAACAGAAAAGAAGTCCTGGCTCCCCTGTCTCCCAAGCAATAGCAAATGTTTTAAGCAGTTAAACTACCTCTACCTTATTTCAGAGAGCTCTATGCATACCTACAGTGAATCCATACCAAAAGCCGTTTGTTGAAGAGAACTTTCAGTTCCCTCCTCTTCCATGGAGGATGTTTGATGTGAACATTTTTAAAGATACAATTTCATGAACATAAAGGACCGAGCTGAATTTAAGGGAGTCGGGCCAAGCTCTTTCATCCAGCACTGTGACCCTGATCTAATAATCGGTTCTCTCTGCTTCAATTCTCCAACTCTAACGTACTTTGAAAAGTTAAAATGCTTAATATCTACTGATTACTAGTTGCTGGAAGATGTAATATGCATGTATTTTGAGCCCCATGGAAGAAAGATGCTAGAGAAATGCAAGCTACTTAAGAAATCTGAATATGTGGAATGATGGGTCTGCAGATGGGAGGCTATTTTAACGGACATATTTGACATTTCAAAAATGGTGAATCAAGCCTTTTCCTATTTTTTGAGCAAAGAAGTACAGGGCAATGCAGTTGCACAAAAAGCTGCAGGGACTCTCTCAGCTGGGACTTTTTTGTTTATGCAAGTACTCTTTAAAATGCTCATTAAGAAACAAAACAAAAACACCCACAAACTACAAAAGATATAGAATTAACACGGTTCAACTCAGGCCCAGCTCTAAATATTAAATGCTAAAATCAAGCTAACTAACAATAAAAGTGTACACTTGAACTCAAGATCTAGAAACTATCATATTTTCAAGTTACCAGTCTAAAAGACAAACACGTGGCCCAGCCACAACTGCACACCACTCTTCCATGCTGGAGCCATATGGAAGACCAGGGTTTGGTTCCCAGACTGATCTGTACACCAGGCACTCATGAATGACCATTATTAACCTTGCTGGCTGAGAAGCCTGGGTGAGGAGTGTGGCATGAGGGTTTTTTTTCTGTTGTTGTTAAGGAATTATTTTTTTAACTTTATTTACTCATTCATTTATTTTAATTTGACCAGAGAAAGATGGGGAGAGAGAGAGAGAGAAAGAGAAAGCCACCAGGTCTGGGATTCAAACCGTGGTGGGCCATGTGGGAGTATCCAACACCTTAACCACTGTGCCACCTGCTGGTCCCTGGCATGAGGTCTTATTGAAAGTGTTTTCCTTTTTCCCCTCTCTCCATAAAAGAAAGACATTTTTAAAACAAAATTATTAATTTTTATTTTTTTTTTTTTAATTTGCTATAAAGCATGTGTGCTTACCAGAAAGAGAAAGAAAGGAAGAGGGAAAGTGAGAAAGCAAGCTGCCAGGACTGGATCTCAGACTATGGTTGGCCATGTGGGAGTCCAGTGCCTTAAACCACCACATCATCTGCTGCCCTCAAAAAGAAACTCTTAAAAAATAAAAAAAATAAAATTAAATTAAAAAATAGGAGTTGGAAGGTGGCATGGTGGTTAAGGCACTAGATCCCAAATTGTCAACTCCCCAGTTTGAGTCCCAGATCAGTGGCTTGAAAAACACACCAGTGAAGACCGGCAGGTGACGTGGTGGTTATGGCGCTGGACACTCCCATATGGCTGACTGTGGTTTGAGCCCTGGACCTGGTAGCTTGCTTTCTCTCTCTCTTCATGTGTCTCTGCGTGTCTCTCTCTGGTTAAAAAATAAAAATAAAGAATAAATAAAATTAAATAATTCTTTAAAAAAAAAAAAAAAAGAAAGAAAGAAAAACACACCAGGAAGGCCAGCAGGTAGCATGACGGTTCAGGTGCTGGACTCCCATGTGGCTAACCACGTTTGAGAATCAGACCTAGCAGTTTGCTTTCTCACTGCCTCCACCTCTGGTGAGCACTTGTGCCCTATAGCAAATTTAATAATAATAATAACAAATAAATAATAACTCTTTAAAAGAAAAAAGGAGAGGAAAAAAGAAAAACATGGGGAACCAGCTGTTAGCGTAATGGCTATGTCGCTGGACTCCCACGTAGTCGACCGCAGTTTGTGTCCTGGACCTGGTGGCTTAAAACTCACGCCGGGCGTGTGTGCGTGCGTGCCCAAGATCCCGAGAGGAGAATGGAGGAGAAGGGATTGCGGCGTGACCATCCCCCCTGGGGGGTGATTTCTCGCTTTCTGTCTCTCTGTCTCTGTCTGTCTGGCGAGCGCACGCGCCCATAGTGAAAACCTCTCCAAAAAAAAAAAAAAAAAAAGAAAGAAAGAAAAACATGCTGGGCACACATGCATGCAGCCCAAAATCCTAAGAGTAAAATGGAGGGGAAAGGACTGCAGTGTGACCATTTCCCAGAGGGATAACTTCTCACTTTCCCTTTCTCTGTCTCTGTACAGTAAGCACACATACCCTGTAGCAAAAAAACTAAAAAAAAATAAAAAACAAAAGTAAAACACCCAGGCATGGTGTGGTTAAGGCACTGGACTCCTACATGGCCAATCACGGTTAGAGTCCTAGACCTGGTGGCTTGCTTTGTCACTTCCCCTTTCTTTCTCCCTCTGTCTCTCTTTGGTGAATGCATGTACCCTACAACAAATTACATAATAATAATAATAATTATAATTATAATTATTATTATTATTATTATAAAATAAAATTGGGACCAGCAGGTGGCATGGTGGTTAGGATGCTAAACACTCCCACATGGCAGACCATGGTTTGAGTCCTGGACCTGGCTTTCTCTCTCTCTCTCTGGTCGAATTAAAATAAGTGAATGAATAAATAAAAATAAATAAATAATTCTTTTTCAAAAAATTAAATTAAATTTTTTAAAAGATTTTTAAAAAGTGAAACACCTGCTTTCCATAATATTATCCAATTACTCAGCCCTCAACAACCCTCACCTTCTGCTCCCTTTGGTTGGCTATTATGCTCTCAAGGAGCTCATGATCTAGTGAGAAAGACAAAAAAGTTTTCAAAAATATGTGCACAGGCTCTCTGGAACCTCACAGAAGCCTCCCATCTGGAGGGTAAAGAAAGACAGAGAACAGTTCCCAGAGCAGGAAGAGCAGGCCTGCATTTACAAACTCCCAGTTTAGCCAGCTGGGGAAGAGAGAAAACCATGTTCCAGAAATGCAAGTCCAGCAGCACAGCGAGATGGTCAGGGACCGTGCTCTAGAGTTTGGATGTGACTGCGAGGCTGTGCAGAACTACTGGAGAACTCCTAAGCAGGGAAATGAAATGATCAGAGTTGTTTCTGAACTCGTGCCCCTATCCTGGAAACAATCTTGAGCAAGCACTACTTTACAGTGGGATGTGAGGATCAGTGCTCACCATGAGCCCCTGTCCCTGGTCTACAAGTTAAGTACAGAGATGGAGATCAGGCTCTCAGAAATGCATACGGGAGAGACCAGTAAATGGTATAATGGTTATGTCGCTGGACTCCCACGTGGTTGACTGCAGTTCGAGTCCTAGGCCCAGTGGCTTAAAACTCATACTGGGCAAGTGCACATGCATGAAGATCCCAAGAGGAGAATGAAGGAGAAGGGATTGTGGCAAGGCCATCCCCGCTGGGGGATGATTTCTGACCTTCAGTCTCTCTGGCAAGTGCACATGCTCTATAGAAAAAAATCCCTCTCAAATAAATGGAAGGGAGGGAGGAGAGACTTACGGGGACTGGGCAACAGCAACATCCTGGTTTGTGACCAATGAGATCATCTCGTTGAACAGGACAGAGACCAGTCTGCATGTTATCAACTCATGTGGGAAATCACATGTGGCTCAAATTGTGTACTAGTCACGTGCAGCAGGATAGGACCACGCATCAGTGTGTGATTGACTGGAAATTAAAAACAACAACATTGAGGGACCAGCAGTCGGCATAATGGCTATGTCACTGGACTCCCATGTAGTCGACCGCAGTTCAAGTCCCGGACCCGGTGACTTAAACTCACGCCAGGCACGTGTGCGTGCGTGCCCAAGATCCTGAGAGGAGATTGGAGAAGAGATTGCTGTGTGGCCATCTCCCCTGGGGGGTGATTTCTCGCCTTCTGTCTCTATGTCTTTCTGGTGAGCACATGCGCCCTATAGCAAAAACCTCTCAAAAAATAAAAATAAAAAAAAGACAGTGTTGCAAAAGAAACCTAAATTCAAGCAGTGATGGTAGGAATGGAGAGAGGAGTCAGAGTTGAGAGCTATTAACGAGGTCAAGTCAACGCGACTCAGTGCCTTCTGGAGGTAAGGGGTGGAGGAGAATCAAAGATGGCTCCTGGGATTTGAGAACTCTCCTTTGAAAATAACGCCAAGAACTTCATGAACATCAGGATTTGCAAAAAGATTCTAAATTCATAGTTATGTCCTTTGCCTAAGTATAATGGACAATTAATAAACACAGAAAACTAAGCACCCTGGTGGTTCACACCCTGCACCACTGGGAATTCAGACCAAGAGAAGAAACACATCCTAAGCCTACGCTCTGCTGTCTGCTGAGACGCAATCATGCAGTTAGGAGCCCTTTCTAGTGTGGCATGGCGTTGGTGGGAGCCCTGGAAGCCCAAGCCTAGTCTGAAAAAAGCCCAGCTGCAGCAGCACGTGCCGGAAACTGCTGCTTGGCAGGCTGAGGCCATCTGGGAGGCCTGAGTTCCATTCCCTGCCCACCCCAAAAAAACCAGCAGTGTCGTCTCAGCTACTAGGGAGGACGAGGCAGGAGGACAGTGACACAAGACAGCAAGACCCTGTCTAAAACAAAACAGAAAACCCACGCGGGACTTGTTCATCCCTCAGCCCAGCTGTACACAACACAAATCCTTCCTCCTCAGATTGTGCAGATTTTAAAACAAGGCCTCCCACCGAAACTGAAAGGAAGGGTGATAAAATGAAGATAGGATGTTTTTAAATGGGTAGAATTAAATCTATACCCCTCCTCAAAACCCCCCATACTCTGTTCCCATTCCAACCCGTATCAGAGGAAAAATCAACTACCAGGACGTGTGAACAGCTAGTCAGAGTTAGGCCTGGACCACTAACTGGAAGATGGTTGTTAAACCGGCAATGGCTCAAGAGCAGCAGAAGGCATAATGGTTACAATGCTAGACTCCCACACGACCGACTGCAGTTCAAGTCCTGGACCCTGCAGCTTCAAACTCAATCCAGGCTCGAGTGCATGTGTGTCCAAAATCCCAAGAGGAAAATGGAGAAGAAGGGATTGCGACATGGCCATACCACCTGGGGGTGGGGGTGGCTTCTCACTTTTTCTCTCTCCGTCTCTCTGGTGAGTGTACATGCCCTATAACAACAACAAAAAAGCTCTCTAAAAAACAAAACAAGGGGGACCAGCAGTTAGCGTAATGGCTATGGCGCTGGACTCCCACGTAGTAGACCGCGGTTCGTGTCCCGGACCCGGTGGCTTAAAACTCACGCCGGGTGCATGTGCGTGTGTGCCCAAGATCCCGAGAGGAGAATGGAGGAGAAGGGATTGCGGCGTGGCCATCCCCCCTGGGGGTTGATTTCTCGCTTTCTGTCTCTCTGTCTCTCTCTGTCTCTGTCTGGCGAGCGCACGCGCCCTGTAGCGAAAACCTCTCAAAAAAAAAAAAAAAAAAAAAAAAACACAAAACAAAAACAAAAAAAGGCAAGCTGCCAGGTCTGACACTTAAACCATGGTCGGCCATGTGGGAATCCAGAGCCCTCTACAACCATGCCACCTGCTAGACCCTGCTCTTACTTTTTTTAAGATTCATTTACTTAGGGCCTGCAGGTAGCATGGTGGTTGAGGGTGCTGGACTTCCACATGGCCATTTGAGTCCCAGAACTGGCGGCTTGCTTTCTCATTTTTCCCCTCTCTGTCTCTCTCTCTCTCTCTCTCTGTCCCTCTCTGGTCGAATTTAAATAAATAAATAAAGTTAAATAAAATCATTATTTTTAAAAGTTACTTATCTAATTTAACAGTATTATTATTTTTAATTTACTACAAGGCATGTGTGCTTGCCAGAGAGAAACAGAGAGTGAGAGAGAGGAAAAGTGAGAGAGCAAGCTGCCAGGTCCATGACTCGAACCACGGATGGCCATGTGGGGAGTCCAGTGCCTCAACCATCACGCCGCCTCCAGCCCCAACATTGCTCTTACTACCTGAACTGGATGGCTGTCTTTCCTCGGACTGTTCCAGTCCTGGAAGCACAGTCAGCAGTGGGAGCTCAATTTGGCGGGTTCAAGCTCATTAAGAGGGGACCAGCAGTTAGTGTAATGGCTATGTCGCTGGACTCGCACGTTGCTGACTGGGGTTCAAGTCCCAGACCCGGTGGCTTAAACTCACACTGGGCGCATGTGCGTGCGTGCCCAAGATCCCAAGAGGAGAATGGAGAAGAGACTGCAGCGCGGACATCCCCCCTGGGGGGTGATTTCTCGCTTTCTCGCTTTCTGTCTCTCTGTCTCTCTCTTTCTGTCTAGCGAGCGCACGCACCCTATAGCAAGAAAAAAAACAAAAACAAAAATACTCTCCAAGCTCATTAAGAGGAAGGCAGACCCTTAATTGTTGAAGCTGGACCTTTTTACCATCTTTACCATCTTAAAAGTGAATAATGGGGCTGGCAGGTAGCGTGGGTAACATTCGGTCAGTGTGGGTGTGTTGACAGCAAAGGGCACAGGCCACTGGGTCCCTCTGGACAGGTTCCAGCCCAGGCAGAGCCAAGTCCTGCGGCTTTCCAACCCAAACCAGTGCTTGCTTCCATGAAGCGGGAGCAGATCCTGCAGACAGACCCCAGTTTGGTAACTGAGGAAATCACACCAAGAGATACACTGTGAGGCTGACGGTAGCGCAGGTGGAACACAAGGCTCTGTGAGGCTGAGTCACAGGAGAAGGTTTTGGGTTCTTTTTTTTCCCCCAAAGAATTATTGTATTTAACTTTATTTATTTTAATTTGACTAGAGAGGGATGGGGGAGGGGGGACAAAGTGAGAAAGCAAGCCGCCAGGGCTGGAACTCAAACCACAGTCGGCCACGTGGGAGTCCAGCACCTTAACCACCATGCCACCTGCCAACCCAGGTTTTGGGTTCTTATCCTGAGATGACCCTAAACACTGCAATGTATGTGTGTCCATGATCCAGGGCTACATGCATGTGCCCATGATCCAGGGCTGCCTGAAGCTGCAGGCAGACTGTAGAGGAGGACCCTGTTGGGGATGCTGTCTCTCTCTGTCTCTCTCACTCTTGGAAGAAAGAAATTTAAAAAAAATTTTAAAGAATAATAATAATAAAGAGATAGAGCAAACCACAAAAGTCCAAATCACTGTTACTATTCATCACATTCTTTCTCTTCAGAAATCAAAAAAACACCTACCAATCTACTTATTAAAACAAATCTGGAGGCCAGCAGGTGGAGTGGTGGTTAAGGGGGCTGGACCACCACATAGCTGATCACAGTTCAAGTCCCAGATCTGGCGGCTTACTTTCTCACTTTCCCTTTCCCTCTCTTTGTCCCACTCTGATCAAATTTAAAATAAATAAATAAAGTTAATTAAAATAATTCTTTAAAAATAAAACAAAACAAGGGACCAGCAGGTGGCGTGGTGGTTAAGGTGCTGGACACTCCCACATGGCTGACTATGGTTCAAGTCCCAGACCTGGTGGCTTGCTTTCTCACTTTCCGTCTCTCTCTCTCTCTCTCTCTCTCTCTGTCTATCTCTGGTCAAATTATAATAAATGAATGAATAAATAAAATGGAATAAAGAATTCCTTTTAAAAATAAATAAATAAAACAAAACAAATCTATGGGGACCAGAAGATAGCATAATGCTTACACCAATGGACTCCCACGTAGTCGACTGTGGTTTGAATCGCAGACCCAGCAGCTTAAAACTCACACAGGGTATTCACGCATGTGTGCCCAAGATCCTGAGAGGAGAATGTAGGAGAAGGGAGTGTGACATAGCCATTCCTTCATCATTCCCCTCCTGGGGGTGATTTCTTGCTTTCTGTCTCTGTGGAGCGTATACGCCCTATAGCAAAAACCTCTCTGTCAAACAAAACAAAACAAAACATAAACAAATCTAGGGCCAGCAAGTAGCATGGTGGTTAAAGCACATGGCCAACTGCAGTTCGAGTCCCAGATCTGGCTGCTTAAACATCACAACTGTGCATGTGCCTATGTGCCCAAAACCCCAGGAGGGGAATGCAGGAAAAGGATTGCAGCATGCCCATTCCCTAGGGTGTGATTTCTCACTTTCTCTCTCACTGTCTCTCTGTCTCTTTCCCGAAAGCACAAGCGCCCTATAGCAAAAACCTTAATTTTAAAAAAAAAAAAACCGCCTTAACTTTAAGATGATAGGTTTCCTAACAAAATTACTCTTATAAATGCACTCAAAGTTCCATTATCATCTAATTACAATTTCTATACAGCTATATAATAATGTGTGTGTGTTAGATGCCAAAAAAATGAAGCTTCAGTTACTCTTGTACTACCACTAAAACAAGCAGAAACAAGACAGCCTTCTATAAAGGACTAAACACAGAAACACCAGATCCCTTTCTTTCTGGTGCTCCTCACAGGTCTAATCAAGGTGAGAGGGGCCAGGCAAAACGCAGGCTGAACATATACGGTCATTCCCTGACTTTCTTACTATATAAAGGAGAAATGAATAAAAGAAGAAAAAAAAGAAATACCACACAGTATTTTCTTTCCCCACCATAACTTTTCAATTTTCTTTAGAGAAATGCCAGCCAATAAGTAATTAGAACCATATCCTTTGTTATCCCAATGGGAAGAAGTACACGAATGGTTTTAAAGAACAAATGCTAATAAGAACTTAAAAAAAAAAAAAAAAAAAGAGCAATCTGGAACTTTGGTTTCCCTTCAGTGTAAAACAAAATTCCTTTCTTTAAAGCTATTTTATAGTTGGTAGAAAAAAAGGAGTTTATCAACAAGAAGTTAAATGTTCACCTATCCAGCACCCTGAACTGGGAGTACCCTGGGTTTTGCACTATTCTTTTTTTTTTTGGAGAGGTTTTTTGCTATAGGGGACTTGTGCTCACCAGACAGACAAAGAGAGACAGAGAGATAGAAAGCGAGAAATCAACCCCCAGGGGGGATGGCCACGCCGCAATCCCGTCCCCTCCATTCTCCTCTCGGGATCTTGGGTACGCACGCACACGCACCCGGCGTGAATTTTAAGCCACCAGGTCCGGGACTCGAACCGCGGTCTACTACGTGGGAGTCCAGCGACATAGCCATTCCACTAACTGCTGGTCCCTTGCACTATTCTTAGAGTGAAATTAGCATCACAAGGTCGCAGATTTTTTTCTTTCTTTTTTTTTTTTTTTTTTGAGAGGTTTTTGCCATAGGACCTATGTGCTTGCTTGCTTGCCAGAAAGACAGAGAGACAGAAAATGAGAAATCATCCCGGGTGGTGGGGGGTAGGGGGGATGACCACATCGCAATCCCTTCTCCTCCATTCTCCTCAAGGGATCTTGGGCATGCACGCAGAGGCGCCCGGCATGAGTTTAAGCCACCGTGTCCAGGACTGGAACTGCAGTAGACTACATGGGAGGCCAGCGACATAGCCCATACACCAATTGCTGGTCCCAGATTTCCTTTTTTTGAAATAATTATTTTATTTAACTGTATTTATTTAATTTGACCAGAGAGGGATAGAGAGAGGGAAGGAGGGAGGGAGGGTGAAAAAGCAAGCTGCAAGGTCTGGGACTCTAACCATGGTTGGCCATGTGGGAATCCAGTGACCTTAACCACCACACCACCAGCTGGCCCAATCTCACAGACTTCTTTTTTTTTTTTTTTGGGGGGGAGAGGTTTTTCGCTATAGGGCGCGTGCGCTCGCCAGACAGAGAGAGAGAGACATAGAGACAGAAAGTGAGAAATCACCCCCCAGGGGGGATGGTCACGCCGCAATCCCTTCTCCTCCATTCTCCTCTTGGGATCTTGGGCACGCATGCATACGCGCCCAGCGTGAGTTTTAAGCCACCGGGTCCGGGACGGGAACCGTGGTCGACTACATGGGAGTCCAGCGACATAGCCATTACGCTAACTGCTGGTTCCCAATCTCACAGACTTCTAAGAACCCTAATTTCAAACAAGAGAGACAAAAACTCCAAGTCAGAGAAAAGAAATTTGTTCTCTTTCTCTTTGGATTCAAGGGGGTAAGACAATTCCTTTCAAAGCATGTCCATGGCTTTTGATTTCCAAGAGTACGTTTTCCATAAGAAACACAGCTGGAGTCTTGTCACCTAGTATATATCTCACCATCATGAATGTTTCTAGAATCCAATCTTGAGTTGCCTATTCACGAACATCAAGGGGCAAAAACTACCTCCTTGTAAACTGGACTGGTTTTAGAGATCAAAGTAAACTATAGCATCTGAGTCAGAAAACCTGAGCAAAATATACCTTTTTAAGATGCTGATGTACCATGGTTTGGGCATGTCCAACATTCTGAACTGTATTTTCAAACAAGAGTCTACCCTGTGTCATCCAGATTTCATTTTTATGGAATCAGCAGGTCCAGGCTAGGGCCATAGAAGGCTTTTTTTCACGCAAAAGGATGATCCAGGCACTGAACTAGGCATGGTCCATGTCCTATCAAATATGTACTCTTGTTTCGGGGCCGGCAGGTGACGTGGTGGTTAAGGACACTGGACTCCCACACAGCCAACAGTGGTTCAAGTCCTGGACCTGGCGGCTTAATTTCTCACTCTCTCACTCTAGCTCTCACTCTGTCCCTCTCTATCCAATTATAAATAAATAAATAAAGTTAAATAACAAAATAATTCTTTTAAAAAATGTACTCTCCTTTCTTTAGTAAAAGCTTTAATCATTTGCAAAACATCTCAATTTGCTCCATATTTTTACAATCCAGCAAATTTATTTCTTCTTCTGTAAAAACAACACAACAATAGGCCTTAGGTCTGTAACATTTTACCATCATTGTATGTTTTCAAAAGCTAGAAATCATTCGTATTGCCCAATAAGGACATTATTTTAAACAGATTTCAGTCTACAGACTATAACTATGAAACAGACCATGACTATGAAAATATGTTTTGGTAAATCACTTTCTGAACATTATTTCTTTCCAAAAGGATCATAAAAACAACCACCAAGGAAAACAAAGGATTCATATGTTTTTGAGACTAAAAAAGTGGTTAAAATACTAAGTCTTGCCTCTGTGTGGTTAGGAAACCCATGTATTTCCCGTGTTAAATTTACAAACTATTTGTTCAACTATATTTCATACATTAAATCCCAATGCTTGGGGATAAATGATTTACTCAAGACATTTAGGGTCACAGTATAAACCTTTTGCTCTTCCTACATCTAAATCATGATTCTTACCAAGATTCTGTACATATAAAAGAAACACATGGCATGTCTTACCTCCTCCCTAGAGGAGTAAAGAGGAGCCGAACCCCCCAGAACAGCCCACCTCCTGTCCACTCTATAAATAGATTCTCCTCAGACTAGTAAAGGCATGGCTCCCATGTTACATGGGCCACACTAATGAAGCAAGAGCGCTCCAAAACTTTTTGTTTCCATTCATTACAAAACGTCCTGAATTCTATTAAAACAGACATCTTCATCCAACAGGCACACTCAGACAGTCAAAACTAATTTCAGCAGCAAAACGGGAGGAATGAGAAGTTGACAGCAAAGTATAAATTTCCCCAAGTCCTTGTTCTTCCACGCATCTGCATCTACAAGATCGGTTGAGCACGTAAACCAAGTATGTCAAGACAAGAGTGGCCCAGCGCGAAACTCAGACCTGCAAGGACAGGGCTGTTCCTGCGCCGAGAGGCATCTGGGGAGGGTAGCCGGACAGCCAGACAATGAAAAGCTTCCCGGGTGGCCACCGATCAGCCCGCGGAACAAGGAGACGGAGAAGGGGAAGGAGTGAGCGCCCTCTCGCCCCAACAGCCACGGTCAGCCACCGCCTGCCCAGAGGGGGGACCGCCAGACTTCGGACTCGACCTCCAGGTCCCTGGTCACAGTGGGAGGGGTCCCCAGGAAAGCAGATTTCTCTCGAAGGGAAAAGGAAACTTCCCGGGTTAGGCATTATGGTTAGGGGGCTAGCTCTCCCCGCACCCAGTGCAGGTACCGTCGGGAGTCAAGTGGCCGACAAAAGGACCCCTCTCGAGGCCCCTTCGCCAGGACAGGGGGGTGGAGGTGGTCACAAAGTCGGGACCCCAGTGCATGGCCACTCTCTACGCGAAGCTCTCGGCAGGCGGGGACCAGGCTTTCCACTCTTCAGGACACCAGCAGGAGGGGGTGGTGTCCAAGTCGGGGGCCTCGGGGTGTCAAACTTCCCCGCGCGGGCGCTGCCTGGCCCCAGCGCCGAGGAGTTGCGGCGGGAGCCCCCAAGCCAATGGGGTCCTGAGATGGGCGTGTGGGCAAAGAAGGACAGGAGGGTTGTCGCATGCGAAGATGGAGAAGGCGAGCAGGGGGACAGGAGGGAGACAGCAGGGTGGATGCGGGCGGGGGCAGAGAGAACGGGGCTCCCGGGAGCTTGCGGGGTAGGCTCCGAGGTCCGGGACGCCGGCGAGGCCCGCGCTGCTCACCTTCCTGTGCTTCTCCTTGTAGGGCAGCGCCAGCCACGGCATGTCCCGCACGAAGTCCTGCCACTGCCGCTGGTCCTGGTCCGAGGACACGAAGACGATCTCCAGGCGGCGCCGCGGCTCGGGCTCTGCGGCCGCCCCGGCCCCCGGCCCCGGCCCGGCCCCGGCCCCCGGCCCAGCCGCCGCGTCCCCCCGCAGGCGGCCGTAGAAGGCGGCCAGGCTGGCGCTGAGCTGCGCGCAGGGGGCGCTCAGGCTGCAGCCGAAGTAAAGCCCGAGCAGCGAGATGCCGCGGGCGCCCAGCGAGTGCACGTCCACCTCCTCGCCGCCGCCGGTCACCAGCTTCTCGCCGAGCAGCTCCTCCAGGAAGCCCGACATCCTGGCCCACCGCAGCCCGGGCACGCGGGCGGGCACGCGGGCAGGCGGCGGCAACCCGCTCCCTCGGTCCGCGCGGCGGGCGGAGGCGGCAGCGGCGGCGGCGGCGGTGGCGGCGGCGGCGGCGGGGGCGACGGGCGCGGGTGAGAAAACCCCGCCCACCGGGCCCGCCCTCGCCACGCCCCCTCCTGCCCGCCCTCGCCACGCCCCCTCCGTGGTCGGCCCGGGGCGCCGGGTCAGCACAGGCAGGGTCCGCAGCGGCCGGGAGCCAGGGCACCGGCTTACGCGGCGTGGCCGAAGTGCTCGCGGAAGCCGGCCTGGAGAGACGCAGCCCGGAATGCTCCACCCGGATGGGAGCGCCCTGGGCCTAAGTGAAGAAAGAAGCTGGGTCCGCCGAGCTGGCGCTTTCTTTCGGCTGCAGTCGGCGCTGAGCTGGGCTTGGCCGCACTCCTGCCCCCATCTCCTCTCCCCTCAGGTCTAAATTCTCTATAGACTTCTCCCAAGACCCCTCTACCCGCTCGGCGAGTTTTTTTTTTTTTTTTTTTTTTTTTGCTATAGGGCCTGTGCGCTCGCCAGAGAGAGACACAGAGAGACAGAAAGCGAGAAATCGCCCCCCAGGGGGAATGGCCACGCCGCAATCCCTTCTCCTCCATTCTCCTCTCGGGATCTTGGGCACACACGCACATGCGCCCGGAGTGAGTTTAAGCCACCGGGTCCAGGACTTGAACCACGGTCAACCACATGGGAGTTCAGCGACGTAGCCATTACGGCAACTGCTGGTCCCTCGGCCCTCTCTTCCTTTCCCTCCCCACACGGGGCCCACCATGTAGGCCACTTCGGGTCCCCCTGCCCTCTCGCAAAGCTATGATTTACTGCCCTCGCACAAGCCGGGCAGTACTTCTCTGTGTGTCTCGAGCTACTGTAAGTCGGACACCACCTCTCCTTATGCAGCTTCTGAAATACTCGAGGTTGATTGACTGCAGGCCGCAGGCCGCAGGCCGCAGGGTGGGATTTCAGTCCCCAGGTCGCTCCCAAATGTCTCTGTTCCATCCCGACAAACATGTGCAACAAATGCCACAGCATCGCTACATCAGAGCTGGCTGCCCTCCTGAATCGGCTCTCTGTCGATAGTTGAGAAAAATTCTAGTGATTTTTTTTTTTTTTTTGCCAGCTGGCAAGATGTTCCTTGATGCTTAGGGAGAACCTCGATGAAACAGGTGGTGTGTGGTGAATCTTTCTCCTCACCTCCAACTCTCTATACATGAGGGGAAAAGTACACCCTGCCCACCCGAAACAGTGATGGGTGTGTATCATCAGCTACCCACTAGCCAGGGAAAGCAAGAAAGACGCCTCTCAGAACCCTCCACCGCCCCCTGGGAAGTTCTTTCTTGGGCATCTACCGCCACCTAATGGACAGGGTGGAGAAGAAAATGGGGTTTACCAGAGCCCTAGTGTGAAAGGAGATACTGTACTGGTCGGGCCAAGCAGAATATTTTTGTTATTTTACAGCGGCTTTACACACACACGCGCGCACACACACACACTCACACAAATCACAGGACATTTTACAGCAGTTCATTTAAACCTCAGAACATAACCGCAAGCTTAGTGCACAGATATAAACTTTCAAGCCTAAGGTTCTCGGTTTTTCTAGGGTAGAGCAAAGAATTGTACAGGTCTTCGGCTTAGTGGAAAGTTACTACGTAAACCGGGGACAGAGGTAGAGATGGGAACCAAGAACGATTGGCAGTCTCTACAGATGACATCCGCTTTCTTAGTAACCACATAATAGTGCTCATTTCGCAAGTAGGATTTTTTGTTGTTATTGGCATAAGTTGTTGTTCATACTGTTATTTATTTATTGTCATGTAGCAGCCATGATTAAGTCTTCCTTTTTAACCCCAATATTACTTAGTATATTAGCCTTTTTTCTTTTTAAACAGTCTTGTCAGGTATATAATGTTAGCATCGCTCTACTCAAAGAATTGGTAGCTTTTTTTGAAAACGAATTATTTAATTTTATTTATCGTTATTATTATTTAATTTGCTATAGCTATGTGCTCACTACAGAGGGGTGGGGGAGTGAGAAAGCAAGCCACTAGGTCCAGGACTCGGGTCACAGTCAGTCATGTGGGAGTCCAACGCCTTAACCACCATGCTGCCTGCTGGCCCCTCACAAGTAGATCTTTGGATTGAGGACTGCTTTTAAGCAGAGAGGAACCTTTTTTTGCGAAGGTGAATTTCATGTTAATTGTTAGTGAGTGTCATACTAAAAATCTATACAGTACTATTATAAAACACACAGAAAACATCAATTTTTAAAACTTGCTATAGGGCGTGTATGCTTGCTAGAGAGAGAGAGAAGAAAAACAAAGAGGGGAAGAAAGTGAGAAAGCACCCCCCTTCCCCCGGGGAGATGGCCACACAGCAATCCCTTCTCCTCCATTCTCCTCTTGGAATTTTGGGCTCACACCCGCACATGCCAGTGTGGTTTTTAAGCACCGATTCTGGGACTTGAACTGCACAGGCACCATGTAGGATCCAGCCACCTTAACTACCATGCCACAGAGCATCACTTTTTAGTAAAAATGTTTTAAAGCTATAATCACAACGTATATTAAGTTATTAGATATCTTTCAAAGTTCGTACAAAAAAAAAAAAAATCCTGTAAACGGGTTTAAATGCTTTATCTTCTCATCCAAATCATACCCTAAATGCTCACGAGTGGGGATATGGGTTAGGAATGTGGAAAGCATGTTAGACAGTTAGATTGCTCACACCGACATTTTCAAATGGACACTACAAGAAAAGGAGCACCAGAAGCATTTACATCCTACGGAAGCCCAAGGACAGTCTTTGGTGTGCAGGTCCATAAAGGGAATTGGGGGGATGGCAAACCTGGGGAAAGAGTGAAGTCATGATTAGAGTACTTAACTTTAGTGTGCTAGGTGCAAGTCTGATAAAGATGCGGTTTGTTCAACATTTTACAGGAAAGCACTTTTCACTGGAGTGTGTCCAAACAGCATCTGGCACCTGGGAAAGTGAAAGCTCCAACATAGCGCACATGAAACAGAACTAAAGTGTAGAGAACTGTTGGTGTATCAGGCCTTGGTTGGAAGCCAAACATCGCAGCTGCCTTTTAAAGGAGTGTGGAAAGAGGGGATTTGCAATGGAAATGATTTTAAAAATCAGATTCTAGTGGGTGCTTGTTACAAGAAGAAGCCCAAGGTGACTCATTTAGCTTCCTGTAAAGAATTAGCCAACATCCTTTGACTTGCAGAAAGCACTCTCTCTGCTTTAGACAGTGTAAGAGACCCACTTCCAGAGAATGTCCCACTGGTACTCAGCTAGTTACGTTACATGAATTGACCGGCTATTCTGAAAATTATTATGGCTTTCAAATAGGTATTAAGGGGGACCAGCAGGTGGCGTGGTGGTTAAGGTGCTGGACACTCCCACATGGCTGATTGCGGTTTGAGTTCCAGACCTGGTAGCTTGCTTTCTCACTCCCTGCCCCCCATCTCTCTCTGGTCAAATTAAAAAATAAATGAGCGGAGGGAACCAGCATTTAGCGTAATGGCTATGTCGCTGGACTCCCACATAGTCGACCACGGTTCGCGTCCCAGGCCCGGTGGCTTAAAACTCATGCTGGGCACATGTGTGTGCGTGCCCAAAATCCCAAGAGGAGAATGGAGGAGAAGGGATTGCGGCGTGACCATCCCCCCTGGGGGGTGATTTCTCGCTTTCTGTCTCTATGTCTCTCTCTGTCTGTCTGGCGAGCGCACGCGCCCTGTAGCAAAAAACCTCTCCAAAAAATAAAAATAAAATAAAAAATAAATAAATGAGTGGATAAATAAATATTTTTAAAAATAGGTATGAAGGAGTCACATCACGTCTGACATTGTACAGAACATCACATTACAGAGTTTTCTTTCAAGAAATTGTGCTATGAGACATATGATGTCATATAAAGCACACACAGAGCAAATATATATGTGTCACTTTTTTAAGGAATTATTTATTTATTTTTATTTATTCATTCATTCATTTATTTTAATTTGACCAGAGGGAAACAGAGAGAGAGAGAGAGAGAAAGGAAGTGAGAAAGCAAGCCACCAGGTCAGAGACTTGAACCACGGTCAGCCACGTGAGAGTGTCCAGCACCTTGATCACCATGCCACCTGCTGGCCCCTATATTTGTCACTTTTAAGATTCACAAGTCATGGGGGTCCGGCAGGTGGCGTTGGTGGTTAAGGGTGCTGGGCTCCCACATGGTAGACTGCGGTTCGAGTCCTGGACCTGGCGGCTTGCTTTCTCACTGTCTCTCTCTCTCTGTCCCTCTCTGGTCAAATTAAAATAAAGATAAATAAAATAATTCTAAAAAAAAAAAAAAAAGATTCACAAGTCACAGTCTTTGGTGTTCAGGTACACATGCACAACGATATATGTGTATAGATGTGACATTGATGAGATTAGAAAAAATCTGGAAATGGCCTAATTGTATAGCAATGAGAATGATTAAATTATGACTCATTCACCATTTTGAGTGTAATCTGGTCATTTAAAATAATTGAGATTTGGGGGCCAGCAGGTGGCGTGGAGGTTAAGGCAGATGGATCCCCTATGATCGACAGCACAGTTGGAGTCTTGGATCTGGCAGCTGGAAAAATACATGCCAGGTACATGTGCACATGTGTCCAAAGTCCTGAGAGAAGAATGGAGAAGGGATTGCAGTATGGCCACCTTCCCCGGGAGATTTCTCACTTTCTCATGTCTTTCTCTCTCTCTCTCTCCCCCTCTTCCCAGCACGTGTGCCCTAGAGCAAACTAAAAACAAAAGAAATAATGAAAATTTCCATATATGCTCTTTTTAGTATGGGTTCTCCAGAGAAACAGAAACAACGTATAGAAAAAGAGATTTATAGTGAAGAATTGATTCATGTGGTTCGAAGGCTAAACTCTCGAGCTCCGCAGTTAGCGAGCAGGAGATCTGGGACAGCCAGTGAGGCAGCTCTAGTCTGAGTCCAGAGCCCTGCGAACAAGGGGAGACAATGGTGTACGTTCCAGATGGACACCGAGCCCAAAGGCAGAAGATGGACTCTCAGCTCCAAGACAGAGGGAATGATTTTTTTCCCTTACTCTGTCTTTTTGTTCTGTTCAGATGAAGAAGGGAATCTGCTTTCCTCAGTCTACCAATTCAAATGTTGGTTTTTTAAATTTTATTTATTCATTCATTTATTTTAATTTGACCAGAGAGAGAGAGAGAGACAGAGAGAGAGGAAAGCGAGAAAGCAAAGCCACCAGGTCCAGGATTTGAACCGATGGTCAGCCATGTGGGAGTGTCCAGGCCTTGAACTGCCATGTGGGAGCCTCAATTCAAATGTTAATCTTATTCAAAACATCTTGTAGTCACACCCAAAATAATGTTTAACCAAACCACTTCATGGCCAGTCAAGTTGACACATGAAATTACCCATCACTATTTCTCCTTGTCAATTTGGCACCCATATGCTTCTCCTGAAACTACACCTAACTTCCCAATAAAGGCAATAATAAAGTTGTAATTCTATCTATGAGTCAACTATCTGTGCACACATAAGCATAACTCCTGTCCTAGAAGAAGAGGTAAAGTCCTTGCGTGATCTTTACTCTTCTTCATATTTTATAACTGAAACACTTCGTTTTGTTTTAAAGAATTTTTTTTTTTTTTTTTTTTTTTTTTTTTTTGGGAACCAGCAGTTAGCGTAATGGCTATGTCGCTGGACTCCCACGTAGTCGACCGCAGTTCGCGTCTCGGACCCAGTGGCTTACAACTCACGCCGGGCGCGTGTGCGTGCGTGCCCAAGATCCCGAGAGGAGAATGGAGGAGAAGGGATTGCGGCGTGACCATCCCCCCTGGGGGGTGATTTCTCGCTTTTTTTTTTTTTTTGGAGAGGTTTTCACTATAGGGCACGTGCGCTCGCCAGACAGACAGAGAGAGACATAGAGACAGAAAGCGAGAAATCACCCCCCAGGGGGGATGGTCACGCCGCAATCCCTTCTCCTCCATTCTCCTCTCGGGATCTTAGGCACGCATGCACACGCGCCCAGCATGAGTTTTAAGCCACCGGGTCTGGGACGCGAACCGCGGTCGACTACATGGGAGTCCAGCGACATAGCCATTACGCTAACTGCTGGTTCCCAAGAATTTTTTTTTTTTTTTTTTTGATTTGACCAGAGAGGAAGAAAGTCAGAAAACAAGCCTAAGAAAGCGAGCCACCAGTTCTGGAACTCAAACTGCAGGTCAGGGAGTCCAGCACCTTTACCACCCCACACCTGCCGGCCCCAGGAATACTTTGATGTAAAGTTAGCAATACTTGGGACCAGAAGTTAGTGTAATGGCTATGTTGCTGGACTCCCATGTAGTCGACTGTGGTTCAAGTCCCGGACCTGGTGGCTTAAACTCACGCTGGGTGCATGTGCATGCGTGCCCAAGATTCCGAGAGAGAATGGAGGCAAAGGGATTACAGTGTGGTCATTCCCCCCAGGGAGTGATTTCTCACTTTCTGTCTCTCTGTCTCTGTCATTCTGGTGAACGCATGCGCCCTATAGCAAAAAACCTCTCAAAAAAAAAAAAAAAAAAAAGTTAGCAATACTTAAATACTATGATATAAAGTTAAGACTTTTAAAGTAATGCTCCATTGAGCATTTGATTAATTCACTTATTTATTTTTTAATTTGCGCAGGGTGCATGTGCTTGCCCAAGTGGCCTTTGTTTATTTATTTATTTGTTTAAGGTTTTTGCCATAGGGTGCATGAGCTCACTGGAGAGACACAGTAAAAGGGAAAGTGAGGAATCACCCCCAAGTGGGGCCGGCCACACAGCAATCCCTTCTCCGTTTTCCTTCTGGGATTTTGGGCAACATGAACATGCACCCAGCCCGATTTTCAAGCTGCTGGGACTCAAACCGGGTTGGCCATGTGGAAATCCAGCACTATAACCATTATGTCACTTGCTGACCCGTATTTATTTATTTTTAATTCATTTATTGTTTTAATTTGTCAGAAGGCATGTGCTCCTGCCAGAAGAAGAGGGAAAGAAAGAGAGAGAGAGAGAGAGAGAGAGAGAGAGAGAGAGAGAGAGAGAGAGAGAAAGCACCCCCATGGGGTATAATCATGCTACAATTCCTTCTCCTCCATTTCTCCCTCCTTTTGGGATTTCAGGCATGCACACATAAACAGCGGGCGTGTTTCTCTAGGACTGGGATTAGAACTGTGCAGTCAGCCACGTGGGTTCCAGCTGCCTTAACTGCCATGCTACCAACTGGCCATCTTTCTATTTTTTGTTTTTAAGATTTTTTTGCCTTGGGGCACATGCACTTGCCAGAGAAAGAGAGACAGAGACAGAGAGGGAAAATGAGAGCTCACACCCCCAAGGGGGGGATGGCCATGCTGCAATCCCTTCTCCTCCGTTCTCCTTTTGGGATTTTGGGCACATGCACACACACGCTGGCGTGATTTTCAAGCTGTTGAGTTCAGGTCTCAAACCGCAGCTGGCCGTGCAGGAGTCTAATGCCCCCAACCACCACGCCAAATGCTGGCTCACCTCTTTCTATTTTTTAATGCCAGAATGTGTACACATGCACAAGAGAGAGAAAGCATTGCCCTCCCCTCTTTCCTCCCCCCTGCACCTACTCCGCAAGCCTGGTCACACCACAATTCCTTCCCCTCCAATTCTCTGTCCTGTCAGGATCCTGGGCACACACGTGCATGTGTGCACCGGCATGTTTTTTAGGCTACCCTTGTGGGATCAGGCCTCCCCTGTGCAATACTCACCGCTGTGCTACAGGGTCAGCCCATGTTATTTTTTTTTAATTATTTATTTCATGTTATTTATTCATTCAGTCATTTTCATTTGACCAGAGAAAGACAGACACACAGAGAGAAGGAAAGTGAGAAAGTAAGCTACCAGGTCTGAGCCTTGAACTGTGGTCGGCCATGTGGGAGTGTCTAGTGCCTTAACCGCCATGCCATCTGCTGACCCATTATTTTTTTAAGAGAGATTTTTGCTGTAGGGCACATATGTGAAAAAATGCAAAAGCAAACCACCAGGTCCAGAACTCATACCATGGTTGGCCATGTGAGAGTTCAGCGTCTTAACCACTACGCCACCTACTGGCCCCCGAAGCACATAATCATAAACTGAGACTGAAGTAGGTCTTTGCAATGCACCAGACGGCCAGAGAGTTTGCTAAATTTCCAATAGCTTTTTGTAAATCAAGCCAAGGCAACAGCACAAGAGCTAGTAAGCAAATCTGGGTTGTTGTGTATGGATGAGTAAATAAAACTTCCAATTATGATACGGAGGGAATCTGCTCCAGATTCTCACAGCCACCCACCGTAACCGGCCACAGTCTAAGGGCTGGCCCTGGAAATAGTACAGGTACCTTTGTTCTTTGTGTGCGTGTGTGCCCCAAATCCTGAAAGGATGGAGAAATGGAGAAGAGTGGGATTGCTCTCTCTCTCTCTCTCTCTCTCTCTCTCTCTCTCTCTCTCTCCAGGGAGCTCTCAAGCCCTCTGGCAAAATTACAAAAAAAACAAAACAAAACAAAACAAAAAAACTCAGGGAACCAGCAGTTAGCGTAATGGCTACGTCATTGTACTCCCACATAGTCAACCGTGGCTTGCGTCCTGGACCTGGTGGCTTAAAACTCACGCCGGGCATATGTGCATGCGTGCCCAAGATCCTGAGAGGAGAATGGAGGAGAAGGGATTGTGGCGTGATCATCCCCCCTGGGGGGGGGGTGATTTCTCGCTTTCTGTCTCTATGTCTCTCTCTGTCTGTCTGGCGAGCGCACGCGCCCTATAGCAAAAACCTCTCAAAAAAAAAAAAAAAAAAAAAAAAAAAAAAAACTCAGTTGGACGCCAGATGGAGGCACAGGTTTATTCTGGTTCAGATCGGTTTATTCCAGTTAAGACCAGTTAATTCCAGTTTGGACCAGTTTATTCCAGTTCAGTCTGGTGTACACCAGTTCAGACTGGTTTATTCTGGCTCAGACCAGTTTACTCCAGTTGAGTTTATTTCTGTTCAGACTGGTTTATTCCAGTTCAGACCGGGTTATTCCAGTTCGGACCAGTTTATACTGGTTCATACTGGTTTACTCCAGTCCAGACGGCTTTATTCTGGTTTAGACCAGTTTATACTAGTTCAGACCAGTTTATTCCGGTTTATTCCAGTTGAGACCGGTTTATTCCGGTTTATATTGGTTCAGACCATTCTTTTCTGGCTCAGACTAGTTTACTCTGGTTAAGATGAGTTCATTTCTGTTCAGACTGGCTTATTCCAGTTCAAATCAGTTTATTCTGGTTCAGACCGGTTTATACACTGGTTCAGACTGGTTTATTCCAGTTGAGACCGATTTATACTGGTTCAGTTGAGACCGAACCAGTTTATTATGGTTTACTACAGTTCAGATGGATTTTTCCAGGTCAGACTTTTTTTTTTCTTGTTTATTTCGGTTGAGACCGGTTTATTCCAGTTCAGACCGGTTTATTCTGGTTCAGACCGGTTTGTTCCGGTTTATACCAGTTCAGACCAGCTTATTTCGGTTTATTCCGGTTCAGACCGGTTTATGCTGGTTCAGGTTGGTTTATTCCAGTTCAGACCAGTTTATTACAGTTTATTCTGGTTCAGACCAGTTTATACCGATTCAGACTGACTTATTCCAGTTTATACTGGTTCAGACTGGCTTATTCCAGTTTATTCTGGTTCGGACCGGTTTATTCCAGTTTATACTGGTTCAGACCAGTTTATTCCAATTGAGACCGGTTTATTCCAGTTGAGATCATTTTTTTTCTGGTTTATACTGGTTCAGACTGGCTTATTCTGGTTTATTCCAGTTCAGACATTTTTTTTCCAGTTTATTTCAGTTCAGACTTTTTTTTCCGGTTTATTCCAGTTCAGAGGTTTTTTTTTTTTTTTTTTTTTTTACCAGTTTATACCAGTTCAGACAGGCTTATTCTGGTTTATTCCAGTTCAGACGGTTTTTTCCCACTTCATACCGATTTAGACAGATTTTTTTTTTTTCCGGTTTATACTGGTGTTTTCCAGTTTATATAGGTTCAGACCGGTTTATTCCGGTTTATACTGGTTCAGGTGGTTTTTTTCTGGTTCAGACAGACTTTTTTCTGGTTCTTACTCATTCAGACGGGTTTTTTTCCAGTTTTTTACCTGGTTTTTGCCCGGATTTTTCTTCCTGTTTTGTGGGTTTTTTTTTTATCATGTTTTTTTTTCCCCCGTTTTTTTTTTAACCTTTTATTTATTTATTTATTTTAACCCGAGTCTTTTCTGTTTTTTTACCCATTCAGATGAGTTTTTTTTCCTGTTCTTACCCGTTCGGACAGACTTTTTTTTCCGGTTCAGATCTTTTTTTTTTCCAGTTTATACCAGTTCAGACCGGTTTATACCATCGAGACCGGTTTATACTGGTTCAGACGGGTTTAATTCCAGTTCAGACTGGTTTATTCCAGTTTATACCGGTTTAGACCAGCTTTATTTCGGTTTACTCTGGTTCAGACTGGTTTATTCTGGTTCAGACTGGTTTATTCTGGTTCAGAACAGTTAATTCTGGTTCAGCAAGCTTGCAAAAGAAACAAAAGGCAGAGTCCGGTACCACCATCTACAGTGACTCAGCTGGTGACTCAGCATCTATGTGACCGGATCTTCTACCAGGGACAGGACTATTGCAACTTCTCACTGATACAAGCTCACATGCAACTCACACCCACGAAAGATAAACTGCACTTTCCTTTTTTTGTTTCGTTTTGTTTTGGTTTTGTTTTTGAAATAGGGCAGGCACTTGCCAGAGAGCGATAGGGAAAGCGAGAAATCCCTTCCAATGGGGGATGGCCACGCCGCCATCCCCTCTCCTCTCGGGATGTGTGCGTGCACACACATACACCTGGCATGTCCTGTGAGCTGCCAGGTGTGAGACTTGAAACTGCCGGTGGTCAGCCATGTAGGACCCAGCTGCCCCAACCACCGCACCGCCTGCTGGCCCCACACACTGCACTTTCAATTTAGACTTCCTCATCCTATCTCAGCTTCTATTTTTTACCGCCCTCTGGGCTCCAGTGACATTTCAGCAGCCAGACAGTTCTGGGCCAGCCAGGGTCTCGGGGACACACTTGGTGAGAGATAACCAGGCCCTCCTTTTTTTTTTTTTTTTTTTTTTTTTTCTAATTTTAGTCTTTTATTTTAATATATCACATCCAAAAACCATTTAAACATATAAGCTGTTTTTAAAAATAATTATTTAATTTTACTTATTCATTCATTTATTTTAATTTGACCACAGAGAGACCACTGGACCTCTCTGTGCTACTACCTGGAGTCCTTCGAGTGGCAGGTCAGCTCAGAGCTGATTCTTCCTACAACTCTTCTCGTGACTCGAACTCATTTCTAACTGTCCCCTGTCCTCTCTGACCCACTGAGATGCTCCTCCCCCCTGCATCCTCGTGGCCAGAACAGGCGGCCTGGGCTGGAGGATGAAGCTGTAAGATGAGAGCTGCAGCTCCCACGAAGCCATGGTCAGAGAAGGCCCCTAGACCTGGCCCAGGTTCAGCCCAGGGAGATGACATGGGAAACCACTTCTTGGTTTCAGGAGAGTCTTGAAGAAGGTCCAGTTTTCCATCAGCTGAAACCTGTTCCACGGTGGGAAGGAGACACCAGGTCAGTGTGCTTCCTCCTCATCTGTGATCTGAGCCAACAATGTTCCGTCACAGGCTCCTTCCCTCCATGCCTTTGTCACAGGGACTGTCCCCACTTGATGAGTTGGATCTGCCTTGAACTGGGGCACACATTCCTTTTGGGTTTGATTATTGCACTCTAATTGGTCCCAAAGATTAGCCATTGAGGCTAGTTTTCGTTTCCCAAGGCCACATTGACTAGTGCTGGCCTGGCTTGGGAGTCTGTGCCAACTTCTCAGATCCAACTTCAGTTCTTAAGAGCTCAACATGACGGGGGCAGCAGGTGGTGTGATGGTTAAGGCTCTGGACTTCCACACGGTTGACTATGGTTCAAGTCCTGGACCTGGTGGCTTGATCTCTCACTTCGTTTCTCTCTGGTAAAATTTTTAAAAATAATAATTGTACACAAAATCAAATAAGTAATTCTTTAAAAAAGAGAGCTCACCATGAATCAGAGCTCTGTACCCCTCATTCCTCTGGAAGGAGGAGGAAGTGAACAGGTGTGTTGTTAGAGGTACCTACAGGAAATGTCTGGTTATTGTGTTTACGAGAAAGGTCTACACTGAAGATGTAGGAGTCACTAAGGCATCAGAGGTAGTAGAGGCCATGAGTGTGGATGAAGAACTCTCAGAGGCTGGTGGGGTCAATGGTGTCAAATGCAGCCGGGAAGTCCAGTCAAGTGAGATCTGAAGTAGGTTTGGCAACAGGGAAGTCACAATTAAGAACAGCTCATTTGGGGGACCAGCAGGTGGCATGGTGGTTAAAGCACTGGACACTCCCACATGGCTGACCACAGTCTGAGTCCCTGATTTGGTGGCTTGCTTTCTCACTTTAATTCTGTATGTGTGTGTGTGTGTGTGTGTGTGTGTGTGTGTGTGTGTCTGGTCAAATTAAAATAAATGAATGAAAAAAAATTATTATTAAAAAAAAAGAGCGGCTTGTTTGTGGGGGGATGGTGTTGTAGCAGTAAAACATGATGCTCTGTGAGGCTGACCCACATAGGACAAAGACCTCCCCGAGTATGCTGTACCTGCCTGCCTGCCCATGACCCAGGGCTGGCTGGGGATGCACTGTCGCATAGAGAGCCTGTTGAGGGTGCTGTCTCTCCCTGTTTCTGTCTCTCATACTCATGGTAGAAATAAATAAACTTAAAAAACAAAAGCTCAGTAGGGCCAGCTGGCATGGTGGTTGAGTTGCTGGCTCACACATGGCCGACTGCATGTTTTGAGTGCTGGACCCAGCAGTGTGAGAAACATAGCAGGCATGTGTGCGAGTGTGCCCAAAATCTTGAAAGGAGAGAGAAACGAGAAGGGAGTGCAGTGTGACCTTTCCCCATGGGCGGTGCTTTCTTGCTTTTTAAGTCTGGTGAGCATACACACTGTCTGGCAGAAACAAAACCAAAATGAAGAAGAGGGGGTGCTTTCTCCCTTTTCCTCAGTATCTCACTGGTGAATGCATCTGCCCTCTGGCAAAATTAAAAACAAACACTGAGGGACCAGCAGGTGGCATGGTGGTTAAGGCGCTGAACACTCCCACATGGCTGACTGCGGTTCAAATACTAGACCTGATGGCTTGCTTTCTCACTTTCTCTCTCTCTCTCTCTCTCTCTCTCTCTCTCTCTCTCTCTATCTCTCTCTGGTCAAGTTAAAATAAATGAATGAATAAATAAAATTAAATAAATAATTATTTAAAAAACAAACAAACGACTGAATACCTCGGAAGCATCTCTGCCTATGCTGACTGGCTACCCTCAGCACCTTGTTTTCATCTGCGTCTCTCTTAGCTGAAATGCCCAAATAAATTGCTAGTCTGAATCAGTACAATACTTGGGATCTCCTTTAGTACCACAAAAACTACTGCAGAAAAAGGTCTTGGGTTCACATACAGTATTATTTTATGGTCTACCTTCATGTATTTAATTTGGTAGTAATGTATTAATAAGGTGGTATTTGAATTGGTTCAACCTCATATAAATTTGGCTCTTTATGGTAATACTAGTCCCATATCACTAAGCCCATTGGCAACTGGCAAGAGTGAGTATTAGCTACAG
The DNA here is from genome assembly GCA_026018925.1 of Tupaia tana. Classification (NCBI taxonomy): domain Eukaryota; kingdom Metazoa; phylum Chordata; class Mammalia; order Scandentia; family Tupaiidae; genus Tupaia; species Tupaia tana. Next base: position 20,562,644 of record JAKSZU010000011.1, read on the forward strand.
CCTCGCTTGCCCTCTCCACTTCTATCAGAGTCCCTGATTTTTCTCAGCTTGGCTAGTATCACTCATTTTTTTTAAGAGAGATTTTTGCTATAGGGCCGGAGAGATAGAAAACGAGAAATCACCACCACCACCACCCCCACCCCCCCCCACCCCCCCCCCCCCCCCCGGAGGATGGCCATGCCGCAATCCCTTATTCTCTTTCCTTCTCTCGGGATTTTGGGCACACACACACACACGTGCACCGGATGAGTTCTAAGCCGCAGGGTCTGGTACTCTAACCATGGTTGACTACATGGAAGTCCAGTGACGTAGCCATGACATCATCTGCGGGTCCCTGTTCACTTACTTTTTGGCCTCTTTTCTCCCTGAAAGCTTAATTATTGGATAAAACAAGTATCGCGTACATTTATGCCATGCTTTTACATTTACTTACAAGGTACGTTCCGTCGTTTCCGTCTCGTACCGTCAAGAGAAGAGGACAGAACCTATCTCCATCACTAGCGGGAAGGGCATTGGTGGTGCCCGGGCTCCCCCTGCCGGCACCGGGCACACTGCAGCCTGTCGCTCCAAACCGCCCCGGTGCCGGCCGAGACCTGCGCAAGGCTTGCTGGGAAATGTAGTTGAGTGCTGGTAGTAGAACTACACATCGCAGCACGCACCGCGCTGCAACGCTGAAGGCGAAGGCGCTTTCTGACCAGTCTAAATTGCGCTCTTGCCCTGGAGAGTGCTGCACAGACCCGATTCGGTTTTAACCAGAGGAAGTTTAGAAATACAATGGATCCGTCACTGGGTATATACAGACCAACGTCCCCTTCCGCAGCGTTCTCGGTGTGGCGAATCTGCCGTGCAGAATAGCGGCTAGCCCTCGCAGGGCCCCAACGCGAAGTGTGTGGAATCTGCTGAGGGAGAAAAGACGCCAAGATTTCCTGAGCCACTGCTGTCATGGCGGCAGCTGTCCCCGACGCCGGGGGCTCCACGCCCGAGGCGGCGGGGTCCCCCGAAGCTCCGCTGCAGTACAGCCTTCTTCTGCAATACCTGGTGGGTGACAAGCGTCAGCCCCGACTCCTGGAGCCTGGTATCTTGGGCGGGATCCCGAGCCCGGCCAAGAGTGAGGAGCAGAAGATGATCGAGAGGGCGATGGAGAGCTGCGCCTTCAAGGCAGCGCTGGCCTGCGTGGGAGGTGAGGCCAGGCCCGCGGAGCCCTTGGGCGGCCCAGGGCCTGGAGGGCTGCGGGGTTCTCCGCCAAGGAGCCCGCCTGCCTGGGAGGCGAGGGACCTGTGGGCCTTGACCTTGATTACTCCCCTGCTCGCTGAGTGAGCTGGGCCACTCCTGTCCCATCGGGGTGGGTCGGGGCCTGCAGGTTATAAAATGGTTAACCTCGTTCATTTGTTCACTCACTTATCATTCATTCAGCAAATTATTATTAAGCAACTGTGGTGTGCCCGACGGTGGGAATGCGGGCTGAAAGAGACATAGCCCTGTTCTCCTGAAGCTAGCGGTAGAATTAGAGAATGCTGTTGAGAAGGAGCCTGGCAGTGGAGTGTTGCAGACCTAGGGAACTGCAAATGCAGAGGTTCTTAGGTCGGATCTGCCTGGAGGCCAGTGTGACTGGATAGCTTTAAGCGGGTGTGTGTAGGGGGGTGTCCGGATTTGGCTTTTGAAAAATTGACCCTTCGGGTGTGTGTGTGTGTGTGTGTGTGTGTGTGTGTGTGTGTGTGTAGGGGGTGTCCGGATTTGGCTTTTGAGAAATTGACCCTTCGAGGATTTGAGAATGTTCAACAATACCTTCTGTGTGCAGGTAGAGAAGGTGACTATTTGCAGGTGAGTTTAAATCTCTCTGAGAATGAAAGATACTTAAGAAACGAATATGTGAGAGTGCAAATAAAAAAAAAATTTGTAGATAGATTTTCTTTTTTGGTTAGGAAAGGTCACAAGAAGAGCTAAGACTGAAGCTGTATCTTGAAGGATTGGAAAGATATGGGTAGACAAAGAGGGAGAAAAATGTCATTTTAAGTTGGAGAGCAGAGTGTGGCATTGAGCTTTTTGTCTCTTATAGGTATTGCATGGGGGATATTTAAAAAGAAGAGTAACAAGTGATAATGGACATAAGTTGGTTGGAATGTGGTGAAGGAAAAATAAACACAGCAGTGACTGTAAAGAATTAGTGTGTCTGGTACAGGGGCCTCGCTAAATCACTGTTAGGAATGTCACCATGGTCAAGGAGTGATTTGCAAAGTTAGTAATGAACTCGAGGCTGGGTGACTGGCTGTTTAATAGGAGAGAATGTTAGGAAGTGACAGGAGCAAGAAATCCAAGAGTCGGCAGAGAAAATGCCACCAACATAGACCTGGATTATGGAATGTGGAAACCAAGCAAGTGGAGAGTTTATGGGTAAGAGGGGGTGTCCTTTATGTGGAGAGTTTATGGGTAAGAGGGGGTGTCCTTTATGTTGGTAGCCACTCAAAATGTTGTTTTTGAGGATGGCCCCAGTGCAGAATTCTAGAAAGCATGCTGAAGAAATCCTCATTTCTGTGTTTGCTTTTAGGATTTGTCTTAGGAGGTGCATTTGGGGTGTTTACTGCCGGCATTGATACCAACGTGGGCTTTGACCCTAAGGATCCTTACCGTACACCAACTGCAAAAGAAGTTCTCAAAGACATGGGACAGAGGGGCATGTCCTACGCTAAAAATTTTGCCATTGTGGGCGCCATGTTTTCATGTACCGAGTGTTTGGTAGAATCTGTAAGTGTCTCTGCCCACTAAGAAATCCTTGTCTGCAGTTATCTCTCACAACTGTTTTTTAAAATAATTATTTTATTTAACTTTACTTATTTATTTATTTTAATTTGACCAGAGTGAGAGAAAGAGAACGTGAGAAAGCAAGCTGCCAGGTCCAGGACTCGAACAGCAGTCAGCCATAACAAACTCAGGGGTGTCCAGCACCCTTAACAAACTCACTGCCTGCTGGCCCCTCTCACAGCTTTTTTTTTTAAGTTTATATTTTTCCGAGAGAGAGAGAGACAGGAAGAGAGGTTGTAGGAGGTATCCCCAACAGGGTCTTCATGCCACAAGAGAGAAAGAGATGGAGAGGAGGGGAGAGAGAAAGAGAGAAAGGCAGACATTCTCTACAGGGTCTTCTTGCCTCCGTCCACTCCCAGCTTCAGCTAGCCCAGATCACAGGCCCATGTGCATGCACCCGTCCACTCCCAGCTTCAGCTAGCCCAGATCACAGGCCCATGTGCATGCACCTTACACACACAGGGAGGTCTTAGCATGGAACCCAGAACCCTCCCATGTGGGCGCAGCATTCCAGAGTGTGGCTGTGCCACCAGCTGGGCCCAATTCCACGAATTTTAAAAAGAAATGCCCTCAGGGGCCAGCAAGTGGCATGGCGGTTAAGGGTGCTGGACTCCCACATAGCCGACCATGGTTCGAGTCCCAGAGCTGGCAGCTTGCTTTCTCATTTTCCCTCTCTCTTATTCTGTCCCACTCTGGTCAAATAAGTAAACAAAGTTAAATTTAAAAAATTCTTTAAAAATAAAAGAAAGAAATGCCCTCTATGTTGTTACTAGAAAGCAAATCAGAAATGTCCGGTTCTAGGATATACTTCCATGACATAGTCCCTAATGTAAACTTTCGGTGTGTGCTTATGATAGGGGCTTGTGTTATTTTTTTATTCTCTGTAGACTAGAAGCTAATGATTTTAGACAGAAACGTATTGGGAAACCCAAGAAGGAGTTTTGTTTCTTTGTTTTTTTTTGTTTGTTTGTTTGTTTGTTTTGAGAGGTTTTTTGCTATAGGGCGCGAGCGCTCGCCAGACAGCCAGAGAGACAGAGAGACAGAAAGCGAGAAATCACCCCCCGGGGGGATGGCCACGCTGCAATCCCTTCTCTTCCATTCTCCTCTCGGGATCTTGGGCACGCATGCACATGCACCCGGCGTGAGTTTAAGCCTCCGGGTCCAGGACTCAAACTGCGGTCGACTATGTGGGAGTCCAGCAACATAGCCATTACACTAATTGCTGGTCCCAAGTAGGAGTTTTGATCACTTTTCAAACACTGGGCTTGGTCGCAGTAGTCTGGGGCCACCTGCAGGAAGCATCTATGGACCATGCAAATTTTAGGAATTATGCTTTTGAAAAAGATTAGGTTTCCTCTGAGGACGGACTGAATGAGCCAACTAGAAACCCTGTGCTTTTTCCCCAAACCATCTTGTCTGGCCTGTTGCTTTGGCCCTGAACTGTGCTTCTCCACCCACAGTACCGGGGAAAATCAGACTGGAAGAACAGTGTCATTAGTGGCTGCATCACTGGAGGAGCCATTGGTTTTCGAGGTTAGTAAACGGCTCTTAAATGGTTTTCCTCTCTGGCCTTGAACAGTGTGCTGAAGTTGACGTTTCCAAACCCATGAGTGTTCCAGGGACAACACAGGCATAAGTGGACACTTGATATTTTTCCTTTCTGGCAAGTAAATCATGTTTGCATTCTTCTCAACTCAGTTTTGGAAACTAGCTAGCATCTACATCCGGGTTTCTCACCATTGGCACTGTTGATATTTTGGACCAGATTGTCATCACTGGGTTTAGGATCTTTCTTGTGCATCACAAGATGTTTAGCACCATCCCTGGCCCACCAAATGCTGGTAGCACCCCTTCAATTATAACAATTAAAAATGTTGGGAACCAGCAGTTAGTGTAATGGCTATGTCGCTGGACTCTCACGTAGTCGACTGTGGTTCGCGTCCCGGACCCGGTGGCTTAAAACTCACGCCGGGCGCGTGTGCGTGCGTGCCCAAGATCCCGAGAGGAGAATGGAGGAGAAGGGATTGCGGTGTGACCATCCCCCCGGGGGGTGATTTCTCGCTCTCTGTCTCTGTGTCTCTCTCTGTCTGTCTGGTGAGCACATGCGCCCTATAGCGAAAGCCTCTCCAAAAAAAGAAAGAAAGAAAGAAAGAAAAAAACAATTAAAAATGTCTCCCAGGAGGGCCGGCAGGTTAGGGGTGCTGGACTTCCACATGGTCAACTGCAGTTCTAGTCCTGGACCTGACGGCTTGATTGAAAGTGTAGGGAAACTTTCTCACACTAAGTGATCTCTGGAGTGTTGGTATGCAGGCTAGCACAGAAGATGGCCGGCCCATTCAGCACTGGTAGCCCATCTGCCCATATATTCAGGCTGTGTTGAACATTAAGCTCCAGGCATTTCATCCATGGATAGTTTTCTTTTTTCATTCTTTTTTTTTTTTTTTTTTTTTTTTTAAGATAGAGATTTTTTTGCAATAGAGTGCTTACCAGAGAGACAAAGAGGAAGAAAAATCACCCCCTGGGGGGATAGCCACACTGCAGTGGATGTTCTCTTTAGGATCTCGGACACACATGCACATATGCCCATCGTGACTTTCAAGCTTCCAGGTCTGGGACTTGAACCATCCAGTTAGCCATTTCGGATCCAGCACCTTGCCCATCATCATGCCATCTGCTAGCCTGATATTTTTCTTAATTTGTTTTAAGGTTTTTGACATGGATATGTTTGTTCACCAGAAAGAAAGAGAGAGACAGTGAGAGAGAGAGAAAGTGAGAGGGAAAGTGAGAAATGACTCCCTGGTGGGATGGCCACTCTGCAATCCCTTCTCCTAGGATTTTGGGCATGCATGCACGCATTCTTGGTATGATTTTTAAGTCACCAGGTCCAGGACTCGAACCACAGGTGGCCATGTGGGAGTCCAGCGCCTTAACCACTAGGCTACCTGTTGACCCAACAATTATTTTTTAACGTTTTAAAAACTTTACTTTAGGGACCAGCAGTTGGCAAAATGGCTATGTCGCTGAACTCCCATTTAGTTGACCATGGTTCGAATCCTGGACCTGGTGACTTAAACTCATGCCGGGCACGTGTGCACGTGTGCCCAAGATCCTGAGAGGAGAATGGAGGAGAAGGGATTGTGGCATGGCCATCCCCCCTGGGGGGTGATTTCTTGCTTTCTGTCTGTCTCTGTCTTTCTGGTGAGCGCATGTGCCCTATAGCAAACACTTCTCAAAACAAACAAACAAACATTTTTATTTATGATAGAAAAGCACCCTCAGCAGAGTTTGGTTCACTGTGATCCTTTTTCCTTAGCGCCCTCCACCTTGTCAGGATCCTGAGCACCTGCAGTATTTCCCCAGAGAGGAGATCTGAACCTACAGTTGCCATGTGGCTCCCAGCACTGCAGTTCAGTATGCTGCTGCTGATTTTGTACAGAAGTAGATTTTTTTTTTTTAAGAATTATTTTATTTAACTTTATTTATTTATAATTTTTTTTTGAGAGGTTTTTGCTATAGGGCGCGTGTGCTTGCCAGACAGAGAGAGACGGAGACAGAAAGCGAGAAATCACCCCCCAGGCCACGCTGCAATCTCTTCTCCTCCATTCTCCTCACGGGATCTTGGGCACGCACGCACACGCACCCGGCGTGAGTTTAAACCACCGGGTCCGGGACTCGAACTGCGGTCGACTACGTGGGAGTCCAGTGACATAGCCATTACGCTAACTGCTGGTCCCTATTTATTTATAATTTTGACCAGAGAGGGACAGAGTGAGAGAAAGAGGGAAAGTGAGAAAGCAAGCCACCAGGTCTGGGGCTCAAACTGTGGTTGGCCATGTGGGAGTCAGTGCCCTTAACCACCATGCCACCTGCTGTCCCCATTTTGTTTATTTCTTCCATGAGACAAGAGAGACAGCACCCACAACAGAGTCTTGATGCCACGATCCAGATCATGGGCATTGGTGTGCCCAGCATATTTAGGGAGGTCTCTGGACTTGAACCAGGAACCTTCTATGTGGGATTGCCTCGCAGAACATCATGTCTTATGGCTGCACTACCATCTGGTCTCCAGAAAGTCATTTGTTCTGTGTATGTGTTGTGTGTCACACACAACACACACACACACACACTGCAAGAGGGAAAGAAAGATGTTTTCAACAGGGTTTTGGTACTTGGGACCCTCCTGCCCCAGTCTCCCAGCTAGCTAGGAGCTAGCTAGGTCATCTCTACACCTAGCCAGTTTGGGTCATGCCAGGAACCAAACCTGGGACTCAATGTGGCTCCAGCCACTGTGCAGTGGCGCCCTCCCACTTGCGCCACCACAAGTGGACCTTTTCTTAACTCTCCACAGTTGATCAATTAACTTTGCATATAAATCATAACTCTAATGCCTTTCTGTACTTGGGGATTCTTAGATTTCTAGTCATTAAAAACTAAGTACAGATATTCTAGAAATGTTAGATTATGAACCATAAACAACAAACCAGTTCCCTGTGGCATGGCCACGAGTGTGCAGTGCAGGGCCTCAGTAACTTAACACTGCTAGAAGCAGTTGCTGGCCTACTTTCCATCTCTCACACCCTGACTTACCCAGAGCAAAAAGCCTCTCATCTTCTGGGCGTCGGGATGGTTTGCTGTCATTAAAACCTGCCTTTGCTCTTCCGGCTGCCATTTGTGATTTATAGAGTAACTTCCCTTTTGGTCTTCCCATTGCTCAGCTTTGTCATGGCCTCTTTGAGAAGCTTAGTTCCCTCCAGGACTGCTTTGATCACCTTCCCAGGAATTTATTCCATAAACAAATCAGGGTAAAAGGCCATATGCTTTCATTTGATTCCAGGCTCTGGCTCTCTTAATCAGTTTCCTGCCTGTGAGGGGCTATTTCCATAAGAGTGGAAATATTAATTCTTGGGGATAAGGAAAGTTAAACAACTGTGCAGTTAGATGAAGCACACTGGATTCGACCGCACACACTGCTTCACTGAGGTCTGAGGGAGCTCGCAGAGGTTGAACGACGAAGTGCATGAGCTGCTCTCTTTGCGTCTATGGGTGCACAGACAGTGCGAGTGCAGCCCGACCTGGCATCTGCCACCACGCGTGATCTTACGTCTGTTTGTTTTTCAGCTGGTTTAAAGGCTGGGGCCATTGGTTGTGGAGGGTTTGCTGCTTTCTCTGCAGCAATCGATTATTACCTGCGGTGAGGGGAACTCCGTGGGAAAGGATGCTGCCAGCCCGGGATTGGAGAACAGTTTCTGCACCACTCCAGGACTCTGGCTTCAAGGACTGAAGACGTGGGTCCCCTCATCTAGTCAGCTGTGAGGGATTCGTCTGGCTGCTCTCCGCCTCCTGCCTTGTGAGCTGCCACACACACTGCTGCTCCCAGACTTCAGCCAGTCTCTACAGCGGATGCGCCACGCCAGAGTCCACTTCTCAGAGCAGAGTGTGTTGACTTGCAGGATTTAAGCTCAGTCCTAGCCGCTGCTGCCCCCCTGGGTTGGGCACAGGAGTGATAGCATCCTTGCACACACCCAGGAAGCTCCCCTGTCCTGGAACTTCATGCGACCATCCATCTCGCATAGCAGGCCAGGCAAAGTAAATTTATGCCATCTTTTTTGGTGTGCTGCTAGCCTTGATATATGTATAAAATACACACACAAACTTTACACTTTAAAAGGTTGGTTGATTTTTATTTACGGAATTTTATAACTCCCAGAAATGGTGCCAGGTGGCCCACAGATTTGACATCCAGAGGGACAGACTGAGAAAGTTCCTGAGGAGTCTGGGAATGTTCAGTTCTCAGTTTGTGGAAGACTGTTGTCCTCCACAAGATCAAGACCAAGATCACGACGTTGGCCGAGGCCTCAACCCAGCAGTCCAGCCTAGTTGCTCCATAGGCTGCATTGAAAGTCTGTGCATGGGCCTTATTGGCCTCTCCTGAGAGCCCTCCTGCGGCTGGCTGATGGGCACACCTGACGTCTGCTGAAACCACACAGGGTCCACGGTCTGATCAGTGGAGCACGAGCAGGCCCAGCTCAGGGACACATGTGAAGGTCCTGCTGCCATCATCCTGGTGACTGCATCACAGGCTGCAGCGGCTGGCTACGATCACACTGGCTGGGGGCTGTTCACCATCCTTGTTCTCCAGTATCAATGGGTGTATTTTCTTAAAGTTTTTATTAAGAATTATTTTAATTTGGGACCAGTAGTTGGCGTAATGGCTATGTCGCTGGACTCCCATGTAATCGACCGCGGTTTGAGTCCCAGACCCAGCGGCTTAAACTCACGCCGGACACGTGTGTGGATTCCTAAGATCCCGAGAGAATGGAGAAAGGATTATGGTGTGGCCATCCCCCCTGGGGGGGTGATTTCTTGCTTTCTGTCTCTCTGTCTGTCTTTCTGGTGAGTCCACGCACCCTCTAGCAAAAACCTCTCCCCCTTCAAAAAAAAAAAAAAATTTTAACTTTATTTATTTAATTTGATCAGAGGGATAGAACAAGAGTGAGAGCAAGAGCAAGTGAGAAAGCAAGCCGCCAGGTCCGGGACTCAAACTGCAGTCAACCATGTGGGAGTCCAGCACCTTTAACCACCATGCCACCTGCTGGCCCTGTTTTGACTTGATCTCATGGTCTCTTTCTGATACCACCTCACCTTATTTGTCTACCATAGGCAAAAATAAATAAGCCCCAAGGCCAGTAGGTGGCGTGGTGGTTTGAATCCCAGACTTGGCAGTTTGCTTTCTCACTTTCTCTCTTTGCTGTTTCTCTAGTGAGCACATGTGCCCTATAGCAAATTAAATAATAATAAACTCAAATAAGCCTTTCTGGCTGGGCTCTGCTACTGGTGCTGCTCTTCTCTGGTGCTTTGGTAAAGAGAGGAAGTTGGTGAATTTACCTCTAGGAGGCAGACGGGGGAGCTTGGCCAGTGCTGTGTAATTTTTTATTTTTTAAGAATTATTTTATTGAACTTTATTCATTTATTTTTAATTTGACCAGAGAGGAACAGAGAAAGAGAGAGAGAGAGAGAAAGTAAGAAAGCAAGCTGCCAGGTCCAGGACTCGAACTATGGTTGGCCATGTGGGAATCCAGTGCCCTTTAAGTACCACGTCCACCCCGGGGCTATGTAAGTTTTATTTTAAAGCCAGGAGTAAAAGTTTTATTTTTGTCTTTTTAAATTTCCTAGAGGGTGGGGCCAGCAGGTGGTGTAGTGGTTAAGGGTGCTGAACTCCCATATGGCCAACTACGGTTTGAGTCCTGGACCTGGCAGCTTACTTTCTCACATTCTCTCTCTCTCATTTTACCTCTCTCTGGTCAAATAAAAAAATGGATAAATGAAATTAAATAAAATCATTCTTTAAAAAAAAAATTTCTTAGAGGGTATGTGTGTTCACCACGAGAGTGATGAGGTACCCTCCCCCTCGTGGGGGATGGCCATGCCAGTCCTTTCTGTTTCTCCCTCCTTTTGGGATTCTGTGTGTCCAGAGTGTTTGTTTTTTTTTTTTTTTTTTTTAAAGAATTATTCATTTAATTTTATTTGTTCTTTTTTTTTTTTAATTTGACCAGAGAGAGAGAGAGAGAAAGTGAGAGTAAGAAAGCAAGCCACTAGGTCTGGGACTTAAACTGTGGTCAGCCATGTGGGAGTGTCCAGTGCCTTAACTACCACACCACCCGCTGGTCCTCCTAGCGTGTTTTTCAAGCTGTCAGGTCTGGGACTTGAACCACACAATCAGCCACATTGGATCCATCTGCTTTGACCACCATGTCATCAGCTGCCCTGTCTCCTTTTTTATTCTACTGGACAGTAATTTCTCCACCTGGTGTTTATGTTCTTCTTCCTGCTCTATCTTCTAGCCCACCCACCCTTAAACAGAGTTCAGACTCAGCTTAAATGGGTAAGCATGCTGAGTGTGTACCTGTGTGTGAGTGATGTCCAACCCAGCAGTTTATACCTCCTGACTGATCTGCTGTTCCCTCGGGAGGAATGTGAGCGGCCCAGAGGGCTCATGTCCTCCTAGGGTGGATTCCATGCCACGTCCATCCCAGTCTCACGTGCATGAGGCCGCACCACTGCTAGGCCGGGAGTTCGAAGGACAAATTGTAGGAGTGTTTCCTGTCTGTCCCTAAGTACGTCACTTTTGAAGCAAGGGCAGTCAGATACTTACCTGGTACCTGCCGAAGTACTAGGATGCTTGGGGTTGTCTGTCAGCCAGTGTAGCACGTGGGCTCCAAAATGCTGACCGACAGGAGGAGAAATGCTGCCCTCGTAGATGCTTCGGAAGGGATGAGCCCCGAGGCTGTCAGTCGCCATCAGTTCAATAAGCCAGGCATTGTCCACACTGGCTGTTCAGTCAGGAGAGGAGATGAATAGTTTCCTGTTTTAGATGGCTACAGGGCCGGTATGAGCTCATAAACCAAACAGCCATTTTCAGGGACATCTGTTCCTGATCTTCAGAATAAACACAGTATCCAATGGCTTATGCCGGCGGGAGCCTTCATTAACCCCCTTGCTTCTTGCAATGGGAGCGGACCCTCTAGGGTATCCAACTTCTCTAACAGGCAGATTAGACAGAAAGGCTGCCCTGAAGATGTACCACTTCCAAGGAAAATGTAGAGAAAAGCTTAGATAAAACAAGAAGTCTCTTCAATGGACAACTTCCTGATGGGATGTTTGCACCTTGTGAAGGGAACCGCCACAGCAAATGTGGAAGGGGAGACCAGAAACAGCCTGGCTGGTGCCTGACGGAGGTCTGTGTGATGTGCAAGGACGGGCTGGGGCTCACCTCCTCCAACTCTGCCAAGGAAGGCTCAAGGGAATTAGCTAGGTAAGTGGATTCCTGGAAACTCCCATCTGGAGGCAGCTGGAAGAGTTAAATATTTAGATTGCTGGTCTTCCCTGGACTCCCAAGAATACAAACATCCACACCACAGGGCTGAGTTTTGTGCAAATGTTGGGGCTTTGCATTTTTTTTTTTTATTAACATTTTCCTCTCACGTGGTTTACATCAATTTATAATAATCTACATAAGTTGAAACAGAACATAGACCAAAAAAAATATATCCTTACCAACTTATTAAAGTCAAATATTAATGAAGGGTCCCATCCTACTTCTCCCAGCAGAAATCGGCAGCCCGGGGCCATCACCCTGCAAGCACAGGTATGCCTGGGACTCCTGCAGCCTGTCTCCTGCGGGTACAGGCCGCACTGTTGGGGCCCAGGGCTGCATAGTCCTTGTCTCAAGAGGACCCACTGGGTGATTCCTTGGTGCAGCTCAGTTCAGGTCTGACACCCAACCCTTCCCACTCTGGGGGGTGAAATTTATAAATAGTTTCAGCCTTTTGCATTTTTCAGCCCTTCCAGCCATCCTGTTCTGATTGCCTAAGCAAGCATGGGGGCTGCAGGTACTACCTGATACCGAGCAGCAGTCCTTGTTTTGGGGAGGTGGGAGGCACCCAAGAACCCTCCATGCCATGTGCTCATCAATACCTGAGTGCCACACAGACTTCAGGAATGGTCAAAGGCTGGGATCTTCAGGCTCAGTGACACCTTCTCTTTCATCTCCTGTCCTAACGACTAGGGCTCCTTGCTAAGTTGCTGACAGGCAGCTGGGTGGTCAGCATTCCCTTCCTCGTAGGCATTTCTTCAGAATTCTGTGCATGTTGACGGCAGCAGATGTACCAGGATCAAAAAGGGCCCTGCCTCACACCAAGCCCTCTAGCTTTGGCCAACAAACCCTTCCTTAAGACGGCCCTGAGCACAAGCAGTGGGAGTTGTTCTCCCTAACCCTGAGGGCCTAGAATCTACTTTGCTGCAACAAGAGCCAAGGAGCTGTGCTAGAACTCAAGGCCCTGGAGCTGGGAGTGCCTGCCCTCCCAGGCTTACTGCATAGCTGGCTATCGCTGCGCTGGCCAGAAGCTGTGCTTTGGGAATACACTGCTCCTTTCCAGTCCTGAGCAGTGGGCCTCAGAGTTGGGACTGGAACCTGCTGATCCCCTGCTCTGGATTACAACATCAACAAAGACTGTGCCCCTCCTCCTCCCATCAGCAAAACAGTCCGTGAGAGGCAGGTACCCGTGAGTCCTCATCCTCCCGCAACTTACAGAGTTCTCCAGAGTTCATCTAGAAGGCCGCCTCCAGAAGCCAGGGACAGGGGCGGGGCAGCTCCGTGGCGACTGGCTACTGCTGGACCACACCTCCCACTCTCAGGCTTAGTACACGTGGCAGTGGGGGCTGCCCCGTGGCAGTGCTTGGCTGTGGAGAATGTGTGTAAAATCTAAGGCAAAAGTACCACGAGGTCCACAAGGCGCCAGCCAGCCTCCTCAGTGGAGCCGGACGTGGACACCTGCAGCAGCCACATTAGTTGCCCTCCAGAACATCTGTCTCCACTAGAAAAGCCACCGCAATCCCTTGCTGCTTCCCCTGACGCCTCCCAGGGCGTTCCTCTGACCTGCCTGGTTTCGTCAGCAGTCTGGCTCTCCCGCCTCCCCCAAGATTCTTTCCTGACCCTCAGGCCCCCATAAGAGCAGGTCACTTGCTGTGAGTGTACACTCAAAGGAAATAGAACACCAGGAGAGAAGGAACTGAAAAGCAATAGAAGAAACAGTCAAAGAGGCCTGACTGATAGGCAGGAGACAGAACTGATAAACCCCAGAAATAGAGATTCCCGAAAGGAAATATTCTGGAAACCAGCTCTCCAGCTCTGCTAGGCTGAGGGCCAGTGGAGTCCGTCTCCTGTCCAATATTTGCACAGGCAGCAAGGCAAGGCGGGTGTGCTCCCGCAGGTGGGGCCAGGGAGCCGGGGGCAAGCCACAGCCTTGGGCTGCTGCTGCTGCTGCTGCTGCGGCCGCCCAGGCCTCTGCAGAGCTCTCAAGGTGATGGAGCGAAAACCGAGGCTGCACATGCACGCAGGCAGGCTGGGAAGGAGGAGGACACGGAAGAAAACCATGGGGAGGCTGCCAGGAGACTGCGGTCTGGGAGCAGGGCCAAGAGAGGAGAAGCTGGCAGCTTTACACAGCGCAAAAGAAAAGTCCTTGGACTGGACTTGGGAGGAAAGAAAGTGTTGGAGGAAACGAAAGAACGAAGCAGGCTGTCTGTGCCCACACCAGGTCGGTCACTACCTTTTCTGCATGACGAATATACATAAAACAATTCCCGAACAGCACGGAGTATTAGACACAACTAGAGGTACAGAGGGCAGGAGCCCAGGATGTGGCGGTGAGGCTAGGGGCTGGTCAGCTGGCTTTACACAAGGTGGCACGGAAGATGCACGTATTCCAGTTCTTGGAAGTCTGCTTCCTTGCAGTCTGGAGTGCTGGGAGTTGCTATTGCAGTCTTTCAAGTCTGTCTGCCCGGCTGGAGAGGCTGGCCCTGGCCACCCCCACAGCCGCCCCGCCTTAGGTTACACGTCGGTGGAGAAGTACAGTGTGTTCCGCTTCAGTTCTGCGAAGGAGATTGGAGGGTGCTGCAGGTAGTAGAGGAGGACCTGGACCTGTGGGGAGACAGAGGAGACTGCGCTGGGTCCTTGTCTTCCTGGTCCTCCTCTGATCTGGGCGGGCTCTGTTGCCCCTCCCACTCCCAAACTAGCTCCAGCCACTTCCCCTTCCTGGGAAGCCCAGGTGTGTTGGCCATTTGCAGCAGTAGAGGGCGCTGCAAGACAGGGTGCGGAGCCTAGGGCCACTTCCCCAACCTGACGTTTCCAGCCTGATCCCGAGGTTGGCTCTGGTCGTAGCCTGGCCTCAAGCCCAGCCCCTGGGTATTGTAGGTATCCCAGGGAGGCCTCCTGATCCTGACAGCAACGCCAACACTTCCGCACATGGGCCAGGTCCCCAGGACTTGCCAGTACCCTCACCTTGCTTGTTAAGACTGAGGCACTCCTGGGAATGCAGCCAGCGCCTGGGACAGACATTCTCCGGGTCCTTGTCTAGGCTCACAGGTTTCACTTGTCCTGGGAGGGGCAGGCTCTCATAGCCTGGCACCCTGGTGACATCCCACAGACCATAAGCTTGGCTTCCCAGAGGGAGAGGTGTGGGGACTGAGCTGTTCTCTACCCCTCAGCCATAGACCTGAGGGCGCTGCCGTACCTGTGCCATGACATCGTGGGACCAGATGTCGGCAGCCGACGTGAGGTGTGCTTTGCTTTCCACTTCCGAGGGTCTCAGTAACGTGGGGCCGAACACGGTAGCCAAGTTGTGGAGTGACATTTTGTTGATGGGCTCCTTCTCAGCAACCCTGAAAGGGACGGGAAGGGAGAAGACAGTCATTCCAGCCCGGCTGTGGTGGTGTAGTGGCAGCACAGGCTCTGCAATGCCGAACCACATGGAAGATCGGGGTTCAGTTCCCGAGTTGACCAGAACCCACCAGTCGTGCCCAAGGTCCCAGCTAGATGGGGAGAAGATCGCGGCCTATGCCCGGTTAGAGTTCCTGTCTTTCTCTCTCCTCTATCATGAAAGAAAGGGGAAAAAATGCTAAAGTCATTCCTCACCAGTCACTCGGAGCTCCAGGACCCTTGGCCTTAGTGAAAGGAACTCCTGGAACTTGTAGAGGTGGTCACCTGCCTCCCTCCCCTGTGGGTAGGAGACCTCCTGGTGGGAGGGAGCCAGGGCCCCAGCTACGCCCGTATATGGCTACAGAAGTTGCCTGTCTTCCGGCTACCCCTGAGCTGACAGCAAACTGCCAAGGCAGGAAGGATCTGCAGATGGCATCAACCCGGCTCGCCTGCCTTAGGAGTACTGATGTGGCTGTTCCAAACACTTTCCCTGCATCTCACACTCGTCACAGTCCTTTGCGGTGGTTACTAGTAGCATCTTCCCATTGCAGAGATGAAGAAGCCACAGTACAGAGAGGTTAAATGAGTTGCCCAAGACCTCTAGCAAGTGGTAGAGCTGGGATTTGAACCCTGGCAGTCTAACTCCAGAACCCATGGTCTTAACCACTCTGTTTTTTCCCCATAATCAGACAGTAAAGGTGAGATAAAAGGCCTGGGGGGGGCAGGTGGCATAGTGGTTGGGGTGCTGAACTCCCACATGGCTGACTGCAGTTTGAGTCCTAGACCTGGCAGATTGCTCTCTCACTTTCCCCGCTCTCTGGTGAACACACATGCCCTATAGCAAATTTTAAAATAATAATAAATAAAAGTAAACAATTCTTTAAAAAAAAGAAGAAATAAAAGCCTGGAGGCAGAGTCCTAGTGAGTAGGCAGGGGCAGAAAGGGAGAGAAGGCCTAGGGCTTCAGCAGCAGTTGCTACCTGGACCCAAGGCTCTCCCTGCCCCTCTGCAGTAAGAGCACCCCTATTCCCAGATGGAGCCCAGGGCTGTCCTCTCACGCCTTCCCAGAAGGCTCTGCGTCACGGCGGCTGACTTGCCTCCCTTTGGATCCCCTGCTTCTGCCTGACAGGCTGGATGCTCTGTAGACACTTCCCTTGAGTGACAACTGGAGTTGCCATCTGTGGCAACTAAACACACTGGAGAGGCTCTGGGCCTCCAGTCTGAGATGTTTCTGAGCCTGAGGCCGACCCACCCCAACCAGTGCCTCTCCCCCATTGCCTAGGATACCACCATCCCCACCCTCTGGGCAGGAGCCATGGATGTGCCTGCTGACTGCTTTGGAGACAAGCAGACAAACATTGCAGTGCCAGCAGGCGGCTGTGCAGCTGGGCTAGCCACTCAACACACCACACACACCCGCCAGCCAGGGGCCCAGATGTGGGAACAGGCTGTGCCCGATTCCCAGGGTGGAAAACCTAATGAATTTTCCCTTCCCACTCCTCCCCTGTGTGTCCTCCCCACGACGCTGGCCAAACTATTTGGGAACTGGTTGGGGCTTTGGTCCTGGCCAAATCAGAGGGAAAAATGTCTCATAATGGGAAAAACAAGACGGCAGCCCCAGGCGTGTCCAGGTCTCTGCTAGCCCTGCCAAGCCTGGCCTGGCTGAGCTGTGGGTGCCTGGGCCTGAGGTGGAACTGAGCTTCCTGGGGAGCAGGCCCAGGGCAGCCCTCTCCGGTTCCTGGTTATGGGGGGCAAATGGGTTTAAGGGACACCAGTGACTTCCCCTCCCCACCCACACCTAGGATTAGTCCTGGGCTCAAAAGTGAGTGCTGGGGGCCAGCAGATGGCATAGTGGTTATGTCACTGGACTCTTATATGGCCGACTGTAGTTCAAGTCCCGGACCCGGTGGCCTGAAACTCATGAAGGGCGGGGACTAGCAGTTAGCATAATGGCTATGTCGCTGGACTCCCATGTAGTCGACCACGGTTCACGTCCTGGACCCGGTGGCTTAAAACTCACGCCGGGCGGGTGTGCGTGCGTGCCCAAGATCCCGAGAGGAGAATGGAGGAGGAGGGATTGCGGTGTGGCCATCCCCCCTGGGGGGTGATTTCTCGCTTTCTGTCTCTCTGTCTCTCTCTGTCTGTCTGGCAAGTGCATGCGCTCTATCACAAAAACCTCTCTCTCAAAAAAAACAAAAACAAAAACAAAAAAAAAAAAAAAAACTTATGAAGGGCGCATGTGTGCCCAAGATCCTGGGAGAAGAATAGAAGAGAAGAGATTGCAGCGTGGCCATCCCCCCTGTGGAATGATTTCTTACTTTCCCTCTTACTGTCACTGTCTCCTCTCCCCCGTGAGCACATGTGCCCTAAGGCAAAAGCGTCTTTTTTATTTTTGTAGAGGTTTTTGCTATAGGGCGTGTGCGCTCACCAGACAGACAGAGAAAGACAGAGAGACAGAAAGCGAGAAATCACCCCCCATGGGGGCATGGCCACGCCGCAATCTCTTCTCCTCCATTTTCCTCTCGGGATCCTGGGCATGCACGCACACATGCCCGGCGTGAGTTTCAAGCCACCCGGTCCGGGATGTGAACCGCAGTCAACTACGTGGGAGTCCAGCGACATAGCCATTACGCTAACTGCTGGTCCCCAAGGCAAAAACATCTTTAAAAAAAAAAAAGTGAGTGCTGAGGACACCTTCAGGGTTAGTTCTGGCTCTGAACCTGGCTGCAGGCCCTGACATCAGCAGCTCTTATAGAACAGCCGAGGAAAGGTGAAAAGGGCCCGTTTAGGATCTGGAAGCTGTAGGCCCTAGAATAGATCTGCCAACCCCAGCCAGTCCTCACTGGGCTTGGGGACTCCGTTTCTATCTCTGTTAAATGAGGTGTGGGCTGGGACCAGTGGGTTTCAGATTTTCTTGGCTGTGACCCACAGGAGCAGACACGTGATGCTGTAACCAGTACACAGGTCTCCGTGTAGCTGAGCAGAGCAGCGTACTGGAGCTTGCTGCCTGAAGAATGCTGATGCTGTCCACATGGCCTCACTTCTAAAATGCTCAACTGATGGGGCTAGCAGGGGGCGTGAAGGCTGAGATGATGCACTCCCACAAGGCTGACTGCAGTTAGAGCCCCAGACCCGGTGGTTCAAACACACTGGGTGCTTGTGCGTGTGAGAGGAGAGTGAAGAAGGAATTGTGGTGTGGCCATCCCCCCAGGGGGTAATTTCTCACTTTCTGTCTCTCCACTGAGTGCACACACCCTAAAGCAAAAAAACCTCAACAACGACAACGACGAAATGCTCAACTGATGGAACGAACCACTGATAGGTTGGGACCCCTGGTTCTGAGGTCCGAACAGCCCTTGGCTCCAGCCCAGCCACCCTAAGCGTTCACTGGCTGATATCTGAGATTGCTGTATGACCCACGTAGTTCTCAAAGCAGACGAACGTGAGTTCAAGAAGTTGAAAAGCACGCTCCCACCCTGCTCAGAGGCTAGTATAGGCCAGCACTCCAGAAGGAGGTGCAGAGGTGACAGGGTCCCCAGCAGAGGGGCTTCCTGGCTGGGCCCCTCCCTGTTACCTTTTCAAGTGTTCCAGCAGGAAGAGGAAGGTGATGAGGTTGGGGTCGGGCAGGGAGCGGAGTAGGTGCATCATGCAGTTTTCCTTGGCAGCAGGGTCTGACAGGGCTGTGGGGAGAGAAGAGGCTGAGGCGGTGCTCGGCTCCTGGGGGGAAGCCCTAAGCAGAGCCCCCTATCCAGAAGTTAGGACACCCTGTGAGAGAACCCCGTTCTGTTCAGGGAGCAGATCCTGCAGGGGAGGGCCTGGTATCTGGGTGGGTAGTCAGAAGCTGGTTCCTTTAGGAGGTCCCACCATGACTGGTAACTCAGCCAGAAAGCAGAACTCTGCCTCCCCCAGGGTCTGGGCCTTTGCTGCTGAGGCCATCTCCTCCCCTTAGGCCAGGGCTGACCTCTGCCACAGTGGTGTGTGTTCCCCCTCCCCACCACCCCAATGCTGCTATGTGGGAGCAAGCAGCCTTTGTGGGGCTCCCTGCTCCCCACGGTGGCTGAAGCCCTGGTCAGGCCGTGGGAAGAAAATGTAGAAGGGATGCACTGGGCCTCGATTTGGCCCAGGTGGGTGGAGGCCGGCATGCACAAGCTGAGTGAGGAGTGAGAGCAGTCCTTCCAGAAGACAGCACACACCCTGTCAGGTGCCCTCCGGCAGGAACTCCTGGCTCTGGGTGCTTGTTCTGCCTGCCTGCCTCAGGGCAGTCCTCTCTAGATGCCCGAGGTCCCAAGCCAGCAGGTCAGTGTCCAGGCAGGATGCTCAGAGGCAGAGAGGCAGCGAGAGGACCCTGTGCTGCCTCAGGCCACGTGGCCCTGGGGCACTGGGTCTCCGTGAGCAAGGGCAGTCATGGCCGGGGCACTGGGGGCTCTGTGAGCAAGGGCAGTCACGGCCGGGGCACTGGGGGCTCTGTGAACAAGGACAGTCATGGCTGTCTCCATCTCTCTTCTTGATGTCTCTGGTCGGGAGCTCGGCTCAGCCCACCCAGCCCTCAGGACCCCCGGGACCCTCACCGATGCCCTCCATGAAGGCTGGGTAGAGTCGGTCTGTGAGGAGGGGCTCGGGCAGTTCCCGGAAGTACAGCTTAAGGGTGCCAGCGATGGCGTTGATGTCCATGTCACTCAGCATCAGCAGGATGTCCTTGTTGTCTAGAGGGGAGAGGGCCAGGTCAGGGCTGTGCAGGTCCCAAGGCATTGAGCTGGGTAGACAGCCCTGGTCCAGCACCTCATCCACCCTGAGACAGACTGCTGCCTGCTGCACCCCAGTTCTGGTCTCCCCAGGAAGGCAGGCTGTTGGCAGTGCCCACAGCTGTCCGTGGCTCAGCTCTGACAGCCTGAAGGGACACCCTGGGAGCCGGCCTGCTTCCTGCTGGCTTTCCAGGGAGGGGGAGGGGCACATAACTCATCACCCAGCCTTGGGGCTACACCCCCACAGGGGTGCACCCTTCTTCCAGTGGACTGTCCCGTCACTGAGTATCTGCAAGGCACTGTACATTTTCACACCTAAAATCACATTCCAATGCACCTCAGCTTCAGGTCACATGGAGGAGCCACACAGCGACATGTAACCAGTACCCTGTCCTGTCCTCTGCCCCAGGCTCCGCCTCGGGCCTCCCTTGGCTCCACAGGGAGCCACCAGGTCAGGTTTCCAGGCTGCTGGTTTGCCTGCTGCTGTGGCTGCCTAAGCCAGCAAGATAGGGGGAGTAAATCAGGAGGGGGTGGGGTGCAGGGGTGTCGGGCGAGGCTGCCCCACCTGAGAAGGTTCCCGCTGCACACCTGTCGCCCTCCCTGAGTATGCTAGCGAGTGCCCATGACGTGGGGCTGGCTGAGGCTGGGGCAGATGGTGGTGTTGAGGCCTTGGTTCAGAGTGCCTGTCTCGTGCTCAGGGAAGAAAGAAATCCGTGAGCTTAAAAAAATAAGAGCCGGCAGCTGGCATGGTGGTTAAGGTGCTGGACTCCCACATGGCCGACCGTACTTTGAGTCCTAGACCTGGGAGCTTACTTGCTCACTTTCTCTATGATCAAATTAAAAAAAAAAAGGAAAAAAATTAAATAAATAATTCTAGAGGGACCAGCAGTTGGTGTAATGGCTATGTCACTGGATTCCCACATAGTTGACAGCGGTTCGAGTCCCAGACCCGGAGGCTTAAACTCATGAACGTGTGCGTGCGTGCCCAAGATCCCAAGAGGAAAATGGAAGAGAAGGGATTGTGGTGTGGCCATCCCCCCTGGGGGGGTGATTTCTCACTTTCTGTCTTTCTGGTGAGTGCACATGCCCTATAGCAAAAAGCTCTCCAAAAAAAGGGGACAGGGAGGGAATAATTGTAGGAAGGAAGGAAGAAAAAGGAAGAAAAGAAAGGAAGAAAGGAAGTAGGGAAGGGAAGGGAAAAGAAAGAAGGAAAGAAAGAAAGAAAGAAAAAGTGAAAAAAGAAAGAAACCAGGAAGGTCAAGTCCTGCCACCAAGGGGAAGACGCAGAGGCAGAACTGCCCCAAAGGGCACTTGTGGCCCTGGAGACAGCAGGGGGGAGCCTGGGCCCCATTTCCAGGCCGAAAGCTCTTGGTGTCCCTGCAGCCCACAGGCACCTGGAAACTGGCGAACAACCAGGAACAGAAGCAGAAAGAGCTGTGCTTATGTCTAGCCAGGAGCCAGCAGGTGGCGTGATGGCTGAGGCGCTGCACTCCCACATGCCCAGCCACGGTTTGAGTCTTGGGCCTGGTGGCTTGCTTTCTCACTTTCCCTCTCCCCGTCCCTCTCTCTTTCTGATGACCGCACATGCCTTGTAGCAAATTACAAAATAATAATGATAAGAAAAATTTTAAAAATAGTCTAGGCTCAAAACCTACAAGCTAGGTAATCCTGGGCCAGCGCCTTGGCCTCTGGGCTTCTTCGGCTTCCTCGTCTGTAGCGCTAGGTAAAAGATGCAAGGGGAGGGGATTACCTGACAAAATGCAGGTTTCGCATATGCTGCGGGGATTCGGGAATGTACCAAGGTGGGCTGCCAGGCACAGCCAAGGTTCCCCTGCCAGCAGCAGTCCAGGCCTGTCAGCGGAGATGGTGCCCTGGTCCCGCAGAGCTGGCCAACCGCACCTCCCCCTCGGCAGGGCCTCCCAGACTCACTGGCATCAAAGACAGCCTTCAGCGCCTGGATGTCGGTGGCCACCCCTGATATCCGGTAGATGCCGACCTCCTCGATGCCCCTCTTCTCCACCTCCTCCACACACTGCCGCACGATGTACGGCACCTTGGAACGCTCCCGCCTGCAGGGGACACGTGAGTGAGGGGGAGGTGGGGCAGGCGCCCTCAGCACACTCAGGCCTCGGAGAGCTCTAGCCTCTGGGACCAGGAGTGGGGCAGGGAAAGGGCTGAGCAAGAGACCAGCCCACCTCCACCGAACCTAGCTGGCCCAGGAGGGACAGAGGCAGGGGGGCTCCCAGCTAGGCCCAGAAACTGGGGGAAGAATTCTCCCCAGATTCAGATGCCTATGGGGGCTCAGCAGGTCACCTGTGTGAAGGAGGTGGAAGGGACAGAGGCGGGTGGTGAGCTGAGGACACATGCTCAGTCCCCTTTCCTGAGGGGCAGCCACTCCTTGGAGTCTAGCCTGTTGCCGCCAGGCCAAAGTGCGGGGTCAGGGCTGTCAAACCTTCCCATTTGTTACGAGAAGTGGACAATCTAGGAATTTCACATGAAGCGTTCCCATGTTTCAGTGTGGCTCACAGGAACACTGACAGGTTCTATTTTTATTTTACTTATTTCTGGAGCACTGTGCGAGCCAGTGAACGCACCTCTGTGGACCACTTTTGGCCTCCAAACTGCCCGTCTGTGGCTATCGGCCCATAGGGTGATTGGTGAGGTGTCGGGCATGGCAGGGGGGCTGGAGCAGGGGCTGGCGGGGACCCAGGGGCACTGACGCCAGCGCTCGGACACCGAGGCAGCACCTACTTAGTCACCACGCTGATCTTCACACCAAAGACGCCAGTCTGCTTTTTGGACGGGGTCCTCTTCAAACTCATGTCTCGGCTGGTGAATTTCATGGAGAATTCCACTTTGATCTGGTGTGGGGTAAGGAAGGCCCAAGTCCCCCGGGACATGAGTGCTCCAGGAGTGTTCTCCAAAACACAGGGCCCCCTCCCCAGGTCTGCATGCAAGGGCTGCCTCAAGCTCCCAGGGCTCCCCGAGCCCTGCAGGATGGGCAGGGAAGAGGAGAGGAGAGAGGGACCAGGCAAGGGGGTGGCAGAGGCAGCCCAGCACCCTGGGAAAGCTGCCACCCACAGTGCAGACGTCCCTGCCTCCCCGGGCTCACCCCATTCATCTCGATCACGTCCGTGTGCCAGTTCTTGGTTTCTACGGTTTGTGGATCCAGCTGCAGGCAGAGAGAATGAAAGTGAGAGGCAAACCTCTCAGAGACCTCTCCAGGGCTCTCCCTGCTGCTCAGCCACTGCTCGAGAGCCAGCTAGATGGTCAGGGAGGCAGAAACGGGCTGTGGGGGATGCTTATCTCAGAATCAACCCTTCAGGGTGGCCCTGGCCCCCAGGCCCCTCTGGCTGGCAAGTGAAGGACCCTCCTTTGGGAAGGAGGCACTGCCTCTCAGGCACTTTTGCCCATCACATCTCATTTATCCTGACCACCGCACTGGGATGGTGTCATCACCCCATTTCACAGATGCAGAAACGGAGGTTCACAGAGGTAAACCTGTGCTCAGCCTGCATGTGCGTGGAGGTGGCGTGACGTGGAGGCTGAGAGCCCACGTCAGGGGGGGAGGGGCTGCCTGGGTCTGAATCCCAGGTCTGCCCCTTCCGACGTGGGGCAGAGCTGGGCTTCGGCTGGCACTGTGAAGCCTCGTTTCTTTCACCCGTGCCCCACAGCCAGGAACAGACCTGCCTTGCTGCCAGGCGGTGAAGAGTCGATGAGATACCTGGGGTGAGGCAGCTGGCTCCTGAGTTAGCAAACTCTCCATATTTAAGTCCAAGCCAGGCTGGGGCCCTAGGGGGGTGCCAGGGAAGGGGCAGAGGCACCCCTCCCGTGGGACCCCTCAGGGCTCCATTTCTATACTGAGGGCCTTCCCACTGTTGTGTCGTGTACCCACAGAATAATTTTGACTGTAATTTAAACGATGCGCTCCCTGGCACATTTTTAAGTCAACATCTGAACATTATCATGGCAAGTTTAAACAGTTGCAAA
Source organism: Tupaia tana (assembly GCA_026018925.1). Classification (NCBI taxonomy): domain Eukaryota; kingdom Metazoa; phylum Chordata; class Mammalia; order Scandentia; family Tupaiidae; genus Tupaia; species Tupaia tana. The sequence goes on from JAKSZU010000011.1 coordinate 20,586,427, forward strand.
GAATATAATTTCCAGAATAATGTAAATATTGACATCTTAAAGTCAAACTGTTACATCATTAAAAAAAATATATTCAGTACAATCTAAATACCACAGTGCTTTGATAGCCACCCGCTCCATCTTACACACACACACACAAGCTCTTCCATCCCCTGTAGAAACCCAGAAAACTATTTTGTGCTCCTTAAATGTATGCTTCTAGTTCTCCTAAGGAATTTTATCCTAGTTTATATTTTTATATTGCAAGATCTCTGATTCATCATCCTATTATATTTTGCTTCCACAAAAATATCTGTATAAAAAACCCTTTATGCTAAAAGAGTGCACACGTGTGCATACGTGCATGTGTGCATGAGAGAGAGAAGCACCCCTGACGGGGTCTCGTCACACCATGGTCCCCTTCCCTCACGTGTGCCCAGTGTTTTTTTTTTTTTTTTTTTTTTTTTAGAGGTTTTTTTTTTTTTTGCTATAGGGCGCGTGCGCTCGCCAGACAGACAGAGAGAGACATAGAGACAGAAAGCGAGAAATCACCCCCCAAGGGGGATGGTCACGCCGCAATCCCTTCTCCTCCATTCTCCTCTCGGGATCCTGGGCATGCACGCACACGCGCCCGGCGTGAGTTGTAAGCCACCGGGTCCGAGACGCGAACCGCGGTTGACTACGTGGGAGTCCAGCAACACAGCCATTACGCTAACTGCTGGTTCCCTGCCCAGTGTGTTTTCAGACCGACCCAGGGCTCTGAACCTGCCATCGGCATGTGGCTTCCAGCTCACAGGGCATTTGCATTACCGCTATGCCTGGGCCTCCGTACAAATCGAAATGGAAAATTGCCTAAGATCATGTGGCTCCAAACATTCAAAACTTATCCTGGATTAGTGATTACCACGCTGAGCAGCACATCGAGAAGTAAACCACAGGGCAGCCCACAGTGCAATGGGTCAGCAGTGTACGTGGGGAGCTGGATCCCACATGGCTGACCACGATTCGAATCCTGGCCTCAAATTTATGTTTCTATTCTATTTCTCCTAAGGAATTTTGCCCTAGTTTATATTTTTATAGTGCAAGATCTCTGATTCATCATCCTATTATATTTTGCTCCCACAAAAATATCTGTGCCCAAAAAACCCCGTTATGATAAAAGAGAGCACATGTGTGCATACGTGTGTGCACATGAGAGAGAGAAACACCCCTGACGGTCTCAGCAAGGGTGACAGCTTGACGAACACACCAGACATGTGTACATGTGTGCCCCAAGTCCTGATGGGATATGGCAGTGGAAAAACGATTGTGGCATGACTTCATCCCACTGGAGGGTGTTTCCTCTCTGTCTCTGTCTCTCTGTCTCTGGCCAGCACACATTCTCTCTGGTAAAAAAAAAAAAGTAAATCAACACATTACAAAAGTTAGCAAACACTAAGCAGCAAAGTGACACTTTGGTAGCATTGTATCTCTCAATAAGATGGATAGAACGTTTTTCTCTCTCTCTTTTTTTTTTTTTGGAGAGGTTTTTGCTATAGGGTATATGTGCTCGCCAGACAGACGGAGAGAGAGAGAGAGAGAGACAGAAAGCGAGAAATCACCCCCCGGGGGGATGGCCACACCGCAATCCCTTCTCCTCCCTTCTCCTCTTGGGATCTTGGGTGGGCATGCACGCACACGTGCCCGGCGTGAGTTTAAGCCACTGGGTCTGGGACTCGAACCGCGGTTGACGACATGGGAGTCCAGCGACATAGCCATTACGCTAACTGCTGGTCCCTAGAACATTTTTCTCTTTTAATCCACTTATCTGTGAATATCGTTTTTTGCTAGTGAAATGAGTTCCCATACCAATCCTTTTCATAATTTTTTGGCTTTTTTTTTTTAAAGCATATAAACAACAAAATATTTGTTCACATAAATAAGTAGATGAAGCTGAAAACAGTTTTATTAGAGCAACATTATACAATTCTGTAACCTCTTTTTTTTTTTTTTTGTAACCTCTTTTTGTATTATTTGCCTTAAGTTGCACCTATGCCTATTATAAAAAATTCTTTTATCTTAAAGCACTTCTCAAATATTAGGTTTGTGGAAGGCAAAGAACTGCTAAACCTTTGCAACTGGGTCATGAGAGTCTTTTACTTTCTCAGCACCTACCCCACCACTTCTCTCGCCCCCTCTGTTCGCCACCTAGGAGGTCTGGACGCCCTGAGCCCAGCCCCCACAGTGAGCCCTGGGGCTGCGTCTGCCCTAGAGGGAGGCGGTGGTGAGGCCTGTACACACGCAGTCACTGAGGATCTGCGACTTGACCCCTTGAAAACTCCCTGCCATGTAGCCCAGGGACTAGGCCCTGTGGCTTCCCACAGCTTCTCTCACCCACACTGGCTGGGGACAGGTGACACCAAGCATCTCAAGGGGTCTGGATCTGCCTCGGCTCACTCCGGGCCCTGCATCTGGGCCAGCTGTAGCCCGGCCAGCCCGCAGTCAGCTCCCTGCCTGGAGGAGGGATGGGGTTGAGAACAGGAGGCAGAGAAGGACCAAGGCCCCTGGTGATAGCTGCCGCCCTGCTTCCTCACATAGGAGGGGACCGAGGGGAGCAGGGGAGCACGGCCATGCCACCTGGCTGCTTCCCAAGCTCTCTACTCCAGAAGGCTCCAGGCCAAGGGTCCTGCTGTGTCCCAGAGGAAGCCCCAGCTTGGGCCTCACTTTTCTGAAACCTCCCTCCCCTCTAAACTTCTTTACCTTCTAAGCCCTCCCCAAACCTGTAAGCACAGGCTCTGCTTCCTTCAGTCCATCCAGACCCCTGGGTCTCACACAAGGCCCGGGTCTGTCTCCCAGCAGTGGCTACATGGGGTATAGAGGGATTTCTTTTCTTTTCTTTTCTTTTCTTTTTTTTTTTTTAATATTTTTCTTTTTTGAAAAAAAGAATTATTTTATGTAATTTTATTTGTTTATTTATTTACATTTGACCAGAGAGGGACAGAGTGAGAGAGAGTAAGAGAGATGGAAAGTGAGAAAGCAAGCCTCCAGGTCCAGGACTCAAACCGTGGTCAGCCAGGTGGGAGTCCAGCGCCCTTAACCACTGCACCACCTGCCAGCCCCAGGGTAGAGAGATTTCAACTGCTCCCTGTCGACTGATGTAGAGATGGAAATGTTCTGGAGTGACCGGCCCTACCCCGTTTTAAAATTGTATTTATGGCTGCGTGAGACAGACAGACATACAGAGCACTCCTTGGTTCTGGACACTGTGACTCTCCCTTCCCCCCCGCCTTCAGCCAGCCCCAGATCATAGACAAGCCTGTGCTGGCGCACTCAGGGAGGTCCCCGGGCCTACAAAGGAGACCTTCCCACCTAGGGCGTTTTACTGCTCTGCCACCACCTGCCCCACCAGCCCTTTCCAGGCAGGTCTTTCCAGGTTAATTCCAGCAGCCCGGCACCTGGTGGGATTCACCTAGGTCCTGTCCTGGCACCTCCTGGCAGCTGATATGCACCGAGTCAGTGGTCCCTCTTGGAGTCCTGGAGTGGCATCTGGACACAGCCTAAGTGTGAACAGTGCTTGGGAGTCAGGCTGATCTGGGTCTTTGACTTCAACTGTGTCATTTGGGCAAACCATTTAACCTCCCTGAACCTCAGTTTTCTCAAGGGAGCGTCCATCCCTATGTCACAGGGTTGTTACGGAAAATAGGAACAGCGACCCATGTACTTTGAGGACTTCTGCAAGTCTCACACAATGACGTCAACTCTTCACGTGCAGCACCGCAGCGAGCCATCCGTCTGGGATGATTCGGCCTTCAGAGCTGCTCCCGTTTACAGATGAGCACACCGAGGCTTGGAGAGCACGAGGAGCTTGCTCAGTGCCACACACCTAGGGAGTGATAACCCCGGGGCAAAATCAGGTCTCCCTGACTCACCATCTCTGCCAAAGCCACAAAATAACTTGGAAAGTACCTAACCTGGCGCTTGCACCTCTCAGCTGCTGTCCTGTTATTTACACAGAAAGGCTCGGCCGGGGAGGTTGGCAGGCCCCAGTATAGTTCCCTCTTTCCCTCCCGACTAGCTGCTTCCGCTCCAGCTGCCAAGGCACTCTTAAGTTTTCCTGGGAGCACTGGAGACAGACAAAACCAACTGCTAATGCTAAGGTCCAGTTCTAGCCCCTCTTCCAGAAAGCCTTCCTGGATCACTCAGGCCACAGGAATCTCCAGTCTTTTCTGCCTTCTTTCCTGCCCCTTGGCAGCCCACCAGGTGCCACTTGCTGTGCACATGCTCCAGCCTTTCTGAGGCCTGGGCCAGGTCCAGGAAAGGTGCCACCTCCTCCTTTTACTGTGAGTCCTCACCATTGTCATCTTCCCGGTCCCCACTATAGGTGCGGCCCTGGTACCCGCTCAGGGAGGCCTGCCCAGCCCCTCGGCGCCTTAACAATGACGCTCTGTCTCCCAGGAGGCTGCTGGCCTCCAGAAACCAAGTCTATTTCAGGATGTCATTTAAATAAAGAGAAGGGAGGGTGGGGAGTAGAGAGGGACATGGCACATTTTCCAGAGAAATGATGTTGCCTGGATCGCTGTGGCTATTTATAACCCCTGGGAAATGTGGACGCTGCTATTTCCTGATTAGATTAGTGCTCTGGGCAGAGGAGCCAGCCCCTGGGGTGGCAGTGGACAGGAATGCCTGACCGTCCATCCTCTAGTCCCAGCAGACAGGTGCCATCCACGGGTCCCAGGAAACAGTTACCTTGGGGACATCAGATCACCTGGGAACAAGACATGGAGGGCCAGGTCGGAGGGACCTACCGAGGGCACTGTCTTCTCAACACCGGGAATAGATGTGCATCTCTCAAGGCATGTGAGAGGGGCAGGAGCCAGAAATGGCACTAAACATCTTGGAGAAGTTATGAATGACTGGCTGTACACTCAGAGCAGGTTGAAAGAACTTTCTTTTTGTCTTTGCATGTAGCCATGGTTGAATCATGGCTACACACTCAGACATCTCCCAGAGACGGGCTGACCTTCCGGGTGATCAGAGGGAGCACTAGGTCCGCTGCAATGGAGTCCTGGTCCTCTGCTGGGAACCCACAGGTGGCAGGGGAGACCACCTCGTCTTTCTGGAAGCACGTGGTCTCACGTTTAAGACAAGGACCACAGGAGCCTTGCAGGGCAGCAAGAGGATTTCAGCCCCAAGGGCAGGGGGGATGCTGGGTATACACCTGAGTTTCAGGACTGTGCTCAGAGGGCCCTTCCTCTGGCCTATCTCTCACCCACCTGGGGCAGGGGACCCCAACCCCCCTCTCCTCACCTGTGTCTCCCCACCTCTGAGTGCTTGGCATTCGGAGGCACCCTGTGAGCTGGCCCGCTCTCATTGTTAAGGAGCCATGTTCAAGCCCAGGTCCTCTGACCGCTGAGCCACACTGTACATGCCACACAGCTCGCCCCGTCTGGGGATGGCCTCCGCTGCCCCCTTCTCCTACACAGAGCTCCATCCACAGTAAGGGGCCTCTGGTGGCCCTGTCTATGGGCAGCTGGGGATAAACAGAACCAGAACTGGCTGCCACAGCCTCAGTGGAGGGAGAGAAGGCACAGAGAGGACTTGAGCAAACGTCACCCTGGGATGTGACACTGGGGCCCACTACAGATGGGGACCCCTGAAGGCAGTGTTCCACATGGGCCCCAAGGGCTACCAGCCCCTTCCTCCTTCCCCTCAGAACTCACTCTCAGTTCCACAGTTCGGGGAGGCACAGGCAGCGGAAGCTCCACCTCCCAGGCCTGGGCCCTCCCCAGCACCCCGGCATAGCTCCCATGGCCTTTCACTCTCTGTTCAGTTGCACCTTCTGTCCTTGGAGCCCCAAACTCAGCGCCCTTGCCCTGCCCTGAAAGGGTGGGCTTCCTTGGATGCCCACAAACCAAGTGCTCTGAACCACCAGGGCAGTAAACGGAGTATGCAGAGCTCAGAGCTTGCCCCACGAGGTTGGCAAGGACACCACCAGGTAACTCAGGAAGTTCCTTGATAAAAACGGCTCCTGCCCAGGGCACAATGGAGGGGAGAGCGGGCGGGACATGCTCCAGCGCACCCTGCCACAGGCCGACTGGCAGCCGGGAGACCGGGACCTGGGCCAGGCATCGTGTCTGATGGGGTACGTTGCCTGCGGCTCCCAGGCCAGTGGCCACCGTGGCGGTCCTGGGCTGCTTTTCCCCTGCCTCCCCCAAGTATGGCCACATGCTCAGGGCTGGGTCCCCTTGGGACACCAAGCCAGCCTGTCATTGGGACAGACCACAGGCGTGAGAGGCATGGTAGGGCTGGCAACAGGGGGATGGGGAGCTGCCAGGAGCCTGCGCCTCCTCCCACGGGGAGGGTACTGGAGGACTCCGTCAACGTGGCTGCTGGGAGAGACTCAGAGAGAGGCGAGGTGGAGAGGGAGAGCCCCCAGGGCCACATCCTTGGCTTCCAGCTCAGCAGTTGGGTCAGGGACCAGGGTCAGGCTCCATAAGCTGTCACCTCATCTTCCAGTGGCCTGGCACCACACCACAAGGCCAAGCAATCTGGCCTCTCCAGCCCTTACCCTGCAGGGCCAGCCAGGCTTCCCACAGGGCGCCCTGCAGCCATGGCTTGCCCACCTGCTCCCAGGCCAGCCACGGGCAGGCTGGGGCTGACTCCAAGGCACCTGAGGAGGGGGCATCGTACTGCCCCCTTCCCCCTCCCCAGAGCTTTGAAGTTCCAGACCCACACGTGGAAGGGCTTAGCAGCTTTGCAGCTGCTTTGACCGAAATCAGGCTAGTCTCTTAACACCCACCGCGCCCAGCCCCGCCCAGTGTGCCCACACCAGGGGCTCGGGCTGCCCTGGGTGCCCCCGTCCCCAGCACACGGACTGTTAGCCCTTGGGCTGAACGTGGCTGACCCCGAGGAGAAGCGAAGACTGGCACATCTCCCCCAGAGTCCCAGGGCTCTGTCTTCCTGGGAGTTGGCCCACCCAGCACGGCCATCCATTCCTGAGGTGGCTGCAAACTCACACTTGGTCCTGCCCAGCCCATGTTGGGGGCACCAGGGCAGGGGCAGCGGGGCGGTCTTGGGAAAGGAAGTGGGCAGGGCCAAAGCAAGAAAGAGGTGACCCGGAAGCCCTGTTTCCAAAGGGAAGGGGCCGCTTTTGACATCTAAGTCCGAGGCAGGAGCCTTCCCAAGGCTTTTCTCACACAGGCTGCCCCGGGAAAGCCAAGGGTCGTTAGTTCACCCACCAGGCTTCGAGGCCTCCACTGGACTTGGAGGAGCATGATAAGAATACAAGTCCTTCCTCCTCCCTGCCTAGCCAGAAACCGTGCCAGGCACTGAAGGCGTTAGTGAAACGCCCTGCTGTTGGTACCAGGGGCACCCGCAGTTCAGCCACCTACGTGGCTCTGAGTGGGCTCTACCCCAAGCCTCATGCCTGCCCGGGGGCGGGCGTGCACCAAACAGTCCCAACAGTGGCCAGTGTGCCCGCGTCTGCTCCTGGCATGTGGGCTGGAACCACACATGCGACCTGCACCTTCGGAGCGTCCATCCAGGGCTTGCACTCCAGCCCCAGCTGTGCCATGGCCACCCAGACAGCTGGACACCTGAGCAGCAGCCAGAGGTTTCGAGTGGGCTCTGGGCCTCCCTCCTCTGCTAAGTCCCTCACGTGACCTCACCAGGGTCTCGCGGAGCCCTTATCTGTCCAGTGGTGTGGATAACGAGAGACTTACCTGCAGGCCATCACCTGACTAGGCAGGAGAGAGGAGCAGGGCGTGGTACTCGGCAGGGCTCAAAAGGCATGGTCGGCACTAAACCCGCACGTACACTCTCAGTCCCGCCCTGCTGCGCAGAGACTAAAGGCTGAACTCCCTGTGCCTGTGAGGCCCCGTGAGGCCCTGTGCGACCTGGCCAGTGCCCCCTCACCAGCGTCATCGCCTGCTCTCTCCGCACAGCCTGTCGGGCTTTGCCACACCTGCCTGAGGGTTTTACCTCGTTGGTTCCTTTACCCGGAGCACACGGTCCTAGACCTTTCATGGCTGATCCCCTCTTGTCATTTTAATCTTAGTTCAAAAATGATCTCCACAAGCGAGGCCTCTCCTCTCCGTCACGCTCTAACCCATCACCCGGCTCTCTTCCCAGCTCTCGTCTGACCTGAAGTGACCTCAGGTCTGACTGACTCCTCCCACACAGTGGCCACGAGGGTCCTGTCTGCCGCGCGGACCTCGGTATCTGGTGCCCGTGTGCCCAGCACAGGGAAGGTGCCCCACCAACATTCCTGGCCCCGGTGAACACACCAGGTGTCGGGACGGAGGAAGCAATGCCGGGTCCCTTCAGGAATGGGGTCACAAAGGCCCACACTCCTGCTCACCTCTCTCCCCCAGGGCTCAGCCAACGCTGGATTTGGCCCCGGGGTGGCCCTGTGACCTCTCCCACCCAGACTCTCCTGGTGTGTTGAGGTTGTTTGAGGCTTAGGGGTAGGAATTTGAGAGACGGCCAAGATCCTCATATGAACTGGATTCTAGGAGATCATCCTGTTCAGCTCCTTCATGTACTGATGCCAGAGAACCAGAGAGGGAGATCTGCCCAAGGTCACAGAGTGAGTCAACCAGCAGACCCGGGGCTACTCCGTCCAGCCTAGCGTCCTGTCCTGCACTTGCGCCACACAAACCTGAGGGCTGGGCTAGGTCCTGCACAGAGAAGGTTCCAGCTTCCAATGCAGGGGCAAGTTCTACTCTCAGTATGCACAGGACCAGAGGAACCTCTGTGGCCTGGGCCCTCCCAGCCTCTCTGCTGGAGAAGCCAGAGAGCAGCTCCCTTGGCCTTTCCACCACTCCAGAGCTCATCCTGGGGGGTGAGGACAGTGGGCTAAGGCTCGCTGGGGTCCAGGACTGACACTGCCATTCTCCAGGGGATCGAGCAGGCGGGTCCCAGGTGCAGGAGCTGCTAGAACACAAACACCCTTTCTGCCCCAGCATGATCTGAGAGGGGAAGGAAGCCCAAACAGCACCTGCTGACTGGCTCCTGCACACATTCTGGGCTCTTTCCAAAACGACTGTTCCCCTGGGCTCGGGGCCGCGCTGCCTCTGGGTATTACTCAACGCTGGCCTCAGACAGCTTTGGCCTTTCAGGAACCACCTGGGTTGGCAAGCTTGGCTCTCCCTGGTCTGGGGCCATCCACAGTCGGGGCACTGAGCCCAGCCTAGCTGGCTGGCCACACTGTCTGTGGACTGCAGAGAAGCTGGCGAGGGCCAGGGACTCTTCTAACCTCTGCAGTGCCAAGAAATAGTGCCTCACCAAGGTTGCTTAGAGCACCTTGGATCCATACTCCATCCTGAAACAGCACCCAGTCTGTGCATGTGGGTGGTGGGTTCCAAACCTTTGCCACAAGGTTCTCAGGGTCGAGAATTATGCTCTGCAGAACCAAACAGGCTCTTGGGAGCCAGTGAGGCAGCGAGGTGGAGGCTCTGGGGGTCAGGAGACTACCCATGTGGCCCAGGAGGCAAGTCTTCTGCCTCTGGGCAAGGACTAGTGTTGTGGGGGACACAGTGGCTGTGAGAGTTCGGGGAGCCACCCTATCCCCCCTTCCATCCTGGCCCATACAGAGGCCCAGGAGCAAGTGCGCTGGTGCAGGGGTCTCCAGTCCCAGAGGGAGGCACTGTGGTCCCCGCCTGCAGCTGCAGAATCCTCACGGGGTGGGGTGGGCATGGGCATGGTGAGGACACAGGAAGCAGGTTTCTTCCCTCTGGCAGAGGAGGCGGGGCCGGGCAGGGCAGCAGGCAGCGGGCAGCCGAGGCTAGGACAGATCTCTATTGCATAAGGTTTTAAGAGCTTTCTCGATGCCCAGAGCCAGATTATGAAATAAAGTAAATGAGCCCTCTGTGTCTTGTACCCTGCACCTTGTCCCCTCATGGCAGGGACAGACAGTGAACGGCTGAGTGGACGAAGCCCTGCACATGAGTGCACGTCTGAGCTGTTAGGAAGAGCTGCCACGTTACACGACAGACTGATGCGGTGGGGGTGGGGGCTGCGAGCTGTCCTGTGGTGCCAATCAAGCAGACAAGGAAAGGGACGCTCCCCCAGGACTATCCTGAGCCTTTAGCTTCCCTAGACAAGTGGCCCAAAGGTGAGCGGCCTTGTGCTTCCTCTGGGAAGCCTCTGTGGCCCTCTGTAAGCAGAGCGAGCCACTCATCAGACAGTGGGCCGGCTCTGGGAAGGGCTAACCTCTGGGGTCCTGAGAGAGGCTCTTCGGGAGTCAGGGCATCTCAGGCCCACGTGGCAACCTCCGAGTAGAGACAGGTCAACAGAAGTTGTCCTCAATTCTTCCCCTGCCCTGGGCCCTGCCAGTTTGGTCTGAGTTCCCTCCTCTGGCCACTTCACAGCCTGGCCTGGGTCAGAATCATGACTTCTTGTGGATGGACGGCTTTAGAGTATTTCAGAAAGTTCATGGAAAACTGGAAATAAGGTATGAGTTTATTTAGGTACAAAAGAAGTTTTTTGAAGTCCATGCACTGCTCTTCAGAATACACATATTCCATGGGCTTTCTGAAGACCACTTCCCTACACTTAAACACCTCAGTGTTCTCATTAGACAAACGCTTCTGGCGAGGCCTCTGTCTGGGCCCTGTTAGCCTCTCTGTGGCCCCCACAGTGACCCTGTTAAAACCTCTGGATGCTCAGGGTTGGGAATGGAGTCTTCGGTCAGCCCGTTCCCCTCCAAAGTTCAACCTAAGGATCTAAAGGCAGGATGGAGGAAGGGAAGGCACCAAGCCTGGTCTGCAGGAGTGTGGTGACTTGGGAGAAATAAAAAATGCAAAAGGAAAGTAGAAATGTGAAGTTAAATACCAAGAGCACTGGCAGAGCCTGCTAACCCACACGCCACGTGTCTCCTCTGCTAAATGCTTGCACAACAGACCGACTGCCAAGTCCAGGGCCAGAATCAGGCTTCAGCCCCAGCATGCTCCTTGGGAACAAGAACAACCCAACCATGGCCCTCCTGTGCCCCAAGGAGAGCCCACATGTGGTCCCTGCTCCTCTCCCCAGCAACTCCAGCCCCACACTATTTCCAAGGTGTGGTATTCAAGTGGGGGACCTTTCCATCTGGACAGATTCTTCTACCCAGCAGGGGGCCCCCAATGAGTTGCCGGCCTTTAATGACTCTTTAACTAAAGGGAGCAGGAAGACCCACAGGCATCACCCCCCATCCACAACATCAAGTTCTTAGGGCAAAGCTGATGAGAGGACCCCTCCTGCCCGTGCTGGGACCCTGCCCCCACCCCACCTTAACCACTGCTTAATCCTAGCTCCCTCGGGCTGGCAGTGAGCCTGCTGCACGGAGAAGAAAAAAATAGGTTAATGCGGCTGGGGAAAAAGGAAGAGCACAGCAGGCCTGGCTCCACGACCCCACCTCCTCACCCACCAGCCTATGCCTACAGGCAGCGAGGCAGGCACAGCAGGGTGGACGTCCCTCGGTCACCACAGTGAAGATCCTTGCATCCATGCTACTGACACTGTCTCACAGCATGTGCTAAGGCTGAGTCACCGGCCAGGGCCATGCAGAGCATCCCAGCACCCGAGCCGCCCTGCAGATGCAGCAATGCCAGCCAGCTCAGCAGCCCAGCGCCTGGCCGGCCTGCTACCCTTGACCGGAGGTCACCGTCAGACACGAACGACCTGACACCACCAGAGGCAAAGCCAGCTGAAGAATTCCTGAAGCGGCTTTTTGGTTTTGCTGGCCACAAATGCACATTGACAGTGGAACTGAAGTCTGGGACTTCAGGGTTTAAACACTGTCCCCCTACTTCCAGGCATTTCCCCAAGAAGGGCTCTGTTTGACTAGCACTGGGCCAGGAACCCTGAAGTCTGGGAATGGACAGAGCCCTGGGCTGGTATCTGCTGGCCACAGCAAGGCTGGGAGGAGGTCCAGGGAGAGGGTGGCTCCATGCTGCCGGGTGCAGACAGCTGTCTCAGCAGAGGGGCTCTGGTAGCAGCTGGGGCCAGCAGTGCTCTGCTAGCGGGTCTCCAGGGAGGCTGAAGGTGACACAGCCGCCAGTGCAGGACAGCTCGAGTTGCTGCCCTGCCCAGCACTTTCTAGGACTGATGTCACCTCAGTGAGGTCAAGTATGCCCTACTGGCAGGAGATGAAACCAAACAAGGACCCAGAAGCACTTCCACTTAGCAGGTGCCAAGAGCCTCTATGCTGGCTAGCAGTGAGAGCTTGCACAGGGCCTGTTCTCTGGGCTACAGGACCTGCAAATCCCCCTCACCGACTGGCCAAGGCCTCTCCTTTGTTACCATCTTGAAGGGTGGGCATGCCAGTCCCCGGCTAGCCAAGACTGGCACTCTGCAACATCTTACTCGGGCGGTTGAGTGGGTCTGCAGAGTTATCAAGCGCTTTCTGTGTGCTAGGCGCTGGGCCCGGCTCTTTCTCAGATGCCCAATGCCAGGGCCCGAAGCCAGCCCCAACGCAGCCTGCCCAGCTGCAGGACAGTCAGCTTCTATCTCAGACTTTAATCCCAACTCAGGCCTGGGGCTGCCGGCAGGACCAGCAGTCTGCCCTGGCACAGCTTGGCCTGAGCTGCCTGCTGGGTCAGGAACCCACTGGCACACTCATTGAGCGGCCTGATTCCCAGCTGGCATTGGGCCAGCAGTCATCTGGGTGGTCTCTGAAAAGGCACCCCCCCCCCCCCAGCCCCCAGACTCAGGGCTTCCTCACTTCCCCTTAACTCTCCCTTCCTTCTTGGTGGGGAATGATCCCCATGACCCTACACAAAAGGACCTTCCAAAGCAGGCGGTGTGGGGTGTTGAGGTGCCTCCCGGCCCAGGGGCAGCCAGCAATGTCCAGGGGACCTGGCGGCAGGCCTCTGGGACTCAGGAGCCCCTCGCCCTGCTTTGTTCGTATTCCTGCCAGTGCAGATACAGAAAGGAGCCAGGCAGAGCCCCTCTTGCATAGGAGTCAACCGCCCTCTTCCTGAGACAGGGTGAGATGCAGAGAAGGCTGCCGGGCAGGGTCCCGGTAGCAGCCAGCATTAATCAAGGTAAAGCCAGCGGAGCAGCCCTGCATGTACAACCAGCCTCTGCCCCAGGCAGCACTCCCGATCAGGAGCTGTGCGGAGGGGCAGAGAGCAGAGTGGCCAGCACGCCCAGTCCTCCCTCAGTCTCTCCAGCCCCAAACCCTCGGACCCCTCCAGCCCCCCACAGGCACCTTGTGGCGGAGCAGCTTGCTGCGCACCCGGCCCCAGAGCCGGGCGCCCGTGTTGGGGGGCCGCTTGCTCCCTGGCTCCTCCAGCCCATCGAGGCAGCAGCGTTCCAGGGGCTCGCACACCGCCTTCAGACTGCAGTCGGGCTGGGGCAAGACGTCGGTCATGCCGGCAGCCCGGCGGGGCCAGCTCCAGTAGGGATGCGGAGAGGCGTGGGCGGCACTGGAGAGGGAGCTCAGCCCTCGGAGGCAGCCCAACTGTTACTCGAGCTGGCCGGGGAAGCGCATGGTGCGAGCTGGAGTTTCTCCTCCTCCTCCCTGTGCGTCCCTCCCCCCTCTTTCCCTCCCTCCCCGGAGACTGCAGGCCTATGCGATGCGCGCGCGAGTGGTGGTGCTGCCAAAGCAGGAGCGTGGGGTCCGGCTTAGCGCACCGCTGGTGCCCGGGCGTCTCGATGCGACCTCGGGCCTCGGCTCTGCCTGCTGTGCCCGCTGGCTGGCGGGCGCCGAGTGTGTGCGCCACAGACCTCCGCAGGCAGCAGAGCGCGCCCCCGCCCCCACCGGAGGAAGTGACTCAAAGGAGGCGCTGAAGCTGCCCCTCCAAAAACCCAGCCCCGGGGCTTAACTCTTGGCAAGCTGGTGCCCTTCTCACCCTCTCCCTCTCGCCTCTACCACATGAAGTTGGCTAAGTAGCTGAGCACATTGCAGTCTCTTCCCCTCTAGAACCTGAGCCTTTAACTCCACCACCACCCCCAGGCTGCTCCTGGGGACCTGGGGCCAAGCTGGAGGGGGTCTGCCAGGCAGGGCTCCAGGCCAGACTGCTTTGGCTGTGGGCAGCTGCTCTCCTCCCCTCAAAGGACTCATGCTGGCCTGGACTTCTGCTTGCCCTCAACTCCTTCCTTAGGCACTGCCCTCAGTGCTAGCCTGGTGACAAGACACTTGTGGGGAACGTGAAGAATAGGATCCCAGGCCGGCAGGTGGCATGGTAGTTAGGCGGCTGGATTCCCACATGGCCAACAGTGGTTTGGGTCTCCGACCTGGCGGCTTGCTTTCTCACTTTCCCTTTCTCTCTCTGGCCAAATTAAAAATAATAACAAATGGAATTAAATAAGTGAATAAATAATTCTTAAAAATAAAAAAAAGAATACAGATCCCCAGCGTGGTAGCCTCCCGGGGACGTGAGCACAAGCAAGGATGACCTGGTCACAGGGGTCCAGGAAGGGCCCTCACATGGCCACTTCTAACCAGGCCCTGCGCACCTCACCGAAAGACGCTTCTCCTGCCAGAGACAAAGGACACCCTGTGGCAGAGGGCTACTTCTGGGAGCCTTGGAGACAGGCAGGAAGAAAGCACTGGCTCTTGACCCTCACTTAGTGAAGGTTCTCACCGCAGAGAGAAAGGACGACTTCTCAAGGTAACAGAACAAGCTAGAGTATAATAACTGGAGAGAAGAGAAAAGCCCGGACCCTGAATGGCTGGGGTACACAAAACCCAGGCGTCCAAGAAGAACATCACACCACTGCAGAGTGTGGCGCGGCGCAGCAAGAAAACCGGGGTCTGCCTGGCACCAGCCAGGAGCCAGGTCCAGCGCAGGACTTTCAAACATCCGACCGCAGTTAAGCTCGCAGCTTCTGTGACACCGCTGTTACTGTCCCTGTTTTAGAGCTGTGAGAACTGGGGCTCAGGGGGGGAAAGTTCTCGCTTGAGGTCACGCAGCAGTGGAAGCAGCAGAGGGGATGGGGAACATCTCCACCACAGCCCTTGGCGCTCACAACCACGTGCCTTGTCGGCGTGTGGAAGGCGCTTTGGATGCAGGAAAAAGCTGGATCGGGACATTTCTTGGCAGACCCCAGGGCAGGTGCATCAGGCAGAGACCAGTCCTTGGTATGCCGGATGCTCCTGCTGGATCTCAACCAGCAGATGGCTTCGGGGCGGACAGTCAAGAGCTGGTCATAGGGAGAGCTGCTGCTTACCGAGGTCCACCAGGTGATGGGCACCCTGCTTACCCTCCGACGTGCGGACCAACTCACTGGATCCTCACCAACTTTATGAAGTATGAGCACACACTTGAGGGAACTAAGGACAGAGCCGAGCAGTGTACCCAAGGCCAGCGTGGGGTGGGACGCCAGTGGAGGTCTGGCTGTCTCCAAAGCCTGCGTCTGCACCACTGTGACACCTGGTGCAGCAGGGTCTGCTTCTGCCTGGCTGGTGGAGGGGGACCCTGGAGAGTCATGCCTGGGCCTGCTGGGCTAGAATCAAGATCCAGGCAGGGTGGCCAGTCCAGTTCCACCATTTCTTTCATTCTTTCCTTTTTAAAGATCTCTTTATTTTACTTATTTTTAATTTTGATGAGAGAAAGTAAACTGCCAGGTCCAGGACTCAAACCAAGGTCTGCTGTGTGAGAGTCCAGTGCCTTAACCATCGTGCCACCAGCTGGCTTCCAGTTCTACCTTTCCTAAGCTCCAGATCCCATACCCCTCTGCATGGTGCACACAGCCTGAGCTTCGTCGGCCACACAGAGCTGCCTCTTACCTGAGTCACAGCCGGACAAAGCAACTACAGCTACAATGGGGGCTCAACCACAACAGCTTTGCAAACACCCCCGTCGGGGTAGGGATGAGCCCGACAGGGGCAGGGACACAGCAGTATCCCCCACCAGTGAGGCCCAAGTCACCCTCCGTGACCCACCCCTTGCCTGCCTCTTGCAGGGCACTGGGTACCTCCACAATCTTCCTCCAGCCCTATGAGGGACTAGGCAGCTCTCTGATCACAGCTGACACAGAACCCTCTTCTCCAGGATGGCTTGCTCACTCCTCAGCCTTCCTTCTTCCCTCCCATTCATTCCAAGTGGCAGTCCTGAAGCCTGGCAGTGTGCCTGGCTCTGGGCAGGGGCTGAGAAATCAGGTGAATCAAAATCCAGTGCACCTGAGAGGAGAGATGTTGACTTAACTCTCCACAGAAGGCAAAAAAGGATTCTGCGTTTGGCATGCACTAACTGTGTGCCCACAATGTGTCACCCAGATGGACAAAGCATTGTTGTTGCCCTCAGGAAACCTAGTATTATGCCATTAGGACACACGAAGTGCCACAGAAGGCAAGAGAAAGGAGAACATTTCTAGCCAGAGGCAATCGGGGAAGGCTTCCTGGAGGAGACAGGGTTGGCATAGGGTCCTCAGGGCTGTGGGGAGAGACCATCCACCTAAGCTGAGCCCCAGCTTTTCTCTGCATCTCTCCAGCAAATGTGCAATTGCTGGTTGTGTAACCGGCTGGTACGGTGCCATTATAATTGCTCACCACGTTCGCCGGCTGCAGATACACTTGGCACTGGCTGCGTAACTTCAGCTCCGGCCCCTCGCTGGCTTCCTAAACTTCTCTCTTCCCTCTACCTGGGTCACATGCTACAGGGTACAGTCTGGGGGAACAGTGTGTGGGAGAGGGGGGGCAGCGTGAATCCTGTTCCCAAAGCCCCACACTTGTCTGTCTTAGGAACCCCAGGCTCAACACTTGTCTGGGTAGAACAAGCTCTGATTGGATGAACGATGGCCAACTGGTCTCCATGGTGACATAAGCGCCTTAGCAGATGGGGAGTTGAGATGGGAGGCTCTTCCCTTGAGATGCTCATCTTTCTCTTCTTCCCCTGGGACTGGGGGCTTCTGGTGGGGACAGCACAGATTTGCCTTCTCTTCCCCAAGCCTGACTCACACCTTCTTGGAGTGAATGGTCGAGGAGCAGGGAGGAGGAGGGTCTGTGCAAGACAGCCGTCTCCAGCACGTTCCTCAAAAGCAGCAGCCTGAAATCTAGTCCCTGCAGCCTACCACAGACCCTCCCTCGTCTCTGTTGGATGGGCGACGCTCAGGCTGTCCTGGCCACCCAGAAACGATTGCAATTCCTCTGTGTGCGCCCCTCCCGTTCAGCCACACCTGCCAAAGCCCACCTCTGAGGACATGCAAGGGCCCCCCGTCTGGGTACACAGCCTGGGTGGTAAGGCCCCCACGAACAGATGTTGCTGCCTTTGGAATTAAAAACATTCCCAGTGGACTGTCCCATCCTCCCTCATCCCTTCCCCAGGCTTTCTGCCAAGGAATGAGAGGGGCTGTCCCTTGGGAGATGTGGGTAGAACCCGAGTTACATCTATGGAGGGGACCCAGCCCAGCACAGCTGCGATCGCGGTAAAATCAGGTTAAAGCGTTCAGCAGCCACATCACCCAGGGAAAAAAGGTCAACAGGGAGTAATACACAGCCTGAGACGTGTGGGCGGAGAGGCAGGGACACCACAGTGCTGCCTTGGTGACAGCTGGGGGTGGGCACAGCTTCTAGGCAGATCCTCCAGCCTGTGAACACGAGGAGGAAGGTTCTTTCTCAGAACCTCAGATGTGCCTGCCGCTTCTCGAGTGACCTCCTTTTTCCCACCAGAACGACTTTCATCCTCCCCCCAGCCTAGACTAGAACCCTGATTCCCCGGCCTCTGATTTAAACGGTTCTCTGCCAGAAGAGGGGGCTTCTGAGCAGCCAGCCAGACCAAGGCCTCAGGCCTGGGAGTGAGGTGAGGAGGAGAGACCCCCCAGCAGGCCACCCAGGGAGCCCCGGTACTAAGGCTGAGGACAGGGAGGGACGTGCCTGGGTCTACCAGGAATGGGCCTCTGGGCCCCAGAAGAGCGCAGCATGAGGCGGCCCTGAGGGAGCCCAGCTGGGAGGCAAGATGTGGGGGAGAGCAGGATGGGGTGTGGTTCCTGCCCCGGACAGGCACTGAGAGTCCAGGGGTCCAGGCTGTGAGAGAAGCAGGCAGGGCAGTGCACGGTGGCCGTGTAGGGAGGGGGTGCGTGAGGCGATGGTGGGGGGGTGGGCGGCCATGCAGAAAACCCCCATCACAGGAGGCACTGTGGGGACAGGGGTGGGCGTGTTCTCCTAACACACATGGCTCTGTTGGCCATGCCTTCTCCTGTGCTGACCCCTAACCGGCCTACAGGCTGAAGGGCAGAGATCTCCCGGACCGTGGTGCAGCACTGAATTGCTGGCTGAGAGGCTCACCCACACGGGAAGGTTCTGGGTTTGCGTGTAGGGACTTCCCTGAGTATGCTGGGCACACCTGTGCCCATGGTCCCGGGCTGGCTCAGGCCTGGGGTGGATCATGGCATCAGGAACCTACTGGGGTTGTTTTTTATTTCTAAAAGAAGAAATAAATTAGCTTTAAGAAAAATG
Organism: Tupaia tana; assembly: GCA_026018925.1. Classification (NCBI taxonomy): domain Eukaryota; kingdom Metazoa; phylum Chordata; class Mammalia; order Scandentia; family Tupaiidae; genus Tupaia; species Tupaia tana. The sequence goes on from JAKSZU010000011.1 coordinate 20,604,767, forward strand.
AGGGGAAAAAATGGGACCAGCAGATGGTATAGTGGTTATGCCACTAGACTCCCACACAACTGACCACAGTTCAAGTCCCGGACCTGGTAGCAGGCGTGTGTGTGCGCGCGTGCCCAGAATCCCAAGAGAACAGAGGAGAAGGGATTGCAGTGTGGCCTTCCCCTGAGGGAGTTCTCGTTTTCTGTCTCTGTCTCTCTGGTGAGCATACATGCCCTATAGCAAAAATCTATCCCTAAAAGGATAAAAAAAAACAAACCAAAAAGAAAAACCAAAGAGCCCCAAATCCATTTAAATGTCTTCCTATGTATCTGATGCCTTCTGAATATCTGCGATGGTCAAGGCCTGAATTAGGCCCAGAGATGGGAATGCCTTGCTCAAAATCACTGGGCAGCCGATGGCAAACAGCCCAGAGCTACATTTTCACCCATTCATTCATTCATTGAATGGACAGCTGCTAGGCGCCAGGAAGTGAGGCCCTCTGTACGGCTCATAGCCTAACTCAGCCATACCAAGTTAGCCCTGGCCACCCCACTCCACCACTGTCCACTCCCCCCACTTCAAGGGGGTAAGTGGACAGCAACTGGGGGTTCTTTCAGACAGCCTAGGCCAGAGTCCCCAGAGTTCCTTAGGGGGAGGGCCCCTGCCTGCTAAATAGCGTGGCGTGGGGTTGCAGCAACCTGAGCTTTAAATCTTGACTTGGTTGTTAAGTGGCTGTTGGCATCTATAAGAACGCACCAGGGGTGGGCTCAAGGTTTAAATGTATGAGGTGAGGGGCTAGCAGGTGGCATGGTGGTTAAGGCACTGGGCTCCCACATGGTCAGCTGCACCTTGAGTCCCAGATCTGGCAGCTTGCTTTCTCATGCTTCCTCACCCCCCGGGCACTTCTCTCTCTCTTTGATTAGCATATGCGCCCTATAGTAAATTTTAAGAAAATGATCATAAAAAATAAAGATGTGTAAGGTGTAAAGGAATGGGAGAAGCCAGGATCGAGAGCTGGTGCTGGTCCAGCCACAGTGGCGCAGAGGTAGTGCCACCGCTTGGGAGGCTGGATGGAAGTCACCTGGAAGACCCAGATTCCATTTCTGTACACCCTGGGTGTGGAAGCATGTGTCTGTAATCCTATTTGGGAGGCTGGGGCAGAAGGATCGCTGCATGGCAAAACTCTATCAAAGAGGGGCCCAGCAGATAGGGTAGTGGTTAAGGGCACTGGACTCCCACATGGCCAGTCACAGTTCGAGTCCCGGACCTGGCGGCTTCCTTTCTCTCTTTCTCTCTCTCTCTCTCTGGTCAAATTATAAATAAATAAATATAATAAGTCTTAAAAAAAAAAAAAACCTATCAAAGATATCTATACTTCTCTCTCTCCCTTTCCTGCTGTCTGCAAAAGGTGAGTCAGCTGTCCAACCCCAGACAAAGCCTGCCCAAGGACCCCTGGTACGTGCCCATCTCCTGAAGGCTGTGCAAAGAACAGTCTCCTGTACGGCCAGCCCTGCCCCTGGCTTTGCCCACACCAGGACAAGTTTGGGCTGAGTGTTTAAAGGATACTTGGCTCTCAGGGGGCAGGAGAGGCTGAAATAGCCCCAAAGCTTGATTGCTGCAGAGGACTGTCCTCACAGCACGTCCCTGGCAACCCCTAGTGATTCTCACGGCACATTTGGTCACGGAACAGGGTAGAAAATCCACTTGAGCCTTCAGGAACATCCTGCTTATCTAGAGAAAACCCACTCAGGGATAGAATGGGCAGGGCAGGCCCCTCCCTCCCCACATCCTCCAACATCTTCCCCCCAGGACACAGGTCCCAACGGGAGTAGGCCCAGATCCCTCTGGCCACTTGCCTGCCTCCTCCCAGGAAGGAGGGTGGTGTGCCAGGGTCTCCCACACAGCCAGTGGGGTGTGTTCTAGACACGGGGCCGCCCAGGCCACACGCTGAACACATGATCACCTGAACAAGGAGGTGGAAGCCCGAAGTAGGCCAGAGTCTCAGAGCCTTCGGCGCTTTCTCTTCTGCTCTTACAGAGCGACTCCCTCCCACCCAAGTCCAAGCTCAGAGTGAAAGAAGGGAGCTGGGGAAGGGGGGGGCTGAGCGCTGTCAGGGAGGACACAGCAGCCACCTCCTCACTGGGCTGCTCCCGCACCGTCAAAGCAGAAGCTGGGACCAGACGAATGGCCGAATGGCCGGCAATGCTTTCCTTCAGCCCGGGACCTCCCTTTTTGCAAATGGAATCGTATGCCAAAGTCTCTTGCCCCGCCATCAGTTCAAAGGAGAAGCAGAACCGAGTCCTGGCTGAAGTCGGGCCATGGGCCCTACCTGCTCACACCTCCTGGGTCCCCCACCTCTTGCCTGCCCAGGCTGGTCAGTCCCTTCCAGGACCTCCCAAGCTTTGCAGGCGGGTGAAGACACCTCCCCCTCAATCCTGTTCTCAACCCTCAACAGACAGTCCTCATGAAACTGCACTTCTCTCGATCATGCCATCGGCCCTGGCTCTCCCTCGGATGGGATCAGGAACACTAAGAGCTTTTAAAGGAACTGGGACAAAGTCCTGGATCTGATACTCATGTCTCTTCTCCACTTCTCTCCTGCTTTGGGAGAACTCTGGGTGTCTGCTTCGCGGGCGTGGTCCCTGCAGTGGCCCTACAATGGGGTAACACTTGATCTCGTGTCACCCTGGTGTTCTAGGGTCCTTGGTCCTTGGGTCACTGGGGTCGACCCTGCAGCCAGTGCAGCCCAGCTCTTGTCTGTCCCCGTACCACCACTGCCCACACTCCTCAGTGCCATGGCGGAGGCTGGGAGAGGCTGCTATGGGTTCTGCAGCCACCAGAGGCTTGAGGAAGACCAGCAGAGTCCTCCTGAGGGCCACCCTTTATTGGCTGTCAATGTGCAGCATCTGCCCTAACTCGGGCATTTCCCTGGCAATTCTGTAAGTCCTTTTCTCAAAGTATTTTGGGGAAAAAAATAAATCAAAAGTGGGATCACCCTGGGGATCGGTTACTGTGAACCCTAGAAGTACGCAGCAGCAGCCTCTGCCCCAGGAGGCTGACTGCTCACCACGCAGGCGGCCTGCTGCAGCTCAGCCGTGGGCCCTCAAACGCCCATGCAGCAGGGAGGTCACTCGAGGCCAGCCAGCTGGGATCAGACTTGGGTCTTCTGCCTCCGTCAGGGAGTCCTCCATCCCAGAGCAGAGAGCCCTCCTCTTTCAGTTTGTTGCGAGGCTGCGTGTTCTCAGGATCTGAATGAATCACCTCCCAAGGTCCCCTCTGGATCAGCCTCTCTGCTTACTGCCTACCCCAGGGGCGGGCCGGGGGCAGCGGGCACCAAGCCTGCCCGCCTAGTTGGCAGTCCCAAGACGGTGGGGAGGGGGACTCAAGCCACATCTGCTTCCTATTGGTGCTTCCCGCCTCTGGGCAGAGTCCAGGCTCCCAAATCAGGAACACCTGGGAGATGGAGGCAGCTGAGCAGGGCGAGGGGGAGAGCGCGCTCTTTCCCGGAGTTTGGGGAGATCTGGATGCAGGGCAGGCACTGTGAGTCCTCCCAGCTCCCTCACCAGGATGCTCTGATTGTAGCTGAGGCGTCCACACCTGCCATGAAGAGGGACAGCAGGTGGGACGCTGGGCTGCAGGACAGAAAGGGCTGACGCATGGTGGCAGGCGAGGCCGGGGTAGGACAATGGCCACAGTCACCGGGTGCTGGGAGGAGGCGGTCCTGGAAGGCAGGGAGCAGACCCAGGCCTGGTGCTCAGCCTGCCCCACCCCACGTGCCTCCAGGACTGGCACGGTGGTGGTGAGGGTGGTTCTAAGAGCAGTGGGCAGCAGGCACGCAGGCAGGACTCCAGGCAGACGTCTGCCCTGGACACGCACATCTGGCCCAGGCTGGGGGTGGGGCGGTGCCCACCTTCCAGGGGAGGGGTCCCTCTGGGGTGGGAGGGCACGTGAAAACAAAGGCCCTCAGGCCAAGCCTTTCCCTTCCACTGGGCCCTCCATCCAGGGCCCAGGGCCCAGCAGGAGAGTGCGGCCCAGCAACAGGGCTGAAGGACGAGCGGAGAAAGCGCCGGGGATCCAGGTTAATGACCCTATCAACTGCCCAGGGAGGGGTCTGGGTCCCCTAGGCCAATGTCCCAAAGCCCAGGCCCTCAGGCAGAGGCAAAGGAGGACAACGGACCCCTCAGCGGCCAGAGGCCGGGGCCTGGGGAGCCCTTACTCCTGCGCTGGCAGGCCCCCACCACACTCCCTCCAGTTTCCTCGTGCTCGCAGCGTAATTGAAACCAGACGCGGCTCCCTAGCTGGCTGACAAAAGCTGCTTGTTCCCTGACTCCTCGCTCGCTCGCTCGCTCCGCGCTCTGGGCCTGAGCGCGCCCGGCCAAGCTGAGAGCTGCTCCACGGGCAAAGGGGCCGGAGCTGCTCGGCCTGGGGTCACCTCTGAGGTCAGGGCCCCAACCACACTGCCTGTCCACTCGAGATCGTCCGTCAGAACTGGCCTGACCCCTCCACAGAAGACATCAGCTGCTGCCTCTGCCAGCCAGAGGCCCATACAAGGGGGCTACAGGCAGGTGACAGCCTTTAGGAGGGGGCTGCTGGACAGGCCCCGCCCAGGAGCCCAGGAGGAAGCTGGGGGGCAGGACACCTGGACCTGCGAGCTTAGGGTCAATAAACTAGCCATTCAACTAGCACTGACTCTGCTAGGCCCCAGGCCAAGGGTGTTAGGGACTCCCAGTCAGTCCTCATGAGAGCCCATTTTACCAGTGAGGAAATCCAGTCTCCACGTAACACACTCTGTGAGGTCCCGCTGGTGCTGGGTGTCCACAGCACAGCCTGCCGTCGGGAGGTGCCCAGTCCAGAGCGTGAGTGACCACGCCAGAGAAAGCACGCGTGAGCACGACACGGCTCTGGCCAGCTCCTTCACGTACACCCCACCCCTTGGGCCTACAACGAGCTGGTGATGAAGAGGATGGGAATAATCACCTCTACTTAGAGATGAAGAAACCGAGACTCCAACAGACCAAGGAGTCTCGGATTGGTCTCCTGACCCCACCCCGCTCCAGTGCTCTTCCCGGAGCTTCAGGCCAGCTGCACTCTCCCCAAGGTGAGAGCCTCTTTTCCTCACCTGGAAGTCAGGAGGTCTACGGTGAAAACAACCTGAATGTCCACGGGCGGGTGGGTGATGGGTAAGCGCAACACATTCCACATGTGCACTGAAGTGCCGCCCAGCCCCGTGCGAGAAGGAAATTCTGATCCACGCTACAACACGGATCAAGCTCGAGCACCTCATGCTAGTGAAATAAGCCGGTGACAGCAGGGTGATATGTGACTCTACTTACATCGAGGTCCTACAGTAGTCAAATCCACACAGAAAGTAGGATGGTTACCGCGGCCGACAGGTGGCATAGTGGGTAAGGGCACTGGACTCCCACATGGCTGACCATGGTTTGAGTCCCAGACCTGGCAGCTTGCTTTCTCACTTTCTCTCTCTGTCTCTCTCTCTCTTACATTCTGCCCTTCTCTGGTCAAATAAATAAAGTTAATTAAAGTAATTATTTAAAAAAAAAAGAACGGTGGTTACCAGAGGCTGGGGATGGGGTTAGGGAGAGTGCAGGGTTATTGTTTAATGAGACAGAGTCTCAGTTGGGGGAGGTGAAAAAGATGAACATTAGCAAAGGTTGCACAACAGCGTGAATTTGCCCAACGTCACCAAGCCATTTGCCTAAAAATGACTGAAGTGGTAAATTTTACGTTATGCATAGTTTACCACAATATCTTAAGAGAATTATTTAAAATTTGTATTTATTTTTATTATTTTTTAATTTGATCAGAAAGAGAAAGAAAGGGAAAGTGAGAAAGCAAGCCACCAGGTTTGGGACTTGAACCATGGGTGACCATGTAGGAGTCCTGTGCCTTTAACCACCACACCACCTGCTGGCCCCACCATAATTTTTAAAAAGGAACAAAGTCTAGATATTGTCAGATGTGCTACTCTGGGCCCTGTGGACATCCAGTCCTGAGGCAGGAGACTGGCCCTCATGACCTCCTCCCAGACGATTTATACTTCTGACCTCCCACACGCTTCCTTCCAGTGGCCAGATCAAGAATGGTGAAGAAATTAGCACCCCTATTTCCCCTTCAGACACGGGCTCCAAGCTTGGCAAGGGAAGAGGAAGATATCCCCTCAGGCCTTGTTATGATTTAAATAATGGTTTGTCCCCCAAAGTTTCACATTTTTGAATTTAGTCTTAATGGCCAGTGATTGGATGTCCCTCAGAAACGCATGTGTTGAGGCTTGATTGTATTATAAAGGCGTTTAGTGGAAACCTAATTCTTCATAGTTTCCCAAGGTGGAGCCTCCGGGTGTGATAAAGTCGTTAGGGCAGGGACAGGGACCCGCCATGATGAGAGAAAGGCCGTATGCAGACGACACTGCTCTGCCCCCTGCCATTTTGGGAATGCCTTTGGACTTTTTAGCCATTACAACTGTGAGTCATGAAACGTCTACTTTTATAAATTCACTCAGGCTCAGTTTTTCCATGAGTGATGCAATAATAGGTGACCACAGGTCTGAACCTTGCTTTGGAGGTGAGGGTGAGCTACCACCTCAGGCATGGGGACAGCGGGAGCTTCCCCCTTGGCTGGGTCCCTCCATCTCCCAGCCAGGGTCTTAAGTACTCCTGTGCCCAGCAAGGGCGACCCTGGCAGGCTTAGGGGAAAGTGAAGCTGCTTCCCACGCAGGGGAGCAGAGCTGAGGTGAGAGGCTGCCCCGGCTTGTGGCTAAGTTGGGAGAACAGGGCAGGGGGAGGCAAGGGCCTGGAGGGGCTCCTGTCTTAAATAGCTCCTGGTTTTAAGATCCTTCTCCAGTCTGGGGTCAGTGGCAGGAATGGAGCGGTGGGGCCCTGAAGGAAAGCTCCCTGCGCTGGCCCAGCCAGTCAGGAAGGACTAGACCCTGGGAATATGCTAATCAGCCGGCAGGGAGGTCCCAGCTGGGACCGCACATCTGGAGCCTGGAGCAGCAAGGCTGGAAATAGACTAAGACAAACACACAGGAGTCCCCGGGGCCCTGGAGCCACGCAGGCTAGGGGGCCTTGAGCTGAGCTGCTACCCTGGCCTGGCCACGGGGGTGGGCAGCCAGGAGAGGGCTAGCGAGGGGGCCCAGATGGAAGCGCTAGGGTCCTTTAGGTCCAGAAGAGAACTCCTGCACCGGGAAGGGGAGAAATGGGCCAAGCAGTGAGGGTGTCCCACTAAATTTGCAGTGACGACAGACAGACCTCTGAGCGTCACAGACTGCGGTGCGAGCCCATCCCCATTCGCCGAGCACGGCCAACCCAGGAGTGACTGAGCGTGGAGCCTGGCTCAGACACTAAGGAGCTCTGTGACCGCGGCCACCGCACTCACCCTTTCTGGTCTCAGCGTCCTTTCCTGCCCAAACACGATTGGATTGAATGCTTTCTAGAATCCTTCCGGCCCACAGCCCTACTCATCCTCATCATCTCCTTTCGTTTTTCCCTTCCGCCCACCCCGCCCCCCTCCCCCACTTGCTGTTGCTCACAACCCCTCCCACTCAGGGCGAACTGGGATCCTTCATTTCCTGGGACAAGCCCTGCACATTCCTGCCTCTGGTCACCGGGTGCTTCCCCCCAGGGCCCACCCTCCTCCTTTCTGCTGATCTAGAGCCTGCCCACCTCGCGAGAATAACAGAGCCTTAAAGCGGCAATTACTGTGCAGGTCATTATAGACGCGGTTTCCCTGAGGTATAGAAACGCTTTTGACAATGGATCGTGCAAAGTACTTATAAAGGCTACTTAGAACCCTAGAAGAAGGAGGTTTATAATGCTACATGAAAACAGAAAAAACACAACATACACACTATGATTAAAATGGTATAAAAATGTAAATGCCTGAAGAAGGGAAAAGGCACAAAATAAAATAGTGTTTCAGAGGAGTGGGAGTAGGGACGGTCTGTGGTTATGTTTCAAGTCTCTTTACTATTATTGCCGTTTTCTTTAACACACTTGCTTTTGGAATTCAGACACCTGGCTTGTTCCTCCTCCTCCTTGAAGCCTCCCTCACTCTGGCCCATGACGCACAAGTTCAGGTCTTCTCACTTAGAATGCTGGAGGGAGCTGAGCACCCAGAGGTGAGCTCTGGAGTGTGGGCTGCCAGCCCTGGTTCAAGTCCTGGCTCTCTTCCCCTGGCCTCGGATGGACGGGTTCCTTAGCCCCTTGTGTTAAGCTTTCTCAGTGCACGTGCGTGAACACCCCCACCGCAGGGCAGGTGAGGAGCTGAGCTGACAGACCTCAACACCCAGCCCAGCACTGGGCTCACCAGGGCTCTCCGGTGTGATCTCACTGCATGCTGCACTGTTCTCGCGTGGTCTGGCATACATGGAAATGCTCAATCTTTTTGCAAGATGTTTTCCACAGGGCTCATGCACTTGCCAGAGACAGAGAGAGAAAGTGAGAAATCACCCCCTGGAGGGATGGCCACACCATAATCATCTCAGGATTTGGGTTCGCATGCACACACAGCTAGTGTGATTTTCAAGCTGCCAGGTCTAGGACTTGAACCACAGAGTTGGCCATGTAGGATCCAGTACCTTATCCACTATGCCACCCACTGGCCCAATCTGTCTTTCTAATCTGACAGTAGGTTCCTTTAGGCCAAGACCCTGCACTCTGGGACAGCCAGCCCAGGGCCCATCACACCACAGATACAGGCTACATTCCCTGTCACTGTTCTACCTATGCACGCTCGTTCTATTTCCTCCCAGGTGTACCGGGTAGAAATGCCCCGGCCCAGAGGTGACAGGACTCCAGGTAAAGGAAACCTCAGGCTCACCTTACACCACAAAGCAGGCTCTCGCAGTGGAAATCACTCTGGCTCCTTCTCCAGGCCACCAGCCAGGTAGAGCCCTTTGTCTATGCTGGGAGATGTCTCTTTTTTTGTAAAGACAGGTTCTCACAATGCTGCAATTCTCCTGAGCAGCTGAGACTACCAGTGTGCACCACCACGCCTGGGTTTTCCAGTGGGCCAGAAATCAAACCCAGGCCCTTCCACGTAGCCTTGGTCTACAGAGCAGCAGCATCATACCAGTGCACGCCACCACAAGGGGCCAAGGAAGACTTTCTGATGAAGACCTGAGACGGGGGCACCTGGCTGCACAGAGGAGGCAGCTCGGTCTTCCCTGTACGCTGACAGCATCAGCACCCTGGCCAGCGTACGTCACCTGGGTGCCTCAGTGTGGTCTGCACAATGTCGCTTGCCTCGCAGAGCGGGTATGTGAGGATCATGTGAGATGACGTTCAGAAATGGGCCTTCGGTGCAGCCACTTGCCTGTCACTAAGTGCTGCCCCGGCCTGCCCTCCACTCCCTGTCCCACAGCCGCAGCAGGCAAACCCGGAGAGGGAGGCTCACCGCGAGAGCACACACCTGGAGCTCAGGCACTGGGGTCCCTCACTGTCCTCTGGAGGGGACTTAGAGTCAGGGTGAGGGACAGAGGGGGCCTTCTCCCCCGTCTTTCCTTCTGCCCTACCATGAGACCTGTGGCCCCATCCTCAGCGCCTGCTGAAGGGGAGCAGGACCGAGTTCCCGGGGCTACTGCCAGCTCCCTTCCTTGGACGTGTGGCAGGAAGGGAGGTGGGGACGGGCTGTGGGAACAGACCGTTCCGTGGCTCCTCAAGGCCTGGCCATGTGGAACAGCTCAGTGCAGACTCTCCACTCAGCCCAGCCATCCTGGGTGGCTCAAAGGTGGTCACAGGGCAGGACTTTACGGGCCACTGCCCAGCCTGGGGGCCCACCTGTGCCCTCCCCATCCACAGGAGGGCTGGTAAGGGGCTCCTAGCTGGGGGCCCAGGGCTGTGCCTTGGGGAGCTAGTGCAGGGAGGCTGCCAAGGCTTCAGGGGACTCTGGTCCCAGCTGCCCGCTCAGCCAGGTCAGCTGGCAGCAGGAGGGTTTGTGTTCCTTTTAACATCAACTCTCAGGCATTTAGCATTCCTCGAAGCTTAAACAGAAACATTTTCCTTACCAGACCGTGCTTTCTGCTCTGCCAAACATAACCTGGCTTCCTCCCCTTCCCCCACCACCTCCATCTGCTCCTGTCGCCAGGACTCGATGATTTATGGTGCATTTCCCCTGGGGCTCCTGGGTGAGGAGGGGGGACAGGGCTGTGGTGCAGGAGGAGGAAACACTGTCTCAGGCCCTGGCATCTGCATGTAGAGGGGCCGGGCTCCATGGTGCCCACTGAGCTGGCCACCCAAACACCCTTTCACCTTATTCCTCCTACAGCCACCAAGAGTCCAGGGAGAGTGGCAGCCCATCAGGTGTCCTGGCTGTGTCTCCTCAGGTGGGAAGGGTCAGCCAGATTCCCTTCCCGGCCTGCCCCTTCAGCCAGCTGGGGACGTGGAGACGGGACTCTACGCCATCCACGCGCAGAGTGGGTTCCAGGGACTGTGCTTGGAGCTCTCTGTCAGCAGGCCCCATTTCCCGAATAACAGAGGGCTGGGCTGCCGCTGCTTAGCAGCACTGTCTCCCTGGCGACGGTATGAGGAGCGGGATGCAGGTCCACAGTGTCAGGAAGGAACACGGGCGACATGAAGTGCATGGCTGGGTCCCCACCAAATGGTGCAACCCCACCCTGTTCCAACAGAAGAGCCCAAGACAGGCGCAGGGAGCAAGAGACCCACGTGGATCTCTGAGGGGCAATGCCACCGAGGACACTCAGTCTAGAGCCAGATACCAAACTGCAGCCTCAATAGTGCCCCAGAGAACAGATGCTTCCTCCAACAGCATCATGTAGCTCCCGGTTCAGACGGAGCTGCGTGGCCTGCGCCAGATCACGTCTGTAGTAATGAAGAAGCCCAGAGCACCAGTGCCCACGGCTCAATCCCAGTACATGCCAGGTGTCATGTCCCATGGCTTCACAGTCACAGGATCTACCCCCAAGCCTGGCCACTTGTGTCAGAACTGTGAGGCCATGCAAGGTGCCAGACAGGAGTCGGGACTGCTCCATGCTAAATACCCACCCTGCCTATCCATACCCCACCTCCAATCCTAGTTCTCTTGACAAGTAAGTGAGTAGCAGCCATTGTCAAAACTGGTGGAATGTTCCAGAGACACAGACTGCCAACGAGGGCCTTTTCTCTGCCGAGTCTGTAGAGCAACGAAAACCACAGCTGAGGCAACTTCGCTCCTAACCTGGCGGGGGACCTGCCTCCACTGACATCCAGAGGACCAGCTCTGGGCCATGACCCCGACACACACCGAGTGAGGTGCAGCAGCCCGAGCAAGAGACCAGCCCCCACAGCCTACCCGGACCCCAAGCCCATCCGGTAGAACGGCAAATGTGCAGGACGTGTGCCTCACGCCTACGCCACGCCTACAGCAGACGGCGCTCACGGACACAGCGGAATCCTTCTCAGCAAGGTTCCAGGAACAAGCCACCCATAGACTAAAGCTGAAATGTGGAAACGGAGCTATCATCGCTCCGGCCCCGCCTGCAGAAGCGCGGTTGATCCGCCTGGGCCAGGTGCAGAAGCCCGAAGACCCAGGCGCACATGGGCTCCTCGGTTACAGTAAGAAGCCATCTCTAGCAGGTGAGAGCAACCATCCTGGGGAATTTTTCTGAAACCAGCTCTGAGTCGAAGTCGCGAAAGGCCAAGCACCTGGACCACGAGGCCCGCCTGCTGGTGGCTCCCCCAGCCTTGCCTGGGTGCCCGGACGCTCACCTGGATCTGCCCTTTGCCCATGATCTTGTCCACGATCTCGTTGTTGTCCTTGTTGACCTTGGTCTTGTCGTAGCACTTCTCATAGCACAGGATCCGCAGGGACTGCGAGCCCTCCAGCTCAATCTCGAACTCCTGGGAGAGATGGGGCAGAGGGTCTTCAACTTCCGAAGCCAAGAGCCATGACCTGCTGGCAGGGGCGGGCCTCAGATCTGCAAGAGTGAGCCTGAGCAGCGCCCGTGAGGCCCACGTCGCAGGACACGGGGAGCGTCCTCACTCGCTGACGCTCGCAGAGGCCTCCACGTCACTGTTGACAGGCAGTTTGGGGGCTTGAGCTGAAAGCCCAGTGTCCGACACCCACAAACACTGGGATCAGAAGCCAGATGAGCAGGGGGTGGACGCAGGGGGATCGGGGACACCGCTGGTCCAGCCGACAGGCTTCGAGCGTAGGGACAGGCGGGCACACTCTGACACGCAGGGTCCCAGGGAGGACACCAGCCCTTCCACTCACCTCATCCCACTTGGGCTCTGTCGTGTCCCGGAACACCCTGGTTTTAGCTTTGCTGACAAAATAGCCAAAGGAATCCACCTCCAGGGTACAGTACAGGTCTGCAGGGGGAGGACAGGCAGAGACACCGAGTGAGGCCTGAGAGGCCAGGGCGGGAGGTGGTGGCAATTGGCTCAGGAGGGGGAAGTGCCTCTCTCCTCCCAACATCTCTGAGGGGTGGCACCTGGGCACGAGCTCCCGGAAGCCCTTATGCTTTTTGGTTCCCTCCCGCTGCTCGGCCTTCTTAGACGGCCTGGCCTCCCCTCCTCCACCCCCCGTGCACTGGCCTCTCCCTCCTCTGCCCTCGCTGTCTCCTCATCCCCATCTTCTCGGCTGCCCCCTCCCCACGCAGCCTCACCTCAAGGGTTCATGGACCACAGGGACTAAAGGAGCTGCCTCTCCCCCAGCCCCCAATCCCAAGGGCTCTCAGCAGGGGCATCCCTGGTGTTTGGGGTGAAAGGTGCCCGAGGGTATTTAGCAACCCTGGCCTCTTGTCCTGCCCATGTGCCTGGCGGAACCCCGAGGCACCGTGAAGCCAAGGACGCCCCATCTTGCCCAGCTCAGCTCTCCGGTGACTTCCTCACGGCCTCTAATTGCAACTGGAGTTGTCGTCTCCGTGATTTTCATCCCTTCTCTCCATAACGTGACACCCAGGGCAGAGCCTCTGGCCTCCTGGCCCCACCACCGTGCAGCCTTGGCACAAGGACAGGGCTTGGGCACAGGAGGAACAGGTGGAACCGGCCGCCCGAGCACTTCAGGTCATGGAGGAGGATGGGCTGCGGAAGGGAGCCCGGGGTGGGGGTTTTCCCTGCATTCCTGTCTTGAACCATCACCTTTATGCTGAAAATTGTGCTCTATCCTGGGACAAAACTGATGAAGCCTCAGCCCTGGGGTCACCCAACACCCTGCAAGTCCACACCTTCCCTCTACAACTCAGATGGTGGCATCCCCCCTGCCTCCACGGAGCTTCCATGGCGGTTCTGGGGCCCTGGGGGTGGTGGGGAGGGGTATCTATGAAGCAATAAGCCAAGCCTTGGCTGTGGGAATCAGGCGGGCAAGGGGCAGAGGTCGAATGTGAATGCGGGGCTCAGGCTGGCTGTCTGGCTCAGCCCTAGTGCAGAGCCATGGGGCCCAGCCCCCCGGAACACACATGGGAGCTGGTCGGGGAGTGGGGGGAGAAGGGGATAGAGACTTTCAGAGGTAAGGAGCGATTTCATAGCAGCTCGCCCTGTTCCTAACCACCCAGGGAGACAGGACGCCTGCTCGTCCCCATGGGCTTGCTCCCTGAGCCCCACCTTGGCCACCAGGAAGCAGGAGAGAGGAGAGGGACAAGGCACCTGGCACTGCGGGGGTCGGTGCCGGTCCAGCTTGGTGGGCTGCAGACCAGGACTGGGAACAGCCCTGTGGAGCTTTTTAACCAGGAAGATTCCTGAGGGCAGCCCCAAGAAGGGGGCTCTGAGGGACTGGGGAGGGTCCAAGAAGCTGCCGTGTAAACAAGCAGCCCCAGTGATGAGCGTGGTAGGCCTGGCCAGGCTTTGAACAATGCTCTAAAGGAAGAGCATTGGTGTCTGAAGACAGAGATCCTCCTGCACCGCCCACCACTGGCGAGTCCCCGGGGCTCCTGGAGCCTCAGCTTCCTCGGGTACAAAACGGGAATGGTATCAGGAACCCGAGGGGTGCCAGGGAGTCAGAGCAGAGGATGAGCCTCAGAAGGCTTTGAACGCACACTGCCCACACGCCAACCTTGCTCTCGTTTTCTCCGGGGACACAGTAGGCGCTCTGTAAATTAAGCACTTCATTCGGCATTTCTGAGCTCCCATTCATCCAAGGATCAAGGCCCAGTTCCTGCCCCCCAGGGACCCACAGAGGGAGAGGCAGATTACAGGTGCCAGAGCAGCGGGTGCTGTAACCAGTTTGCCCTGAGCATGATGGGGACACAGAGCAGGGCCGATTCTCCCCGGGAGCTCAGGGAAACCACAGTAAGTTTATCAAAGGACTGTCTGTGGGCCAACGGCATAACCTCTCACGGTGCGCTGCAGGGAGAGGGGAGGAAGAGAAGGGAGTGGGGAGGCGCTGGCGGAGAGGAGACGGCAGCCCTAGGCTTCTGATCCTGTGTGATGGTAAGTCCTTTCATCTCTCTGTACTCAGCTTCCTCATCTGGTAAATGGGTCGAACTATTAGCTGTCTAACCAACTCACAAATTTCTGTGTGCAGGGGACCAGCAGGTGACGTGATAGTTAGGTGCTGGACACTCCCACAGGGCTGATCATGGTTTGAGTCCCAGACCTGGCAGCTTGCTTTCTCATTTTCCCTCTCTCTCTGGTCAAATTAAAATAAACCAATTAATAAATAAAATTAAATAAATAATTTTAAAATTTCTATGTGCATAAAAAGTACAAATGCTCCTTGACTTCCGGTGAGGGTTTGTCCTAATAAACCCACCGAAATGTTGAAAAATCCTAAACTGAACCACCGTCAGTCAGTTCGTAAGACTGGAGACAGAAGGTGGAGCTGTGTTTTGGGAGATACTAAAAGACTTGTACTACTGAGCCCACCGTCGGCTTTGCAGATAGCGGTCATGACGGGGAGAAAGGGAGGTGAGGCAGCGTGTGGGTGCAGCAGCGCTCGGTCACCCGTGAGGCCGCTCTCAGGTCACAGCTAACTGGGATGGCCTTAAACGGAGACAGATGCTGAGGCTCAGAGAAGTTAGAAACTCGCCCGAGGCCACCACTCGTCATCGGCAGGTGTGAGTTAAGGGTCCTAGTGTTTGAAGCAGCTTTTCAGACACCTGATGGGGGAGGACTGGGTGAAAGCAGATCTTGGAGACAAAGTGCAAGGGTGATCCCCTGCCAAGAGAAGCTGGTTCCTGGCCCTCAGGGAAGCCCCACATCTCAAGGCATGTCGCTGGGGCTCCAGCCTGGGCAGCCCAGAGCGGAACGCATGGGCACCGGGGCCGCAGTGAAGAGACGAACAGCCCACCAACTTCTCCTGCGCCACGCTCAAGGGTACTTACTGGCTGATTGTTTAAATCCCTTGGCAGAGTGGACGATAACATGGAGGAAGCCATAGAGTCCTGGAGACTCATCATCTGCAAGAGAGAAAAGCCCCCAGGGGAGGAGGTGATGAGAGGGTCGCCCCTTCTACCCAAGGCTGGTGGGGAGGCGGACGGACTGAGACAGCGTGAGCCGTGGTCTGACAGCGCCACCTGGTGGCCGGCTGGAAAAGTTTCCAAAGGCTAAGCCGCGCTCCTATGGGGGCTTCCCCACGTAGCACTGTGAGCCCTTCTCCCTTCCACTCAGCCTGGGGCGCCAGCCTACACCCACAGTTCTATAGCAGGAGTTTGTTCCCATTCCCCAGGGGCACTTCTTTCCCTCTGAAACCTGCCCACCGATGGCTGCCCTCCTCAGCCCCACCTGTCAGAGTGAAAATGGGATGATACCGTAGCTCACCCTGTGCTGATGGAACAGACAAGGCCCACCTCGGCCCTTGCTTGGGACATTGGGTCCCTAGCTGACCGAGGTGCTGACGAAAGCTTGCTTTTACAGAGAAGGTCCCATGCCAGCAGCCGGAGCCCACCCACTCTGGCCTGGTCACTAGCCCTGACCACAGCTCTCCCCTGCTCAGAAATTCCCACAGGCTTCTGGGCTTTAAGGATGAACTCCAAAGTCCCTTACTTGGCATTCCAAGATCTGGTCCCTAGAAATTTACAGCCTTACTTCCTAGGCACACAGGGGAACTTCAAAAAGTTTGTAGAGGGAACCAGCAGTTAGCATAATGGCTATGTCGCTGGACTCCCACGTAGTCGACTGCGGTTCGCGTCCCGGACCCAGTGGCTTAAAACTCACGCCGGGCGCGTGTGCGTGCCCAAGATCCCGAGAGGAGAATGGAGGAGAAGGGATTGCGGCGTGACCATCCCCCCTGGGGGGTGATTTCTCGCTTTCTGTCTGTATGTCTCTCTCTGTCTGTCTGGCGAGCGCACGTGCCCTATAGCGAAAATATCTCCAAAAAAAAGAAAAAAAAAGTTTGTAGAGAACGGAATTAAAGTTTATTTTGGTACAATTTTTAAATACACGTGCTGTTTTTTCAAAATGCATATTTCCCATGAACATTAGTTTTCCACGGCCAGAGGGATGGACAGACAGAGAGGGCAAGCACCCTAAGAGGCACGGACACACTGCAATCCCTCCTCCATGTACCCATTCTATCTGGATTTGGGACACACATGCACATGCTCCTGGCATGTTTTTCAAACCATGGGTGCTGGGACTTGAATCATGGGCAATCATGTGGGATCTGGCTCCCTGAACCACTAGGCTTTGGGGCCTGCCCTTTCCATGAACTTTTTTTTTTTTTAAGAATCATTTACTGTTATTACTATTTTTTTTTTTTTAATTTGGTATAGGGCACGTGTGCTCATCAGAGAAAGAGAGAGAGAGACAGAAAGTGAGAAAGCAAGCTGCCATATCCGAGACTCGAACCATGGGTGGCCATGTGGGAGTCCAGTGCCTTAACCACTTGTTGGCCCCTCCATGAACTTTTGGAGAACCCCTCATGTCACTCTCTCCTCCCTTCCCTTCCCCCACCCCTTACCCCATGCTTCAGCCTTTTGTTTCCATGATTGAACTTCATGAGCATATAAACCCATGATCCCAGAACACAGGGTGCCAAGTGCCCCTGTCCTGTCAGAGGGGGCTGAGGAGGAGCTGGGGGCCACGTGGGGACTCCGCAGAGAATGGCCCCTCTTAAGCGCTGTGTACTTGCAACTGAACAGTCCCAGTCTAATGAAGCGTGGATCAGCCCGGGCGCCCAAATGTCTGGTTGGGGAAAACCCCAAACTGGGTGTTGAGTCTGCAGGATGGGCAGCGTCGGGTTCAGATCTTACCGTCTTTATTGCTGGTGACAGGAATGTTGTGTACAGTCCTAAGCTTAAAACAGGATCCTGTGAGCACCTGGAGCTCCACTGAGCTCAGGACAAAGGCCTGGAGATCTGCCGGAGAAGCCGAGAGAGGCAAGAGCATCAGTACAGGTTCTCGGGGTCTGCTGCTTCCCCCACACCGGGGCTGCTGCTCTCCCCCCCCGGGGGCTGCTGCTCCCCCACGGGGCTACTGCTCTCCCATGGGTGCTGCTGCTCTCCCCCGGGGTCTGCTGCTCTCCCCCCGGGGCTGCTGCTCTCCCCTCGGGGGCTGCTGCTCTCCCCCCGGGGCTGCTGCTCTCCCATGGGTGCTGCTGCTCTCCCATGGGTGCTGCTGCTCTCCCCCGGGGTCTGCTGCTCTCCCATGGGTGCTGCTGCTCTCCCCCAGGGTCTGCTGCTCTTCCCCCGGGGTCCTGCTGCTCTCCCCCGGGGCTGCTGCTCTCCCATGGGTGCTGCTGCTCTTCTCCCGGGGGTGCTGCTGCTCTCCCACGGGGCTACTGCTCTCCCCCGACCAGTGCTGCTGCTCTCCCCTGGGGGCTGCTGCTCTCCCCCCGGGGCTGCTGCAGGGAAACAGCTCTAGAGGCCGAGTTAGTCCTTGGGAAGGAGGACGGACTTGCTCCAGCTGGGCTCTGGGGCCAGCCCTACCACTAATTTGTTGTATGCCTTCAGTAAATCACTTAAGTTCTTTGGACTTCAATTGATCAGTAACTTTAACTGAATACCACCGTCCCGGCACCTTCTATAGTGATACAGCAGAGCTGAGTGCTCAGAAGTGCACAAGGCCCGTGGCTGCCACGGGCACCCTCAGGGCAGTGTACCGCGGGCGGGACTTACCCTTCTTCTGCAGTTTCTGAATGGCTTCTCTCCACTCTGACCTCTCGTAGTCCGAGGATAGTAGGAACAGGTAGCTCTGAAGACGAAATGAGAATTCAGTGAGGGACAATAGGCAGGTCACCAATATTCTAAGATTCTTGAGCCCCAACACAACTCACCCAGGCACCCGTAAGCATGAATAGGGCGGGTGGGATTTGCAGGTGGCCAGCTTCCAGGGAAGCCAAGTGTGGCAGTGCCAGTGGCAGCCAGCAGAGGGCGCCAGCTCCACGCCAGTAGGGAGAGGGAGGCTGGGCTGGAGACCCGGCAGCCTCCTTGGGAAATGGGGGCCCAAGTTCTGCTTCCCACAGATCAGGGTCAGGAGCCCTGGGCTAAAGAAAGGGACCGCCTTGGTAACAGCCCACCCTTTCTGACCTTTCCATTCCGATTGTGGATCCGAAATGGGATTGTGGGGGAGTTGAGCAGCAGCAAGAACTCGTTCTCAAACATCTTCTTTTTCAGGCGCTCGATGGCCCGGCTCTGCCCTTTGTTGGCTTTCTGCAGGAGAGAAGGGCACAGATGGTCTCCCTCACTCTCAGCCTCCACTTCTCCCTGAGCAGCTAAGCACAGCAGCCCTCAGTGTGTTAATCATGGTTTTTATCTTCTACATTTTATGAAGTTTTGACATCTCGGGGGGCCTAAGCTAGGTGAGGAGAAGGTCCCCTCTCAGGGCTGGTTATTTCCTCAGACTATAAGTGACCCTCTGTGCACACACCTTTCACATGCAAATCAACTCCTAGGACGCCCACATCCCCAACCACCAACTTTGCCTAAGTCTTTCCCTTTATAAATTGTGCTGGGGTGCCTGCCCAGAGGGAGAGAGACAGAGAGAGAGGGAAAGTGATAAAGTACCCCTCATGGGGGATGGCCATGCCACAATCCTTTCTCTTCCATTTCTCCTCTTGGAATTTTGGGCAAGCGTGCACCCGTGCCCATGTGTTTTTCAGCTCGCTGGGTTGGGACTCAAACTGTTCGGTCAATCACGTGGGATCCAGCCATCTGAATCAGCATGTCGGCAACGGGCCTCCTACTTTGTTTAACTCTCAACCTTGACCAAAGTAATACTTCCTCTGCTAAAACCACACAGGGCCTGGGACAGACCACTGGAGACCACCCCTATAACCACAGCCAGCCCACGACATCGAAACCAGCCGGTCCTCAGTAGTCTCCCTGCCTTACTGCCCTGCAGAGACTCCTGGAAAGGCTGAGTGTGGCCCATGCCTTCCTGGCTCTTCTGCCTCCTGTCCAAACCTGGTGCTTCCCACGTGGCCTCGCATGGTATGCTGAACCCCACTTTTTTAGGAACTGTGACTAATCGGAATCTTTCAGTGCCATCAGCCTCTCTACTGTCACTCGGTCACCTCTATAAATTGAATCCTGGGTACAATAGAGATGCCCTGCTTGAAAGACCTCAGACACCTTTCAGCATAAAGCCACACCTGCTGGCCTGGCACGGCCTCCCCAGTGAGGTTCTAGACTGTGTTCAGCCTGATATCCCATATCCCACCACTCCCACCCACCCTCCACTTCAGCAGCTAACAAGAATCCGATAGGTCCGAAGACCTCTAAGGTGTGCTGGTAAATGAAAAGCTTAAGATGTGAAACAGAGGGAGAAAAAAAAAAAAAAAAAAAAAAAATATATATATATATATATATATAAAATATATATATATAGAGAGAGAGAGAGAGGGAGGGAGAGAAAGGAGTCCCCCCCCCTTTATTTATTTATTTATTTATTTTTATTTAACCAGAGAGGGACAGAGTGAGAGAGAAAGAGAGAAGGAAAGTGAGAAAGCAAGCCACCAGGTCCAGGACTTGAACTGTGGTCAGCCACTTGAACTGTGGCAGTCCAGCACCCTTAACCACCGCACCACCTACCGGCCCCAGGAAGGAGTTTTAAAAGGCTTATAAAATGGAACGAAAGTCTGAGCTTATTTCAGTGTTAAAAAAATTTGAAATCCATAGTTTTTTTTCTTATTTTTAAAGATTTTTAAAATTTAACTTTACTTATTATTATTTTCCAATTTGATTGTGGGGGGAGTGAGAAAGCAAGCCACCAGGTCCAGGACTCGAACCACAGTCGACCACATGGGAGTCCAGGGCCTTTAACCACCATGCCACCTGCTGGCCCCGAAATCCATAGCGTTTTTAATTTTTTCATATGATGCATCTTCCATGAACTTTCTGAAGGCCTCTTGAAAACATGAATTTATCCCTAAACACACACAAACCCAATAAAAGCATGAAATAGTTTAGAAGGATGCACCTGAAGCTGTCAAACGGAGGGTGGGAAGGACCAGTGTTATTCTAAATGCTTTGGTACTGTGAGCATTTGTTATAATAAACCAGCATTACACTGGTAATAATAATAATAAAAAGCACTTTAAAAACTTGTTAAGGGCTGGCCCTGTAGCACAGTGGTTGTTAAGCACAGTGCATTGGCAGTGAGATTCCACATTGCTGACGGCAGTTCAGATCCCAGCCTTGGTAGTTTGGAAAACATTCCAGGTGCATGTGTGTGTAGCCCACAGTGGTGGTGGTGGGGGGTACTCTCTTTCCCTCTCTCTGACAAGTACACAGACCCTCTGGCAAAACAAACGAACAAACAAAGTTGTCATTGTGTAAAAAAGATACATGAAAAAAATAATAACTAAAAGAATCAATGGCTGCATCTTCTGTGACTCAGAGGACGGGAACTGCGCCTCTCCAGGGATTCTCATCGTCTGTGTCATGCTCTGTGGTCAGAAATGGGCATGTCCGCCTTCACTGGAGAACGGCGTCCCTGAGGTGTCTGGCTAACTCCTTGCAGCCAGCAGCCAGGGCAGCTCAGGAAGGCTGAGTTGACTGAGCAAAAGCCATACCCTGCACATCCGGGGCACAAAGCCTGCCAGCTCCCAGGACTGGGTGAGAACATGCATGCAGGGTGCCCTGCAGTGAGAAGAGTGGGCAGTGCCAGATGGGGAATAAGCTCACCTGAAGTAGGCTGAGGCCCAGCCGTCAGGACACCTGTGTTGGTCAGGATGCTCTCTCTGGGCAGGAGCACCCCGACACCCTCAGTCCTAGGACATCCCCCTGCCCCAAACACCCCTGGGGTTAAAACTGTGGTCTTCCTCTCCCCTGTTCAAAGAGAGATGTCTGAGTTGAAAGAACCCTTGGAGGCCATCTAGTCAAGTATTGTGCAATAATAATTTACTAAATACTCTTTTTTATGTGCTAAGGGTCAGGGCTAAAGAAAGCAGCCCCCTTGTCAGAATTCAAATTCTAGCGGGGAAGGGAAAAATCTGACCATGCAGCTCTAAGTCAGTACCATCACAGTAAAGTCGGAGGTGAACATCATGCACTGGGAACAGGGCACTCAACTCAGACTCGAGGGGGTGAGAATGGATGTCAGAGAAGGCTTCCCAGGGTAGTAGAGGCTAAGAGCCATGCCTGGAGGGGTGAGGGAGAGAGACCAGGCCAAAGAGACCACACCACAGCCTTCTTTCTGCTTACCAGAAAGGCTCTTCCTGTGGTGCTTTCCTGTAGCCACTGTTTTGGAATATATGAACTTAAGACTATACATTTTCCTCTGAATGGTGCTTTGGATACATCCCGTGGAAATTAGTATGGAATACTTGTTTTCATGCTCCAAACTGTTTAGTTTCCATTCTGATTTCCTTTTTAACTTCAAAGTTTTAACTTTCCAGGCATATAATTAACTAATAGTCTAGTTGTGGATTTCTACATGTACTTTAGTCTATGAACAGGATCTGTATGGTATTGGTTTTTTTTGAGAGAGATTTTTGCTATAGGGCATGTGTGCTCACTGGAGACACAAACATAGAGAGACAGAAAGCAAGAAATCATCCCCCAGGGGGGATGGCCATGCCACAATCCCTTCTCCTCCATTCTCCTCTTGGGATCTTAGGCACGCACGCACACATGCCCGGCAGGAGGTTTAAGCTGCCGGGTCCAGGACTTAAACCACAGTTGATTACGTGGGAGTCCAGTGACATTATGCCATTTGCTGGTTCCAATGGTATTGATTACAAAAAAAAAAAAATTGAGTTTTTTTTTTTGGTGTGTGTGTGTAGCTTAATATAGGATAAAGTGTTTATCCATGTGTGTTTGAAGAGAACCTAAGTTCTTTAGAAAGGGCAAACACTTCTGTGCATTTTAAAGATATATGTTAATTTTGCTAATCAAGTTCCCTCTCTCCTTATTTGCCTATTTGATTTGTCAGTTTCTGAGAGGCCTCCCAAATCCTTTCTCTTCTGTATGTGTGCCTTTCCTTAAGAAGGGTTTCTTTTCTTCCTTCTCTTGCTTCCCTTTTCTTCTGTTCGACCCGCACTGTTCTTCCAGGAAACTTTCCACAACGAACCCCCTAAATTCCAAGCACTGCTTCCTTGGTCTCCCCCCTTCTGCTCAGAGCTCATCTGCCACGCTCAGGGACTTTCCCTCAGCACAGACACACTGAGGGCCCCATCCTGGCACCCTGCTTCCCTCAAACCCTCAGACCTTACTACCTCCCCTCCCCTTCCCATCCCCAACACATGGCCTGCACTGCTGGGTCCAGAGACCTAGCAACAGTCCCAGGCTGAGATGCCAGGCACCTCTCACCTCCTTCTGGATTTCACTCTTGAGTGCAGAGATCTTCATTTTCATGTCTTCCAGCTCGTGGTCTGGGAAGGGGTGCACCTGGGGGCTGGCTTCAGACTCCTCGGGGGATGGAAACACTAAGTCGGCCAACGGGATGTACCACTTACAGTCATATTGTTGGTGCTTCCTGCAACCAAGAGGGAGGGAGACCTGAGCCACAGGGACATGAGTTCTTCAAGCCTGACCTACTGGGCCCGAAAGATTTACTGAGAACCTGTCAGCAGCAAGGGTGACCTCTTCCCTCGAGGAGCTCGATCAGGAAACACACACGGGGAGTAATGAGAGTCAGGTTCTTCGCCCATCCTCCGCCCACTATTACAGATGTTTTAAACATCCCTAACCACTAGGGAATCAAGAAGAATGAAGCCTTCTTGGTTGGGTTTATACTTTTTCCTATTCCCCATCCCATACCCTTCCCTGCTTCTAGCCTACCCATACTTAGCTCACATTCATTACCCTTTAGGCTACAGACAGAATACAGATGTTATTCTGAACATCTACTCCAACCACTAGAGGTCTCCTAAGTACTGTGTTAAGAATTAGAGTTCCATATAAGCTTAATAAGAAAGAGTGCTGGGGCCAGCAGGTGGCATAGTGGTTAAAGGTGCTGGACTCCCACATGGCCGACCATGGATCAAGTCCCAGACCTGGTAGCTTCCTTTCTTTACTTTCAATCTCTCTCTCTCAATCTCTCTCTCTCTCTCTCTCTCTGTTTCTCTCTGGCCAAATTGGAAAATAATAACAATTAAAATAAAATAATTTTTTTTTTTTTTTTTTAAAAAGAGTGCTATGGTTGATTAAAGATGTCTGCCACGGGCACGGGACCGAACACAAACTTATGTATGCTTCTTATTGCCATTTCTACCTTAGAACTATTTCAGATATGATCTAGTTCCAGGGAATCACAGAACGCAGTCACGTATGCTTCTTATTGCCATTTCTGCTTTAGAACTACCTCAGATGTGATCTACTTCCAGGGAGTCACGGCCTTTATCAAAGCTCACAGTAATCTCTCCTGCTCTGATCTCGTGCAAGGCTTAGCTGTGCAGCTCTCATTCTGGCCCCTCAGTGTGGTGAGCACATGGGCTTGTCTTCCCTGTGCTATAAGGTAGGTACTTGGCGCCCAGTACATGATAATGAATGAATATTGAATAACCTGTTCTACTCATGGCATAGAGCAGACCCACATTCCTGGCTACAGATAATGGAAGTGGAAAGGAGTTCTTGAGAGAGTAGGGTTCAAATCCTATCTCCTCCACTTTTAGCTGTGTGACCTTGGGCAACTTACTTACCTTCTCTGAGTCTTCTTTCATCTGTGAGATAAGGATAATAATAAACTACTTTGTGGAATTGTTGGGAAGATTCGAAATAATGTACTCAAGGCATTTGTCATGGCACCTGGTATGGCACAAGCCCTCAATAAAAAGCAGCAGTAGATATAATGAATATTCACAGAACTGCAGTTAGCAAAAGTTTAGAAATGTCTAATAAAAGGAGAATGCCTAAGTAAATTATGGCATATCCATTTGTAACATCATGCGGTAAAGTAAAATGATGATTATGAAGATTAGGCAGCAATAGGGAAAATGCTTATGACGTGAAATAGAAAAAGCAGAGCCCAAATTTGGGCATTCACTCTGATTACAACTATGTGAACATTTGAAAAAAGAGGGAAGGAAATACAGCAGCAGGAGACTGATGCTTATGTTCGGGTAGGTGAATGGTTTATTTCTGTAATGTGATTTATTTTTAGAAAAAAAAAAAAAAGGTTATGTAGCAAAATAAAATGTTCATAAATGAATGTGTGAGGATATGTATATGTGTGTGTGTGTGTGTGTGTGTGTGTGTATATATATATATATTTTTTTTCCCCCTTTGGAGAGGTTTTTCACTATAGGGCGCGTGCGCTCGCCAGACAGACAGAGAGAGACATAGAGACAGGAAGCGAAAAATCACCCCCCAGGGGGGATGGCCACGCCGCAATCCCTTCTCCTCAGTCCTCCTCTCGAGATCTTGGGCATGCACGCACACGTGCCCAGTGTGAGTTTTAAGCCACCGGGTCCGGGACGCGAACCGCGGTCGACTACGTGGGAGTCCAGCGACATAGCCACGTTAACTGTATATATATTTTTGAAGACAGGATCTCTGCATACTCTTTAGGCCTCAACCTCCCAAGTAGGCAGGACTGCAGGTGTGCTACCACACCTGGATGTTAAGGTGGGTAAGGTGGGCCAGGAAATGAACGAGGCATGCCATGTGGCCTCAGCCTACGGAGTGGCAGTGTCAACTAACACACACTAACATAGTTGGGCCTAATTCCTTCTTTTTTCTTTTTTAGTTCTGCTATAGTGCATGTGCACTGCTGGAGAGAGGGGGGGAAAGTGAGAAAGCATCCCCAGAGAAGATGCCCACACTGCAATCCCTTCTTCTCCATTTGCCTCTTGAGATTTTGGGCATGTATACGTATGAACCTGGTATGATGTCAAGCCGCTGGGTCTGGGACTCAAACCATGAAGTTAGCCATGTAGGGTCCCGCTGCCTTGACCACCACACCACCTAGTTGGCCCTTAAGTGATATGATAATTATTTATTTGTTATTATTATTTTTTAGTTTGACCAGAGAGAGAGAGAGAGAGGGAGAGTGACAGATTCAGGTCTTGAACCATGGTAGGTCAGGTACAAGTCCAGCACCCTTAACCACCACGCTACATGCCAGCCCCAACTGAAATACTTTTAACAAGGAATAAAAATACAGGTTGCCCCTGGTTGCTGAGGGCTCCACATGGGGCAGGGTCTGGTCCCCCCAGTTGTGACCCGAAATGCCTGAACACTCACCCTGCGGAGGTCTTCTTCAGCTTGGCACACAGTAGGACGTCTGTAAAGAGGAAGACGTGCCGCAGCTTTCGCGAGCTCTCCGACACTTCCACCAGGAAGCCGTCCTTCACCAACTGCCGCGTCTGAGGGAGATGGCACACCCCACCGCCTGCTCAGAGAGGTGTGCAGCCTGGGACCAGGACTCCACTTGGAGCACCATCCAGCTAGGGAGGGAGGCTAGGGGAGGGGCTGCTGGTTTAGAGCACTGGCTTTGGAGTCACACGGACACGGGTTTGAATCCAGACCCTGCTACTTCTCGGCATGAGAAGAACTTGCCACTTCTTGGGCAAGTTCCCTGGCCCGAGTCTCAGCGTAATCATGTGCAAAGTGGGGTCAATAATTCCTGCCTCGTGAGGTAGGATTCTCCATGCAGGTGTGGGTAAAACAGTGCAGTGTCTGGCTCATACCATGAGACCTAGAAATGCTGGCTTTCTCCCTTTCTGCAGCTACAACAGCTCCTGCCTCGATGGGCCCTAGGCCAGGAATGACCTGGTTTCTCTACCCTGGGGCATGAACGCCCATCCCCCAAGCCCCTCCCAACCTAAAAACCTGATCTAGCTTCAGCTCAGCTTTGACTGCAGACCACTAGGCTTCAGTTGCCTAAGAGGACTCATCCATGACCCTCAATGGGTGGGAGACCCTGGGCTATCTTCAGTGGGGCATGGCAGTGTCCTAGGGGCCCGTGGCTGCTTGTGACCTGGCTCCTAAGTGGTCAGGAGCATGTCGCTTCACTTGGGACCAAGGTTTCCTGCTCACACCCTCAGAGACCGCAGGCTCCTCTGGAGCTCTCTGGATCTGCCCAGCCCCGTGTGGGTGTGTACCGTGTGGGCTACATCTGCTGCAGTGTGCAGGTGGGCGGACTGAAGGGCCACAGGTAAGATGGCCTGAGGGTGAAGGGAGCGGATCCCACGTATCTGACAGCAGTTTGCGTACTGGCCCTGGTGGCTCAAAGACACAGGTGCATGTCCAAAGTCTCGACAGGATGGAGGAATGGAGACGGGACTGGCATGACCATGCCCCGCTGGAGAGTGTGTCCTCTCTCTCTCTCTGGTGAGTACACATGGCTCTGACAATTAAAAAGAAAAAGGTCCTGAAACTAATGGTGCTCTAAGCCTCCTGGAGAAGTTTCGGATACCCCCGGAGTGAAACAAACGAGTGACCTGCTGGGGCGCCGCAAACCAGAGCGGGACAGCACACAGCGACAGCTCTCCAGACCCCATTACTCACTCTCCAGACGCGGTCCCTCATTAACTGCCTTCCCGGGAGACACTAGAGGCTCGTAAATATAACAAAGGAACATAAGCCCAGTGAGCCTTCACTCCCAAATGCCACTTAATTACCTCGATTGGACAGAAAGCACGGTATCTGGGCCAGGCTGCTGACCCGGGAGGGTCACTAGCCCTTGGATTCTGCACGCTGCTTCCTCTCGCTGGGCCCCAGGGACCCGGAGCTGCTGTACCACATTAAAGTGCCCATGTGGGACACATGCAGGGTGGCAGCTTCGGCCACTTCTAGTACCAGCCTTTGGTAGCTGCCGGGTTCACTCACCTGGCTACACGAGTCAACCTGAAGTTCAGAGTTCCCACTCACCCCACCTCCTGGGCTGCCCCTGAGGGCACCAGATGGCCAGAGGGGCTGTTTGTATTTAAGAAAGTATGTGTGTGGGGGGGGGAGTGAGATACAGACCCGCAGACAGATAGCTCTAGGTGAAGAATCTGATTCTGACAATTATGGCTGAGACCTGTGCCAGATCTACACAGACTCGCCAGGTCTCGATTTCCTCTTCTGCCTCATTAGATTAGGATGAAGAGCAAAGGGACACTGGATTTAATGCTCTCAACCCAGGGCCTAAAAAGTGGTAGGCAATCAGGGTGACAAAGGGCTGAAGCCCCCTCCTTGGCTGGGAACGGGGGACCAGGGTTGGAGAGACATGGGGCACACCGCAGCAACCCTTGTGCAGGAAGGAGAGTAGGCACGGGGGCCCTAGTTCACCCCTACTCCCCAGCTTGGGTGTGAGGCTGTGCCGGTTCTAAGCTCACCTCCCCCTTAGGGGTTGTGACGGCAGTCCGGCGGGGATCGATGTCCTCATTGATGCTGGACAGGAAGTTCTGGGAGATGCGGAGGGCGTCCTGTAGCAGGGGGTAGTCTGGGTGGTCCACAGGGGTGTGCTTCAGCAGGTCCTGGAAGGGATGTGGCAATGAGTCCTAGGGCTCCATGGAAAGACGGGGGCGTACTCAATCCTCACTTAAGGAACAGGAAGGAGGCTACTCGGGGATCCGAGTATGTGTGCGAAATCTGAACTAAAATTTAGGGTCCGGTGGAGTCTAGTCTCACCAAGCAGCTGGGAAAGACACCCCTCTCTCCACCCACAGCTGCTCCAAGGACACTGGAGACCACGAGGCAGGGGACGGGAAGCAGGAAGAGCCTGGGTCCTGGGGAGCATTTGGCCAAATGTCAAGCTCAGTAGCCAAGCTATATTTAGGCCCTAGGCCGTTGGCATGGTTACTGCAGGCCAGGCAGCCGCAGTAGGGCTCAGGGACCCTCTGCCAATCTCCCCAAAAGGGGTGTTAATGACTCCAGCACCCTCTCACTGGACTCAGTCTTTCACTGGACTCCTAACCCCTCCCTGGCCACTTGGGGAGCTCAACTCACGTGCAGGACCAGGGTGCTCCGGGTGACTCGGTCGATGGGCTTGTAGAGCAGAGCTGTGGGGAAGGCAGAGAGGAGGCAGGGTGATGAAATACGGGCAGCTCGAGCCTTAGTGACCAGCTCTCTCCTGGTACCCGTCTTGCTTCCCCGCACGTACACCCACTTGCAGGAAGCTGAAGTGGGTTCTGTGGCAACCTGCACCTCCGTTCTCACTCCCAGGACAGGTCGAGCATCGGGAACAGGGGACGCCCGGCCCTGGCTGCGGGGCTCCTCCCCATCCCTGCCTCCTTGTCACTTCCCACCAGACCAGACGTCTTCGAGGGCTGTCCCCAGGTCTGTCCTACCTGATCCTGCACTCCCCACCCCGAATCACACAGCTACCCTTGCCATGCCCCACAGAGCTCTAGCGTACTCGGTCACACCAGGACCCCAGAATGAGGGAAGGGACATGCTGTTTTCCAGGGAGGGCAGCTCCCCAGGCCTGATCATGCTCATGCACTCCACCAGAAGACCTGGTACAGCCAGCTGGGAAGGACATGCTTCATTCTTTCCAAGTGTTTTTTGGGGGCCAGCAGGTGGCATGGGTTCCCACATGGCTGGCTGCAGTTCGAATCCTGAACCTGGCAGCTTGCTTTCTCACTTTTCCTTTCTCTCTCTGTCTCTCTCTGGTCAAATTTTAAAAAATAACAATAAGAACAAATGGAATTAAATAAATAATTCCAAAAAAAGTATTTCTTCTTTTCTTTTGCTATAGAACGTGTGTGCTCACTGGAGAGAGTTGAAAAAGAGAGAGAGAAAGTCCTCCAGGGGAGACGGACGAGCTGCAATCCCTTCTCTTCCATTCTCCTCTAGGAATTTTGGACACACATGCACATGCACCTGTCATGTTTCTCAAGCTGCTGGGCCCAGGATTCAAACTGTGTAGTTGGTCATGTGGGAACCAGCCGCCTTCACCAGCATGCTACCAGCTGGCCCGGGCATGCTTCATTCTGTCCCAAACAACTGGCTCCACCAGTAGAGGGGAAGACCCCTCTACATGCCTTTAACCCCCAAGACAGAAAGGCTAGGGACTAGGAGGCAGGCCACACCTCCCCAGAGCAGCTCTGCTCTCAAGCAGGTGGCATCTGAGGGACACAGATATCTTGAAAGCACTTGTGGAGTCTCAGAGAGGCCGGGGAAATGCAAGCTCAGCTAGGCCCCCCTGGACCACACCCTCCACAACCTGGACACCAGACCAGGATTGCTGAGCTACAGCAGGGACAGATGGAGGCAGCAGCTGGCAGACTGGCACTTGCACATGTCCCTCCTGTGAGGAGCTGAGTCCGCCCCCCCAACACGGGTGGTTCAACTTTGCCCTGCACCTGGAGGCTGCTGTCCACGGGGTCATGTCCTCTGGCCTCCTGCCAGGGGCAGTAAGAGGCAGGATGCTGGACGGGAAGGAGGAGCCTAGATTGGGTGTCCCACAGGACACTGGTGGTGACGGATCCTAGCGCTATGCTCATGGCCTGCGCAGCCTCCGAAGTGGAGTCCCCTGAAGCCGTAGGCATAAAGGCCCTGTGGCTGCTAAGGAAGCACTTCAGGAGCGGTTTTCTGACTGTGAGGAGACGTGGCCTCAGTGGCATGGCACGAATCTCATCTGTAGCCTTCGCTTCAAGGTCCCTGAGAATCACTAGGGAGGCTCTTCAAAAATACAGATGCCTGCCCTCTATCCCCATCAAACCCGGATCCCTGCAGGGGGACCCAGGGCGCCGGCATTTCGGAGGTGCTCCATGGCTGCTTCTGAAGGGCAGTAATGGCGGGAGCCGCTGCTCCGTGCAGATGCCTTTCCTGGGACGTACCTGCAGCCCTTCTCATGGAGCAATTTCTGGGGCCCCTCCCCTGGGCGGTGGGAGCTAGACGGACAGGGCCAAGCTTGGGGGACAGTGAGGGCAGAGCGCAGGGACCAGCTCAGGGCAGGGACCCATCTCAGGCTGTGTGAGGCACCCACCTGTGGCTCAGCCCGTCTTCAGGGGGAAGATCACACCCCAAGAATCCCAGAGACCCACAAGCAAGCACAAGTTCAGTGGACACCTGCCAGGGTGGGCCGAGGTGCAGCCCAGGGACAGCGGACACTGCACTGTCAGCCCTCTCTCCGTCCCAGGAGGAGGAGGGTTCTGACTAAGCTCAGAGGGCTGCACAAATGGCGGGTTGGGTTTCAGAGAGGTTATTAATGTGTCTCTAGTCACCTCCAGAGGCCACCTGACTGTGCCCCAGCCTCAGGCTGGGTGGGGGGAGGAGCAGCGGGGAGGAGGAAGAAGTAGGGAGAGGAAATACAGGAGGGCACTGGGCCAGTCAGATATGGGGGGACCAGGAGAGGAGCGTTTGTGCTCCCCAAGGCTCTTCCCTGAGAATTCAAGATTAGGGGCTCTTGGCCCCCAAACTCCGGCCCCTTTACTTGCCCCCTGGCCCTGGCAGGCTACCCTGCCTCCTGTCCCTGCTCTACTCACTCTCCCAACTCCTCACTATGCCGTTCCCGCCTTGCCTGGGACACCCACCGCCCACCGAGATGCCACCCCATCTCTTCCCACAAGACGCCTCCCCTAACCAAGACCCCGGCAAAACACCTGCAGGGTCTAAAAGTCAAGCCACTGACGTGAGCACCTGGTCTCCCTCTCGCTTGCAGGATACTCGCTGTGTGCCCGAGGGCCCTTAGTTAACAGCCTAACGTGCGTTCACTCCTGCAAGTAAACGGGAAGCAAATCTGACTGGCCCCGGTTTACTGATAAGGAAACTGAGGCACAGAGACATTATGTAACTTGCTCACAGTCACAAAGCTGTAAGTGGTAGTTGGGTTTTGAGTCGAAGTCTACCCACGCTCCTAACTGTGAGCCGTCCTCTTCCCCAGGGGAGGGCAGTACCTGTAAAAGCTCAGCAAACCCCGGCAGGTTCTCGGAAAGATCTGCCAGAGGTGAGAGCTGGCCTCGCTTGTTATCAGAGCGAGTCCCTACTAAAGAACCAGTTCCTTCATCCCACATTCTCCACTTTGAAAGTGACTTTGAAGACAGTCTCACAGGAGCCGAAGATGCCCTGAATGCTGAGGCCCAGGCCTGTCTCACTAAGACTGAGCTTCCTTTTGGGGAGGGAGGGGAAGCACAAGGCAGACCCCATTTCCTTTTTAGGGAGGCAGAGTAACTACTAGGCAGGCCAAGAACATTTCCCCTCCGCTCTCTAACGGGCCAGTGTATAGTTCAGCTCTGTTCTTGACCCCGCTGTCCGAACCTGAGCCGAGGGGCAAGGGTACAGGGTCCCGTCTGCCCAGCAATGAGAGTGACCACAGCTGTCCTGCTGGCTGGCTGGCGAGAGGCTGTCTCTGGCATGAGTGGTCTCCAAACCACGACAGCCCAAGAAGGTAAGGGCGGGGTCCTGCACGGCCCCTCCAGCACAGTGGCCTCCGGGAGGGAGTCCAGGAACCTCATCAGCAATCTTCCCCGAACTGACGCCCCTCCAGCTCAGCCTTAGGACAGGGAGCACCAGCCTACCATGGGGCCAGGGCCGGGGAAGCAAGTGACGGAGAAGGGGGCAGGACAGAACGCCTGCTGGGTGGGCAGAGGAGGGTCCTAAACCCAGCCACCTGCTGCTCCAACACGCATGGCCCAGAGCGGCTGGCCTGGAGGCAACACATGTGCCCCACACCCTGCCAAAGGCAGCTTGGGTCACCCCTAAGGCAGACAGCAGGGCCCATGGGCCCCTGACACCTCTCTGCCTAGGCGTGCTTCAGCCACAGACGGGAACAGCATGCGCCTGTCCCAGGACCCCCAGCTGAGGGAGCTGCAGAGAGGATAGCCCAGTCCCTTCCACTGAGCGGTGGGTGTGTGACCTTCACAAAGCAGCAGCCTGCCACACCCCCCTCCTGCCAGCATCACCACCTCAGTTCGGCTCATGGGTCTCAGGGAGCTGGGGACACACCTCCTCGGAGCACCCCGATTCCCGGTTGCTTCCCCTGCTGCACCAGCTGCCCACTGCCCCGCCGCTCTGGGAGAGGCAGTGTGTACGCCCGCCCGAGCGAACAATACCGCCTGCTCCACTCTCCTCGCTCCAGAAACAAAGAAACTCCCAACTTCTGCCTCCAGCCCAGGCTGGCACCCGCTCCGTGCCCAAGCCACTCTCCTACTGACCCCTCTCTCTGGCCTCAGGGTCTCCAGACCTGCAGGTACAGCCTGTCACTTTCTCTCCTTAGCCACCTCTCCAGGGAGATGCCCAGACCCTCTCACATGAACCCACCAATCCCTTCAGATCCTTGGGGAGGGGGGGGGGGGGCTGGTTCTTCCATTTCAAAGCCACCCTGCCCAGAGCAGCCCCCAGACTTCAGCTCCAGGAACGCTGGTCCAGCCACGCACCCACCCTTCCTTCTCTGCTGCCCCCAACCTCGGCAGACACATTCAAGCCCACTCCAGCCGCCTCCCTCTGTGGAGGGGCGCCTAGGTTACCATAGGTGCAGTTACAGCAGAAGCGGATGATGAGGAGAATCTCCATGGCAGCCTCTGTCCCTGCACCAGGAGCAAGCGGCCATCGCTCCCCACGCCCCGGCTCCCATCTGCAGCCCGGCCACTCAGACACCTTGCCGGCTGCCGCTGCACAGCCTCCGGAATCCGCACAGCCTCCAGAATCGAGCAGCGGCTCCCCTGCTCTTCCAGCGAGGGGGAGGGGAGGGAAGGGGAGGGGAGGGGAAGCGTGTGGAGAGGCAGGAGGAGGAGGGGAAGGGGAAGGGAGGGGAGGGGAGTGAGAAGCCTGCTGGCATCCTAAGGAGGAGCACGTTTGTAGCTGGCCGGCTGCCTGGGGCCGAGGCTGGATTCCTCGCATGTGTGCGCGCAAACACGCACACACACACACACACACACGCACGCACGCACAGGCACAGGGAGGGTGCCGTGTTCGCACGGCCAGACAAAGGAAGGTGACTGTAATCCAGCCCCAAGTACCTTCCATGGTGACGGACGTGTGGCTGTCCTTGGAGTCCTTGGGACCTTTCACTTTGAGTTCCTGCCAAAGGGAGGAGAGCAATCACTGCCTGGCCTGCTCCCGGCCACCCCCACTGTGAGCATGGAGCAAGAAGGGCTCCAAACCCGGGGTGCAGATGTGAGGAGAGGGCCCGCCTCTGCCTCACCACCTGGCTTCCCCTTGCCACACCTGATTCCTCCTGGAGCCTGTCGAGTCCAGTGGCTGGGGCAAGGAGGAGGGACTCGATGCCAGAGACAGGAAAGGTTGGCAGGGAGCCACACAACAATGAACGCCTCAGACCTGTCCCTAAAGCACCTGCCTAGCCACTTCAAGGACCTTCCAGGGAGTGGGCAACAGTGACAGCAATACCCCACCCTCGGCATCCCCCCCCCCAGAGCCACCACTCAGGGATCCACATAGCAGTCTTGCCAGACAGGGCTCGAGCAAAGCACCAGCGGGCCCTTGGTTTGTGAGTAACCCTTGAGGTGAGGGGCGGGGGCTGCACAGAGGGAGGCAGGGAGGTGGTGGCCCTGGGGCAGAGATGCTGGGCTCCCCGGAGCAGTCCAAGCTACACCCCACTGTATTCGAGGGACTCACCAAGCCCCACCCGACACACCCCACCACCAGTGCCTGTGCTGAGTATCAGAGAGAAAGCTACGAGGGGGCAACAGCCGACACCTCCCTGGACGCGACACCAAGTGGCCAGGCAGTGGGTGCTGGAAAGAGAGGGATGGCTTATCAGATGCCAACCTTTCTCATCGGCCTTTAGTGAAAGCGGTTCCAGCCCAGCCCTTGCTAACAGGACAGTGTGGCTGCAACCGGAGCTGTAATACAACCCTCACTTGGCAGGTTGGGTGCACAGCGCCTCAAACAGGAGGTCAGTGGGAAGATAGGGGGCGAGGTGAGGCCAAGGTCAGGTGCCCTGGCACTCTGCCTGGGAGGGAGGGGAATGCCCAGGCAGCAGGAGCACCCTTATCCTACTCCTGTCTCAGGCTGCTTCTAGACAGAGAAAACCCCAGAGACGGAGCCTGGGGAGAGAGTGTGTGTGTGTGTGTGTGTGTGTGTGTGTGTGCATGCATGCGTGTGTGGGTTACTTGGTTTCTCTAGGCTGTGTTTCTGGCTGGCGCCTGGATTCCCAGCTTTAGGGACATTTTCTCCGCACACCCCTCCAGTGCAGCCTCAAGGTCTGAAATCACTCCTGCTGCAGAGAAGAAGGGCCTAATTGCAATAATTAAGTGGCAGTGCCAGCAGGAAGCAACGGCGTCATCGCGTGAGTCAGAATGAGAAGCCACCTGGCAGAAGGCCACGAGCCTGGCTTTGCCCTCTGGGTGAGCAGGCTCTGAGGGGGCTTACAGATGGGTGCAGGGTTTCTGCCCATCTACGGAGAGAAGGCGATCGCCCCAGGCTAAGAGGAGACCCCACACACTCTGGAGCTCGTGATGACCCTGGGCGTGTGGGCAGCCTTGACAGGGCTACTCTGAACACAGACGGGGGGGAGTCCGGTTTGTTCCCAGAGAGGGCTGGAAGCTGTGAGGGGAAGCACCACTTCTCCAGCCTCATGACTCCGCGCAGTGGGACTTCCCCAACAATGTCGTCCCCGACAGAGGGTGACTCATACGGTCCATGAGTTTGGGAGAAGAAACTGAGCTCAGCCCTCCTCTCTCTGCACCAGAGGGGTAGACTGACACGGGCGGGAGGGGCCTGTGGCTTCCCCTTCTTGTCAAGGACTCCACAGATACATTTCATTTCAGATGTGAAGTGTGAGCAAGTCCAGTGTGGCTGCAGACCCAAACCCACATTTTCCAATGTGACTTTTCCTAGGAACTGCGCTGACACCTCCAGCCCCATCTGCCCGATCCTGTGCTGCCTCTTGGTGGATTCTAAACTTGGGCACGACCCGTCGCCCCAGCGGCTTTGCGTGTAGCTATCCCGCGTCTCACCAATTCTTCTAACATCAGTGTGGAGATGAGGAAAGCCCAGGGCCAAGAGGGGCCTTTAAGGCAGGACTTCTAAAACTGTACAAGTGTCTCCCCCTTCCCAGAACCAGATCTTCTCTTGCCCCGAGCTTGGGACTGGGTGCTGTTCCTGTAAGACTAGTGACTTACAGATGTCACTCAGGTCTTTTTGGATAAAGGGGTGAGCTGTGCTGTGTTCCTTAAGGATCCTGGAGCAACCATCTCCTCCCCGCCACTTCCTGGAGAGGAGTGTCATGGCAGGTGATGCCATACCTCAGGCCTGCAGAGCAGCAGGGAGGGAAGGCTTTGCTGCAGCAGCAGGAAGAGGCACATTTCCAGCGAGATGGCCCGGGGCTTATTCTCTACCCTGTCCTCTCTGGTTGTGGGCATGCAGAGCCTTCGAGCAGGCAAGGCTCTTATAAGATGGCCCTAGTCTAGATCTTTCTGATCATAAAAATCACCCAGAAGCTTGTTAAAATACAGACCACCAGGCCCCATCCTAAGCCTTGTGAATCATAAGCTCCAAGGAAGGTCCCTGGGAGAGTACATTTTAAACAGGACCCTGGCGGTCCGTATCAAGAAAGTTTAGGATGAGCTGGACAAGTCCAAACGCCTCATTCTATAGATGAGGAAACAGGCCAAGAAAAGGGATGTGTCTTGCTCCAAGTCACCACAGCATGGGAGACTACTACTCTCTTCCCCCCAGCCCCGTGTTCTTCTAACCTGAAATAGATTTTTTCAAAAAAATCAAACAAATTGATATTCCTGTATTAAGAGGGAAAATGCTAGGTGCAAGAAAGCAAATGTCAGGCTACGAGTTACACATCAGGAGAGCCACTTCCCTGACTGGCCCCGCAGCCCAGTGTGCCTGGGTGGCTGTGCAGGGGGCTGCCTACCTCTGAGATCTTCTGGAACTGGTTGTTGGACTGGCTGCACTTCTCGGCTGTCTCCAGAGCGACTTTATAGTTATCCACAAAAGCTTTGTACACGCCAAGCTGGCTGGCCTGCAGGGAGGAGACAGAGAATGGAGAGAGAGGAGGGTAGGAGTGGGACGGGGAGAGGATTAATGAATGGATGAAAGCTTAACCAGAGCACCTGGAGCTCCCTGAGCGCTCAGAACCTCTAACTCAGCTCCAAAGAGCTAGCTGGGAGCGAGGTGAAAGGCAGGGATGAACATATTACAGTATCCCTTTGAACTTGACAGTTTCCATGGAAACCGGCTCAGCCAATAAGGTTAACAAAAGAGTACCAGGGAGAGGGGAGCAGGGCAGTGCCTTTATCGGCATGCTAGAAATTCAACTCATCACAATTCTCGGCTTTCTTTAGCAACATGAAGGTCTGGCAGGGTTCGATGCCCCTTAATGTCTCACATCTCTTTTACATCCTAGAATTAGCAGGAGAGACAGGGGAGAGAGGTAGGCATGTGTGGCCTTTAGCCCTCCACTCCCCATGCTGAGTGCAGGGCGTAGTATTTAAAGGCGCAGTCCTTCCACTATCCCCACCTCCTCAGCCTGCAAGGAGCCAAAGGCCCTGCCTCACGAATGACACCTGCATGTCACTCAGAACCTAAGCAAAGCTTTCCATGCCTTCTGACCACATACAGCCACCCCTTTCTACAAAAGGATCATTAATTCAATTCCTCAAACATTTATGGAAAGACTTCTCTGGGCTGTGTGTATGCATTTCCTCTTAAAGGAGTACAAGGTAGATATTCAAATTGAAGTACAATGAGATACTCTTTCATACCCAATAGAAGGATCAAAATCTAAAAGTCTAATGATATCGAGGATATGGAGAAATACGAACTGCTACGTAAGGGTGTAAGGGTGTAAATTAATACTATTGATATTTTGAAAGCAACTTGTCAATAGCCAATAAGGTTGGAAATAAACACAGCCCGGGCCTGCTGCTTAGCAAACCAACGTGTACATACCAAGCACAGAGCGATGCTGCCCCGAGCAGCAGCTACACGCCACCCGCGGCCACTGAGCTCCCGAAATGTGACCAGTTTAAACCGAGAATGTGCTGTAAGGGCAAGAGACACACCAGGCTCCAAAGGCTTAGTATGTAAAAGAGGACATACAGTACTTTGTTTTGCACTACTGACTACATGCTACAGGGTATTTTAGGGGTCAGCAGGTGGCATGGTAGTTAAGGCAATGGACTCTCACATGGCAGATGCCGTTTGAGTCCAGGATTAGTGGCTTGAAAATCACGCTGGGTATGTGTGCATGTGTGCCCCAAATCCCTAGAGAACAGAGAAGAAGAAACTCTGGCATGCCCATCCTCCCAGGGGATGATTTCTCACTTTCCCTCTCTCTGTCTCTCTCCAACCAGCACACATGCCCTAGGGCAAAAACCTTAAAAAAAAAAAAAAGAGGATCTGTCGGGATACATTTTTTTTTTTTTTTTTTGGAGAGGTTTTTGCTATAGGGCGCATGCAAGCACCAGAAAGACAGAGAGACAGTAAGACAGAAAGTGAGAAGTCACCTCCCAGGGAGGATGGCCACGCCACAATCCCTTCTCCTCCATTCTCCTCTTGGGATCTTGTGCACACACGCACACGTGCCCGGTGTGAGTTTAAGTCACCGGGTCCAGGACACGAACTGCGGTTGACTACATGGGAGTCCAGTGACATAGCCATTATGCCAACTGCTGGTCCCAAGGGATAAAATTTGTTTTCTTACTTTCTTTCTTCTTTTTAGTTTTTGCAATAGAGAGTGTCACTCATCAGAGTGAAAACACTCCCAGGAAGGTAGGTCAGGCTGCAATCTAATCCGAAGTTTTCCATTCTCTAGGGATTTGGGGGCAAGCAGGCAAACATACCTGGCATGTTTTTCAAGCCACCAGGTCTAAAACTCAAGCTATATAGTTAGCCATGTGGGATCCAGCCATCTGAAAACTCCACCTGCTAGCCCTAAAATATATTCATTCAAAAAATTATTTAATCTGATTTTCAAGTTGCTGGGTCTGGGACTTGAACCATGAAGCTGGTCATGTGGGAATCCAGCACCTTAACCACCAAACCAACTAAAATTATAATAGTTTTATCTGTTTATTTTTACTTTGGCTTCACAAGCCACCTGCTGGCACTGAGCTATATTCTTTTTTTTTTTTTTTGAGAGGTTTTTGCTATAGGGTGCGTGTGCTCGCCAGAAAGAAAGAGACAGAGAGATAGAAAGCGAGAAATCACCCCCATGGGGGATGGCCACGATGCAATCCCTTTTCCTCCATTCTCCTCTCAGGATCTTGGGTACGCACGCACACGCACCTTGCATGAGTTGAAGCCACCGGATCCGGGACTTACCCACAGTCGACTACATGGGAGTCCAGTGACATAACCATTATGCCAACTGCTGGTCCCCTGAGCTATGTTCTTAAAATTAATTTACCTTGTTTATTTTTACTTTGAAAAAATGTAGCTACTTAAAAATGTTTAGTTACACAAGTATCCTGCAGCCTCTATTGGACAGCACTGGCTCTCTAGAGAAACCGGCATGTGTGTGCCCAAGGAGACGTGGGCCAGGGTTTTATTCACTGCCTCACTCCTCTTCCTCATAGTGGAAGGACTAGAAACAAATGTTCACAAACAGAAGAACTCCCACACACAGCCAGCAGTCAAAATGAATGAACTAGATACATATGTAGCAGCACGCACATGTTCCAAAACAAATGTGACTGGATTGCAAAATATGATATACATGTATACTCATACACATTTTATTTATTTTTTGAGAGAGATTTTTTTTTTTTGCTATGGGGTGCATGCCCTCACTAAAGATACAGAGAGAGAGAGAAAATGAGAAATCACACCCCTCCCCCCCCCCACGCCGCCCCGGGGTGGGGAGGAGGCACACTGTGATCCCTTCTCCATTCTCCTCTTGGGATTTTGAGCATGCATGCACACATGTAAGTTTCAAGCCACTGGGTCCAGGACTCGAACCGTAGTCAACCATGTGGAAGTCCAACACCTTAACCATTACACCTGCTGCTAGCCTCTGTACACATTTTAAAAGTACATACAATGTGGCCCGCCAGGTGGCGTGGTGGTTAAGATGACTAGATCCCACATGGCAGACTGTGAGGTTCGAGTCCTGAACCTGCAGCTTAAAAAACACACCAGACACATGGGTGTGTGTGCCCAAAATCCTGAGAGGGGAATGGAGGAGAGGGGATTATGGCATGACCATCCTCCCCAGCAGGATTTCTAGTGCGCTCTCGCTCTCTCTCTCTCTCTCTCTGTCTGTCTCTTTCCTCACCTGCTGGCAAGCTGCACGTGCCCTAGAGCAAAAATTGAACAAAAAAAGTATGCACTATGTCACAAAAAGATACAGATATGAGGAAGAGATGAACTGCAGACTGAAAGGCTACACATCAAATTCATGGGCTGCCTGAAAAGGAAGGGGGGAATGAAAGTCATCAGCTTCATTTATAAAGCTTTTTTTTCATTCTTTAATTGCCAGAGGGCATGGACACATGTCAGATGAGAGAGAGAGACAGAGAGGGGGAAAATCACCCTCCTAATAGGGACATGGTCATACCACAATTCCTTCTCCATTTTTCTTTTTTTTTTAAATAGTTATTTTATTTATTTATTATCGTTCTTCATTTTGACCAGAGAGAGAGAGAGAGAAAAGAAAGGAAAGTGAGAAAGCAAGCTACCAGGTCTAGGCCTCAAACCATAGTCAGCCATATGGGAGTCCAGCACCCTAACCACCATGCCACCTGCTGCCCCCCTTCTCCATTTTTCTATCGCATCAGGATTTGGCGCATGTGTGCACATGTGCCTGGCATGTTTTTCAAGTCTCTGGGCTGGGATGTGAACTGCAATCAGCCATATGGGATTTGGCTCCCCTAACCACTAGACTACTGGGCCAGCCCAGCTTTACTATATATATTTTTTTAATTAGAACAATATGTCATAGATCTTCAGAGTTTTTTGTTTGTTTTTAAGAGGTTATTGCCTGGGGCTGGCAGGTGGCATGGTGGTTAAGGGTGCTAGACTCCCACATGGCTGACTACAATTCAAGTCCTGGACCTGGCAGCTTGCTTTCTTGATTTCCCTCGCTATCTCTCATACTGCCCCTCTCTGGTCAAATTTAAATAAAGTAAAATCAAATAACTAAGAAAAAAAAAAAAAAAAGAGGTTATTGCCTTACGGTGTATGCACTCACTGGAGAGAGAGATGAGAGAGAGACAGAGACAATGAATGAGAAGGAAGTGAAAAATCACCCTGGGGGGATGGTCACGCTGCAGCCCCTTCTCTTCCATTTTCCTCCTGGGTTCTTGAGCATACACACACATGAACTCGACGTGAGTTTCTAGCCACCAGGTCCAGGACTAGAACCGTGGTGGGCCATGTGAGAGTCTAGCAATGTAACCGCTACACCATCTGCTAGCTCGGATATTCAGAGTTTAACATCTAGTAATTCTGGGAGGTGAGTACACAGCTGTTTGCTATGTTAGCTATGCATCTTCAGAGCGTAACACCTATTAATTCTGGGAAGT
Source organism: Tupaia tana (assembly GCA_026018925.1). Taxonomy (NCBI): domain Eukaryota; kingdom Metazoa; phylum Chordata; class Mammalia; order Scandentia; family Tupaiidae; genus Tupaia; species Tupaia tana. The sequence continues at coordinate 20,645,396 of JAKSZU010000011.1, forward strand.
TCTTACACAGTAGTTTCCTACATCATTCAGTGGATTTTCTCGTTTAACTTTAGTTTTTTTTTTTTTTTTTAAGAGTTTTTTGTTATAGGGCGCGCGTGCGCTCGCCAGAAAGACGAAGAGAAACAGAAACAGAAAGCGAGAAATCACCCCCCAGGGGGAATGGCCATGCCGCAATCCCTTCTCCTCCATTCTCCTCTCAGGATCTTGGGCATGCATGCACACGCGCCTGGCATGAGTTTAAGCCACTGGGTCCAGGACTCGAACCGCGGTCGACTACATGGAAGTCCAGCGACATAGCCGTTATACAACTGCTGGTCCCTAGTTGTGTTTTTTGAATGAACTATCAAGGGGTTACAGTTGCTGGCTTGTTGGGGTGGGGGGTGTCTCTACTTCCCACCAAGGTGCTAGGGAAACTGGGCAGCTCCTAGGCCCCACCCAGACCACTCTGCTTTCTAGAGAATCCTTCTGTCCCTCAAGGACCCAAACAGGCTGAGGAGGGAGGCTGGCCAGAGCCCTTCGAAGGCTGGCATGGGAAGGTGGAGTCCAGGGAAGCCAGAGACGAGAGTGAGAACCGAGATGCTTAGGGAGAAGCCAAGGCCAGAGTAGGTCTCAGCCCCAGAGGGGCACTTTTCTAACCAGACAATGTGGAGGGAGCAGTAGAGAGGGATGGAAGTCATTCCTTTTCCAGGGGAGTAATGGCCAGGCTGCCCCAAGCTTCAGGGGATGGGCTAGACAGCTGCTTTCCAAGATGAAGCACACATCACTGGTCTTCGTACAGGACGGAGTCTCCTTGGCCCCCTACCCTGCCAGGAGCAGGAACCGCCTGCGTGCAGGGGTCAAGGCCATCTCAGGTCCTGTCGTCTCCACAGTCACCCTGGGCTACAGGGCCCAAGGCCCGGCCTGCCAGGCCCATCAGCTACAAAGTAGAGGTTGCTTGGAAACAGCACTTGGCACTGGGGTGAGCTCATAAAACAAACAGCAGAGATGCTAATTCCCTTCTCTCAGTAATGAATAATCAAATGCCCGGAGACTTGAGCTGAAAATAAACTCCCTCCAGATGCCCAGCCAGCCTGGCCCCACCCAGACCCCTGCAAGCCTGCAGCCCAGGGACCCTGGGAATCAGTGCATGATGCTGGGGAAGGAAGTGGGGAGCAAGTTCACGGGCAGCCTGTGGAGCTCAGGCCTTGGGGGGACACAGGTGACAGCAGAGTCCAAGTGATGAAGAAAACAGGGTCAGCCGCTGTGTTCCAGCCACTCACTCTCCGCCCCAGGGTTGTTCTCGTCTGTCCTGAGGGCTGGCAGAGCAGCACCCCAAGCCAATCAGTCCACACTCCCAAGGCCAGTGATGACTGGGCGTGCTCCCCTCCTGAACCGGGAGAAGCACCTAGGTCTGCCATACCCTGCACTGTGAGGGTCTCTCAAAACCATGCCTTCTGGGGTGCCTCTTCCTAACCACGAGAGTCATGATAATGGCTAACTACTGTTACTTACCAATGTACGACGCACTGGGCCGTGTTCCCAGCAGTGTTCAGTCATGAACTCCTTACTCCTCACACAACAATCCAGTGAGGTAAACACTGTCATTACGCCCATTGTTAAAGAGGAGGAAGCCGAGTCACAGAGAGGCTGCGGGAGCTCCCAGTCACAGGCTTCATCTGTGACAAGGCCAGGATTGAAACCCAGTCGTGATCTGGCCCCAGCAGTGTAACCGGTCCCCACAGCACTGCTGGGCTTAAACAGCAGGACTGTTGGGACACAGACCTCGGCTCTGCGATGCCTCCTCCCTCAACGCCTGTGATGTTCACTTCAGGTCTCGACTGGCTGGACTGAAGAATGCCTAGAGAACTGCAAAGCATCCTGTTCAGCTGTGCCGGTGAGGGTGTTTCCAGAGGAGACTGCTGTGTGAGTCTGGGCACGTGAAGTGGGAAAGATTCGCCCACACCAGTATACCAGGCCTCCAGCTTGCAGACCACGTCATGGGACTTCTCAGCCCCGAAGGGCGTGAACTGAGTCCTCTGATAAAGCCCCTCTCGTTTACCCCCCCCACACAGACACACAGGGGCTACAAACAGTTTGTGGAAGAATGGAATTAAAGTACAAGTTTATTTGCCCCCCCCCCCCCCGAAAAGAAACTCAGGTGCGTGTGTGTGTGTGTGTGTGTGTGTATATATATATATATTTTTTTTTTTTTTTCATAATACTCATCTTCCATGAACGTTTTGAAGACCTCTCATATACCCTATTGGTTCTGTCCCTGGAGAATCCTGACTGCTTCCAGGTCCTCCCCAGACCTGCCCAATGGTCGAGGTCACAGTGTGTGCATTCATTCACGTACTAACTCACGGGCTGGTTCTGGGTGTCTGATAAGAAGAGAAAAACAGTCTGTCCTCAGGGAACTCATGATTTCTGAAACGACAGGCAGTTCTAAGAGCTGAGTGTTGGGGCACTCTCGCTCCTAGCTTTCTTCCAACACTAGCAGCTCCCCAAAGCCCCACACAAGGAGCCATCGTCAAGGAGAGACTCACCAGTTTCTGGAAGAGGTGGCCCATGGTGACCTGACTGTCCCACTGCTGCACCTTGGGGCAGAGGTTGTCGTAGAACTCCTTGTGGATCTCGTAGATGTCCTGGATCTTGTAGAAGATGGTCTCGATCTGCTGGATGGTGAGCACGGGCTGGGAGGTGGTGGCTGTGGCCTTCAGGGGTTTCATGGGCTGGGAGAGGAAGGACGGAAGAGGAGGGTAAATCAACCAGCGTATCAGCAGGCCCCGAGCAGACAGCGGCACAGATCAGCCCTTCCCGTCACCCAGTCCTGCCTAGACGAGGCCACCAAAGGCAGGGCACCTGAAGTGTGGCTTATATCAAGGAGCTGCTGCCACAGTGCCTGTTCCTGCAAGGAGCGGGAAGCTGACAGTTGCAGCCTGGCCCAGCAGCCTTGCCAGGCCCAAGGGGTGGTGCCGGAGCGCACACCCCACCCCACCACCTTGCCTGCTCAATAGCAGCCCGCCTGTGGCCTACTCTGGGTTTACTCATTGACTTAACAGGACCCACGTTTTTCTTCCACGATGGCCTCCTGCCCTGAGTCATAAGCTTCCTCATCACACTTCAATGAAGGGGAGGGTTGACTGGGAACTCAACCCCTTAGTTATTTCCTTTCAAGAAACAGACCATGGTCCTAGGACTCAAGGAGCAGAGTCTTAAAGAGACTTAAGACCAGTTTTAGCTTAGCTGATTTTTTTTTTTTTTTTGAGAGGTTTTTACTATAGGGTGCGTGCGCTCGCCAGACAGACAGAGAGAGACATAGAGACAGAAAGCAAGAAATCACCCCCCAGAGGGGATGGTCACACCACAATCCCTTCTCCTCCATTCTCCTCTCGGGATCTTGGGCACGCACGCACACGCGCCCGGCGTGAGTTTTAAGCCACCGGGTCCGGGACGCGAACTGCGGTCGACTACGTGGGAGTCCAGCGACATAGCCATTACGCTAACTGCTGGTTCCCATGATTTTTTTTTTTTTTGAGAGGTTTTTGCTATAGGGCGCGTGTGCTCTCCAGAAAGACCGAAAGACAGACAGAAAGCGAGAATCATCCCCCCAGGGGGGATGGCCACGCCACAATCCCTTCTCCATTCTCCTTTTGGGATCTTGGGCACGCATGCACATGCACCCAGTATGAGTTTAAGCTACTGGGTCCGGGACTCGAACTGCAACCAACTACATGGGAGTCCAGCAACATAGCCATTACGCTAGCTGATGGTCCCAGCTTCATTGATATTTCAAGTTCCCATCATTTAGTATAGGGGAGGAGCAGGTGGCATACATACCCCCGCTCCTACTTCCCACACCCAGGGCAGACATTACTAAATGATCACAATGATTTTTCCCACTGAGCGTGGTTGCAGTCTCAGACTCTTTCTCAATCTGGAGTTTAAACGAATATGAAACTTCTCTGTCATCCCTGCTTGTCTACACAAGATGCTCCAGGGTCTGCGAGCAGAAAGACTGAGGTGACAGATGGTAAATAAGGACCATCTCCCAGCACTGGCCGGAAGGTGAAGCCTTCACCGTAATGCCCAGTAATAGGACCGGGGAAGCTTGGGTGTGAGTTTTTTTTTTCTTTTTAGTGTTAATCTCTGTATTTTTAAAATCACTTAAACAAGTAAATATTTTTATAATCAGAAAAGCCCCAAAGATGCCACACTGTACTACAAGGCCCTGTAGGAGACAAGGTCTGGACACTGCCATCTAGACAAGGCACGGGGAGGGAAGGCACGGTGACCTGAGTCAGCTATGGCTGACGGCTGCGTGGCCCGGTCTGGGTTACTCTGCAGTCCCAGGAACAGCGAGAGAGAGTTAAGAGGGTGGGCTTTGGCTTACTAGAGCTGTCTCCTGCTGTGCCGCAGGATTAGATAGTGAGCTTCCCAACAAGAGAAGCATTCTAGCAGAGAATGGGTAAAACTGCTGCAAATGCTGGACTGGAGGAAACACCTGCCTGAGGGAGACCAAAGCCGGCTCCTCTGAGCAATGAGCCCTGGCTCACGCAGGCCCCAGCAGCCGAGCCCTGGCCCAGCTTTAGTCCACCTCCCCATCGGCCTCAATCTGGTGGTGGCAGAGGCCACGTCTGTCCACTAGAGGAACTGTCATCTGCTCAAAGACCAGACCATGCCCTCGCTTCTGACTCCCTTGTCTGCTGACCTCTAAAACGTCCAGACATGGACCAGCAGATGGCATGGTGGCTAAGGCACTAGACTCCCAAATGGCCAACCAGAGTTTGAGTCCCAGACCTGAAGGCTTTTTTACTTCCTCCCTCTTTCTCTCTCTCTGGTGAGCACACATGCCCTATACCAAATTTAAAATAATAATAATAATAATAATAAATAAAAAGAAGTCCCACCACAACGGGACTTTATTACATAATGGCAGGGAAAGGCAGCACCCCCTCTCAGTGCCAGAACCAACTAACTCCCCTAGAGTCCAGTCCTTGCTGGGGAAATAGGATGGGGTTCGACATGGTGCGGGCCAGGCAGGGTAAGTTTGAGTCCCCACTCTGCCACATAATTGCTATGGGCACGTCACTTAGCATCCCTGGGCTTAGTGTAACCAGCAGCCTAATCTGTAACACTGGGGTAGTGTTATCTTTTCAGGAGGATGGCTGGGAAGATCACAAGCCACAGTTTACATGAAACATCTAGTACGTGCCTAGCACACGGAGGGTGCCGATAGACATCACCCGCTACTACGTTACCACGTGCCCCACAAATAATATACCAAGTACCTCACGCAAGGCCAGACTAGAGTGTTAGTGGCATGCAAACTACACACAATCCCGGCCCCAGGGAGCTTCCCAGCTAGTGGGTGGTACAGACGAGACATAAGCGAACAATCTAACATAACGCCACACAGCATTAAGTACAATGAAGCAAAGAAGGGGGCCTTGGGGGCCAGAGGGTGGCCCGGCAGTAAAACGCAACACTCTTGTGAGGCTGGACCACATGGGAAGGCTCTGGGCTCATGTCCAGAGGCCTCCCTGAGCATACGGGGCAGGCATGTGCCCTGATCCAGGGCTGACAGGGACTGGCATGGACTGTGGTATCGAGACCCTGTTGGGGTGCTGTTTTTTTGTCACTCGCTTGCTCATGGGAGAAGGAAATAAACTTTTCGATAAGGTGTATGTGCTCATGTGCTCACATGAGAGAGACAGAGAGAGAGAAAGAGAGAGAGAGAGAGAGAAAGTGAGATGTCACCCTATGGTGGGATGGCCACACTGCAGTACCTTCTCCTCCACCCTCCTCTTGGAATATTGGGTGCACATGTACCCAGTGTGATTTTTCAATCAGGGGTCCAGGACTTGAACCACCAACTCAACCTTGTAGCATTCAGCTGCCTTAATCTCCATGCCACGCCCCCGCCCCTGCCTGAGAGATTTTTGATATAGGGTGAATGAACTCGCTGGAGAGACAGAGTCAGAAAGCAAGAAATCACCCTCTGGGGGGATGGTCAAGCCACAGTCCTTCTCTTCCATTCTCCTCTAGAGATTTTGGGCATGCACGCCCATGTGCCCGGTATGAGTTTCAAGCTGCAGAGCCTGGGACTCGAACTGCAGTCAACTACAGGAGAGTCCAGCAATGCAACCACTACGCCATCTGCTGGTTGCCTCTGTGTCACTTTTAAAAGGGTAAAGGGGTCCTGAGACAGGGCAGAGACGAATGGCTTCTCTAAGGAGGGGACATGTACCCTGAGAGGGAACACAAGGGCTGGGTCAGAGTTCCACTCACATTTCCAGTACACCTGGTTCAGGGAGCTATGGCCTTGGTGAGAGACCAGCTGAAGGAAAATGAGTGTGCAGTGGGGGGTGGGGGGGTGCCTGAGGCAGGGCTGGAGGCGCAGGCAGGGGCCCATCACATGGGGGAAGGGTGCAGCTCCTACCCTGCAGGGATTTAGGCAGGGGAGTGAGAGGGTATGATCTGCTTTTCAGAATCTTGAGGACTTTATCATCTATTTGGGTAAAACGGACCAAACAAATGAAACAACTGGGTGGATGATAAGAAGTGGGCGATAAGGGACCAGCAGTTAGCGTAATGGCTATGTCGCTGGACTCCCACATAGTCGACCGCGGTTCAAGTCCTGGACCCGGTGGCTTAAACTCACGCCAGGCGCGTGTGCATGCGTGCCTGAGATCCCGAGAGGAGAATGGAGGAGAAGGGATTGTGGTGTGGCCATCCCCCCTGGGGGGTGATTACTTCCTTTCTGTCTCTCTGTCTCTCTCTGTCTGTCTGGCAAGCGCACACGCCCTACAGCAAAAACCTCTCCAAAAAAAGAAAAAAAAAAAAGAAGTGGGCGATTATGCCAGCCTGGACTAGGGACACGATCAAACACCATCAAGTGGTTCCAAGGCTGTGTTACAGTGGCTTGGAGTGCTTCACAGAGGAGGTGAACTGGAACAGGGCCTTGGACTGGGAAGCTCTGAGCAGGTGTGGGTGTGTGGGTGTGTGTGTGTGTGTGTGTGTAGCAGGGAGGGCTGGCTAAGTGTGCCCGGCAGAGAAACAGGAGCCAGGACCCGGGAGAAAGGAATACGGGCCCAGACAGGACAGAGCTTGCCCTCAGGCGCCACGTGGCAGCTCGTCCTGTTTAACTGTCCCTGTCCCGTCCTCCCCACGGAGGAGGAATAAAGGAAATAGGGGAGACGACAGTCCCGGGAAGGCAAAGGGACAGGGTTTCTCAGAAGCTGCTGGAAGCCCGCATCTGCTGCCTGTGCAAAGACAAGACCCCCGGGCTCTGCTTCCTCCCAGACTTCCCACTGTCTACAAAAGGGGAAGGAACAGTTGCTCAGCAGCGGCCAGTCACATGGACGGGCCTGCACTTGGGGCACCACACGGTTCTCACAGCAAGATCACGACAAGATCGGGGACCTTTGCTCTCACCCCTGGTTTCCCATGGGGGGCGGGGGAGGGCAGGGTGTAGGCCCCCCGCTGCTGGGCCCCTAAGCAGTTATTTTCGGTTGTGAAGTCCCACATACAGGCCTCATGGCCAGGAGGGACCACCCTGAGCTCTGGGTCGACACTGCGCTTCTGCTAAAGCGCTAGCACACCCGCTGCCTCCTCCCTCCCCCCAGAATCCCATTTAATCAGAGAATTCCTAACTTTTTGGGAGATATTTGTTATAGCGCATGTGCGCTCGCCAGAGAGACAGAAAGTGAGAAATCACCTCCCAGGGGTGATGGCCATGCAGCGATACCTTCTCCTCTATTCTCCTTTCAGGATTGTGGGCATGTACACACACACACTCAGCATGAATTTCAAGTTGCTGAGTTTGGGACTCAAACCACAGTCAACCATGTGGGAGTCCAGTGCCTTAACCACTGCCACCTGGTGGTCCCAGAGGAAAATTCTTAGAGAGGACCCCAAGGGACCTCAATTTCCCAACTCAAGTACTGCTCAGGAAGACAGCCGCCAGTTCCAACTTGCCTGTGGGACGTCACACAGCCCTTTGTCTACTTGGGTCTCCCAGCAGCTGGCCTTTCGAAACAGGGGAAAGAAACCTGCCCACTTCCTCCATCTCCTGCCCTAGAAGGCCCAGAGGCTGCCAGGAACATTTGGTTTGCCAGTGTATCACCTTGGTTACTTCTCACAGGTTACTTCCTCCAGGGAAAAAGACGACATTAACCTGCTTTACAGATAAGGAACCCAAGGTGCAACGGGGGTCTGGACTCCAGAGCAAACTTCCAGCATGAGTCTAAGGAGACCCCGGCATGGGAGGTACTGCGGGCAATGGCCACCCAACCTGCAGACTTGGCACAGGCTAGATGCAGGACAAGTTCACGTCCCCGTTTGAGCTGCGGAATCACAGTGCACTTGGTTCTCTGTCTGCCTTCCTTCACCCCCTACTGAGACCTCACTGTAACCTGAGCCCACCCAGAATTAGGAGGGTTCCAGAAGACTGCCAAACCTCACCCCTGCCAGCAACCCTCAGGGGAGGAACAGCTCAGCGTGGAGTCCCTGTCTGCACCTGTGTGTGTACACAGTCTTGGGTACACAGCCCAGCCCTTTGCATATCAGGAAGTGTTCCGCTGGAAATACACAACACTTGGTGGGAAGGAGTGTGGAAGAGGGGCACCCCTGGAGGGGATGCAGCTGGGCTGGGAAGGGCAGAGGGCTTCCCTCCCTGGCTGCTGAGGAGAGGTCTCCAGATAGCAGGGTGTGATTCTTTATCTCTGAGGTTTATCACTGGAGGCTGTGGCTGTGGCTGTGCAGGGGCCTGCCCCTCTTCCCGGGCCCTCCTCCAGCCACAGATCTGGCCTTCCAAACAGTCCCTCCCTTGCACCAAGCAGGAACCAGGTTGAACAGGTTGGAGTGTTTGCCATTCCTGACCTGGGAGTGCTTCCTTTGCCCTTCCCTCAGGACAGGCCCCAGCCCTAAGGTTTGTGTCTTTGGGCCTAAAGTGTCACAAAGGCAAAGCAGGGAGGGGCGGCCTTAGGCCCTGAACCTGTGATGAGGAGGCCCAAGGACCAGGACGGCAGCCTGGAATAAGAGAGGCTGGCAATGACTGGGAAGGGATGTGTAGACAGAAACAAGTAAGCCCTAACCTGCCTTCTCTCCCTGCACTGGAGAAAATAACAGTATCAGAAGAGCTTCAGGTACAGATTAATTTAGTCCTTAATTTAGCCCCACAAAGAGAGACTATTTGCACACCCGGTCTGCAGATGGAGAAACCAAGGTACAAAGGCTCCCGCATCTGCTGAAAGTCTAGAACGATTACAGTAAGCAGTCAAGTGGGGATCCCAGCCAGGAGGTCGGGTCCCCTTGTCTGGATGCCTTTCACTCAGTCATGACGACTGTGCCCCCTTTCTTGGTAGAGCCATTTCTAGTTGATACGATACGTTTCACAAATGTCCGACTAGTCATCTGCCTGTCCTTTCTGCCACTAACGCCTGAGGGCCTTAAGGAGCCAGCACTGTGATGGGTCCCAAAAGGATCACCCGATCTTCTCAACCCCAAGAAGAGAGAAAAGGTAGTGGCATTATTCTCATCTTCAGATGAGGAAACGGAGGTCAAGGAGTCTACGCATAGCTTGCCTAAAGTCAGTGGTTTCAAACCCACAAAACATGTAAGATCCCATGTAGCCCAGTACATATTTGCATATCGCAAACCAAAAGCTTCATGAACCAGAACTTCCTATGTGTAATGCCTGCTGATATTTTATCATTTGTTTTAAAATGCTGGTTTAACCCACCCCACTGATTTCACAACCCTCTCTGGATTGAGATCTAACACAAAGTCGGTGCGTTACAGATGATCTACACACATTTCAACGGCTACCTCCTAGGTTATAGACGCCGCATCTCCTCGGACACCGGGTGACAACGTCTCACACCGCAGCGAGTACACACATATGTAAGAACGGGCTTCTAGTGATCTACACCTCCATTTCTTATCCCCCCTTTTCTGATACTATCTTATGTCTCAGACGGCAAAACACCCAGAGGAAAGAACTTTATACGCCACAATCACTCTGCATAATATCCAGACGCATCTAATAAGCACTTCCTTCAGAAGCAAAAACATCTCACCTCTGCCTGGTACTTTTATCTTTAGAAAACATTCTAATAGTTTCCTCCCAATCTGATCCTCACAATAATGCCTCCATCTTGGAAAGCAAATTGGGGCATTTTACCCAGGGCCGAGGTTGGTCTACTTCAATCCTCAGAGCTAAGGCACTTCTCAAAACACGGACACACAAGAACACGGAGGCCCTGTGTACGTTTCCTGCCGCAGGGCCTCGGGATGGCCCCTTTCCGGGAAAGAGGAAGGACTTGGACTAAGGCTCATGTTAAAGGCCTCGGTGTGACTGACTGATGGAGGCTGCCCAGAGCACAGTGTGGCTCAGGCAACTAGGTGCCCCCGGACAGCACTGCATCGCCATCGTCATGGGCGATGGGAGCGTTTGCCATCCCTAACCTGGTTATGCTCTTCCTACCTTTCCCAGAGCAGGGTAATGGAGTGTCACGGCCCAGAAGCACAGGTCTTTCCTGGCAATGACCCGGGCCGCCCGACGTCCAGCTGTAAGCAGAGCAGCACACAGTGAAGGGCTGACGCAGGTCCCCCTTCCTCTCCAACTCCGGAAGCAGGTTTAGAGTGTGGCACTGCCCGACGGGGAGGCCAGGGCGTATACTCACCAGCAGCAGGGCTTCCAGCTGGTTAATGTAGATCTCTTCACTGGCCAGGAACCCCGAGAGAACCAGCTTCCTCATCTCCAGGCCTTTTCCTGCTTCCACCTGCACGAAAACAAAAAAGCCACCAGCTCATGAGAAACGAGGCCAAAATGGTGAGTGGTCTGTTTTCTTGCCTTTTTTAAACCACCACTCTCATAGGACACCAGGTAGCATTAGGAAAAAACTGGAACATACAAAAATGTATGATGGATTCCAGCGTACATTTAGGAAAAACGACTATCCGTATTTCTACTGCTAACATCTCCTTCATTAGCTCCTTGTCATCTTCCTCCTGTCCTTTTCTGCATTTCCATATTTGATATTCATCCCTCCATCCTCCCGTCTGTCAGCGTAGCCAACCTTATGATGGTGAGTGAGCAAGGCAACAAAGGACCTGCCTGCTGTCTGGTGGGCAGCTTAATGGGGAGGGGGATCACGGGGCTTGGGAAGGAAAGTCAGAGTTGTGACTGAGGCAGGGTCTGGTCACATGGGAGGGCCCGGCAGGGGATGGAATCTCACTGTGGGGACAGAGGGGGGCTCTCAGAGGCAGTGGCACATACATCAAGGAGAACAGGGGTAGGGACCAGCAGTTAGCGTAATGGCTATGTCGCTGGACTCCCACATAGTCGACCGTGGTTCACATCCCGGATCCGGTGGCTTAAAACTCACGCCAGGCGCGTGTGCGTGCATGCCCAAGATCTTGGAGAGGAGAATGGAGGAGAAGGGATTGCGGCATGGCCATCCCCCTGGGGGGTGATTTCTCGCTTTCTGTCTCTGTCTCTCTCTGTCTTTCTGGCGAGCACACGTGCCCTATAGCGAAAAACCTCTCCAAAAAAAGAGAGGAAAAAAAAAATGGAGAACAGGAGTAGAGAAGAGGGGATGGAAGTGGGTGTGGGAGCCGCAGCCTGGTGGCCTTCTAGCTGTTCTTCTGAGGGTATCCTCCTGTCTCCAGGAGGCTCAATCCCACAACAGAAGGTGCCTGCTGTGGGCCCCTCAACCTTACCCCTGCAACCCGTGCCCCAGCATTTCCTCCTCACCCCACTGAGTAAGGCACAGAGCCACCCCAGCCTCGTCCTCCCTCCAGAATCCCTGCCCCTCTGTGGCAGTCATGCCCTAGCTAGCCCTGAAGGCCCACCCGTTAACACTGTCCAGGACAGAGAAAAGCCAAAAACTTTCCTCACAGAAAAAAATGTCTAATTCTTCTTGTCATCCAGAATCCCCAAGAGTCATTCCTGGCCCCTTTTTCCTTCTCCCTCTCTCCATTCTGCCACATTTAGTCCCCAAGCCTTTTGAAGCTTCCCTTGCTAATCTCTCACTGCAGATTCTCTTACCTGCTCTCTCCCTCTCTCCTCCCCCTCCCTCCTGTGCACGCATCAGCGCTAGATCAGTCTTCTAAGAATGCTATCTTATACCGACGCTTGTCAAGGACATGGTACTAATACTGAAAATGTGGTTGTTTGGGGATTCAATTAGGTTGTTAGTTCCTTTTTTTTTTTGCCCAGAGGGCACATGTGCCCACCAGAGAGAGGCAGAGTGAGATGGGGAAAGTGAGAAAGCATCCCCTGTGAAACATGGTCACGCCGCAATCCCTTCTCCTCCATCTTCCTCTTGGGATCTTGGACATGCACGCACATGCGCCCGGAGTGAGTTTAAGTCACTGGGTCCGGGAATTGAACCGCGGTCGACTACATGAGAGTCCAGCGACATAGCCATTACACTAACTGCTGGTCCCTTACTATTTCTGTAATATCCTTGCCTACACCCTGGATCTTCTCTTTAAAAACACAGTTGAGGGGCCTGCAGGTGGCATGGTATTTGAGGTGCTGAACTCCCACATGGCCAACCACGGTTTCAGTCCCAGACCTGGTGGCTTGCTTTTTCACTTTCCCTCTCTCTGTCTCTCTTTGGTCAAATTAATAAATAAATAAAATTCAATACATAAAATTCTTTCTTTCTTTCTTTTTTTTTTTCTTTTTTTTTGGAGAGGTTTTTTTTGCTATAGGGCGCGTGCGCTCGCCAGACAGACAGAGAGAGACAGAGAGATAGAAAGCAGGAAATCACCCCCCAGGGGGGATGGCCATGCCGCAATCCCTTCTCCTCCATTCTCCTCTCGGGATCTTGGGCACGCACGCACACGCGCCCGGCGTGAGTTGTAAGCCACCGGGTCCGAGACGCGAACCGCGGTCGACTACGTGGGAGTCCAGCGACCTAGCCATTATGCTAACTGCTGGTCCCAAAATTCTTTCTTAAAATAAAACAAAACACAATTGAGGGCCAGCAGGTGCATGGAGGTTAAGGTGGCTGATCTCATATAACCCATAGCATGGTTTGAGTCCCAGACCCAGTGGCTTGAAAAACCTACTAGGTGTATGTACCTGTGTGCCCAAAATCCTAAGAGGAGAATAAAGGAGAGGAGACTGTAGAATGGTTATCCCTCCTGAAGAGTGATTTCTCACATTTTCGTCATCTGTCTCTCTCTCTGGTGAGCACATGTGCCCTATGGCACACATACATACACACGCACGTGTGCGTGCGTGCCCAAGATCCCAAGAGGAGGATGGAGGAGAAGGGATTGTGGCGTGGCCAATCCCCCGGGGGGGGGGGGGGGGTGATTTGCTTTCTGTCTCTCTGTCTCTGTCTGTCTTTCCAGCGAGCACACCCGCCCTATAGCAAAATCCTCTCAAAAGAAAGAAAGAAAGAAATCTTAAAAAAAGAAAATGTCCTAAGGCCGAGAACAGCTGCTTTCCCCACTTGGACGACCTGCCCATGTGCTCTCACTGGCGTTCCCACCCTTTCCCCAGGCGAGAGGCTTAATTCTGTGCTCCTGTTAGCAGCTCAGGCGGCACGTCTGCACCAGGGGCTGCCGCTCCTGGTCTCTGAAATGCTGTTAGACCCCACTAGGTAGAAAATGACCACCCCAAGATGTCCACATCCTACTGAAACCTGTGAATGCTTTACCTTCTATGACAAAAGGGACTTTGCAGGGACGATTACGCTGGAGGTGGGGAGAGTATGCCGGATTATGCAGGTGGGCCCTATGTAATCACAGGCGTTCTTAGAAGAGAGAGGCAGGCGGGCCAGAGAGATGGGGGAGTTCTGCAGGGGGATGGAAGATGTTACGGCTAGCTTTGAAGACAGAGCACAGGACCATGCACCAAAGAACATGGAGGGGGGTTCTGAAGCTGCAATGGGCAAGCAAATGGACCATTTCCCTAGAGCTTCCAGAAGCAACGCAGCCCTGCTGCCCCTCTGGAGACTCCCGTAGGAGAGAATAAATGAGTGCTGTTCTACACTGTTAAGTTTGCAGCGATGTGTTTCAGAGCATTAGGAAACCGAAACAGACCCCGAGCTTTAGGAAAGAACGACAGTTATTCCTGAAGGCTTCACAAGCACCAGCATTGTGCTAGACCCTTTCCATGGATAAACCCCCTGGAATCTCACCATCTGGTAGGTGTCTTCATTGTCCCCCTGGGGCAGAGGGGTAGAAACTGTGGAGCAGCCCCTTAGCCTTACGGCAATACAGAGACCAGCACATTCTCAAAGAAGAAAACAGTCGGAACTTGGAGCTGACTTCCAGTCAGGTGGTCAGGTCAGGTCAGGTCAGGTCAGGTCGACCCTAGGTGGCCTCCCTGCTGTTTCCCAAACCTGACAAATGGGAACCCGCCCACCACTGGGGGCCGTGCTCCCCTACTGTGCACACTCACATCCTGTTCCCACCAACCAAGGCTTTGCCCCAGGGCTTGGCAAACACCCTCAAAGGAAGTCACTTGGGGCACTGAGCTTAACTGTCAAGCTGGTTCGACAAGCACTGAGGTGACGCTTGCTCTCTTACAGCCCTGGCCACAAAGCCAGCCTTCACTTACCCTGCCATGCGCAAGCCTCTTAGCCCTCAAACTCCTGCCTCATAATCCAATCTCCAAGGGCTGGTTTTGAAGAGAAGGCAGCTCAGGAAGACTGACTCCCAAAGGGCAATAAAATAGTCCTCCACCCAGATCCCTTTCTGGGCCACATTCACTTTGAAGTTTTGGCTGGATGGGAGCAGAGGTGCTCAAGAGCTTAAGGATATGGAGGAAAAATTTGTAAGAGAGATTTTTGTTATAGGGTATGTGCACTCACCAGACAGACAGAGAGACAGAAATCAAGAAATCACCCTCCAGGAGGATGGCCACGCAGCAATCCCCTCTTCATTCTCCTCTCGGGTTTTGAGGCATGCATGCACATGCACCCAGCATGAGTTTCAAGCTGCCGGGTCTGGGATTTGAACCACAGGCAGTCATGTGGGAGTCCAGCAACATAACCATTATGCCATCTGCTGGCCCCAGTATATAAAATTAAATTCTGCATGTTTTATTAACAGTTAGTCAATACCAACCAAAGGCTTCTTTCATCTTTGCTTTCCTCAGATGCCATGTTACTGCTTTAGAATGGTCTGAAATTCACAACTGTTTCTTTAGTCCTGTGGGACTGGTCTTGTCTCATAACACACCAGAGCTCAACATTCATTTGTTCCTTCCCCTCTAAGCACCAGGCGCTGGGAATACTAAGGTGAGGGAAAGCCTCTGCTCCCTAGAGACTCTCCAGAGGTGCCCACCACAACCATAATTCTAAAGGGTTCAGGGTCCCCACTGCCACAGCCATGCTGCCCCCGGGTCCCCAGCTCAGGGAAGCTGCCTCCTGAAGAGCTCTGTCCCCATACCACAGAGGTGATTTTAGGTGGCATCTGGAGATATGAAGGGGTCTTCAAAGTATTCCCAGAAAATACACATTACAAAAAAACGTATGCATGGATTTCAAAAATTATGCAGCCCCAGTAGGCTCATTCATCCTCAACATCTTATACAATCAAGTTTGTCAGCTTGAGGCTCCCAAATCAGACATGCAGTCACTCTGGTAGGGACAGTTTTTACAGACAAGGCTTAGCTAGGCCTGGCCTGGTCTTCCACAGGTTAGAGGCTAAATAAAGCCTCTAAGGGTTTGGTTCTAGGCCAAGCCCAGACACAATTTCTCTAGAAGCCTCCATCTCCTCCAAGACAACAGTGAGAATGGAACTAGCAGGGCCAACTCCTGCTGTGATTGTAAGCCCTGGGGCATTCTGCAGGGAGCAGAATTCAGCCCTGGAGCCATATCTGTTTGCAAGGAGCATCCAGCTGCGCTTGCTTGGAGTGGAGGCCACTGGGCCTGGGGTTGTGCCCGTGGGGAGGGCTTACACAGGACATCCAGAGATTCCTCTCCCTAGCACCAGGCCCTGGGGAAGTCTCTTTCAGCTACTTCTTCAGCAGAATTTAGAGCAGAGGACAAGGACAACCGCTGGGGGCCAAACCAAATTCCAGCCGCTTTCTCTGCTGGAGGGTGGGGTCTCTACTCAGGCTCCCTGATGCTGCATAAAGCTCCAGGCAGGCGCCCTAGGGTCCAGGCAGTGTTTTGAGAGTTCACTTACTCATCTCTCCTTCCCAATCTTGCCATCATTGCATAGCACCTGCACTATTATTTACTTAATATCATTTTTTACAGAAACTGTTTCCCCCAAGCTGGCCTGCCTGTGTATTTTTATAAATACATACATGTACTAGGGGAGTTTGCAAAAAAGCCCTGGAAAATGTGTATTGTGAGAAAATTATGTATTGGGTCAGCTCTAGTGGTTAAGGGAGCTGTACCCTACATGGCTAACCCCATGGTTCGAGTCCCAGTGGTCCTCATGGTTTGGCAGCTTGAGAAACACGCCGGGTGTATGTGCATGCATGACCAAAATCCTAATAGGAGGAGAGGGAATTGCAGAAACTTACTTTTTAAAAGCAGTCTTACCCTAAGCATTCTATCTGAAATCATAGGATGTACAATTCTTATTTGTTCTTTTCTTTAAAAATTGTTAATTACACTTATTATTATTATTTTGAAATTCTGGTCAGAGAAAACAGAGAGAGAAGGAGAGAGAGAGAGAAGTAAAGTGGGAAAGCAAGCTGCCAGGTTCAGGACCTGAATCGCAGCCGGCCATGTGAGACTCCAGTGCCTTCACCACTATGCCACCTGCTGGCCCCTATTTGTTCTAATATACATTAAAATATATACTATTAAAGTGCAAAATATATGAGGGGACTTGGGAAAGCGTGTAGAAAATGGAACTGAAGCACAAGTTTACTTCGCTGCAAAATTTTTAAAATCCATAGTTTTTTTTTTTTTTTTAAGAGGTTCTTGCTATAGGGCGCGTGCGCTCGCCAGACAGACAGAAAGCAGGAAATCACCCCCCAGGGGGGATGGCCACGCCACAATCCCTTCTCCTCCATTCTCCTCTCGGGATCTTGGGCACGCACGCACACACGCCTGGCGTGAGTTTAAGCCACCGGGTCCGGGACACGAACCGCGGTCGACTACGTGGGAGTCCAGCGACATAGCCATTACGCTAACTGCTGGTCCCCGAACTCCATAGTTTTTTCATAATGTGTATTTTCCAGGGAAACTTTGAAGACCCTCCATATGTCCAGGTGTCACCTAAAATTCGAATCACCACATACCTGGCCCATATTTTGCAAGACACTCAAATGGGGAATACAGGCACAGCCATCCCTGCGGGTGGAGGCAGAAGAGTCGTTGGCGGTTCAGACAATCCATTAAAAATTGGCACAGTATAACACCTGAGGGTTAATCTGCATTACAAAAGGGTTTTTATCCCTGACAAATGAGTTGCTTTAAATAGCAGCTTCTACAAGTCCCCTATCAGTCCTACATACCTTTAAATAGAATTGTACGAAAGTTTTTTTGGAAGGTATATATCACTTTACAGATGGGTGGTGATGTTGCTGTCAGTATCTGCATTATTAATTTATAGATCATTAACTCCTCAAAGGGAAGTCTGAGTTGAAAGACGTAGCAAACTCCACTTTCTCCAGTGGAGAAAGCCACTGCCAACCTCGCATCTGTCCCCCCAGGAAGATGGAGCACCTCGGAAATGACACTAAAAACAGGATTGATTTATAGGACTGGCATTTGGACACATGCTAAACAGAAGTACAACTGCTGAAGGTAAGTACCCCTGAAGTAAAGTAATAGCTGACAGATTGCTATTGGATTCTCACCGACTGCCAGGGCGGAGAGCACCAAGGCCATCCAAGGCCCAGGATGAGAGTGCACCACCCAGAAATACCCCCTGGCTATGCACAAGCGCACACACCCGAACATGTCTGCACATACATATGTGCACCCAGCCTCACCCTGACTTCACTAGAGTGGTTTCTCCTCTTCTACATCAGGCACCCTTTCATAAGGCCTCTTCTCATCACCCTACTTTTAGACTGCTGTATTTTTTAAGTCTGCTATTTGGCATACGTACTCAGAGAGAGACAGACAGTGAGAAAGCACTTCCCAGGGCGGATGCTACACCACGATCTCTTCTCCATTTTCTTGGGATTTGGAGACTGTGCACACACATGCCTGGTATGTTTTCCAAGCCTCCCAGTCCAGGACTCAAGCCACGCAATCGTGGCTTAATCCAGCTGCCTTAGCCTCCACGCACCTGCTGGCCTGTCACTACATCCCTATTATCTGTGCACCTGCTCCATGCTCCAAGTTCCTCAGAAGAGCCATGCTCGTTCATCTCACATTCACTCCATTGTCAGGCACCACGCCTTGACTAAAGTGCAACCTGACAGTGTCCGCTGAATGACCAACGAGCTTTCTTCCCACCTCTCTGCAGCCACCTTTCTTGTCTTCTCCAAAGCCGAGGCTGACAGAGGAGGAGGTGTCTCTAGAGGTGCTCAGAATGAGAAGGAGAACCTGGATTTCAACATTGAGGAACGACCCTTTCCTATGCTAGAGACAAGCCCAGGAATACCATGGCACCAAAGTAGAGAGGAAGACTCCATCCAAGCACTCACAGGGGCCTGGGAGGAATGACGTTTTTAGGTATGATATGTGTCCAGGCCCCCTGAGCACCCAAGGCCATCTCCTTAGAACACCTCTGAGATAGAAGCAGGACAGGAACTTGGTACACTCTTCATGACCTCCAACGAGACTCACTCCACGAATTCTCACTGGCACCAGCCATGCGCTAAGCTCTGTATAATATTAAGCAATGAATACAACATGTCCCTTGCCCTGGAGGAGAATAGGAGATAATTGAGGAGGCAGATGTCTAGAGTTCTGAGCAGAATGCAATATGGGCTGAGGCCCAGATATAAGCCAGAGTCCAGAGAAGGGGTGGGCCTGTGAAGCAGCATGTGTGCAGGGCCACATCAGGGCTCGGGAGGGCTTCCAAAGAGCCCATTAGGATCACCACACACCTCCAGCCAGGTGGGTAGGTGCATTCCTAAGCTCCCAGCTGGTGCTCCTGGTCCTTGAGAGACTTTGGCTCATCTTGTTCTGGTGGGGAGGCTGATCAGCCCCTAAATGCAGAGGCCTCCATGGGCCCTTGAGAGACGTGATTTACCCTCGGTGCTCCAAACCAGCACCAAATCAGAGAACCAGGGGTGGGGAGCTAGCCACTGCCAGCCTCCTCTCTGCTCCACACCCAGGCCTGCAGCCGCTGCTCCGCCCAGGCTCCGCACACCAGCTATCTATTTTTACCTCCATTAGCTCCTCCTCAAAGCCACGCTGTATGGTGGGCGGGACAGGGCTATGATCCCCATCTTACCATGACAGAGAGACAGGGTGAGGGAGGCTCAAAGAAGCTCAGAGACAGCCTGTGGTCCCCAGCAATGCTCTGCCCACTACTTCCTCCAGGGCCTACAGATGGGCACTCTATTAGGTAGCCTGGCTTTGCAGTCTGCAGACTCTTTGCCAGAGGCCTCACCAGTCCTCCCTTCTAGCCAGGGAACAGAGAAGAGTTAAGCAAAAGGCAGAGGTCAGAGCTCTTAGCAGTGGGCCAAGTGAGAGAAAGGAAGCAGGGAGTGGTGTACCTTCCAGAGGTGGTGAGGTGCCTTCCATGTGTCAGCCTGGAAGGGGCGGGGTAGAAGCTGAAGAGTTTCATGCAACCCTTCTCTTCTGCTGTACCTCAAGGTAGCCTCTCTGACAGGACAGGGCAGGACAGGAGCACTGATGCAGAGAATGGCCACAGCCCTACTGTGGGTGGGCCAGGGTCCAGCAATGCTTTCTGCCTATGCCCACTTTGGAAAAAGCACCTACCCACCTGGCTGGTACCTGAGAGCCAGCTATGGCCACCCCCTCTTCAGCTGATGCAATTCTTTTCTTTCCAGGAAGCTCAGTAGCCTCTGGTTCTTTTTTTTTTTTTTTTTTTTTGGGGGGGGGGGGTGCGGCGGAGGGTTTGCTATAGGGCACATGCACTCACCAGAGAGACAGAAAGCGAGAAATCATCTCACCACCCCCCCTCCAGGGGGGATGGCCACGCAGCAATCCCTTCTCCTCCATTCTCCTTTCAGGATCTTGGGCACGCACACACAGGCACCCAGCCTGAGTTTAAGCCACCAGGTCCAGGACTTGAACCATGGTCGACTACATGGGAGTCCAGCAACATAGCCATTATGCCAACTGCTGGTCCCAGTAGCCTCTGGTTCTTGACCTTTCCAAATGCTCTCCTGCCTCAGCCCATATGCGCCAAGTCCCCAGTCTCCTCACTGAGGTCTTCCATGGCCCATACTTCATCAGTGCCCTTATGCTATGGTTGCCATGGAAACAAGGAATTATTGCCCACTGGCTTCATGTCAGCCAGTTCCTCTGGGGCAGTGGGCTCATAGCACTGGCGTGCCCACCAGGTGACTCATGTCATTGCCAGAGAAAGTCCCTGGCACAGCTGGCCTGGGGAAAACCCGAAGCCACTCCCCCTGAGGACAACTGGTCCAGAGAAGGCAGCAGGCATTGCACCTCTCCCCGAGCAACAGCTGCCAGGAGAGTTCAACCCCTTGCAGCCCCTGGCAGGCATGCACCAGCCCCTCTTAGACTGAGCGAGGTGCTCGCTCTCAGTCATGAGGTTTGTGAACCAATCAGCCATTTCTGCCCGCACGCAGCACGCAGCCTTAGCAGTCTTGAGCTGCCAGCCCTGCCCCCTCCCGACAAGCATCCAGGGCGTGTCACATTCCCACCTTCACAGCCACCAAGAAGGGGGACCCTGAGCCCGGGCTGGTCGGGGTTCCCAGCTCACACTCCTCCAGGAGAAATACATCTTCATCCTCCAGAACCTTGTCCAAAAAGCCTATTGCCTCCTCTTCCTCTTCCATGGCAGCCGGAGCCCGCGGAGGGCAAACAGGAAGCAAGGTCCACGCAGTAGCAGCAGCCGCTGCCGCCGCCGCCGCCGCCGCAGCCCGGGAGCGAGGCAGGCAGGCAGGCAGGCAGGCGGGCGGGCGGGGAGGAGAAGAGCGCGCAGGGCAGGCCTACACCAGCATGCTGGCCTCCCCGGAGTCAGTCCTGGCACCTGGCCACCGGATCCCGATGAAAGGCTCCATTATGAACCCTTTCCTGCCACCGCTGTCCAGCCCTCCTGCGCGCCGGGCCCGGGCCCGCCCCCCGCGCGTCCCCACCCTGAGAAAGGGGAAGCGAGGCCTCGGGCAGCCCCGCCGGCCCGCCGCCTCTGGCGAGGAGCTCAGCCGCCACCACCGCCGTTTCGGGCTGTCGCAGGGCGAACGCGCGGCCCGGCGAGCCAGCCGGCGCCCCCAGCGCCCTCCGCGGCCCTCCCAGGCGTGCGCACGGGGCCGGGCGCAGGCGGGGCCGGGGGCCGCCGGCCACCGGGGGCTGCTCGGTCCTCCGGCTCCGCTGGTCCGGGCAGGCAGCCCGCCGGCTCCCCGGGCTTGGTCCGCGAGCCCCGCCGCTGCCGCGTCCCCAGCCCCACAAAGCCCGCTCTTTCTGGACTCCAAGGTTCGCGTTTGCTCTTAATACACAGGAAATGCACGTCTTGACTTGCGAGGTGGAGCCGCTCGTTCCCTCTCTGTGGTCACCCGGCAAGCGGCTGGCGGGGCTCTGGGAGCGGAGGAGGGAGGGAGGAGGCCGCAGACGGGCCGGGCGGGCGCAGGGGGAGGGCTCCTTCCCAGAGACAGGCTTTATTTACAACTCCCCGCCGCCCAGCCAGTCTTTGGGCCCGGGGGTGGGGTGGGGAACAGGAGAGCAGCTTCCCGTACTGCCACCCCCTCCCGCGTCACCGTGGGGTCCTCACCAGCCCACGCCCCGCTCTAACGCCTGCCTCTGCGGAGAGGAGGCGCAGGCCTGGGCTCTTAACACCTCTGCAGAGAGAAGGCCCTGCAGCCATCCCCGCCACGCCACGGTAGGGTGAACAGGCTGTGTGAAGGAGGGGTCGGACTTGCCTCGTCCCAACCCAGCCCAGTGCCAGCCAGGGTCCTCGGCACGTGCAGCTTGGCACCAAGGACCCGGGAGGTGCCACATCCCCACTCACAGAAGCTGAAACCAGCAGTACCCGCCTCCTTGGAGCAGTTTCTCAAAGGGGCCTGCCCCACCTGACCCAGGACAGGTAGCGCCTCCAGCCCTGTTCATCCCTCATCTGCTTCCCTCAGCTTCTTTAAAATTAATGGAGAGGATGAAGCCCGCATTCTGGTTCCCCTGCCTCGATCCAGATCCCGGACATGCGCATCCACCTATTCTCCTTGGCTCTGTAACAGACCTCGGGGCAGAGGCTGTGAATGCCGCCACCCCCCAGGGTGCAGGTGAAATGCATCAGTGAAGGGAGCCAGGTGGGACTGGGTGAGCTAAAGAAACCACAGCCAAATTTGGATGGCTGCCAAAGGCCATGCAGGCAACCAAAGCTGCCTGATCTCTGAGTGCTCTAAAAACGTTGGGAATCTGGATTCCAAGGCGAGCTCCTGGTTTTCAAATGATGACAATTAATTTGCATTATTTAAAAACAGGTGCAGCCCTTGAAATGAACCACATCTGCGCCGGGAATTAGCCCCACAGACCAGGCGCTGCCTTTCTTCCTGCAGCTGGTTGTTTCTCTGAGGGAATGGTAAGAGAAGGGGAGCTCCCTGAATCTCTCCTCTGTCCCATTTCCTCATTGGACTGGTCATCCTGGAATCAAATTCAGCACCACACACTACCAAGACACCCCTTCTCTGTGTAACAGGTGTCACCGGCGCGGTGTCCTGGTGTGTGGCTAGGGCCAGCCTCTCCTGTCAGGTGGCAGCTATAACCACAGGGTCAAAATGTCCAGGTCCTTCCTGCCGCACTGGGCACCTCAGCTGAACAGGGCCCTTTGCTGGGCCTCCAAGCTGGGTGGAAGGCTGAGGAGAAGGACAAGAGTGGATGTGGCTTCTTATCATTATCCCCCCAAAATTTGGTGGAACTCTGAGCTCTCATGGAGTTCCTGCCATTCCAAGACAGGCCCCACCCTGTTACCTTTACCAAAGCTGAAATGCAGGGACTTAGGGGCTCTCTGGGGGCCCAGGGCTGACAGGGAACTGTCCCACCAGAGTGCAGTGGAGGCACCCACCTCACACTCTCCTTCGAGTCCCTGTTTTTTCCCCTGTCCCTGCCCTGGCTAGGTTATAAATAGCTAGGGCACATCTGAAGGGCCCTTTCAGCCACAATTCCTCATTTGGTTCGGGCGGGTAAGGCCGTTCCCAGGGCCTGAGAACAACAGGCCTGGCATTCCCTGGCACACATGTGCCAGCTCAGAGCCCTGTGCCACAGGTTCTGTCTCCCGCCCTGCAGGCTCCAAGCACATGGAGCTGCCCATATGGGTCAGAACAGCAGGCGGCACAGGAAAAGGGCCTGAAATGCCACAGGCTCCTGTGTTTCTTCCCTGACCCAGGAGAGCATGGGGACCCTTAGAGATCTCCTAGAATCTCCCCCATTCCACCTCCCCAGCATGGTGGGATGGATACCCCCAAACCCTGACCCTCACAGAAGCTGCTCCCTGAATATCCAAAGGATCTCGAGCCCACTCCACCGCACTCTAGTTGGCTGGGAATCCCAGTGAGTAACTATAATGCCCCCTCCAATGGACACACACACTCCACGCAGAGGCCCTCAGTCCTCCCCCTGGAGGGAAGTGACTCACAGGTCCCCAAGGCACTCCCTTTCCCTTACAAAGGCCCAGGGCCAGTCCTGGATCTGGGCTTCCTCCCTGGGCCCTCCACGTACCTGCTTCAGCCTGGCTGGCTCCTGACCCTCCTCTCCAGAGAAGCAGCCTACTCCAAAGGTCCCTGAAATTGCCTCATTCCAAAGCCGGAGGCCTCCTGCTCCTACTCTGTGGTCTCTGTAGTCTGGACTTTGTCAAAGGCCTCGGCTCCCATGACCATGCAGGGCCTATGGGTGTGTGTGGGTGGTGGTGGTTGGGGGCGGGGGAGGGTAACTTGGAAAAGTTCATGGAAAATGTGTATTATGAAAAATCTATGCATGGATTTCAGAAATTTGTGCATCAAAATAAACTTGTACTTTAATCCTGTTTGTCCATAAACTTTCCCCTTATACTTCTGATCACTCCTTGGTTAGGCTGGCCCTTCTTTCTCCTGCCTCCTACAAATGCAGAGGCACCCACTCAAGCCTCAGGCCTCAGCCCTCTGCTCCTGCCTTCTCACTTCCAGGCCAAAGACAGCCCATTACCATGTCCAGGTGTCTTTCTGGGCCTAGGTCTGACCTCTGTACTGTCAGCTGGATCTCCTCACCTGGGAACCCCACCAGCAGCCCCTCAGCTCCACACATCCAGACTAAATGAGCCTCTCTCCCCGCTAAACCAGCTTCCCTTTCTGGCTTCCCCACTTCCGTTGGTGGGACCGCCATCTTATGACTCTTCCCTCCCTCAGGCCCCACACCCCTTTTACCAAGTCCTCTGGTTCTTCCTTCTTTTCTTTCCCCAAAGCTGCCACCTCAGCCAAGGTTTGCAGCATCTTACTCGTACCCGACTGCAGCGATATTCCACTTTGACTCCTGATCTCGTCCGTCCATTAACTGTTCATAGTTTGTTCATTCTTACCCAGAAGGCCTGGCATCACACACACACACACACACATCCACAATCCAGGGACATTGCCATTAACACTCTCCATCTATTGGGGTGAAGGATGGATGAACAAATGAGACAGTGCCTCAGCAGAGTGGGGACACAGGGCAAGGCACCAGCCCCACCAAGGGGAAACCCTTCACAGGAGAGGGGTTTCAGTGCAGCCTCTAAACGAGGGGACGGGGAGAGGGGCTTCTGTGCAGCGTCTAAACGAGGGGACGGGCAGCCAAAGGCTAGAAGGTCTAAAAGGAATAGGTTTTTCTTTTAAATAATTATTTTATTTAACTTTACTTATTTAATTTGACCAGAGGGAGACAGAGCAAGAGAGAGAGAGAGAAAGTGAGAAAGCAAGCCACCAGGTCTGGGACTTGAACTGTAGTCTGCCATGTGGGGAGTCCAGCACCCTTAACTACTGTGCTACCTGCCGGCCCCAGGAAGAGGTTTCTTGAGGAACCTCAGGAAGCATAGCTAGAAGACAGAAGAGGAAAGGGGCGGAAGGTGGACTTGGAGAGGCAGGCTAACGCGCACTGTGGAGGGTGAGGGGTACGAAGTCCTCACGGGCAGTGGGCATAGACTGAGCACCTGCCACCCACCAAGTCTTTGTCTCAGAGCCCGCAGTGGTACACGCTCCACAAATGGTCTTTTCTCCTACTCCCGCTCCATCCGTTCATCCCCACTCAATCACCAGGTATTGCCGACTGTGCACGGGATACTGTGCTAGTTAGTATACAGGATGCAGCCACAGATAGAGGACGCCATGTCTACCTCTGTGGAGCATTGGTCTCGGATGGTCTGACCACCGTGACCAACTCACAAGGCAGGGCTAAGGGAGGGGCACTTTCTTAGAACTACGCAGTTGAGGTACAACTCTTCTGGAAAGGACAGCATGGAAAGATCTTATTGTGATTCTAAATGTTCACACCCTCCCTCTGACTCAGCAATCCACTCTAGGGAATTTCTTTGAAAAAACATTTCTACAAGGACACAAAGATACATGCACAAAGAGGTTCACTACAATGATATTTATGTCAGTGAAAGGCTGGAAACACCCGATGTCCATTAGAGGGAACTGACTGCCTGATTCTGGTACATCCAAAAACTGAAACACTGTATATGAAGAGTCTTCGCAAAGCCCATGGAAAATGTGAATTCCAAAAACAACAGTTCATGGATTTTTGAAAATTATTTTTGCACCAAAATGAACTCATACTTTAATTTCATTTTCCATAAACTTTTTGAAATCCCCTTCTAATGTCACGAAGAGGAATGTAGTAAATCTTTCATTATTGGCAGGCAAGACGTCGAAGATCTATTAAGTAAAATAGCAAGAGTAAGTTGCATAATAGTAACAATATGGGCTCAGTAAAACACACACACGCGCGCGCGCGCGCGCGCGCACACACACACACACACACACACACAGTCTATACAGAAAAAACATGGAGAGGGCCAGCAGGTGGCATGGTGGTTAAAGGCGCTGGACTCCCACATGGCCGACCACGGTTCAAGTCTCGGACCTGGTGGCTTTCTTTCTCACTTCCTTTCTCTCTCTCTCTCTGTCTCTCTCTGATCAAACTGGAAGATGATAATGATAAAAATAATAAAGTTAAATAAAATAATTCTTAAAAAAAAAAAAACATGGAGAAACAGAACCCACTCTCAGCAGAGGTTCTCCCTGTAGGACACAACTTAAGGAAACTTCCACTTGCTACATTATATCCTTCTGTGAAGTTGTGTTTAATGATGTAATCAGAAAAAATAAATAAGTTTAAAAAGTACGTGTGGTAAGTGCTAGGATTGGAAAAATTGAGTGACCTCAGAGTGTACATGCAGGAGCATCTGATGTAGCAAAGAGGGAGTCACGGGAGTTTCTCTGGAGGAGGTGACATTAAAACTCACACCAAAAATGAATGGGGGTTAACCACGTGGGCAGGGGCTGAGGGGGAGACAGGGAAGAAACTGTGGGGCACAGTGGAATGAGTGGTCCAGCTGGTCAGCAGCAAGAGTTCATGCAGTCATTCCACCAAAATTTACTGAGCATCTACTACGGCGGGCACAGCTCTAGGCCCTGGGGACAGCACCGAGCAAGATTTGTTACAAAACTGGAAAATTACTCCCTCATGGAACTCTGTTCCAGTTGAGGAATTGGTCACCAGGCTTCAGAGGCGGGCAGGGGTCAAGTAGTTGGTTCAGATGGCAGTTACACTAGGGGTCTGGCTTTTACCGTGTAAGAGTTTCAGCAGGAGACGGCAGGACTGTTCTTCAACGCACTCCTCTTGCTGATATCAGATTTCTCTTTGTAAAACACTGCTCTCCCTGTGCTCAGCAGGAAGCCACTAAGTCAGCCCAGACAAGGACAGAAGGGCCCTAGCAGATGACTCAACAGATCACACTGTGGACAGTAACCTCTGAGAGGGTCAGGCACATGCTCACCTCCAGGCCTCTGCTAGACCAGTTTTCTCAGCCTGGAGCATCTTCTGCCTCCTCTCTGCCTATCCCTGGCTCTCCCAACTTTCTTGGCAGAGGCTCAAGCTCCACCTCTATGTTTCCTGGAGCTCAGCAGATCTTAGGGTGATGAGAACTGACCCCAAGGGGCCCACTTCAGGGCAGGCAGAGCCACGCCAGCTGCAAATGGAACCGGATTCATCATCTTCCTGATAACCTCGACCCTCCCTCTGGCCTTCTCTTTCTCTGTAATACAAGTCCTTTTTCAAAAATCATATATAGAGGGAGCTAGCAGGTGGTGTGGTGGTTAAGTGCACTGGACTCCCACATAGCTGACCATGGTTCAAGTCCCGGACCTGGTGGCTTGCTTTCTCACTTTCCTTCTCTCTCTCTCTCTCTGTCTCTTTTTCTCTCTGGTCAAATTAAAATAATGATAATGACGATGCATAAAATCATTCTCAAAAAAATCAGAGTATAATTATATAAAGCAAACGTCAGGTATAAGCCAGTACATGACACTGTTAATATAGTAAAACAACTAACAGAAACAAAACTCCCCTGCATTCTGGGAGCTCTTGCCAGCTATGTGACCCTAAGCAAGTCATTTAAACTCCCTGTGCCTTCATTTTCTCATCTGTAAAATGGGGATAATGGGCCAGCAAGTGGCATGGTGATTAAGGTACTGTATCTACCACATGGCCAACTAAGTGGTTCAAGTCCTGGACCTGGCAGCTTGAAAATCACACTGGGTCAAGGCCAGCAGATGGCATAGCAGTTACATTGCTGGACTCCCACGTGGCTGATGCAGTTCAAGTCCTGAATCTGGTGGCTTAAAACTCACACTGGGCGTGTGTGCACATGTGCCCAAGATCCCAGGAGGAGAATGAAGGAGAAGGGATTGAGGTGTGGTCATCCCCCCCGGAGAAGTGATTTCTCACTTTCTCTCTAAGTGTCTCTGTCTCACTCCAGCGAGTTCACATGCCATAAGGCAAAAACCTCTTAAAAACAAAAGAACATCTCAGCAGGTCACATGTGCAAGCATGCCTAAAATTCTAAGAGAATGGAGGAGAAGGGACTGCAATGTGGCTGTCCCCCCTGTGGAAGTGATTTTTCAGTTTTCCTCTCTGTTTCTCCATTGAGCCCTGTAGCAAAAATTTAAAAAATAAGTAAGTAAATAAAAAGTGTGTGCGTGGGGGGATGGTTACGGCACCAGCTCCAGGGCTGCAGTAAGGAGGAGTGCACACAGGGCAGGGCCTGGCACATGACAAGCCCTCAGTTGGCACCAGCTCTTCTGTTTGGCAGGCGTTTGCGTGTGTGTGTTGGGGAAGACAGAGCCTGGCCCATACCCAGTCTTACCTACTGCTTTATCTAACAAACCCGGAGCTCCCCCTGCACCAGCCCGTTCTCCAGTTAACGCTCCAGCAGCTCGCCCACAGATGCAGCTTCCACGGCACCTTCCCAAACTGTCTTCCTTACCAGTGCCCCGGCCAGATGTCTCCCGTTCTAAGGCCACCCCTCCACGATCCTCTCACTGATCCCTCACCTGATGTCACATGACTCCCCCACTTTGGGACACTGCACATCTCGCAAGGCCTTTGCACAGGTGGCCTTGAAATAGAGGAGTTATAGGAACCAGCAGATGGTGTAATGGTTACATCACTGGACTTTCACATAGTCGACAGCAGTTCGAGCCCCGGACCCAGTGGCTTAAAACTCACGCCAGGCGCATGTGTGTGCATACCCTCCCCCTGGGGAGTGGTTTCTCACTTTCTGTCTTTCTGGTGAGCACACGCGCCCAGTAGCAAAAATCTGTCAACAACAACAAAGAATTAGAAGAGCTACTATTTGTGTGGGGACATCCTTGTTCATGTTAATTCCCCACTGTCCCCAGCATAGTACCTTGTCTAAAGTGGTGCTCAGAAAAAGCCTTAGTGGAGGGAAATGGTCCCAGGAGGCTTCTAGGGCGAGGCAAGAGGTCTCCCAAGAAGACAGGTGAGTTCAGGCTGGGTGGAAGGTTCCTATGGAACTCAGTCCCATGATGTGGGATTGTAGGGCTAAGTATTGGGCCATCGGAAAGTCATGACATATTTTTCTATGCAAAAATGCATCATGACTTTTCCAACACCCCAGCAGAACCCAGAAAGCACACAGTCCTACCAATGAACGAATCTCTTCTCTACCTTCAGTCACCAGCTTCCGCTTAAGTCCTTCCAAGGACAGGAAGCACATTACCTATTTCATTGCTGGATAGATCTAACAGCTGAACCATTCTTTTTAATATTCACTTCCATCTTAGCTCACAGCAACTCTATTCTTATCTCACAGCAAGACAAGATGACGTTCGCTAACTTTAACTGGGTGATGTGTTCACATCGTTCACATGCAAAGAGGGCAAAAGGCCAGACAGTAACCGGCTGCTCTCCCACACTGCCGGGCTGGCCTCCCTAGCGTGTCACCCTGCTGGGGCTGTGGCTGTCAGCTTACTCAGCCTGGGCTCCTACATGCTGGGCCTGGCTTCCTGGGAGCCACCGCCCCACCTGAACACCTTCTGTCTTCCCTGGAGCCCTTTCGCCTTGCCAGGTAAGCCTTCTGGGCCATGTTCACTCACCACGTCTTTTCTTTTGTTTAAAAAAAGAATTATATTTAACTTTATTCATTTATTTATTTAAATTTGACCAGAGGACAGAGAGAGAGAGAGAGAAGGAAAGTGAGAAAGCAAGCCACCAGGTCTGGGACTCGAACTATGGTTAGCCATGTGGGAGCCCAGTACTCTTAACCACCACACTACCTGTAAATGCAACATGCCCCCAAGCCAGTGCTTTAGACTCTTACCTTCCTAACCTTGTTCTAGACCAGTGCTGGTCAACCAGAAGTAATTCTGCTCCCCAGGAGACATCTGGCCATGTGCGGAGACATTTTTGGTTGTCACAACTCAGGGGTGCTACTGGCACGTGTGGCAGTGGCCAAGGACACTGCTGAGCATCCCTCAATGTATGGGACAGTGCCCCACAGCAAAGAATGATCTTGTCACTTCAGGAGCACAAGCCCTGCTCCAGACACAGCCCAGATGCAGAAACGGAACTCTGAGGAGGGAGGAGGGGCGGGCCCCGATCAAAGCCAAATAGAGCAAAGGCAGGCGGGACACCGTTTTACCCCTGCTTTTCAGAATTCTCCTTCTTCCTCAGCCCACAACCCCCCCCACGGCTCTGTGTCTAGCCAGGGGAGTTCAGGGTCTAAGGGGACACCCTCACAGTGGGGGGAGGAAGACAGATGGTGGCAGAGTGGGAAACCTCTCTCCCAGCCACTGGCTTTCGCTGTGTCTCTCTTCTCCCTCGATTTCCCATGGTGGCACCTCCCAGAGGAGCCTTGCCCTGGCAGGAATGCGACTAGGGGCTGAGCCACTCCTGCCAGGACCAGAGCAGGGAGGGGCAGGCCCTAGGGTAGCCAGAACTGGGGGCCCATAAAAGAACGAAAGGCTGATGCAATCCTTGTCCCAGGGGCAGGCCCCACATGGTGCAGCACTCAGCATTCTCTCCGCCGTGTATGCACCTGGTCCTCGCCAGAACCCTTCCGGGTAGGGGGTGTTTGTCCCCACACAGAGATGACGGGACTGAGGCTTAGCAGGCTGCCCAAAGTCACACAGCCAAAAAGAAAAACACGCGGAATCCTGTTCTGGAGAGAGCAGAGGGCAGGGGTTAGGCAGACCCACCACTTGCTAGCCATGAACCGTAGGTGGGGCACCTCTCTGCACCCTGGTTTCCACACCTGTACAGTGGGGCCACATGGTGCCTGCCTCCCGAGATTGGGGCGGAAACTACGGGACTGACACCAAGGACTGAAACCGTGCCTGGCATTCCGTCAGTGCTGTCAAAGGGCCGACTCCTTCCTTCTTTCTGCCGCGCGGAAGAGAGTGGGAGGGCTGTGTGGCCTCCAGGCAGAGGCGGCTGGTCCACAACCCTGTGGTGAGAGGTCAACCGGAGAGTCCTCCACGGGACAGGAGGATGCCCTGGCCTCTCCAGTGGAGAAACTAGGTGACAATGACAGAAAGCAGAGTGGGTGGGATAAGGGCCTGCCAGTTCTCTGTGGCCTCTCAACACTCTGAAAGAGCACAGAGCCCAGGGCCATCCAGCCCCCGCATCATCCCCACCCCAGCGGCTCAGCCCTGTGGCCGACCTCCCTCCTGGTTTCACGATTCTCATTGCCAGGGTAGTTTAACACTGGGTGTGATTATTTGGCTGGCCACCTCTGACTCCCTCCCCGCCTCCCCAAAACTTCAGGGCTTCAGGGGCAAAGAATAAGCCTGGCTGGACGCCCCTTACATCCAGTGTCTGGGTCTGCAGAAGAGCTTCATTAACAACGAGGTGATGACCCTGGCACAGGGATGTGAGGGATAAGCCAGGCCAGACACGTGTGGTTAATCCCGGAAGACAGTATGGAGGAGGCGCAAGATCCAAGCCAGGTACGAAAGGGGGCATGAGCCATAAGAGGACGGGGATGGGGGTGGCTCCAAAGGGAGCAGAGGGTTGTAACCAAGGTGCCACGTCTACCCAATTCCTACTTCCTTCCTTCCAACCGGGACAAGCCAAGGGGCTATCCTAAGCCTTAGTTTCTTCGTCTATAAAATGGGGGCTCCCCCTGTGGCTGGAGGAGTCGGGTGGCAGTGAAATGCCCAGGCTCCCAGAACGGCACCTGACACCCAGCAGGGCCCAGGCAGTGTCCTTC
The DNA here is from genome assembly GCA_026018925.1 of Tupaia tana. Lineage (NCBI taxonomy): Eukaryota > Metazoa > Chordata > Mammalia > Scandentia > Tupaiidae > Tupaia > Tupaia tana. Next base: position 20,677,157 of record JAKSZU010000011.1, read on the forward strand.
TCTTTGCAGCAGGGACCCAGGAAGAGGAGGAATGAGGAGCAAGGCTGCTGAGATGGGGAGGCTGGGTACCCCCACCCCACCCGGGCCTGGCACACAGTCAGAAGGCGGAGCAGGAACAGCCTCAGAAACTCCGGGCTCCCCATAAGGCCTCCCTTCACCTAGAAGCACCTTCTCTGTTTTGCACCCTCAAAGCCTAGGTCCCAAGCGTCAGAAGGGACCCACAGAGAGAAGAGGGGGCAGTGATCCTGCCGGTTTTTTTTTTTTTCCTTTTTTTTAAAGAGAAATTTTTGCTATAGGGTATGTGTGCTCACTAGAGAGACAGAAAGAGAGAAATCAACCCCCCTGGGGGGGGTTGGCAACGCCACAATCCCCTCTCCTCCATTCTCTTCTTAGGATTTTGGATACTCATGCACTCATGCTTGGTGTGAGTTTCAAGCCACTGGTCTGGGACTCGAACTGTGGTCAACTATGTGGGAGTCCAGCAATATAAGCATTATGCCATCTGTTGGTCCCCCCAGCCTTTTTTTTTAAATAAAGATATTTTGCCATATGGCACGTGTGCTTACCAGAGAAACAGAAAGTGAGACATCACCCCCTGGGAGGATGACCATGCCACAGTCCCTTTTCCTTCAGTCTCCTCTTGGGATCTTGGGTGGCCACACATGCACATGCGCCCAGCATGAGTTTTAAGACATCGGGTCTGGGACTCGAACCACAGTTGACTACGTGGGAGCCCAGCGACATAACCATTATGCCACCTGCTCGTCCCAATCCTGCCCAGCTTTATCCTGAGACTACATTTGCCCTCCTGTCCTCCTTACTGGCCATCCCAGAACGACTTCCACAGTCTCCAGCTGAGAATCCCTACGTGCCTAGGAGCTTTGGGGGGAACACAGAAATGAGAGGAATTGGGGGTCCTGACTTCACAGGGCAGATGTGCCCCCAGAAACTACCATGTGTACCTCTCAAACAGCACAGGGAACTACGCCGGGCTGCAAACACCACACAGCGGAGGGGCCTGGTAGCACCACATCAGGGTTCCAGCACCACGAAGACCCAAGCTTAAATAAAGCTCTGGCCCTAGGGGCTGTGTGGTCTTGGGTAAATCATCTCACCTCTCTGAGCCTCTGTTTCATCATCTGAAAATGAAATGGTCATAGCACCTGTCTCTGAGTTGCTGCTGGGCACAAGTCTCTGAGCCGCTGTGCTGCTGAGAAGTGAGCAGATGAGAGAGACAGCAGTGACCATTCTGACTCACCTCCACCCTAATCTCTGGATTCTCCTGCCAGCGGGAGTCTGAGCTGGTGTAGAAACCTTACGATTTATAAACATCCTGCCTAACCCCATCACAGGGAAGCCTCATGGCGGCGATGCGGAATCAGGGGGAAGGAAATTCTTAATACTTCTGCTTTGCAGATGAACAAACTGGAGCTCAGAGAGGTTACGTGACATGCCTGAGGCCACACAGCCAGAAACTGGTAGAGCTGGACCAAAACCCAGACCAATCTTTCTCTCTGCCTTATGGTCCCTTTTTATTGCAGCCATTCAGAGGGGAGACTGGGGGTTCTGTGGCCTGCGGGGAGCAAGACTTTCTGGAAGAATCTGATCCCGGCTAGGGATCTATGTTCCCACTTGTCGGCTGAGGTGAAGAATCCCTGCTCCTCCTTCCCAGGGTGAAGCCGGGTCCTCTCAGCTGAACTAAACCACTGTGTTCTGTCGATCTGGCCCTGGCAGGATGCCCTGCTGAACCTGGGCTCAAATACCTCTGTGGCTTGCACGTCCCTCAGGCACAAAGCAAGCTGAGAGCAGCAGAACAAGACAGCAGAGGGCCTCGGAGTGATGAACAGGTGTCCTGCCGGCACCACAGAGACCCAGCTCCATCTGGGGCTACCACGCTCAGCAAGACTGACGCAGCCCCAGGCAGGAGGCTGGTCGCCAAATCAGATTCAGTCACTGTTCAGCAGATATGGGACCAGGTCCTTGCAATGCTCCTGGTCCCCCACCTCCCTGAAAGCCAATGAGATAGTCTAGTGGGCCCTGGTCCACAGTGAGCTAAATACCCAGAAAAACTGTCCGATTTTGTTCAAAAGTCTCCTGTGTTCCCAAGGCCCCAACAGGAACCCTGGCAGGGGAGGGGTCAGGCCTAGCCAAATAAGCACAACCAAGTAGCAGAAACCTTGGCCTTTATTCATTCATTCATTCATTTATTTATTTATTTACCAAAACATCTCCAAATACGCAGGAAGGAGGTGTTCATTCCCTCAAGGCACCCCAAAGTCAATAGCATTTTGTAAGGAACACTAGGGCAGTACTTGCGGAGTCCACTAGGTGGGGCCAGCGACACGGTGGAAAGAGCAGAACTGCATATCCAGGAGGAAAGGCCAGGCTGGCAAGGGTGCAGCAGGCTGGATTCTTAGCCCCAAGTTGGAGAAATGCTCCCCACCACTATCTTTCCTGGCCTCTAGCCAACAGCATAAAAATCAATCCTGGGGCTCCCAAGCACTTTAGTGGGAGGTGACTCTTGCAGCAACTCTAGAGTCGGGGTCCTCAAACCAAGTTATTCCTTCATGTGCCACCCAGGGACACAGGCAGCCACAACATGAAGTCCCTGCCCTGCAGCCTCGCAGCACCAGCAGGGACCTCTCCCTGCCATGCTGTGACTGCTCCACGAGAGAAAGCACTCAGCAGTACCTGTCACTGGGGAACTTAAAAATCAATGGCCAAACACACCAGCAGTGTGATCATGTGACAAGGGGAAGAAATGAGGACAAAGAGCAAGGGGACGAGGCAGAGAGGAAAGGGAAAATGGCAAAGACCCTGGCCCTGTACTGGGATCGTACGGGGCACCCTCCTGCACCTGCTCCCATCGAGGTAAGAGCTGGGCTCCCCAGGGGGTTCTCTGAGCCCGGCTATGGTCTGAGACCTGAAGGCGGAAATGGAAAACCAGCATTTTCTCCTTGCTTTCCCCTGGCTGACCTCGGTTCAAGTCTCAGAACACTCCCTCAGTTACAAAATCCCCTCCCTTGTGTGCTCAAGACAGCTGTCTTTAACTGACCACCCCTTCTTAAAATGACAGGGCAACGACACCCCAGAATGCCAGCTGTGGGCAGGGGACCTGAAGCTGACCGACACCCGCGCCCATCCCCTCCACCTCCCACTGCCCCCCACCATCTCCTCCCTAACTTCCACTGCCAGGCAGCACCGAGCTGCCTCGGCCCTTGTTGCCACGGCAACAGTGTGGCTTCCCCCAAGTGAGAAGCCGGTTGCCAAGGCCCTTGTTGCCAAAGGCTATAACAGCCACCCCGGTGTGTGAAGAGGGGTGAGAGCTCTGTGGAGGGGTGGGGGGGTGGCACAGAGGCTGGCAAGGGAAGAAGCAGGGGGTTCTTGAGAAATGGTGGGGCTTGGACAGCCCCTCCCTGCAGGAGGGGACAGCAGTGCACACCCTCTCGGGCCTGCTCCCCTAGGGACATTCGAGGGAGAAGGGGGGGACAGCCACAAAACGCCTGGACTAGCCTGGACCAAGCAGGTACGGCACTCCAACCGCTCTTCCCTCCAGTGCACACGCCACCAAAGAGCGGCTTGGGTTCTTCCCAACTCCAGAGAAGCAGCCCTCGGGACTCTGTCCTGCTTGTTCCTGTCGCAGACACATGTACACGAGCTGGGCCCTGACAGTTTCTGTTGCCAGGAACAGCATTCATTACGAGGATGCAAACCCTCCACACATGTCTATCTCCCCGCTTGCCTCAGAGCACGCTTAATATTCCTTATCAAATGCTTCTCTTTGGAGCAGAACTTGCATCTCGTGGACACCCTCGGCTGATTCCCTCACAGAGGGGGTGAAGGGGGCCTCACTCCTCAGAGATGCTCCAGAAGCAGTCCATTCCAGCCCTTGGGACCACCAAGGCCAGCCTTGGCTTCCCTGGGGCCACACCTGCACCTTTACGGCCCACAGTCACACATGCACACGCTGCCCAGCCTGGGTGCAGACAGGAGAGCCCAGTCCCAGCCAGGAGAAGGACCGGAAGGGAAAGCTGGCTAAGGAGGTGAGGGTGTCCAGGAGGCATGGGAGCAGATGTTGGTAGAGGAGGAGAACCACGTGCAGGGGTGGTAGATGGCAGCAGGTGGGGGGAGGGGACCCTGAGCCTGAGAGGGGCCCAGGACTGCAAGGAGATAAGGACCCCCAAGAACAGCCACGTCCAAATGTCCCCCCAGTCCCACTCCCTCGGCATCATCCTAAGCAGAGCCCAGCCCATGACACTCATGCCCCCATCGCCTCTTCCCAGAAGTCCCCTCCTCCCAACCCAGAGGGTTTCCCAGAAGGAAAAGCAGGTGTACCTACCCCAGGTGCCAGTCCCTCCGCTGGGGTGGGGGAGATGTTGTCCCCGCCGCCCTGGCTGCGGGCGCTGAGCTGGGGTGACATGGTGGGCGACTCGTCGATGTACGGCATGGTCTCTGAGCCCTCGGGGGGCCCCTTCTGCTCCTCATTCCCCTCTGCGTCGTAGTCGTCTGCCCCGTAGCTGAAGTCTGAGACAAGGAACAAGAAAGGCCACTGAGAGTCTTCCACGAGGGCTGCCAGGGACTGATAGCGCAGCGGGCGCCGCCGGCGGCCCCCGGCTGCCATGACCCCGGCCGCACCATCCACGGCCCGGGCCGGGCGGGGACTGCGCGGGGCCCGGGCCTGGCGAGGGGCCGTGAGCGCCAGCAGGAAGGCTGGGCACGTTCAGAGGCGGCCGAGAGCCGAGGAGGGGCGGTTCTGCTGCTGCCACCCGCTTAATAGCATGTCAGCGTGTCTTTCGAGCTGCTGGTTCCTTTGCCTCCTGCCTAATTCCACATCTAAAAATTAACAGTGGGAGCAGGAGGCAGGACGCTTCCAACTCTCCTCTCTGAGTCACCATTTTGCTTTTTATAGGGAAGGGGGGGGGACGAGCGATGTCACTTCCTGAGGCCCTCCTCCTTGGGTACCATTTGTACACTGAGCCCAGTCCCTCCAGGCGGCCAGGGCAGGTTTTGGGGTGGGAGTGAGAATGTGCACCGAGGGAGCCCTCACCCCTCCAAACAAGGCCCTGCATGCGGGACGGAGCCTGAGGCAGGCAGAGCGTGGGCAGGAGGCTGTGCTCAGGCCTGGCAGGGACACAGTGAACAGCCGACTCCTCAAAAGCCAGCGCTTATTTCTATCCTTTCAATGCAGGCTTCCTTCAGAGGAGGAGGGAAGGAAAGTCGAGCTGCATTAACCCCCTTGGTGCTGCCTGCACTGCTGGGGGGACCTCAGGGCCCACACACAGACGCCCCACTCCTAAGGACTCCAGGCTGGGCTGATGGGTGCAGGGCAGCACCTCTGGGCTTGGTCCTGGAAGGGTTAGGAGTAGCCTCCAAAAGGCATCACGGCAAATCACACTGGCCAGCTGGGGTCTCTCCTACAACAGAGAGAGGGGCCCTCCCACACCCCCATTCCTCACCCCACCTATGTCTGCTTCCACCAGCCCTGACTGCCCAACCAGGATGGAGTGCAAGCCGTGCTGCTTCCAGGGGGCTGGACTCCGGTCTCCTGAGGCTGGGACCACGGCCCCAAGGGGTGGAGGCCCCTCTCATACTCACTCATCCCCAAGCAAGGCTACGACTCAGCACGTGTATGGAGACCAAGGGGAGCTGGCACCAGAGTGGGCACTGTCACAGAAGTCACAGGACAGTCCCCCTGGGCTCTGCAGTGGCCCTGGGGTCAGCACTGGTCTCCCTCAGACAGGGCTGCCCAGCGGCTACTTTCACTTGTTAAATACACTGGGCACCTTCTGGGTAGGAGGCTCTGGGGCCAGGCATCTTGGGATGCTGCCCAGCCTGATGGGGAAGGCTGGCGGGGCCTGTCCTACCGTCTGCTCAGAGGTCACTTCCTCCAGGTGATCCTCCCCAGGGTCCCTGATCAGAACGCCTACAGCACATGGCCCCCAACAGCATCAGCCCTGCCCTTCTGTGTCTGAGCTGCTGGGGCGGGGGCTGTGGGTGTCCATCACTGCTCTGCACCCAGCCCGCAGCAGCCAGCAGTGGCAGCTCTGGCCAAGAGTGAGCAGAAGAAACGAGTGAGCGGAGGAACGCACCATCCGTCAGGTCTGAGGGCTGAGGTCTGAGCCCTGAGCCGGCCCTACCAGTCAAGTTCCCCAGGAGCGCCCTGGCTCCTCCTCCTCTGTCACAACACACCAGCCCATGGCAGCCAGCAGCCTGAGAATGGTGTCAACGGGTCAGCAGGCCACCTGGCCTGGCCATGATCAGTCCAATCTGGCCTGTTGGCAGCCACGGGCTTCCCCTAGGCTCGCGGCACCTGCTCCTGCTGACAGCCTCCCAGTCCCTGAGCTGATGGCCCATTAAGCCATCAAGGAACAGGGGGGCTGCTTTTCCCAAGACCAGTACGCATGCAGAGAGCCACAGGGCCCAGTGACACCCAGCCCCTGTGATGGTGTGTGCCGCCAGTTGGGAACCGGGGCCCACAGCCAAGGCTGGCAGCAGGTGAGCACTCGGTATTTCCAGGGGCAGGGGACAGAGCAGCAGCAGCACCCAGGCTGCCAGGTCTGGCACCGTGCGGGGCCTGGCTGTCAGTGTGACCGACCCACTTGGAGAAGCTCAGGAGGAAATGGAGACGCCATGTAACTGTCACCTCTCCTCCAGGAGGCTCTTAGTGCCCAGAGTCAAGGCTGGGGAAAGGAAGCCGTGATGGACCCAGACCAGAGCCAGGTTCTGATTCTGGCAGGCCACACAGGCTCTCCCAAACGCGCTGGTTCCCAGGGTTCACAGGAACAGAACTGCATTCTCCAGATTATTTCCTAAGGGTGGTGCAGAAGAGACAACAGGGAAGACAGTGTGGCTCCCGCCCCTGCACAGCCTGGCATTTCTGCAGGGCCAAGCCTTCCCTAGGTGTGTGGGACTCGTCCTCGTCAGACCATGGACCCCACCACCTACTGTTCCTTCCAATCAGCCCGAGGAAGCTAACACAGTCCTCTCGCACAGCTGTCACCTCGGGACCTCTGCACGTGCTATTCCTGTGCCTAGAGCACCCACCTCGCCCACTCGGTGAAGTCCTATTTAGCCTTCGATCCCTGCTCCGAGATACCAGCCCCTATGCGTCCCCCCGTGTCAGCATATTTTAAGTGTGTTTACAAACCAATGAGGAAAGGATGAATTTCTCAAATTTCTAAATGAGTAAGAGCAATAAACAGAAAATTTTAAAGAAAATACATCTCAGGGCCAGCAGGTGGCATGGTAGTTGAGGCCCTGACTCCCATATGGCCAACCATGGTTCAAATCCTGGACCCAGCAGCCCGAAAGGCACAACAAATAAATGGATACATAAACATATGATAAAAAAAAAAAAAAAAAGGTACTCTTGGGGACAAGCAGATGGCATAATGATTACGTCACTGTATTCCCACATAGTCGACTGTGGTTCGAGTCCTGGACCCGGTGGCTTAAAACTCATGCCAAGGATGTGTGCATGCATGAGAACAGAAGAGAAGGGATTGCAGCGTGGCCATCAATTTCTTGCTTTCTGTCTATCTCTCTGGCAAGCGCATGCGCCCTATCGCAAAAATTTCTCTCTTAAATAAAACAAAAACAAAAAACAAAGTTACTCAAAGGAAATACAAACTGTCTTTTTTTTATTTTAAATAAGAAATTTATTTAAACAACAAGCCACCTGACTTGAAGGGAAAACTATCAAGGACTCCTTTTTTTTTTTCTCTAAGAGTAATTTATTACTACTGGGGCCAGCAGGTGGTATGGTGGTTAAGGCAGCTGGACTGCCACAGGACTGACCATGGTTTGAGTCCCAGACCTGGCAGCTTACTTTCTCACTTTCCTTTTCTCTGTCTCTCTCTGGTCAATTCCAAATAAAATAAAATAAAATAATGACAATGAATATAATTAAATAAAATAATTCTTAAACAAAAGAGTAATTTACTCCTACTTAAAGACAGATAGCCCTAAATCTAACAGCTTTGTACAAAAAAGTTATAAAATTGCCCTTGGTTTTACAATGATAAATGAAAATCATTAAAATTCTTCAATGAAACGAGGTATGCAAGGTATGTTTTTGTTTTTGTTTTGTTTTGTTTTTTCGTTTTTCGCTAAAACAGTGAGAGCAAAATAACTTACTGGAATATAAAGATAAATGCTGAATGGGCATGCCACTAAAAAGGGGATATTTTCACAGAACCAATATTTTTCCCGATCCTGTCTCTGCTGTCAATCAAAACATACCACTGGCCATTTAGTTTTTAAAAAAAAAAAAAAAGCAGTATGTTTGTGCACATGCACCAGTCATTTTATTACAATAAGGGAATGGGGAAAGGAAAATGAAAGAACAGAGAAAACTATACTGCAGTACTCAGGATGAGGGGAAACCAAATTGTGGTTTTCTAACTGAGAATGTATTGTGGCCCTGTAAGAACACAGGTCTGGAGTAAGAGAGCAGACCCCTCCGGTCTGCGCGGTCTGCTAAGGAAACACATCAGTAGTATCTTTTTTTTTTTTTTTTTTGAGAGGCTTTTGCTATAGGGCGCATGCGCTCGCCAGAAAGACAGAGACAGAGAGACAGAAAACGAGAAATCGTTTCCCCCCAGGGGGAATGGCCACACATACACACGCACCCAGTGTGTGAGTTTAGGCCACCAGGTCCAGATTCGAACCGCGGTCCGCTACATGAGAGTTCAGCAACATAGCCATTACGCTAACTGCTGGTCCCATGAACACATCACTAGTATCTTCACCCTTCATTTCCAACTGTGCAGGTGGGTCCATTTCGTTGACTGGCTGCCCGTTGAATCAGAATATGATCTGCCCTCACTGACAAACCCTCATTAGTTTACTAAGTGGTGTATGCCTCTTCATTTATTTTTAACTTTTTCTTAATTTTCATGTATTATTATTACTATTTTTTTGAGAGATTTTTGCTATAGGGCATGTGCACCTGCAGGAAAGACAGAGAGATAGAAGATGAGAAATCATCCCCTGGGGATGGTCACACTGCAATCCCTTCTCCTCCATTCTCCTCTTGGGATTTTGGGCATGCAGGCACACGTTCCTGGCATGAGTTTTAAGCTGCTGGGTCCAGGACTCAAACTGTGGTCGGCCATGCAGGAATCCAGCACCTTAACCACCACGCCACCTACCGGCCCCTATTTATTTATTTATTTATTTATTTATTTATTTATTTATTTTAACTTGCTGTGCTCATCAGACACAACACACACACACACACACACACACACACAGAGAGAGAGAGAGAGAGAGAGAGAGAGAGAGAGAGAGAGAGAAAGCCAACAGGTCCAGGACTCGAACTACATTTGACCATGTGGGAGTCCAACGCCTTAACCACAGAATCATCCTGCCCTGCCACCTTCAAATTAATATGATTGTTATTCTTAGGCTTGACTCCTTCCTTGGGCTTTCTGTCTGCCATGACCGTGCCAGAGACTCCTCAGCTGCCACTGCACAGAGGAGGTACCAGGTCCTCACCAAACAAGCACACAGACAGCAGCAAGAGGAACAGCAGAAGTCTAATTTTCTTTTAGTTACCATTTTCCTGTCAAATCAGCTAAAATTTAAAAAATTATAATACTCAGAGCTGTCAAGGAATGGCACTCAAACTCTTAGAGGGTAAATGAAACCAGGACAACCTTTCTAGAGTCAATTTGGTAACTTGTATCAAAACGTCTAGTAGGGGGACCAGTAGACGGCATGATAGTTCCGTAGCTGGACTCTTGGGTAGTTAACTGCAGTCTGAGTCCTGGGTTAAAAGTCATGCGGGGCACGTGTGTGTGCGTGCCCAAAATCACAAGAGGAGAACAGAGGAGAAGGGATTGTGGCATGGCCATCCCCCCGGGGGTGATTTCTCGCTTTCTGTCTCTCCAGCAACCACCTGTGCCCTATAGCAAAAATCTCTCTTGAAAAGAAAAAAGCTGGGACCAGCAGTTGGCGTAATGGCTATGTCGCTGGACTCCCACGTAGTCGACTGCAGTTCGAGTCCCGGACCCGGTGGCTTAAACTCACGCCGGGCGCATGTGTGTGCGTGCCTAAGATCCCGAGAGGAGAATGGAGGAGAAGGGATTGCGGCATGGCCATCCCCCTGGGGGGTGATTTCTCGCTTTCTGTCTCTCTCTGTCTGTCTGGCGAGCGCACGCACCCTATAGCAAAAACCTCTCCAAAAAAAAAAAAAGAAGAAAAAAGCTCTAATAGTACAGCTTTTAACCCAGCATCATCTAATACCATGTCCTACAATATGAATTCCAAATGGTCACACAATAAAGTTACACAGTTATTGATCACAGGGATGTTCGTGATTGTGAAACGCTAAAAAGAATCTGAAGGGTTGATAGAGTGGCTGAGTAAACAGGACATTTCTACAAGATGGGTTGCTCAGTAGCCATGAAAAACTACGTGGGAGGCGGGACGGTAACAGCAAAACCTGATGCTCGCCGAGGCTGACCTGCATGGGAGGGTCCCAGGTTCATGACCAGGCACCTTCCCAAGTGTGCTCAACACACACATGCCCGCGATCTGGGACTGGCTGGGGCTGGGACCAGACTGCAACACTGAGACCCTGCAGGAATGTTGTCTCTCATTCATGGAGGAAATAAATAAATAAACTTTAAAAAAACTATATGATGAGGGCCAGCAAATAGAGTGGTGGTAAGGGTCCTGGACTCCCACACGGCCAACCGTGGTTCAAGTCCCAGACCTGGTGGCTTGCTTTCTCACTTTCTCTTTCTATCTCTCTCTAGTCAAATTAAAAAATAATAATAAGGGGCCGGCAGATGGCATGTTGGTTGCAGGTGCTTTGACTCCCACATGGCCGATTGTGGTTCAAGTCCTAGACCTGGTGGCTTGCTCTCTCATTTTCTCTCTCTCATTCTCTCTTGCTCTGTCCTTGTCTGGTCAAATTAAAGATGAATAAAGTTAAATAAAACATTTATTTAAAAAATGATAATAATGAATAAAATGAAATAACTTTATAAGTTAATTCTTTTTTTTTTTTTGAGAGGTTTTCGCTATAGGGCGCGTGCGCTCGCCAGATAGAGACACAGAGACAGAAAACGAGAAATTACCCCCCATGGGGGGTGGCCACGCCGCAATCTCTTCTCCTCCATTCTCCTCTCGGGATCTTGGGCACGCACGCACACGTGCCCGCCGTGAGTTTTAAGCCACGGGTCCGGGACGCGAACCGCGGTCGACTATGTGGGAGTCCAGCAACATAGCCATTAGGCTAACTGCTGGTTCCCTATAATTCTTAAAAAAAGAGAGAACCGTATGATGTATATTATTAGGAGAATAACAGCAAGGTACAGTATGATACTTTGCTTGGAGAAAGTAAAAAATGTCTGCACGGGCACAGAAGAAAGCCCGCAAATCTACCACACAAAGCAATTAGAGAGCATTCTGCTGTGATGACCGGAGCCACGGTGACCAAACTACTGCCATGAAGCAAAGATGAAGGGACAGACGCTGCCTGATGCTCCAGAGCTGCTGCGCCACACTGGGCAGTCCACCTCACCTCCTGCTAAGTGGAAACCTGGATGTTCTGCTCCTGAAGAGAACACATTCCTAGGAGGTACCCTACAGCCCTGAGGAAGGCAGTCCAGTGCAGGATACAACATCCTCGATGCCCGACAGGGGTCCCTCCCAGGCACTGTGAGGGGAGAGGACAGAGTGGGCAATGGAGGGGGCGAGGGTATGGTTGGAAGGGCTCTGGTGGTACTTGTCACTGTGGTTAAGAGCAAGGACCGGGGGTTAGGTGGCTTAGGTTCCAATCCATGCTCCCTCATTTCCTAACGTCTCCGAGCCTCAGGAGAGTGCCTGGCACAGGGCGGCCACTTCCAGATAGATACTGGTTAAACAACTGTACGTGAGGGGCCAGCGGGTGCTGTGGTGGTTAAGGCGCTGGACTCCCACATGGCCGACCATGGCTCGAGTCCGTGAGCTGGCAGCTTGCTCTCACTTGCTTTCTCCCTCTCTGTGTCTCTCTCTCTGGTGAGTATGTGCCCTTTAGCAAATTAAAAAATAATAAAATAATAAATAAAATAAATAATTCTAAAAAAAATAAAGAAACATCACCTCACATGAAAGAAGGATGACACGGGGGCTGAGCGCTCAGGGCTGCTGTGAGGATTAAACTGGATAACGCATGTAAAGCACTTAGCACATAGTAAGCACCCAATAAGTCTCAGCTGCTATTATTAATATTATTAATTGAATCTTGAAAGATGTGTGGGCGCCTGCCAGGCGGTGGGGGGGCTGGGAGCAGAGTTCTAGGCAACGGGAGGAGGCTTGGCAATGGCACAAAGCGTGAAACAGCAGGGCCCCTAGAGGGGACTATAAATAGCCAGCAAGGCTAGAACACTGAGCACGCAGGAGGGTGAGGTGACAGCGTTGGAGGAGTGGGCACAGACCAGCTCGCTGAGGGCCATGGGAGCCGAGCTCAGAGTGAGCAGGCCTCAGGGGGGTGGTCTGCTGCTCCGGCCACCCCTCTGCGGGGTCTTGCGCCATCACTGCTGAAGGGCGCTCGCTCCACAGCTCTCCCGATGCGCCTGCTGAGTCACGACTCCGTGTCTCCTCGGAGTCACTCAGGTGGGGGACCACATGTGATTACAAGGGTACCTGTTCCACGCCAGTAATGAGGCCTGTGTCCTCAGGGGTGGCCAGATGACAGGACAGGGGCCAAGCAGTGACAGAACAGCCATGACACCCGGGACGTGCTCTTTTGGGGCAAGGCAGCGAGTGGAAGGCAGGCCCTGGCCAGTGGAAGTCAGGCCCTCGTGCCTACCATCTTTAGCTCTGGCAGGTGCAAAGGGGGAGCAGAGGTGCCCAAACGGCAGGTGTCACACAGGTGTCAGGCTGGTTACCACCTTCTCCTGAGTCTGTCTAGCAACAACTACTGACAGACACAACCCAGAACAGATGCTGGGACCCCTCTGCCCAAGCCCCTAAAATAGATACTGAGGTAAGGGCTGGGGGTCCTTTCGATCTCTTCCTGGATACAATAAGAACCTGTGGATGGGGGTCAGCAGTGGCATGGTGGTTAAGGCCTGGACTCCTACATGGCTGACTGTGGTTCAAGTCCTAGACCCAGTGACTTCAGACTCATGCCAGCCACACATACCTAAGTCCCAGGAGGAGAATGGAGCAGAGGGGGTTGTGGCATGGCCACTTCCCTGGTGGGTGATTTCTCACTTTCCCTCTGTCTCTCTCTGTCTCTCCACCAAACACACCCGCCCTATGGTAAAACCCCTTTTTTTAAAAAAAAGAACCTGTGGATGCAGGATAAAGTTAAGTTCCAGTGCCAGTCCTGCCCTCCAGCAGGGATGGTCCAAAGGCTGACTGCAGGCGAGAAACTTTTCTGCCCCAGAACTGATGAAGGGAGTCAGGGAGGGGAGAAGAGCTGAGGGAAGCCCAGGCCTGACCATCTTTCCCATCAAGCGGGATCACAAATCTTCAGAGAGCCCCAGCACTCTGCATGCCACGTAACACATCAGGGGAGGCAGCGGGAGGCCGCAGACATTGCTCCTGCCCCTGAGGCTCTCTCAGTGCGGTCACACACACTCACTGTCATTTGTGACTCTGTGCCAGGGCCTGAGCTGTGCACAACTTCATCTCATCCTCAGAGCCACCCTGTAATGAATGACTCTTACGAACCTGTGGCGCGAAGAAGCCAGACACAGAGAGGACGCCATTTAGTCAAGTTCAACAACAGGCAAAACGCGTGGATGGGGGAGACGCTCCCAGCCATGGCTGCCTGAGGGGTGGGCTGCGGGGAGGCAGGACTGACTGGGAGGGGCATGGCGGAACTTGCTGGGATGCTGAGAATGTTCTGGATCCTGATCTGGGTATTGGCTACATGAGGCATTTATATATGTTCTATGCTTAAGATTGGCCTACTTCAGGGCTAACCCTGTAGCACAGTGGTTAAGTGCAGTGTATAAGGAGCTGGTTCCCACATGGTTGACCATGGTTCAAATCCCAGCCCCAGAAGTTTGAAAAACATACCAGGCATGTGTTTATTCATACTTAAATTCCCTGACAGGACGGAGAGATGGAGAAGGCATTGCAGTGTGACTGTGCTCCGTTTTAGAGAGTGCTTTCTCCCTGTCTCTCTCTGCGTCTCTGCTTCTCTTTGGTAGGCACATTGCCATCTGGCAATTACAAAAAAAAAAAAAGACTAGTCCACTTCAAAAACTTTTTTAAACTATAAAAACCAATTAAGTCATACCATTATAATATCCACTGAGAAACGAGGAAATGAAGACACAGGAAGTGAAGTTACTTGTTCAAGGCTTAATGGCTGTTCCGTGAGAAACTGGATTGAACCTGGACAGATCAGCTTCAGAACTGATGCCCGTAACTGTCTTAGGTAGGGGCCACAGAAACAGGAAGAGCAACGCGGGCAGCAGCAAGGGCCCACGAGCAGAAGCAGCAACTTGTGTCAGAGGGCTGTGGAGGAGGAAGAGGCCTGCTGGCCGCCAGGTCTGGGCAATCCAGTACCAGCTTTGCTCAGGGCGATGACACCTGAGTTCTGGAAGGGCTGGACTGTGGAGGTTCCGGAACACTGGGCTGAAGAGCCAGATTTCACGCACTAACTCAGCGCCACTGAAGCCAAAACTGCAAAGTGGCTTCAGGGATGTCAAGCGACTGTGACCTACGCGATGACCTGGAGTGGGCCAAGCAGTCCTCGCACAGGCTGTGGGAGAGTTCAGAGAAAGGGCAGCGCAGGAGGGGTCCCGGGCCTGGTGGCTAACGGACAGAGAGGAGGCAGGTTACCGGGACACAGACCCAGGGCTCAGGTTCGCTTAGATGTGCCCCGAGAAGAGGCAAGGCCATCCGTGTGCGGAGGTCCGACAGGCAGTCAGGGAGCCTGGTGAAGCTCAGCTGTCATTCCTTGGGGTGCACCTGGTTCGTAGCATGCTCTTCAGGACGGTGTCGAAGATACAAAAACTGCTCCCCCGCCCACGGCGACAAGGGCGTGGGCTTCCACTGCATACACGGACCAAGCCTTCCACAGTGAGATGGGGACAGGGCTGGAAGCAAAACGCCCCGTCCTCAGAATCGCCCCCACCCCTGGTCCAGTGCTCTGGGGAGTGACAAGTGACAAGGTCAGAATCCAGGGAAGCAAGGGTCAAGCATTACTCTACCCCTGCTCCCAACCCCTGAAGGGGGGTGTGTCCCCTACAAAGTCTTCTAGATCAAAGCACCAAACATTTTCAGTCCTTACCTAACTCCCCTCCTCAGTAGCACTGCTCCTAGGAACACATGGCTTACCTGGCTCCCAGGACACCCCCGGTGGCTTTTACACTCCCTCACCCAACCCTGCATGACAGCCTCCTTTCTTGGTTCTTCTGGGTCGCTTCAAATTCTCCTCGTTGGGGCACCCCAGGACTTAAAATCTGGGCCTCTTCCCCATCTTCTCCCGTCCGCTCAGTTTCATCCAGTCTGTGATTTCAAATGCTATCTACATGCTGCCAGCTTTCCGGTACATAGACACCGAGGCTAAGAGTGAGACAGGGTCTTGGTGGCTCTGAGCCCGGGCCCAACTCTAGGTAGGCAGGATAGGGTGGCACCTGGCCCTCCCCCACGTCGCAGCCGCAGAAGAGGGAAAGGAGGGTGCATCACAGTCCAAGGCCACCAAAAGGTCACCGACCTGCCCACCCTCTTCGCATCCCAGCTGCCTGACCCCAGTGCCTCCTGGTTGCCCACCCCCTCCTGTACTACAGGGCCAGCTTCTCCCAGTCTGAGTGACGCCTGCACTTCTGTGGTCTTCTGGGAAACAGCCTCACAGGTATTGGGACTCCCTCTGGTCCCCACCACTGCCAAGCCCTAGGATCTAACCCAGCCCTCCAGCAATGGATAGAGACCTTCCCATCGCCACTACTGTCACCAGCTTCCAGAAAATGATCATACTCCCTGCTCAGATCTCCCCGGATGCTGGCCACTCACCAGAGGCCTGCACTGACCCTGTTGTGAACCTGTGTAGCCTTGGGTTCCTGCCACCAGCCCCACTGCAGAGAGGAGCACAGCCCTGCCTCCTGTCCTCAGATCCTTGTAACTCCCTCATCCCTCCTCCAGCTACTACGTGCCCAGTGGCCCAGGTGTGGTTAAACTCCACAGCGGGGGCTGCGGTCACTTCCGACACTGACTGTCACTAAGGGACCTCATCACTTTCAGGTATGAGCAGAGCACACAATCTTATGGTCCCCTCAACCATCTTGTCATCGTAGGCCTCCCCACCTCAACCTGGTGAAACCAAGACCCCAAGTTAGACTTAGAATTCAGGGTCTTCTCACCCTTAGAGCTGAGCTGCCACAGAACTGGAAGAACTGGGTTTGAACACCAGATCTGCGGAGTATTCACTGGTGGTTTTGGGCCTCTCTGAGTTTCAGTTTCTTACCTGTAAGATGCTGAAAAGAACAGCACCCCAATTCCATGTCACAGGGTGGTTGCAAGAATGACACTGTACAATATAATGGAGGTTAAGAACTTGGACAGAGCCAGCAGGTGGCTTAGTGGTTGAGGCAATGGACTCCCACATAGCCAATCGCAGTTTGAGTCCTGGACCCAGTAGCTTCAAACTCACACCAGGCATGTGTGCATGTGTGCCCAAAATCCCGAGAAGAGAATGGAGGAGAAGGGACTGTGGCATGGCCATCTCCTCGGGGGGTGACTTCTCACTGTCTGCCTCTGTCTTTCTAGCAAGCACACACACCCTGTCTCTTCTTCTCCCTGTCTCTGTCTCTCTTTAGTGAGCACACACACCCTATAGGAAAGATCTTTAAAAACAAAACACGTTTGCACAGTATCTGGAGAAAACAGCCCTCAACAGCGGTCAGCCCAAGCAGAGTGGGAGCCATGAGGAACGGCAGAACAGACGGACCCCGCCAGGGCCCAGGTGACCCTGGGAGATGCCTATATAACACTGGGAGCCCCGCCGTTCTGGCTTTGAACCAGACTAGGGTGTCCTGGGACAAGCATCTTTCCCGTGGGACAAGCCACCCTCCTGCTCTACAATTTTTTTTTTAATTGCTAGAGGGTGTGTGTGCTCACTAAAGAGAGACAGAGACAGGGAGAAGAAGACACCCCCACCCCCAGTGAGGTATGTTCACACTTCAATCTCTTCTCTTATCTCTCCATCCTGTCAGGATTTGGGGCACACAGGCATACGCGCCTGGCATGTTTTTCAAGCCACCAGGGACTGGAAGTCAAATTGCAGCAGGTCATGTGGGATCTAGCTTTCTTAACCACCAGGCTACAGGGCCAGCCCCTGCTCTATGACTGATTTCGGAAGAAGGGGTGGAGACCAGGGCAGCACAGTGGTCAAGGGCATAGACTTTGCACCCAGAGCCACTTCCACTCCGTATTAGAGAGAGGAGGCAGGTTACAGGGAAACGGACCCAGGGCTCAGGTTCACATAGCCCTGCACTGAGAAGAGGAAGGCCGTCCCTGTGGAGAGGTCCGACAGCCAGTCAGGGATCTGAATCAGACTGACTCACTCACTAGCCATGTGACCTTGGGCAAGCTACTTAACCACTGAGAACCTTAGTCGTCTATTTTTTTTTTAAAGAATTATTTAATTTAATTTCGTGTATTTATTCTTTATTTTATTTTATTTTATTTTATTTTATTTTGACCAGAGCAAGAGAGAGAGAGTGAGAAAGTGAGAAAGCAAGTCACCAGGTCTGGGACTCAAACTGTGGTTGGCCATGTGGGAGTGTCCTACACCTTAACCAACACACCACCTGCTGGTCCCCAGAACCTCAGTCTTCTAATCTGGAAAATGAGCATAAAAATCAATGTCTATACCTCATAAAAGTTTTTGTGGGGTTACAATGAGGAAATACATGTCACTCAAGGCACACAGCCCAGCCAAACACTAATTAAACAGTAGCTAGTCTCATTAATATTCTGAGTACTAAGTATCCCGGGCCTTAAACCACAAAACCAGGGCTTTGGCAATTTATTGCAAGCCTTCCTCCATGAGTTGAGTTGTTAATCAGTCAGCCTTCACTTGTCACTTGGTAGGTTCAGCAAAGGCATTTTTTTTTTTTTTTTTTTTAATTTCTCCTATAGGGTACATGCTAAGAGAGAGAAGGAGGGGGAAAGTGAGAAAGCACTTCTCTGGGAGGGATGGCAATGCTGCAATCCTGTCTCCTCCATTCTCTTAGGATTTTGGGCAAACACACACATACTCCCATCATGTGTTTTGTTTGTAGAAATGTTTGCCTTAGGGTGCACATGCTGGGGGGGAAGGGGGACAGTGAGAGGGAAAGCAAGAAATCACCTTCCAGACTCTGGATCTTGGGGGCGCGCGCGCACACACACACACACACACACACACATGTAACTACTACACCATCTGCTGCCCCCACCCCCATCATATTTTTAAAGCCACGAGTCTGGGACTTGAACTTTGTAGTTGGTGACATCCAACTGCCGTGGTCTCTACACTATCTGCTGGTCCCACAGGCATCATTTATGTCTTGAGATTTGTGCCTTAAGGTGCAGTGCTCACAGGAAGAGGGAAGGTTGGAGGGGCGGGGGCGTGGCAGAGGAGACAGTCAGTGAGAGGGAAAGCGAGAAATCACCCTCCAGGAGGGATGTCCACACTGCAATCTCTTCTCCTCCATTCTCTTCCTGGGATCTTGGGCACGCACACACATGTGCCTGGCGTGATTTTCAAGCCAGAGTCCAGGACTGGAACTGTGGTTGGCCATGTGGGAGTCCAGTGATGTAACTGCTATGCTATCTGCCGCCAGTCCCTGAGTTTCAAGACTCCAGAGTATGCATGCTGGCATGCCCTGAGAAATTTAGAAGCTACTGAAGTCTCCTACCCCAGAGATTCACTCTAAATTGGTAGTGGGTGGCTTGGGTATTAGGGCCGCTAAAAGTTCCCCAAATGATTTTGATGTGTAAGAAGACCAAGAACCTGGGGACAAGCAGGTGGCGTGGTGGTTAAGGTGCTGGACATTCCCACATGGCTGACCATGGTTTGAGTCCTAGACCTGGTAGCTTGCTTTCTCTCTCTCTCTCTCTCTCTCTCTCTCTCTCTGTGTGTGTGTCTGGTCAAATTAAAAATGAATGAATGAATAAATAAAATTAAATAATAATTTTTTTTTATTTAAAAAGGAAGAAAACCAAGAACCAACCATTTAAGACAAGGATACTTGGCACCAGCAGATGGCATAGAGGTTACATTGCTGGACTCCCACATGGCCGAGTGTGGTTTGAGTCCCAGACCTGGCAGCTTGAAACTTATGCTGGGCACAAGTGTGTGCACACCCAAAATCCTGAGAGGAGAAGAAGAGAAGAGATTGCTGCATGGCCATCCCCTCTGGGGGTTGATTTCTCACTTTGTGTCTCTCTGTCTCTCCAGCAAGTGTACATGCCCTATAACAAAAATCTCTTTAAAAAAAAAAAAGACAAGGATCCTGAGGTCTTGGTCTTAAAGCCACAGGGAATTAAGACTGAAACAGCCCTATAAAGCCACCAGTCAGGTGGCAACAGATAAATTCAATAAGCACAGGAAAGGCTACTTGTGAGAGGCGAGGCTTGTATGCGGTATCGAGGGACTGTGGGGTTTGCCAGGGGAGAGAGGAGACAGGCAGACAGAAAGGACTTTTCCTGGAGTACACCAGGGCAGGCAGGGAGGGCAGCCCCTGCCTCATTCACTAAGGGTTCGCCTGCACAACGGGATGTCTCCCCACTCCCCACCCCCACACACACAGGAGTCCTTCCTGTGGGCCTGGAGCGGAGGCACGAGCCCAGCAAAGGAGCAACTGGAGGACCCCGCAAAGATGACCTGGCAGCTGTTCCTGGAGGTGTGGCTGGTATTACCGGGAGTTCTCCATTCTGGCTCCGCCCCCGCTGCTGGGAACAGACTCAAGACCCCCCATGGGGTTCGGCAGGCCTCTTTGGTTGCCATGGAGACACGATCTGATCATCCACCTCCAGGATCCCTTAGGGAGGAAGGCAGAGACCGTGGCCTCCTAAAGAAGCCAAGGGCTCCAAAGCCGGAGACAAAGGAATTTTATTTATTTTATTTATTTTTTGAGAGGTTTTTGCTTACAGCAAGAGCAGGGCCTGCGGCAGAGGGCAGACCTGCTAACTGATCCCTGGGCCTTGAAGAGACACACTGCTCAGTCTCCAGGCTCTGAGCCACGGAAGGAACGCTATCTGTATCTGCACGTTTTACAGTCTACACTGCAAGCCCACGACTGGGATCTCATTTCATCCTCATAACCCAGGGACGTAGCTATTACTTCCGTCATCATACATGGGGGGAAACTGAGGCTCAAGGAGTTTTAGGGTCTCAACCAAGGCCACCTGGCTAATAAATGGCTGAGCCAAAACGTAAAGTCTGCTCTTCGAACCAAGTCCATCGTTTTCTGTGCTTTGACGTAATCGGCCACCCAGGGAGAGAGGCCTCCAGTTCCTAATTACTCAGGAATAGAAGGGCTGAGCGGCCGGACGACCTCACCATAGTAGAGGGAGACCGTACCGCCTGTGTAAGCAAGCAGTAGTCGCTCAACAAACACCTCTTCAATCATCATGTACCAGATAGTGACAGGAAGGGACCCCTCACAGGACGGCGCACCCCCAGCTCCATTACCAACGGCCTGCCACCAGTCAATGGGATTCAGTGAGATTAGTTCTGGGCCAGGAGTCAGACAGAGCTGGGTCCCAGTCCAGCTCCACATGACTTCTGGGAAGTCACTCATTTTCTGGGAGCCTCCACTTCCTCATCTAAAATGCGGATGGCAAAGCTGCCCTGCCCATTTCACAGGGCTGTTCTGAAGAGCAGTGAGACAGCAAACGGAAAGAACATTTCATGAACAATAAAGCATTTGGTCAACCAGACAAAACACATCTTCTACAAACAAGTTGCTGTTCATGTGGGCGTTGGTATATTCTGGTTTCCCCACTAGGTGGCAGGAGTCTGGAGGGCAAGGAGGCCCTCTGCTATTTACTACGGATTACTCATGGCACCCAGGACAGCACTCACACATTCACACACAGATGCTCAGGAACTGCTGGCTAGCTGATACAAGCCCCTAAAAAGCCTCCTAATCTCTCCCTGTAACAACCAATTAGGGTCTGGGGGCCAGAAGGTCACCCCAACAAATCCTGCAGGAGCTCTAACCCTCATTAGAGTTAACAGCTTTAACTGACTTCCCACTTCCCCTCTGAACCTTCAAGACTTGATAACAAGTAATGATCCTCGACTGATTTGATTTAAGGCTCTGCTCTTCCTGCCCTCTTCCCTAGTGGCAAATGCCACTCAGTCCCAAAGCTGCAGAAGCGGGAGTGGCCAGGAAGCGTCATCTTGGGGAATCAAGGAACCATTACGAGGATGACCTTCCAATGCAATCACACTCACCCGCCTGGGCTGGCCTCCTCGGAGCCCCTCTCCCTTACACGGTTTCATGAGTCCTCAGGGTATTTATGAAAAATTAAATGACTCTCAATCTAGAGCTGAGAAGTGGGAAAGGACGTTCAGAGAACAGATGAGTAATGTAAGGCTCGGAGGGGTCAACAAGACTCTCAAAGCAGGCCCTGCCTTCCATCCAGGGCCCCCCTTCAGTCCCACAGCCACGGGGTCCCAGGCTCCCACCCCTCTCTGCGGAAGTCAGCCAAGGCCTGCCCAATATGCACACACTTGCGCACCCTCACATATACACCCACAGACGCCCCCTGCATTTCTGGCCCATGCTGCCACGAAGCCAGCATTCAGCACGAGCTGTGGGCTGTCCACCAGAGCCTCCCAGGACCTTAGAAAAATCCTTGTATTGTCGAATGGAGTTATAAGAGGGTGCCTCAAATACATCTCTGTCTCCTCTCCCTCACTCCAGAGATTTATGACTACTCCAGCTTCCTCTGTCTCCCAAGCAGAGGAGATGAGAGGACTTGCCCAAGTTAAAGCCTCTTCTTTAGATACCAACATCACCTCTCCTCCAGGTGGAAGGGCAAAGCACACCAGCTTCTTCTGCTCTCTGCCCACGTTTCCTCGTGTGTGCAGACACACATGTGCTCACAGACAGGCACAAGCACACATGCACAGATACCTCTGACTCTACTGCTCTCATAGGCAACTCGGCCTCTCCATCAGCATAGGCACCCCCCGCCAGCTAGCACAGCCCTCACCTTGAGGTGTGTGGCCCTGAGTTTTGGTTTCCTCGATAGTAAAATGGAATGCTAGGATTGCTGTGAACATCCATGAATGATGCCTGTCAATAGCTGACCCCGGCGCCTGGCACGTGAATGAGATGACAATGATTCTGCCACTTCCTTAGAAGTCAGGGACATACAAAGCCCCTCAGTGCCCAGCTACCTGCCACCACCGCCTCGGCTACAGATTAAACTCCTCAAGGACCTTCCTACTTCACTAAAATCATTTGCCGGTGTGTGGTCAACATTTCTAGAGCTCAAGAATATCTCATTCTCTCTCGTTCTGGGTACCTCCAGGACTACACTTCACAACCCTTTTGCAGTTGGGCAGGGCCATATGATCAGTGTTGGAAAACAAAATCTAACTGGATGTGACAACTGTCATTTCTTGGCTGAGGCAGTGCAAACCATGCAATTCTTTCTCCCTCTTCCCCTGGTGCCGTGATCTTGGAGGCCACGTGTGGTCTCCATCAGGCTAGGTCCCTGAGTGACCACATGGGGCAGAGACTTTTGCCTGCCTGCAGTGGATGAGTGTGAGCAAGAAGCAACCTTATTTGTGTTACGTCGTGGGGATTTCAGGATGAATGTGGTTCCCGCAATATACCCAGCCTCACCTAGCACGTCTCCACAGTCAACTCTTTCATGTATGGTCGGCTGGCCAATCACAGTCTCAAAGACGCTCCACACACACCTCCCAGTGCCTGACAGTCTGTCTCCTATATCGTCCATGCCAGTTTGGTGGTAAGCCATAGCAGCCCTTCTGTTTAAAAAAGAATCAGGAATCCAGCACCATCTTCTGGAGGCAGAGAGGAAGGAAATCTGGAATGTCTTCCAGCAAGCAAGCACCAAGAGGAGCCCAAAGCAACAAGAGGTTAGTGTTTGGTAGAACCTAGCACTGGAGGACCAAGCCTTTCCTACCAGCACAGTAACCCAGCCGCTCTCCCCAGGCCTGGCCAACAGGCCCTTTCCAAATTAAACTCCAAGGATGGCCCTCGGTGGATGTGTGAAGGAAGCCCAAAAGCAGACAACGAGATAACCCTGTTCACGGCAGCACTGTGCATGGTCCAGAGGTGGAAGCCACTGAGTGTTCACTGACTGAGGGATGAATGGGCCAACAGAAGGTGGCATCTACACACAATGGGACATTTTCAGTCTCAAAAAGGACAGGGACCAGCAGATGGCGTAATGGCTATGTCACTGGACTCCCATGTAGTCGATCACGGTTCGAGTCCCGGACCTGGTGGCTTACACTCACTCCGGGTGCATGTGCGTGTGCGTGCCCAAGATCCCAGGAGGAGAATGGAGAAGGGATTGTGGTGTGGCCATTCCCCCGAGGAGTGATTTCTCACTTTCTATCTCTCTATCTCTCTCTGTCTTTCTGGCAAGTGCACGTGCCCTATAGCAAAAAACTCTCCAAAAAAAAAAAAAAAAGGATGGAAATTTTGACACATACTACAACAACATGGGTGAACCTCGAGGACACTGTGCTAAGTGAAATAAGCCAGTCATAGAAGACAAATACTGCCTGATTCTTTTTTTTAAATATAAAATAATTACTTATTTAATTTTGCTTGTTCATTCACTTATTTTTTATTTTGACACAGAGAGAGAGTGAGTGAGTGAGAGAGAGGGAGAGAGAGAAAGTGAGAAAGCAAGTCACCAGGTCCAGGACTTGACCATGGTCAGCCATGTGGGAGTGTTCAGTGCCTTAATCACCATGCCACCTGCTGGTCCCCAATACCGCATGATTCTATTCCATCCATATGAGGTAGTTAGAGTAGTCGCATTTATCTAGATAGAACAGTGGTTGTCATGGGTTGGGGGGAAAGGGATAAGAAAGTGTTGTTAGTGGGTGCCGAATTCCAAGTGGTTTTTTTTGTGTTTGTTTTTAGATTTTTTTCCACATGGTGTGTGCACTTGCCAGAGAGAGACAGACAGAGACAGAGAGAGAGGGAAAGTGAGAAATCACCCTACAGGGTGATGGCTACACCACAGTCTCTTCTCTTCCATTCTCCTCTCAGGATTTTTGGCATGCACATATGTGTGCCCAGCATGTTTTCCAAGCTGCTGGGTCTGGGACTTGAACTGCAGAGTCAGCCATGCAGGACCCAGCACCTTAACCACCACACCATCTGTTGGCCCCATAATGATACATTTTTATGTTATGTGTATTCTACCATGATTTGAAAAATAGGATAAAATATACATTTTTTAAAAAGCACACAAAGGAACAAGGTCAGAAACAGAGACCCTTGCGTGGGGATTAGCAGCAAGCGAGGGGCCTGAGCCAGGCCTGCATCCCCCTCAGCTTCCAAACAGGGCTCTAGAGTCACCTTCTGAGCAGGTTCTACCTCCAGAGCCCATTTCTGTTTTGCTGCCAACTTCCTGGCACAAGGCAAGCCTGGCTCAGCCCTAGGCAGCGGCTGCCAGGCATCTGTCAGCTCCAATTCCAATGCTTCTTCCTCCTCCAGGCAGTACCTGGGCACCCACTCCAGCATTCAACCGGTCCCTACACCCAACAGTGACTACGGGCAATGTCGGAGAGCATGCAGAATGGCCCAGGGGTTACGGCAAGAGATGAGATTTCCACCAGTCACCACCTTCCCTGGCTCTCCCCCAGCCCCTCTGCCACCTCCTGAGGCCTCCACAGAGATCCACACAGCTCCATCCTCCCACCTGGCAATGAGAAATGCGTCTTACCTCCCACAGGAAGGCAGCCAGCCTCCTCCAAGTACCAAGCTCAAGACCAGACATAGCCCAGGAGCAGACTGCGGATCGGGGAGTGGTGAGATGTCTGAACTTGACCTTCAGAACAGGGTGACTACAGACCATGGGCCAAGAGGGAGCTAGGGACCAGGGCCCAAGGCTGGCAGGACCCGCCTGCACCAGGTGATCGCTGCGGGCAGGCAGACTAGCAACCAGGCCACGGGTCACTCATTCTGCTCCCAGGAGGGCTCCTGAGAAGGTCCCTGCCATGTCTGGGCACAGAAGCCTGAGGGGAGAGAAACCAGGGCCTGGCTGATGGCAGAAGCCTCATCTCACACATAGGACCTGTGGGCAGACACTCAGGCACATCTCAGCCGCCCCCAGGAAAAATGAGACCAAGACTGAACTGGCAGCAAGACGAGGGGTGCAGGGTCCAGAGGAGCCAGGAGAGGCGTGCAGTGTGCTTTCGCTGTGCTGGCTCAGGAGCCGGGCTACCCGATTTCAAACCCCTGTCTTAGCTGTGTGACCTCAGGCAACTGCGTAGCCACTTTGTGCATTAATATCCTCATTTATAAAATGAAAATAGTACCAACATTCTCTCACAGAGATTTGGTGACAGATAAATGAGTGAGCTCGAGTAAAGCCCTAAGGACTGTGCCTGGCTCACAGAAATGAACGTTAGTGGCTGTTACTATCGTCACTGATGATAGCGTTACTGTTATTATCTCTCCCCTCCCCTGGCCCTGGGACCGAGCAGAGGAAGGTCAGCCTGCTGGATGTCTTCTCTGAGCCGGAGCAGCTGCATACTGAGTGGGCAGCGCACAGGTTGTCCAGGCACCAAGAGGGGGATAGAGGTTGGCCCACACAGGAAACAAGGGGATGGCCTGGGCCAGCCGATGACATGGTGGTTGAGGTGCCTGGATCCCACATAGCCAACAATATGGTTTGAGTCCTAGACCCGGTGCTCTGAAAAACACAGCAGGTGTACGTGTGCCCCAAAATCTTGAAGAAATGGAGAAGGGATTGCAGTGTGACCATCCCCCACAGGGATTGCTTTCTTACTCTTCATCTCTCTCTAGCAAGTGCATGTGCCTTCTGACAAATAAAAATTAAAAAATAAAAAAGGATGGCCCACACAGGTTCTAAGAGGTTTAACTCCACACGGGGTACAAGAGGGTGACCCCACACAGTGTACAAGAGGGTGGCCCCATAGGGCGTCTACACTCCCCACTTCAGCCACTCTCAGCCCTACAGCCGAGCTCCTTCCTGGGCACCCAGGGCCCGTCAGCAGGGCTGGGCAAGCAGTCCAGGAGCGGGGCCTCCCTATCTCTAAACCAAAGGCAGCAGAGCACCCTGCGCCCAGGAACCGGGAAGGCAGGGGGTGCTCTCGCACAGGCACAGGTCTCCCTGGGCTCCTGCAAACACACGGGGCTGGGCCATCAACACACAGAAGGTCCCGAGCACGGCGCTGAGCCTCAGCTCCAGAGCTAGCACGTTGGCACACATGTGAATACATGAAAATCATGTCACTCCTGGCAGTTTGGGGTAGGGGTCGGGGCTACACAAGCTGACTTACTATCATCTCTCCAGAAGGTAAGAACAGGCCCAGCTGCAATGGCAAAGCAGTAACTCAAAGCTCCACAATGCTGAAGCCACATCAGAAGGTCCTGGGTTTATGTCCCGAGCTCTCCCTATGTATGCTGGGTGCACACGTGCCCATGATTCAGGCCGATTGAGACTAAGGATGCAAAGCCCCATTGGGGGAGTTTCCCTCTCTCTCCCAATAAATAAATAAAGTTAAAAACAAACAAACCAAAAACAAAAACAAAAAAAAGAAGCTGGAGAGCAGAGGGACTAGAACATTTTGGTTAAGAGCTCATATTCTGGAGCCAGACTGCCTGGCTTGAATCCAGTATTCCACCTCTTACCAGCTTGTGTGACCTTGGGCAAGTCACACAACCTCTCTGTGCCTTGTATTCAAAATGGAATAACCACACCCGAACTCACAGGGTTTCTGTGGGACTAGCATAAGGACATATATCTACAGTCCAGCTAGACAGATATGACTCTTTTTTTTTTTTTTTTTTTGGGAGATTTTTGCTATAGGGCGCGTGCGCTCGCCAGACAGAGAGAGACAAAGAGGCAGAAAGCGAGAAATCACCCCTCAGAGGGGATGGCCACGCCGCAATCCCTTCTCCTCCATTCTCCTCTCAGGATCTTGGGCACACACGCACATGTGCCTGGCGTGAGTTTAAGCCACCGGGTCCAGGACGCGAACCATGGTTGACTACATGGGAGTCCAGCGACATAGCCATTACGCTAACTGCTGGTCCCGAGATCTTATGACTCTCACAGAGGCCCCAATTCTCCTTTGGCGCTCCATCTTACTGACCGTGAACCAGTGCACTGGGCCCCTCTGCTGAGAACTCATCTGACAATTATTCCTAATCCCTAGAGGGCCCCAAGCAAAAATCCCAGGCTCAGTCTATGCACTGCATCTGGCCTTTGTCAGTGTCCTGCCCTGACCTCCCCCAAGGCTCACTGGGTTTTCCCCTGTCCACAGGATACCCGATCAGTGCCTCCACAGCTCTCATTCCTCCTGCGCAGAAACCAGAAATCCCACCTAGAACCTGTTTTTCCCTGGGGCGAGACTACCATGAAAAGTTTCTATACTCAGCATCCTAAGAATTCCTGATGCTGGGCATATTTGGAATCCACAACATTTGACATAAAGCCCAAAGGCTTAGGCTTAACTGTTGGGATGAGACACTTAAATTCTCTGGGTCCCTGAGCTTGCTTCTCTGCCAAATAGAGACAGCATCATCTACTCCCCAGAGTGGAGGAAAAGATGTCATTAAAGCATGGGACAGTGTCTATGGCAATGCCCGGCTCAGAGCAGGGGCCCGACACGTCTGAGACAAGACCTCTGGCTTCCTTCCCCACTGTCGTTCAGAGACGAGAGGCCAGCTCTGAAGTGAGGTGGTGGGCTGGCTTGGCAGCTATCTTCAGCAAGATGATGAACTTTACCAGGCAGTTAAAAAAATAGATGACGCACCTTGGGCAGGTTTTTCTCAGCTGAGATTCAGAGCACCCTTCTGTTCTGCGAGATGGGATACATTTACGGCTCCTCTCTTCCCAGAATCAAATTCCCACCTCACCCCTGGGCCCAGAACTAGGCAGGGAGTCCAAGGAAGGGCCCCCAGCACCGAGTGGGATTGACATCCTCCATCCCACCATACCCACCTAGACAGAGGGCACACGTGCAGAAGGGCTGGGAACGGAGGCCAGCAGACCCGTGTGCCTGTCACGTGACAGCATCACAAGGTGAGAAGACCACACCCTGACACTACCTCATCCTTCTCCCTGGTTTGAAGCCTGGTGGTCACCATAGCAACAGGTTCCTGCTCCAGGCTGCCAGGCGGGGCTGATGCAATTCTCAGGCAGTGAGCAACTCCTGGGCTCACAGCTCTGTTCCACGGGGGTGGGCGAGTGGGGAGAACAAATGAAGGGGGAGAGACGAGCACGCAGCACACAGAAACCTGCTCTCCCCCCACTTCTGCCCCTCGCACCGGCTCTAAGGGACAGGGCCCATGAAGTAAAAGCAGTGGGTTCTCCTCCCAAGTCCCTAATGAATACGGTGTTGCTGCCACTTCTGAAAGATCCATCTCCACCGTGGGCCTCTCTACTACCACGTGGCCCCGCCCCCTTCTGAGTCAGCATTCCGCACACAGGGGGGGGGGGGGGGGGGGGCAACTTCCCTGAGTCCCCCCTCCCCCCCCCCACTCCCGACAGCTCAGCTCTTCAAAATTCAACAGGTACAGCTCTACAGGTGTCTGCTCAGTTGTGTACCCTGCCTCGGTGGCATTAAAGTGTCTATAAATCCTGGAATTCCCCTGAAAGCGAAAATGTTTCCAAGGCTCTCCCGGGTCCCCTCCCTAGCTCTCTATCTCATTCCACAAGGGGCTCTGACTGCCCTGAGGAATATTAGTCACTCTATACCGATGATGACACACCAGCCAGAAGGCACTCTGTGTCGCCCAGCTACATGGAACAAGCACTTGGGAGAGGGGTCCCACTGCCCTGTCACACACACCTACCCACCAACACACAGGAGGGAAATGGGAAGGAAGCCAGGGTGGAGGACAGCCTGGCAATGAGAGTCCCCTGGCCTCCCAGTGCCTACCCATGGATGCGGAGCTCGCTCCCAAGGCCGCTGTCCTGGGTGTAGATGCCTCTAGTGCCAGGAATGCTTCCCTCCTGTAGCCCTGCTTCCTCCTCCACCCCATCAGATACTTCTCACCCTGTGCTCCCTCCTACCTGGACACATCAAGAGCATCCACCCAATCAGGAGCCAGGCCTCAGCACAAACAGGCCCTGCTCTGGGACCTGCACCCTGCCAGGAGGCCCGCCAGGGGAGGAGAGAGGGAAAGAGGAAACCACACCTCCCTGGTCCCTCTCCTGGTGGTGCCCTTGGGGGCCAGTCACATTGGGTCCTCCCAGTGGTCACCCTGACAAATGCGGGAAATGATTAACTTCTAGGGCCACTTGGGAGATGGTGTGTAGCTGTGGGATGTGCCTTAACATGTCTCATGAGAGCCCCCCAAGCCTGCTGAGAGCAGGGTGTCCTGCAGGAGCCTCCAAGCCTGTTGAGAGCAGATGAACAGGAGTGGTAAACTATGCGCACTGGAGGTGGCTTTCCAGACTCATATCAATGGAGTAGAACGGAATGCGTCCCAGAAATAAACCCTTACATCTATGGTCAAATGATTTTTAATAAGTGTGCTAAGATACCCTCCCCATGGGGAAAGAACAATCTCTTTAGCAAATGGTGCTGGGCCCACTGCCACATGCCAAAGAGGGAAGCTGGACCCTTGCTTCACACCTATACACAAACTAACTCAAAATAGATCATAGACCTAAATGTAAGTGCTAACACTATAAAACATGTAAAAAAAAAAAAAAAAAAAAAAAAAAAAGGTAAGTCTTCATGAACTTGGGTTTGCCAAAGATTTCGTAGATATGACATCAAAGGCACATGCACTAAAAGAAAGCGGAAAAAGGGCATGTCATCAAAAGGAAAATCCTTTGTGCTTCAAAGAACACCAACAAGAAAGTGAAAAGACAACCCACTGAGTGGGAGAAAATATTTGCAAACCATAGATCTGATAAGGAATTTGTATCTAGACTACATTAAAAAACAAAAAAAAAAAAAACTGGGCCAGCAGGTGGCATGGAGGTTAAAGCGACTGGATCCCACATGACTAACTGTGCAGTCTGAGTCCCAGACCCAGCAGCCTGAAAAATCAGGCCAAGTTTGTATGCGTACATGCCCAAAATCCCAAGAGGAGAATGAAGGAGAAGAGATTGCAACGTGGCCATCCCCTTTGGGGGGTGATTTCTCTCTCTCTCTCTCTCTCTCTCGTGAGCACACACGTCCTATAGCAAAACAAACAAACAAAAAAACCCTTGCAACTCAACAAGACACCTAACCCAACTAAAAAATGGGCAAAGGATCTGAACAAATATTCCTCCAAGGAGGATGAAGATGGCTTTCCTTCACTCAATTAACAGGTATCTAATGTGGACCTAGAATGTACCAGGCACTGTATATTACTCTAGGTAACAGCGACATAGCTGGGAAGCAGAGGAGACTAGCCTAAAATCACACAGCTAGTAAGTGGAGGGGCCAAGATTCACACTCCTGGCAGTCTGCTCCAGATTCCGGGTGCTGAACTATTGGATGTTACTGAGCCTTATCAGGAGTGATTCACTCTTGTGGACAAGGGAACTGCTTGAGGGCAACAGTGAAGTGGGTTTTAATGGTCATCATCAGACAAGCAAAAGGGGAAGGTGACTCACAAAGCCAAGAATCAACATAGAGTTTGAGGAAAACTGAGGGTCAGCTGTTGCTAAAGCTGAAAGTGTAGCTGCCAGGTGACGGGTGGAGCAAGTGACAAGGTCATGGGGGGGCGGGAACACTAGGTAGCTGGACTCATCAGAGAGCAATGGGGAGCCATAGAAGAATTGTAGGCAGGGGCAGACATGATCTAATTTTGGTTTGGGGAAGATGTAAGGCAGCTGGAAGGGAGTGGCTCTGGCTGACCAGCTGTGGGGAGATGGGGAAAGAGGCACATATGGTGGACAACAGTGCCCTGTCCCTTCTTCCTTCTCATCACATCCACACCTGTGAAAAGAATAGGGTGGGCAGGTGAACAGCCAGATTCTTTTTCTTTTCTTTTTTTTTTGGAGAGGATTTTGCTATAGGGCGCGTGCGCTCACCAGACAAAGACATAGAGACAGAAAGCAAGAAATCACCCCCCAGGGGGGATGACCATGCCGCAATCCCTTCTCCTCTGCACTCTTCTCGGGATCTTGGGCACACATGCACAGGCGCCCGGCTTGAGTTTTAAGCCACCGGGTCCGGGACGCGAACTGCGGTCGACTACGTGGGAGTCCAGCGACATAGCCATTACGCTAACTGCTGGCAGCCAGATTCTTTTGGCCATCTTGGGACAGAAGGGAAGGTGCTCATCATGGGGCATCACATGCCTGGTACCCAGGTGATCCCTAATCTAATCCCAACAATGTGATCCTCACTGAGGACAATAGGAGTCCATTAAGACATCCATCCCCCCCAGCCTACACCAGAAGGGAAAAGGGTATCTGAGGGTACACACAGTTTGTGGGGGAAGAGCTCAGGCCTCTGAGAACTGAGCCTTTTTCAAAAAAAAAAAAACTTTTTTTATTTAACTTTATTATTATCTTTATTATTTTTTTAAGCTTGAGAGACAGACATAAAGAGAGAAAGCCACCAGGTCTGAGACTTGAACCATGGTTGGCCATGTGGGAGTACAGTGCCCTCAACCACATCACCTGCCAGCCCCAAACTGAGCCTCTTCCTCAACTCTGGGACTGGGTGGTTGCTCCCTTTACATAAGACAATTGTGTCCTGTGAGAAAATAAATCTTTTTTCATGTTTAAAAAAAAAAAAAAAAAAAAGAAGCCAGGCCCAGCAGGTGGCATGGTGGCTAAGAGACTGGACACTCCCACATGACCAACCACGGTTCAAGTCCTGGACCTGGTGACTTGCTTTCTCACTTTCACTCTCTCTCTCTCTGTGTCTCTCTCTGATCAAACTAAAAAAGAAAAAAAAAAAAAAAAAGAATGAATAAATAAAATAAATATTTTTTTTAAAAAGCCACCTCCTGAATGTCTGGCTGGTAACCAGGTATACTAAAAGTTTTATATGCACAAAGGCCATCAGCTGGTGTGGTGGTTGAGTCACTGGGCTGCCACATGACTGAGAGTGGTTTGAGTCCCAGATTTGGTGGCTTGCTTTCTCACTTTCTCTCTCTCTTTCATCACTCTCTGGTGAGCACACATGCTCTATATCAAATTAAACAATAATTTTTTTTTTTTTAAGTTTTATGGGGGGGGCAGTAGGTGGCATAGTGGTTGGGGAACTCTCACATGGCCGACCATGATTCTAGTCCCAGATGTGATGGCTTGCTCTCTCACCTTCTCTCTCTCTCGCTCTGTACCTCTTTGGTCAATTTAAAATAAACGGATAAATAAAGTTAAATAACCCTTTAAAAAAAAAAAAAACTTTTGGGGATCAGCAGGTGGCGTGGTGGTTAAGGCACTGGACACTCCCACATGGCTGGCCACAGTTCAAGTCCTGGACCTGGTGGCTTGCTTTCTCACTTTCCCTCTCTCTCTCTCTGTGTATCTCTCTGGTCAAGTTAAAATAAATAAATAAATAAATAAATAAATAAATAAATAAATAAATAAATTCTTTAAAAAAAAAAAACTTTTGGGGGACCAGCAGATGGTGTAATGGTTACATCACTGGACTCCCACATAGTAGACCACAGTTCAAGTCCTGGACCTGGCAGCTTCAAACTCACTCTAGGCGTGTGTGCCTGCATGCCCAAAATTCCAAGAGGAGACTGGAGGAGAGGGATTGCAGCATGGTCATACTCGCTTTCTGTCTGTCTCTCTCTGTCTCTCCAGTGAGCACTCGTACCCTATAGCAGAAATCTCTCTTTAAAGAAAAAAGCTTTAGGTACATGACCTTTTTTTAAAAAGAACTATTTTATTTATTTATTTTTTCCACATGAGTTTTGACAGAGAAAGACAGAGAGAGAGAGGGGGGTGAGGGAGTGAGAAAGCAAGCCACCAGGTCCAGGACTCAGACCATAGTTGGCCATGTGGGAATGCCAGCACCTTATCTACCACTTCACCTGCTGGCCCCAGTACATGACCTTATTTAACCCTCTTAATGATTACATGGTGAGTTCTATTAATTATCCCCATTTTGTAGATGAGTAAACTGAGGCACAGGGAGGTTAAATAGCTTGGTCTTAGACCATGGCCAGTTAATGGTAGGGCTGGGATCTGAATACAGGCAGACTGGGTCCAAAACCAGCCCTTTCACAGGACCAGCAGTCAGCGTAATGGCTATGTCACTGGACTCCCATGTAGTCGACTGCAGTTCAAGTCCTGGACTCGGCTTAAACTCACGCCAGGCACATGTGCGTGTGTGCCCAAGATCCCCAAGAGGAGAATGAAGGAGAAGGGACTGCAGCATGGACATTCCCCCTGCGGGGGTGATTTCTCGCTTTCTGTCTCTGTCTCTGTCTTTCTGGCGAGCACACGCGCCCTATAGCAAAAAAGCCTCAAAAAACAAACAAACAAATAAAAAAAACAGCTCTTCCATCTACTTCCAATTTCCTTTTCACCATCGTTTTGACATTTTCCCAGTATAGTCATTGTGTCCAGAGATACCAGCAAAGAATCAGATTGACTTCAGGCCCTGGTGCACAGGCAGGCTCAGTAATAATAAAAATAACTGCCCTCGGGACAGCCCCATA
This sequence comes from Tupaia tana, assembly GCA_026018925.1. Classification (NCBI taxonomy): domain Eukaryota; kingdom Metazoa; phylum Chordata; class Mammalia; order Scandentia; family Tupaiidae; genus Tupaia; species Tupaia tana. The sequence continues at coordinate 20,710,924 of JAKSZU010000011.1, forward strand.
GCCTACTGGTTAAGGAAGCCAGATCCCACATGGCTGACCAAAGTTCATATCCCAGTCCCGGAAGCTTGAAAAATACACTGGGTGTATGTGCATGCCCAAAATCCCTAAGGAGGGAGAAATGGAGAAGGGATTGCAGCATGACCATCACCCTGGGGGTGGGGGTGCTTTCTCACCTTCCCTCTCTCTCTTTCTCTCCAGCACGCACACATGCCCTCTGGCAAATTAATAATAATTTTAAAAGCCCTCACATATACAATAAATTGACTCATTTTATCCTCTTACCATCATGAGGCAAACACTATTATTATCGCCATTTTATAGATGTTAAAACTGAAGCACAGAGAAGTCAAGTTTCTTGTCCAAAGTCACACAGCTGCTAAGTGGCAGGCTTGGAACTAAGACAGTCTAGGTCCTGACACTACTTTCTCTCTCTCTCTCTCTCTCTCTCTCTCTCTCTCTCTCTCTCTCTCTCTCTCTCTCTCTTCTCCTGATTAAATCAGCAATCCTGCAGTGTACTTCCTTTGAACATGCTCGGGGGTCTGGTCTTTCAGGCCACACTGCAGGAGATCTAGCAACCATAAGGACGAGACCACAGCTAGAACGTGCCCAGCAGGAGCAGGGAGAGGCGGATGATGAGAGCAGATGGGAGGACGAGACTGGCGGGCACACGGTCTCACACCAATGGACCAGGGCAGGCAAACAGCCTGGCGCAAGCAGCGGGGCCATGGCCTGTGATGCCTGCCAGGCACAGAACCACAGGGCCACCAAGGCAGACACAGGATGGGGCCGCTCAGCCCTGCGGGTCAGTCCATTAGCGGAGCATGCGGTCAGTTTCATGGGTCACCTTTTAGAATGGCTTGAAAAGAACGATCTCCCTACTACGGGCAGGTACTGTTGTGTGAACTGTACGTGTGTGTACTGCGTGTGCTACATTGCACTGTAAAATTATTTTCCTACTGCAGATTTTGTCCCCAAACATAGGAGTAGCATTATTACTACGAAATAAGTTGTACTCTATTCCTACAATAGGATTCCAGGCAGCTTTGACAATGAATAATTTAGAGCTATAGGGAAGAACAAAGACGAACCACAAAAAAACGTAATTTTAAGCAGAAAAAAGGAAGTCGCAGAAAAAGACATAGAGTATGATCTATTTATATACAGTACAGGCAAAACTGCATGGTTGTATTATTCAGGAATGCATACCTACGTAGGGAAACAAAGAAGAGGGAATGACTGACACAAAAATTCAAGAGCATAGTCACCTCTGTGAGCAGTGGGTAGTGAGGGGCCGTGAGGGTGACTGTTACGAGTTGAATTGTATCCCCCTAAAATCATACGTCTGAGTCCTAACCCCCAATACCTCAGAATGTGACACAGATGTAATCAAGTTAAAGTGAGGTCACTAGAGTAGGCCTAACCCAACGTGTCTTTTTATTTATTTATTTATTTATTTTTTAATTTATTATTTATTTTTAATGATCAGAGGGCATGTGTGCTAGACAGAGACAGGAGAGAGAGAAAGCACTTGTAATCCTTTCCCCTCCACTGCTCTGTCCTGTTGAAATTTCAGGCAGGCATGCACAAACGCATGTTTCGTAAAGTCACCAGGGCCGAGATTGGACCTGCAGTCAGCCAAGTGGGATCCAGCTCCTTTAACCACTAGGCTATGAGGGCAGACACTGAGAACAAGTGAACAAAGAAGCACAGATAGAATACCACAAAAAAAAAAAAAAAATGAAGGCAAAGGGGCCAGCAAGAGGCACAGTGGTTAAGGAACTGAACTTCCCATATGGCTGACCATGGTTCAAGTCCCAAACCTGTGGCTTGCTTTCTCATTTTCCTTCTCTCTCTCTCTCTCTCTCTCTCTCTCTCTCTCTCTCTCTCGTGAGTGCACATGCCCTATAGCAAAATTGAAAATAATAACAACAGTAATAAATAAAAAGAAATACATAATTCTTTTTTAAAAAATAAAGTAAATGAAGGTAGAGATGGGATACTGCATCTACAGGCCATAAAATGGCAAAGCCTGCCAGCAAAACACCAGAAGTGAGAACAGGGGCATTAACAGATGCTCTCTCACAGAGCTGAGGGGACCCACCCTGCTGACAGTTTGATCTTGGCCATCCGGCCTCCAGATCTGTGGGACAATGTACCTCTGTCGTTTCAGCCCCCTAGCTGGCGGTGCTTTATATGAGTAAATTAATGCAGTGAGGAACCCAGCAGCTTCTCAGGACTGGTAATGTCCTCTTTAAGCTCAATGGAAGGCAAATGGATGTTCCTCTTGTTAGCCTTTGTTAGCCAAACCTAGTCATTTCAAGTGCTCCTTGCAGATATATTTCTCAAATAAAATAGAAATATAAAACATGTGAGGCAGTCCAACCCTTGCACTCTACAGTCAAAGGCACCAAGGACCTGTCTGAAGTTGCGTAGCTCGGATAAAAACCTGGGTCTTATGCCTCCCAGTTCAGTGAAGGCCACCTTCATAGCCACGCTCAGTTACCTAGAGGCTGAACTCTGCTCAGTGGACAGGGAACCTGGACTGGAAGTCCTCCGACAGCGAGCAGGAACCCTTCGGTTTTATGTCACAGGAAAGTCTACTGAAGCTTCGACCTTCTAGTGGACTTTCTCTCAAGGATATATAAAATAAATGCACAAAGGCAAAATACATAGGATTACAAAGGAAACAAATGATACTAAAAGGCTAGTCTAGGGACCAACAGATGACATGATGGTTTCGTTGCTGGACTTGTAGTCAACCTCAGTCTGAGTCCTGGACCCACCCGGCAGCTTAAAACTCACACCAGGTGTGTGCGTGTATGTGTGCGTGTGTGTGTGTGTGTGTGTGCCCACATACCGACAGGATGGAGGAGAAGGGATTGCAGTGTGGCTCTCTCTCCTGGGGAGTGATTTCTCACTTTCTGTCTCTCCGATGATTGCATACACCCTAAAGCGAAAAAAAAAACAACTCTCATGATAAAAAAAAAAAGCTAGTCTGGTCACGGGAACTCTCATAAGCGCACAGCAGAATGAAGCATGCAGTATCTGTACACACCGCTGCTTGGCTTTTTGGCTAAGATCAAGTGCAGTATCTGTACGCAGTAGGCACCCAATAAAAGCCAGTCATGATTACCGCCATTAATTTAGGAGCCCCTTCCATGCCATGGTCTCAGGGCAGTGATGCTGAGGGAGACCCAGGAATCCATGCCTTGGAGACAGCCTCACAGATAGACCCTCCAAGGGCTGAGATGTGGCCGAGGGCTGAGGGCTGTTGCCCTGAACTGCTGGCCCCCATGAGTAACACTGTCTGGGGAGTGGAAATACTTTACATGTGAAACTGCTTTACAAAGCCATCTTAGAAGGAACCAGCAGTTAGCATAATGGCTATGTCACTGGACTCCCACGTAGTCGACCGCGGTTCGCATCCCGGACCCGGTGGCTTAAAACTCACGCCGGGCGCCTGTGCGTGCATGCCCAAGATCCCGAGAGGAGAATGGAGGAGAAGGGATTGTGGCGTGACCATCCCCCCTGGGGGGTGATTTCTCGCTTTCTGTCTCTCTGTCTGTCTGGCGAGCACACATGCCCTATAGCGAAAAAAACCCTCAAAAAAAAATAACAATAATAAAAATAACAAACTAAATAAAATAAATAAAATATTAAAAAAAAAAAAAACCCAGTAGGCTGGAAAAATGGAGACAGGATTGTGGCATGACCATAGCCCATTGGGAGATGCTTTACTCCGGTACTCCACCCCCACCCGTTTCTCTCTAGCAAATGTGTGTGCCCTCTGGACATTAAATATTTTTTTTTCTATAGGGCGTGTGCACTCACCAGAAAGACAGAGAGAGACAGAGAGACAGAAAGCGAGAAATCACCCCCCCAGGGGGGGATGGCCATGCTGCAATCCCTTCTCCTCCATTCTCGTCTCAGGATCTTGGGCACACACGCACATGCGTCTGGCGTGAGTTTAAGCCACCGGGTCCGGGACTCAAACTGCGGTCAACTACATGGGAGTCCAGCGACGTAGCCATTACACCTACTGCTGGTCCCAATAAATAAACTTTTAACAAGATCTGTGCTTCAAGAAGAAACTTCAGTTATTTGGAAATCTCCTGGGGCAGGACTCTTATCCACTGGAGAGACACTGACCGAATTGTTGCTCTTTGCCCATTCGGCCTCCAGGGTCTGCTGCTGAGTGCCCTGGCAGAGAGAAGGGGGTGAGCGGCAGCCCAGCCTCCCTGCCTTCTGAACAAGCAGACGGACTCCTCTGGAGCGGAGCCACGTACACCGTCCTTCCTCTGCTCACCAAGGGCTAGGGTTCTCAAATCTCAGCTCCTTCCCAGCACCTGACCTGGGCTTTTCAGAAAGTCCCAGCCGTCCAGAAATCAAGTCTATTCACAACTGGGTTAAGGATGCCTGTCTGATCCCCTAGACGCCCCATACCACCAGCTAAGAGTGATAATGGCATCCATCCCCCTCTGAACCCCAAACCAGCCCTAGAAGGGATACTCCACTGCTGAGAGGCTCATTTATGGCTCAGTTAATGCCGCGCAAACATTAAGTAGGGGCTCTGGGATTCAAATCCAGGCTTTGCAATTTCTCTTTCCTTTACCGACACATTCTTCAGAGGTTAGAAGCTTCCCAGCAGAAGTGAGAATATGTAAAAGATTTGGTTTATGGCAGGTGCCCAGTGAGTGTTTATCCATAACAATTATCCCTTACTCTCACATGAAATTGTACGGCTCACAACTTCTTAGCTGATTTTCACAACGACCCAGGACATCCACGACCCAGGACATCCACGGGGTAGGCATTTACGACCCTCATTTGCAGATTCAGGTGAGTGAGAGATTTAAAGAGAAGGACTTTACCTGGACACGGGCTAGTGCGGGGGGGGGGGGGGGGGGGGGTGTCTCTGCAGGTTTACTCTGTTTCTCCACCCTGTTCTCTGCCCAGCAGGAGATGAGAGGAAAGGAGGGGAATGAGGCCAGGAGCTTTCTGTCCCCAGTTCCTCCCCGTAGGCCACTCAGGCTGTGTACTCCATTGAAGGTTGCAGTTCGGGCTCCTAAGCCCTCACACAATGGTCCCTGCATCTCCCCACACCCTACCCACACTGTGGTCATAGGCCTGTAATAAGCGCTCCCCTAAAACCCCCAGTCCTAATGTCCCATCTGACACAAGGGTGAGTGCCCAGGCTGAGAATTCTGGTCTCCTGATGGATGAGCCAGGGCCTCTCTGAACCTCCCGACAAACACATACTGCATGCACAGTCCCTTGGGTACTTTGGAGAAAGGAACAGGGAGAAAAGGAAGATGGCAGAGAACTGGAAGGAGCTGGTGGCAGAGACAATAAAGATCTTGGAGCTTCGATTTCTCTTTGAACTAACCCAGTTAACCTTGGGAAAGTGGGAAAGGACCACAACACAGAGAAGCTGGGCCTGAAGGAAACCTGTGGTAGAAACTGATGAGGAAGACTTGGAACCTGGGCTTCAGGCAAGGAGGGCTGCTGGTGCCACCCACATGAGCTTTCTGCAAACTATGACCTCCGATCATGGCTGGGACCGGGACTATGACAGCCCTCGTCACCAAAGGCACTTCCACACTGCTGCCTCTGGATGGGCCCCAGGTAAGGACAGGCTGGCATGTGATGGCCTGGAGCGGGAGCTGCAGACATCCAATGCTTAGTTCCAGTCAAGACTCGGTTTGTATCCAGGGCTGGTGCTGGGGCGAGGGGCTGTTAGGTTTCCATCATGCTCTGGCCTCCAGCCTCACCTGTGCCAGGAACACACAGATGCATGGCTAGCATGGCCAGATTCTGGGCAGCCAAGTGGAGCAACGAGGAGGGCTCTTCTCGGGGGTGGGACAGTGGCACACAGATTCCCTTACATCCACTTTTAGGAATATTCCAAACCTTCAAAAATCCTGTATGTTCATTTTACAAGGGGTGGGGGGAGATTCTAAGGGAGAAAGTAGACATCCAACCGTGGCACAATTCTCTGTGCATGTATAAGGCCGGAATGAACCAGGAGTTAGGCTTTGCAGGCGTGGGTCTCAGACAGACCTGAAAGTCTGGTCTGTTAGGGATGCTCACTGCAGGGATGGTCTAGGGACGCACTCAGGATGTGCTAGGCTGGTCTGCCCCTGGGACAGGCTGGCAGAGGGCCCGGGTCTACATGACCATTGAGGGTGCTGGACGGGGAGATATAACCCCTGCGTGAGCCCCTCACGCCTGGCTGACCCTCCCTCCACCTAAGGCTCTCGGGGGAACCGAGGACATCACACACCTTTGCGAGTATACTGTGCTATCACATGCTTTATGAAATCATCTCTGTAGGTTGCTATGCCCTTGACCTTAAAGAAATTGCATTTCCTTTGACTGTGGCGGTTGGTAAACAAGATGCAGCATCGGGCTCTGGTTTAGAGCAGGAACACAGACTGCTTACATCCTTTGTGCCTCAGTGTTCTTGTCCGTAAAGTGGAGATAATACGTGTCTTCTGCATAAGATGATTGGGAAAGATATGGGAGTTAACATACAAAAAATTCTTGGGATGGCACGGGACTCAGCAAGTGCTGGAGTAATATCAGCTATTACTACTGGTGTCTTGCCATTCATCACGTCTTTATGTTTTTTGTCAATGCTATAAAAAAACCAATCTCAAGATCTCTGAGACAACTCCTCAGAGACTTTACATCAGTTTGGCCTCTGGGGGCCATGCCAGGAGGTGTCACAAAGGAGAAGGAAGCAATGAAATGAGCAAGGAACATCTAGACAGGACCCTAGCTAGGTGATATACACATACCCGTTAATCCAGTAATAAGGATACCAGATGCAAAGTTAGCCACTCAGTTAAACTTCAGATGAGCAGCAAATTAAATTTCTAATATATGTCCCAAATTTTGCATGAGATAAACGTATTTTTCAAAAGTATTTGATGTTTATCTAAAATTCTAATTTAACTAGACATCCTGTTTTTTATTAGCTAAAAAGAATAATTCAGCAACCAGGCCGGCCAGTGGCCTGTGGTGGTTGAGCAGCTGGTTCCCACATGGCTGACTATGGTCTGAGTCCTGAACCTTGCAGCTTGAAAAACACACCGGGTGCGTGTGCCTGCATGCCCAGAGCACACATGCCCCATAGCAAAGACTAAAACAGAAAACGTAAGGGACCAGCAGGTGGTGTGGTGATTGAACTGCTGGAATCCCTCATGGCTGATCACAGTTCAAGTCCCAGACCAGGTGGCTTGCTTTTTTACTTTTCCTCTCTCTCTGGTCAAATTAAAAATAAATAAATAGGAGATCAGCAGGTGGTGTGGTGGTTAAAGTGCTGGACATTCCCACAGGGCCAACCACAGTTCAAGTCATGGACCTGGTGGCTTACTTTCTCACTTTCTCTCTCTCTATGTGTCTCTCTCTAGCCAAATTAAATGAATGAATGAATAAAATTAAATAAAAATCATTCCTTAAAAATAAATTAAATTAAATTAAATTAAATAAATAATTCTTTTTTAAAAAAAAAACTTTTAAAATTCAGCAACTCTTTCAGTGGGATTGGTAAGGTTGTAACTGTTGCATACGGCAAGAAAAAGAGCCGGAAGAGGTTAAATGAATTGTCCAAGGAAGGTCCCAGCAGGTATTCAAAGGCTCAGAAGAGGAAACAGGCCTAGAGTCAGAGAAAGTGAGCCTCCACCACCTGCCAGCAATCAGGACATGCTCTTCAACCACCAGGAGAGAGGGGGAGCCCGTGCACAGGAAGACAGGGAGCTCCTGCTCCCCAAAAGCAGGGCATCAGGCAGCTTCCTGAGGGTAGGTAAAGCAGGCAGGCAGCCAGGAGTAGGAGGTGCCAGAGAGGGCTGCAGTCAGTCAGGGTGGCACCTACAGCCCTTCCGGAAGCCGCCCCTGCCTGGTTAGGTCCTGGAGGCAAAAGGCCCTGGAGAAAACTCAGGAAGCTCCAGAGGAAACCCCTCAGGAAGTCCTGAAATAGTTCCACAGCCAGGACAGAACACTTTGAAGTGAAAGCAGTTCCAGAGACCTCAGAGGGCCGGGCTGACTCCTCTCGTCCAGAGCAGGGGCAGCCCCCTCCCCAGCACTTTCGCAGATGGCCATGGGCCTCCCAGGCTTCAGGGAGTGCCTAGCTCACACCTTCCCAGATGGGTCCCCTCCTCAGCACTCTTGGACTCCAAGGTGGGGCTTCACTTCAGTCATTCTCAGCTCTATTTTTACTCAGAGGTGGCAAGGAACAACAAATGTTCAAAGCAGGACAATTAAGTCACCTGCTTCCAGGTCTCTGCTAGGCCAGGGACTGTGGCTGACCTTTGCTATAAGCAAGGACAGGGAAGGTTCCAGAACACTCAGAAGGGTTTCTTTTCAGGACCAGAGGTCTTGGTCAAGGGCCCACTCCTCAGTCGGTGACTAGCTAAGGAGGAGATGATATTCAGCCTCATTCTCACCTGACAGGGCAGGTTAGGCCAAGGAACACATGTGCAAAAGGCACCAAACTGTGACCCGCCTGGTGTGTCTGAGGAACTAGAATCAGCGTGGTTGGCGGTTGGGGGCGGGGGCGGGGGGGGGGGGGGGGCAGGTGAGGCCAAGGTGAGAAATGGGGAGGAGCCAGTCTCTGAAAAGGTTCTCACTATGCTAAGCAGTTTAGATTTTCTCCTACAGGAAGGAGGGAGATAAGAAGGTGCTAGACTGGTGAATGACCACATGGGGGCCTGGAGGATGGACACTGCAGGAGCCTAAGTCATCCCCATCCAATGGGGGCAGCTTAGGCATCACCTGTGGGCTTGTTAGAAAGGCAGGCTCAGGGGCCAGATGGTGGTGCAGTCGTACAACATGATGCTCTGTGAGGCGGACCCACATGACACGAAGGGTTCTGGGTTTGCACCTGGAGACCTCCTTGAATGCCAGGCATGTGCACGCCCATAGTTGGCTGAGGTTGGCTGAGGCCGGGGGTGATCCATGGTGTGAAAGACCCTGTTGGGGGGATGCACTCTCTCTTTCTGTCATGGAAGACAGAAATAAATTTGGGTGGTTGAAAGGAATGCAGAATCAGAGGCCCACCCCAGACCTGCCGAATCAAATGTGCATTTGCACAGGACACCCCAGATTAACATGCTCTGGTCTTAGAACGCCCTGAGTTATGGACAGGGCAGAGAGAAGGTCACTGGTTTGATCTCTTCAACATCCTTTTTCGATTGCTCTTCTGCCCTCCTCAGGCCTGGCATCCCCCTACTCCTTCTCATAGGAGGCCTTCGTGCTAGAACAAGGGACCTCAGGGCCCCGGCACTTCCCTTGATACCTTCTCGACCAATTGCTAAGCATCTCCCAAGTTCCCACTTGCTCAGTGTTCAGCTGGATGTTGTAGCAAAAGGAGAGCCACGTGGTGGTTGTGTGTCAGTCCCCAGATCTGACAGGGTAAGCAGAAGAGCTTTTCAAACATACAGCTCCCTGGCCTCATCCCAAGGTCCTCATTCAGAAAACCCTGGCATTTGGGCACAAACCGGGCCACCTAGTCAGATTTGCCCTGCGTGACCCAAGGGAAGCTGTTGAACATTTCTATAGAGTCTTAGGGGGAAAGTTTCCTCATCCATAAAGCAGGATAAACAGAGCTGGGATCTCAGGGCAGTCAAAGATTAGATGGGATGTTATTTGCAAAGTGCTCAGCACCATGTCTGGCACCCTATAAAAGGCAGCCTTTGTTATTCTTCTGCATGCCTCCAAAGAGTTCAGAATCTAGCCGGGAAGACAACTGGCAAGAAACACTATGTAGGTAAACACTAGAAAACTACAGATAAGAAAGTGCTCACTGATGGGGCCCAGAGCAAGCAGGGATTCTGAGTGGGGATCACAAGTGAGTGCTATAACTAGACCTGGAGGGCTTCCTGGAGATGGTGGTAGGTGAGTTATGGTTTAAAGCTGATTAGGAGTTCACCAGAGCACAGAGATTTGCTGCGGGATGGTGGAGGGTCTCTATGGTTAAGCAGAGGTGTTGGGACACTGGGAAATTAGGATAGAAAAGGAGAGGGTCCTGCAGAGTGGGGGATCTTGAAGGGCGTTTGGATTACATGTGATAGAAAAGGAAATGCCCCACTGAATGAAGGTTTCTGGGCAAAGGAAAGGCGGATGAACATGGGTTTAGCATGGCCACGGCCAACTGGAAAGGGAGTGATGTTTTTCACTCTGGGAGGGATTGCAGATTTTATAGCCACCTGCCAAAGGGCAGGGCTATGACAGCAGCTGACCAGCCATGACAGGGTCCTCAGGCCAGAGATAGCTCTTCTGACAGCAAATCTGTATCCCGTCCTTCCTTTCTAGGGAGCAAGAGACATGACCGGCTCCTGCTCTCGCTCTCTGAAGGTCCCACACCTTTCGCACACAGTACCCAGTGGCCTGTCCAGCTGGGCACCATCCCAGCCTCCCAAGGGAGGGGGCATTTGCTCAGGAGCTGCCAGGGGGTCCGCAAAATGCTTGCTGGCCTAGATCAAGGGAAAGCGGCCCTTCCACACCGCTGGTTGGCGCACCAGCTGGTCTCTCATTAACCCTCTCGGGGATGCACTAGAAAATACCCAAGTAAGGCTTTCTGCTCCATTAACACCAAAGTCAGCCCTGCAGGGGGGCAGTGGGGTGGGGAAGCCATGGTCTTTATCTAGACAGTAGCAATCATTAAGGCCAGATGCCTACACTTCTATCACTCAGGAAGAGGGTACGCAGAGAGGGGCAGAAGAGAGGCTATGTGCACGATGGTGCCCCACCATGGCAGAAGTCACCAGCAGAAGCCGATCAAAAAGATCACCCCTTTTTAATCCTTAAAATGAAGGAAACAGGGGCCGGCAGGTAGTGTAGTGGTTAAAGTGCTGGACTCCCACATGGCCGACCATAGTTCGAGTCCTGGACCCGGCAGCTTAAAACTCATGCAGAGTGCGTGTGTGTGTGTGTGTGTGTGTGTGTGTGCCCAAAAGTCCAGGAGGAGAATGGAGAAAAAGGGATTGCAACATGGCCATTCCCCCTGGGAGGTGATTTCTCACTTTCCCTCTCACTGTCTCTCTCTGGCAAAAGCACATGCCCTATGACAAAAACCTTTAAAACAAAACAAAACAAAAAGAGGAAAACAACTTTCCCAGTTTACTGAGGATTAAATGAGATCATAAATGTGAGAACGCTAGTTCAAGTCAGGTATCATTAGGCACCAATCAATTGCTTTATGTTTATTGTGAAATGGGCTGAGAAGACAGATGTGTCAAGTTGCCTGCTCTCATCTGGCCAGAATCCATAGCTACGGCAATGTGACTTGGCTCAGGGCCTGCAGTTAGTCCTCTGAGAGGAAATAAAGGACTCTGGAACCCGTCTCCCCCAATGACGGCCCTAGGACCACCCACCGCAAAAGCACTATCACTTGGGAACCTACTGGAATGCACAATGGCCCCATCCTAGACCTACTGAGTGAGAATCTGTATCTTTTTTTTTTTGGTGAGATTTTTTTCTACAGGGTGCATGTGCTTGCCAGAGAGACAGAAAGAAACAAGCAAGAAATCACTCACCACGCCATAATCCCTTCTCTTCCATTCTCCTCCCGGGATTTTGGACACCCACATCCACACACACATGCCTGGCCCAAGTTTAAGTTTAAGCCACTAGGTCCAGGACTCAAACCATGGTCGACTACATGGGAGTCCAGTGACATAGCCATTATGCCATCTGTTGGTCCCAAGCCATCTGCTGGTCTCCAAAGAATTAAAATGCTTGTTTTAATCTGGGAAGCTGCTCTAGTATACTTGGTGTGAGGAGAAAATCCCATCTTTCCCTCTTATCTCCACCGCAAGAAATTTGGGGCCTAGGACTCTGGGCAGGTGGAAATGGAAAATGCCAAGGCAGAGGGCCCTTGGTTAGCAACTGCTTGCTTCCACTCTGCAGTAAATTCCTCTCGCTCACATGTTGAGAAAAGTATCCCCCTCTCAAATCCTTTCGATCTTTCCTATTTCTGAAGAAAGACTCTCTTTGGTATTATTATGTCCTTACCATCTCTCTATCCTCTACTTCCCTTTAAACAAAGAAATGGAAGCTTGAAATTAGTTCCTTCCAACTCAGCCATGGTGGCACAAGTGGTAGGATTCCGCTGTGTAAGGCTAGGGCCACATGGAAGGTCTGGGTTTGGTTCTGGGACCCACCTAAACAGGCCAGGTGCAGAGGCTCACGCCTGTAATCCTAGCTAACTGGGAGGCTGGGGCTAGAGCACTGGGCATGGTGAGACCCTGTCATAAATACTTCTGTCTTTTATATTTTTAAGTTTTTTTTAGTTCTTTCCAAGAGCAACAGTGTGCTACTAAAATGTGTAACACTGTTCAGTTTTTAGTGCACTTGTAAGATAACCTTTCATTTATTCCAAGTGATACAGGCTTTCAGTAGTTTTCTTTCAAAATAAGTTAGATTTTAAACAACAAATTAAATTGAAGAAAAACATTAAGTCCATAATTACAAAATTGTATGGATATAGCAAAAATTGCGGCAGTGGGTCATCAATGACTCCAAGGTTAATAAGAGCCCTTCGAAATAATCTCGTCCACTGTAGGTCCCAACCAACACTTTTTGTTGTTTTTAATGGCATGGAAAGGAATGGAATAGAACAGAAGGGCATAAAAATGTGAGCACATTGCATGCTGACAGAAGAGGTAAGTGCCACACTGTGAAACTTTGTTTCAGTTGGCTTGAGTGCAGCTTACCAGTACCTCGTGTGCGCGCACGCGCGCGCGCGTGTGTGTGTGTGTGGGCACGCGCGCACTGGCTGCAGCCACTCCTCTGACTCACTTTCCTGAGGTGCCCCTGCCCTTAACTCCAATGGTGAGGAGCCGACTCCTTTGGCCAGGTCACCCATGAGCAAATAAATGTCCCTTCATGCTACACCCTCAACCGTCCCACAACAGCCCTCTGGCTCCTTTCTCATGACACGGCAGCCGCTGACAAGAGCTTAGATGAGCGGGGGGCTCCCCGGCCCTGCAGAGATGAGGGAGAAGGCAGGCACTGCTTCCACCTGCACAGAAAGAACTGCAGACAGTGCCAGGGTGAAACTGCCCTGAGGAGGGGCAGTGATCCCCAACATGAGGGGCTGCCTTCCTGGGTCTCAGCTCTCTTAGTCCTGGGCATCTCTGTCTCACTGGTCTTCCCCAAGAGATGTCTCCTCCCTTAAAAGGAAGTAGGAGGGGCAGGAAAGGAGGGTTAGGGGAAAGGGCAGGGAGAGCAGAAGGCTCTGGGTGGGTTCAGGCAGCCCGAAACTCAGGGTGGAACCAGGGGGATGGAGCTGGCCCCTGCCACAGGCTCCGTCCTGGAACCTCAGAGAAGCTGATAGGAGCAGGGGCCCAGGAGAGAGGAGGCCAGGCTGGCCGGTTCAGGTGGGTGGGTGGGAGCAGAGAAATGCCACATTTGTCCCCTACCAAAAGAGGACTGAAGGGGAGTGGTTCATGGGTCCTTACACCCAACCGTGCACAGGTTACTAAAAAGTCCCGCAGACTCAGTGCAGGAAATAAGCAGCTGCTGGAACTGACAGCTCTCATGGGAGAGGAGGGGAACTGAGGTGAGGAGCATCCCTCTTCCCTACACTTCCCTCCAGCTTCCATTCTCAGCTCAGGGCAGGCTTTCTTGCCCTCTGTCATACCCAAACCCCACCACACGAAACTGTGCCAGGGGGCCTCTAGTCTTGTTTAAGCCTTTTTTCTCCAGCCAAAGGTAGGTAGGGGGTGTCTGCTAAAGTGTAAGCCCCCAGACACAGGCTTTCTCCAGAGGACTGGCCTATCAGCGGGGTGCTCTCTGGATGTGGGGGCCCCGGTGGGTGTGGGAAGTGGGGCTGGAAGGTCTGTGCCCATTAACATGCTGTGCGTGGGTGAGTTCAAGCGCAACGGCCGGATCTACGGTCCAACTGGCCCTGGCCTCAGCAAAGGACCTTGGTGTTCAGTGGCCTGATTTATGGCTAAGGGCTCTCTTTATTTTCCTTTTGAAACTGTGGAGGTGAATTTTAAAAGGCCCGAGAGCAAAGCCAGCATGCTTGGGCTCTGCCAAGTCCTCTCCTCCTCCCAGTCCCCACTTCCCACTTCGCTCTGAAAGCGAGCACTAGCTGTACCCCAGTTCTATCCCTGAAGTCTATTTTCTCTCCCTCTCTCTCTCTTTTTTTTTTTTTACATTAACAATCAGCACTTCTTGCCAATAATCCCAGAAACAAGGTTATGCTGGGATATGGGCCCCAAGTACCACTGGGGAGAGTTCCTTAGGATCATCCCTTCAAAACAAGCCGTCCCGTAGGTGGGTACCTGCAGGACACTGGGGCACAATGCCTCCATGCCGTGGGGGTGGAATTTTCACACTATCATTTTAGCCAGAGAACGAACCAGATCAAGCACCCTCAGTGAAATACCAGCTGCCAAGGGGCCTTCACTGGCACCACCCTGGAAGTCCAGAGAATGGAGGAAGTGCAGTATAGAGTCAGCCAGCCTGGTGCTAGGTATCGGGCTGGTACTTGACCTCTGTGACCTTGCATTAAGTTTTCCTTTCCCTGAGCTCCAAGTTCATCCCTACAAAATAGAAATAATTCCCGCCTCTCATGAAACAGAGGCTGTTGAGGACCGGTGATGAACACATATGAAGTACCGAGGCCAGTGCTGACACACAGTAGGACCTCGATTCGTTACTGCTGCTGGAAGCTGAAAGGGCTGCAGCAGAGCGACGTGGGATCTGACCCAATTCAAACTGGGGGCTCTTCCGCTCTCTCAGGGCCTCAGTCCCCTCACCTATCAAACAGGAGGACGATCACAGACAGCCTGTTAGGGTTGTTATAAGGTACAGGAAGCACCTAGTAGGGCTAGTACATGTTTTGTTCTCTTCCATTCTCTCTAGACCAAATGGGAAATTCTGATTCCTCTGAGCCCAGCAGGACTGACAGACTTTCTTTTCATTGGGCTGAGTGGTTTGGGGAGATCCAAGGATCAGGTTTCCATGTGCACAGTGGTTTCGGAACAATCCAGGTACCTTTCCCAAAGAGGTTCCCATCTGGGTTCCATCATGTGAAACAACTCCAGGGGGTGTCACTGCATAGAATCCACCGCCACCCTAGCCTTAAAAATCTCAGGAATAGGTCTTTCTTCTAAAAATGCACCTTTAAGGGAGAGACTCAGTCGGAAAGATGATCCACCGGCTGTTTCGGCCTCAGGTAGCACACGGCTGGACAGAGTAACCACAAGCGAGGAAATCAATTGCTGCCGTGGGGAGGAGAAGGACCCCAGCCAGGAAAATAACTGGGCTTAGTTACACAGCATCTTTGGTCTCCATAATCCTGACCATTAAACCCATACTGCTGCCCAAGAGGCAATGCCCAGGAGGAAGGGGTTAGCCCAGTACTCTACTAGGATCAGCACTTCAAGCCCATGAAGTTAATTATGGACATATCCTTCCACAACAGTCCTCGTAAAGCCAGGAGCCCCAGTCAATACTCGGCTTCCCCAGACAGTCCATGTCACCTTGGCCTACCATAGCAAAGGGCCTGGCAGGAGGCAAGGGACCTGGACTTGTCTTGAAGCCGTCTAGTACTAGGTTTGCCCCCAGAGGGTTCAAGCTGAGCCAGGCAGCTGCAGCCGAACACTGGCAGTGAAGACTTCAATCAAAGCCCTAGCAAAGCAAGGGACTCCCTTGAGGGTCTTCGACTCCACCGTGAACTTCTACAATTATCATTAACACACGCCAGGAATCTTGTGAATGGGTCAGCAAGCGGGTTTCTAGTGGAGCAGGAGTTAAAACAACCACCAACACAAAAGTTTTCTTTTCCCTCTCATATGCATGCAACCAAAAGCTACCAAGGGCTTATTTATGCAAGAGCCCCTGGACTGGGCACCACCTAAAAAGCGGGTTTCATACTTGGCTTCTGCCAGTCCCCTCACCACCTCCCCAATCCCTTCCAAACTCATCTGCCAGCCTTTCACAGATCCCTTTCTATGAAGAGGACCGTGACACTCTGGACAGCTGAGCAGTTCATCGGCACTCCTATGGTCAAAGCACTTCATAAACATTACTTGATTGATCCACATGACACCCATGACAGACAGCACAGTCTCTCTTTAGGGTGGAGTGGGCACAAGGAAGGTACCAGATCACCCCAAAAGACAGGTCATACTTCAGACAGAAACCAGCCCAAGTCTTTCTCCCATCTGACCCCAAGAGGAAGGCAGGATGGATTCTCATCACTGTCCCATCTTCTAGGCCCCTAACATGATCTTCTCGTTAATTCTCCATGAATGCTCCTGCCATTTCATCTTTTTTCTGAACAACAGCCATAATCGCAACAACAAAAAATGAATTTTCTCTGAGTAGATGACTTCATTCTTCTGCCAGCCCCAACTCTGAGACTCCAGCAACCATGACAATTATGGGCTGGTGTTGAAAAAGAGTAAATCCCTGGGGCTACGCAGAGAAGAAAGTCTCTGATGTGGCCTGGGTGAGTGAGCTACTCTGATCCAACGCATGCAGGCTGGCAGGACATGGCTCAGTCTTTGGCATAGCTAATGAAGGAAACCGAGGCAGGCTCACCCTCGTCTGGAGATGGGCTTGTGTCCCCACTGCCCCAAATACTTGCCTGGCCCATGGGCGCTGAGGGTAAAAAAAGGCATGAAACTGTCACAAGAGACTGAGATATTCCTTGAAAATGCCATTTGGGGTAATAGGCGTTCACAAGACAGCTCTAGTAACAACAGATGGTCATGTTTTGCCTTCTACCAGGTCCAAGGAACTGCAGGGTTTTGCTGGGTGTAATAGGGTACACATATTTAAGACCAGAACTGAAATGCTTGAGACCAAAAAAAAGAGGTTAGATGGCACGGGAAGAGACCTTAAACACAGCCCTCAGCCTCTCTGCCCCATAAATCCTGAACACATATTTAAAGGCCTTCCATTTGAAGAGGTGCCAAATTCTTCCTGGGGCATATATACATCTTAATCCAGATCTGCTGTCTCCACTCCAAGGGACAGATAAAGTTTCAGAGCACCCTCCATTTGTGGGTTACTCTTCAGAATCTAATTTAATCCGACTTCATCCCATGATGTAGAATACAACAAGAGGTGGTAAGTGTTTGTGGGAAAGGCTGGTGAAAGACACAGAGGAGTTAAGATGAGGAGGAAAACAGCTTCACAGACTCACACCAGCCCAGGGAGAAGATGAAGGCAAGGTACCGAGGGGTTAGGCTGGCATTATTACCTGCATGCAGGAGAATGAGTGGCACAGAGACAGGCATTTGGAGTGGCTGGAACCCCTCACCTGCCACACCAGCTTATCAGAGGCACAGGGCCCTGCTCCAATCAGTTCCACATGACACTGGCAGCTGGCATCCAACCCATCTCCTTGAGTCAGACAAATCACCATTACCCCAGCCCTTCAGGACTTCTGCCACAGGGGAGGGAGGGGATTTACTGCCCACCCTTATCAAATGGCCATTGACCCACGATGGAAGTGGGCACACTCCTCCTGGCACACATGCTGAAGCCAGAAAGAACAAGCTGACAGCTCCAAAGTCAAGAGGTATGTGAGGGGAGGGGCTGGCTAGTAGTTTGCAACATTTGGGGTACAGAGCCATTGACCTCAGTGGGCCCAGACAGAGCCTCAAACACCCCTGCCTGGCCTCCAGGCCTAGCTCCAGGTCCTGCAAGAGGCACAGGGACAGGCCGAGGTCAGAATCATTGAAGGCACTTCCCCTGCTGGATTATTTCAGGGACAACTCTGCAACAGAGGAGCAAAGAGACAGATGTCCCCTATGCCACAACATTCCAGGGCCTTGAATAAACTCAGACATATTATAAGTGACACTCAGAATCCTCCTTACTATCCTAGGGTCCTCTCGGAATTCCAGCTCTGTCACTTATCAGTTATGTGACCTCGGGTAAAGGATCTGAGCTTACTGAGCCTATCTTTCCTAATCTGTAAGAGTTGTAGAGTTGGGAGTCAGCAGGTGGCATAGTGGTTAAGATGCTAAACTCCAACATGGCTGACTATGGTTCAAGTCCCAGGCCTGGCAGCTTGAAACACATCAGCCTGTGTGCGTACATGCCCAAAATCCTAAGAGGCAAATGGAGGGGAAGGGGATCCAGCATGGCCATCCCCTTTGGGGGGTGAATTCTCACTTTCTCTTTCTCTGTTTCTCTCTGTGTCTCTGGCTAGCACACATGCCCTATAGCAAAAAATATCTCTGAAGGAAAAAAAAAAAGCAAAGAGTTGCAGCGGTGTAGAGAGTGGATGGAAAGTGCCTAGCACAGCGCCTGCATGGAATAGGTTCTATCTCAGTTACCGGAAGTGGCACGTAGATGGAACCTCTGCCATTGAATCATTCACATCTCTGAGGTCATACTGGCTGCCCTGCACTCTGGGTATGCCCTCTTTTTTTTTTTTTTTAGAGGTTTTCGCTATAGGGCGCGTGTGCTCGCCAGACAGACAGAGAAAGACAGAGAGACAGAAAGCGAGAAATCACCCCCCAGGGGGGATGGCCACACCGCAATCCCTTCTCCTCCATTCTCCTCTCGGGATCTTGGACACGCACGCACACGCACCCGGCGTGAGTTTTAAGCCACTGGGTCCGGGACGCGAACCGCGGTTGACTACGTGGGAGTCCAGCGACATAGCCATTACGCTAACTGCTGGTTCCCTGGGTATGCCCTCTTTACAATTCCTGATGCATCTGGCTTTGGTGGGACTTGCCACCAAGGCTGTGAGTCTTATAAGCGAAGAGCTTCCCGAAACACAGAGGAACTTTCACTGGGAGCACAAAACTGTGCTGCCAGGCAGATGACAGCTAGGGTATCTGTTTGAATTTAGACTCTTGTCAAGAGGAAACTTGATGGCTAACAGCCCAAACATGACTGCACAGCACCCCCTAGGAAGCCTCATCTGCCATTCTCAAATAGGCCCTTTTGAAGAAGGAGGCACAGAACCCTCACACCACTTCCAAGTCGGCCGCCCCTCCCACTGGACCATCGAGGCTACCCCAAGAGCCCGGCGGCTAGGGCGGCACCAGGATGGACAGCTCAGATGCCAGCCTGACTGAATCAGGGCTGGTTAATGGGTATCCCCAAAGAGGTCCTTGGCCTAATTCCTTTCCCAGCCCTCCTCTGGTCAGGAATATCAAGGTGGCCTCAGGCAAGTTTGTTTCTCTACTCCAGATGGGAGGGGGGCGGAGAAGGCTTGGAGATGATCAGACAGCAGAGTCCTCCCACAATGAAAAGAAAGCCAGAGACAGGTTTCCATAGGATTCCAGGCTCTGGGAAATAGGGACACCAGTCCTGGGTTTTGTAAAGAGCCAGAAATAGTCCGGAATGTAAGTGGCATGTGAATATGAGGCATTGTTATGACTTTTCTGTGCACGAGCACAGCTAAGAGGAGGTCACTAATCCTTCGTCAGGGTCAGGAGCTGATCTGCATCAGGGCTGTGAACAGATGTGTGCCCCGGTTCACGCAGACACTCGTGCATGCACACACCACACAGTCGTGGGCCCTGACCTTCACCCAAAGATGCTGGCCTCGGCAAGGGGAAGAGCAGATGGAGTGGCTGGGCTTGGCGAAGGAGACGCTGGAGGATTCAGCTCTACCCCTTTGATGTAGAAAAACCAAAGCAGAAGGAGCCACAAGGAGCGCTGGGGGGAGGGGGGAGAGGAAGGAGGGAGGAGGGGGAGGGGGAAGAAGATATGGGGGATGACCAGGGATGCAGACAACAGAGCCTGCAAGCTGGGTATTGCAGGACCTCCAGGGCAAGACATTAGGACCCCAGCAGCATCCTTTTCCACTTCCACTGCCTAACACCAACTGGAGCCAGCTTGATCCCCCAAACCGTCCTGCCCCATGTCATCCAGTGTCCAGACCACAGTTTCTGCCTCTGGACTGGGCTGGGAGATGTTGCCAGAGAGCGTGGAAGGGTTCCACTCAAGGGGATCCCGAAGCGTGAAATCTACTTACTATCTTCCTCGGAGGCCAAACGCCCCTCTCCCAGTTATCACTGAAAGCGTCTGGGGAAGGCAGTTCAAGGGAGGCGAGGAGAGAAGGGGGCAGGGCCTCCAGCCCTAAGCAAGGCGGGGCGGAGGGTGGGGGCGGTTCAGGTTTGGCTCAAGCCCCCAGGACGTACCAGGGATCAGTTACACATCCCCCGCGGCCATGGAAGAGCAATCACATGATCGCAGCAGATTTGGGAATGAGGGGGTGGAGAACTCGAGGTGGTTGGGTTTTTTTCCTTTTTTTCTTTTTTTGTGGAGGGTGGTGAGGAGGGTGGAGGTGGTGATGAGGCTGGCAGGAAAGACTGCTGAGCCGGAATTTTCAGCTCCTTCATCCGAACGGCCCCCACGGAGATGTGCACCTACAGTCTCCCATCTCACCCGATCCCACCCGATCCCGCCCTCACCCGAGCCATACGTGGCCTTAGAGGGTCCCTGAGATGGCAAACTCGGGAGCCAAGGGCTTCTCCCAGAACCGCCTTTCTGCTTCAGCGTGGACCGCCAAGCCGCAGTCGGGGAGCAGAGACAGCGCTCTGAAAGGGCTCTCTCCCCGCTTCCTGAGCGTCGCGGAGTCTGGGTTACACAACAGGTGGCAAAGGGGAGACACTGCTCGCCTGGCCCCGTCGGACCCCTGGCCCCACACCACTTGAAGCCTGCCCCGGGGACGCTCTCTGAGGCCGATCTCTGGGCGCTCCACGCCGATTCCCTGCCTGCCGGCCGGCGGGCACCCAACCACAGCCCCGCCGCGCCCCGCTCCCCAGACTAGCCCGGCACGTCGCGCTCCGTGGCCGTCGGAGCTCCGAGGCCGGGTCCCGCCCGTCCTCCCCAGCCCGAGCGCGCACGTACTGCTGTAGAGGGTGTCGATCCAGGAGAGGCGCGGCAGGCCCCGGTGGCTGAGCGGCTCCATGCCCGCGGCTCCGCGCGGCGGCGGCGGCGGCTCCGTCAGATCGGAAACCCGACCCTCATCGCACAACAAAGGAGGGAGGGCGCGGGCGAGCTGGCGGGAGGCAGGCCGGGAGGGGCGGCCAGCCCCGGAGGCCGAAGTTGCTGAGCGCCGGGAGGAGGCGGGGGAGGCAGGGAAACAGGTAGCAGGGAGGAGCGAGCCGGGCGGCGCGGAACCCGGCGAGGGTGGGCAAGGGCAGGCTAGCGCCCCCGGCTACCCTTCCCGCCACTGCGGCCGCGGCGAAGCCCACTGCGGATCCCGGAGCCGCGGCCCCGCAGCCCGCCCGCCAACTAGCAACTTCCCCCGGGCTGCTCCGCGCCCAGGGGCGGGGGCCGGGGGGCGGGGGCCGCGACCAATCGGCGTGCGGCTCCGGCGCGCCCCCACCCCCCGCCGCAGCACGCCTCGCCACCCGGGCGAAGGGTGTGCGGAGCAGTCAGACCCCGCCGACGCCGGGACGAGGGGCACTCCAGCCGGAGTGCAGTGCGAGGAGTGGTCCCGCGGGGGCTCCCGGCGGCGGCGCAGGCACAGGTCCCCCCGCCTCCCCTCGCTGGGCTCAGAATTCTGGCAACCGGCTGGTGAGGTGCCGCGGGGAGACCTACGGGCCCGCAGGGGTGACATCACCTGCCACCCCAGGATCTCTAAGCGCAGTTTCGGGGCCGGTGCGGCTGCCAGGCCCCTCCTCTAGGCCAGCCTGCGAAGCGGCGCTGACGGGGTTAAAGTACTGAGCGCCCTCATGAAGGCTCGGCTGCCTTGGGACTTTCCTTCCAAACCTTAACGGAGCTTCATCTATTCAAACACCCTGGACCTTACGGAGCAGCGGGGTGCCGCCCTACACACTAGGGGTCGGCGGCTGGAGAAAGACCAGAGGGCGGGGAGAGGGTGTTAAGGGGGGCTGCAGAGGAAGGAGGGTAGAAGGGCAAACTGGGGGACAGCAGCTCCCGGGTCCCATTGGTTCCCCTCCAGGGCTCTCTGGGAGCAGCCCAGGAGGCCTCTCATGTGTGCATAATGACGTGTAAGTGGAGGGAAGTCTGGGGTCAAGAGGCCTTAGAGAGCAGAACCTTTAAAAACAGAAGTCTGAGAAACAATCCCACCCAAGAGCAGGGAAGAGGTGGGGGGTGATGCCTGTCCCCCACAGCTGGTTCTAGGGGCCCTGTGGCAACTTTCCCATAAACTGCCCTGCACACCACCTAGGACTAAGGGACTGGAGAAGGGGCTGGAGGGGAGGAGAGTCAGGCTAGGCTGGTTCAGGGCAGCAAGAGTTGAAGCCTGTTTTTTGACTCCAAGAGAGGAGAGGCAGGAGGCCCACCACCTGGGCCTTGCACTGAACACGAATGTCTCAGATAGTGACACTTCTGATAACAGCAATGCCCACGCCACCCTATCCCTAGGCAGCTTCAGGGCAAACCTTCCTGGGACCCAGCTTTCCACAGGCCTAGGAGGAGGGCTAGCTTACTCCGGCCTTTGTAGAGAACAGCTATCGGCATCCACAGCACATGGGGAGTGGGACTCCTTATTCCAAAAACCATAGATTTAGTTCTTAAGGGGAGAAGCAGACCCTTGTCCCTGATGCTGAGAAGCAGCCTGTACCCAGTGCTATAAATCTCTCAGGCAGAGATCTCTGGGTTGCCCAAGGGGAGAAGGTGGCCACCAGCTCACAGCAGGATGGGATCAGCCACTGGGAGGTGAAAGAGAAGATGCTCTGGGGTATCGATGCCTCTACAGGTGGGTGCAGGGACATTTTTCAGCATTGGCTCCTCCCTGCCTCCAACGGCAGGCCCCCACCCCCAGCCCTGCTGGCTGAGGCTTTGGCTCTGGCTCTGGCTGCCCCCCTCCTTGCTCAGCTGTCACCCTCCCACCATCCCTGACTCGCACACAAGACTGGGAGCACCTGGAGCTTGGCAGGGAGGGGGGCGTGCATCTCCAATGAGATGCTCCAGAAATAGAGCTCCGGGAAGGGAGAAGCAGCCATTCGGCTCTCAGAGGACGGCAGGACTGGAGGAGCAAACTGGGGCCAAGGGCATCTCTTCCACATGGAACTCTCGGAGGCCCAGAGCCCAGGTCAGAGGTGGAAACAGGAGCTGCAGCCACCAGCGGTCAGCAGCCCAGGGAGGCAGCAGCACTGCCCCCTCCCCAGCAACAATCGAGACAGCCTGGGCCAGCTCCCCACAGGGCAGGGATCTTCCCGAGGCCCCATCCGGTGCTGACTATGCGGGCAGCCATGGATGTATGCTTCTGTGTGAGTCACATACATTTGCATACATTTTACATTTTTGTCTACAAAGGCTCGAACAGCTATTTTTAGGATTTTTTTCAAGTTAAATGTTGCAGTTGCTCTCCTTGCACTGCCATAGTTTGCATGTTTCTACATTCTGTCCAATTCTGCCCTGGACCATCCACTCAACAACACGATATAGGGTAGGAGGAGAGAGGAATAGTGCAGGTTGTGAGAGGAACACTTCTAATAACTAATATGGAATGCCTGCAGTGCCCCTGGCTCGGATCCGAGCCCTTTATTCACAAGGTCATCTCACTGTAAGCGTCACTGCTACCTCAGTTTTCTCCATGCTCCACATGAGAAAACTGAGGCTCTGAGCCGCCAAGAACCCACTCAGACAGTAAGTGGGGAGCTAGGACTTGAACCCTGGCAGTCTGCCCGTGACCTTCTTCTTTTTTTAAGAATTATTTTATTTAACTTTATTTATTTTTATTATTATTATTATTTTACAGGTTGATCAGAGAGAGAGAGATAGAGGGAAAGTAAGAAAGTGAGCCACCAGGTCCAGGACTTGAACTGTGGCTGGCCATGTGGGAGTCCAGCTCCTTTAACTACCACGCCACCTGCCAGCCCCAATCTTCTTCTTTTTAAATTATTATTATTATTTTTAGAGAGATTTTTGCTATAGGGCGCGTGCATTCGCCGAAGAGACAGAAAGAGAGAACTCAACCCCGAGGGGAGATAGTCGCACTGCAACCCCTTTTCCTCCACTCTCCTCCCAGGATCCTGGGCATGCACGCACACGTACCCAGCATTGAGTTTTAAACCACCAGGTCCAGGACTCGAACCAAGATCAACTATGTGGTAGTCCAATGACGTAACCATTACACCATCTTCTAGTCCCTTAAATTATCCTTAAGTTCTCTGGTAGGGCACATGTGCTTACCAGAGAAAGACAGAGAACAAGAGGGGAAAAGTGAGAAAGCAGGCTACCAGGCCCAGGACTCAAACCACGGTCTGCCATGTAATAGTCCAGCACCTTAACCATGCCACCTGCTGGCCCCTGCTCATGGTCTTAAATGGATGCATGCTTCCTCCAGTCAGCTGAGTGCTGAACAGAGTCCTTGGAAATCCCTGCTGGTGTTAGAGACCACCTTCTAGAAAACTCTTCCAGCTCTTTTATCTCCAGTCACTTGGGAAACGCAGTGACTTCAAGATCCCCTTGATGCCTTTCTTGGATAGGCTCCAGTAGACGGTAACACCGCATGGCTTGCCTCTAACCTTGGCTAGAGAGACAAGTGTGTGGGCCTTTGCATACCACAATGATTTGGGACTGGAACAGAAGCTTCCAGCTTCCTGGCACCGAGGGCAGAGAGGAGGTTGGGAAGCGTCTCATTAAAAGAGATGTTTCCCCAACTAAAAAAAAAAACACAGATTGGCTACCCTCAAGTGCTCTTACCCTCAGCCATCAACCCCAACCTGTCAGAGCAGCAGGTAAGTGTTATAGACAGTACCTCCCTGACACAGACCTGGGCCAGCTCAGGCACCCCAAGGCACGGAATGAGCCCCCATTGTGCCACCTCACCAATCCCCTATTGAGCATTTGTTGCCCATTCCACACACCACCACTGCTGCTCCACTTCCCTAACCCTCCTTCCAGCCTGTGCCCTCAGGCTATCCTCAGCCCCACACCTGCTCTGCTCCACGGGGACCTGGCCTTGTCACTGAATTTAAGGGTTGCCTGTACTGCCTGGAGTGCTGGGCTGATGCTGAGAAGCTGAGTGGAAGGGAGACAGATCCCATTCTGAAGGCCAGCAACCCTGCCCTTAATTCCCAAAGGTGTGCTATTTGCTGCCTCTCCAACTACCAAGCCTTCTTCTACCAGCTGCTCTGCCATAGTAGGAAAAGGGTAACTGTTAGAACCAAAACAGGCATTGCCACTTCTCTTCCCTCCTCGTGTTAGCAACCCAGCTCCACCGCACACAGCAGGAAGG
Source organism: Tupaia tana (assembly GCA_026018925.1). NCBI lineage: Eukaryota > Metazoa > Chordata > Mammalia > Scandentia > Tupaiidae > Tupaia > Tupaia tana. Next base: position 20,736,074 of record JAKSZU010000011.1, read on the forward strand.
CCCCGGAGTCGCTGTTTCCTGGACTGCCCAGAAGTACTGCTGAGGAAAATGACGTGTCCTCATGCTGGGGCCACACAGGGGACACCAGCATGTGCAGAGGTTGGGCGTGCACAGGCGGCAAGGGGAAGAGGGGCTCTTCACACTCAGATGAAAAAAAAAAATAAAAAGACTATGATGATTTATAATAATAATAACAACAACAACAAAAAAAGAGTTTGCACTCTCCCTAGCAGATCAGCTAAGACTGCATCTTTCTCACCGGGGCATGCCCAGTGCTTAACCTGGTGGCTGAACGAAGCTGGGGTAGGCCTCTGAAGCAGCTGTAACCACACTGTGCCCCCTCATCAGCTTTCTGCCAAAAGCCCAACAGACTAGCGTTCAATAATGCATGTTGAATAAAAACAATTAATGACAGCTAACATTTATTGAGTGCTTTTTACGTGCCAAGTACTATACTACATAGATGATTTCACCTAATTCTCGCGATCCATTTCACAGAAGAAGAAATTAAGGCACAGAAAGGCCAGGCTGCGGGCTAGCTGGCAGAGGCTGACACTTGGAAATGAGCTCAGTCTCAATCCAGAGTCCACGTGTGCAACCGCTCTACTGGGCTGTGAATAAACAGAATGAAGTGAAACTCCTGGAGGAAGAAATCAGAGCCACACGACAAACGCAAGGCAGGGTTACCCCAGAACTCCCCAGGGCCCCAACGATTGAGCAAAAGAACTGTTTCCCAAAGAAAACCACATCTACTACAACAGGACAGATAACCCCGGAGACAAGCTGAATGCAATCCAATGACAGTCTCCTGAGAGCCAGCCCGGCCAAACGCCACTGCTTCTATGTCCCGAGGCAGTCTTGGGCCCTTCCAGCCTCAGTTTCCACATCTGTAGTAAGTGGCACTCAGGTGGATCTGGTAGGTGAGCTCCAGGCCTCCTGTCAGGCCGAGCAGACTATAAATTTGTGTTCCAGCAGATCTGGGTGGCCTGTTTTCCACTCCTTGCTTCCCTTCCTAGTCCTTGGTACAAACAACATTTCTATTCCAAGATTCACCCTCACCGCTTGGCTCTGACCCTCCCCTGGTCTCCACTGAATCACCTCTAAAGAAGAAGGTTTGGTCTAAGAGCGTCCTTTGCTCTCTTCCTACCTGCCTTTGTGAACCCCTCCCCAATTACTCATTTCACTACCAAAGTTCTGCATCAGCTGCAACCCAGGCAAATGCAAACGTGGTCTCCAGAGAACTGCATTCACCCCCTGTTGCCTCCCTTGGCATCACTGCCAGGAGAAAGTATGGTGATATCCAGGTCCCTGTAGTGTGACACTCTACCCCCTCCATCCCTTACCCACACTTCTCTCCCCCGCTCCCGTGTGGAAGCCTCTTCCCATGACCAGGGGCCATTCAGTCCAGCCCCCAGGGCAGGGCAGCTGGCTTAGCTTACCCTAGCCAAACTGCAATTCCAGGAGGGTCTCTTTAGCCAAGTCCCAGCAAAGGTGGCCCTCACCTGCCATTGCTCACACTGCACCACCCAAAGAGGCAATGAGAGGGGTTGACAGAGGATGCGGAGCCCCCTTCCTCATTTACTTACCACTGAGTCCTCATCAGCATTTGGAAAGTCACCAGCAGAAGAAAATACAGAAGAAATTTCCAAATCCCCAGAAGCCGAAAGCCAAGTTCAAGGGCTCCAACCTTATCAGCTCAAGTCCAGCTGGGGTCGGAGCTCACAGTTTGGCCCTCTGCCCTCCTGTATCACTAGTGCCCTGAAGCTGGCTACGCTCCTCACTCTTTCAGCCAGAGTTCTGCAGATGCATCCCAGCCCTGCGCTGCTCTGCCAGAGCTCTGACATCACCTGCCAGCCTGGCCCTGTCCCCTCAAGCCCAGGAGTAGCTGCAGGGGCTGAGGCTGGACTGTGAAGGAGACTGACTTCAAAGGCTGGCTGGCTCAGTATCCAGGAAAGCGAGGATGAAGGAACCTCAGAGCCTAGCCAGGGGTGCCATCAGTGGAGTTTTGCTTTGGTGTTATCATCGAGTATGCCGCTGAGTGGCCGTGTCTCTTTAAGAACCAGGCCTCTTTAAGGCAAGTTTCCTCTGCAGTCCACTCCTGCCACCAGTCCTGCGGCACAGTGCAGTGGGCTCCCAAGCGCCATCTGGTGGCCAAACAGAGAGGGGGGCCTCAGCCACCACAGGTGTTTGAGCAAAGGGAGATGGAAGTGCTTGTACTGAAGGCTGGGCCTCCCCAACAGATTCTGCACTGGGCTGTAGGTTACTACTGTGAGCAATGAGCCTGGAAGTCAGGAGACAGCAAGAGACCCCAAGAGTGATGCTAGAGAATGACCGGTGGACAAAGGCCCCCAAATTCTCAGAGAGGAGGATTTTCTGTCTCCCTGCTTGCAGCAGGGACCTGAAGCACCAGTGTACACACCCTGTGCCCTCAATTCTGAAACAGGGGTTCTCAGCTAGGGGAGGGCTAGTTACTGAAGTCGCACCAGAAGTATTTTTAAAATGTGTGGGAGCATTTACATGGCCACAATAAGGAAGGAGTGATACCGGCATTCAGTGGGCAGACGCCAGAGATGTTAAAAATGCCCTACAACCTATGCAGGACTGTCCCAAAGAACATCTGTCCCCACCCGCCAACAGTGCTGAGAGCACTGCCCAGAGGGGACTGAGGTGGTTCCTCAGCAAGCTCGTACCTGTCGTCTCCCTTCCCGGGCTGCCTCTGGGGGTCCTCTCTAGATAAATTTTACCTTTATAAACTTTGAGGTTCAGAGAGAGGGTGGTCTGGCCCAGGACACATTCACAAGGGATGCCAGTGCATCTGGCTGTCCCTCCCCAGAAGACGGGCACACACACCTGTACCCACCCTATTCTCATCATGGTGACCCTTAGCGGGGAGAAACAGACAAATTCCAACTGTTAGGATCCAGCAGACGGTCTCTAAGAAGAAATCACAGAAGACTAGCTCCCTCCACCCCCAGCCCCAAGGGATCATCCCTGCCTTTCTTTTTTTTTTAAAGAAATATATATTTAATTTTATTTATTCATTCACTTATTTTAATTTGACCAGAGAGAAACACAGAGAGAAAGAGGGAGGGAAAGTGAGAAAGCAAGCCACCAGGTCCAGGACTTGAACCGCGGTCCGCCTTGTGGGAATGCCCAGCGCCTTAACCACTATGCCACCTGCTGGTCCCCTACCCCTGCCTTTCTTCCCACCAGGATGACTAAGCCTCGCCCTGCCCTCTGTCCCTGAAACATCCTAGGACATGCATCTTTCTACACAGGCACTTTCATGTTCTGATTATGAAACCTTGTAAGTCCTAATTTCTTCTCTCCCAAGTTCTTTACACCCCGAGCTGGTCAGCTCAGTCTCATGAACACAGTCTCGAGCAAAGGGTTGACGTGAGAAACCAACACATGCGACGTGTGTCCTAATGAAGGGGGAGAGGGAAAGGACCAGGCCCCAGTCAGGTGGTCAGTGGAAGCTGCACAGTGGTGTGTCTGAGCTGGGTCTGTTGGTTGGAACAGTCCCGGGCTCAGGAGGCTGACATCGCAGATACGAAGACCAACTGGAGGAAGAAGTCTCCCAGTGTCCAGCAGCAAAGAGACAGCACTCTCTAAAACAGATCCGGCATGTCACTGCTCTCGTATTCAGACCCATCTTTGGCTTCCCACAACCGTCAGGATGAAGACCAACATCCTTCTGACGGTTTCCAAGGCCCCGCACTTGACCTCTGCGCCCTCTGAGCTCCGTCTAGTGCACTCTCCTCCTTGCTCCCTCCTGCTTTTCTCTGCTGTGGAACTTTGGCACAGGTTGATTTCTTTGGCTAAGATGCTCTATCTCCCCTGTGCCTGGGTATTTCCTACTCATCGTCTGTCTTTAGTTTAGTATCACTGCTTCTAGGGAGCTTTCCCTACCCATCAGACTGGGAAGGCCAGAGTCTCTCCTTCTTAATACTCACAGTTCTTGGAATGAGCAGATGGTGTAATGGTTACATCATTAGACTCCCAAGTAGTCGACTGTGGTTCAAGTCCCAGGCCCAGCGACTTAAACTCATGCCAAGTACATATGCGTGGGTGCCCAAAATCCCAAGAGGAGAATGGAGGAGAAGGGATTGTGGCATGGCCGTCCCTCCTGGGGGGTGATTTCTCGCATTCTGTCTTTCTCTCTCTCTCTGTCTCTCCAGTGAATGTGTACACCTTATAGCAAAAATCCCTCTCTAAAGAATAAAAAATTCTTAGTTCTCATAAATCATTCGATGTTTGTCTCTTTCACTAGACGGAGAGTTCTGAGAGCATAGGAACCATATTTTCTCTGTCCACTGTAATCCCCGCACCTTGCACGAATGAACAAGTGAATGTACATGAATGATCAGATGTGCTCCTGGTCATAAAGAGCCTAGCATGAGGCAGTCGGATGTTTGGGCCAGCCCAGCTCCACCCCTGGAAAAGAACTGCTTGTTGGAATGTCAGGATAAGAATGGCTACACTCTCTAGGAAGGCTCAGGAAGAAAAAGAACAAAACCAAAAACAAAATAAAAGACCCTAGGACCCTAGAATAGTATTCGGGGCAAAAGAATTGCTGCTCTAATTAATTCTCTAACTACTCACACAAAATCCCCACTAAAAACTCCCTGGTGCACCAGGGTTCCCTGGTTCGGCAGCCGACATTCAAGCTGTACTCTCTCTATCCAATCAGACTCCAACATGGAAATGAAACAGAAACCCAGAAATGGTTCAAACTACTAAGGGAACTTTAGTTTTAATTCCCAGAGCCCTTCTCCTAGGCTTGTCCCAAATTTGCAGTGAAACTTCTTTGTAAAGGAGGGAGACATGGGACCAGCAGTTAACATAATGGCTATGTCGCTGGACTCCCATGTAGTCAACCATGGTTCAAGTACCGGACCCGGTGGCTTAAACTCACGCTGGGCACGTGTGCGTGCGTGCGTGCCCAAGATCCCAAGAGGAGAATGGAGGAGAAGGGATTGCGGCATGGCCATCCCCCCGGGGGGTGATTTCTCGCTTTCTGTCTCTCTCTGTCTTTCTGGCAAACGCATGTGCCCTATAGCAAAAACCTCTCAAACATAAAAAAAGGAGGGAGAAAAACTGTAGCCCTCTGCCGGAAAAAAGCACCTCTGTGAGCGTGCCTGTCTGCCCCCCGCAGTGCTGTCGGGCGCCGATGTAGACATTGGAAGCCTAGAGACAAAGATGCTGTCTGCCAGCAGCCCACTGAACTCCTCTGCCCAGGGCGCTACAGACTGAGGCGGTAACTTACGGGCTGCCACATGGATCTGCCTCCAACCAGTTGGGAAATCTTGCTTTCTGTTCAGTGATGTAAAAGCGTGATAGAAACTGAACTGGGCCCTTGCCCTCCCGAGGGCCTAGCTTGAGAGAGTCTGCAGACAGCCTGATGGACTGCAGGGCTTAGGCAGACCTGTGGCTGCAGACTGCAGAGTCATGATGAGCATGGAGCAGGCCCAAGAGCCCTGGAGGGCACAGGTGTAGGCTTGGCTGGTCTGCTGGGAGCCTGCAAAAAGGGGAGACGCTTCTTTTTCATCTTCCCTTCACCAAAATAAAGAAGCAAATAAAACACCTAATTTTGGGACCAGCAGTTGGCTTAATGGCTATGTCGCTGGACTGCCATGGAGTCGACCACAGTTTGAGTCCCGGACCCAGTGGCTTAAACTCACACCAGGCACGTGTGCATATGTGCCCAAGATCCCGAGTGGAGAATGGAGAAGGGATTACGGCGTGGCCATCCCCCCGGGGGGTGATTTCTCGCTTTCTGTCTCTGTCTTTCTGGTGAGCACACATGCCCTATACCAAAAACCTCTCCCCCAAAAAATAATTAATTAATTAATTAATTAATTTTTTAAAAAACTCCTAATTTTTAGTCAAAGTCTGGTTTGTTGGGCCTTCAGTCCGTGATGGCCCAGAAAATCACCCTAGCCAGTAGGGTCGGTAATCTAGATGGTTGGTCTTCTAATCCTCCTGCCAGCCTCTTGCCACGGCCTCACTAGGATGTCCTGGTATCCTTGGTGCTCTGAGTTCTCTCTCTCCTGAAATGGGGAGACTAGCGAGAGGAGGTAGCCGGCGTCAATGAAGGCTAGAGGATTAGCAGTGAAGCTGATAGCAACAATACTCACGGCGCTGTCTGTACCAGGTCTGATCTAAGGACTCTGCCTGCACAAAGCCATTTTTCACAGTAACTCACAACTGCTCCAGAAACTGTTTCAGCCCCTCAACACTCCGTTGCCGCTCTCCAACAGAAGGGAAAGGGCACTGAACTACACACGCCCTGAATCCAGACCCTGGCTCTGCCACTAACTTGCTGTGTGGCCTTGAGAACCTCCCTTCCCCTCTCTGGGCCTCGGTCCCCTCACTTTACGTGAAGGGAAATCAGTCATCCCATCTCGGAGTCCCTGATACTGAGATGTGGATGACCAGAAAGTAAATGATAAGGGAGGGGAGAGAGCTCTCTTCTTTCCCACCAACCAGCTCCTCTGTTCCAGGAAGTTTCGTGGTTTGAGGGCTAGAGAAATGACTAGCTCCTCGAACATTCCCTGAGCCTTAGATAACACAGGGGACCTTTGCCCAGGTTGCTCCTGACGGTGGATTTGAGACCTACCCAGAACACACACAGAGGCAAGGCGATGGCTGGTGGGTCCGGACGGTGTTCTGGGCAGTACGTTATGGATGAGCAGGGGTCACCACTTGAACTGAACTGATGACTAAATGCTTCTTGGAGGAAGTGGCTTTTGAACCAGGGCCTGAAAGGACATCCAATATTTCACTGGCAACAAAACGATGGGGGTTGGAGGTGTGTGTGTGAGGGGGGTAGACACAGAGTTGATGCATGGTTCTGCGAGGCTGACTACACGGAGAGGTTCTGGAATCGTGTCTAGAGATCTCCCTGAACATGCCAGGCATGCGTATGTACAGACCCAGGGCCGGCTAATGCCGGGGTGGACTGCAGCACAAAGACGCTGTTGGGGTGCTCTCTGTCTCGCCCTCTCTCTCTCTTGCTCATAGAGAAAGAGAAGTGATTAGAAAAGAAACAAAGTAGGATGGGGAGGCAGGGTGTGTAGGGGAAGGAAAAGCATAGGCATGAGCACAGAGGCCAAAAGGGGGTGGAGAGGGGAACAGACGACGGACAGAATGGAAGACTAGAGGCCCAAGTTCTTTTGGGAACTGGGAGAATACAAGAACTGTTGCTAAACTCATGTGTGGCCTCAGCATGAATTCAGAGACACAAAATTTGGCTTTTCTTAGGCATGTCTGTATAAAGAAGCCTTTCAGGCCAGCAGGTGGCATGGTAGTTAAGGTGCTAGACTCCCACATGACCAACTGCAGTTCAAGTCCTGGACCTGGTGACTTACTTTCTCACTTTCCTTCTCTCTCTCCATCTCTCTCTGGTGAGCTCATGTACCCTATAGCAAATTTAATAATAATAAAAAAAATCAATTAAAATAATAATTACTTTATTAATTCTTTTTTTTTTAAAGAGGTTTTTGCCATAGGGCATGTGTGCTTGCCAGAGAGAAAGACAGAGACACTTAGAGGGAAAGTGAGAAATCACCCTCCAGGGGAGATGGCCACTCCACAATCCCTTACCCTCCATTCTCCTCCCAGGATCTGGGGCACACATGCACATGCACCTGGCATGAGTTTCCAACCACTGGGTCCGGTACTTGAACCACAGTAGGCCATGTGGGAGTCCAGCGACATAACCACTACACCATCTGCTTGCCTGAAAGTCTTCTTTATATAGACAGGCCTAAGAAAAGCAAAATGTTGGGTCTCTAAATTCATGCTGAGGTTGCACACTCTCTCTATCTCTGTGGTGAACACACATGCCCTATAGCAAACTTTAATAATAATTTGTTCTTTTATTTTGTTAAATAATTATTTTTCTTTAACTTTATTTACTTTAACTTGATCAGAGAAGGACAGCGTTGGGGCAGGGGAGGGGTAAGAAAGCAAGCTACCAGGTCCGGGACTTGAACCACAGTCAGCCATGTGGGAGTCCAGCACCCTTAACCATGATGCCACTTACCAGCCCCGATAATAATTAATTCTTTAAAAAAAAAAAAAAAAGCAGCAGCAGCTTTTCTGGGGCCCCTTCAATACACACAAAGGTCTAGGGCCCACCTCGTCCCTGAGTCTGCTGAAAAGCCCTCAGCCAATGGACCCAGCTATGTTCTAGGCACTGGACTCAGCACAGTACCTTCATGCCCGGGACAGACACCTCTGTGCAGAAGACACCATCATCACCCCACTTCACAGAAGTCACACCTCTTGCACATGGTAGAGCTAAGTTCACACTGGCCTCGTCGAGTGCAGAGCAATGTGGCTCCACCAGAAGCACCCTAACCAGATGGCCCCCTTCACTGGTGAGGAGCCGAGGTTCAGGCGTGCCAGGCAGCACTGGCACCTGACACTGACACAAACTGGTCAGCAGAGCTCTTCAAGCTACTCTCCAGAGCAAGCAGCCGGGCAAGGAAGGCACGAGGACGCATGCCATCTCTTTTTTTTTCTTTGCCTTCCTTTTATTTTTGAGAGATTTTTGCTATAGGGTGCGCGCGCTCGCTGGAGAGACAGAGAGCAAGAAATCATCCCCCAGAGAAGACGGCCACACCACAAACCCTTCTCCCCTTGGGATTTTGAGCACACATGTGCATGTGCCCAGCATGAGTTTTTAGCCACCAGTTTTTAGGTCTGGGACTCAAACCGCAGCTGACTACATGGGAGTCCAGCGACGTAGCCATGACGCCATCTGCTGGTCCTGCATTCCAGCTCTTTCTTCTCAGCTAAGTCTGACAAGCTCGAGTCGTTCAACTACTCCCTGGACATGAGGCCTGTGCGTAGAGGGTCCCTGGTGGTAACAGTGTTTTCCAAGGATGCAGGAATGAACTGGTCTCTGGGGCATTTCTCTCACAGAGTCAGCTCTTAGTCCAACCCAGGCTCAACCAAATTTTTTAAAATTTTTTTTAAGAATTGTATTCTTTAACTTTATTTACTTATTTTAATTTGACCAGAGAGAGAGAAAGAGAGAGTAAGAGAGAGAGAGAGGCAAAGTGAGAAAGCAAGCTGCCAGGTCCTAGATTCGAACCATGGTCGGTCATGTGGAAGTCCAACGACCCCAACCACCATGCCACCTGCCAGCCCCTTAACCAAATATTTAAAGGAGAATTTTAAAGAAAATTATCCTAGGCCCATGATTAAGGGAGCCAGATCCCACATGGCTGACCGCACAGTTCAAATATCAGCCCGGGCAGCTTGAAAAACATGACAGGTGTATGTGTGTGTGTGCCCAAAGTCACAACAGAATGGAGAAATGGAACACAAGGGATTATGGTATGACCATGCTCCATTAGGGGGTGCTTTCTCCTTTTCTGTCTCTCTTTCTCTGGCAAGCACATGTGCCCTCTGGCAAATTAAAAACATAAATAAATTAAAAAAAGAAAGATGGGCCAGCCCACAGTGTGGCGGTTAAGGCAGCTGCTTTCTATATGGCCAACTGAATGGTTTGAGTCTCAGACTGAGGCTTGAAAAAACACGCCAGGTGCATGTGGGTTCATGCCCAAAATCTTGAAGGGAGGGAGAGATGAAAGAGAAGGGATTGTGGAGTGACTGTACCCCATGGGGGTAGGGGGTGATTTCTTGCTTTCCCGCTCTCCAGTGAGCACCTTCTGGAAAATTAAAAAGGAAAAAAGAGGGGCTGGCAGATGATGTGGTGGTTAAGACACTGGACTCCCACATAGCTGACCACAGTTCAAGTCCCAGACCTGGTGGCTTGCTTTCTCTCTCTCTCTCTCTCTCTCTCTCTCTCTCTCTCTCTCTCTCTGTGTGTGTGTCTCTCCCTGGTCAAACTGAAAACAATAATAATAATAATAATAATAAAATAAAATAAATAATTCTCTTAAAAAAAGAAAAGAAGGAAAAAAGGAAGGAAGAGAGAAATAGAAAGCAAGAAAGCAAGCTATCCCTTAGCTAACACTTTAGCTTTCCCTTCTCAGGGGAATGCAAGAAAAAACTGGTGTAACAGCTCTATATCCTGTGACTCCTCCAACCTTCTCCCCAAATGCCCATGCTTCTGTTGTTCTGAGCTTAAATAATATTGGGGCAAGCAGGTGGCATCGTGGTTAAGGGGCTGGACATTCCCACAGGGCTAACCAGTTTGAGTCTTGGACCTGGTGGCTTGCTTTCTCACTCTCCCACCCCCCCCGCCCATGTGTCTCTCACTAGTCTAATTAAAATAAATGAATGAATAAATAAAAGTAATGTTTTTTTAAAAAGAAGAATATCAAGGGGCCACCAGGTGGCGTGGTGGTCAAGGTGATCCATTCCCACATGGTCCACCACGAGTCCCAGAGTCGACAGCCTGAAAATCACTCCAGGGGAAGGAACCAGCAGTTAGTCGACCGCGGTTCGCGTCCCAGACCCGGTGGCTTAAAACTCATCCCCCCTGGGGGGGTGATTTCTCGCTTTCTGTCTCTATGTCTCTGTCTGTCTGGAGAGCCCACACGCCCTATAGCAAAAACCTCTCCAAAAAAAAAAAAAAAAAATCACTCCAGGGGAACGTGCGTGCGTGCCTAAAACCATGAGAGGAGAATGGAGAAGGGATTGCAGAATGGCCATTCACTCACCTGGGGGTGGGAGTGATTTCTCACTTTTGCTCTCTGTCTCCCTCCGGCAAAAGCACGCACCCTATGGCAAAAACCTAAACAAAAAAAAACAAGAATGCCAATATGCACACAACTTCCTGGAAAAATTCTTGGCTCAGTGCTCTGAACTGGGCTAGATGCCCAGAGGAGATAAGACCACATGGTAAGGTCTGACAGATTCATTTTCCTGAGGAAGGACCTTCTGAGAAACCTTCCCCAGAAACCAAAGAGCAGAGGCCCTGTGGGATTTCAGTTCCCCAGATGCCTCTAGGGCAGAAGCACTGTCCAGTGTGGTGGAGGTTATCTCATCTCTGAGGCAGAGATCTCTCTCCCAAATGCAGCCTTTAACCCTGCTCAGCCCAGGCCTGGCTGAGTATTAGAAGGATCACTTTAAGGGGAATCATCCCCGGGCCAGCAGGTGGTGTGGAGGTTAACGTAGATGTGTCCCACATGGCTGACTGAGTGGTTGGAGTCCCAGACCCAGCAGCTTGAAAAACCACAATGGTCACATGTGCGTGCGTGCCCAAAATCCCAAGAGGAGAATGGAGGAGAAGGGACTTTGGTGTGGTCATTCCCCTGAGGGGTAATGATTTCTCACTTTCTCTCTCTCTCTGGCAAGCACACATGCCCTAATAGCAAAAAACTAAAAAAATAAATAAATTTAAAAAAAAAAATAAAAAAAAGGAGAAAAGAAAAAGGAGAATCCTTCCCCCCCCTCCCCCCCCTCCCCCCCGCTTTGGAGAGGTTTTTGCCATAGGGCATGTGCGCTTGCCAGACAGACAGAGAGCCAGAAAGTGAGAAATCACTCCCCAGGGGGGATGGCCACACTGCAATCCCTTTTCCTCCACTCTCCTCTCGGGATCTTGGGCACACACGCACACGTGCCCGGCGTGAGTTTTAAGCCACCGGGTCCGGGACACGAACCGCGGTCGACTACATGGGAGTCCAGCGACAGCCATTGCACTAACTGCTGGTCCCGAGAATCCTTATTAAAAAAAAAAAAAGAATTATTTAATTCATTATTATTACTGTTGTTAATTTTTAAATGTGACCGAGAGAAAGAGAGTGAGAAAGTGAGAAAGCAAACTGCCAGGTCCTGGACTCGAACCATGGTCAGCCATGTGAGAGCCCGTGCCTCAACCACCATGCTACCTACTGGCCCCGAATCCTCCCTAGTTTAGAGCCATGAGGAAAAGGGACCTGCTCTCCAGCTCTGTGAGGGGATGGTGTGTGGTAGCTTTGAGCTAAACAACTAGCTTCATGGTGCGTGATTCCAAAGCTCTGCCCCTGCCCACTGCTTCCAGGGTCAGCGCCATGCCATCTGATTGATCAGAGTCAGAAAGACACTGCTCCTCTGTCTCGACCACTCTGAAGCCCCCAGTTCTAGGGGCTTCATCAGACTTTAGCCGTGACTCAGATGAAATCTGGTCCCTCACCCTAACCCCCTTGTCTTCGAGACAGCTCATTGCCCAATCTCCTCCATGCCCCACTGAGTTATTTCCTAGCTTCCTATTTTTATCTGACTATGCAAGTTTCTTTCCTCCAGGAAGCCACATGCGTATCACATGAGGGTGGACACAGGCCACCAGCAGAGGGGGGGAGGGTGCTAGAGAAGTCTCCTTTCCTGGACCCTCCTGGGCTAGTCCCCAGAGCCTTGGGTAGTCGCCTCCGTACTTCCTACAGTCAGCATCCTAGGGAGCTTTGGGTCACCCTGGGGAGAAGGCAGACCTGAACAAGACAATGACTTGGTTTTCAGTTTCCCAGAAAGTAGCTCCTATGGCACCTCCTTTTTTTTTTTTTTCCCAAGAGCGATTTTTGCTATAGGGCGTATATGCGCTCGCTGGAGAGACAGAGAGACAGAAAGTAAAAGTAAGAAGTCAACCCTTCCCCCCGGGGGGGGGTGGCCACACCACAATCTCTTCCCCTTCATTCTCTTCTCGGGATTTTGGGAACGCCCACACACAGGCCCGGCATGAGTTTTTAAGCCACCAGGTCCAGGTCTCAAACTGCGACCCACGATGTCCAGTGATGTTACCATTACAGCATCTCCTGGCCCCGGGACCTCCTCTTAATACCCAGCTGGATCTGGGCTCTGCCCCTTAGATCCCTGGCAAAGGGCAAGTACGTCCTCCTAGCTGTCAGAGGCAAGCCCTGCTGCAGGCCACCGGGACAGGACAGGTGCTGCTGGCACACCACCGGCCAGAACGTCCATGCTGAGGGAATCATTTGGGGGCCCCTGGGGAGGGTTATGCTGTTTTTTGGAGGTAACAAGACTATTTGGTTAAAATGACCTATTTGCCTCTTACCATGATAAGCAGAAATGAAGAAGCTGCCACAGAGAGGCATCCTGGTCCCAGGGCTCCTGGCTCCCTGCTTCCCTCTCTCAGGGGCCACACATGGAGATGGACAGCAGGCTGGCCACGCTTCCCTCCAGGCCGACAGGGAACCCTGACTTCCTGCAAAGACCACTGACCCCGACGTTAGTACACGTGGGAGTGTCTACCCAAGGTAGCACTGCTGCTGAGTTTTAGTGTGGCTTTCTGGACCGAAAAGGAAGAGGCGTGTCTTGCTGAGGAACCCGTGGCCCAAGACACTGACAGAAGCTGACTCTCCATCTGGCTGGTCTGATTCTAAGTACAAGGCCCTTCTCCTGCCCAGACGCTCATTCTCCTGAGGAAGTGGCAAAGGTATGAGAAAAATCCACTTAATTGTGGTCAGGGTCACAGACACAGTGTTCTGAAAAACAAAACCTCTCTCTAGCTCTGCAGGTGGCAGGGAGGCCTGGGGGACCAGGGGAAATGTGCCAAGGGCCTGCTATGAACATCCTAGCAGCTGGCTCAGAAACCACAGAGCAATTAGCACCTTGTCACTCGCTCATTTGGGTGCATTTCACGTATCATCAAAAGGCCACATGGGGGGAGTGAAGTCCACACTACTGTTTTTTTTTGTGTGTGTGTGTGTGTGTGTGTGTGCGCGCGCACGTGTGTTTTTTTTAACTATAAGTTTATTCAGTACTTTCTTCAGTTGTAAAAGTCATAAAGTCATAGGCCAGCAGGTGGTGTGGAGGTTAAGGTGCTGGATCTCACATGGCCAGCTTTTTTTTTTTTTTTAATAAAAGCAATACCACAGCATTTATTGCCAACTAGTAATAACGTAAGGGTAGTCAAAACAGTATGAACACATTTTTAGAACTATACTCTTCACTGGGGCCAGCAGGTGGCGTGGTGGTTAAGGGCGCTGGACTCCCACATGGGTGACTGAGGTTTGAGTCCCAGACCTGGCAGCTTGCTTTCTCACTTTACCTCTTTCTCACTCTGTCTCTCTCTAGTCAAATTAAAATAAGCAAATAAAATAAGTTAAATAAAATAATTCTTTTTAAAAAAAGAATTATACTGTCCACGGAGGGAACAAACTACTGTCTTCTCAGCAAGTTCTCACTTCGTGTATCATTTCTAGTTGGGGACACTTTGTAGCGGAATTATATTATCTCCTTTTAACATGATCCCACCCAGTTGTTTTCTTGACTTTGTTTTAGAATGACTCTCCTCTGCATCATCTAATACAAGCTTCATATATTCATCCAAACTGATGATACAGCCTTCTATCTGCATATTTATTTGCTCATAGAGCCACACCTGAATCCAGGATCTATTCTGTAAGTATCTGAAGATGAGGTTGATGAGCTGCGCCATCACCTTCTGCACTTTCTGGCCCTGGCCCCAGTACGCCATAGTGGAATCTCACAAAGGCCATACCAACTCACACCTCACATGGCCAGCTTTGTAGTTCTAGTATGGTTGTGTCCCCTGGGGGTGATTTCTCACTATCTCTCTCTCTCTCTCTCTCTCTCTCTCTCTCTCTGTCTCTCTGGCAAGTGCGCATGCCTAAGAGCAAAACAAATAAACAAAAATTAAAACCACAAAAAAAGTCATAAAGCCACCATAAAAACTTTTAAACAGGACTAGTAGATGCATAATAGCTATGTCGCTGGACTCCCACACAGTCAACTGTGGTTCGAGTCCTGAACCTGGTGACTTAAAACTCATGCCAGACGTGTGTACATGCGTGCCCAAGATCCCGAGAGGAGAATGGAGGAGAAGGGATTGCAGCGTGGCCATCACCCCTGGGGGGTGATTTCTCACTTTCTGTCTTTCAGTCTCTCTCTGTCTCTCCAGCGAGCACACGTGCCCAAAGCAAAAATTTCTCTTAAAAAATAACAAAAACAAAAAACTTTTAAGCAATAAAAGATAAACAGTAAAATATGACCCACAAATGCACCACACCAATTAGCATTTTCCAGTCCTCTTTGGTCAGCGCACAATGGGGGTCGTTATGGTTATAGTTAGAGCACTCTCCAGACTGTGCCCAGGAATGTCTCAGCTGACCCTTGGATAGTATCCAGCTTTCATTTTCACCCCATCCTATTTCAAGCAGGGCAAGGTTTATCCAATGTGCTCTGACCTTACTTTGCTTAGGGCCACAAACACCGATGCGCCCCTTATGGAAACTCTGGCACGTCAACCCAAGTTCGTTCACTGTGCACGAGATGTCTCCGGTGATCTGGGGGTGGGAGGAACATCTTCCAAGGACATCAGAGAAAAGGTATCATCTGCACTGTCTTCAGTAAGAAGCTGAGGGGCTGGCAGGTGACATGGGTGGCATGGTTATTAGGGGCACTGGACTCCCACATAGCTGACTATGGTTCGAATCCTGGACCTGGCTGCTTGCTTTCTCACTCTCTCTCTTTCCCTCTCTGGTCAAATAAATAAATAAATAAATACAGTCAAATAAAATAATTATTTTTTTTTTAAAAAAAAAGATGGGACCAGTAGGTGGTGTAGTGGTTAAGGCCCTGGACACTCCCACATGGCTGACCGTGGTTCAAGTCCTGGACCTGGTGGCTTGCTTTCTCACCTTCTCCTGTCTCTCTCTCTCTGTCTCTCTCTGGTCAAATTAAAAATAAATAAATAAGGGACCAGCAGTTGGCGTAATGGCTATGTCACTGGACTCTCATGTAGTCGACCACGGTTCGAGTCCCGGACCCGGTGGCTTAAACTCATGCCGGGCATGTGTGCGTGCGTGCCCAAGATCCCGAGAGGAAAATGGAGGAGAAGGGATTGCGGTGTGGCCATCCCCCCGGGGGCGTGATTTTTCGCTTTCTGTCTCTCTTTCTCTCTCTGTTTGTCTGGCAAGCACACGTGCCCTGTAGTAAAAAATCTCCAAAAAAAAAATAATAATAATTAAAATAAATAAATAAATAAATGAGTGGATAAATAAATAATTTTTTAAAAAGCTAAGAACTGCTTCTGACAGGGCCTGGGGCTCTTTGTTTCTCTGGGTTGGCCCATAGCTTGGAGACTGGAAGGAAGTCGTGGGGCTGGCCAGGGTTACCCACCGGCCTCAGAAGGTGCTGTATTAGTGACATCAGCCTTTTAGCAATGGAAACTGAGAACGATGGGGTTGGGGGAAGGGAGGTACACGCAGAACTGTAAAGTAAAAATTAGGTTTGGATTCACTACCCAAACCTCAGCCCCTGACAGAAACAAAGTGAGACAGGGCGGTGGGGCGGTGGGGGGAGCACCTGCTGAATACCCTGGGTGCTGCTGCAGAGGCCCTGGTCCCCGCCTGCAGCCACATCACTACGGCTCACTTCAGCAGTAGCTTCAGGGGCCAGTGTCTGGGCTGCTGCTGTTCCCGGATGCAGAGTATGATGGTCTAGGTCAGGATGTGGGTTCTGGAGACAGAACAGACGTAGGTTTGAGATTTGGAGTCCTAGGTCATTTAACCTCTCTGAGCTTCAGTTTCTTTCACTGTAAAACGAGGATAACGATGGCAGCTCCCTCCGAGATGCACGAGAGGCTCCAGCGTGCTATAGCCTATAAGACACAGCGCTGCGCCCGCTCCGTCATGGGCCCGCAGGCAGTGTCAGCAGTGAGCGTTGTGTTGGCTGAGTGTTGTGTGCATGTATACATAGCACATGTATGCACATGTTTCCACCGATGCACCCCTGACACACACACACACACACACACATACACTACAGCTCTCTTCTGAGGGTAAAAATAAGACAAAAGTGAAGCAACACCCCCCAGAAAAGATTACAGCAACCCTGGTGGAGAGACGGTGTGCACTGTCCTGAGGTCACCAAAGCCAAACCACACCCTGCTCTCGGTGGGTGTCTCATTTTCATTGCAGAGTTACCTCATTAGCCTTTTTTAAACAATTAAAACAACCCTATCTCTCTTAAGTGTGTTCTCTCTATACTTTGCTATTTATTAAGGGTTTTATTTCAGGCAGCTACAATAAGAAATAGATCCATCTAGAAAAGCATAATCTCTACAAACCTACATGGCTGTCATGTTTGAAAGAGACAGGAACCTCTAGCTTACTAAAGGTCCTTGAAAGATTTTAAGGACAATGAGAGATGAAGACTTGAATATAGCATAAACTTTCAGGACAAACAGAATTTTCTTAAGGGCACTAAGGTAGAGTCTCCAGCAGGTGGCGTGGTGGTTAAGGCGCTGGATACTCCTGCATGGCCAACCACAGTTTGAGTCCAGGACCTGGTGGCTTGCTTTCTCACTTTCCCTCTCTCTGTGTCTCTCTCTGGTCAAATTAAAATTAATGAATTAATAAATGAAATTAAATAAATAATTATTTAAAACAAAAAAAACCTCATGCTGGGTATATGTGGATATGTGCCCAAAATCCCAAGAGGAGAATGGAGGACAAGGGACTATGAGGTGGCTATCCCCCCTGGAGGGTGATTTCTCGCTTTGTATCTCTGTCTCCCTCTGTCTCTCTGGAGAGTGAACATCCTCATAGCAATAATCTCTCTCTTAAAAATAAACCTAGTAAACACTAAATCAAGAAAAACTTTTCCTTTTTAAAATAATTATTTAATTTTATTTATTTAAATTAGACAAAAGAGAAAGAGAGAGGGAAAGTGAGAAAGTAAGCCACCAGATCTGGGACTCGAACCACATTTGGCCAGGTGGAAATCCAGCTCTTTAGCCATCACGCCACCTGCCGGCCCCAATATTTTTTCTTGGGGCCGGCAGGTGGCGTGCTGGTTAAGGCGTTGGAATTCCCACATGGCTGACCATGGTTTGAATCCTGGACCTGGCAGCTTGCTCCCTCATCCTCTCTCTCTTTCTCTCTGCCTGTCTTTCTCTGGCAAAAACTCATGTGAAATAATAATAATGATAAGTAAAACAAAATAAATAATTCTTTAAAAAATATTTCTTAAAATCGGAAATTAATATAAACCCATTTTCTCTCTCTCATGTACATACATGCACTAAACACATCTTCGTGTAATAAATTCGGAACAGATAGACATGTCTGAGTATTATAACAAATACGCTGTGATCCAGAAGAACCTCTTTCTAATGACAGATTCAGTTAACCTCACGTTCAAAAGGAAATCTCTAGTCTACTTCCTTTACTTATGTTAGACTTCAATACGATTACTTACCTTAAGTTGGAAATTGAAGAGTATCCCTGCTTCTCTTCACAAAACAGTTCCAAAACACTGAGATGCCAGACCTGTGTGTGTATGCATACAGATGCCCCAGGTCAGGATCCCAGGGTTGACCTGACTGGGTGGCCGGCTGGGGGTTGCACTGCTATGCAGAGACTTGGTCCAGCATCAGGCTCTCGGGGCTGGCAGGTGTCATGGTGATTAAGGGCACTGGACTCCCACATGGCCAACTGTGGTTCCGGTCCTGGACCTAGAGACTTGCTTTCTCACTTTCCCTTTCTCTCACTCTGTCCCTCTCTGGTCAAATTAAAATAAGTAGATAAAGTTAAATAAAATAATTCTTTAAAAAGAAAAAAAAGAGTCAGGCTCTCTCTCTGCCCTCCCTCCCCACACACATACATACAAGATAGAACTAAAGTGTAAAGCCAGTCCCTGAGTGGACAAGGACACTCAACTACCCTACAAAGGACTCCAGCTATGGTGTCCACCCCCACCACACCCCATGTATGTAACACCCTGTTCATGTCTTTACATATTAATTCTTGGTAAGTGTTGCATAAAATTTGACGATCCTATTAGGGAAGAAATGATGATTCATAATCATCTATTTCTAGTCCACAGAACCTTGATGAAATCCTCCTATGAGGGCTTAGATACACTGTGGCTGGAAACAGGGACAAGCTGACTTGAGGACAAATGGACCTCTCATTTCAACGAACAGGCCTCTGCTCTCTGCAAAATGTAAACTTAGCTGTCCTCTTCCCTACTGCAAGTTTCTTCATTGACCTGCGTGAGCAGAGGAGCCTTGGGAGACCCCAAGGACACCCCACTCCACCAGCAGAGCCAAAGCGGGACGCCCCCTCTCCGCAGGCTCCTGGTCACGTGACGGAGAGCTGCAGCATTTTGCAAGGAAGCACCGGAGCGAGTTGTTTTCCCCGGCACGCACCATTAATCCAGCATCAAATCGGAAGCGCCGTCGCGGTCCGCTGCTGCAAGCAGCCCCGCGGGGGAGGCATCTTGGTTTCTGAGGTTTGCGCAGTTGTTGCGATGCAAATGCATTCAGGGGCCCGAGCCTAGTTTCTGTGACTCGCGCTGCAACGCGAGAGCCACAGCCCTCCGAGCCTCACCGCCAGACTCTCCCTAAACTGTGGGAAAGCCGGGCTAAGGGGCGTGGCACCCGCGGGTCTTGCCTCACCCCATGCTATTTACCAGACGGAAGCGATGGAGATTCTGATTGACCGACAGGGAAGAGGGAACGACCCCGTTTATCCTAGAGGGTTTTTTTTTTTTTGTTTTTGTTTTGTTTTTTTTTTAAATAGATAAGCAGATATATCAGCGTTTTCCTGGCCACCATGACAGGGTCCCCTGGAGAAATTTCTGGAGCAGAGGGAAGAGGAGCGAAAAAGCATAGGCCCACCTGGCCCAGAACCGGCCAGACCCCCGAACTCTTAGCTGCGGAAGCAGCTAGTCCTGGTACCCCCAGAAGCCAAGGTCAGGGTCTCCGGATTCCCCCAGTGGCATGTGGGCGTCCCTAGCAGGTGAAACCTCACTTGGAGGCATTTAAGGCTGTCTTTTCACAGGGCTTAGACCGACCTAGCAAAAGGGAAGGTCTGAAATCTAGACCGAGAGCGGCCCACAATTCAAATGACAGGCAAGGCCATGCCCCATTCGGTGTCTGAAAGGACAGACGCTAAGGCTGAGTGTAGCTGAGCTGAGGCTTCAGCCCCACCCCAGACCTCCCCTGAGACTTCCTCAGACCACTTTGGGTTTGGAAGAAATACACCACTGAGCAAGGCTTGTTCATTTACTTATTTTTTTAACTTGCTAAGGGCTTGTGCACTTACTGGAGAGAGACAGAGGGAAGGAGAGAGAGGGAAAGTGAGAAAGCACTTCACCAGGGTTGTCCATACTGCAACCCCTTCTCCCCTCCATTCTCCTCTCAGGATTTTGGGCACACACATGTTCTGGGGGTGTTTTCCAAGCCGCTGGATCTGATCATGTGGGATCCAGCTGCCTCAATTGCCATGCCACTGGCTGGCCCCCGTTTATACTCTGGGGAGCAGTGCTTTGATCTACTGAAAAAGAGGTACTGGCTTTTTTGAAAAAGAGAAGTACAGGTCTAAACTAATAATTAGCTGTGGGCCCTTTGGTGCGTTGTTTCCCAACCTTCTTAGGGTCGGTTTTCTCATCGACAAATGGAATTAATAATCTAACTTTTCTTTTTTTTTGCAATAGGGTGTGTGTGCTCCCTGGAGGGACACACAGAGAGAGATACGGCAATCCCTTCTCCTCCACTCTCCTCTTGGGATTTTTGGGCATGAACACACACGAGCCCAGCAGGAGTTTCAAGCCACCGGATCTGGGACTCAAACCATAGTCAACTATATGAGCGTCCAACAATGTAACCATTATGCCATCTGCTGGTCCCTAGATATTAATTTTTTAAACTGTGTCCCAAACTTCCACTTCTGGTTCAAAGTGGAAGACTGGATGCATGTTTTTTGTGTGTGTGTTTTACATCATTATGATGGACCTGTAATAGGCCTCTCTCTTCTTTTTTTGTTAAATTTATTTATTCATTTTTGATGAGAGTGACAGAGAGAATTCCTAACAGGGTCTTGATACGGAAATCCACCCCCAGCCCCCACCAGCCCTAGATCAAGGGCACACACATGCCCAATGTACTCAGGAAGGTCTCCAAATGCAAACCCAAACCCTTCCCATGGAAGTCAGCTTCACGGAGTATTGCATTTTACCACTGCACCACCTGGCTCTGTCTTTCTCTGTGAGAGCACATACTCTATGGCCCTCACAAAAAAAGTTTTATCCAAAATAAAAAACGAAACTGTTTTATTTATCATGGCTTTGTTTAGAGAAAGGAAGAAGCTTAAAACATGAATTCCTATGAACTTGTTCAAAAGTTTAAAAGGCTCAATTTTCCAAGAAAATATAAAGCCGAAAATTTGTTTTGAGAAGAAAAACTGAATGGATTATTAACCTTAAATTTAAAAAAAGAAAAAGAAAGAGGACAAGGAGGTGGAGATCTAGACAAGAGATCCAGCTGATTATAAAGGTAGTTTTTCTTTCCTTTTTTAGACAGATTTTTGCTACAGGGCATGTGCACTAGCCAGAAGAGAGAAAGAAAAAGAAAGTAAGAAATAACCCCCAGGGGGATGGCCATGCTGCAATCCCTTCTCCTCCATTCTTCTCTCAGGGTTTTGGGCACATATGCACATGTGCCTGGCATGAGTTTCAAGCCTCCAGGTCCAAGACTCAAACTGCAGTTGGTCAGGTGGGGGTCCAGCGCCTTAACCGCTATGCCACCTGCTGACCCCTAAAGGCAGTCTTTCAAACCTGTACATACAGAAAATCTCCATGTTATATAAACTGAGTCAGTGCACAGAAACAGATGAGACGCTGCCCAGCTAATTTTATGACACTATCCTAATTCTGACACTAAAACTATATAAACACAGCTTAAAGAGAGGGAGAGAGGAAAAAAAGAGAAATTAGGTCAGTCTTTCCTATACCATAGAGTAAATGATCTTAACTGCAACTGACGTATTAAACCTAGCATTTTTTTCTAATGAGGACATCTCAGAGCCACTACGCATGGTTACTCGGGTTGTACACTGCGTAATTTGCAGCCACGCAAATGGGTTTAATGCGTAATCAAGCATCCTACAATCCTGGACATCAGCCCGAATAGAATTTATCCCAGGAACCTAAACCTAGTTCAACATAAGAAAATCTATAAAACACTACATTAACAGAATAAGGAAGGTTAAAGCAGGTGCTACCACTGATGTACCTACTGGCCAGCCAGCAGCGATGTGGTTGCTGCTGTGTATTGTTTTTTCTTTTTTTGAGAGATTTTTGCTATAGGGCATGTGTGCTCACCAGAGACAGAAAGTGAGAAATCAACCCCCAGGGGGATGGCCATGCCACAGTCCCTTCTTCTTCATTCTCTTCTCGGGATCTTGGGCATGTACGCACATGCGCCTGGTGTGAGTTTTAAGCCACCGGGTCCAGGACTTGAACCGTGGTCGACTACATGGGAGTTCAATGACATAACCATTACACCATCTGGTGGTCCCACTGCTGTGTATTTCAACAGTAGTGATTGCCAACAGTTTATAAAGATCCACCTTGTGTCTTGTAAACCATTAAAGATGGCAAGCTCTAACCATGGTCTCTCTTGGACAGACATTTACACAGTGAGTACCTGTTTACTAGCCTGGTCCCACATTAGACTGAAGGCTCTTGAAGCAGAATTCTGAACTCTTCCACTTGGGGGCATTGCTTGGTATAATTCAGGTGCCAATAAAGTTAGCTTTATTGGTACCTATATCCCTTTCTCCTAGACAGACAGAGTTTATGGCAGCCCAGGATTGGCAGGCTCTCATGGTCATAAATCAGTATAGAAAGCTTTACTCTCGGGACCTGCTTTGAAGTGGGTAATGCTTTATTGTCCACATTCTTCTCATTTAACCTTCAAGTACTTGGTGATTTGGAGATTCCTTAAACATGGAGAATTACAGTAAAGGTATTTTGTTGACTTTTTTTCTTATTATTACCACAGGGTGTGTGTGCTCACCAGAGAGAGAGAGAGAAAGAGAGAGAGAGAGGGAGGGAGAAAGCATCCTACAATGGGGGATGGTCACACTGCAATCCCTTCTCCTCCACGTCTCCGTCCTGTCAGATTTGAATCATGCATGTGCACAGCTGCCAGGACTGGTACTTGAACTATGCAGTCAGCCATGTGGGATCTGGGTCCCTTAAACACTAGGCTACAGGGCTGGCCCTGTTGACCTTTTTTATTGATTGACTTGGAAGTTATAAGTAGTCTATGCACTCTACAGTGATTTTTTTTAAAATCTGGGAAAAGTTCCATTTACTAAAGTCTGACAGGTATGCCTGACTATTTACAAACTCAATAAATTCATGAATCACAGCAAAGCTGTCATCTTAACACCACAATGATCTCTGCACATACACACACGTTTTTTACATCACCTACCTCTAAATTAGTGAATGCGGATCATTTTGAGAGAGGGAGAAAATAAGAGGTAGAAGTCGTGGAACTCAGTCAGGCAGAAGCTCAGCCCATCTGTGTAGCTACTAGGGGGCTGTCACTTGTCTCCTGGGTAGTAGAAAGACACCCCCGCCCTCCAAAGCTCAGCTAGAAAAATGAAAACGAATGAACATTCAAGTCCAGAACCTGACACTTTCAAACCCCACAGTGACTGTCTGGGCAGTGAGAGGGTTATCTACAGGACTCAAGCTCCAACCACCCAAGTATTCTAAAAGAGCAGATCTGAATGGACTTCTCTATACCATCGACCAAGTGTCACTCTGCTTTCTGCTGTTGTGTCTCCTCTCAGGCCAAAGGTCCCTTGGGCTTCCTTCTCTGCTCGCTAGCTCCTAACGCCAATGGATTACTTTATCACCCGTCAGGCAGCTCCTGATCTGCTCACACATAAACTGAAAAAAGCTTTCCCCTCCACAATGTGCTTTGAAACACCTTAAATTCTTAAGTAAATTTGGGGCTTTTTTCTTTTTCTTCCTTTTAATGTCAGCCTTTGGGGCTATGTGGACAGATGGGCCTTACGCATATTTAAAACTCACTAGACATTTACCACCACCTCACATCAGCCCATTTAAGACAGCCAGCCAAGTTCGGGGGGTGCAGCGCTGGTTGCTAAGGATCTCCTGGATTTATTAAAAATACAGATTCCAGGGCCAGCAGGTGGCGTGGAGGTTAAGAGTCTGGATCTGCACTCTACAGTGATTTGTGTCCTGGACTTGGCAGCTTGAGAAACACGCCAGGTGTGTACCAAAATCCTGAGAGGAGACTGGAGGATTCTGACTACCAGTCAGTTCTTTATCTAGATTACTCCAGAGGTGGAAGAATGATAGCTTAGCAGTTTCCTCAATCTTTCTTTCAGATTAATTAGCAAACACTTAACAAGCAGGTAGGGTATTATGGAAGATACTAGGAAAACAAAGGGTGAATAAAATGTGTTAATCCTCACAACAGTCCAGGAGATAGATGCTAGTGACACACCCACCTTACAGATAAAAACACTGAGGCACGAAGGGACAAAATTACTTTTTTAAATCCTCACAGCTGGTAAGGGGTAGAACTGAGGCTCAATCTCGAGGTTCTAGTTCCAGAATTTACACCCTTGACCCCATAAGCCAGTATCAGCCTTGAGCAAGCCTAGTGGGGGCATCGTCCAAATAAGAGACAGAATAAAACCACCATTAAACTGAGACACAAGTTGAAGTACTGGGTGAGAAGTACTGGGTGAGAAAATCTTGAGATTTTTTTCACTGCTTTGCCAAACTGCTGGAGTATGAAATTTCATAACAAACCCTTCAATGTGAGAGTTGCAAATAATCAGATTTAAACCATCTGACCGGGCGTGGTGGCGCCCACCCTATGGCAAAAACCTATGGAGGCTGGAGGATTGCGGCATCGAGTCCATCTCACTCTCTCTCTCTGTCTCTCTCGGCGAGTGCACGATTTTTTGGGAACCAGCAGTTAGCGTAATGGCTATGTCGCTGGACTCCCACGTAGTCGACCGCGGTTCGTGTCCCGGACCCGGTGGCTTAAAACTCACGCCGGGCGCGTGTGCGTGCGTGCCCAAGATCCCGAGAGAAGAATGGAGGAGAAGGGATTGCGGCGTGACCATCCCCTCTGGGGGGTGATTTCTCGCTTTCTGTCTCTATGTCTCTCTCTGTCTGCCTGGTGAGCACACGCGCCCTATAGCAAAAACCTCTCCAAAAAAAATAAAAATAAAAATAAATAAAAATAAACCATCTGACCAAGAACATTAACATCTGCAAGATGTGGTACTAAACAAGCTGTAAAACAAAAACCAAGGGAGAAAGTGAATTATTTCCACTCTTCCACTCTAAGACTCTTGATTTTATGATGTGCTCTAGATGGTTGTCAGGTCATGGTTGACTTGGTCAAACATGAAACTGCAGATTTGGGGCCTTCCATCCAACACTGTACTTGCAACTGACTCACCTAAAGATTGTCATGTGGGAGCCACCAGGCGGCATGGTGGTTAGGGGCACTGGACTCCCACATGGCTGACTGCGGTTCAAGTCCCAGACCTGGTAGCTTGCTCTGTGTGGTGTGTGTGTGTGTGTGTGTGTGTGTGTCTTGTTCTGGTCAAATTGAAAATAACTATAATGATAAAGAAAA
This sequence comes from Tupaia tana, assembly GCA_026018925.1. Lineage (NCBI taxonomy): Eukaryota > Metazoa > Chordata > Mammalia > Scandentia > Tupaiidae > Tupaia > Tupaia tana. The sequence goes on from JAKSZU010000011.1 coordinate 20,761,437, forward strand.
TAAAGAAAATAACTTTTTTTTTTTTTTGGAGAGGTTTTTGCTGTAGGGCGCGTGCGCTCGCCAGACAGACAGAGAGAGACAGAGAGACAGAAAGCAGGAAATCACCCCCCAGGGGGGATGGCCATGCCGCAATCCCTTCTCCTCCATTCTCCCCTCGGGATCTTGGGCACGCACGCACACGCGCCCGACGTGAGTTTAAGCCACCGGGTCCGGGACTCGAACCGCAGTCGACTACGTGGGAGTCCAGCGACATAGCCATTACGCTAACTGCTGGTCCCAAGAAAATAATTTTTTAAAAAAGACTATGGTGTGGGGACCAGCAGGTGGCGTTGTGGTTAAGGTGCTGGACACTCCCACATGGCCGACCACGGTTCGAGTCCTGGACCTGGCGGCTTCCTTTCTCCCTTTCTCTCTCTCTCTCTCTCTCTCTCTCTCTGTGTGTGTGTGTGTGTGTGTGTGTGTGTGTGTGTGTCTCTCAGGTCAAATTAAAATAAATGAATGAGTAAATAAAATAAAATTTTAAAAAAGACTATGGTGTGGGGGACAGAGGAAGCTTGTGGTCAATGCAAGACCCAAACAGGTGAGGGGCTTCTGAAGAACAGGAATATGCCCCTGTCCTAAGTGACCAAGGAGCTATTATTTAGTCTGAATTAAGGTTGCAGAAGTTATTGTTCTAATCCATAGAAGTTCTTCTGTGCTAGCTTCTCAGGAATTGTGTGCAAATTGCAGCAAAGACACTGTCCTAACCCCACAGCATCTCACTTCTTCAAAGGTGACAGGTACTGTGGTTCCAAACAAACAAGATGGTTAAAAACAAAACACTTTCTATTTTGGAAGGATGTGAAATGCTGAACAAGTCTTTTTCCCTCTCTCTTTCTTTCTTTCTTCTTCTTCTTTTCTTTTTTTTTTTTAAAGACTTTTGCCATAGCATAGCCTCTCTTGCTAGAGAGAGATAGAGAAAATGAGAAATGACCCCCAGGGGAGATGGCCACACAGCAATCCCTTCTCCTCCATTCTTCTCGTGGGATTTGGACACACATGTACACGCAACCAGCATGATTTTCAAACCACTTGGCCCAAGACTTGAACCATGGTTAACTATATGGGAGTCCAGTACCTTAACCACCATACCACCTACTGGCCCCTCTTCTTTTTTTTTTTTTAAGAATTATTTATTTTATTTATTCATTTTTTTTTTCACATAAGGTTTGCCAGAGAAAGACAGAGAGAGGAGAAAGCAAGCTGCCAGGTCCAGGACTTGAACTGTGGTCAGTCATGTGGGTATTCCAGCACCGTAACCACCACGCCACCCACTAGCCCCCACTCCTCTCTTCTTAAGCCTGAAGATTAGCTATTAGAGTTCCTTCAACCGAAAATGAAAATTTATTTTCATCGATTTTTTGAATCTATGATACTAATACATACATGCACACATTAATATTCTCCCCACCCATGAATAACCCACTTGGGAGAGGACTTAGACAAAATATGTAAATTACTCCTAAACAAAGCTAAATGCTAAATATCTACAGTAACCGATAGCAGTGTAAAGAGGGGGAGGAGGGAGAGGAATTTAAGATTTGAATACAGAGAAGAGACTGCAGTGTAATCACGCCCACTCTGCCTCTAAAAAAATTTTTTTTGGAGCCAGCAGGTGGTATAGTGGTTAAGGCACTGGACTCCCATATGGCTAACTGTGGTTCGAGTACTGGACCCAGTGGCTTGAAACATGCCAGGTACGTGCGTGTGTGTGCCCAAAACCCTAAGAGGAGAATGGAGGAGATAGGATTGCGGTGTGGCCATCCTCCCTGGGGGGGTGATTTCTCGCTTTCTGTCTCTGTTTCTCCAGCAAGCGCACATGCCCTACAGCAAAAATCTCTCCCCCAGAAAAAATTTTTTAAAGAAAACTTTTAAAAAGAACACAAATAATTTCAATGTACATAAGTAGAATGGCTAAGTTAGCTTCCCGGCCCTGGCCTTCAGAGCAGCTGTCGCCAAAGACCCCACTGTCTTCTGCCTGTCCAAAGGCCTTAGAAGAAATTTTGAGTCTGGCGGCCAGAGGGTAGTCACCTCTGCAAAAAAAACAGCTCCTTCAACCCACTGATATGATTAATTTGTTTTCTCACCAGCAGCCCATAAAGGTTACCAACAAACCAGCTATTCAGGAAGCAATTCCATGTCCTCCTGAAATAGTAAGGACAGGTGTGGCAACTCCCTGGGGTGCTCAGGGAGCCCCATAATGAAGTCCGGAGCAGTGGCCTCTGCTAAAAAGGAGCCAGAGAATCCCGGCCCAGCTCCCCCCTTGGCTTCCTCTGTGGAGCCGGTGAGCATCAGCGAGGCTCATTAGAGACGTGACATGCTGCGGCTTTTGCTGCTGTCAGCGGGAGTGGGCTCTGGATTCCTCAAGATGCTTTAAAATAAAACAAAAAGGCGCAATTATGCAGCCAAACCGAAGGCAAAGCAGCTGCATACAAAGTGGGGCTTTCTCCATAATAGGACCCCAAGCCCAGCGAGACAGCTCCGAGGCCTCATCTTCCTCCCAGGCTACAGCTGTGAGGCATCCGTAATTGGATGCTCCCCTGCTCCAAGCTCTTGGATTATTTAAACTGCAGGATTTCCAGAAGCTTCGGGTTTCAATTAAGGATATGACCAGACAACATGATGAGCAAAATATCATTGTTCACCCTTGTAGTATGTTTCCGTAACGCACATGGTCAAGCCAGTAATGACGGGATAACAGTCAAATTAACCAACACGTTTTGTTTACTATGCGTCAAATGCTGCTCAAAGTGCTTCATATATATGTATTAATTTATTTAATCCCCCATCTCCTGAGGCACACAGAAAGTGTAAGTACCTTACTCAAGGACACATAGTGAAGTGGCAGGGCTGGGATTCAAACCCAGGCAATGCGGTCCTAGACAGCATGCTCTTGACCATCACCACCAGTGACTGCATTTATGCAGAGTTTATTGGATTTACCAATTTTCTATACATGATCTAATCTTTGTAATCATCCCCATCGCACAGAAAATAGGTACAGAAAGGTGAAGTAGCTTAGTTAAGGGCACAAAATAACCAGTGGCCAATAGTCAAGATCCGAACCCTGCTTCCTCGGATTCAAAGCCAAGCTCCTAACCTTACTTGGTAGAGTCGTTGAAAATGTACAATCATTTTTTTGAGAGGTTTTTGCTATAGGGCGTGTGCGCTTGCCAGAAAGACAGAGAGAGACAGAGAGACAGAAAGCGAGAAATCACCCCCCAGGGGGGATGGCCGCAATCTCTTCTCTATTCTCCTCTCAGGATCTTGGGCATGCACGCACATGTACCCGGCGTGAGTTTAAGCAGCGATTGACGACATGGGAGTCCAGCAGCACAGCCATCATGCCAACTGCTGGTCCTGAAAATGTACAATCATTTTAAAAATTGTTCGATAAATACAATGTCAGCACTGTGTTGGGGGCAGGGACACCAGAATTAAAGGAAGTAGCCCTCTTCCGACTCACACACACATGGGAATGGGGTGGGGAAACAGAGAAGGAAAATTTTCTGGGGCTGACACAGGGCTGGTTTTCCAACAGCTATTCCAGGTTCCCTTCATGTGTGTGTGTTTTATTTTTTCTTCCTATGGGGGTGTATGTGCTTGCCAGAAAGTCTGGGACTCGAACTACAGTCGACTACATGGGAGCCTAGCAACGTAACCATTATGCCATCTGCTGGTCTCCCCCATCCTCCTTCCTCCCAACACCCTTTATAATAGTGGCCTAGGACCTAAAATTCCCAAACCCCCAGCCCTCCTAGTAGTTAAACATGTCCACGTGACCCAGTTTAGGCCAATAGCATGAAAATAGAAGTTGTTAGGTGGGGCTTCCAGGAAAGTTTCTTTAAAGGGACAGACAGAAAGACCATTTGAGTCCTCTGTACTTTTTTTTAATATTTATTATTGTCATTATTTTTTAATTTGGTATACAGCATGTGCACTTACCAGAGAGAGAGAGAGAGAGATAAAGTGAGAAAGCAAGCTGCCAGGTCTGTGGCTCGCACCACGGTCAGCCATGTGGGAGTCCAGTGCCTCAACCACCATGCCACCTGCCAGCCCCATTCCTCTGTACTTTTCTTCCTCAGGGAAACCCAAGTATACACCTAATATAGCAGGGATTTTTCTGTGTGGGGTTTTTTTTTGCCTTTTCATTTTGTTTTGTTTTGTTTCTTTTTTGCTATAGGGTGTGTGTGCTCATGAGAAAGAGAGAAAGGGAAAGTGAGAAATCAACCCCCAGAGGAGATGGCCATGCCACAATACTTCCTCCTCCATTCTCCTCCCAGAATTTTGGGTATGCACACGTGGCCGGCATAACTTTCAAGCTGTCAGGTCTGGCCATGTGGGATCCAGTGCCTTAACTGCTATACCACCTGCTGGCCCCAATATAGCAGAAATATATATGTTTGTATATATATAAAGGAATTATTTATTCATTTATTTAATTCCATTTGTTATCATTATTATTATTTTTTTTTTGGAGAGGTTTTCGCTATAGGGCGCGTGCATTCGCCAGACAGACAGAGAGAGACAGAGAGACAGAAAGCGAGAAATCACCCCCCAGGGGGGATGGTCACGCCGCAATCCCTTCTCCTCCATTCTCCTCTTGGGATCTTGGGCACGCACGCACACGCGCCCGGCATGAGTTTTAAGCCACCGGGTCCGGGACGCGAACCGCGTTCGACTACGTGGGAGTCTAGCGACATAGCCATTACGCTAACTGCTGGTTCCCATTATCATTATTTTTTAATTTGACCAGAGAGAGAAAGGGAAAGGGAGAAATCAAGCCTCCAGGTCTGGGATTCGACTGAGGTCGGCCATGTGGGAGTCTAGCACCCTTAACCACCACACCATCTGCCGACCCCTATGTATATAGATTTTTTTGTGGGGGAGGTTTTTTGCTATAGGGCATGCGTGCTCACCAGAAAGAGAGACAGAAAGCGAGAAATCACCCCCTCAGGGGAGATGGCCACGCCGCAATTCCTTCTCCTCCATTCTTCTTTTAGATCTTGGGCACACACACACATGCCCAAGGTGAGTTTAAGCCACTGGGTCCAGAACTCAAACCGTGGTAGACTACATGGGAGTCCAGTGACATAACCATTACGCCAACTGCTGGTCCCTATTTTAAAGAATTTTTTTGAGAGATTTTTTTGCTATAGGGTGCATGCACTTGCCAGAAAGAGAGAGACAGAGAGACAGAAAGTGAGAAATCACCCCCCAGGGGGTATGGCCACACCACAATCCCTTCTCCTCTTGGGATCTTGGGCATGCACACACATGCACCTGGCTTGAGTTTAAGCCGCCAGGTTCAGGACTTGAACCGCGGTCGACTACATGGGAGTTGAGCGACATAGCCATTACGCTAACTGCTGGTCCCTGAAGAATTATTTTATTTAACCATGTGGGAGTCCAGCGCCCTTAACCACCACGCCACCTGCCAGCCCTGTAGAAATATTTTTTTAAAGAATTATTTATTTAATTTAATTTATTTATTTATTCAGTCATTTTCATTTGACCAGAGAAAGACAGACACATAGAGAGAAGGAAAGTCAGAAAAGCAAGCCACCAGGTCCGAGACTTGAACCATGGTCAGCCAAGTGGGAGTGTCCAGCACCTTAACCACCACACCACCTGCTGACCTCCAGCAGAATTTTATTTTTAAGAACATATGTTTTAGGACCAGCAAATGGCATAATGGTTACATTGCTGGACTCCTATATAGTCAACCACTGTTTGGGTCCCAGATCCAATGACAAATTCACGCCAAGCCATGTGTGCATGCATGCCCAAGATCCCAAGAGGAGAACAGCATGGCCAAACCCCTTGGGGGATGATTTCGCACTCTCTGTCTCTGTCTCTCTGCCGAGTGCACATGCCAGATAGCAAAAATCTCTCTCTCAACAAAAAAAAAGAATATGTTTTTAAAGAAGTATTTAATTTTATTTATTATTATGTTTATATTTTGCTATTGGGTATGTGCTCTCACCAGCGAGAGAGAGAGAAAGTGAGAAAGCAAGCAGCCAGGTCCAGAACCCAAACTGCACTCAGCCATGTGGGAGTCCAGCATCCTAACCACTATGCCAACTGCTGGCCCCGATATCGCAGGTTTTCAAATCAGGATGATCATCCTTCTGCTTGCTAAGCCATACTAGAAGCTCATCTCTGGAGTCTTTGTTATAGGAGGAACACAAACCCCTGCCTGGTTAAGCCACTGTATTGGCTTCCAGTTGCTGCTATTAATAACTGACCACAAACTCAGCGACTTAAAACAACACCAACATAGCATTTTACAGCGCAGACGTCTGGCAAGGGTCTCACTGGGCTAAATCAAGCTGTTGGCAGGGATGTGTTCCTTTCTGCAGCCTCTACTTCCTTACCTTCCCAGCTTCAAGAGGCCACCGTATTTCTTGACTCAGGGCTGTTTTCCTTCATCTTCAAAGCCAGTAATAATGAGCTGAGTCGTCCTTCTCATGTTGCAACACACTCTGACACTCTCTCTCTCTCTCTCTCTCTCTCTCTCTCTCTCTTTTTTTTTTAGAAACTGATGTTTATTTTCCATCAGCCATATTTCCATTTTGCACAAGAACCTACAGAAGAACAGCTTAAGACACTCAGTGGTTTTTCTCACTCATTCAGCAGCCCGAGCAGTGCGGGCTGCAGACCAGTCTTCAGTGGCAGGCTGAGTGCTCCACTGTTCAGTAGGGAAGTGCTGGCAGGCACAGAGGGCACCTGCACCCCTTCAGACCAGTCTGCGACCTCAGGCTGAGCAGAAGTAAACTCAGGAGCTGGAGTCCATTCGCCCTGAAAGCCCTCCTCGGTCACAGCTGTTTCAGCAGCAGCCTGCTCTTCCTTTCCAATCTCTTCAGGAGCTCTGTAGAAGCAGAGATCAGGCGTGACCTCCCATGGGTGCCCCACATGCACAGAACTTCCCTGGCCCGGATGCACCGCATCAGACCCACCAAGTGGGCTCCCTTGGTGCTGCATGGGATGACAACGTCCTCGGGCACGGAGGAGTCTGTGCTGCCCTGAGCAATGGCAGGCAGGTCAGCACAAGAAGGTTCTGTGGGAGGCTGGTGGTCGGCCCTGGGATCAGTAACCACCAGAAGACGCAGCTCCTGGAAAGCTGCCTGGGTCTGGTTAGTGAAGGTTCCAGGAGTGAAGCGGCCAGCAACAGGAGTGACTCCAGTGTCAGCGGCAAAGCCTGCTGGCCAGGATTCCTGGAGGATCTGACCTGACAGCAGCAGGATTTTCAATGGCATGGGTGGCACGAGCTGCCAGAAGAAGCTCCTCCCGGGTCCTCTTCCCATCTATGATGTAGACGCCATCACTTTTCCCTTTGTAGATGGACTGCTCCATTTGGAAATCAAGGTTGGTGTCACCAAAGTAGGTTCCTGCTGCAAGGAAGTTGAGGACATCCTTTGCCTTCATGTTCAGGACATCAAGGGCTCCAGACATCGTGAAAGTTTCCCTTTCAGTAACAATTATTTGGTCGTTAGGAAAGTTATGACACATTTTTGCAGAGAAAAATATGTCATGACTATCAAGATGACCTAACAGACAGAATTCAGGACGACACTGTCTGGACCGCTCTCTGGGTATCACAGAAAGGCTCACTCTGACCCCTTCTACCTCTTTTTTTTCATTTTTAAGACCCTTGTGATTACATTAGGCCCACCCAAACAGTCCAGAATAATCTCCCCATGTCAAATTTCCTTTCACCTGGGTCAGCAGATGGCGTAGCGGTTACATCACTGGACCCCCACATAGTTGGTTCGAGTCCCAGACCCAGTGGCTTGAAATCACACCGGGCACATGTGTGTGAGTGCCCAAGATCCCGGGAGAAGAATGGAGGAGAAGGGACTGGGGTGTGGCCATCACACCCTGGTGGGGGGCAGAGGAGGGTTTCTCCCTTTCCCTCTCACTGTCTCTGTCTCGCTTTCTCTCTCCAGTGAGCACATGTACCCTAAGACAAAAACCTCTTTAAAGGAGGGAACCAGCAGTTAGCGTAATGGCTATGTCGCTGGACTCCCACATAGTCGACCGTGGTTCGCATCCCGGACCCGGTGGCTTACAACTCACGCCAGGCGCGTGTGCGTGCGTGCCCAAGATCCCGAGAGGAGAATGGAGGAGAAGGGATTGCGGCGTGACCATTCCCCCTGGGGGGTGATTTCTCGCTTTCTGTCTCTATGTCTCTCTCTGTCTGTCTGGCGAGCGCACGCGCCCTATAGCGAAAATCTCTCCAAAAAAAAAAAAAAGAAAGAAAAAAAAAGCCTCTTTAAAGGGAAAACCCTCAGGTTGCTCTGACCCTACAAATTTCCTTTCACCACATAAGATAACAGACTCACAGGTTTCAGGGCTTAGAACGTGGGCTTCTTGGGAGAGGCCATTATTCTGCCTCCCATAGCCATTACGGTAAGGTCCTTCTTTCTTTTTTTGTTTTTGAATTATTATTTATTTAATTTTATTTACTCATTCATTTATTTTAATTTGACCAGAGAGAGACACACAAACACTCATAGAGAGAGAGAGGGAAAGGGAGGAAGGAAGCCGCCAGGTCTGGGACTCGAACTGTGGTCGGCCATGTGGGAGTGTCTAGCACCTTAACCACCATGCCATCTGCTGGAAAGTCGTGTGCAATCAGAGAGAGGGAGAGATGGACTCAATGCCACAATCCTCCAGCCTCCATTAGTTTTTGCCATAGGGTGGGTGCCACCATGCCCTTGGTGAGGTTTTTCTATTTGCAGCCAAATATACTCCTGAGACCCAGCTCCTACATCTACCTGGGGAAGGCGGGGAAGGCATCACAAAGTGGCCTCCCAGTCAAGAACTAAAGGAAGAACAGGAATGTGTCACAGTGTGAAAAAAAGCATTCCAGGGAAATGCAGAGCATTGCAAGGTGTGTTTAGAAACTATGCACAGGAGCTGGCAGGAGGCGCGGTGGTTAAGGGCGCTGACTCCCACGTGGCCGACCATGTTTTGAGTCTGGGACCTGGTGAGCCATGTGCACATGTGGGTGGGAACGGTAGAGAGGAGGGTAGAACTGATAACAGATGCCGTGACACATATTTGCATCTAAGGAGCTCAGATAATACTTCGCAGGTGACAGAGGGCCATTAAAAATACAATGGGGTGGTCAGCAGGTGGCGCTGGATTTCCCCATAGCCGCCTGGAGTCCAGTCCCAGACATGGCTTGAAAATCACGCCAAGCGTGTACGAGTGCACGCCCAAAATCCCAGGAGAAGTGACTGTGGCATGGTCATCTCCCGGGGGTGATTTCTCACTTTCCCTCTTACTGTCTCTCTGGTGAGCACACATGCTCTATGGAAAAAAAAAAACCTAAAAAATAATAAGTAAATAAAATAATACAATCAGGGGTGCATTATTTGATTTAGGGATTAGAACCATCATTTGGTTTTAACATGGAACCAGGGAAGGAGAAGAGGGGGAGGCTAGAGGAAGGACTGGTTATTGCAGTGGTTTTGACTAGTGGTGGGGGACACCCAGACATCTGTAAACGTTCACTGAGCACAGCCTGGATGCCAGGCACTGTGACACTCTGGGACTACAAAGACAGAGGTCAGCTTGGTGGCACAGCATACGTGCCACTCAAGAGCAGCCAGACCCCACATGATGACCGCAGTTCAGACGCCCAGGCCAGTGAGCCTGAAACACACCGAGCATGTGTGTGTGAGTGCCCAGGACCCAACAGGCTGGAGGACTAGAGGAAGGGGTCATGGCATGACCAGATTTCCTGGAGGGTGCACATCTCTCCACATCACACATACGCATTCTGTCAGGAATAAAGAAAAAAAAGACAAACAAGGCACAGGTCAGAATGGCCCCCTGCCACTCTGGCAACCAGAACCCCATGGCACAATGAGGGGTGCTCATGGAACCTCACGTTAGGGGTGCTCTAACCTCTGGCCCACGTCCAAGAAACACAAACAGGGTGGAACAGGGCCCGAAGGAATTCAGGCCAGCCCCACTCTCCAGCAATTCAAAGGGACCTCAGGGCCAGCTCGGTGATGGAAAGGTGACTGAAGAGGCTCTTACGTGCATTCGTCATTCAACAAGCCCTGATATTTCCCCACGTCTCGTATAGTTAATTTAAATCACGGCGTGTGGTAAATTAGAAAAGGGAATGGTGGGGCCAGCAGGTGGTGTAGTGGCTAAGGTGCTGGACTCCTATGTCATCAACTGCGGTTCAAGTCCAGAACCCGGTGGCCTGAAATTCACACTATGTGTGTGCGTACAAGACCAAACTCCCGAGAGGAGAATAAAAAAGAAGAGATGGTGGCATGGCCTTCCCCCCCAGGAGGTGATTTCTCACTGTCTGTCTGTCTTTCTGGGACACGCACATGCCCTATAGCAAATCTCTTAAAAGGAAGGAAGGAAGGATAGACGGAAGGAAGGAAGGGGAAAGAAAAGGGAATGGCGGGGTCAGCAGGTGGCGTGGTGGTTAAGGGTGCTGGACTCCCACATGGCCGACTGCGATTTGAGTCCCGGACCTGGCAACTTGCTTTCTCTCTTTCTATCTCTCTCTCATTCTGTCCCTCTCTGGTCAAATTAAAATAAATAAAAATAAATGGATAAATAAAGTTGAATAAAATAATTTTAAAAAGAAAGAAAGAAAAGGGAATGGCATTGTTGTGGAGGTGCTAGGACTCAAAAATTAACTCCACTCGACGAAAATGATTTGAAATTAAGAGAATGGTGGGAACCGGCAGGCGGTGTGGTGGTTAAGGCACTGGACACTCCCACATGGCCGACCATGGTTTGAATCCCGGACTCGGTGGCTTGCTTTCTCACTTTCCCTCCCTCTCTCCCTCTGTGTCTATCTCTGGTCAAATTAAGATAAATGAATGAATAAATACAATTAAATTAATAAAAGAGAGAGAGAGAGAGAATGGTTATGGCATACAACTTTGTGAAACCGTAACAGTACAGTCTAACAAGGTGAAGTTTATACTGTGTGAATGATCTCCCATTAATTAAAATGAACTCATTTTAGGAACTATGGAAAAAACCAACCCCACCACTTACGTGACCTTGGGCTTGTCTATTAACCAGCCAGAGGCTCAGTTTCCTCATCCACAAAATGAGAACAGCCGTGCTGACTTTACCAGACTGTTCGGAATATTAAACATGATTATGTAGGGAAGGCACTTAACACAGTGCCTTGCAGACAGTAGGTGCTAAATATATTCCAGCTTCTTTTCTCCTAAGTGCCAATAATATTTTAAAAACAATCGTCTTCTCAGCAGCTGCAAGATGTGACATGAGCTCCAGGCAACCTTCCTTCAGACGGTGGTGTCGTCTCTGGCAGATGATAGCAAGGATCAAATGGGAAGACAGAAACACAGAACTGAAACCCACTCTCACTGCAGAAAGGCTGCAGATTTACTCCAGAGCTCTGCCGTGCAGAAATAACAAGGGAAGTTCACGTGGTGTAAATACAGCCTCCCAGACAGAGAAGTGGTAATGAAAGTCAGGTGGGTGCCGAGATTTCTGCTTGTAATTCTGGTAGGGTATACAAACACAGAACTGTTTGCAAAACAGCCAAATCTGCCCCCAACACCTGGGCAAGTCCATGAGGTTACAACACAGCCCTGATGTTTAGGGAGGATCCACACTCCCGCCTCCTTGCTATGGGTTTCTTAAAACCAGAATGAGGGGCCGACAGGTAGTGTGGTGGTTAAGGCGCTGGACTCCCACATGGCTGACCACAGTTCAAGTCCCAGACCTGGTGGCTTGCTCTCTCACTTTCCCTTTCTTTCTCTCCCTCTCTGTCTCTTTCTGGTCAAATTTTAAAGTAATAATAATAATAAATAAAATAATTTAGAAAAAAAAAAACAGAATGAACACAGAGCTAAACCCTAGATAACCAGAATTTTCTAGCATAGTACCAAAGCAGGGAATTTATTTATTTCACTGAGATTTTCATTTGCAACTATTCCAAAATCAACTAGATATTTATGAGGCTGCCATGGGCTTAGTCTGTGAAAGATATTGTTGAGAGTGAGAAAGAAAGCTTAAACCACAGTCTCTGTTCTCGAGGGGCCAGCTAACCTCTCAGATTGAGAGCAACGCTTCACAGCAGACATGTCAAAGCCATCGTGCCTTGCACAGAGCAGTGGGTGAGTTGGTCTTTGTTCATTAGGTCAATGAATTAATAGACGGCACGATAATGACACAATTGTGTGGTGTAGGGCTCCCTCTAAGAACCACAAGATGGGCTGGAGTAGCTGGAAAAAGCTTGTGCCAGAGGCTGCTAGTTGCCTACTCAATATCAATTCTTCCATTTTTTTCTTTTAACAGAGACCCTGTTTTCTATGAGGTGGCCGTATGCCCAGATAAAAATACTACATTCCCAGCCTCCCTTGTAGCTAGAAGTGACTACTGAGATAAAAACAGAAATCATCAAGAGAGGTTTCCAGGACAGAGCTTCAAAAGGCAGACCAGGGACCAGCAGACGGCATAACAATTACATCGCTGGACTCCCACATAGTCGACCAAGGTTTGAACCCCAGACTGGTGGCTTAAAACTCACACTGGGCACGTGTGTGTGTGCGCCCAAGATCCCGAGAGGAGAATGGAGGAGAAGGAATTGTGGCATGGTCACACTCCCCCCTGGGTGGGCTCACTTTCTGTCTCTGATTCTCCAGCAATCACATGAGCTCTATGGCAAAAATCTCTCTTTAAAAAAAAAAAAAAAAAAAAAAAAAACAGACCAACAGATGCCACACTCTTACACACTTCTCATTCTTTTAATTCCCGCCTGAAACAGGAAGGTCGTGGCTGGATCTCCAGAAGTTATTTTGAACCATGAGGCAATCTCAGGTCAGAAATGCAGAAAGACCAAAAAGCCTGGATTCCTGATGACCACAGAGTCATCGGGCTCTCCCTGGACTGCTTACTTCTGACATTTTTACATGAGAGATAAATTTCTATCTTACTTAAGCCTCTCTTTGGGGGTTCTGTCATATGCAGCAAACCCATAGCTTAACCACTATAAGGTTCCATGAAAAGCCAGGCCTTAAAGGAAGTGTTGGCTTTAGGATTGGGGAGGAGCGGTGGGAGGAACCTCCAATACCAGAAAATGCAGAGGAAAGAACATGGCAGGTGTGAGCATTGGCTGAAAGCGAGTGGGAGAGCAGGAAATGAGCAGCCCCAGATGATGGTCCTACAGATGGCAGGGGAGTCGGGCCTCAACTGAAACCACAAAGGACTGAGACAGACAGGCTTCCTCTCCCAGCAAAACACCTCTGGCCGGGGGAGGGGGTGAAAAAGGACAGAAAGAGGTAAACTTCACCACATGAAGATGCAAATAGGGGCAGTGGCCTGGTCCTGCTGCCTGAAACTTCGTGGTCTTAGAACAGTATCAGTAATATCACTGAAGATCTACCAAACGCCTGTGCTATGTACTCTATCCACATTGTCTTATCTAGGCTTCACAACAGGTCTATGAACGCCCTATTACGATCACCCGCCCGCCCCCCCCCCCCTTTTTTTTGAGAGGTTTTTGCTATAGGGCGCATGCGCTCACTGGAAAGACAGAGAGAGACAGAGAGACAGAAAGCGAAAAATCACCCCCCGGGGGGATGGCCACACCTCAACTCCATTCTCCTCTTGGGATCTTGGGCACGCACGCACACACGCCTGGCGTGAGTTTAAGCCATGGGGTCCGGGACTCTAACCGCAGTCGACTACATGGGAGTCCAGCGATGTAGCCATTACGCTAACTGCCGGTCCCAACCCCCCATTTTGAAGACAAAAAACCTGAGACTTAGGGAGGGTAATTAGCCCAATGCAAATCTTGTAACTCCACAAGCTGGGAGAATCGACTCCATCTTTCGGATGAGGAGTGCTTATACCATTATGTGAAAGTCAGGAAAAAATATGAAGAGTCTGACTTTAAAACAGAAAGATCCATGGGTCCGGAAGGTGGCATGGTGGTTAAGGCACTGGAGTCCCACAAGGCCAACTGCGGTTCGAGTCCTGGACTAGTGGCTTTCTCTCTCTCTCTCTTTCTCTCTCTCTCTTGTGCACGTGCATGCACATTCTGTCTTCTCTGGTCAAATTAAGTAAATAAATAAAGTTAAATAAAATAATTCTTAAATAAATAAATAAAGATCCAGAGGCCAATATGGAGTCAATTGCTCTGCAAATAGTCTCCCTGAAAAGTTTTTCAGCTTTGGCTGTGTTGACTACTCCTACAGGAGAAAGGGATTGTTAAGCAAACCCACTTGCCACCTACTAGCTGGCCAGTCAAGTGTTCCTGAGGTGTGGACGGTGGTTAAGACCGTCGGGGGAGGGGTGGACAGAGGCAGGCACAAAAGAGCCAAACAAACCTTGATGACGGTGATGACAGTGACGCAATGTCAACTTGGGTTACAAATGAATCATAGCTAACCAGCAGCTCGTGCGTCTCAAATCATTTAAAAATATTTCTCCATAACAGAAATTAAGAAAAAAAAATTCTATCACAGCCAAGGCTAAAAACTCAATACTTTGCGTTACCTTATTCATATCCACTGAGCACAAGGAATTCTTCCCGGAGCAACTATCTTGTTACTCGCTGACAGGAAGGGGGAAAACCCATCAGGTTGCAAATGAACTAGGTAACATGAGCACGTAGCAGGAAGTGCATTTCCCATGAAAAAAAAAAATGTCTCCGTTGGCAATGGACAGAATCTGATGGCAGGACCTCCCAAGTGGAAAAGTCTGGCATTCTATAGGTGGTCCAGGACAGTATCATAGGTTGTAAGATAAAAGTGTCAGTGTCAGAGACTGATACAGGTTCGAGCACTGACTCCACCACATCCCAGCTGTGTGACGCTGAGGCTCAGTTTTCCGCCTTTAAAATGGGCTCATCGTTTATATCACACAACAACTTCATGAGACAGGCACTCCTCTTTTTTCTTTTGGCCGGAGGGCACATGTGCCCACCAAAAAGAGACGAAGAGACAGAGAGAGGGAGAAAGCATTCCTCAGTGGAGCATAGCCACGCCTCAATGCCTTCTCCATTTCTCCATCCTGTCAAGATTTGGGGCACACATGCACACCTATGTACCAGAGCTGTTTTGAGCCACCAGAGCCAGGATTAAAACAGTGCAATCAGCCATGTAGGATCCAGCTCTCCTAACCATTAAGCTATGGGCTGGTGGAGCCGGGTGCTGTTATTTCCATTTTACAGATTAGAACCATGAGGTCTGGAGAGGCCTGCAGAGAGCCCACTACCTGAGCTGGATGCTGCTCCTCTTACTATCACTGTGGCAGGACTTCTCGCTTTAGAGTCCTCTTAACATTCCAAGAAGAGGCTGCCAGACCCAACAGAAAGAGCCTAAGCCCTACCTTGAGGGTCTTAAGGTTACGTTCAGGGTTCCAGGAGCCTCATCTGTCTGTAGAGGGGCAAGAGTACATCCACTCTAAGATCTTCCAGTTCTAGGTTCTTGAATGTCACTAAGGTTCTAAATAACATTCCTGAGTCACTCATTTCAGGATTTTTGTTTTCCTCTTGAAAGACAGGGAGGGAAGGGAAGAGAGAAAAAGGCGAAATGGAGAGAGACAGATTTTTTTCAATTTATTTATTTATTTAATTCCGTTTGATGTTGTTATTATTATTTACTTTGACCTGAGAGAGAGAGAAAGGGAATGCAAGCTGCCAGGTCTGGGACTCGAACTGCAGTCAGCCATGTGGGACTCCAGTGCCCTAACCACCATGCCACCTGCTGGCCAGAGAGAGGCTTTTTTTTTTTAAGTCTATTTCTTCCATGGGAGAGATAAAAAGACAGACAGAACAAGACAGAGAGACAGACATTCTCTATAGTCTTTTTTTTTTTTTTTTTTTGGAGAAGTTTTTGCTATAGGGCACGTGTGCTCGCCAGACAGACAGAGACAGACAGAGAGACAGAAAGTGAGAAATCACCCCCCAGAGGGGATGGCCAGGCCGCAATCCCTTCTCCTCCATTCTGTTCTCGGGATCTTGGGCACGCACGCACACGCGTCCGGCGTGAGTTTAAGCCACCGGGTTCGCGACTCGAACCGCGGTCGACTACGTGGGAGTCCAGCAACACAGCCATTACACTAACTGCTGGTCCCATCAATAGTCTTCACACCACAATCTACCCCCGGTGTCAGTCAGCACAGATCACTCACGCAAGTGCCTGGCAAGCTCAGGGAGGTTCTAGGACACGAACACAGGGCCTTTCCCATGTGACTCTAATTGCATTAGCACTGTGCCACCACCTGGTCCCAGATAGAGGTTTTGTTTTGCTTTGCTTTAGGTTTTATTTATTTGTTTATGAGAGGGAGAGTCAGGAGAGACAAGTATCTTCAATGGGGTCTCATGTTGTGACTCCTGCTGCTCCTCAGCCTTCCCAGGCAGCCAGGATCATGGGTGCACATACCGGCGTGTACAGGTGGATCGGAAACTGAACCTGCAGTCTTCCATATGGGTCCCCATCACTTGAGCAGCGCATTATCATTGAATCACTGAGCTGGCCTAGTCACAGGTGTCTTAAAGGGTCTTTGTGCCACACTCTTCCTGCCCCAGCCTCCCAACAACTAGGATCACAGGCACACACAACCAAACCCGATATGTTCAGGCTTCCAGCCTCTCCATCGGTGGCACTATCAAGATTTTACAGTGGTCACTCATTGGAATATCATTTCTTTATCTAAAACCCTGCAGTTTCTACCCCAGGAGCCAAAGAACCAGTGAGAACCTTGAGAGGGGGTCAAAAACCTGTGCAGTCTCAGTCCGTGATACATACCTGGCATGAAGTAAGACAGACCTCTATAAATGCCTGCTGCATGGGATGGATAGATAAATGAATGAATTCCAAGAACAAAAACAGAAAGAGCATTTGTCTCTGCTGAGCAAAGTTAACCGTGAGGAGAAAATGCCACCAATTAAAACCATTATGATACTTACTTTGTCCTCTGAACTGAAACCGTAATAGCATGTGAACAGATTTTGCCTGTCAGAAGTATGCCTGGCACTGAAAAACCACCTTTGGGCTTTGCTAGAAGGTACATGTTGGCCCCCAAGGAGTAGAGACACACAGGGGATGCTACGGGCTGCTGATGGGAGGCGTAAACCCCAAGGACACACCACCCAGCTTCTGTGGCAGAGGTGGCACAGAATCATGCTCATGCAGGGGAAAACACCAAGGCTTTGGCACGTGGGCAGAGCGTGCAGCCAGGGTAGGCAGGTCTGAAATCCAGCAGGTGGTCTGCTCACCTGTGAGCCCGAGTCACCCAGGGGTACCAGAGGCGGATGGCTGTCCTAATGGCTGACCTCAGCACATGGTCTGGGGTCTGCTGGGGACCTTAGCAGTGAAGAAAACAGTAACACACACAGGTGTGCATGCACTGTGTTGTCACTACACACCAGGTGCTCTGCTACACTCTGTACTTTGTGTTTAATCTTGGTAACTACCTTCAGGGGTGGGAACTAATATCTGAGACAGTGTGTGAAAGCATGGACTTGGAAGCCAGATTGCCCAGGTTCAAATCCTCAGTGCTACCCACAAGCTGGGTGACTTTGGGGAGTACTATTTAAGCGCTCTAGACCCCCCGATTCTCATATGTAAAAGGGAAGTAATAGTCATAGAGCCTGGTTCATAAAGTTGTAATGTAGTATAAATTAATGAAAATGTGGAAAGCGCTCAGAACAGGGGCCTGCAAGAAGTGCTGGCTCATCTTATTATTCCCATCTAACAGAGACCAAGCCTTGGCAAGGCCAATGTCTGGTCTATGATCCATGCCTGGAGAGGGCCAGGCCAGGGCACAGACAGGGGGGCCTGACTCTGCAGCATGCATGAGGCAACACAGCGGATTCTGTGCTTGGCCTCCACCCTACTCACACTAGCCCTCATGCCCCACTCCTAACCATGCCAATATGGCCGACTCTTCTCTGGTGCCAGTCGAGGTCACAAATGCTAAAGGGAAGATACTGTGTGAACTGGCATTCTGACTTATTCAAACTCTGATTTTGCTACCATGTGTGGGGGGAAAAAACCAGATCTGTCTTGGCTCAAGTATCTGTCCCTCATCTAAGAGAAATGGTCCTTTTCCAAGGAGGGGAGCACCTTTTCCTCTGAGTCTTACGTGCCCTGTCTCCTTGAAACTTTTGAGACTAGGACAAAGCCTGGATTGCCCAATAAAACTCAACCTTCAGGTAAGCACCTCTGAATGCAGATAATGGGTGTGATTGCCAGGGGAGAGGGAGAAATAGCACGTGGGCAATCCAGCCAACGAGCCTCTTGAGTCAAGATGACCACTCTGCCTCGCCTCTTGCCTGGAAGGTTCTAGAAGGTGCCAATGCCATGCTAGGAGAAAACACGTGTGTTATAGACAACCAAACCATTTGTGTTCCAGAATAATCTGAGAGTAAGATTTGAAGATTCAACTCAAAGAAAAACAATCTACAGTTATGGTTAATTAAGACTTAAGGGAGCTGGGCCAATCTCATGGCCCGAAGGTCAAGGCAGTCAGATCCCACACCATTCACCATGTGGTTCAAATACTCCACCCCTGGCAGCTTGATAAACACTCTGGGCACATGTGTGTGCATGGCCAAAATCCCAACGGGATGGAGAAATGAAGAAGAAGGGACTACAGCATGACCACACTTCATGGGGGGAAGGTACATTCTCCCTCTGTCTCTGTCTCTCTCTCTCTGTAAAGGCACACAAGTCCTGCTTACTTATTCAAAGCTGTTTAAGAATCATATCTTCAGGTCAGCAGGCGGTGTGGTAGTTAAGGTGCTGGACATTCCCAAATGGCCGACCACAGTTCAAGTCTCAGACCTGGTGGCTTGCTTTCTCACTTTCTTTGTCTCTGTGTGTCTGTCTTTCTCTGGTCAAATGAAAATGACTGAATGAATAAATAATATTAAATAATTCTTTTTTTTTTTTTTTTTTGCTATAGGGCACATGCGCTCACCAGAAAGACAGAGAAACAGAAAGCGAGAAATCATTCCCCCAGGGGGATGGCCACACCGCAATCCCTTCTCCTTTCTCCCCTCAGGATCCTGGGCACGCATGCACATGCGCCCTGTGTGAGTATAAGCCACCAGGTCTGGGACTCGAACCTCAGTCGACTACATGGGAGTCCAGCGACATAGTCATTACGCCAACTACTGGTCCCAATAAATAATTCTTTTTTTTTTTTTTTAAAGGATCATATCTTTGGAGCCAGCATGTGGTGTAGTGGTTAAGGTACTGGACACTCCCACATGGCTGACCATGGTTCGAGACCTGGACCTGGTGACTTGCTTTCTCACTTTCCCTCTTTCTCACTCTGTGTGTATATGTGTGTGTGTGTGTGTGTGTCTGGTCAAATTAAAATAAATGAATGAATGATTAAAATAAATAATTTTTAAAAGGAATCATATTTTCCTATCTCCTTTACTCCTCATATCAACACTAAGAAGTATGAGGAAGCAGCAGATGGCATAATGGTTATGTTGCTGGACTCCCACATAGTCGACTGCAGTTCGAGTCCCAGGCCCGGCAGCTTAAAACTCATACAGGGTGTGTGTGCATGTGTGTCCAAAATCCTGAAAGAAGAATGGAGAAGGGATTGTAGTATAGCAATCCCCCTGGGGGGTAATTTCTTGCTTTCTGTCTCTCTGGTAAATGCACAGGTCCTATAGCAAAAAATCTCTCTAAAAGACAAAACAAGGAACCAGGAGATGGGGTAATGGTTACATTGTTGAACTCCCACATAGTCAACCACAGTTTACATACTGGACCAGGCAGCTTCAAACTCACACCAGGTGTGTGTGTGCGTGTGTGTGCATCTCCAAAATGCCAGGAGAAGACTGGAGAAGGTACTGCAGCATGGCTATCCCCCTGGGGGTGATTTTTCGTTTTCTGTCTGTCTGGTGAGCATACACACCCTATAGTAAAAATCTCTCTAAAAAAACACTATGAGGTAACCAGTATTTATTAGCCTCATTTTACAGATAAAGAAATTGAGGCACAGAAAAGTCAAATAACATCTCTGCAGATCACACAAGTACTCTAGCTTCAAAGACTATGTTTTTTATGTATTTGTTTAATTTTGCCATAGGGCACGGGCACTGGCCTGAGAGACAGAGAAAGAGAGAAGAAAAGTGAGAAAGTAGGAGAGACGGCCATGCCACAATCTCTTCTTCTTCATTTTCTTCTCAGGATTTTGGACATGCATGCACACGTCTGGTGTGTTTTTCGACATAGTTGACATAATTTTTTGACATAGTCAGCCTATGGAATCCAGTCACCTTAACCACCACACCACGGTGTAGACAAAACTTTTTGTCTAAGCCACAGCAAGAAACACATTCCTATATCAGCATCTAATACACACACACACACACACACACACACACAGGTATATATTTACATGTAAATGAGACAGTTTTAAAACAAAATAACACCATCACCATGTGCAATGCACCGTGATGTCCTCTATTCTATTTCAACCTATTGAAAGATAACATTGGGAACCAGCAGTTAGCGTAATGGCTATGTCGCTGGACTCCCACGTAGTCGACCACGATTCGTGTCCCGGACCCGGTGGCTTAAAACTCACGCTGGGCGTGTGTGCGTGCATGCCCAAGATCCCGAGAGGAGAATGGAGGAGAAGGGATTGTGGCGTGACCATCCTCCCGGGGGGTGATTTCTCGCTTTCTGTCTCTACGTCTTTCTCTGTCTGTCTGGCGAGCGCACGCACCCTATAGCAAAAAAACCTCTCCAAAAAAAAAAAAAAGAAAGAAAGATAACATTATTCAATGAATTTTGGGGGACTACATTACGTGTTAGACATTGTTCTAGGCTTTGGGGCTATGTCAGTCAATTACAGAGACAAAAATTGGACCAAAAAAATTGGAGCTGGAGTCCTCCTGAAGAGAGACCGAGTAAGATCCATGCCAAGTCATGGCACCTGAGGTGGTCATTGGGAAGTGTTATGGAGAGAGTAAAGCAGGGAAGGCCCAGGGCAGCCACATGCCACCTCATGTCCTTATCAGACCTTTCTGCCTTGGCCCCATTTCACTTCCTAGCCTACGAAGGACTGGGTGGACATTCAATTCAGTGCAATCATTCATTTATTCCGTCGATATTCATTGGGTGCTTAGGATGTGTAAGGCACTGTGGTGGCCACCATAAGGGGAGTGAAAGATGACTAAGACCCCATCACACTTTCACTGCCTGCTACACTGATTCCAGTGGGCTGTCACCAACAGTGTGACAACCTCTGCCCTTCCTTCTTGCACGTTTGAAGGCTCTTTTTCCTAGACTGTGTGCACGTGCACACATGTGTGACTGTATTCATATGGGCTTACATGTACGTGCATGTACACACATATGTATGTCCACATCCATTCACTTCCTCATTGAGGAGGTTGTAGAGACAGAAGGGAGGGCCCCACATGTAGCTGTGCATGAGCTTACCCTACAGAGGGGGCCTGGAATGAGGCCTGAAATACAGCCCTGGGCACCACTCGTCAAAGCCGTGAATGCCAGACAGTGCCCTGGTTGGGGTCTTTAGTGCAGGAGAAGGAAAATCTTTTTCTCACCGATCTATCAGAGGGGGCGCCATTTGCAATCATTAGCCCAGAGGCAGTGCTGGTCCTACCTACTTTGCATCAACGTGCCCTGTGTGTCCTTAAGGAGAGAGGAGACTACTCAGAGAAACAAAATTCACTCCCTGGGGAAAATCCAGTGCACTGGGCACACCTGGCCCGACGACTAATATGGTTCTGGGGAGGGTTGGGATTGGAGCTAGGTCTGAAGCAGCTGGGGTCCCTTGGGTAGCCTCCACTGAGAGCATTTGGAACTTGGCACTAGTACCAAATCTTCAGACTCTTCCTTTAAGTTAAAGGAGCACATAAAAATGTCACTAGCATGGGCGGCAAAAGCATTACCTATGGGAAAAGCAGGCAATCTCTTCTAATGAATAAGGGTAATTGATCAAAACAGATGACTGGATGGACCTTCCAAATGTGCTTTTAGCAAAGTGGACAGTTTTTCATTCAAATGCAAACTCAACCAGATAAGATCTAATAATGGAGATTTTGGAACAATCCCAGCATCAGTGATTTTTTTTTTCTCCTTCACTGAGCAGGAAGGCATCTTAAGTTCCCAGCTGAAGCCTGACCCAACCAGATACCCATGAGTGTTTTCCTTGTGGCTGAGGAGACTCTGACCACACTCAGATGCAGTAGAGGGGCAGTCACATGCCACCCCACATCCTTATCGGACCTTTCCGCCTTGGCCCCATTTCACTTCCTGGCCTATGAAGAGCTGGGTGGACATTCGATTCAATGCAATCATCCACTTGTTCCGTGGATATTTACTGGGTGCTTAGTATTTGCAAGGCACATGCTGCCCACCACAAGGGGAGTGAAAGAGGGCTGAGAACGGGCCCAGAGAAAAGAAGGCAGATGTGAGGGGAAACCACAGAGGACAAAAGGCCAGAGAGGTTTCAGCACCCCAATGAGCGGTTAATCCTTCTGAGCTTCAGTTTCCTGCTTTATCAAATGAAGGCACTGGGCTAGACATGATCTCTGGGCACTAGGCCAGCTTCCAAACTCCCATCATTCTAAGCCTTCCCTTCCTTGCAGGCTCCGAGGCTCCCAGGAAGCTGACAGATCGGGGGCAGCCTTCTAGGAAGGGGCAGAGTCAGCTAGGGAGGTGATGAGAAGCAGGAATCCTTTCTAGAATGAAAGCCTATTTCAATTTGGCCAAAGCGCAAGATACAGGATGAAGATGCAGGCTGAAGAAGATAAGTTCTGAAAATTAAATGGAAGGTTTAGACTTCCTCACTAAGGACTGAGGGGGAGGGAAACCGAGAGCGGCAGGAGAGGGTGCAGAGAATGACACTATCAGAGTGGTGTGAGGAACGTGGCAGACCTGTAGACCTGGGCTGGAGGGATGGAGCAACAGTCAGAGCATAACGGCTGAGGTGTGAAGTGAAAGCGTCCTCCCTCGGCCTGGCCAAGCACACCATTTCATCACCCTCTGCATCGCCAAGACGCTGATTTTTATTAACTCACCCAAGCCCCAAATCACTTTAGACTACCTTTTTTTTAAGTTCCACAAATGACTCTAGCGTAAAAATGTAAATATCATCCCCCGCCTTCTTCCCAGATGCCTGAGGTTAAACAGGACCACCTGCACGGGAGGGGTGTCAACAGCCTAGGGGGCGGAAATGCGCGGGTCTGGGATCTAGGGAGGGGTGCGCCCACCTGCAGAGAAGCTGTCCTCGTGGTCTGAGCTGTTGTGGCTGCAGTCGCTGCCCCTCTCCGGCGAGCTGTGACTGGGAGAGTCCTTCTCCGGCACCCACAGGAACCTCTTGCGGCGCCACGGCGGGACATGCTCGCGGGCTCCGCGCCTTGGGGGCTCATCTGCGGGCAAGGTTGGGCCCCGACTGTCCTTAGCCTCCACCTCCAGCTGCTCCAAGTCGCGGCTCCCGCGCTGCTGCCGCCGGCCCCCGGGGATCAGATGCATCCAACGGTAGGGGCTGCACGCCCGCGCCGGCTTCTCCGCCTCATCGCGGGTTCCAAACCGGCAGGGGGCCACAAGCAAGTGGCCGAGGACGAATTTCTCGTTCAAATCCACCATCTCGAAGTCGTGGTCACTGATGTCGCCCCCGTCTTCAGCGCCCGAGGCGTCTGGCTCGCCATCCTCTGAGCTCCGCCCCGCACGGGTCCCTGAGGACTGCTTCTCTCCCGGGGCATTGGGAACCCTGCTATCGTGGCTGGGGGACGCGCAGGCCTCTCCGGGCCTGAAGAGGAGGCGAGGCTGCAGGAACTGCTGGTGGATGGCTGCGGTCAAGCTGCGCACTGCACCCCCTTCCCCCGCCGCCCCGGGCCAGACTGGAAAGTCTAGGCACACGGTCGGGGGAGACTCGGCCTCCGCCGCCACCTCTGGGTCCCGGGGCACGGGTCCCGAGGGGTCTCTGTCGCCCGTGGCTCCCTCCTCCACGCGCGATGGTGGCGCCTGCTCTGATCCTACGGGCTTCGACTTCGCCGAGGCTTCCTTGCTACCACCGTCTCCGCATGCCCGGCGCCCGCGGCCGAGGTCTGGCTTCTCCCCCGCCAGGGCCGCCTGCAGGTATGAGACTTTGAACTTCTCCTCCGCCAACACCTGTTGCAGCCGCTTCAGGTTGAGTTTGCAGCGCTCCAGCTCCCGCTCCATGTCCAGTACCGAGTCCAGCCTCATGACCGGCGCCTCCTCCCCGGGGAACTCGGCCTGCCAGTGGCGCTCAAACTCCTGCGGGTCCCACATGCTGGGCGCCCCGTCGGGCCTCCCCGGCCCGGCTCCCGCACGCCGCCGCCGGCTGAGGTCGCGCGGGCTTTCTCCGGGAAGCCCGTGCTGGCGCAATCGCCTGTCCCTCACTTCAGCCACCGAGGAGAAAAAGAGAAAAAATAAAGTTTTTCCCCTTCCGCCCTCGTGCCTTTTTTCTTCTGGGTTTCGCCTCCCTGACGTAAGCGGCCGCCCGCAGCGGAGGCGGGCGCCTGGGGGCCGTGGGCCCGCCCGGGACGGGACCGGCAGGACGCGCCGCACCGCAGGTCTGCAGACCCTTCCACCGCGCCG
The DNA here is from genome assembly GCA_026018925.1 of Tupaia tana. Classification (NCBI taxonomy): domain Eukaryota; kingdom Metazoa; phylum Chordata; class Mammalia; order Scandentia; family Tupaiidae; genus Tupaia; species Tupaia tana. Next base: position 20,786,066 of record JAKSZU010000011.1, read on the forward strand.
GGGCGCCCGGCGGGCTCGGGCGTCGGAGAGCGGCGGCGGGGGCGGAGCCTCGGTGGCGCCGGGCCAGTCTCCGGGGGCGCGCCCCGGGGCGACGCTGGCGGCAGGGCGGCCTGGAAAGGGCCGCGGCGGGGTGGGCCTGCAGCTCTGCCCACCCAGAGGCGCCGGCGACACCCGGAGCTGGCCGCCGGAGCTCCAGCTTGCGCCTTCCCCGCCAGCCCGGCTGCGCAGCTCCCGCCGCCGCGCGCTGTCCGCGCCCGCTCCCTGCACCCGAGCGCGGGGCCGCGCGGCCGGCGCGAGGCTGGAGCCTGGGTGAGGGAGCGCGCGGGGGCGCCCTGGGCCTGAGCCAGCCTCTCGCCGCCGGGTCCCCGCCTCCTCGTCTGCCCAGGGTCAGGATCTACGAGGAAGGAGTGGGGAGACGATTCCACGCGGTGGCCTGGGCAGGTGTGGAAGGGAGCTGTCTGCTGATCCGCAGATCCCTTGGCGGGGATTTGCCGAGTACCTTGAACTAACTTGTCCAAGATCACAGAGCAGTTCAATCCAGAACTGGGGATGAAACTTGGGCTTTCTCGAATCCCTTTAAGCCTCCTTCAGTGCTCTAGAGCATAGGTAGGAGTGACAGATCCAGTGTCTCTGCTGGAGGCTTCCGTGTGACTGAATCAACCATGGCTGCGGGCCCCTAGACCTGGTAGAGGGGCCTAGTGGGCATCGGGAAGGACCCTCCCCTCCATCTCCTCTTTGTGGCTTCAGTTTCCCTAGGAAGGAAAAGAAATGAGGAACTGGAGAGAGTGGTCTGGCCGGGGATGGGGTCTCGGCTCTGTCCTCCCCTCCACACCTGTCTGCATTGCGTTTTCCCCTTCCTCTTTGCAGGGTTCCGCTGAGGTCTCATTGCCCGTCCTGTCCCGAAAGGCCTGGATAGATTGTCTTATGCTTGCGGGAGGAAGGGCCCTATCGGTAACTGACGTTTTAGACACCGAGACCCGAAGAGGTTAAGGGACTTGCCAGCTGGAAATTCTTCCTTCCCACAGTGCCCTTTGGGTACTGGAGCTCTCAACTCAGCGACCTTCTTTCCACCCCCTGCCACTCTTCTTGTGGGAATCATTGGCACAAGCTACACTGCTCTCACTTTTTATTCCTTCAAGGCTACAAGGAAGATATTTCTTTTTCTTTTTTCTCTTTTTTTTTTTTTTTTTTTTTTTTTTTTTTTTTTTTTTTGAGAGGTTTTTGTTATAGGGCACATGTGCTCGCCAGAAGGACAGACAGAGACAGAGACAGAAAGCGAGAAATCACTCCCCAGGCAGGATGGCCACGCCGAAATCCCTTCTCCTCCATTCTCCTCTTGGGATCCTGGGCATGCACACACACGCACCCGCCGGCGTTTGAGTTCAAGCCACCGGGTCCGGACCTCGAACCGCGGTCGACTACATGGGAGTTCAGCGACATAGCCATTATGCTAACTGCTGGTCCCAAGGAAGACATTTCTTAACCACAAATGAGATCTGCTTCGGTTCGTGTTACTGTTAGGGTCAGGAGTTAAGAGTTAGGTTTAGTGGTTATGGCTAGGGTTAGGGTTCGGATTCTGGTTACAAGAGGGTGAGTTTTAGGGTTAAATTTAGGCTTAGGGCATGTGGTAGAGGTGAGGGTGAGAGTTAGGGATAGAGTCCGGTCTAGGCTTAAGTTTGGGTGAAGGATCAAGGTTAGGTTTAGGGGTCAGGGTTAGGGTTAGATTGAGGGTTGGGTTAGGGGTGAGTGTTAGGGTCAGGGTTGGGGTTTGGGTTATGGTTTGAGTTAGAGTTATTGTCAGAGTTAGGGGTTAGGTTTAGGGTTAGGGGCTAGGGTTGGGGTTATGGTTAGGGTTACCGTAGGGTGAATGTTAGGGTTAGATTTAGGGTCACGGTTAGAATTAGGGGTGAGGATTAGGGTTAGTTTTCAGATTAGGTTGACGGTTTCGGTTAGCATTATGGCTAGGTTTAGGTGTTAGGGTTCCAGTTAGGGTTAGATTTAGGTTTAGAATTAGGGTCAGGGGTGAGGATTAGGCTTAGGGTTCGGGTTTGGGCTACGGTTTCGGTTAGTGTTATGGTTAGGGTCAGGAGTTAGGATTAGGTTTAGTTGGTAGGGCTAGGATTAGGATTCGGATTCTGGTTACAGGAGGGTTAGTGTTAGGGTTAGATTTAGGTTTAGGGCGAGGGGTAGAAGTGAGGGTTAGGGTTAGGTTTAGGGTCCGGGCTAGGCTTAAGTTTGGGTGAAGAGTCACTGCTAGGTTTAGGGGTCAGGGTTAGGGTTGGGCGATAGGGTCAGTGTTAGGGTTAGGGTTAGAGTAGGGTTAGGGTTAGGGTTAGAGGTTAGGTTTAGGGTTAGGGGCTAGGGTTAAGGTTATGGTGAAGGTTACAGTAGGGTGAGTGTTATGTTTAGATTTAGGGTAAGAGCTAGGGTTAGGGGTAAGGGTTAGGATTAGTTTTCAGGTTAGGTTGACAGTTTTGGTTAGCATTACTGCTAGGGTTAGTTGTTAGGGTTCGATTTTGGCATTAGGGTTAGGGTTAAGCTTAGGCTTACGGTAGGGTTATGGTTAGGGTTAGATTTACATTTAGGATTAGGGTCAGGGGTGAGGATTAGGTTTAGGGTTTGGGTTTGGGCTACGGTTTCGATTAGTGTTATGGTTAGGGTCAGCAGTTAGGGTTAGGTTTAGTGATTAAGGCTAGGCTTAGGGTTCGGGTTCTGGTTACAGGAGGGTGAGTGTTAGGGTTAAATTTAGGTTTAGGGCAAGGGGTGGGGGTGAGGGTTGGGGTTAGGGTTATGGTCAGGGCTAGGCTTAAGTTTGGGTTAAGTGTCATGGTTAGGTTTAGGGCTAAGGATTAGGGTTGGGTGATAGGGTCAGGGTTACAGTAGGATTAGGGTTAGATTGATGGTTAGGGTTAGGGGCTAGTGTTGGGGTCAGTGTTGGGGTTTGGGTTATGGTTTGGGTTAGGGTTATTTTCAGGGTTAGGGGCTAGGGTTAGGGTTACAGTTAGGGTTACTGTATGATGAGGGTTATGGTTAGATTTAGGGTCAGGGCTAGGGTTAGGGGTGAGCGTTAGGGTTAGTTTTCGGGTTATCTTGACGGTTTTGGTTAGCGTTACAGTTAGGGTTAGGTGTAAGGGTTCAATTTTGGCGTTAGGGTTAGGCTTAGGCTTACAGTAGGGTTATGGTTAGGGTTAGATTCACGTTTAGGATTAGGATCAGGGGTGAGGATTAGGCTTAGGGTTCGGGTTTGGGCTACGGTTTCGGTTAGTGTTACGCTTATGGTCAGAAGTTAGGGTTAGGTTTAGTGGTTAGGGCTAGGGTGAGGATTTGGGTTCTGGTTACAGGAGGGTGAGTGTTAGGGTTAAATTTAGGTTTAGGTCGAGGGGTAGGGTTGAGGGTTATGGTTAGGGTTACGGTCCGGGCTAGGCTTAAGTTTGGGTGAAGTGTTATGGTTAGGTTTAGGGGTCAGGGTTAGGGTTGGGCGATACGTGCAGGATTAGGGTTAGGGTTATGGTAGTGTTAAGGTTAGGGTTAGATTGAGGGTTAGGGTTAGGGATGAGTGTGAGGGTCAGGGTTGGAGTTTGGGTTAAGGTTTGGGTTAGGGCTATGGTCAGGGTTAAGAGTTAGGTTTAGGAGTAGTGGCTATGGTTAGGGTTATGGTTAGAGTTACTGTAGGGTGAGTGTTATGGTTAGATTTAGGGTCAGGGCTATGGTTAGGAGTGAGGGTTAGGGTTAGTTTTGGGTTTAGGTTTCCAGTTTCGGTTAGGGTTAGGGTTAGGTGTTAGGGTTTGGTTTCAGCGTTAGGGTTAGGCTTAGGCTTAGGCTTACAGTAGGGTTATGGATATTGTTAGATTTAGATTTAGGATTAGGGTCAGGGGTGAGTACTAGGCTTAGGGTTTGCATTTGTGCTATGGTTTCGGTTAGTGTTACAGTTAGGGTCAGGAGTTATGGTTAGGTTTAGTCGTTAGGGCTAGGGTTAGGGTTCGAGTTATGGTTACAGGAGGGTTAGTGTTAGGGTCAAATTTAAGTTTAGGGTGAGGGGTTTGGGTGAGGGTTACGGTTAGGGTTTGAGCTTGGCTTAAGTTTGGGTGAAGGGTTACAGTTAGGTTTTGGGGTCAGTGTTAGGTTGGGTGATACAAGCATGGTTAGGGTCAGGTTTACGGTAGTGTTAGGGTTAGGGTTAGATTGAGGGTTAGGGGTGACTATGAGGGTCAGGGTTGGGGTTTGAGTTAGGGTTTGGGTTAGGGTTATGATCAGGGTTAGGCGTTAGGTTTAGCGTTAAGGGCTAAGGCTAGGGTTACGGTAATGGTTACAGCAGAGTGAGTGTTATGGTTAGATTTAGGGTCAGGGCTAGGGTTGGGGGTGAGGGTTAGGGTTCATTTTCTGGTTAGGTTGACAGTTTCAGTTTAGCGTTACGGTTAGGGTTAGGTGTTAAGGTTTGGTTTCGGCGTTAGGGTTAGGGTTAGGATTAGGGTAGCGTTACAGTTAGATTTAGATTTAGGTTTAGGATTAGGGTCAGGTGTGAGGATTAGGCTTAGGGTTCGGTTTTGGGCTATGGACCTAACCCAATGTCTAAACCTAACCTTAACATCTAACCATAACCATAATGCTAACTGAAACCGTCAACCTAACCCAAAAACTAACCCTAGTTCTGACCCTAAAATTAAGCATAACACTCACCCTACCATAACCCTAACCGTAACCCTGATCCTAGCCCCTAACCCTAACCTTAACCCCTCACCCTAGCCCTAAACCTAAATGTAACCCTAACACTAACCCCACTGTAACCATAAGCCTAACCCTAACCTAACCATTAAACCTAAACCTACCTCCTAACAGTAACCGTAACACTAATCGAAACCGTAACCCAAACCCGAACTCTAATCCTCTTCCTCACCCCAACCCTAATCCAAAAATTAAATCTAACCCTAACCATAATGCTACCATAACTCTGACCCTAACCATAACCCAAACGCCTAAACCTAACCCTAACACCGAACCCTGATCGTAATGCTAACCAAAACCATTAACATAACCCGAATACTGACCATAACCCTCTCCCCTAACCATTGCCCTAACCCTAAATCTAACCATAACACTCACCCTACTGTAACATGAACCATAACCCTAACCCTAACCCCTAACCCTAACCCTAACCATAACCCTAACCCAAACCATAACCAAACCCCAACTCTAACCCTAACACTCACCCCTAACCCTAATCTTCCATCTAATTCAAACCCTAACCCTACTGTGACCCTAACCATGACCCTAACCCTATCACCCAACACTAACGCTAACCCCTAAACCTAACAGTAACCCTATACCCAAACTTAAGCCTAATTCTGACCCAGACCCTAACCCTAACCCTCACCCCTCACCCTAGCCCTAAACCTAAATGTAACCCTAACACTAACCCTACTGTAACCATAAGCCCAACCCTAACCCTAACTACTAAACCTACCCCTAACTCCTGGCCCTAATCGTAACACTAACCGAAACCATAGTCCAAACCCGAACCCTAAGCCTAATCCTCACCCCTGACCCTAATCCTAAACCTAAATCTAATACTAACCGTGACCCAACGAAAGCCTAAACTGAACCCTAAACCTAACGCCGAAATAGAACCCTAACACCTAAACCTAACCATAACGCTAAGCAAAACCATCAACCTAACCCGAAAATTAACCCTAACCCTCACCCCTAACACTCGCCCGGACCCTAAATCTAACCATAACACTCACCCTACAGTAACCCTAACCGTAACCCTAACCCTAGCCCCTAACACTAAACCTAACCCCTAACCCTGACCATAACCCTAACCCAAACCATAAACCAAATCCCAACCCTGACCCTAACACTCACCCCTAACCCTAACCCTCAATATAACACTAACCTTAACCCTACTGTAACCCTAACCCTAACCCTGACCCTATCGCCCAACCCTAACCCTGACCCCTAAACCTAACTGTGACCCTTCACACAAACTTAAGCCTAGCCCTGACCCTACCCCTAACACTAACCCTAACCCTCATCCCCACTCCTCGCCCTAAAAGAAAATTTAACCCTAACACTCACCCTCCTGTAACCAGAACCCGAACCAGAACCCTAGCCATAACCACTAAACCTAACCCTAACTCCTAACCCTAACCGTAACACTAACCAAAACCATATCCCAATCCAAACCCTAAGCCTAATCCTCACCCCTGACCCTAATCTTAAACCTAAATTGAACACTAACCGTAACCCAACGAAAGCCTAAGCCAAACTCTAAACCTAACACCAAAACTGAACCCTAACACCTAACCCTAACCGTAATGCTAAACAAAACCATCAACCTAACCTGAAAACTAACCCTAACCCTCAACCCTAACCCTAGCCCTGACCCTAAATCTAACCATAACACTCACCCTACCGTAACCTTAACCCTAGCCCCTAACCCTAAACCTAACCCCTAACCCTGACCATAACCCTAACCCAAACCATTACCCAAACCCCAACCCTGACCCTAACACTCACCCCTAACCCTAACCCTCAATCTAACCCTAATCCTAACCCTACTGTGGCCCTAACCCTAACCCTATCACTCAATCCTAACCCTGACCCCTAAACCTAACTGTGACTCTTCAGCCAAATTTAAGCCTAGCCCGGACCCTAAACCTAACTCTAACCCTCACCCCTACCCCTCGCCCTAAACCTAACTTTAATGCTAACACTCACCCTCCTGTAACCAGAACCCGAATCCTCACCCTAGCCCTACCCACTAAACCTAACCCTAACTCCTGACCCTAACCGTAACACTAACTGAAACCGTAGCCCAAACCCAAACCCTAAGCTTAATCCTCACCCCTGACCCTAATCCTAAACCTAAATCTAACCCTTACCGTAACCCTACTGTAAGCCTAACCGTAACCTTAACGCCGAAACCGAACTCTATACCTAACCCTAACGTAATGCTAACCAAAACCGTCAACCTAACCCGAAAACTAACCCTAAGCTGCACCTCTAACCCTAGTCTGGACCCTAAATCTAACCATAACATTCACCCTACCATAACCCTAACCGTAACCCTAACCCTAGCCCCTAACCTTAAACCTATCCCATAACCCTGACCATTACCCTATCCCAAACCATAACCCAAACCCCAACCCTGATCCTAGCAATCACCCGTAAACCTAACCCTCAATCTATCCCTAACCCTAACACTACCGTAACCCTAACCCTAATCCTGACCCTATCGCCCAACCCTAACCCTGACCCCTAAACCTAACCGTGAACTTTCACCCAAACTTAAGCCTAGCCTGGACCGTAACACTACCACTAACCCTTACTCCTACCTCTCACCCTAAACCTAAATTTAACCCTAAAACTTACCCTCCTGTAACCAGAACCAGAACCTTAAGCCTAGTCCTAACCACTAAACCTAACCCTAATTCCTGACACTAACCATAACACTAATCGAAACCGTAGCCCAAACCCAAACCCTAAGCCTAATCCTCACCCCTGATCCTAATCCTAAACCTAAATCTAACCCTAACTGTAACCCTATCGTAAGACTAACCCTAACCTAATGCCGAAATTGAATCCTAACACCTAACCCTAACTGTAACGCTAACCGAAACAATCAATCTAACCCAAAAACTAACCCTAACCCTCACCCTTAACCCTAGCCCTGACCCTAAATCTAACCACAACACTCACCCTACCGTAACTCTAACCATAACCTTAACCCTAGCCCCTAACCCTAAACCTAACCCCTAACCCTGACCATAACCCTAACCCAAACCCTAATTCAAACCCCAACCCTGACCCTAACATTCACCCCTTACCCTAACCCTAACCCTACCATAACCCTAACGCTAACCCTGACCCTATCACCCAACCCTAACCCTGACTTCTAAACTTAACCGTAACTCTTCACCCAAACTTAAGCCTAGCCCGGACCCTAACCTTAACACTAACCCTCACCCCTACCTATTGACCTAAACCTAAATTTAACCCTAACACTAACCCTCCTATAACCTTAATCTGAACCCGAACCCGAGCTCTAACCACTAAACCTAACCCTAACTCCTGACCCTAACCGTAACACTAACCAAAACCATAGCCCAAACCCAAACCCTAAACCTAATCCTCACCTCTGACCCTAATCCTAAACCTAAATCTAACCCTAACCGTAACCCTACCGTAAGCCTAACCCTAACTGTAACGCCGAAACTGAATCCTAACACCTAACCCTAACTGTAACGCTAACTGAAACAGTCAACCTAACTCGAAAACTAACCCTAACCCTTACCCTTAACCCTAGCCTTTTAAAACATATTTATGCCCCCTATCGCAGTCTGGCATGAAGACAAACACAGTGATGATTCATGCCAGTCGCATACCAAGTTAAAAAAAAAAAAGAAAAAAGAAAAGAAAAGAAAGAAGGAAGACTAGTAAAATGAATAAACACACACTGGCAAGAAAGGAAATTCCTCTGGGAAGCACATCTGCCCCAGTCTGGAGTGATGCACAACGGAAGTGGAGCAGGAAGGCAGGAACTAATTTGTCCGTCAGTCCATTCATTCACTCCTTTTCAACATTGTGATTTTCATTATTCACGATGGAGCTCATGACATGCATGTGGATGGAAGTCAGAGAGAACCACCCTCTCCAGTGCCTGGTCTCATGACAGTCCCCGTCCTCCAGTCCTCCAGCCCTCAGGATCTAGCTCCTTGCACACTGGTTGGTGGGTTTCTGGCAGACTGGGGTGGGGATTCCCATGCTGGTCGCCACAAGGGATTCGACTTCTCAGGAGCGGTATGTTCACCTCTGCATGTGGAGCTGGCCTCATTCATTCATTCATTCATTCATTCCTTCCTTTCCTTCAACAATGATCAATCAGGTCTATATGACACTCTGCAAGAAGCAGCATGAATACACAGAAAATACACAATCCTTGAGCTTAAGGAGAAGAAACAAAAAAGTGTCGCTAATAACTATAATAAAGTATAACAAAAGCAAACAAAGATGAAGGCCTGTATAAGACTCAGTAATGGACCAGCAAATGTCACGGTGGTTGGTTCTGCAGTTCGAGTCCAGGACTAGTAGCTTGCACCTGTGTGCCCTAAAGCCCAAAAGGAGAATGGAAGAGAAAGGATCACAGCGGGACCAGCAGGTAGTGCAGTGATTAACGTGCAGAACACTCCCACATGGCCAACCACGGTTCAAGTCCCAGACCTGGTGGCTTGCTTTCTTACTTTCCCTCTCTCTTTGTGTCTCTCTCTGGTCAAATTAAAGTAAAAAAATGAATGAATATTTAAAATAAATAATTCTCTCTCTTTTTTTTTTTTTTTTTTTTTTTTTTTTTGAAGAGGTTTCTGCTCTAGGGTGCGTGCGCTCACTGGAAATACAGAGAGAGACAGAGAGATAGAAAGTGAGAAATCACCCCCCAGGGGGGATGGCCAAGCCACAATCCCTTCTCCTCCATTTTCCTCCTGGGATCTTGGGCTTGCACGCACATGCGCCCGGCGTAAGTTTAAGCCACCAGGTCTGGGACTCAAACCGCTGTCAGCTACATGGGAGTACAGCTACATAGCCATTATGCTAACTGCTGGTCCTTAAAATAAATAATTCTTTTTTAAAAAAGTGTATTAATTTGGGCCAGCAGGTGGCATAGTGGTTAAGACACTGGACTCCCACATGGCCAATGTGGTTTGAGTCTCAGACCTGGTGGCTTGAAATTCATTCTGGGCATGTGTACATGCATGTTCTAGGTCCCAGGAAGATAATGGAGAAGGGATTGTGTTGTGGCCATATCCCTGGGGAGTGATTTCTCACTTTCTCTCTGTCTCTGGCAACTGTGCAGCACACCCTAAGGCAAAACCCTTTTGTAAAAAGTATATTAATTTAGTATTGCTCAGTTTGAGTGATGTATCAGTCTTTCACCTAGTTCCTCAACTTGCTTTCTCTCCCACCATAGCATCACATAGTACTTCTTTTTAACTTTTGCTATAAGCCACACATGTGTTTACCAGAGACAGAGAGGGAAAGTGAGAAATCACTCCCTGAGGGAATGGCCATGCCACAATCTCTTCTCCTCCATTCTCCTCTTGGGATCGTGGGCACACATGCTCACGTGCCTAGCATGCTTTTTCAAGCCACCAAGCAGGACTCAAACTGTGGTCAGCCATGTGGGATCCGGTGCCTTTAACTCCATGCCACCTGCTGCCCCAGCTCCATACAGTACTTTGAAACCCCAGAGGCCTCCATGGTTTCCTTTGTCCACTGAGATCTCTCAAGGCCTGCAACCAGCCAGCGCCAGGGTATTCCATCAAATGGAGCCCACAAGCATCTCGGCCTCTGTCAGGATTTCAGAATGGGAGGGAAAAACGCAGCCGTGATGGATGACCCCAGTCAAAAGCATATTGATTGGAAGATGTTTCTATATGTATATTTAAATGCATAAAGAAAAAGAAAACTATAAGTTACTCTAAGCATCAATTTCTGAGTGCGTAAGTTCCTTGAGAGGATAATTTTGACCCTGTCCTTTAATTAGAGCACTGGTACGATTCCCTTTGGGCCCAAGGAAGTTGCTACCCATACCACTAATTTTTTCCACCAGGACCAATATAGCTAAAAATGCCAGCGTACATCTTCAGCACACATCCCAGGAGCAACTTCCCTTGTTCTAGCTGGCGAATAGCTCCGTTTTATTGCTTGGCTGTGGGTCATCATGGGGACAGGGAGAGGGCAGCTGACATTTATTGAGTACACACCTCTGGTTGCCTTACACACTTGGTCTCATCTAATTCCTCACAACAACCCTTATAAAGAAGGTATTACTGTAGTTACTTTAAAGAGAAGAATAGAAAGCAAGAGGTCAGAGGTCACACAGCTAGTCTGACTTCTAAAGCTCAGCAACTTTGCATGGGTGTGGCCCAGGTGGATCTGTCATTGGTGTTCATTCATTCAATAAATTTTCTTTTTCTTTTTTAAAAAGAATGATCTAGGGATCAGCAGTTAGCGTAATGGCTATGTCGCTGAACTCCTATGTAGCTGACCACGGTTCAAGTCCCGGACCCAGTGGCTTAAACTCACACCGGCCGCATGTGCGTGTGTGCCCAAGATCCCGAGAAGAGAATGGAGGAGAAGGGATTACGACGTGGCCATCCCCCCTGGGGGTTGATTTCTCTCTTTCTGTCTCTCTGTCTCTCTCTGTCTTTCTGGAGAGCACACGCGCCCTATAGCAAAAACCTCTCCAAAATAAAAAAAGAATGATTTATTTTTTTTCAAGAATTATTTATCATTATTGTTATTATTTTATTTATTTGACCAGAGAGAGAGAGAAAGGGACCTGGCTGCTTGCTTTCTCACTTTCTCTCTGTCCTTCTTCAGTCAAATTAAAAAAATAATAATAAAGTTAAATAAAATAATACTAAGAAAAGAAAAGAAAGGGAAAGTGAGAAAGCAAGCCATTGGGTCTATGACTCAAACCATCAGCTATATGGGAGTTCAGTGCCCCAAACATCATGCCACCTGCTGGCCCCATAATTTTATTTCTTCTTCTTCTTTTTTTTGAATATTTATTTATTTATTATCATTATATATATTTTTAACTTGCTATAGTGCACATGCACTCACCAGAGAGAGAGAGAAAGTGAGAAAGCGAGGAAGCAAGCCACCAGGTCCAGGACTCAAATCATAGTCAGTCATGTGGGAGTCTAGCATCTTTAATCACCATATCACTTGCTGGTCCTTATTTCTTCTTATTATTATTTTTAAATTTGCTGTAGGGCACATGCGTTCACCAGAGAGAAAGAGAAGGAAAGTAAGAAAGCAAGCTGCCTGGTCCAGGACTTGAACTACAATCAGTCAGGTGGGAGTCCATCACCTTAACCACCACACTACTTGTTGGCCCCATTCTGTAAATATTTACTGAGTACCTAGTAAGTGTCATGGCCTGACGAGTTGAGTTTAAACTTGTAGCCTGGGATATCAGACCCTCCACAGTAGATCCTCTGATCCCAGCCTTCTTTTTCTTTTTATTTTTTGAGACTTTTTTACTATAGGGCACATGTGCTTACCAAAAAGACAGAAAGAGACATAGAGACAGAAAGGGAGAAATCACCCCCCCGGGGGAATGGCCACTCCGTAATCCCTTCTCCTCCATTCTCCTCTTGGAATCTTGGGCATGCACACACACGCACCTGGCGTGAGTTTAAGCCACCAGGTCCGGGACTCGAACTGCAGTCAACTACATGGGAGTCCAGCGACATAGCTCTTACGCCAACTGCTGGTCCCCCCAGCCTTCTTTTCCAACCATGTTTTCTTAATTTCTTCTGCTTGGTGGGCCATCCAGCCCCTCAACCTGAGCACCTCTCTGTAGCAGACCCCTTTCTTTCCCATTCGCCTCCCCTTGGCCTGTCTCAGATTTCTGCTGCGGCTGCAGTGGACAGTTCCCATGAGGGCTGGGGACTCACCTCAAGTACCCTAACCCATACACTCCACTTTTCCACTTTGGGGCTTTGTTCAAAGTCACAAAACCCCTAAGAACAACCCAGAAGAAGCAGCCTCAAGACTGAGGCTTCCATAACCAGTGGAAATTCACGTTGGTTGGTAAGTACACCCAGGGGCTGGCCACAGAGGTGCCTCGTGGTCAAGGGAGCTGGATCCCCATGGCCAACTATGATTTGAATCCCAGCCCTGGCAGCTTGAAAAACGAGCTGTGCCATATTCTTTTATTGTTGTTGTTGTTTTTAAGAATGATTTTATTCATTTATTTTATCATTTTTAAAGTTTCCTATAGGACACATGCGCTCACCAGATAGAGAGGGGAAATGACAAAGCAAGCCTCCAGGTCCAGGACCCGAACCATGATCAGCCATGTGGGAGTCCAGCGCCTCAACTACCATGCCACCTGCTGGTCTGGAAAAACAAGCTATTCCATATACTTGCATGCCCCAAATCCCAACAGGATGAATAAATGGAGGGGAAGGGATTGCAGCATGACTATGCTTCATGGAGGTAGGGGGTACTTTCTTTTTTTCTCTCTCTGTCTCTCTCTGGTGTGCTCTTTGGAGAGAGACAGAGAGGCAGAGAGAGGCAGAGAGAGGGAAAGTGAGAAATCACCCCTTAGGGAGGGGTATGGTCACACCACAATCCCTTCTCCTCCATTCTCCTCTCAGGACTTCCGCATGCATGCACATGCCCAGCGTAAGTTTCAAGCCACCGGGTCCAGGACTTGAACCATGGTTGACCATGTGGGAGTCCAGTTCCTTAACTACCACACTAACTGCTATTTCTTCTTGTCGGTCTCTGTCTCCCTCTCCCTTGCTCTCGCTTACTCAGAATGGGAGTGAATCTCCCTAATAAAATACTTACACTAGGGCCTTGACTTAGTCTCTCCCTGCCTGCCCTGACTAAAACTCCCCCTAGGTCCCTCTCCCGGGCCCTCTCTGTTACAAACACACAAGCTGTGTCACCATTCCCGACTTATTCCTTGGTCTTGCACACCCTCCTTCTCCATGCAGCTTCCTCTTCTACACTTTATCACCTGTCAGAGCCCGACTCACCTGTGACTTTCTGAAACCTTTCCTACCCCAGGTCCAGTGAGGCATGACCGTCTACAGGGGCGCCAGCCCTGATCATACACAATAGATATAAACTCCTCAAGTTTCAGGTCCACAAGCCTCGGGGCCCTGAATCCTCAAGGATCAGACTCTCCTGGCCATTAGGCATCTCTGATTTCTCCACCGCCCCAGTACCACCAGACAGAAAGCGAGAAATCAACCCCCGGGGGAATGGCCACACCACAATCCCTTCTTCTCCATTCTCCTCTTGGGATCTTGGGCACGCATGCACATGCGCCCAGCGTGAGTTTAAGCCATCGGGTCTGGGACTCCAACCACGGTCTACTACATGGGAGTCCAGCAACGTAACCATTATGCCACCTGCTGGTCCACAAAATTAAGTAATTCTACACATACACACACACACACACACATACACACACAATTGGTCTGCCTCTGAAAGATGGGACATTTGAAAGAGGAAACTTGTAGGTTATAGATGGGTTTAGAAATTCTTAAGTTAATAATTGATTAAGGAAAAAACAAACCCACAGATCTTTGTTGCCAAAAGAAATCAGGGAAAGAATGTGTTTCACTTTAGCAGAGATGAGAAATCACTAAGCCAGGACAGGGCATAGGGTGCACCCCGCAGTTGCTGACCGGTCTGTCCACGTGTGTAGGAGTGACTTCCCCAGAACCATTGGGAAGAATTTCAGAGCAGGAAAAAGTAGTCAGAATTCTGTCCTCACTCTCTCCTGCTCTTTGGCAGTCAATCACCCTGATTCCCAGCCTTAGGCAACCTTAGTTTTTCAGAATTTCTATCACAATAGTTTAGCCTTTTCTAGAATCTTATATGAATGAATGTAGTCTTTGGTGTCTGGCTGCTTGTTGACACTTCACGTGGTTTGAGTTTCATTCACCTGTATTTATGTTTCCTTCCTTCTCTTCCCCTCTCCCCAGCCTCTTCTGCCTTCTGGCAGGGTCAGGAGTAGGCATTTCAATGTACTTTATGGGCATTCGACCCTCATGACAATGCTATGACAGAAACATTATTATCTGCATCTGGCAGACAAATTGTTTGATGAGATTAAGAGAGTCGTTAAAGATTGCGTAATTCCTTCCTTTTGATAGCTGAGGAGTATTCTGTGATATGCATATACCACCACTCGCCCCCACTTTTTTTTCTTTTTTTTAAGACTTTTGCTGTAGGGCTTGTGCATTAGCAGAGAGAAAGACAGAAAGAAGGAAAGTGAGAAGTCAGCCTCCCCGTTGGGGACGGCCACTCTGCAATCTCTTCTCCATTCTTCTATTGGGATTTTGGGCATGTACCCACACACCCGGCCTGGGTCTAGAACTTGAATTTCAGAGTTGGCCATGTGGGATCCAGTGCTTTAGCCACCATGCCATCTGCCAGCACCATATACCCCTGTTAGATCTGGGGTACACATGCACATGTACTCAGTGTGTTTTTCAAGCCGCTGGGGCCCAGATTTGCACCGTAGTCATCCATGTGGGATCTGGGTCCCTCTGCAAAGATGGGACAATTTGAACATCTTCTTCTTTCTTCTTTTTCTCTCTCTCACTTGTAAATATTTCAGTGTGTATTTCTTTTCTCTCTCTCTTTTACTGAGGTTTTGTTTTAAATTGTTTTCAGTATAATGATAAATTCGGGGACTTGAAAACATTTATGTGTTTGTTCCACTGTAGTGATATCCTTACTGATATTCAAACTGCCCCATCTTTGGCCAGTAGGAGCCTCTTCAAGTTTGCATTGGAGACCGCTTTGACATCACTCTCGTGATATTTGGTAGTGTTGTCAGGTTTGACAAGATGTTACAGGCTTATCGTACCAGATGTACGTACCTTCTGAACCAGATAAAACATCAGCCATTTCTCCAAAGAGTTCTGCTTCTTTTCAGTAGAAAATGGTACTAGGAGACCCCAGTCAAAGTGTTCGAAGCGTTTATTTCTGGAGCTGGTGGGTGGTGTGGTGGTTAAGGGCACTGGATTCCCACATGGCCTACCGTGGTGGATCGAGTCCTGGACCTGGTGGTTTGCTTTCTCACTTTCCCTCTCTCACTCTGTCTCTCTTTGGTCAAATTGAAATAAATAAATAAATAAAGTTAAATAAAATAATTCTTTTTAAAAATATTTATTTATTTAATTCCATTTGTTATTATTATTTTTTAATTTGACCAGAGAGAGAGAGAGACAGAGAGAGAAAGGGAAAGTGAGAAAGCAAGCTGCCAGGTCTGAGACTCGAACCGAGGTTGGCCACATGGGAATCCAATGGCCTCAACCACCACACCCCCTGCTGGCCCAATAAAATAATTCTTAAAAAAAAAGAAAATAATGTTTATTTCTACTGGGCTGGTCCATTAGTCTATTCGTTAACTCTTTTCTGTGGACAAAACTAGGGGCAAATATGTGTGTGCGTGTGTATGTGTGTGTATTTAATACATAATATATTAAACTACATCATGAATTTATAGTGAATTTTCCAATTAGTATGCAAGACAACAAAATTTTTATTAATCTCAAAGATTTTTCTTTTCCTTTCTCCTTTTTCCTGCCCAGCAGATGGTATGGTGGTTAAGGTGCTGGACTCCCATGTGGCCTATCGTAGTTTGAGTCCCAGACCCGGTGGCTTGCTTTCTTTCTCTCTCTGGTCAAACTAAATTATAATAATAATAAGTAAAATTCAATAAATAATTCTCTCTAAAAAAATAATAAATAAAAAGAGCCCCGATCTCAGTAACACCTCTTTATTACTCACACAGCAGTCTCAGGGGACTTGTCAGGAACTTGCATGTGATCCATGCTGAGGGACCAAGACTGACTCCCTGTGTCATTCTAAATTTGGTACATGTACTGCCAAAGTCAGAACACACTTTAAAATTGCCTCCTTAGTCTGAAAGGTGAAAAAGTATATCTTGTAGTTTTATTTTGTATATTTCTGGTAATTAATGAGATCCGGATGCATTTTTGTATTATAGGTAAGTCCCTGGCTTAAGCCTCTTTCCCCCAAAGAGGAAAGTATTTGGTATTCTCCAGAACAGCATTGCCCAAACCTCAGTCATCTGTGTAGTATGTTATTTTTCCCAATCCACAAATCACCCATGCTATTTTTTACTGAATATATATATTTTTTATTTACTGAGCTTCCTCCCAAGGAGTCACATACAAACATAACAAACATTAATAGATTTGATACCTACCTATATACTTCCTTAGTGCCCATTAATGTAAACTCATTACTCCTAAAATTAAAAAGTGGAGGGACCAGCAGGTGGCAGGGTGGTTAAGGTGCTGGACTCCCACATGCCTAACCATGGTTCGAATCATGGACCTGGTGGCTTGCTTTCTCACTTTCTCTCTTTTCCCTGGCTCTCTTCGGTGAGTGCAGGTGATCTGTAGCAAATTTGAAAAAAAGAAAGAAAGAAACAGAGAGAGAGAAAGAAAGAAAAAAAGAAAAAGAAAGGAAGAAAGATAAAAAAAGAATGATAAATAAAGCTAAATAAATAATTCCTAAAAAAAAAATAATGGAGGGCCAGGTGGTGACTCGGTGGTAACCCAACTAGATGCACATGAGAAAGGTCCTGAGTTTGTGCCCTGGGACCTCCCTGTGCACCCTGGGCATGCATACATGTGCCTAGAAGCTGGGCCAGCCGAGGCTGAGGGTGGACTGTGGTGTGGAGACCCTGTGGGAATACCTTTCTCTTTCTCCCTCTCTTCTGTCACTCTCTCATGGACAAAAGTAAATAAATGCACTTTTCTTTTTAAAGTGCATTTAATTAATTGCTGGTCCCTCCTGGGACCAGCAATTGGCGTAATGGCTAGGTCGCTGGACTCTCACATAGTCAACTGCGGTTCAAGTCCTGGATCCGGTGGCTTAAATTCACGCCAGACGCGTGTGCGTGCGTGCCCAAGATCCCAAGAGGAGAATGGAGGAGAAGGGATTGTGGTGTGACCATCCCCCCTGGGGGGGTGATTTCTCGCTTTCTGTCTCTCTCGGTCTTTCTGACAAGCGCACATGCCCTATAGCAAAAACCTCTACAAAAATAAATAAATAAATAAAGTGGGTACCTCCTGAAATCACCTCACCCTGAAATCATGTTCTGCCTGCTTACAGTGTGAGCACCACACTCCAGGAGTCTGAGCTTCACAGGCTTTGGCATCCTGTGGCCAAAACAAAGTGAGAGTTGTCACCATCACTCCCTCAGTATTTTTAGTAAGAAAGACTGTTCTGAAGAAAGCCAAGCCAAATACCCCCTCACACGGTGCAAAAGGGAGCTGCACGGGGAGTGCTCATACCCTACAGCAAAAAAAAAAAAAAAAAAAAAAAACTAAAGAAAAATGAAAGAGAAGAAGTGAGAACTCAGCCCCCTGATACCCATTTTCTTTCCTCAGGGTTCCCACATCAGGGCTGGCAGCAGGTGGTCCCCGTCCACACCAGCAAGCTTCTCCGTGGTTGACAGGGAACTCCCACCCAGGGAGCCAACCACCCCTAAGCACAGGAAGCACAAAGGTAGCTGAAGCATTTAAACACCCGTGGGACTGGCAGGTGGCGTGGTGGCTGAGGTGCTGGACTCCCACATGGTCAACCATAATTCAAGTCCTGGGCCTGGTGGTTTGCTTTCTCACTCTTCCTTTCTGTCTGTCTCTTGTCGGCGTCCGCCCCAGGGCTTGGGTCTGGCTGAATCATGATCAGAGGACTGCTGATGAGGAAGAGAAAGAGGACGAGAAAGAGAAAGCCCTCCATCTTGCTAAGACCTGGGAATTGGAAAGAATGAGACAAAGGGATAGAGTAGAACTGGACACAGGCAGCCTGAGGCTAGGGAGCCCAAGCAACTGGTGCCGCCCAGACGAACTGGACGTCTTTATTTATAGTACAAGGAGACATTACACATGTATGTTTCATGATACTTCATAGATTGGTTGCCAGGTTACAGACAATAAGAAGCAATTAACAAATCTATGAGGCCTTAGTCATACCAGGCCAGGTGTATCCCTTGGTGATAATCCCATCAAGAGAAAATCTCTTCTTTTCTAATGCAGAGAACTAGCTGTTAGGTGTGGGGAAGGAGCTAAAGAACTTCTCCATAAGGAGTGCACCACCACACCCAGAGTAGGCTAAAGAACTTTTCAGATGCAGAGCAGGGATTGGATTTTACTAATTGGGGTCAAGATGTTTCTTGAAGTCCATCAGATGTGTCTGTTGGAACGCCCCTAGTAATTTCTACCCTTGCTCTGTCTGCAGCCAAGGTCACGGAAAGACAAGTTACAAGGTTCTGCCAAACCCCAAAAGAGCAGATAGTGTTTGCTCAGCGCATGTCCCCACACCTCAGATTCTCTCTCTTAAACGTGTCCCCACAGTCTCTCTGGTCAAAATTTAATGATAATAAATAAAATTAAAAATAAATAAATCTTAACAACGAAGAAAGAGTTTACGCACGCTACATAGCTCCTGGTAGAGCAGAGGGTAGGGTCCTGTAGGTGGTGCAGAAGACAGGACCTGCCATCAGGTAGGCTTAGACAGCCCTGGGCAGGGGTAGAGCTCAACTGGAATGGGTATTTTATTATTATTATTATTATTATTATTATTATTATTTTAGGTTTTTGTTATGGGGGTAAATACACATCAGAGAGAGACAGGGAAATCACCTCGCACCCCCCCCCCCTCCACGGGGATGGCCATGCTGCAATCCATTCTCTAAGAATTTTGGGCATGTGTACACATGGGTCTAGTGTGTTTTTCAAGTTGCAGGATCTGAGACTTGGAGGGCAGTCAGCCATGTGGGATCCAGCCACTCTACCCTCCATGCCATCTGCTGGCACTGACAATCTCTCTCATGGTTGCAAAATGGCTGCCAGGAACTCCTGGGGCTCCATCCTTCCTTATCCCCATACTTCTACAAAGAAGAGGTTTGTTTGTTTGTTTGTTTGTTTGTTTTTCTTTATTAAAAACCGTAACAAACGTTTTCTCGCTTCTTGTTGGCTTGGGTTAAAACCCACTTTAAGCCAATTGCTGCAGCCAGGGATTGGGACACTGCCTTAAACCAATGAGGATCCATCCCTGGAACTGGGGGCAGAGTTCATGGTAAAATCTAGAACACATGGGCCCTCAGACAGCAAAGTGGTTACTGTCGCTGGACTCCCATATGGTTGATCGGGGTTTGAGTCCCTGACCTGGTGGCTTGAAAATCACACTGGGCACATGTGATCCAGGGAGGAGAATGGAGGAAAAGAGACCGTGGCTTGGCCAACCCCCTTGGGGGTTATTTCTCACTTCCCCTCTCACAGTCTCTGTCCCCCTCCCCCCTCTAAGGGCATGTGCCCTAAGGCAAAAACCTCAAAAAAAAAAAAAAAAAAAAAAACTAAACCACATGACTGAGAACCAGGGCAGGGTTATTTCCCTATGAAAAGTCGGGGGTATTGGCAAGAGAAGAAGGACTGACAAACAAAAACACAATATCTACTCTGGGTTGAACTGAGGGTTTTCAAAAGTCCTCCATTCCTGAGAGCTCACTGTTCCCTTCTGCTCCTTTCCTGAGGAAGCTACTTCTGCATACACTATCCCTCCATTGTCTTCTTGGAGCCAGCATGAGCCCCGTCCTGCCATTTTATTGAAGGTTTTTTCCATAGAGTGTGTGTGCTCACCAGAGAGAGAGACAAAGAAAGAAAGAGACAGTGAGAAATCACCCCCCCCCCGGGGGGGGTGATGGCCACCGAGGCAACGCCTTCTCCTCCATTCTCCTCCTGGGATTTTGGCCAGGCATGCACGGGTGGGCTGGTGTGATTTTCAAGCTGCCAGGCCTGGAACTTGAACCATGATCAGCCGTGTGGGAGTTCAGTGCCTTAACCAGTACGCCACCGGCTGGCCCTCCCACTCTGCCATTTGCCTGGCCTACAAGTCATGTGCAAACTGCACCCGTGCGACTGTGGGGCAGCTGTTCCTAACGGTACCTCCTGCCAGCCAAATGTGCGTCTGAGAAGGAGAGTGTTCAAGTGCCCCACTGTACTTCCCTGCTGGAGAAGTGAGCACAAACCGGTGCCAGGAAGGTGAGCAGAGCGCTTTTTACTACTTGGGCGATGTCCTGGCTCAGTTTTACGGCTCCTCAGCGTGCCCCACTCCAAAGCTGTCACTGAGGTCAGCTGGCAATCAGTAAAGGACTGAGCTTGCAGCCTTTTTCAAAGTTCTCTTTAGCAAACGGGTTGGGTGTATCAGTGTCACCACAGGCCGCCTTCACTGAGAGCAAAAAACCAAAAGCAAAAGCAAAACAAAAAGCGATGTGATATTAAGAGACAGGGCTCTGGTTGCAGTTTACCTAGGAGCAGGTGGAAGTTGCAGGCCCGTCTGTCCTTCCTGTGTGGGCGTGGGAACAGAGAAGTGCCGGGTGTCCTTTGAAACCCTTCAGGCCCTAGGAAGAAGACAGATGTGAGCTACGAACACAAAAATACAAGTGAGGGTCATTCGTGGGAGCAAAGGGGAGGGGTTAAAGCCCGTGGCCATTTGGTGGCCAGCCTCCCATTTCTATTTTACCATTCTTTTTTTTTTGAGAGATTTTTGCTATAGGGTGCATGCACTTGTCAGAGAGACAAAGATATATATATAGAGAGAAAAGCAAGAAATCACCCCCTAGGGGGATGGTCACATTGCAATTCCTTCTCCTCCATTCTCTTCCTGGGATCTTGGACACCACACACACACACACACACACACACACACACACACACCTGGTATGAGTTTCAAGCCTCTGAGTCCAGGACTTGAACCGCAGTCAGCCATGTGAGAGTCCAGCACCTTGATCGTTACGCCACCTGCTGGCTCCTATTTGACCATTCTTGTTGAAACACATTTATGTCCAAGGTGCTTTACAATCTTACATGGCTTAATTGTTGTATTTTAACTTTACCCAATTTTTCTTGCAAAGTTCTTAACATCTAGTCTTTCATCTCTGAGGTCAGCTCCATTGGTTAAAAGCCAAAATGAGGGCAATTCCACTCCTAGGAGTACAGACCCTGGAGAACTGAGAGCAGGACTCAGTTGGGTGCTTGTACACCAATGTTCATGGCGGCATTTGTCACAAGAGCCAGAGAGTGGAAACACCCATGTCCATCAACAGTGGAACGGACAAGTAAGGGAGGTATACATCACAGTATTATTCAGCCTTAAACTAGAGTAGGTTCTGATACATACCATAGCATGGATGAATCGTCAAAATATTATGCTGAGGGACCAGCAGGTGGCGTGGTGGTTGAGGCTCTGGACTCCAACATGGCCAACTGTGGTGTGAGTCCCAGACCTGGTGGCTTGCTTTCTCACTTTCCCTCTCTCTGTGTCTCTCGGGTGAGTGCAAGTGCCCTACAGCAAGCGTAAAAATAATAACAACAATAATAATTTTATTTACTATTTAATAATAAAATCATTTTATTTATTATTAAATAACAAAATTATTATAAAATAATATGATTTTATTTATTAATAAATAATAAAGCATCCACATGGAATGCTTTCTCTTTCTCTCTCTCTCTTTCTCTTTTTCTCTCCCCAGTGGGCCCATGTGCCTTCTGGCAATTAAAAAACAATCTAAGCGGGACCAGCAGTTAGTGTAATGGCTGTGTCGCTGGACTCCCATGTAATCCACCATGATTCAAGTCTCGGACCCGGTGGCTTAAACTCACAGCGGGCGCATGTGCATGCATGCCCAAGATCCCGAGAGGAGAATGGAGAAGAAGGGATTGTGGCGTGGCCATCCCCCCTGGGGGGTGATTTCTCGCTTTCTGTCTCTATGTCTCTCTCTGTCTTTCTGGCGAGTGCACACGCCCTATAGCAAAAACCTCTCCCCAAAAAAACAACAATCTAAGCAGGAGACAATTAGATTATTCTGTCTCATAAACCATCTCAGCCCCTCCCAAGCCCAGCTAGTGATTCATAAATCAATGCCTTTGGCCAGGAGAGCATATGCTTCAGGACAACCTCGTCCAGTTGCTGGGATCTAGGGTCCATCTGCTGCTCTAAAAGCAAGTTAGAAGAGCTGTCTATAGGAAGCCAGATCCCACATGGCCCAACGCAGTCCCAGTCCCAGTGGCTTGGGAAAAATAAACACACTGGGTGCACGTGTGTGCATGCCTGACGAGATGGAGAAATGGAGGAAAAAAGATTGTAGAATGATCAGGCCCCACCGTAGGGGGGAGGCTCGCTCCTCCTTGTGTACATAGCCTCTGGCAATGATTAATCCTTGTTAACTAATATTGTCTTGTTCCTTTTGTACCTGATTAGCTTTGATTTTATGCCAGATATTGATATTGTTTCTTTCTTTTTTTTTTTTTAAGAGAGTTTTTTTTTTTTTTTAGAGATTTTCGCTATAGGTGCGTGCGCTCACCAGACAGACAGAGAGAGACATAGAGACAGAAAGCGAGAAATCACCCCCCAGAGGGGATGGTCATGCCACAATCCCTTCTCCTCCATTCTCCTCTTGGGATCTTGGGCACGCACGCACACGTGCCCGGCGTGAGTTTTAAGCCACCAGGTCCGGGACGCGAACTGCAGTCGACTACGTGGGAGTCCAGTGACATAGCCATTATGCTAACTGCTGGTTCCCTTAAGAGAGATTTTTGCTATAGGGTGCGTGTGCTCTCCAGAGAGAGAGAGAGAGACAGAAAGTGAGAAATCACCCCCAGGGAGGATGGCCACACTGCAATCTCTTCTCCTCTCAGGATTTTGGGCACACACGCACACACGCCCAGTGTGTTTTAAGCTGCCAGGTCCGGGATGTAAACCGCAGTCGATTATGTGGGAGTCCAGCAAAGTAACCATTGTGCCATCTTCTAGTCCCCGCCAGATATTGTTTCTAAAAAAATTATTAGAACTAATTTGAGGGCCAGAATGATATAATCCTTCAGAGAGGATTTTCTTTGGCCTCTTTCAGGTATCTTAGACTTCCTAACACCGAGTTCAAGTCTTGAGAGTATCTGAGCAACCTATGTGTGGCCAGAAGCCAGACGCAGTGAGAGAGAGGACTAGTTTACTTCAGCACTGCCTGGACTCTACCCCCTCAGAACCCCTGCCTAAAGCTGTGGTTGGTGTGGTTTACCAGAGTTCCTGTCTTTGTTAGATTCCAACTTTGTCCCCCAGCCCCATGGGATCACCAAAAGTACATTCCGGACTCTCACCCAGTAACTGTGGAAAAGGCCAACCGTGTAGTGCAGTGATTAAGTGCTGTGCATGCCCAACTATGGCTCGAATCCCAACTCCAGTGGCTTGAAAACACCAGGAATGGGGCCTGTAGGTGGCATGGTGGTTAAGGCACTGGACTATCACATAGTCAACTATGGTTCAAGTCCTGGACCTGGCAGCTCCCTGTCTCACTCCACTCCCCTGGCCCCCTTGGTAAGCACACAAGTTCTATGATAAAATTACAAAATAATAATGATTAAAAAATAACACATATTTGAAACTGGCAGGTGGCCTGGTGGTTAAGGTGCTGGACATTCCCACATAGCTGACCATGGTTTGAGTCCCAGACCTGGTGACTTACTTTCTCACTTTCCCTCTCTCTCTGTGTGTGTCTCTCTGGTTAAATTAAAATGAATGAATGAATAAATAAAATTAAATAAATTATTCTTTAAAAAAACCACATTTGTGGGAATAAAAAAAGACTAAAAAATTTGGGGGAATAAAAAAAAGATAAAATAATAATAATGATAAATAAAATTAAATAGGGGCCAGGAGGTGGCATGGTGAATAAGGGAGCTGGACTCCCACATGGCCAACTGCAGTTCAAGTCCTGGACCTGGCAGCTTGATTTCTCAATTTCCTCCTCTCTCTCTCACTCTGTCTCTCTCTGGTCAAATTAAAATAAACAAACAAATAAAATAATAATAAATTCTTAAACAAATAAAATTAAACAATTAAAAAATATATACATATATGTGTGTCTCTAATCCTCTCCCACTCTTTCCTTCTTTCTTTCTCACTCTCTCACATAAAGGGAAAAAAAGAAAGAAAGAAAAACACTAGGAGTGTACATGTGTGCACTTATGCCAAAAATCCTAAAAAGAAGGAGAAATGGAAGAAAAAGGATTCCAGCATGAGTGTGTACCTCATTGGGAAGTGCGCTCTCTCTCTCTCTCTCACACACACATACATAAGTGCATGTGCTGTTTGGCAATTTTAAAAGAAGTGTGGGGAAAAAAAAGTTCCTAAGTATTTGGCTCACTAATCTGCAATTCCAAAACTTTTTCCAGATTTCATCCGGTAATTGATTCCTACCTTATTAAATATTTGATGATTTTTTTCTCTTTTCTTTCTTTCTTTTATTTATTTATTTTGAGAGAGATTTTTTTGCTACAGTGTGTGTGCGCTCCCCAGAGAGACAGATAATGAGAAATACCCGCTGGGGGCAGGGGATGGCCATGCTGCAATCCCTTCTCCTCCATTCTCCTCTCAGGACTTTGGGCACACGTGCACGTGTGCCTGGTGTGAGTTTTAAACCACTGGATCTGGGGGGACCAGCAGCTAGCGTAATGGCTATGTCGCTGGACTCCCACGTAGTAGACCGCGGTTCGCGTCCTGGACCCAGTGGCTTAAAACTCACGCCGGGCGCATGTGTGTGCGTGCCCAAGATCCCGAG
Source organism: Tupaia tana (assembly GCA_026018925.1). NCBI lineage: Eukaryota > Metazoa > Chordata > Mammalia > Scandentia > Tupaiidae > Tupaia > Tupaia tana. The sequence goes on from JAKSZU010000011.1 coordinate 20,811,252, forward strand.
AGGAGAATGGAGGAGAAGGGATTGTGGCGTGACCATCCCCTCTGGGGGGTGATTTCTCGCTTTCTGTCTCTATGTCTCTCTCTGTCTGTCTGGCGAGGGCACGCGCCCTATAGCGAAAACCTCTCCAAAAAAAAAAAAAAAAAAAACCCTGGATCTGGGACTCGAACCACAGTCAACTACAGAGGAGTCCAGCAACATAACCATTATGCCATCTGCTAGCCCCAATATTTGATGTTTTAAAATATGTCTTTGTTATTTTTTCCTAACTTTACCTTTTTTTTTTTTTTTTTTTTTAATTTGTTATGGAGTGGGTGTGCTCGCTGGAGAGAGACAGAGAGAGGGAAAGTGAGAAATCACCCCCCCCCCCCCCACCAGGGGCAATGCCTACCCCACAGTCCCTTCTCCTCTATTCTCCTCTCCAGATGTTGGGGTATGCATGCACATGCAGCCCCATGTAATTTACAAGATGCCGGGTTGGGGACTTGAACCATGCTATTGGCCATATGGGATGCAGAGCCTTAACCTCCATGCTACCTGCTGGCCCAAACAGCCCTGGTTTTATGTTCTGTTTAAAGGTTTGGTAGAATTCTGCAGTTAAGGTTAGAGATGGCGTGGTGGTTAAGATGGTTGAATCCCATATGGCCAACTGCCTAATTCAAGTCCTGGACCAAGAGGTTTGAAAAACACATCAGGTGGGTGTGCTTGGGTGCCCAAAATCCATGGAGGGAGAAACGGAGGAGGATGGATTACAGGATGACCGACCGCCATTGGTGGTGCTTTTTCATATCCCTCTCTGTCTCTAGTGAATGGATGCCTCCTCTGGCAAATTACAAAAAAGGAAAGAAAGAACGCAGTTAAACCATCTATCCCTGTGTTTTCTAATTGTGTTCACTGGGACCCTTGCTGGGGGCTATGGAAGGGGGAAGTGTCATCTAAATGACAGACAATATTTGCTTCACACCAGTGCACACAGCTGTGACTTGGAGCATTTGTGATTAAAAAGCAGCAACAGAAACAATAACAACACATTGAGTGTGAGTAAATTCCCAATACCATGAAATAATAAAAATTACATTTTTTTGTTGTTGCAAGAGTCAAAAAGGCTTGAAAGCCTTTTATCGGACTTACTTCGCGCTCCAGCCTCTTTCAGGGAGCAACTACGCGCCGAGGCTGCGAAGACATTTATCCTGCTGTCAGAGCCGAGCCGTGAGCCTGGCTGCTCCAGGCCATGATGATAACTGGAGCTCTCATCCCGAAAGCTCATCTCTAAAATGTGCCATTTGCCCATCCGGAAACAATTCCTGTTTCTGGGCTTATTTGTGCTGTTCTCCCCCGCAGGGAGGGGGTTTCATCTCTCTGCTCTGTAAGTCGACGCCGTGTGATTATTAGGCCTGAAGATGGATGCAGGGTGGGGAGACAGCAACTGATCTACCTTGGTCTCCCCTAGCCAGACCCCAGTGGGTTCCTGAAACTCCGAATAGTTCAGCTCTATGGATGTAGCGTTTTCCTACACAGAACACCTATGAGAAAGTTTACCTGCTAAATTAGGCACAGTAAGAGAATAACATCAATAACTAATATAACGTAGAAATGACAACGATATCCTGTAATAACAGGAATTTTTCAATGTTAAAGTGTTTATTCCTGGGATTTTCCACGTAATATTTTCCAGCTGCAGCTGATCATGGGTAACAAACCACTGAACGTGAAACCTAAACAAGGGGCGATTACTGTTCACACGTTTTTGTGGAATCAAAACAAACAAAATCCCAGGACAAGCAGGTGGTGTAGTGGTTTCATTGCTGGTCTCCCACGTAGTCCACCTGGGTTCAATTCTCAGACCAGATGGCTTAAAATTCACGCAGGCACTTGTGTGTGAATGCCCAAAATCCTGAGAGGAGAATGGAGGAGAAGGAATCGCGACTGGGCCGCAGCCCCTGGGGTGGGATTTCTTGCTTTCCGTCTATCTATCTTTATCTCTCTGGTGAGCTCATACACCCTATAGCAAAAATCTCTCTCTAAAAAATTTTTTTAAATAATTAAATTTGGGGAACCAGCAGGTGGCATGGTAGTTAAGGCGTTAGACACTTCCACATGGCCGACTGCAGTTCAAGTCCTGGACACGGTGGTTTGCTTTCTCACTTTCTGTCTCTCTATCTTTCTCTGGTCAAATTAAAATAAATGAGTGAATAAATAAAATAAAATAAATGATTCTTAAAAAAGAATTATTTAATTTTATTTATTGTCATTATCATTATTATTATTATTTTGGAGAGGTTTTTGCTATAGGGCGCGTGCGCTCGCCAGACAGAGAAAGACAGAGAGACAGAAAGTGAGAAATCACCCCCCCAGGGGGGATGGCTATGCTGCAATCCCTTCTCCTTCGTTCTCCTCTCGGGATCTTGGGCACACACACACATGCACCCAGCATGAGTTTTAAGCCACTGGGTCCAGGACTCGAACCACGGTCGACTACATGGGAATCCAGCGACATAGCCATTACGCTAACTGCTGGTCTCCTGTCATCATTATCTTTTAAATTTGCTATAGGGCACATGGGCTCACTAGAGAGAGAGAGTTGGTGGGGAGAGTGAAGCAAGTCATCAGGTCTGGGACTGAAACCACAGTTGTCCATATGGGAATCCAGTGCCTCAACCACCATGCCACCCACTGACCTCCAAAGTACTGCTTATTAATGAGTTGTTCACTTTTCTTTTAATTGCCAGAGAGCACATGCACACACCAGAGAGAGAGAGTGCACATCCCACAATGGGGCAGGGTCACAGCACAATACTCCTTCCTCCATTTCTCTTTCCCGTGAGTATCCTGAGCACACGTGCACATAAACCTGGCATGTATTTTAAGCCAGCAAGGCTGAGGCCTAAACTGAAGTCGGCCATGTGGGCTCTGCCTCCCCAGCACAACACTTACTCACCGTGTGGCCCTTAGCTGTTTTCTTATATCCCTTCCTGAGAGAAAACTCATTCAGACTCTGATTTCAATCAAACAGCCTGGGTCAAAAGCAGCCTTTGGTGGGCCAGCAGTTAGCGTAATGGCTATGTCGTCGGACTCCCATGTAGTCAACTGCAGCTTGAGTCCCGGACCTAAAGGCTTAAACTCACGCCGGGTGCGTGTGCATGCATGTCCAAGATCCTGAGAGGAGAATGGAGGAGAAGGGATTGTGGCGTGGCCATCCCCTCTGGGGGGTGATTTCTCGCTTTCTGTCTCTATGTCTCTCTCTGTCTTTATGGCAAGCGCACACGCCCTATAGCAAAAACCTCTCAAAAAAAAAAAAAAAAAAAAAAAATTAAATAAAGCAGCCTTTAGGGGCCAGCAAGTGACATGGTAGTTAAGGCACTAGATCTCACATGGCCAACATTGAGGTTCGAGCCTCAGACTTGGCAGTTTTAAAATCATGACAAGTGCATGTGCATACATGTCCAAAACCCCAAGAAGAGAATGGAGAAGAGATTTTAGCACGGCCATCCCCCAAGGGGTGCTTTCTCAGTTTCTCTTCCTGCAACCCTCATGTAAGAGCACACACCTGGTAGCAAATAATAATAATAAAATTAAAGCACGGGGCCAACAGATGATTACATCACTGAACTCCCACATGGCCAACCATGGTTTGAGGCCCAGACCCAGTGGTTTGCAAATCACACCAGGTACGTGCATGTGTGTGCCAAGATCCTGGGACGAGAATGGAGGAGAAGGGATTGCAGCATGGCCAACCCCCTGGAGGATGATTTCTCATTTTCCCTCTCAGTATCTGTCTCTCTGGTGAGTACATGCACCTTAAGGCAAAAATCTCCTAAAATAGCAGGCGGCATTGTGGTTAAGGTGCTGGACACTCCTACGTGGCTGACCACAGTTTGAGTCCTGGACCTGGTGGCTTGCTTTCTCACTTTCCCTCTCTCTCTCTGTGTGTTCTGCTCTGGTCAAATTAAAATAAATGAGTGAATTTTAAAAATTAAAAATAAATAATTCTTTTTTAAAAATCTCCTAGGGAACCAGCAGTTAGCGTAATGGCTATGTCACTGGACTCCCACGTAGTCGACCGCAGTTCATGTCCCGGACCCGGTGGCTTAAAACTCATGCAGGGCGCGTGTGCATGCATGCCCAAGATCCCGAGAGGAGAATGGAGGAAAAGGGATTGCGGCGTGACCATCCCCCTGGGGGGTGATTTCTTGCTTTCTGTCTCTATGTCTCTCTCTGTCTGTCTGGCAAGCACACGCGCCCTATAGCCTATAGCGAAAACCTCTCAAAAAAAAAAAATCTCCTAAAATAAAAAAAAGTTTTTAAAAAGCAACCTTTGCTAGGTGGTCTGGTTTCAAGCAGTATCAAATATAGAGAGTAATTCAGGGGTTCAAAGTAACAGAAGATGACTGAGGCCATCTGAATCAGACCCCATCCCCGTACCCCCTACAGCTCTGGGAAAGAGGGCAAGAGTCACTGACAGGTGATTGAATTTCAGAAGGATATTGTCCGTCCAGTTCTTACGCAAGCCTACCATGTGACAGGTGTGATTTTGCTAAATGAGGTTAGCCGCTCACTAAGGGAAGCTAGAAGCTCCTTCTCCAGACTGTAACCTCTTTGAAGGCAGGGGTCACATTTTTTCTCTCTGATCCCCAGTTGCCTGGCAGGAGTACGTGCTCAGTACACGACAAAACGAATGAAAGAAAATAGCAGTTCACGTGAACGTATCTGCTCACTTTATTTATTGTGTATCTGTCAGCCACTGTGCCGGCTGCTGGTGACACATGGGAGGAGAGGACGCCCTCATCCCTATACTAGTGGGGTTTGTGGTCCAAAGGCCCTAACGTGACAGAGGTTAGAGGAGGGGTGGTGGGTGGGCTCACACCATCTGGAAAGGCTCCCCAGTTTCCTCCCCAAAGCTGGGGCTTTCAGAGCACAAAGCAGAGGGAGGAGGACATTCATAGCTGTGAGTTTTGGGGGCAAGGGCTCAGATTCCCGGGCTACTGGTTGCCTCCCTGTGCAGAAGCAGCGGTACTCTGCTTGGGTGTGAAAAGATGAAGAAAACGGGCGGCCGCCTTGAAAACCGCTGGCAGTCGGCCCTTCGCGTGCAGATTGTAATCTGCTTCCTCGCTGACACCAGAGACGGCGAGCAGGAGCACCCGACTCACGCTCACGGAGGGGGTGTGGTTTCCTGAGCGACGGAGGCCAGAGCATCCAAAGCAGGCAGTGGCGCGCCCCCTGCTGGGCACAACGCCGTTCTGCACCCAGTGGAGCGCCGGTGGGCAGGTGGGAGGAAGCTCAGACCCGGAAACCAAATGTCCAAGGGGCAAAACCTACCAAAGCTTCCTTCCCCATCTTCGCCCCTTCCAAGAGAATCCGGAAAAAGTGAGGAATAGAAAAGCAGTAAACAAAACCCCATCTGCAGACAGGGTCTTGGTTACCCACCCTGCTGATGGAGTCCCCTACCCCCCTGGGTGCTTCCTGTATTGGGCCCATCCTGAAGAAAAGTGCTCGAGCCGCCATAAAACAACTGTGTTCTGCCTCTTTGCTGCAAATACAGGGGCCCAGGACGTGGGTAGCTATACACATAGCATCACTAGTGAGGGTCTGTATCTAGTTACCGGCATTTCCTTTCGCCTCCTCCCTCCATAGCCTGTAATTTGAGGATTTTCTTAAAAGAAAAAGACTAATGCCCTCAACAAATCTTTTCCAAACAGCGATCATTATAAATCCCAAACGAAAACAGAGGCATGTGTGTCTCTCTCAGGCTTTTCATTTCAATAGATCTGCTAATTAAAAGCTATAATTTAACAAATAATGACCTAACCATCTCACTTTAAAGTCAGACAAAAACCTACCACTAAAGTGTTGGACTAGATAAAGATAATGAATCTAGGCATCACGTACACTCCTGCTGGGCCTGGGCTGGCCTGCTTCCAGCGAGGGCCCACAGGCTTTGATTAGCAGCAAGAGTTTTCCAAGCCATTTGGAGCAAACTCACAACGGGGAGGATAAGTGAGCAATTTATGAGGCTAAGTGTTTTTTTGGACCCACTCCCACTGCTGATGGAGCAGGATGGAATATTTATTCCTCCCTTGCCCTCATTCATTGTCACTTGGTCAATTTCATTTTCTCCCCGACCTCCCTTTGGCCCCTGGGGAGAATGTTCTTCCTGAAGTAACTCGCAGGGAGGAAGGTGAAGAGGAGAACTGGCAATGAAACCAGGTGATGCCCACTGCATCCGGCGCCCTAAGTGGTTAATAAAATAATACATGAGGAGAGCAGGACTGCTTCCCACCTACCACGCCCCCTCCCTTCACTGGGAATTGGGCATCTGTGCCAGGCTAGAAATAACCTCTTGTTCTGGAACCTCCCCCGCAGCCCAAGTTCATGCCAGGAGCCTATGCGTGCCACCCAGCTGCTCTGCAGGAGCTCACCCCATGGCAGGAGGTCTCAAAACCGGCCCCTGCCCGGAGTCCTGTGAGGAAGCATCGCGGAGTATGAAGGGCTCGCCATGGAGCCGAGGCAGGAAGAGCGGGCAGTGGGTGAGACCTCCCAGAGCATGCAGAGCCTGGACGCTAGAGCTGTTCGCAGGTTCAGAGATTCAGGGAGGAAGGAGCTTCCAGGGGTGTGCGGGTCACATTCCCGCCCCTAGGACCTCGCCCGTGGGTTACGTTCCCAGGAACTGCTCCTGCTTTGAAAGCACAAATCCCAATGTCCCATCTCTTGAGCACAATCCCTGTCCTTACCCTCATCTCGTACCTGTACTTACTCTTCAGTCTCCAGGAGACCCATGGTCTGATGAGTTATCAACATTGTCATTGTCCTTCTCAGCGCGGCCGTACAGTGGTAGAGGGGGTGCTTATGTGTCCCGCTTTGCTGAGAACGGATTCAATGGATTCTCTCGGCAACCCTAAAGCAATAATAATACATTATTTATTTATTGCTACAGGGCACGTGCGCTCCCCAGAGAGAGAAGGGGAAAGTGAGAATTCACCCCCCAAGGGAGATGGCTACACCACTGTCCCTTCTCTTCCTGTCTCCTCTTGGGACTTTGGGCATGCACGCACACGCGCCCAGTGTGATTTTCAAACCACCAACTCTGGGACTTGAACCATGGAGACAGCCATGTAGGATCCAGTACTTATCCTCCACGCCACCTGCTGGCCCAATAACAGATTTTTTAAAAAATATCTTCTTCCTAATTTCCTTCCAGGCTCTTCCTGACCTACTGGACTGTACAAGCCCAACAGTTTTGGGTGGCAGTTACACCCAGAGTGCTCCTCTGAGGAAAGTGGTTACTTTTGGGGGTGGTCTTGCGTCATCCTGTGTCAGTGACTGGACGGTTCTGGTGCCAAAGCATTGATCTGGGATGGGGGCCCACGTCCAGGGTAGCTCTGGATAGGCTGAACACAAGAGTGACAATCACTCGTGATGTGGGACTGTGGGATGCTCCACATGGGAGGGTGACGCTGTCACCCATCAGACCCTCTCTGGAGGTCTGAGTGTAAGGATGCTTTGTGGGTCAATGGAGAGCTACCTCCACAGAGATGGTGGGGTGACAGATGATAACAGAAACAAATCCTGTGAAACCGGAGGGGTGTCTGCCGACCTCCAGGTGCCCTACTGAAGGCTCTTCCTGTGCCCTCTTCTTTCATCTTTTTTTTTTTTTTTTGAGAGATTTTTGCTATAGGGCGTGTGCACTCACCAGACAGACAGAAAGAGACAGAGAGACAGAAAGTGAGAAATCACCCCCCAGGGGGGATGGCCACGCCACAATCCCTTCTCCTCTGTTCTCCTCTCGGAGTCTTGGGCACACACGCACATGCGCCCGGCGTGAGTTTTAAGCCACTGGGTCTGGGACGCGAACTGCGGTTGACTACATAGGAGTCCAGGGACATAGCCATTATGCTAACTGCTGGTCCCTCTTCTTTAATCTTCATCAGCCTTACCACATAGGCACTATTTGCATCCCCACTTTAGAGAGGAGAAAACAGCAAGTTAATCAGCTTGCCAGGGGTCACACAGCCTGGTAAGGAGGAGACACAAACCTGGGCCCTAGGAATTGAGAAAGAGTTCTGGGCCAGGTGGTGTCGCAGTGGCAAAATGCCAGGCTCCGCAAGGCAACCCCACGGGGGAAGGTTTCCAGTTCAAGTTCAGAGACCTCCCTGAGTCTGCTGGGCACACATGCGCACATGATCTGGGGCTGGACAAAAGCTGGGGTGAATTGTGGCATCAAGACACTGAGAATTAGACATGGGGACTTGCTGTCTCTCTCCTCTGTCTCTCATGGAAGGAAGAAAGAAACTTGAAAATAAACTCTGTTTTTTGTTTTTTGTTTTTTTTGCCATAGGGCGCATGGGCTCACAGGAGAGAGACAGAGACAGAGAGATGGAAAGTGAGAAATTACCCCCCAGGGAGGATGGCTATGCCACAATCCCTTCTCTTCCATTTTCCTCTCGGAACTTTGGACATGCACACACATGTGCCCAGTGTGATTTTTAAGCTGCCACGTCCAGGACTTGAACTAGAGTTGGCCATGTGGGAGTCTAGCACCTTAACCACCACACCACTTGCTGGCCCCAACTGGTTTTACTGGTTTTTTTTGTTTTTGTTTTTGTTTTGTTTTTTTTTTTCTTTTTTTGGAGAGGTTTTTGCTATAGGGCGCGTGTGCTCGCCAGACAGACAGAGAGAGACAGAGAGATAGAAAGTGAGAAATCACCCCCCAGGGGGGATGGCCACGCCGCAATCCCTTCTCCTCCATTCTCCTCTCGGGATCTTGGGCACGCACGCACACGCGCCCGGCGTGAGTGTAAGCCACCGGGTCCGGGACTCGAACCGCGGTCGACTACGTGGGAGTCCAGCGACATAGCCATTACGCTAACTGCTGGTCCCTGGTTTTACTGTTTCATAATTTTAAAAAATTATTTTTGAGGACCAGCAGATGGCATCGTGGTTAGGCTGCTGGACTCCCACGTGATTGAACACGGTTCTACTCCTAGACTTGCCAGCTTAAAACTCACACCAGGGGAACCAGCAGTTAGCGTAATGGCTATGTCGCTGGACTCCCACGTAGTCGACCGCGGTTCACGTCCCGGACCCGGTGGCTTAAAACTCACGCCAGGCGCGTGTGCGTGCGTGCCCAAGATCCCGAGAGGAGAATGGAAGAAAAGGGATTGCGGCGTGACCAACCCCCCTGGGGGGTGATTTCTCGCTTTCTGTCTCTAATGTCTCTCTCTGTCTGTCTGGCGAATGCACGCGCCCTATAGCGAAAACCTCTCAAAAAAAAAAAAAAAAAAAAAAAAAACTCACGCCAGGTGGGTGTATGTGCCTGCCCAAGATCCCAGAAGTAGAAGGGATTGTGGTGTGGCCATCCCCCTGGGGGGTGATTTCTCGCTTACTGCCTCTTCGTCTCTCTCTGTGTCTCTGGCAAGTGCACATGACCTGTAGCAAAAGATCTCTCTCTAAAGAAAAGAAAAGAAAATTATGTTTGAAAATAGAGTAATCAGATGGCCCAAGTGTTTTTAAAAAGCACAAACAGGGCCAGCCAGGTGGTGTGGTGGTTAAGGTGGCTGGATCTCACGTGGCCAACTGTGCAGTTCACGTACCAGACCCTCAGCTTGAAAAATATGCTGGGCACATGTGCATGTGTGCCCAAACCCCAAGAGTGCAGGAGAGTGGAGGGTCATCCCCCCCTGGGCAGGTACTTTCTTACTTTCTCTCTCTCTGGCAAGCACCCTGTAGCAAACTACCAAAAACTAAAATAAAAAACTGTAACAGGTAGTCAGTAAAAAGTTACTTCCTGCTTTTTCCTTCCATCCTTTTCATTCCCACCCCACCCCTGCCTCTGCAAATGCTTACTCATTTCTCATGTGTCCTTCAAGAATTTCTTTGTGTAAATGTAAGTGTATAAAAATATATATTTAAACTTTTTTTTCTACCCTTGTATACGGAAGGCAGCATTCCACATGGCCGTTCTGCACCTTGGTGTTTACACTTCATGCCATGCCTTAGGGAGCCTTCCCTGTGGTTCTTTGTTAGCCCTGCAGGGTTGCACTGGGAGGGTGTGTCAGCCTTATTCAAATAGGCCCTTACTGATAAAGATCTGGATGGGTTGCAGTCTTTTGCTTTTAAAAACAATACTTTCAGGCCGGCTCCAAGACTCAGTGACAATGCACTTTTTGAGAAAAGTTGCATTCTACCTGGTGACTGTGGTTCGAATCCTGCACCCCAGCCTGAAACACCCAGGCATACGCACCAGTGCCCTAGATCTGAAGGGCTGGAGGGGGGCCTAGAGGACCAGACCCTGTGGGAGGTTCTCTCTCTCAGGCACACATGTGCTTTGTCATAAATAAAGAGAAATAAATTAGGGACCAGCAGTTAATGTAATAGCTATGTCACTGGACTCCCATGTAGTCGACCGCGGTTTGAGTCCCGGCCCCAGTAGCTTAAAACTCACGCCATGTGAGTGTGCGTGTGTGCCCAAGATCCTGAGAGGAGAATGGAGGGGAAGGGATTGTGACGTGGCCATTCCCCCTGGGGGGTGATTTGTCCCTTTCTGTCTGTCTCTCTCTGTCTGTCTGGCGAGTGCACGCGCCCTATAGCAAAAACTTCTCCAAAAACACAAACAAAAAAATTAAATTTTAAAAACAGAAACAATGCTTTCATGAATAAACACGAAGGATGTAATTACACACACACACACACACACACACACACACATATATATATATGTATATATATATATATATATAAACCTTTGTTTTTCTTTTAAGGTTTTCACCATACGGCATGTGCACTCAAGAGAGGCAGAGAGAGGAGCCAGCAGGTGGCATGGTGGTTAAGGCACTGGACGCTCCCACATGGGCAACTGTGGTTCAAGTCCTGGACCTGGCGTCTTGCTTTCTCACTTTCCCTCTCTTTCTCTCCCTCTCTGTGTTTCTCTCTGGTCAAATTAAAATAAATGAATAAATAAACAAATATTAAACAAATCATTATTTTTTTAAAAGATACAGAGAGGCAGAGAGAGAAGAAAGCATCCCCCAGGGGGATTATTACCTGTGAAGGTAATAAACTCCTAAATGTAGAACTGCTGGGTCAGAGGAATATACATGAGTTGTTTTAATAGTTACTGCCAAATGACCCTCCATGAGAGTGCTGCGAATTTTCCCTCCCAGCCACAGGTGTGCGAGGACTTCTCGGGGGGGCTGTCTCCTTCGCCCTCTGCTACACGGCGCCTTTGAGCAGGATGGCCGGGGGCTTCCTCAGTGACTGGGGTGCCAAGGAGCCATTGTCCTAGGTGTCCCTGTGTGCCTGAGTCACTGTGTGGCTGCCTAAAAGGGGTCCTGCTGCCTGGCTTCCCTGGGGTTGGCACCTTGTGGGCGGCCTCGGCGTCACGTGAGAAGGTGGGAGTGCAAACCTCGGCCTCGCCCGGACCCACTGGGCCAGACACGCCGGGAACTGGTCCCAGACAAGTGTTCTAAATAAGTCCTGGGGATTCTGCTACACGCCCGGTTTGACGACCACCGCCCTAAGTCCCTTCCTTGGATCTCGAGAGAACCTCATACCCAGTCGTACCGAGATCACTCTCACTTTTCCAGAGCCTCTGACTCGGGCCACTGGGTTCCGTGAACCTCCTCGCATGGCTCCCGGCCTCCCTCTCCCACCTCTCCTTCGCCTTCCTCTAAGCCTCCTCTTCACCACACGCCACTTCAACAGCCGTAAAGGTCTGTCTGGAGCCCCCTCTTCCTCGTCTCGGGATTGCTCCTGGGCCAGGTCACCCCCTCAGGTGGCTGAGCAGCATCCAGCCCCTGTCGGTGACCCCGCAGTCCACCCCCCCACGCTAAGCTCTCCGGGCGTCCTGCCTGTCCACCTTGCCTGCTGGCGTGTCTCCACCTGGATGTCCCGCAGTCACTCTGAACTCAACTTCTCCAAAGCTTTCTCCTTTCTCTTGTTCCCAAGACTTACACCACTTCCATGGCTGCCTGCTGCATGCCCTTCCTTCCAGCTCAAGCTAGAAACCTTGGTCATTCTAGGGACTGGCAGGTGGCGTGGTGGTTAAGGGCGCTGGACTCCCACCTGGCTGACTGCAGTATGAGTCCCAGACCTGGAGGCTGGCTTGCGCGCGCTCTCGCTCTCTCTCTCCCCCCCCGCCTCTGGACAAATTAAAATAACTAAGTAAATAAAGTTAAATAAAATAATTATTTTTAAAAGAGAAAGAAACCTTGGTCATTCTAAACCTTTCTTTTTCCCCACTCTTTTTTTTTTAAAGAAAGATTTTTGCTACAGGGTGTGTGTGCTTGCCAGCGAGGTGGAGAGAGGGAGAGAAGCACCCCCACAAGACCCGGTCACTCTATACCCCCTGCCCCAGCCCTCCAGCCTGGTGGGTGTCGGCACTCAGGCACATCAGCCCTGCTGGTTAGGCTGACTGGGGCAGGATGTGAATCGCAGTTGCCTGTGGGATTACTTCTCTTGAGAAGCACGTGCTGTGGAACCAGCCCAAGACTTGCCCAGAACCTCACTTGTAATTCAGCCCTCCATCATCCATTATCTTTTTTTTTTTTTTTTTTTTTTTTTTTTTTAGGTTTTTGCCATACTGCACATATGCTCACCTGAGAGACAGAAACAGTGAGAGGGAAGGTGAGAAATCACCCCCGGGGAACGGCCACATCGCAATCCCTTCTCCATTCTCCTTCTGAGATTTTGGCACACATGCACACGTACCTGGCGCGATTTTCGTCACCAGGTCCAGGACTCAAACCGTGGTTGACAATGTGGGAGTCCAGTGCCTTAACCACTACGCCACCTGCTGGCCCTATTCATGTGGATGGTCACGGTAATCTCTGCTGACCCCTTGTCTCTTATCTGCCTGGCCCAGGCTCTTCCACCCTCTCCGTTCAGGAGGCCAGAAGTCTGAAATCAAGGTGGTGGCAGACCATGCTTTCTCTGATGGCCCTTGAGGCCTCCAATATGTCTTCCAACATGGGGTGTTTGTGGCAATCCTTGGGATTCTTATCTTGTAGATGCATCATTCCAGTCGCAGGCTGTCTGCTCTCTGTGTGTTCAAATTCCTCTTTTCTATGTAAGGATACCAAGTATGTAGCATTAGGGCCCAGCCTAGGGGCCTCATTTTAACTTGATTACCTCTGCAAAGACCCTGTTTCCAGGCCAGCATGGTGGTTAAGGCAGCAGGATCCCATAGGGCTGACAGTGCAGTTCGAGTCTCAGATCTGGCAGCTTGAAAAACACACTCATTGCTTGTGTGTGCATGACCAAAATCACAAAAGGAAAGAAAAATAGAGGAGAAGGGATTGTGGTATGACCATGCCCCATGGGGGATGCTTCCTCATTTCCCCTCTGCTTCTCTCCCATGAGGGCACGTGTCCTCTGGCAAAAGGGAAAAAAGAAAAGGAAAACAAAACTCATCAAGGTGATTCCAATAAGGCTGGAAAAACTTTCGGGTTTTCAGAAAAGTCATGATACATTTTTGCATAGAAAAACAGAAAAATATGTCATTATTTTTCTGAAAATCTAATAAAATACAGATTAAAAAGAAAAAGACTCTACTTCCAAATAAGGGTCCATTTTGAGGTACTAAAGTTAGGACTGCAACCTATCTTTTTGGGGTGGTGGGGGGACACAATTCAACCCCAAAGAGGATGAAAAACGACATCATATTGAAATGATCTATTTTTCATTCTATCGTCTCCCTGTTGAGGTCTTCGAAAACAGGACTAGTGTGTTATTCAACCTCGTATCTCCTCTCTGCAGACTTTTCTCACACGTTCTCTTTTCTTGTTATTAAGACCCAAGGTCCCGCTAGACTCCTGAAATATTCAGATAAGAAGCCATTTTAAATCTGAGGTGTGTCCTGGTGTGTTCAGGGAAACTATGCTCTAAACTCCATCTTCTAGACTCCCAAAATATTCAGACAAGGTAGGGGGACCTCTGTTTTCTCTTTGTCTCTGGCTGTCTGTCTCTCTTGTCTGTCTCACGCTCGCTCTCTCTAAATTAAAACAAACATTTCTGAGAGTTTTTTTGCTATAGGGCATGTGTGCTCACCAGAAAGAAAGAGAGAGACAGAGAGACAGAAAGCGAAAAATTACCCCCCTTCGGGGGATGGCCATGCTGCAATCTCTCCTCCTCCATTCTCCTCTTGGGATCTTGGGCATGCACGCACACATGCCCAGTGTGAGTTTAAGCCACCAGGTCCGAGACTCGAACCGCAGTCGACTACATGGGAGTCCAGTGACATAGCCATTACACCAACTGCTGGTCCCAAATTTTTAATTTTTAAAAAAAAATTTTTTTCAACCACTTCTCCTCACTTTGGGCCTTTTCTTCCACCTGCTAATTTCAGAAGCCATTTTAAAGCTGAGGTGTGTCATGGCATATTCAGCACATCGCACAGTTTTTCTTTTCTTTTTTTTTTTTGGAGAGGTTTTTTTGCTATAGGGCGCATGCGCTCGCCAGACAGACAGAGAGAGACATAGAGACAGAAAGCGAGAAATCACCCCCCAGGGGGAATGGTCACGCCGCAATCCCTTCTCCTCCATTCTCCTCTCGGGATCTTGGGCACGCACGCACACGCGCCCGGCGTGAGTTGTAAGCCACCGGGTCCGAGACGCGAACCGCGGTCGACTACGTGGGAGTCCAGCGACATAGCCATTACGCTAACTGCTGGTTCCCAGTTTTTCATTTTTTACATGTAAAAAAAAATTTTTTTTTACTCTTTTTTGGTAGTATTTTTCTAGGTTCTTTTTCCTTTTTGCTTATATTTTTTAATCTTACTTTCCCATTCTTAAGTTTCACTCTCCACACACTGAATGTCTAGATAGGCCTAGGTGCACAGTAGCCAAGCATTTGAATACTTTTAAAGCCACTGAAATCCTCGACGCTTATTGAGCCTCCTGATTTAATGAAGAAATTTATTTTTATAAATTTGAACTTCTGGGACCAGCAGTTAGCGTAATGGCTATGTCGCTGGACTCCCACATAGTTGACCGCGGTTTGAGTCCCGGACCCGGTGGCTTAAACTCACGCCGGGTGCGTGTGCGTGCGTGCCCAAAATCCCGAGAGGAGAATGGAGGAGAAGGGATTGCGGCGTGGCCATCCCCCCTTGGGGGTGATTTCTCGCTTTCTATCTTTCTGTCTCTCTCTGTCTGTCTGGCGAGCACACGCGCCCTATAGCAAAAACCTCTAAAAAAAAAAAAAAAAATTTGAACTTCTAATCTTTCTGTGGATACCACATTGCGAAGCACAGTGGAGGAGAGACTTTATCACAGAATGACCAGAAACAACTGCAGAGGCCCAAGAAACATGAGAAATCAAGAAAATATCTCTCCCCTAAGGGAAAAGAACAATCCCTCATCATCCACAGACATTACAGTAGCACTCATGAAATGTCTGATAGAGAATTCAGAATATTCATAGTGACAAAACTAAATGAGATGCAAGAGCTGAGACATAATGAACTCCAGAAGATGCAGGAGAAAAGACATGAGTTCCAGGAGGTGTTGAAGTTCTTCCATGATCTGAAAGAGGAAATACACACGATAAAAAAACAATCAAATAGGGACCAGCAGATGGCGTAACGGCTATGTCACTGAACTCCCATATAGTCGACCGCAGTTTGAGTCCCAGACTCGGTGGCGTAAACTCACAGCGGGCATGTGTGTGTGTGTATGCATGCCTAAGATCCCGAGAGGAGAATGGAGGAAGAGGGACTGCAGTGTGGCCATCCTCCCTGGGAGGTGATTTCTCGCTTTCTGTCTCTCTGTCTCTCTGTCTTTCTGGTGAGCGCATGCGCCCTATAGCAAAAATATCCCCCCCCCCCAAAAAAAAAAATCAAATGGAGCTATTAGAGATGAAGTCTGCCGTTCAGGATATCAAAACCTCCCTCAAAAGTATTAAAAGCAGATTAGTCCATGCAGAAAATCGAATCTTGGATGTTGAAGGCAAAAACCTCTGATCTAGAAAAAAAAAAAAACCTGTGAAAATAACCCCCCAAAATGAGAATACTTATACAAGAAATGCTAGACAGCACTAAACACCTAAACATCTGGATAATCAGTATCCCAGAAGGTGAGGAAACTAACAAGGGCATTGATAATCTATTCCATGAAATCTTGGAAGAAAACTTTCTGAATCTAAAGAGGCATTCAAATATCCAGACCCAAGAGATACAAAAGACCCCTAATAGAATCAACCCAAGAAGATCTTCTCTAAGGCACATCATAGCAAGACTGGCCAAATCTACAGACAAAGACTAGATACTAAAATTGGCAAGAGAGAAATGTCAGGTTACTTATAAATGTTATCCAATCAGGCTAACCTCAGACCTCTCATTAGAAACAATGCGAGCAAGGAAAGAATGGGAAAATCTATAGAAAGTGTTAAGTGAAAAACATTTTCAATCAAGAATACTAGACGGTAAGATTACCTTTCATATGGAAAGAAAGGATTCTCAGATAAACAAGACCTGAAATAGCAGACCTACTCTTCAAGCAGTTCTGAAAGGAGCCTCTACCAGGAAAACTAAAGACACATAGAGAAATAAGAGAACAAAAGGCAACTAAGAAAATGACCAGTTTAATGCTAGGTACAAGAAATATCCATAATAGTTGGGACCAGCAGTTAGCGTAATGGCTATGTCGCTGGACTCCCACGTAGTCGACCGCAGTTCAAGTCCTGGACCCGGTGGCTTAAAACTCACGCCGGGTGCGTGTGCATGCGTGCCCAAGATCCTGAGAGGAGAATGGATTGCGGCGTGGCCATCCCCCCTGGGGGGTGATTTCTCGCTTTCTGTCTCTCTGTCTCTCTCTGTCTGTCTGGCGAGCACATGCACCCTAAAAGCAAAAACCTCTCCAAAAAAAAAAAAAAAAAAAAAAAAGAAAGAAATATCCATAATAGCGTCGAATGCTAACTTCCAGGATTTAAACGGAAAGACTGGACCACAGTAACACTGCATGTTCAACAGAAGAGAGTTGGAACGTAAGATTGAACTGGCGAAATAGAATTTTATGACTTTTGAGTAAAATATTACTGATTTCTTTTTTCACTATGCTTTGTTTTCCCAATTTAAACATTTTACTTTCTTCTGAGTTGTTGATAGGTTCAACAATTTGTTAAAATAATTTTTGTTTGTTTCTTTAAATGGAAACATAAACTTTTCTTTCTTCCTGACCCCTCTGGAATTGGGAAATACTTGGGAGTATTCTGATTTTGTGGCAGAAAGGTTATCTGTATAAGTTCAATAATGCTTGTTGCACTGAATCAGGAATTGGAAATACTCATTATTAGACAAGGCTTTGACTGGAATGTTGTATCTGAAGATTAATCAGGAAACTATGGAAGTAAGGTGGATCTCAAGTAAGCCAACAGAAGCTCTTAGAAAGATGGCCTGGCACCATAAATAGTTCTGCCTAGCAGAGGGAATTAGAGAAGATATATAAAAGAATTTATAACATAAAATAACCTGGACTTTTCCAGCCCAGCATTGTAATCTGCAGAGATTGCAAAAGAGCAACTACACCAGAGGATTATCTTGAGGAAGATGTTGAAGGAAGAAAGAGAGACTGACCTTTGCTAGCAGATGGTATATCACAGAATACTTGGTAGGCAGGGCTGAATTGAGAAGGTTTATGTGTGACTAGTGTGCTGGGCACTCGCTTTTCAACAATTTGAGTAGCTGACATGTAAATATTTTCTCAAAAATGTTTCTGTTGTTATAGAGTCACGAACAAAATTATACAAAATAATAAGAAATATTTTGAACGTAATCTTTAAAATTCAGTATTTTGAAAATTTGAAAGTTGTTTAGTAACTGTCAAGAACCATGGAGTATGAGCAAAAATTTTTCAATATGTAAAGTAAATGTTTATGAAAAAAATATAAAAATAATAAATAAATGAAAAAAAGAAAAAAATAGATCCAAGGTCCCAGGGCCAGCAGGTGGTGTGGTGGTTAAGGCATTGGACTGCCACATGGCCAACTGCAGTTCAAGTTCCAGACCTGGTGGCTTCCTTTCTTACTTTCTCTCTCTCTCTCTCTCATGAGTGCACATGTCCTATTGAAAATTTAAAAATAATAGGGACCAGCAATTGGCGTAATGGCTATGTCACAGGACTCCCATATAGTTGACTGCAGTTCGAGTCCCAGACCCAGTGACTTAAACTCACACTGGGCACATGTGTGTGCATGCCCAAAATCCTGAGAGGAGAATGGAGGAGAAGGGATTGCGGCATGGCCATCCCCCCGGGGGGTGATTTCTTGCTTTCTGTCTCTCTGTCTCTCTGTGTCTTTCTGGCAAGTGCACGCACCCTATAGCAAAAAAAAAAAACTCTCCAAAAAAAAAAAAAAAATTCAAGACCAGTAGATAGTGTAATGGTTACATCGCTGGACTCCTATGTAGTCAAATGCGGTTCGAGTCCCAGACCCAGAGGCTTAAAACTCACACTGGGTGCATGTGCATGCATGCGTAAAGTCCCAAGAGAAGAATAGAGGAGAAGGGATTGTGGCGTAACCATCCCCCTTGGGAGGCAACTTCTCACTTTCTGTCTCTGTCTCTCTCTGGAGAGTATACATTCCCTATAACAAAAAATCCTCTAAAAAATTCTAGGAATAAAGTCTATTTAAAAACAATAGAAACTAGCAAGAGGGGGAATACTAGCTAGGGGGACAAAATCTAGCTTCTGGAAGACATGGGAGGGGAGAAACTCCTGATCTCAGCAGCAGTGCTGAGCAAAAGGAAATGAGGTGCAAGGGGCTGCAGACAGACACCTCTGGGGCCCAAGGAGGAAGCTGAGGGTTTGCACCTGCTGGCTCTGTTTTTCCTTCCTGACAGAAGGTGAGGGTGGGCTGTATGCTGAGAGGATGCTATGGGACAACCGCGGGTTGCAAATGATGAAGACTTGGAAAACCCCAGAGGAAGCTGACCGGGGCAGAAAAGAGCAATTCCCTCTCACATTACAGGTAAGAAGAGAATGGAACCTCCCTTTTTGCCGCTGTGAGCCCTGGAGAGCACAGAGCGCCAGCCTGAGCCCCAGCCAGGTTGACAGGCCCCTTGGAGCTCCACCTTCTGACCACCAGAGGGCGCAGGTACACCACCCAAATTCTCTGCCTTTTCCAGACCTGAAATTTTTACCAAAGCTTTTTTTTTTTTTTTTTTTTGAGAGGTTTTTGCTATAGGGCGCGTGCGCTTGCCAGACAGAGAGAGACATAGAAACAGAAAGCGAGAAATCACCCCCCCCCGGGGGATGGTCATGCCGCAATCCCTTCTCCTCCATTCTCCTCTCGGGATCTTGGGCACGCGCACACACACACGCCCGGCGTGAGTTTTAAGCAACCGGGTCCGGGACACGAACCGTGGTCGACTACGTGGAAGTCCAGCGACATAGCCATTACGCTAACTGCTGGTTCCCCCTTACCAAAGCTTTTGATTCTAGGAGTAAAAAGTTCTTTGCTGAGTTATCCATGTTTAAAGGACAAAGAACTCTTTGAAACAGGCCAAGGAACTCCTTTCAGGACAAATGATGTATGCTTCTGAGAGCTCATTTCTTTTACTTGCCTTCCTGATACAATCTCTTTGAAGAAGACCTGGCAAAGGATAGTATTGAGGACCTACTGTGTGGACAGGTGATGTTCCAAGAGCTGTCTCATCTAACCCTCATGACTACTTCTTTTTCTTTCT
This sequence comes from Tupaia tana, assembly GCA_026018925.1. Taxonomy (NCBI): domain Eukaryota; kingdom Metazoa; phylum Chordata; class Mammalia; order Scandentia; family Tupaiidae; genus Tupaia; species Tupaia tana. The sequence continues at coordinate 20,830,918 of JAKSZU010000011.1, forward strand.
TCTTTTTTTTTTTTTTCCCCCCAAGAGAGAGACAGAGAGAAAGTGAGAAATCATCCCCTGGGGGTATGGCCATGCTGCAGTCCCTTCTCCATTCTCCTCCTGGGATTTTGGGCACGCACATGTGCCCAGAATGATTCTCAAGCCACCAGGTCCGGGACTTGAATCAGAGTCAGTCATATGAGAGTCCAGCGCCTTAACCACTATGCCATTTGTCAGTCCCTGAGCACTTCTGGGATAGGCCTTAGCATCACTCCCATTCCATAGATGAGTAAATGGAGTCTCTGAGAGGTTAAGGAAGTTACCAGATTATACAGAGGGGAAGTACTTAGGTGGGATCTGCCCGGCGCCCCGCTAGACTGCTTTCCTGTCTGGTTTGAACCAGTCAGCAGTCATTGAATAGGTGTGTACCTGGAACACCGGAGAGGAACGTGCAGGAACGTGTGGAGGAGGGAGCCCCGATTCTCACAGGCGTGGTCAGCAGCCTCAGACCTTGCGACTAGAGCAGGGAGGATAAAATGGAAAGGGCACTTTACTGGTCCAGTGAGGGTCACGGGTGAACACGGTTTCAGCAGAGGACGCCAAGGCTAGCGAACTTACCACGGGAGAGTGGAGGAGCAGAGGTGGGCGAGGCAGTGCAGGGATTTCTGGAGGGAAGCAGCATCCGAGAGTTCAGGATGGACAGTTGAGCACTTCTGGAGTCTCCAAATACTGCTTGAACTTTCCTCTAGTCCATGTATCCACGTGCCTGTCACGAGGTGGGCTCTGCCTTCCCCTCCCTTCAATCTGGCCCAGTCTCACCACTTGGCAGAAAAGATGTGCCCAGCTCCCCACGCTCAGTCTGTACAAAGACACGGGCAACTTCTGGCTCCCTCTTGGAAACCAGCAGCCCCGCTGGAAGGAAGTCCAGGCTCTCCCGCTGCAGAAACCGGCCGCATGGCGAGGCCTCAGAGGACAAGAAGCCGCCTGACAAGGAGCCAGCCGCATAGCTTCGTGGTTAGGGAAGCTGGATCCCACGTGGCCAACCATGTGGTTCAAACCCCAGGGTCTTGAGAAACGTGTGTGCGTGCGCGGGCGCCATGCCTCATATCAGACAGGATGGAGAAACAGAGAAGGAATTGCCGTGTGATCATGTTCCACTGCGTGGGGAGGTGCTTTCTCCCTTTCCCTCTCTCCCTGTCTCTCTCTCTCTGGCAAATGCACACACCCTCTGGGACTTGAGAGAAAGAGAGAGATTACATGGCAGGAGAGACTTTCCTGGGCACTCCAGCTTCAGACAAGCTCCTCGGTGAATGAAGACACATGAGCGACCCTCCACGATCCTGTGTGAGGAAGAGAGCCTGCCAGTCAGCCCTCGGAATCAGGAGCCATGACACGTTGGTGTTTTAAGCCACTGATTGGGATCGTCTGCCACGTGTTTATGGGCTGAGAGGAAGGAGCCAAGGGAGAAGGCTGATTCCTACTGATGGAGGAGTTGTCCAGGAGGTTGAGAGCCTAGCCCTGGGTGGAGGGAGGGCCAGTTTTCCTCTGGTGCAAACCTGAAGGAGAGTGTGTAGAAGCCTCTCCAGGGAACCAGCAGGTGGTATGGTGGGTAAGGTGCTGGACACTCCCACATGGTTGACCACAGTTTGAGTCCTGGACCTGGTGGCTTGCTTTCTCACTTTCTCTCTCTTTCTCTATCTCTCTCTGGTCAAATTAAAGTAGAATAAATAAAATTAAAAATAATTATTAAAAATTTTTTTTTTTTTTTTTTTTTTAAAAAAAAGAAGCCTCTCCAGTCAGTAGGTGGCTTGGTGGTTAAAGTGCTGGATCTCACATGGTTGACTGCATGGTTTGAATCCCAAACCCCGCAGTCTGAAAATCATGCCAGGTGTGTGTGCATGTGTGCCCCAAATCCCAACAGGACAATGGAGGAGAACGGTGTGGCCTTTTCCCGTTGGAGGTGTACTTTTTCTCTCTTTTGTGCTGCCCCTTACTTACTCATACTTATCAATAAATCTGTCAAAAAATTTAAAAAAAAAAAAAGCCTTCTTGCAAGATGGGAAGAGGAACCGAAACTGGGGACTCCCCTGCTCCTGCCCCCAAGTAACTTCTGGTTTCTTTGTGGTCAAAGAAGGTAAGTCCTTGCTGAGAGTGAGATGCCAGGAGGACCCGGGGGTGTAGGTGAGCCCTGGAATTTCCCAACAATAAACGAGCCCCTGAGACACACAGAACGTCTGGGACTTGAGAGAAAGAGAGCGAGAGATTACATGGCTCAGCTGCCCTCCCCAGTAAAGGGTGCAGTGAACAGAGAGACACCAGGAGTGGGAGATTTGTTTTAATTTAAAAAAATGTGCTGCAAGAGGATGTATGTGCTTTCCAGAGAGACAAAGAGAAAGCCCCCCTAGAGAGGAGGGCCATACCACAATCGCTTCTCCTCCATTTTTCTCTTGGGAAGCATGCACGCCTGGTTTGTTGTTAATCCACCAGGTCCAGGACTCAAACAATGCAGCCATGGAGGATCTAGTGGCCTTACCCACCATGCCACCAGCTGGCCTAAGTTTATGTATTTTTTTTTTTTTTTTGGAGAGATTTTTGCTATAGGGCGCGTGCGCTCGCCAGACAGACAGAGAGAGCATAGAGACAGAAAGCGAGAAATCACCCCCCGGGGGGGTGGCCACGCCGCAATCCCTTCTCCTCCATTCTCCTCTCGGGATCTTGGGCATGCACGCACACGCATCCGGCATGAGTTTTAAGCCACCGGGTCCAGGACACGAACCGCGGTCGACTACGTGGGAGTCCAGCGACATAGCCATTACGCTAACTGCTGGTTCCCTAGTTTTATTTCTTTCAGGAGAGTGAGAGACAGAGAAACAGGGAGAGAAAGGCAAGCACTCTCAGTGGGGTCTCACACCACGAATCCCCCCAGGAGGGCAGGGCCGTCCATATTCTGCTCACTGAGGTAGACTACACAGCCGAGCGCTGAGTAGGGTCTGAGTACTGCTGAATGGATCCGAGGCGGAGGCAGAGACAGACTCCCTGAACTTAGCCCAAGCTCAGCACCCTAGAATAAGACCTCTTCCTTTCAACATTCTTGGGGGCTATGGAATTCCACCCCGGGCTCTTCTGACTAGTAAACTAGGTGGTCTGCCTAAACAAAAACAAACAAAACCCCAGCCCTGAACCCTGGCAGAAAATATTTGCTCAATAGTTCCTACAAACCAGCGGGCCACAGGTTGTCTATATGTGCAACTTACTGAGCTGTCATGCCATCCTATCAGGAGGGTTTTATCATCTTAATTTTTCAAATGAAGAAACTGAAGCCCAGAGAAGTTAAGTAATTTGCCTAAGGTCACCCAGCTGGTTAGAGATGGAGGCAGGTGGAGGAAGCTGAGCCTGTCTGACTCATCCCTAGGTCTTTTTCTTTTCTTTTTTTCTTTTCAGTTTTTGGTATAGGGCACCTGCACTCACCTGAGACAGAGAGACAGACAGAGAGAGTTAAAGGGGGTGTGGAGGGATGGCCACTTCCGTTTTCTCATCTGAAAAACAGGGCGACAGATACGGGAACCCCGGGGGCAGTGAAAACTCAGCGACTCCGGGCTGACTCAGGGTGTCCTGGCAGGCGGGAGACTGCTGAGGGCAGCGCCAGGAGCTGGGGGTCAGCGAGCCCCACTTGTGGCAGGATTTCCGCGGGGGACAACCGGTGTCCCTTACCTGGGGGCGGCGCGCTCCCCGCGCCTCCCGACACCATCCGGCTGCGGCTGCGGGTCTTAGCTCGTAAATCTCCTTCACACAGAGGGCCATAAATCAGGAGGGATGGCGGGACCCCCAGCCCCAGCTCCCGCCTCCTCCTTCCGCGTCTGGAGAGGGCGGGGCGCAGGAAGCCCCCGGGACAGGGTGGGCGGGGCGCCCCAGGCCCGCCCAGCGCGGCTCGTTAATTACAGACCCGGGGCCTGATTTACTGCGGGGCGGCTCCGGGCTGCGGCCGGCCGTGCCGGGCAGGGCCGGGCCGGGCCAGGCGGGCTGGGCTGGGTTGGGGGAGCTCGCAGGGGCCTGAGCCGAGAGGGCAACCCGAGGGGCTCCGGGCCTCGCTGACATGACAATCTTGACCACAACAAACTACATGTTTGCAAGTAACCTGTAAACATAACGGCAGCTATAGTTGATTGAGAGACTGCTAGCCACGCTGTGCTAACCCCTTCATTCATTCATTTAGCAAACATCTATTGAATGCCTGTTCGGTGTCAGGAATCTTGCATATATTAACTCCTTCACTTCCCCAACAGCTCTGAGGTTAGTCTTTAGGGCTTGAGAAATCAAGCAAGAAGCGATCAAGTGACTCGTCAAGGTCCTCTGCCTCGCACAGTGTGTCAGGAGCCATCTTCCTGGCCGCCTATCTCCAAAACTTACATTAAAAAAAATTATTTGACTTTATTATTATTGCTTTTTAATTTGACCAGGCAGAGACAGAGAAAGTGAGAAAGCACGCTGCCAGGTCCAGGACTTGAACTGTGGTTGCCCATAGTGAGAGTCCAGCACCTTGAACCTGCCTGCCAGCCCCCAAAACTTACATTTTTGACTGGATCATCCTGTCTCTTTTCTTACCGCGTGCCTTACTGTCTTCCTGCTCCTCCCATGAGCTGAGTGACCTTGAGTAAATGCCTTGGCATCTCTGAGCCTCAATCGCCTCAAAAAGAGCCTACCTACCTGAGTTCAGATAGTCAAATTTAGAGGAAGCTGATGGACACGCTTTAGAAAAAATGGTCAGTAACGTTTTGTATGAAGATGTATTTGTGAAGGTAGTGTTAGGTACTATTTGGATAAACCCCCAAGTCTCAGTGGCCTAACATTAACGTTTATTTCTAGATCCTGTACTCATGCAATGTGGGTGTCCCTGGTCAGGCCGTTTACCTGGGCAGCTCTCCCCGGGCCTGATAGGGGCCTTGTGGCTTTGCCGTCTTCAGCCTGGTGCTCCCAAGGCTGCCCTAGGGATTCTGAAGCCAGCAGTTAGGGAAAGGAGCGTGGAGGCTGCCTGCCGGAAGTTATTCCGGGCAGCCCTGGAAGCGACCCCGTCGCTTCTGCTCACAGTTCACTGGAGAGCTCAGTCAGCTCCAGAAAGAGAGGGAGATGGGTAACTGCTGTATTCATGACTTCTTGCTGAGTAACAGAGCACCTCAAATCCTATGGTTCAAACAATAAACACCGGCCAGCAGGTGGCATGGTTATTAAGGCACTGAACTCCCACATGACTGACGGTGGTTTGAGCCTCAGACCTGGCAGCTTGCTTTCTGACTTTCTCTCTCTCTCTCTTTGGTGAGCATACATGCCCTGTAGCAAATTAAAAAATGATCATAATGATAAATAAAATTTTAAAATAATTATTATAAAACATTTATTAGTTCAGTTTCTGTGTGTCAGGATGTTAGGATCCAGCCTAGCTGGGTGGTTCTCTTCTCCTTTTGTACATGGTGGAATATGCATGTGAGGCCTAGACCAATTTGCAGCCCTTTTGCCACCCTGAGGGAAGCCACCGAGAGAAGGAAACAGTCATACAAGGGGTATGAACGGACCACAAAACAGTCATAGGACTAGACAAAGGGATTCTAACATTCCCGTGGGAGTATAAAGGGCCAAGAACACCCAAGACAATCTGAAACTAAACGAGGAGAAGAAATGATTGCCCGCGATAAGCATTACCCAGAGAAGGTTGGAGGTGACCTGGCAGAGATGTGGCAGGAGGCTACTCACCAAGCGGAGCTGGGAAAATTGGTGCGTGGGTCCCGATTATGACAATTATAATAAAAGCAGTACAATAGCAACAATAAGGGACCAGCAGTTAGCATAATGGCCATGTTGCTAAACTCCCATGTAGCCCACCGCGGTTCAAATCCGGACCCAGTGGCTTAAACTCATGCCGGGTGTGTGTGCATGCATGCCCAAGATCCTGAGAGGAGAATGGAGAAGGGATTGCGGCATGGCCATCCCCCCTTGAGGGTGATTTCTCGCTGTCTCTCTCTGTCTTTCTGGTGTGTGTACGCACTCTATAGCAAAAACCTTTCCAAAAAAACCCAAAAAGCTAAAAACAACAATAATAACGGCACTATTTATTGACAGCTACAAAGGGCTAGAAATTTACTTTTGGCTTATCTCATTTTATCTTCACACCAACCCTCTGAGATAAGTATGATCATTTGTTATTCCCGTTTGACAGATGAGAAACTGAACCTCAGGAGGACAGAGACGGCTTCCTGAGCCCACACATAGCTCTCAGCCCCTGGGCCGGGTGGGAGCCCTAGTCCCCTCCCAGCAATAGCAGAGCTTTTTCCGGAGAGTTCCGGGCCCTCAGCAGCCCTTCCCAGGCCAGAGGCTGCCTCTGCACGGGGCAGAGCCCTCCACCCACACCAACTCGGGCCCCCAGACCAGGAATTCCTACTTAACTCTGATCTAGGGCAGATCTCAGGCTGATTAGACCCCAGCTAAAAGCACAGAGGCTCTTTGTCATTTCTTTAATGAGAAGCCAATCACGCGGTCATTAGTGGGTGGAGGAGATGAGGAATGGGTGCCAGGTGGGAGGGAGGAGGCTGCTCCCGGTTATCTGGATGATTTACAGCGGCAGTGGCCAGGCTGGCTGGGGCAGGGAGCAGAGCCGCAGAGCAGGGAAAGTTAATATTCCTGGAGTACTTTCTAGGGCCAGGCCCTGCGCTGAGAGCTTTCTGTGCTCTGTTTTATCTTTATTTTATTTTTTTAAGAGAGATTTTTGCTATAGGGCATGTGTGCTCTCCAGAGAGACAGAGAGAGACAGAAAACAAGACATCAGCCCCTGGGGGATGGCCATGCTACAATCCCTTCTCCTCCTTTTTCCTCTCGGGATTTTGGGAACACAGTGCACATGCACCTGGCCTGAGTTTTGTCAAGCTGCTGGGTCTGGGACTCCAACCGAGGTCAACTATGGGGGAGTCCAGTGACATAACTATTATGCCATCTGCTGGTCCCTTGGCTCTGTTTTATTATTATTATTATTAGAGAGAGATCTTTGCTATAGGGCATGTGCATTTGCCAGTGAGAAATCACCTCCCCCCCCCAGGAGGGATGGCCATGCCTCAATCCCTTCTCCTCCATTCCCCTCTAGGGATTTTGGGCACACATGCACACACACCCAGTGTGAGTTTTAAGTCTCTAGGTCCAGGACTCAAACCCCAGTTGGCCATGTGGGAGTTCAGTGTCCCAACTATTATGCCACCTGCTGGCCCCTGTGTTCTGTTTTATTTCATCCTCCAACAAATCTGATGAAGTGGTACTATTACATAACCCACTTTACAGATGAGCAAACTGAGGTTCAGCGAGGTTAAGCCTCTTGCCCAAGGCCATACAGCCACAAGTAATGATCTCACTCCAAAGGCCAAACGGCGACTGTGCTGTTTGGCATTACTGGCACGTAGAGTGTTAGGTAAAGAGCCACGAATATTCTGCTCAAACCAAGCAGGAGCAGGCTGTCAGGAGGTGCTTGACTGAGAGACATTGCTCTGTGGGCTGGAGGTGGGACGGGGGTGAGAGCCACTTGTGTATGAGCTGGGAAGAAAGAATTCCAGGAGTGCTGAGTAAATTCACCAGGAAGAGAACAACAACCATATGAACTACATATTGGGCCATCAGGAAAGTCATGATGTATTTCTGCATAGAAAAACGTAGAAAAATACACCATGACTTTCCCAATGACCCAATATTATTATTATTATTTTTCTAGTTTTTTCAAATAATAATTTATTTAATTCCATGTTATTATTATTATTAACCAGAGAGAGACAGAGAGAGAAAAGGAAAGCAAGAAAGCAAGCTGTCAGGTTCTGGACTCGAACCGTGGTCGGCCATGTGGGAATACCAGCACCTTTAACCACACCACCTGCCAGCCCTCCAACAACCCAGTACTATTAAGTGTATTATTCAGTGCCTACTGGTGCCTACTGGTGCCTACTGCGTGCTAAGGGCTTTCTGTGCGTGGTGTCAGTTAATTCCCACAACTCCCTTCGGAGGCGTTTACCCATACATGGTACAGATGTGGAGGGACACCGAGGGTCGGAGAGGTTAAGTCCGCTGGGAAATGGCAGGTACAAGGGACTGATGTGGGGATAAGAGGGGGAACGGGATGGTGGCTTAGTCCCCACTCTGTGCCGTCAGGGTTCCTGGTGGCAACAACAGAACCCACCTTGGATGACGTAGGTGGAAAAGGTAGGTACCGGGCAGCTCTGAGGCAGCTCTCAGTGGGAAGAAAGGCCGGAGAACCCATAGCGATGACGGGGAGCAGGATAGCTGGGCCCACAACCAGCAGCCTCCGATGGTCATGCCCATGCGACTCTGCAGGCCACTGGCCCTGGGACTGGCAGAGCGGTGTCTCCACTCTCACCTGTTTCTCTGGGACCTGCTCCAGATTCCAGTCAAGGAGTCCTGCCCGTCTTAGCTGCCAGGAAGCTCTGCCTACCGCAGCCCCACCTTGGAGGCAGGAAGAAAGACAATGCAAAAATGGCCTCGCAAACAACAAGGACAACAAAGGAGGTCCCCCATGAGCTCTGGTGCCCCAGGCTCCCCAGCCGCACCTGGGTCTTGTCCACTCCATGGTCGGAGTCTAGCTCAGAGAGCCCATCCCGAGGAGCTGCCCGGAAATCTCAGGCCTCGGGTCATAAAAGAGGATGTGGAGAGAACACTTCCCTTCCGTCATCTGCTACGGCCAAGTGGCACCCCACGTGCCAGCTCTACTCTGTAGAGAGGCCTTGACTCCAGACCCCTTTCCGGCCGCCCACACAGCTCTGGCTCCCTCGCTCCTGGAGCCTTGCCTTTGCTGGGGTTCGCCTCAGATTCACTCTCCATACTGTTCCCAGGAGCTCTAGCCACAATTCAGATATGACTTTCTCCTCGGTTTAACCACTTTTTTTTTTTTTTTAAGATTTTTTTTTTTTCCCTATAGGGCATGTGTCCTTGCTGGAGAGTCACAGAGACAGAGAGAAGGAAAGTGAAAAATCATCGCCACAGAGAGGATGACCATGCCACAGCCTCTTCTCCCCCATCCTCTCGGGATTTGGGGCATGCACACAGTGTGTTTTTCAAGCCACTGGGTCCGGGACTTGAACCACAGAGTCAGCCATGTGGGAATCCAGTGCCTTAACCACAACGCCACCTGTTGCCCCCCCCCCCAATCACTTTTTGTGGAATCTCGCTACTTACAGTACAAAAAACATGAGCTTTTATCCATGATGCTATGGTTTAAATGTCACCCCGAATTCGTGTGTTAAGATTTGGCTGTGATGGGAACCGGCAGTTAGCGTAATGGCTATGTCGCTGACCTCCCACGTAGTCGACCGCGGTTTGAGTCCCGGACCCGGTGGCTTAAAACTCACGCCGGGCGCGTGTGCATGCGTGCCCAAGATCCCGAGAGGAGAATGGAGGAGAAGGGATTGCGGCGGCGTGACCATCCCCCCTGGGGGGTGATTTCTTGCTTTCTCTCTCTCTGTCTTTGTCTGTCTGGCGAGCGCACGCACCCTATAGCGAAAACCTCTCCAAAAAAAAAAAAAGATTTGGCTGTGATAGGATTAAGAGGATGAAACGTAATCCAACATAGTGTTGAATGGTGGGATCTTAGAAAGAGATTAGGATTCAGGTCATGCAGGTGAGGCCCACATGACTGAGTCCTGGTGGGTTTATAAGGAGAGGGGATGAGACCAGGACAGACAGACACATGGACACAGATGTTCCTGGCCTTACACCTCTGAGCTGAATAAGTCTCTGTTCCCATAAACCTCCCAGTTTCAGGCAGCTCCTGTTCCTAGCATCACCTCGTGACCCCATCCTCATCCTCTCCTTCCCTGCCCCTGCGTCTCACGGTCTAGCAAAGCCAATTTGCAGTATTTTCCCACATCATTCCACAGCGGCCTTGCCACATGCTGTCCCCTCTGCCTCGAATGCTCTTCCAGTCCTTGCTGGCTTGGCAAACTCCTATCCATTCATCCTTTGACGTCTGGATTAGCCATAATTTCCCCTGTAAAGCTTTTCCTGACCCCCAAGATAGCTGCCCTTCCTCTGTACTCCAAACCTTGCCCACTCTTTTATTTTGTGCTGTGGAAACCACGGTTTACAAAATGGCCTTCTCCACTGGATAGCAGGCCCCACGAGGGCCGGAACCGTGGTGGGAACCTGGCAAGTAGCAGGTGCTCAGTAAATACGTAACGGGACCAGGAAACGCTGCTGAGGTCATGAGGGGGTGAGCGAAAGAGAGGAGGGTTTCAGTAGTCTGGAGGTTGCGGGTCACGGAGCCAGCCTTCCTGGCTTATAGGGGTGAGTTGAGGCAGGGAAACGAAAGGAAGGAGGGGAGGCATAAATTCCAGCAGGTAAGGAATAGCTCATGTGGAGAAAGGGGCCTGAGTGTGGCTGTATTTCCAAGAAAGGAGCCAGTGGAAAGGGGAAGCTGTAAAACCAGGGAGAGGAAATTGATTGGGAAAAGTCCCCAGAAGAGATGGAGTGGGGGCAGAAGGAGAGAGGGTAGACACTCCCCCCACCCGAGACCAGGCAGGGGTCTCTGGGGAGGGAGGAGGATACTAAGATAAAGAGGAGGAGGGGGGAGTCCTTACCCAGCTGTCAGAGGAAGACAAAACCGATGGCTTTTCTTTTCTTTTCTTTTCTTTTTAAAAAATAATTATTTATTAAAGTTTATTTATTCATTCATTTATTTTTAATTTGACAGTGAGAAACACAGAGAGAGAGAGTGAAAGAGAAAGAGGGGAAGTGAGAAAACAAGCCACCAGGTCCGGGAATCGAACCGTGGTCAGCCATGTGGGAGTGTCCAGTGCCCCAACCACCATGCCACCTGCTGGTCCCCCTCTTTTTTTTTTTTTTTTTTTTTTTGAGAGGTTTTTTGCTATAGGGCGCGTGCGCTCGCCAGACAGAGAGAGACATAGAGACAGAAAGCGAGAAATCACCCCCCAGGGGGGATGGTCACACCTCAGTCCCTTCTCCTCCATTCTCCTCTCGGGACCTTGGGCATGCACGCACACGTGCCCGGCGTGAGTTGTAAGCCACCGGGTCCGAGACGCGAACCGCGGTCGACTACGTGGGAGTCCAGCGACATAGAACTGCTGGTTCCCGTCTTTTCTTTTTTTTAAGATTCATGAAGCAAGGGGCCAGGTGGCATCATAGTTGAGATGCTGGTCTCCCACATGGCCAACTGTGGTTTGAGTCCCAGATCTGGAAGCTTGCTTTCTTACTTTCCCTCTCTCTCTCTGGTAAGTGCATTTATTGTTATTAAATAAAAAACAATTTAAATCTATGAAGTGAGGAAGGAAATAAATATTTAATGTTTCCCATCTTTTGCTAAGTAAAAGCCGAAGATGTTGCCGTGGCTGCTGTGACCACGCACCATCAAGTCAGAGCTTGCCTCTTACTATCCCAGCCCCGATGGCCACCTTGGGGTCTCCGGACCGGACCTGGAGACGCCCTCCTGCCTCGAGCCTTTGCACCTGCTGCTCCTGCTGCCAAGACGCACTTCTCCAAGAGAGCCGCAGTGCTTGCTTCGTTTCAAGTCCTCGCTCAGTGTCACCTCCCCAGGTGGGCTTCCCTTGACCACACACAGCATATATGATCTTTCCTGGTGTTATTTTCTCTACAGCATACTGTTTTTTTTTTGTTTGTTTGTTTGTTTTTTTTTTTTTTTTTTTTTTTTTTTTTTTTTTTTGCTATAGGACATGTGCACTTGCAGGAGAGAGAGAAAGTGAGAAAGTGCTCCCCATGGGGGTGGCCACACCACAATACCTTCTCCTCCATTCTCCTCTCAGGATTTTGGGCACACACACGTACCTAGTGTGTTTTTCTTTCTTCTTCTCTTTCTTTCTTTCTTTCTCTCTCTTTTTTTTTTTTTTTTGAGAGATTTTTTGTTATAGGGTGCATGTGCTTGCTGGAGAGAACCAGAGACAGAAAGAGAGAAATCACACACTCATACACACACACTCCTGGGGAGCAGCTGCCCAGCAATCCCTTCTCTTCCATTCTCTCAGGATTTTGAACACGCACGCACATGCACCCAGCATGAGGAGCCACTGGATCCAGGACTCGAACCATCGTTGACTACGTGGGAGTCCAATAACATAACCATTACACCATCTTCTGGTCCCCCTGGCCTGGTTTTCAAGCTTGTGTCTGGGAATCAACCATGTGCACCAGGTCAGATCCAGCAGCCTTAACCATTGCGCCACCTGCTGGCCATACACTTATTTTGAGAGAGAGATATTTGCCCTCCATGCTCTTCCTGGGGAGACCGAGAGAAAGAAAAGCGATAAATCACACCCCCCCACACACACACCCTTTCACTCCCCCCCCCCCATGGCCACACTCCATCCCTTCTCCGTTCTCCTCTCAGGATCTTGGACACCATGCACACACACTGTGTGTGTGTGTGTTTTTTAAAGAATTATTTATTTATTTATATTAATTTGCCCAGAGAGGGAGAGAGAAAGAAAGCCGTCAGATCTGGGACTCGAACCGCCGTCACCCATGTGGGAGTCCAGCGCCCTTAACCAGCCACCCGCCGGCCCCCTGCGTGTTTTAAATCACCGGGTCCAGGACTCGAGCCGCGTTGCACTACGTAGGAGTCCAGCGACGTAACCATTGCGCCACCTGCTGGTTCCCTACGTTACTAACAGTACTTAGTTACCGCACAAATTACTTTCCTTATTTGCTCTCCCACAAGAACGTGACTTCACGAGGGCGGGGTCGTCACTTTCACCCACTCTCCGTATCAGACCTCGATCGCGATCAATACATTTCTGCTGAATGAAGGACAGAGCCTGAACGGACCCCAGGCCTTCTCCCACTTGGCGGGTGTCTTAGTCCAATGTGGAGGGTCCGGGCCTGGGAGAGAGGGAGCGAGGGAGAGGGTCGACTTCTCACGACCCCGTCCGGAGTCCCGGGCTCTCTCGTCCAGGTGGGAGTCCTGGCCTCCCTCGGAGGCGCGACGCCGGAACTCCCAGGGGAAGAGCAGGAATTCCTGAAATCCAGGCCCCGCCGCACGGTAATAGGTACCTACGCCGGCCGCCGGCGGAACCGCCTGACCCTAAATCACGGCCGCCGCCCCCCTGCCTCTGCCCGCTTCCTCGCGGCCGGCGGACGAGCTGCGCTCCCGGGCCTGGGCGGACCCCGCCGCGCGGGCGGGGCGGCGGCGCTGCAGGTGCCGCGGAAATGCCGCCCGCCGCCCGCCTTTGAAGTCGGCGCGCGCCCGCAGGCCCCGCAGCGCCAGGGGACGTCAGCCACCTTGCAAGCTGCATCCCCCGCATTCGTGCGACGGCTTGAGGGTGGGGGGTGTTTCTTGTAGGAGCCCCGGCCATTTGTCAAGAGAGCGTGGCCCCAGAGCCGTGGGCCATCTTCCTGACCTGTGCGGTCAGGGTAGGAGAGCCCCCATGGAAAAGTGTGACAGTCGAGAAGGAAAAGCCGGACCGTCTGGAGCACGGAGGGGAGGCGAGGTCGGCCTCCCGCACTTGGGCTTATTATGGGCATTTGCTTTGCTTTTGACTGGCCTGCTCTTACTGCCAGTGTGAGGGTTCCACTTATGGGGCCAACAGAGAAACCTGTGGCTTAATCTCATTTTTTCTTACTGGTTTTCTATTACTAATCTGTTCCTTTTGAGTCTCATAGTTGTCTATTGGGATATCTCTCTCCATCCAGCGTGTGGACTGGGACACTCTAAAGCTCATGAGTAAGAAGAAAATGACAGGTAGTCAGAATCATCCTTAAATTACAGTACTCACAGATGATGGCCTTAACCCTCAACGGTACTTTTATGCAAGCTAAACTATGGTTTTTAACAATTTTTGCCATAGGGTACATGCACTCTATGGAGCGAGGGAAAGTGAGAAATCAGGTCACCCCACACACCCTCCCCTTACCCCTGCCGGATGGTCATGCCACAATCCCTTCTCCTCTATTCTTTTCTTGGGACTTTGGGCACACATGCACACATGCCCAGCATGTTTTCAAGCTACTCGTTGGGGACTTGAATGGTGGAGTTGGCCATGTGAGATCTAGCGCCTTAATCGCCGCCACCAGTTGGTCCAAGGAAAGCTAAACTTTTTTCAAAAGAATTATTTTATTTAACTTTTACTTATTTATTTTAATTTGACCAGAGAGGGAGAGAGAGAGAGAGAAAGTGAGAAAGCAAGCCACTAGGTCTGTGGTCGGTCATGTGGGAGTCCAGTGCCCTTAACCACCATGCCACCTGCCAGCCCCAGGAAAGCTAAAATGTAATAACTACCAAGTTACACTCTGGAAGAACAAATGTACGTGTTTTACCTTGCTGAACACTCAAACTACTTTGCCATTAAGATGGTTTTGAATTCAGTAGATCTAGGTGAGACTCAGGAGGGTTTTGCTAGCTGTTACTGTGATCACGACCATGCTTGGAGAACCACAGCTTTAAGACAACTATCAAATCCTCCCCACCCACCCCCCGCAGCTGGTAGGGATGAGTGGGGAGGTCTAAAGTTGCCAGTTGGCTACATGGTTTACTCCCTTTTGTTTTTTATTAAGCCATGCAGACTTAATTTGTGTTAATATATGTCTATGGTTGTCAACATATGTGGAAGTCCATGTCACACAGGTCTAGAACTTAGTAGCTGCTCAGAAAGTGTACGGAACGTGAGTATAAAGCTTGTTAGATCAGACCAGTGTAGAATTCCCAGCTTCATGAATCACTTAAAACCAGGGTTGCATGGTTTAACATTCAGCAAACATTTCCTCGTACTTACTTTGTACCAGGCACTGTGCTAGGTCCTGAGAATCCAGAAGTGACCTAGCATGAATATGAAAGTACAGTATGGGGCCAGCAGGTGGCGTGGTGGTTAAGGCACTGGACACTCCCACGTGGCTGACCACGGTTGGAGTTCCAGACCTGGTGGCTTGCTTTTCCACTTTCCCTCTTCTCTCTTTTTCTCTCTCTGGTCAAATTAAGATAAATGAATGAATAAATAAAATTGAATAGATAATTCTAAAAAATAAAAAGTACAGTATGATCTGTTAGATTCTAAGATGGAGTTAAAAAGGACAGATGGGGGCCAGAGGGCAGCACAGTGGTAACACAACTGGACTCACACGGGAAGGTCCGTAGTTCAAATCACAAAGCCTCTCTATTACACACTGTGTGCATGCCCATGATCCAGGCGGGCTGGGGCTGGGAGTTAACATGCAGACCCCATTGGATGTGCTCTTCTCTCTCTCAAAAAAAATTATATAAGTTTGGGGGGACCAGCAGTTAGTGTAATGGTTATATCGCTGGACTCCCACGTAGTCGACTGCGGTTCGAGTCCCGGACCCAGTAGCTTAAACTCACGCCAGGTGCGTGTGCGTGCGTGACCAAGATCCCGAGAGGAGAATGGAGGAGAAGGGATTGCGGCGTGACCATCCCCCCGGGGGGTGATTTCTCGTTTCCTATCTCTCTGGCGAGCACACTTGCCCTGTAGCAAAAACCTCTCAAAAAATTATATAAGTTTGGAGAAAACAAAGAAAAGAAAAAATAAGCATAGACAGGGAACCTTATGGGGAAGGACTCGGGGCTGGCTTCACAGAGAAGGAAAGATTGGCAAGGGGCCTTTGGTGACCCACTGTAGGCCACCAGAACTCAACCCAGAGCGCTGACTGGCAAAGAGGCCTAGAACCTTCCCGGTGATGCCGGCAGGGAAGTGAAGGTTGATCCTGAACGTCCTCAGGCTGCTCCTGGCTCACGGGCCTTGCTCCCCTGGGGTAGGGGTCAGCAGTGGGCACTGGCCTGTCTCTTCTGCTCTCTGGTGCTCTCCCTGGGATCCCAGCAGCCACAGTTCAGCCAGGGCCAGTCAGAGTTAGAATTAGTCAAGGAAACCCTGGGCAGCGAACCTCCATCCCAGCAGGCAGACGGGCTGGGCTGCTCCAGCCGCCCCCCAGGGTCTAGTTCTTACTCTCTCCTCACTTCTCTCCATTTGAAGGACCCTTCCCCACCCCCAGGCTTCCAAGTGTTCTGCATATCAACCAAGCCCTTTCCTCACACTCGGTAGAAGTGATCGATATTTCAGTATCCTAATGGCTTTTAAATCAGAGCAGAGACGCCAGGCCTCTCATAGTTACAGGTGGTCAGTGAGGACTTTGGGTGCTTGGGGAAGTGGTTCCTGAGCCGAGAACACAGGGCGGTCGGGAGGAGTAAAGGACTTGGTCTTCAGATAGAAGCCACACCCCTGATCTGGAGTCCTGGCTCCGCCACAGCTCGGCCCTCTGACTTGGGGCAAGTTACTTAACTCTCTCTGGGTCTCAGTTTCCAGTCTGTAGAATGGGTATTGTGATCCTGGGCCTTCCGTATAGGATTGCTGTGAGACTAAGCTAATGCATATTTAAAAGCACTTAGTACAATGCTTGCCTAGGAGAAGCACTCAGCAGAAGCCAGTACCAATACTATTAAGATGATTATCGTTATTATTATTAATTATTACTAAGCAGCATCCTGTCCAGCGTGAACTGTGGGTCCTAGGAGTGCTGAATCACTGGAGGAGGGAAAGGCTCTGGAAGCAATTTGAGCTCATTCATCACCCACTACACCTGTCCTCGGCTCCTGCAGCGCCCCAGGCAGACCCTCCCCTCTGGAGGCCTGGATCCCAGCGCTCAATGAGGCAGGAAGGCTTCCTTAGATGAGTCACCCCCATCCTTCCAGGGAGGTGGGGGGTGTGGCCTGCGCTGGCCCATCTCCCTGCTGACCATAGGTCACGGTTTCCCTGGGAAAACCATAGCAGAGGGAAGTCTGCTAATGGCTCACTCAGGCATTCAGGCTACAGGGTTTAGTCCCCCTCCAGACATCCAGAAGTAATCTTTTTTCTTTCTTTTTAATATTTTTGTCATAGGGCATGTGTGCTCACCAGAGAGAAAGAGAGACACAGTGAGAGGGAAAGAGACATCACCCCCCAGGGGGATGGTCCTGTCACAGCCCCTTCTCCATTCTCCGCCTGGGATTTTGGACACACGTGCACACACACACGTGCCCGACATGATTTTCATGCCACTAGGTCGAGGACTCAAACCATGGTAGGCCATGTGGGAGTCCAGCGCCTTCACCACCACACCACCTGCTGGCCTCCAGAAGTAGTATTTCTGGTGGCCTCTTTACCAGTTCCATTTCACTGAGTTCTCTAAGGCTGGTTTCACTCGTGCTTTGCAGACAGAAGTGAGGTTCAGGGCTCTTCCCAAGGTCTTTGAAAATGGCCAACTCAGGTGCCCAAGTGAGTTCAAATCCCAGGCTTGACCTCATTGGCTATATTCAGGGCCCCTGTCATGGGCCCGGACCTGTGCAGTAGCATAGCCTGCATGCTGTGCAATTACCTTCTTCAAATTCGTTTTTTTAGATTTTTGTCATAGGGTGTGTGTGCTCACAGAGAGAAAGTGAGAAGTCACCCCCGAGGGGGGATGGCCATATCACTACAATCTCTTTCATTCTCCTCTTGGAACTTTGGGCACATATGCACATGCATCTGGTGTGTTTTTTTCAAGCCATCAAGTCTGGGACTCAAACCATGGCGTCGGCCACGTGGGATCCAGCACCTTAGCCAGCATGCCACCTGTTGGCCCATCTTCTTCAAATTCTTAAGACTTCAGAACAAGGGGCCCCGCATTTCATTTTGCACTGGGCCCAGTAAATCATGTAGCTGGTCCTGCCTACACTCTTTCATAGGGAGGATGTCTTCCATGTAAATAAAACAAAGTGTGGTGCAGCGAGGGGAACACGGCCAGCACGAGGGCATACTGGAAGGAGCCACTGACTGAGGGGGATAGGAGGACGAGGTCTGCCCACCACATCGCCTCTCCCAGCTGGCCCTTCTGGGACTGAAAGGCCCACGTGCTGCCTCCTGGTTCTGTTCACGTATGGAGAAAGTCAGCTTGAAATAATGGGATTCAGCTCCGTGGCGCAGAGGTAAGTGATAATGGAGGGGGCAGCTCCATGAGCAGTGGTAACGTGCTGCTCCAGAGAAGCCCAATCCCACGTGGTGACTGGGGTGTGAATCTCGGGCAAAGTGGGCCGGAAACACGCTGGACACGCGTGTGTGCACCCAAGATCCAGCGGGCTGGAGGCCTGGAGGAAGGTGATCGCAGTGCGTCTAGGTCCTGTGGAGCCTGCCTGTCTTTCTCTCCCGTCCTCTCTCTCACGGGAGTGCACACATATTCTATAACGAATAAAGAAAAGCATTTACAAATAGAAAGAAACCATGGGGTCACTGGCAATGCTCTTCAGCACGATGGGTATGACCCGGACACCCGCCCAGGCCGATGCCTTGGAAGACCTTGCCTCCTGGCCTTGAGGTGCTCCAAATAACTCACCTGTAGATGTCTGAATTCTCCTGGGGCTGGGACGGGGGCTTTCTCTAGGAGTATTATTTTTCCCCAAGACCCTGTTTTTTAAAAATTTTGTTTTGTTTTTAGGTTTTTGCCATCACTAGAGAGAAAGAGAGAGTGAGAGGGAAAGTGAGAAATCATCCTCTGAGGGGGATGGCGACACTGCACTCCCTTTTCCTCCATTCTCCTCCTCTCCTAGGATTTTGGGCATGCGTGCACATGTGCCTGGCCTGATTTTCAAGCCACAGCCCTGAGACTTGAACCGCTTGGCCATGTGGGACTCCAGCGTGATAACTACTGCACCACCTACTGGCCCCTCCTAGTATCCTGTTTAAAATGAAAATCTTAGGGGTGTGTGGGGGGGTGGTGTTTACTGAGTTCCTAACAGGCACACCATGAAATAGGCTGGCCCAAAAGTCCAGGACCCCAAACGATGCCCCTGATGGGAGCCGAAGGGCTACAGAGCAGTCTCCACCAGCCTCTGCTGCAGACTCAGGCCTGCAGAAGGGGGAGCCAAAGGGAGGTAGGGGGAGTCTGTTCCAGTCAACACCCAAACCCAGAGTCCCAGCCAGCCTCCGTGACTGAAAAAGCCCGATTCTCCCAGTGGGTCTTACCTGCAGGGCCCTGCTGTGTCAGATCTGTCCCTCCCCTTAATGGTCCCTGTGGGACGCCATGGTTGCCCTCAGGACTTGACAAGAACTTGTGGGTCTCTTAAAACACGGCAGACGCCCACGGCCAGCCCTCTGTGAGCCTAACCAGATATGGCGCTTTACTGGGGTCTGAAGAATGCAGAGTGCAGCCGCCCGGAGAGGCCCTGTGGTGAGGCTGAGCGAGTTCCCTGCGGAGGCTGCAGCACTGCTGGCCCGGCCGGGCTGCCGTCTGGTCCCCACGTGCAAGCATCTGCAGGCTTCCTTCCTCGCTTGTTTCCTTCCTCCCCGTTCCTCCCTCGCCAACCTACCTGGGGGCAGGTAATAAAGTGGAGGCGGGAGATGGATGGATGGGGAGGGCGGGGAGCCACGTGGTGTCATAAAGCCCAGCTAGAGAGGGCCGGTCCAGGGAGTGTCCAGCCTGCAGGGGCCGACGTTCAGAAGGTGGACCATCCGCCTCGGGAGCCGGAGTCCCCAGCCACAGGGCCCTGGAGAAGGCCATGCTCCGAGGCGCTCCAGGACTAGGCCTCACGGGCTTGAAGGGAGCCGAGGGCTCTGCGGAGGACTTAGGGGACCCTCGCCTGGGGGCCGGGAGGGGCTTCGGGGTGCTGAGGGAGAACGGCGCCCCGCGCGGCCTGGGCGAGGCAGAGGAGGCGATGAGCAGAAAGCGCGCCCGGCCGGTGCGATCCAAGGCGCGGCGCATGGCGGCCAACGTGCGCGAGCGCAAGCGCATCCTGGATTACAACGAGGCTTTCAACGCGCTGCGGCGGGCGCTGCGCCACGACCTGGGCGGCAAGAGGCTCTCCAAGATCGCTACGCTGCGCAGGGCCATCCACCGCATCACGGCGCTCTCCCTGGTGCTGCGCGCCAGCCCCGCGCCGCGTTGGCCCTGCGGCCACCTGGAGTGCCACCGCCAGGCCGCGCGCGCCGGCGGCGCCGAAGACGCAGGCTCCAGCCCTCCGCGGCCCGCGCCGCCCCTTGCCGGGCCCGGCCTGGCGTGCCGGGACAACGCCGGCCCCTTGGTGCTACCTGCGCCGCGCTGCGCCTCGTGCTCGCCGCTTACGCACCTGGGACGGCCTAGGGCGGTAGCGGAGGCTCCAGGCTTGGCCCAGGCCTCTGGGGGAAGCTGGCGCCGATGTCCCGGGGCTCCCTCTGCTGGGCCTCTTTCTTGGCAGCGGGGTTACCTGCGAGCCAACCCCGGGCTGGGCTACTAGCACTCTTGACCCGGCCACCAAGCCACGGAGCGCACTGCACCAGGCTGGCCACACGACCACAAAAGGAAAGACCGCAATGTCCTGGCCAGAGCAAAACTGAATGGGCTGAGGCCTGAGAGGGAAAGCAGACAGCCCTGCCATAGAGAAGAACTCTGGGGACTGAGGCTGCACCCCCACATCTGAACTCGGGTGGTAACTGTGAGAAAGGAGCAGATCTGCCTGGCTTTGCGTTTGGACTTGTTGAACTCTCCCTGGAAAGTGGCCTTCGCATTCCTGTGCCTCAGCCCTGTCTGCTCTTGCTGCTTTTAGGAGGATGAGGGTTTGGGACTGGGACTTGATGTAGGAGTGTGGGTGGGCACCTGGGGTGGTCTGATAGCACAGTGTGGGGTCCCCCTCCCCTGCCTGAGCTGCCGCCCCAAGTCTGACCTGGGAGAGGCAGACAGGAGCTGCCAAATAAAAAGGAAAACTATCACCTGTGTTTCCTAATGCGAGTCCACTGGGCCCAGTGGCCCATGCTGGCAGGAAAGGGGCTGAGGTCAAGGGGTTCACCTTGGAGTGCTGGGCCAGGGTCTCGAGCCCACAGGTAGGTACCTGGGCATTGGTTCACAGCAAGACCCCGTGTGGCTGAGCACTGTGAGGAAAGGAACCACACCCAGCCCTGAGCCTCTCGGAGTGGGAGAGGACACTGGAGTGGGGAAGGGGCCTGGGAGGCTAAGGCTGTGGTCAGCCCCTGTGGCCCTCTCTGTAGAGCTGCCATCTACAGTGAGCCGCAGTGAGGCTGCCGCGGAGGGGGAGTCCAGGGGGGTCTCAGGGAAGGAAGCTGATGGCACGCCAGGGATTGGGGGTCAGGAAGCCCTGTCTGTACCCCAGGAGACAGACAAAGCTCCCAGGGAATAGCAGGCCAGGGTTTCTGTGATGGGGGCAGACTAGAATCCAGGAAAGATTATGGGGAGGGGCTTGGGGGAAGAGGGGCCTCAGGCCAAGGCTGATGAGGGAGTGGGAGGCACATCCTGCACCCAGCCCCAGCCCCAGAGTCTGAAAATGGCCCTGTCTCTGAGATGAGCTAGAGCCTTGCCTCGCGCAGGTGACGGGCTGACACTGCAGGTGTCGCTTGCCAGGCTGAGGACCCAGATGTGCCAGGGGCCGAGGGCTTTCTGGTCTCCTTGGGGAGCTGGGCTCTTGCCAGCTGGAGGGAAGAGTTACACACAGCCGGCTCAGGATGGGGGATCCTGCAGAAGCTGGAAAGATGCCCTTAGGCACAGACCCAAGGAGGAGCAAGGGCTCCCCAGCATAGCTGAGGTGAGGCTCACAGCCGTAATTAAAGATGCCTTTGCCTCCTGCAAGCCCCAGCACTTGGCATCCTGTCCCCAGCTCCAGGCCTCAGGGCTCTCAGTTACAGTCAGGTCTGTGGCACAGACTCCAGGCAGGCTTTGACTCTGGGACAGAGGGGACTTGGGGGGTCCAGGCAGAAGTTAATTATAGGACTGGGGCCCCAGCCTTGCACAGCGGGTGTGAGAGTGCCGTGGTCTCACAGTGGAGAGGAAAGAGACAGACCAGGCTGGGATCTAAGCCTCCCTCTAGCTCCCCACCTCTGACACGGACAGCCAGTGGTTCCGTGAGGATGAGCGGTGGGCCATTAGGTGTGCCACGAATCGTGTTTGTTTGCTGTTATAATCTTGTGATAGACTGGTGTGGACAAGGCTTCTGTCTTGTTTAAGCCTCAAATATTTTCTGGGAACGTAGTAAAATGACCAGCAAGGCTTGCTTTCCTAAATCCCAGGATTGAGAAAAATTAGTCCTCTTTAGTTAGCCACATTCGCAGCCTGCAAATGGCCAGGGCGCCCCCTGCAGGTGGATGCAAGATGTCAGTTCAGAGGGAGGAAAGTGACAGTATTCGTCTCCTCACTTACCAGCTGAGTGTCAATCATCTGGCCACTTTGAGCCTTGGTGGTCCCATCTGTATAATGGGCTAAACTAAATACATCTTAGGCTACCGTGCGGATGGAGTGAGATAATGCACGCAAAGCACTTAGCCAAGTGCCTCGCCCACGTAAGCACTCATTGAGTGGAGGCTATTAAAACATAGTCTATTCAAAGGTTGCTATAGGAGAGAGCGCATGGGAGGGTGTTCCGTAAACTAAGATTTGCAAAACATTAGTCGTTATCACGCGCTGCGGTGACACAACCTGGGCGGCGAGGGGCTGCCCAAGATGGCGGCTGCTGCGCGGGGCCACCCACCGCATCCCGGGCTCTCCTTGGTCCTGCGTACCGTTTACCAGGCTCTGTGTGTGTGTGGGGGGGTACACATCCGTATATTAATATTTGCAGGCTGATATGCACTGGCCTAGCATTCTGAGATTTTGTGTTTTTTTTTTTTCTTACATGTATACATTATGTGCATGCTTATAGACTGTGGCTATTTGTGTGTGTGTACATACATGAATCTAACATGTAACAGAGGTCCCTTCATCTTAGTGCTTTGAATAGTTATTGCCTTCCAGATTTCCTGAAATCCTTGCTTGATTTAAAAAATCTGCTTCCCAAGATCATCCATTCTCCAAGATGACTAATTTGCTGTAAAGAAAAGAAAAAATTCTGATTATCAAAGAAATGGAGGTTAGCAAATGAGAGCAGGTGGGTTTGTCCAAGTAAAGAAAAAGAAAGAAAGGAATGATTTTATTAAATGCACAGAACAAGGAAGCTGTTAGAAAGAAAAAATGCCAGAAAGAGACAGAACTGCTAAGTTATGGAAGAACAAAAGATATGAAGAACTGATATACGTGAAGAAATTCTGTACCTACCAGACTAACAGTGCACTCAAACAGTGCCCAAAGGAGAGAGTTAACTCTCGAAGGGCAGAGAATAGTACAGCGACACCGCTCCTAGCATCCCTACCGCTCGCCCAGGCTCTCGTCTGCTCAGTCTCACGGCCCCCCAGGACGGCTGTACCTTTCACTCCTGTTCCTCAGCCCAACTCCCTTCATTTCAGACAACAGGACCTTGCCTCTTTAGCAACGACTGAATGAGGTATCCCAGCAATGATAAAACCCAGGGTTGTCAGGACGTGGAGAAAATGGCCTCCTTCGCAGATTTCTAGCTGTGCTGTGTATCGGTTCCTCTTTTTTGGGTAGAGAATTATTTGGCAAAATCACAATGAAAATACTCCAAGGGAATAATCCAAAAGGGAAGACAACTTTGCAGAAAGGTGGCCACAGCAGCCTTGAACATAAGAGTGAGAGACTGAGGGGCCAGCAGGTGGTATGGTGGTTGAGATGCCTGACTCCCACAGGGCTGACCGTGGTGTGAGTCCTGGACCTGGCAGCTTGCTTTCTCACTTTCTCTCTTTCTCTCTTTCTCTCTCATTCTCTCTGGTGAGCCTTGGTGGTCCCATCTGTATAATGGGCTAAACTAAATACATCTGAGCTACCTGCAGATGGAGTGAGATAATGCACGCAAAGCACTTAGCCAAGTGCCTCTCCCATGTAAGCACTCTCTGGTGAGTACATGGGCCCTACAGCAAATTTAAAAGATAAAAAATAATAAATGGAAATATAAAAGGAAAGATGGGAAACAACACCAATGCCCAATCACAGAGGCGTGACAAAGCAGACCCTGCTCTGAACGGAACAGTGAGCGAACAGAGCAGATCCCAAGACGGCCCGTGCCCACCAATTATAACGCAGGCCAACGTGTAGGCGCATGAACAGGCCTAGAGAACTGCAGGGATAAACACGGGTGCATTGTCATTAGATCCTCCATAATTGTCTTTCAAAGGTGGAAGATTTGTCTCCTTAGGACAAGTTCAGAGAGGAGTCAGGACTTGTTTGGAGCAAGGACAACCACCAAGTACCCCCAGGGGGTTCTCTGAAGGGACCCCTTCAGTGGCTGGGAAATTTGGGCTGCTCGCGAACGGGAGTACGCTCACATCAAGCTTTCCTCACCCTTTGCATGTGTGTGTGCACGCGCGTGTGCGCGAGAGTGCCCACGGGTGCCAGGAGCTGCTGTTGCCCCTGGGGCAGAGTGAGCCGGGCCCAGGAAGACTTCAGTGAGAAGAGGAATTTGCTTAATTACACTTCCGTGTCCGTCCCCTGGGGTTTCCTGACAAGGAAGATGCCAGTAGTAAAGAAGGGCCAAGGGGGACGGGACGGTGGCACAGTGGTAGGATGCAATGCCCCGCAAGGCTGACCGCCATGGGAAGGTTCTGGGTTTGTGTCCAGGGACATCCCTGAGTATGCCGCACACACGCGCCCGTGATCTGGGGGTGGCTGAGGACGGGGGTGAATGGTGGTGTTGGGAGCCTGTTAGAAGGTGCTATCACTCATGAGATGAATAAATAGACTTTTTTTTTTTTTTTTATAGACCACAGATTGGTTTATTTTTAACACCCATCACGCCATAAATTCATAGGGAATAGGTTCCAGTAGCTCAGGCTCCTTTCCATTGGTTCTCACAGAGTGTGCTTCTCTGGGTGGAGCAGGCTGGTGCTTTAGTTGAACCCAGGTTCCTTTCTCTTTGGCTTCTTTCTTTTTCTGGTCATTTTCCTTCACACGTTTTAGGAAGCTATCTCTGCTCTTAGAATGTTTAATATGCTCAATACTCACATTGATTCTCTTGGCAAGAATCTTGCCCTTAACTTGTTTGTTCACAACATTGCCAACAGCATGCTGGGTGACATTGTAGACTCTTCCAGTTTTGCCATGGTAACATTTGTGGGGCATTCCTTTTTGAACAGTACCCATTCCCTTAATGTCTACAATATCACCTTTCTTGTAGATTCGCATATATGTCGCCAAAGGAACAACTCCATGTTTTCTAAAAGGCCTAGAGTACATATATCGGGTGCCTCTCCTCTTTCCCTTTGTGTTCGTCATTTTGGTTAATTACTGGAAGATGGCGGTTCCGGCCAAAAGGCAAATAAATAGACTTTTAAAACAAGCTAGAGGGTGGACAAGCTACAGGGTGGAACTAGTAGATGGTGTCATGGTTATGTCACTGGACTCCCACAGAGTCGACCATGGTTTGAGTTTTGGACTCAGTGGCTTAAAACTCACACTGGGCGCGTGTGCGTGCGTGCCCAAGATCCAAGAGGAGAATGGAGGAGAAGGGATTGCGGCGTGGCCATCCCCCCGGGGGGGTGATTTCTCACTTTCTGTCTCCGGTGAGTGTATGTACCTTATAGAAAACATCACTCTTAAAAAAAAAAGCTATAGGGCACACATAGGAGATTTTATTTTCTCTTTATTTATCTTGAATTTATTTACATTTCTGAGGTTTCTTCCCTACCTACTGTATTCCAAAAACTCCCTAATATGCAAGTCTCTTCCCCTCTACTGTTTTTACTTTATATTTATTTTTATTTTTTTAATTATTTAATTTTATTTATTATCATTATTTTAAAATTTGCTATAGGGCATGAGTGCTTACCAGAGAGAGGCAGAGAGAGAATCAGAGGCAAGACCAGCAGATGGCGTAATGGCTACATCACTGGACTCCCATGTAGTCAACTGCGGTTCGAGTCCCAGACCTGGTGGCTTAAACTCACGCCAGACACATGTGCATGTGTGCCCAAGATCCCTAGAGGAGAATGGAGGAGAAGGGATTGTGGCGTGACCATCCCCCCTTGGGGGGTGATTTCTCGCTTTCTCTTTCTCTGTCTCTCTGTCTTTCTAGTGAACACACGCACCCTATAGCAAAAATCTCTCCAAGAAAAAAAGAGAGAGAGAGACAGAGGGAAAGTGAGAAAGCAAGGTGGCAGGGATCTGGGACCTGAACTACAGTCGGCTATGTGGGAGTCCAGTGACTTAACCAACACAACACCTGTTGGTCCCTGTATTTCTTTTTTTAAATTTTGCAGGAGAGAGTGACAAAGAGAGAAATCAGTCCCCAGGAGGGATGGCCACACTGTAGTCCTTTCTCCTTTATCTTCCTTTCGGAATTTTGGGCATGTATTCACACGCACCTGGTATGTTTTTCAAACTACCAGGTCTGGGATTTGAACCATGGCTTCAATCAGGTAGAATCCAGCTACCTCAACTACCACACCATGGCTGGCCACGCTTATTTACTATTTATTTATTTATTTTAAAAGACCTATTTCTTTTAATTTTATCATTATTATTACTTTTTAATTCACTACAGGGCATGTGCTCACCAAAGAAACAGAGAGAAAGTGAGAAAGCAAGTCACCAGGTCTGGGACTGGAACCATGGTCAGTCATGTGGGAATCCAGTGCCATGCCACCCACTGGCCCCATGTTTTTATTGTTAAATAGAGCATTTGTGTACACAAACGAGAGAGCGTGAGAGAGGAGCACCCTCCACGGGTCTGGCCACACGGTGATCCCTTCCCTCCAGTCCTCTGGCCTGCCAATCTCTGGCACTTGCAGCTATGCCTAGTAAGTTTCAGACTGACCAGACAGGGGATTTGAACTGCGGCTGCCATGTGGGAACCCAGATTAGCTTGAGCAGTGCATTACTGCCAGGCCACAGAGCCGACCCTCCCCTCCCTTGTGTGGGTTCTTCATACTTAGGGTGCTCAGGAGGCTGGGGGTGGGCAGAGGTGGACTTAGAGTGGGTATGGACGCTGCCTGGGCACTTGGTGCCTTCTTCCTCTGATTCATCCTGTCAGCCTTGAACGTGTGCCAGACCCAGCAAGCACATCGACATACGCACACATATGACGCGTGCGTGTCAAAAACCCTTAGAATGCTAGGTGAGTACATATCAGCGTGAAACACATGGATGTGTGCACCCAAACACAGAGTCTTCATTGAACACCTGCTGCCTTCAGGAGCTCACAGCCCAGTGTGGAAGGAGGTCAGAGAATTACATTCTTCAGTTTTCTCATGTCTACCCCAGAGAGCAGCCAGGCCAGACACCTGGGGAACAGAAAGGGGCCGATCTACTTCCACTCAGCTAGCCAGGCCAGGGCTCATGACAGACCCTCAGGCAGGCCAGCCACCTGAACATGAAGTTGGTTGAGGAGTTCAAAGCCCTTCTGGACCAGCTAATTGCTGCTGTGCAGAAAACTGGCCCAAGATCCCCAGATCCTCATGTTAAAAGTCTGCAACTTCAATTTTTAATGTGAAATGAATTTTCAAACTATCTGTTGACTCACCACTGCAGGCCAAACCCACTCTGTGCGATGAATCTAGACTGCAGGCCTCCTTGTGAGATTTAAAGTGGACCCTGCCTGGGGCCGGACCTGGGCAGCTGCTGTGGGTAATCCTCACCTCCTACCTCAAGGCTGGTCAGTCCCCTCTTCACCACCTGGCCACTAGGTGGCACTGTAACCCAGCGTCTTTCATCGGCAGACCAATCCTTTGTCCTGGAGTCCCCCCAACCCCAGCCCATTCAAGCAACCGCACAACCATGGACCACTCTGGGGACTTTTTGACTTTCTCTTTTCTCTTTTTCACTAAATCAAAAAGGTGTCATTAAGTCTAATTCATTCTGTCTTCAAATCAATACTGCCCAATAGAAATACAACCTGAGTCACATTTTTAATCAAAAATTTGCTATTAATATTAGGCATGCTGGGACAAGCAGATGGCGTAATGGTTATGTCGCTGGACTTCCACATGGCTGATCGTGGTTCAACTTCCAGACCTGGCAGCCTGAAACTCATGCTGGGCACGTGGGCGTGCATGGTCAAAATTCCAAGAGGAAAATGGAGGAGAAGGGATTGTGGCATGGCCATTTCCCCTGGGGTGTGATTTCTCACTTTCTGTCTCTGTCTCTCTCTGTCTCTCCGGTGAGAACACATGCTCTATAGCAAAAATCTCTTAAAAAAACAACAGGCATGCTAAAAAACAGAAAGAGCAAAAAGAAACATTAAATTAGCTTTAATGTTTCACTTAGCTCACTATGTCCAAAATATTATCATTTGAAAATGTAACGATTATAACAAGTGTGAATGAGTTATTTTGTTTTACTTTTGGGTACTGTTTTTCAAATCTGGTGTGTGTTTTAGCCTTATAGCACTTCTCGGCATGGACCAGCCACATTCTGAGTGTTCAGTAACCATGTGGGGCTCGAACCTACAGAAGTGGGTGGGACAGCTGCTAGCCTTGCAGAGGGCCTGTGTCTTTCTACCCAAGGGTCAGCTGCCAGGTTATAATCTGGGTTTCTGTCCACCTGGATACTGACTGAGGCCGAGGGGTCTCAGGGACCCGTCTTGCCTTCATGTTTACAAAGACATTAGCGTATTTCTAGAGAGTCTGGAGCTGGGGAGCCTCGCTCATTGTCCCGTCCCTGCTCCTGGCCTGGATGGGCAAGGGCCTCTCTGAGGACTGAGATGAGGAGGAGGTACCTCCCTGAGGCTTATGTTTTGTACATAACAGTGGGTTTCTTTTACTGAGCAAAACATTTTAATATAGTCAAATTGATCAAACCTGAAATTTGCCCCAAAGCCTCTCATGTTTTGGACATGCGTTTGCCCCAGGCATTCTTTCAGCCCCGCAGGCCCGCCTCAGGCCTGGCCCTGCATCTGGCTCTTCTCCGAGGCGCCCTTCCTTCCCTCTGACCAGTTCTCTCCCCGCCCAGCCACACCCGCTCCTCCCCTGCCTGTCCTGCCTGGGCCGGAAGCAGCACCGAGAGCCTGACACACAGGCAGGGCCATCCCTCACTCCCGTGGACGGTTTTGCTCCTGACCGGTCCCAGGGCCTGGACCAAGGATTGCTACAGGGCTGGGGTCAGGTTGAGATGGTGTCTCTTTCCATATCTGAACTTTGGTTTCTAACCTGTAGTGTGAAGGGGTTTGAACTCTACAAGCCCTGAGACCCCGTTCATTTTTCCATCCCACATCACACATGACCCTAAAGGTATTTTTTTTTTGTTTTTGTTTTTGTTTTGTTTGTTTGGAGAGGTTTTTGCTATAGGGTGCGTGCGCTCACCAGAAAGAGAGAGAGAGACAGAGAGACAGAAAGCGAGGAATCACCCACCCCCCCGGGGGGATGGCCACGCCGCAGTCCCTTCTCCTCCATTCTCCTCTCGGGATCTTGGTCACACACGCACACGTGCCCAGTGTGAGTTTAAGCCACTGGGTCTTAGACTCGAACCGCAGTAGACTACGTGGGAGTCCAGCGACATAGCCATTACGCCAGCTGCTGGTCCCTTGTTTTTGTTTTTTAAGGTTTTTGCCATAGGGTGTGTGCGCTCACCAGAGAGACAGACAGGAGAGAGAAAGTAAGAAATAACCCCCTGGGGGGGGGTGGTCATACCACAATCTCTTCTCCATTCTCCTCTTGGAATTTTGGACACGTACTCAATGTGCCCAGTGTGATTTTCAGGCTGCCAACTCTGAGATTTGAATTACAGTCAGCCATGTGGGAGTCCAGCACTTTTTTCTTTTCTTTTCTTTTTTTTTTTTTTTTTTAGAATTAGTTATTTAATTCCATTTGTTATTATTATTTTTTAATTTGACCAGAGAGAGCGAGAGAGAGAGAGAAAGGGAAAGCAAGCTGCCAGGTCTGGGACTCGAATCATGGTCAGCCATGTGAGAATCCATCATCTTTAACCACCATGCCACCTGTCAGCCCTGGGAGTCCCCCACTTTAACCACCACAGTACCTGCTGGTCCTGACCCTAAGGTTTTAAACTATTTCAAACAGCCCCCTCTAAACACACGCACACACACACACCTGCACGCGCACACACACACACGCACACACATGCACACACACACACACACACCTGCAACTGCTGGTTCCAGCTCACCCTCACAAAGCAAGGTAGGCAGTCAGGGATGCAGAAGGAGATGCAGACAGTGGGGCCGGAACAGAGGGAAGGACTCTTAGGGAGAGAGCTGCCGAGGGCAGGTGTCTGCCCGGGCTCCCCCCAGCGCACCTCTGCCTGCCCTGCAGCACCACAGAAAAGCTCCGGTGGCCCGAGGTGGGGCCAGCACTGCCCCTCTATATCCCCTCTTCCCCATGCCTTGGTAAGCTGCTTAGGAACCCCCTCAGAGGGTCCTGTTGGTCCAGGCAGGGCACTTCCCTCCTGGAGCCGGGAGTCAGGCTTTGGTCTGGACACCTCTAGGGATGGAGGGTCAGCTGGGATGTGATAAGCCCAGGCCCAGTGTTCCCAGCAGATGGGAGGAGATAGCCTGCTCTGGGCCTGCTCTGGTGGGAGGGGAGCAGAGGGCTCGGATCGCAGGGCAGCTGAGGACACACCCCTTTGTGACCCTCTTCATCTTACTCCCATCTAGAACCCCAGGCCAGAGGAGCAGGTCCTGGGGCTGCAATGGGAACCAGAGGTCAGCCCCCGTCCCTTTGGGCTGGGCTGGGCTGGGCAGAGCTGGGCTGGGCTGGGCTGGGCTGGGCTGGGCTGGGGCAGAGGCAGCTGCTGCGGGGTGGTTCTCTGGGGAGAGGAGAATTGAAGGGAAAAGCATCTCCGAGGCGAGCGGAGAGGGAGGGAGGCTGGGCGCGCACACACACGCGCACACACGGGCGTGCGCACACACACCGCTTCCCTGACTTGGCCTCAGCCTCACTTGGGAGAGGAGTGTTCTCTGCGCTCAGAGCTTTCTGTTGCTTCCCCGCCCATCGGTGCTGTCAGCAGCGCCAGCAAAGTTGGCCTCAAACTTGAAGGAGTGGAGGCTCCAGCTTTCTGGGAGATTCGCAAGGCCAGCAGGCAGGCCCCAGCCTCTGAACTCAGCGACCCTCCAGCCTGCTGGCCCTCGGTCGCCTGGGTGACACTCCTGCCCCTGACGTAGAGAGCTGAGGCTGGAGAATGGGGCGCTGAGGTTCCTCTGGACCCCCCGTCCCAGCCTGGAGCTGGAGCAGCCCACGGCCCAGGCCGACATGGCCAACCCTGTGCAGCCTCAGTTTCCTCCAGCGCAGGAGCCGGGCTCCACCTCACCTTTAGACCTGCCAGAGATGGAAAAGCTCCTGACAAAGGTAGAAGACAAGGAGGACAAGACCCTGAGTCTGTCTAAGTCCCTCTCTGGGGCTCTGGATCTGGAGAAGAATGGCCACAGCCTGCCTTTCAAGGTGATCTCCGAGGGGCGCCTGGAGGCCCCACCCACTCGGTCGCCCTCCCGGGCCAGCTCGAGGCGGGCATCCTCCATCGCCACCACCTCCTACGCCCAGGACCAGGAAGTCCCCAAAGACTACCTCATCCTTGCCATCACCTCTTGCTTCTGCCCGGTCTGGCCCCTCAACCTCATCCCACTCATCTTTTCCATCATGGTAAGTGCTGCTCTTTGTTCCGGGGGGGAGGGGCTGGTCCCCGGGTCAGCAGGCATCGAACACGCCACCCGGGGTGTAGGCTAGAAAGCTGGGGACCTGGTGGTCCTACGTCTCCTGGAGAGGGGGCCAGGGCCAGAGTTTCTGTCTCCCTCCCTGCCCCCCACCTCTGCCCCTGCTCCTGGGCATCTCCGCTTGTGCTACGCCCACCCCTGCTGGGGAGAAGGGCTCAGGGAGCCCCCTGGAGTGAAATCCCACGGGCAGGATAGCCACATTGGGGGGGGGCTTGTCCCACAGTCATCCCTGAGGGGGGCTGTGTACCAGCAGAGGTTGCAGCCAGGGGGGGTCCCACGGCCCTGAGTTCCCAGGAAGGGAGCCAGGCTTCCCCGGCCTCCTGGGCACTCCACCAGCCTTTGCTAGCTCTGGTTTCCAAGAACCAGTAGTGGCTTCCCTGCTGTGCCCGGAGGGCTCTGGGGCCAGCTCCCCGAGGGCACACGGGAAGGGGAGCTTGCCGGCAGGAGAGATTCTCAATGGAGCCCCCCGCCCTCAGCGTTTGCACCAGTGTTGGCATCCGTCTTCAGGACAGGGGAGGCCTGGGCCGCCAGTGAAACATTCGCGAGTCAGAGGGCACAGCCCTGGCCGAGGAGGGGCATCGTGGGCTCACCGTTACTTCCAGAGGGTTCAAGTAAATTGTCTTAGATCGGCCCCAAACCACTTGGGTAGAGTTACTTATTTAAGATCATGTAGAAAATGCTGGTATGTGCTGACAAGTGACTCTTGAGGCTGGAAAGGAGAGACTGTGTATGAGAGAGAGAGAGAGAGACAGAGAGAGGCAGAGAAGAGAGAAAAGGAGAGTCTGGGCATGGCAATGGCTTTCACGGTGAGGTTAGAGCAGGGGGAGCGCACTGCTGCCCAGGCCAGCCCAGGCCAGGTGGCTGGGCGGGGCCCCGCTGTCTGCTTGCACTGGAGCGGCTCCACGGCTGAGCCAGCGATCACCAAGCCCCGGGAGCTGTGGCCACGCTGGGCTGTCCTCTGAAAAAGCCCACGTTTCTGCAGACACCTCTGTCCACTTCAGTAAGGCCCGGCCTCCGGAGAAGCCTCCTTCAACCTCACCATCCAGTATCACCTCCTGGGACACCCGGGGGAGATGACAGCGTTCCCATGTCAGGGCACTTGCCCTGGGCTGGCGAGAGGTCTTCCCAGGCCCTCTCTGTGCTGCCTGGTGTGCTGGGGGACAGTGCCAGGCCCCAGGGGGCCGCTAGAGGCTCTGGGCAGGATCAGCTTCTTGGTTACAGGAACAGGCCCCGGGAGGGGAGACGGGCTTTGGGGAGGGAAACCACACAAAGGCTCAGGAGAAAATGGTTGCTAGACTCCTCTCCTGGCGGGGGTGGGCAGGGCAGGCTGGGTAGGAGTGGCCTTCGGCAAGGAGAACCTGGGCCCACGACTGAGTCCACCGAATGTACTTCTACATCTTTGCGAGGTTCTTGAGTCAGGCCTGGTGGCCACTGGGCTGGGCACAGGGAACACGGAGCTAAACCAGACGCCATCGCCAATTCCCGGGAGCCTCCGGTCCAGTGGGGAGAAACGTGTAAACAGGTCCTTACAATATATTGCAAGAGGCGCCCGTGCTAGACAAAACACGAGGTAACCGCGACAGCCTTGGGCGAGTCACTCCAACTGCTCTTCTCGGTATTCCCATCTGTGAAATAGGCATAACCATCAAGTCTCTACCCCCATGAAAACCACGGTCCACGGATGCGTAAGTCCCTTGTACAAAACGGCAGGGTATTTGCATATTACCTAAGCACATCCTCTTAAATGCTCTATTTATTTATTGAATTGTCAGAGGGCATTTGTGCAAGAGAGAGAGAGAATCTTGTATGTTTTCAAATCACTGGGGCCAGGATTCAAACTGGGGCCATGTGGGATGTGGCTTCCCTAACCATTAGCCAACCAGGTCGCCCCTCCTACATACTTTAAATACTCTTTAGATTACTTGTAACTAACACAACGTAAATACTAAGTAAATAGTAGTTCTATTCAATTGCTGAGGGAATAATGATAAGAAAAGTCTGACATGTTCAGAATTAAAAAAATAATAATTATTTAATTTTATTTATTTTTATTATTATTTAATTTGACCAGAGAGAGACAGAGAAAGAGAGAGAGCAGGAGGGAGGAAAGTGAGAAAACAAGACACCAGCTCTGGGACTTAAACCACGGTCCGTCCTGTGGGAGTCCAGCACCTTAACCACCATGCCACTTGCTAGCCCCACAGAATTTTTTTTGTTTTTGGTTTCTGTTGTAGGGCTTGTGTCCTCACTGGAAAGAGAGAGAGAGAGAGAGAGAGAGAGAGAGAGAGAGAGAGAGAGAGAGAGGGAGAGAGAGAGAGAAATTAACCCCTGGCCACGCCACAATCCCTTTTCCTCCATTCTCCCCTCAGGATTTTGGGGCACACGTGATACACACCTGCCTGGTGTATTTCTCAAGCCACTGGGTCTGGGACTCAAGCCACACAGTTGGCCATGGGGGATCCAACCACCTTAACCTCCCCGCCACTGGCTAGCCCATGTTCAGAATTTTTAAAAAATATTTTCTGTCTGTGGTGGGTTGAATCCATAAATGCAGAACCCATAGATTGTTCTATGTCCATTTTGTAGATGAAGAAACTGAGGCCAATGGGACCAGCAGTTAGTGTAATGGCTATGTCGCTGGACTCCCACGTAGTCGACTGTGGTTCGAGTCCCGGACCTGGTGGCTTAAACTCACGCCGGGCGCGTGTGCGTGCGTGCCCAAGATCCCGAGAGGAGAATGGAGGAGAAGGGATTGCGGCGTGACCATCCCCCCTGGGGGGTGATTTCTTGCTTTCTGTCTCTATGTCTCTCTCTGTCTGTCTGGCGAGCGCACGCGCCCTATAGCAAAAACCTCTCCAAAAAAAGAAAAAAAAAAAAAAGAAAGAAAGAAACTGAGGCCAAGGAAGGAAGTGGTGTGGCCAAGAGCAGAAACAGCCAGGCGCACACCCAGATCTACCTGACACCTGTTCACACCGTTGCCAGCTCAGGGCCCACTGCCTGGGGTCTAACGCCCCCTTGTTGACAGGAACCCTGCTGGAGGGAGGGACACGACCTTTTCTTAGCCTGACCTGGAAGTAAAATCTGGCCACCACAGGAAGCTCGCAGGAGGCTGTGGTGCTGAGCAGGTCTGGGTTTGGTCGCCTGTGGTCACAGTTTCTCAGGAAGAGCCCGGTACATCAACTCGGTCACTGTAGGCCCCTGTCAGAGCCACAGCGGGTAGGATGCTGGCCCACTGGTCTCCTGAGGGAGCGAGGGGCGTGGGAGGAGAGCGGGGCAGAGGACGAGGGGAGGAAGCAGAAATCTACCCCCTGCACAAATGTCCCAAAGGCCTGGCTTCCTTGGGAGTGACACATCGTCCTTGTTCCCAGAGCTGGGGCGGCGGGGGAGGGGGCCCTTGGAGAGGACGCAGCTTTGGCGTCCATCCAGCAGCCTACTCCCAGCTGTGTGGCGGGGGGTGAGGCACGTCTGTGGCTTGGTGAGGCCTGGATCGCCCCTTCTCTGGGTCGTGCCCACAATGTGAGGAGCACCACGGAGACCGGTGGCTTCAGCAGTCCCCGCGTTGGTGAGCTGACCATTGATGTGTTGTAGGCCCAGCCCACTGGGTCACGCTCATTCCTCCATGCACTTGTCCACTCAGCAGGGCTGAGGCCAGCCGGCGCCCAGAGAGGTGCCTTCCAACACTGACAGCCTTGAGACCGCCCCTAAGCACGCTGCTGCCCTGATTCCTCTCCACCACCGCCACCATTGCCACCACACCCTCCTGCTCCAGCCACCGAGGGCTTGACACAAAGAAGGGCATTCCAAGACAATGACTTTGGAGCTGAGAGTCACCAACGGGCGTGGAGGGGCACGCCTCTCGCCTAGACCTGCCAGGTGTTCGCATCCACGGGACTCCCAGCCGCTGGCCCTGGCGCATCTGTCAGTGCTCAGATCTGGGGCGTGGCCTGAGCTCTGTGGCCGGAGAACGCTCGTTCTGGAGCAGCTCTGCTGCCACCCTCTGTGGGTTCAGCCTCTGCTGTCTCTCCCCGGAGCCTGCCCCCACCCGCCTCAGACTCCCCCCAGGGTCTCTCCTCACTGGTCTATGAGCCTTATTCCCCCCCAGCACTCCCGAAGCCACTGCCATTACAATGATGATTAGGTTAGTCGTGGCCGCCGCTACTGCACTTCCTGTGATGGCGCCTTCAGCTGGAGTCATGTTGTTTATGAGGAGAGGATGCCATTGGGCGGGGATGAGGGAGCAGTGGATACCTTATACATAAAGCGAGACAACAGGTTGGGCCAGCAGGTGGCGTGGTGGTTAAGGTGCTGGATCCCTCATAACTGACTGCAGTTCAAGCCCCAGACTCAGCAGCTTGGAGAAAAAAAAAAAAAAAAAAAAAAAAAACACCAAGCGCAAGTGCATGTTTGCCCCAAATCCTGAGAGGAGAATGGAGGAGAAGGGATTGTGGCGTGACCATCCTCCCTGGGGGGTGATTTCTCACTTTCTCTCTCTCCATCAAGTGCACAGGTCCTATGGCAAAAATACCTAAGAGACAGAGGAGAGAGAGGAAGAGAGAGAAAACATGTCTCCTTCCGTCCCTGTGGTCAAGGGTTTGATTCTTCATTTGGGAATTAGTTGGGGGGGGGGGAGGACTTCACAAATGACTGCCAGCTCGGGGTGAGGGACTTCTCGATGGACAACCTGTGAGGTCGGGTGTATTCTCCTCCTACAGGTGAGGGGGATGGACTCAGAGAGGTTATGCAGTTGGCCTGAGGCCACACAGCGAGCCAGAGGCAAGGCCAGGGTCCAAAGCCAGGGTGGGGCACTCCCACGCCTGTACTCTGTGGCTTTACGTGGCTGCACAGGACGAGAGATGGTGCCACTCGCTTCTCGATCAGGGCCCTCCATGCTGAGAAGGGATTTGCAGGAAAACCGGCCGCTCACTTCCGTCATGGCCCTCCACTCCAAGAAGGCACTTGCAGGGTGGCTGGCCACAGTGAGGGGACCAGTCTCCTTTTTCTTTTCTTTTCTTTCTTTTTTTTTTTTTTTAATCAGTTTTTGCCATAGGCATGTGTGCTTGCCGGAGAGAGACAGACAGAGACAGAGAGAGGGAACATGAGAAATCACCCCTTAGGGAGATGGTCATACTGCAACCCTACCTCCTCTACTCTCCACTCGGGATACTGGACACAAACACACATGTATCTGGTGTGATATTTAAGCCACTGGGTCAAACTCAAACCACGGTCAGCCCAGTGGGGCGACGT
Organism: Tupaia tana; assembly: GCA_026018925.1. Classification (NCBI taxonomy): domain Eukaryota; kingdom Metazoa; phylum Chordata; class Mammalia; order Scandentia; family Tupaiidae; genus Tupaia; species Tupaia tana. Next base: position 20,867,630 of record JAKSZU010000011.1, read on the forward strand.
CACCCCATCACACCACCTGCTGGCCCCCTCGGAGGCCACTCTTAGAGGAGGCAGCTGTTTCTCCGCTGTTTCACAGATCAGAAAACCGAGAGTTACAGGATGATTGTGACGCTTTCACGGGCTACTATGTAAAAAGCGCCCCACACAACGAAGCAGCCCCGAAAGACCCGCCCTGTTCCATCTGGTCAGCCCCAAAGCATCTCCTTCGATGGTGTCTCTCAGGCTCCAAGGAACGCATGGGACTGAGATGCACTGTGGGTGAAGGACACAGCTTACACAACGAACAGGAGTTTCCCCCTCTCCGCCCTCCGCCTTCCTCGTACCACCTCTCCTGAGCAGGCGCGCGGCACGTGTTTCTCTCCATGGTCCTGAATCGTTTCACGCGCCGCTAGTGCTCTGGGAAGTGGGGCTGGGACTCCGGATCCTGCTCTTCTATCCCTGCATGGCATGCTTAGAGCCGAAGAGCCCCTCGAGAAAGAGTCGCGGCAGTCCCAGGGTGTCAAAGCCAAAGTTCCTAGGGAGGCTGAAGCCTTTCTATGCCCCCCAGTGCTGTCCGGGCACCGAAGGCCCGAGTCAGGCGACGTGGCAGCCATACGCGGAGCTGGAGGTGGCATCTGCGAGTGGAGGGCCACAACCCTGAGGCTGGGAGCTTTCCAGTGGGACCAGCTGCCCTCATTTCTTTCAGGATCTTCCGTGAACGTTGACATATGTTGGCTGACGTCGCCGGTTGTAAAACAGACACTCCTCTCGTTCTTCTCCCTCCTTTGATTCTTTTCTTCCTCAAACATTTAACGAGGACATGCCGGGGCCTGTGTGTTAGCGGTGAAGACGGAAGCTGCATGGCCCCTGCCCTCACGGGGCTTACGGTGTAGAGGAGGCTGCGACACAGTCACACAGACAATGACACGGGCTGGAAGGGGAGGCGTGCTGTGAGACCCATTGGGAGAGGCTGGTTAATTTCTTCTGGGAATGCAGGAAGGCTTTACGAGAGGAGGTTCTCGAAGCACGGGCAGGAGCTATCATGGTGAAAACATGGTGAGAGGAAGACACTACAGCAGACAGGCCAGCCTGTGCGAGGCACCGAGGTATCACACTGCTTCCCTTTTATGGGGAGTCAGGTGACCAGGCTTGGATTTCAAAGCCCTCGCCTTGGCTGGAGTAGTGAGGAGAGGCTGGAGGTGCAAAGCTGGGACAGAGAGGAGGAAGCCGATGAAATTTCCGGATGAGACAAACCAGGGCTAGGGTGGTGGAGCTGGGCTGCAGCAGATCAGGAACCCATACCTGATTACACTGCGGCTGGGAGGCATCAAGAAGAAGGTCCATGAGGGAAAATGCAAGAATTCACTCCCAGAAACGAGAGCCTTAGGAAACGGCCCACCATGAGGCTTGGGTGTTCCTAGACACCTGGAAAGTACCCCAATTACGTCCTCTCCCACGCTCCACTTGATCTGTATCAAAGCCTTCCTAACTTCTCAGATCTAAACTCTTCTAATTCTTACTTAACTCAAGTCATTAAAGCCGCCTGCTCCCAACTGCATCTCTCTAACCCACACTCCATGCTGGACTTGGATCATTCCCCACATGCAGATCCGGTTATGTCCCCACTTAAGAATCTTCATGGGCTCCCAATGCCTCTGTTGTATGACACCGGTCCTTCCTGAGCTGGCCTTTCCCCACCTTCCAGCTGTTTCTCTTAGCACGCAGACGTGGTGCGCTCTGCTCTGGCTCCACCTCTTTGGCAGACTGTAACAAGCTCGGTTCCACAGCAGTGAGGAGGGTAGACGCTCATGAACGCCAAGCTTTCAGCAGCGTCACTGTACACGAGGTAGATGTCCAAACAACGGCAGGGTTTATTATGATTCCAGCATAAGCGCAGGCATCTTGGTGGGCTTCACAGGAGAGGTGGCATGGGAACCACCCCTTAAAGGGAGGAAAGGATTGGGAACGCGGGCAGGTGAAATAGCACAAGCAGAAGCATAGGGAGGGCCGGCTTACCCTGGGCCCACAGGCTGTGGGGAACAGCAGGGGGTAGAAACAGGAAATGCAAAGCTGACCCGAGGTTGGACTTTGTTCTGTGGACAGTGGGGAGCCATGGAAGATACTGAGTGGGAATGATGGCCTCAACCACCACCATCTCATTGAACTTTCACCATCCTGCTGTCCTCTGACCCCAAACTACAGGCAGAGGGATAGTCTGGAAACCCGCATCCGAGCAGGTCACTCCTCCGCCCTGCATCTTTCAAGGGCTCCCACTGCTTCTGGGCTGAGGACCAGCCTCCTTCTGTGTGGGTAAAATCCTGCGTGGCCAGCCTGGCCCAGTTCTTCTGTCTCCCCCCTCCCCCTGTCATCCCCAGCTTCAGTCAACAATTACTTATTGAACATTTACACATTTGCCATGCCCGGCCTTTGCATATGGTGTTCTCTCTGCCTAAAATACTCTTCTTTCTTTTGGAAAAAGAATCTCTTAGGACCAGCAGATGGTGTAATGGTTACATCGCTGGACTTCCACATAGTCTACTGCGGTTCAAGTCCCGGACCTGGTAGCTTTTGGGCACACAAGCAGGGTGCATGTGCATGTGTGCCCAACATCCTGAGAGGAGAATGGAGGAGAAGGGATTGCGGGATGGCCATCCTCCCTGGGGAGTGATTTCTTGTTGTCTCTGTCCTTCCAGCGAGTGTACACGCCCTATGGCAAAAGCCTCTCTTTTTTTAAAAAAAGAAGAATCTAATTAGCTTACTTCCCATGTAGTCCTTTACAAAACTCACGCCGGGCACGTCATGCGTGCCCAAGATCCCGATGGAGGAGAAGGGATGTCCTCCCCCCTGGGGAGTGATTTCTCGCTTTCTGTCTCTATGTCTCTCTCTCTCTCTGTCTGGCGAGAATAGTCTTCCTTACTTGTCCTTTACATCTCAATATAAATGTCCTTCCTCCAATAAGTCTTCCCTGACTCTCCTGGTATAAGCTCTCACAGTGCTTCTGCTTTGTGACAGCACTCACAGTTGCATGCGATTGTATCTTCATTTGTGTGATCAAAAGGAGACTAGCAGGCCATGAGTTCCCTGAACATAGGAAGGGGGCTCTCGTCCACTGCTGCACCCTCGGGGCCTAGCACAGTGAGACCAGCAGGCCATGAGTTCCCTGAACATAGGAAGGGGGCTCTCGTTCACTGCTGCACCCTCGGGGCCTAGCACAGTGAGACCAGCAGGCCATGAGTTCCCTGAACATAGGAAGGGGGCTCTCGTCCACTGCTATGGGGCCTAGTAAGACCAGGGCCATGATTTCCTGAGAAGCGACTGCTGCAGAGCACAGAGATATCTGTGGTGTGGGGAATAGAGCGAAGGCAGAGCTTGCTCTTCAGGAAGTGGTTGCTATGGCTTGGGTGAAAAGTGGCCCTTGGAAATAGGCAGGTATGAGACAGAGAGGAGGGCAGTAATAGAATGGAGCAGGAGAGGGGGCCAGCAGGTGGTGTGGTGGTTAAAGGTGCTGGACTCCCACATGGCTGACCGTGGTTCAGGTCCTGGATCTAGCGGCTTGTTTTCTCACTTTCCCTCTCTCTTTCTCTGTCTCTCTCTGATAAAAAAAAAAAAAAAAAAAAAAAAAAAAAAAAAAAAAAAAAAAAAAAAAAAAAAAAAAAGGAAGATAATAAATAAATAAAGTTAAATAAATTTTAAAAAAGAACTGAGCAGGAGAGGAAACTAATGGGCAGGGTGGGACAGGAGGGGAGTTGGCACTGAGAGGGAGGGACCCAGGCGGTTGCCGATAACTAGGTGTGGCATGTTGGAGGAGACGCCGGGCAAGGAGCAGATTGAGTCTGATGTCACGCTGTCCTGGAAGGAGCATGAGACAGAAGCTAGGGCTGGGATCAGCATGGGGGTTAGAACCCTGAGAGGAGTGGGCCAGCAGGTATGTGGAGGGTAAGGTGGCTGGGTCCCACATGGCTGGCTATGTAGTTTGAGTTCTAGATCCCACAGCTTGAAAAACATGCCAGGTGTATGTGCACGTGTGCCCAAAATCCTGGGAGAAGAATAGAGGAGAAGGGATTGCCATATGGACATACCCCCAGGGGGTGATTTCTTACTTTTCTATTTATGTCTGGTGAGTGCACGTCTTACAGCAAACAAACAAACAAACAAAAATTTGAGAGGAGAAGGGTACAGGATCTGGGCATAGAGGCACGCATTTAAAGATAATGGGGAGAGGAAGGTCACTACTTTGAACCTCAGCTCCTTCATTAAGAAAATGGGGGTGACACTGCCAACCTTCTAGGATGGTCCTGAGCTAAATCAGATAATTTAGGGACAGCCCTTAGCAAGCTGCATGGCACAAAGCCGGGCCTCAGTAAACGTCATCCTCACCAAGGGCCTTACCTACATGTCCACGCTGAACTCAGGGGTCTCAAATCACCAGAGAATGAAGTAACCCAAGGCCTGGCCTGAGGCCTTGAAGTGATCACACTGCTAGTGAACTCTGCCTTCACCTGTTCCCTGCGAGGCTGGGGCAAGTTCAATACGGAGAAAGGGAGTCCTAGGGTCGGAGGAACCTGGAGGTCACAGGGCTGGTTCTAGCCAGCAGGGGGACCCCTGGGCTGTCATAGGCAGGCGCGTGAGGTCATCCGTGGAGATGTCGGGAGGGACACAGAGAGAAAGAGAAGGAAAGTACCTCCTACCTGATCACCCCCAGAATCCTTCCTATTGAATTTTCCCTCTCCACTGACCTTCTTCAAGTTAATGAGGTCTGAGACAGATAGCGGACTGAGAACAGGGCTACAGGGGGCTTTGCCCCAGCCCCAGCCTGCCCAAGCAATCCAAGGCCGTTCTCAGCAATCCGGGAAGTGGGCTTAGTTGAACCAGGAAGTGGTTTTGGGAGGGAGGACAGTGCCTTCTTTTTCCTTTCATGGCACGAGGAGGGCTCACAGAGGAAAGGGGGCCAGTGTGTCAGCTGTTGATGAAGCCACAGGGGCTGCCTTCGGATCCCAGCGCAGCTGCAGGATTGAGCCTGGGGCTGGGTCTGGCAGAGCTGGCCTGTCTGCTCCTGCCAGCCCACTGGACTAGACCTGGCCTGCTCTCCTAGGCCCTCAGTCTCCGCCAAACCACTTACCACTGCCTCCCGTCCCGTCAGTGTCCTGAGAGGGGGTGCCTTGCATTGCTGGTTCTATTTCCAGCTGTCGCTAACCAGTGAGGGGCAGGCTTGGTTAAGAGTCTCTGGCTAGGGCCCCTGCAGGACTGCCAGTGCCCGCGAGGCTGATGAACACCCTCCTGAGGTCTCTGCTATCCTCTCTCCACAGTCTCGCAGTAGCGTGCAACAGGGGGACCTGGATGGGGCCCGGAGGCTGGGCCGCCTGGCCCGGCTGCTCAGCATCACCTTCATCGTCATGGGGATCGTCATCATCATCGTGGCCGTGACCGTCAACTTCACAGGTGGGGCACAGCTGCTTGCAGCAGAGGGACCCGGCGTGCTCGGTGTGAGCCCTGCCCCAGGGTGTAACCTGGCCCCCGGGGCAGGCGCGGTGGGTGAGCGGAGGGGTAAGAGCCTGTGGGGTCCTCAGCCTAACTTCCTACTCCAGAAAAGCGAGCCCATCCCCAGCAGTGACCAGCTGAGTGGAGGTCAGTTCTCTGCCTTGCCTCAGGCTTGGAGAGGGATCAATGAAAAGAGAAAATCTACCACCTGAGGGGTCAGAGGCCACAAGCTCCAGGCTCAGCTCTGATGGCCCTAGGACTGAGCGGTGTCCTGTCTCACTGAGCAGCAGTGAGTTCACTCATGAAGGGGCAGCAAGCCGCTGCCGGCAGAGGCCGCGGTGAGCATCTCCTGAGATACTGGAGGTGCCTATGCTTGGCCAACTGTGAGTGACAGGCATGCCTGCTGGGACAGCCAGTGTATACCGGAAGCAAACAGTGCAGAGGGAGGGAGACAGGAAGTGGCACTTTCGTGAGCACCCAAAGGTGACCCAGTGATGTAATCCAAGCATGAGAGCCATTGGCTGCTCATAAAGCTCATGCGGCCTGGTGGTTTGGGGGCTGAACTGCTCCCCACACTCACACACTTACAGGGGAGCCCCAAGCACCCATGCCAGAGAGCCATCTAAGCTTTCCCCCTTAAAGATTTAGCTGCTCAGCATGCGCCCTGGGAACCGCAGCAGGGGATCACCTCTGACTGTCAGAAATGCAGAATCTCAGGCCCCACCCCAGACCCAATGAACTGGAATCTTCCATTTTTGTTTGTTTGCTTGTTTGTTTTAGATCTTTGTCATAGGGTGTATGCCCTTACCAGAAAGAGACAGAGAGGGGGAAAGTGAGAAATCATCCCCCCCAGGGGGATGACCATGCTGAAATCCCTTCTCCTCTCATTTCCTCTTGGGATTTTGGACACACGCACATGTGCCCGGCATGTTTTTCGTCACTGGGGTCCAGGACTTGAACTGTGGAGTCAGCTATGTGGGACCCAACGCTTTAACCACCATGCCACCTGGTGGCCCTGGAATCTACATTTTAGTCCAGTCATTAAAGTTTGGGAAGACTGGCTCAGCCACCTGGGCAGAGGCAGTAAGGTGCCACGGTGTGATACTGAAGCCACATGGGAGGTTTAGGTTTGAGTCTCGGGTCAACCTGAACACACTGGATGTGCCCATGTGCACTGGTGATCCAGGCTGGGGGGACCAAAGGTACCTGTCTGTCTGTCTCTCTTAAGAAATAAACTCTCGGGAACCGGCAGTTAGAGTAATAGCTATGTCGCTGGACTCCCATGTAGTCGATCGCGGTTCGCGTCCTGGACCTGGTGGCTTAAAACTCATGCCGGGCGCGTGTGCGTGCGTGCCCAAGATCCCAAGAGGAGAATGGAGGAGAAGGGATTGCGGCGTGACCATCCCCTCTGGGGGGTGATTTCTCGCTTTCTGTCTCTAATGTCTCTGTCTGTCTGGCGAGCGCACGCGCCCTATAGCGAAAACCTCTCCAAAAAAAAAAAAAAAAGAAAGAAAGAAACTCTCAAATAAGTTTTGGAGGCGTTGCTCTGGCGTGTGGAGTGCTCAACTCAAGGAAGAAAGCCAAAATTCAGCTATGGCGCCATGAGCAACTTCGTCCACTTAGGAGAGGGATGCACTGGGGTCTATAATAGCCCACCTGGGTTCGCACCAGGTCCTCCACTTTCTGGCTGTGTGGATTGAAGTGTATTCCAAGAGTTCTCTGGGCCTTAGCTTCCTCCATTCAAGCAGAGTCTGACCGACATGCAGGTGTGTGAGAGGCAGGCCAACGAGCCCAGAGCCCTAGCCGTGTCTCCTTACGACGCCTCCGCGTCCTCCATCCTACCGTCGCCTGCCATTTTAGCCAGGACTCCTTTTATGGCAAGTGGCAACTCTGAGCTCAAACTGGGAAACAGAGTTTGTTGGCTTTCACTAGAGATTTCAAGTACAGATTGTTATTTTTTTTAAAAAAAATATTTCTTTTTTGATGAGAAAGAGAGAGAGAGAGAAAGAGAGAGACAGCACCCCACCAGGGTCTTGATGCCATGATCTACCCCAACCCCAGCCTTCGGCCAGGCCCATATCATGGACAAGTGTGTGTCCAGCATACTCAGGGAAGTCTCTGGACTTGAACTGTAGACTTTCCCATGTGCAATTGCCTTGCAGAGTATCATGTTCTACCTGCTGCAGCACCACCTGGCCTAGGACTGCTCTATCTTTTTTTTAAATTATTAATTAATTTCTTTTTCTTTTTTTTAACATTAATATGCTATATATCATTACAGTATACAAAATGAATTTTCCATCCAAAATACATTGTCTGTTGGCTCAATCAAGCACATCAACATACGTGTTATCAACAAACAATTTTCTATTTCTTATGTCTTGTTTTTTTTTTTTTTTTTTTTTTTTCCATCCTTGATTCCCTATCCCTAACCCTCTGCTCTGTCCAACCCTCCTCCCATTGTCTCTGGTATCCATGATTGCTTTCTATGCCTTCCCCCCCACCCCATTTAATTGATTTGCTAATGAACTTAATTTGTCTAAATATTTGCAATAGCAAGCACAGCTGATATATACATACACAAGAACCCATGTCTGACTTTAGGCATAAACCTCAGTGAGTAGAATGAACATACTATAAAATAGTACCTAGCTGGGGCTATATAGCTTACTGTGGTCATCAAATACACAGTTTTTTCTTTAAATTTTGGTAACAGTTTTAGTATTTTTTTTTTCTGAAAAATTTTTTTTAAAATTTACATTCATTCCCTGAGCATCATCACAACATACTAAATGTGGTTTCCCCTCTAGAGTAAACTGCATAGTGGCTTAATCATGCATGTTATCATCCATAAAATTCCATTACTACTTTCATATATATATGTATTTTTTTACCCCATGTCTGACCCTCTGCCCTATTCCACTCTCTTATTACTCTATCTCTGCTGTTTACAGTTGTCTTCAATTCCTTTTCCCCCAACATTTTGTTGACCACACAATATCATAAGTAATCTAACCACTTTCAATAGCAAGTTCAGCTGGTGGTTTCAAGAAAGGCAGTTTTGAACTGGTAAGGATATTTCCTTGAAACTTGAGGCCTAGAAACAGGTTAGTATTTTGTTCAAATAGTAGGTACATGAATCTATTGACAACTCAAGACAGGATAAAAATCCTTAAAACCAGACAACAAAGCTTAGAAGAAGAGCAGCAATATCTTAGTCAAGTCACAACATGCTGTTTCATCAGTTCAGACTCATGTACTTAATCTTTCTTCTGTTACTGTTGAGGTATGATCTTCCAGATTGAACTCTGGGATATAATACTCAACTCCAGACTTTGTCCCTCCAATTAAGTTGCCCATTTTCTTAGTTTTTGAACTCTTATTTCTGTGTGTCTGCATTTAATTTTACTGACATAGCACTCCCTAAGAACTTCTTGGAGATCTGGTCTGGTGCTGGTAAATTCTTTCAGGTTTTGTTTATCTGGGAAAGTTCGTGTCTTTTCTTCCCAAATGAACAATAACCTTGCTGGGTACAGAATTCTCGGTTGAAATTGCTTTTCCCTTAATACTTTGAATATATTTTCCCATTCTTTCCTCACTCGCATTGTTTCCGATGAGAGGTCTGCCGTTAGTCTGATGGGATACCCTTTGTAGGTAACTTGCCTTTTTTCTCTTGCCAATCTTAGTATCTTGTCTTTGTCTGTGGTTTTGGTCAATCTGGCTATAATGTGTCTTGGAGAAGATCTTCTTGGGTTGATTCTATTTGGGGTCCTCTGTATTTCTTGGGACTGAATCTTTGAGTGCCTCTCCAGGTTTGGAAAGTTTTCTTGCAGGATTTCATGGAATAGATTATCAATGCCCTTATGAGTCTCTTCACCCTCTGGGATGCCTATTATCCGGATGTTTGAACGTTTAATTGTATCTAGTACTTCTCGCATATTATTCTCAAATTTTTGGGCCATTTTCTCAGTCTCCATGGTGGATTTTTCTAGGCCAGCCATTTTCTCTTCTACATTTGAGATTCTATTTTCTGTATGATCTAGTCTGCTTTTAATACTTTCAAGGGAGATTTTGACTTCTTGTATTATAGCCTTCATCTCTAACAGTTCCATCTGATTCTTTTGTAAAGTGTGAAATTCCTCTTTTAGATCTTGCATGAATTTCCTCACCTCCTGGAACTCTTCAACTCCTTTCTCCTTCCTCTTCAGCAGTTCCTTGTCTCTCTTCTCTTCTATCTCTGTTAGCTTTGCCATTATGAATGTTCTGAATTCTTTATCAGACATTTCCATGATTTCCATCGAACTATGTGTGGATGAAGAGGAGCTATCCTTTCCCCTTGTGGGAGAAGTATTTTCCTGCTTCCCCATATTTCTTGTAGTCCTGCAGCAATTTCTAGTCATCTGGTGGATGGTTGGTTTCTTTCCAAACTTGGAAGTTCAATCATGTGAGTTTTGTATGCCGGAGGCCCAGTTATCAGTGGGACATCTTCCTTTCTCCCAAAATGGCTAGATTGCAGGAGCCATGGAGCTGTCTGTCTCTTGAAGAAGGGCTGTTCTGTTTCCTTCTTCCTCTCCACGGAGTTGGAGTCTGGAGCTGGGGAGACTGGAAGTGGGGTGGGGGTCAGAGATGACCCTCCCTCAGAGTCCCTTGCTGACCAGAGGCTTCTCGTTGGACCTGGTGCCTGCAGCCTGGAAGGACAGTCAGAGGCTTCTAGTTGGACCTGGTGCCTGCGGCCTGGAAGGACAGTCTGTGAAGAGGAGGACTGCTCTATCTTTAGGCATGGCTGTATCCGGGTGCTTAAGAGATGTTACAGAGATCTGTCCCACTCTTGTCCTGCTTTCCACTGTGTTGACTTCATCCCTAGGCGGGATTTCTCCTTACGATGGAAAGTTGACAAACAGCAGCTCTTACGGTAGCCCTAGTAGTGGCACACATTTCAATCAGTCCAGTAACTAAACAAACAAATAAACAAGGTGCCTCTTTCAACTATTATTGCAAGTCCCTGGACTGACTCTGATTGGCTCAGTTAGGGTCACATGCTTTTCTCCAAACCAATCACTGAAGTTGTGGTTCTCTCATTGGCAGGAGTTCAGTTGCACCCAGAGCCTTATATTAGTCCACTATTATATTACCAACAGAAATATCTGAAAGTGGATGATTCACAAGAATAGAGGTTTATTTGGCTCATGGTTTGGGGGTCCAGGTCTAAGAATCAGCTTCAGATGAAGCTACCACATGGCAGAGGGCAGGATCTTGACTGGCTGTCCATAAACTTCTGCCTGCTCTGGTCTCCTTTCTCCTCTTATAAACCCACCAGAAGTCAGTCACAGGCCCTGATGACTTTATCACACCCAAAGGCCCCAACCCGGGGCCCCATGAAGGGACTGAACCTTTATGATACAAGTCCCAACACATGCCTGTTTGCGGAACATCCAAACGAAAGCAAGTTGCAAACCAAAGAGGTCCCAGTGCTGTACCCTGTCCCTGTTACCATTTTCCACTAAGAAAGAAAACCCCAAACCCTCAAGTCAGGGACTTGAAGACCCAGTATTCTAAGCTCTGTTCTACGGTAACTGTTCTTTATTTTACAGTTCCGAAGAACTAAAACGAACCAGGGAGTCATGTAGCAGAGGCCAGCCCTGGCCAGCTGGAGAGCTCTGAACCTGCACATCCACACAGCATGGGGGGACAGGATGGGGACTGTCAAGGGCCTACCTGTCCCCAAGTTCCAAAAGCACAAATTCAGAAGGAAACCCTCATTGTCAGCCCACATCAGATGGGGAAGTCTGGAGGAAGGAGAAAGGAAGGAAGGGGAGAAGGAAATGAAACCTACTGAGAAGCCGACGCGAAACGCGGTTTAATCTCATGGACGCCTCCAGGCATTCTCACCCCGGTTCTCTGGCTTGTTTCTCATCCCCACAATTTCCTGGGATCTACCAAGCAGCATAAACTGCCAGAAACGAAGAAAACTAGCCTCACGACAAGACGAACTGCGGTGGGGAGGAAGCAGCACAGTCCCTTCGTGTCTGTGAACCTGAAGCAAAGACGGGGGACCTCATCTTTTGTATTTTCCTTGAGGGGAGAACCTGTTTGCATGCTTTGTGCCACATGCCTGCTGAAACCCAGCCAGTGCCCTGAGCTCAGAGGCAGGGCTGCCACTCCGCACACGTCCTGGACCCCCTCGGGCACAGGGGGTGTGCAGCTGTCCTGGGAGGAGGCACCGGCACACTCTGATTGTCCCTTGCAAGGTAGAGGGCCGAGAGGAAGTTGCTGAAGACAGGGACAGGGACAGCATGACCTTTGGGTCTCTTCCCAAACTTGGCAGCCCTGGAAGCCTCCCTGCATGGACTCTGGGCCCAGCGTGTCTTCCAGGCTGCCTCTTGTTTCTACCTGTGCTGTGGCCTGTGGCACTGTGAGAACTCCTGGGGCCTGACTTGGCCAAGGTCAGCCGGGGAGGAGCTATGGCCTCCTTGGTGGTCTGGGACCCACGTTTACGTCCCCAGGCAGGGTGGCTTCAGGGACCCCGGAGTGGTGCAGGGGGGGCATGGCCTCTGGCTTCCAGCCAGCCCCATCTGATGCCCTGTGCATGGTCACATGCCCTGGGCCTTCAGATACGGCAATGGCTTTCCTGGAGGAGGCGTTGGCACCACCCCTGGGGAGACTTCCCATGGACTTCGAGGCTGTTGGGGTGTTTATGCTGCCTGCAGGGGAATGGCTGGAGAATTCTGGCGAAGGTAATTGTTTCCTGGGTCCAGGAGGGTTGGTTGGAAGGTCCAGTGTCGGGGAGAGGAGGCCCAGGCTTGGGAGTACACTTGCGTGCCTGGAGGCAGAGCCAGCCGCCGTGGTCTCTGTGCCTTAGACCTAATGGGGCGCCCGGAAGGAGGGGGGCAGGCTAACTTCCTCCCAGGTTTCAGGCCTGCGATTCTCCCCTGCCTTCTCCCCAGAACGTGCCCTGCCCACTGGGGCCTCTCCTGCTCCTGCCTCCCCACCTGCTTCAGCTCCCGGGCCCTGGAGAGCGAGGCCCCAGACTTTCCTGCCCTAGGAGGCCGTGCCCAGCAGCCGGGGCTACTGCATTTGTTAGAAGGGCACGTTCCCAGACACAGCCAGACTGGTCAAGGCTGGCAAAGCCCATTTCTCCTGCACCCCCCAGGACCCTCGCGCCTCCTCTGCAGGGCCTTGCCATCCCTCACCCCCACCCCAGGCTCTGGGGCAGAGCAGATAGCAGAGGCTCTGTGGACAGAGGGGCGCAGTGTCCTGTGTGGAGCTGCAGCCCTGAACCTCAGGCAGGGGCCTGTGAGCACTTGGAGGGCCAGGCTGCAGGGGCCAGGGCTCCCGGGGTGATCCCTTGGGGGCTGGTGTGCCCATATCAGTCCCCACCCGGGAGTAAGCTCCGATCTCTCCCTTTAAGCAGGAACTGGCTGAGTTTGCTTTTGAGGCCAAAACAGAGATGCCTCTGTCCGTCAGGAGAGGGTGAGTGTTGCCACTCACTAAGTCAGGCTGGGTCAGGCCAGGGTCAACGTTAGGTCTGTGGAATCGGCCCCTCCAGGCTCCGACTCTGGGAGGAGGGACCACGGGTGGATGGGTGGGTGGTCTTTTGGCAGGTCCCAGAGGTCCCCAGCTTCAGCAACCCAGGAAGAAGAGAGAAATGGACCGAATGGTTTAAGGCTAGTCAGATGGGGGAAGCAGCAGAGGGAGGGCTCCGTCTGCAGTCCACGTGCTCCCAGAGGCCCCCAAGTCACGCCCACACGAATAGGCAGCGACGTTCACTCCCTCCCCACCACACAAGCTCGTTCACACCCAACACCCAGGACTGTCGAGGGCCCTGCTGAGGTGAAGCCACTGCAGACAGCCCAGGAGAGGGACAGCTGGGGCTCTTCCATCCGGGTAAGAGTGACCTGAGAGCTTCCTGGCAGTGCCAGAGGCAGCTTCGAGGCCCCGGAAGTGAATGGAAGGAGCAGAAGCCCCCAGAGGCCCGCCCCTGGCAGAGAAGAGCATGGGGCAGGAGGCGAGCTCCAGGCCTGGAGGAGAGAGGACTGAGGGGAGTGGCTGCCCTGCAGCCCCCACCCTAGGCATTCCTGGCCATGCTGAAGCTGGGTGGGGCAGTGGCCCTGCTGTCCCAGCTGCGTCTCAGGCCTGGCTGATGGCTGCAAGGACACAGCAGCCCACTGCCTCAGGGCTCCAGCCCAGCTCCCCCCGTTTTCCCTGCCACGCCCCACCAGCGCCACTTACTCTAGTGACTCCTCTGATTCTTAGCATGGAAAGAAATAAAGCTGAATGGACATGCCCACCGCCGGCCTGTGTGTGCTGCTGGGGCCTCGGGGACAGTCCGCTCTGCCTGCTGGCCCCCGGGTCACTGGGCACTGGACTCTGGGAGGTCTGGCCACTGGGGCGCCATGGCTAACTGGAGGCGTTCCTGTGGGCAAGTCATTTGTCTTCTTTGGGCCTGTTTCCCCCTCATAAAGCAGGTGGGTGACATGGTCTCCGTCCCCGGGCCGTTCTCTCTGCACGGATCTCAGTGTGGAGAGGAGGGCAGGAAACCGACACTCGCCAACTCCTGGGGGCTCTGGCACTTTCTACACGCTGATAAACCCACACGGCCATACCATGGCATGCCCAGGACCATTGTTCCCAGCTCAGATTGGTAAACCGAGCCTCACAGAGGTTCAGGCACTTGTCCAAGGTCACACCACACCTGGCACACAGAGGTTGGTGAACGGACCCAGTCCCTAGGCCTGTCTGGTCCCAAAGTTGGCCTCTTGTGCCACGTCTGCCGCCTGAAATGAAGCCCCAGGAAGGTGAGAGTTCGCTCAGGAGGTAGGGGCGGGAGGGGTCCATTTCTCAGCCTGTGGGGTGAAGCAGATGGCAATGGCCTGAGAGGGGTAGGCCAAGGGGAGAGGCGGGCATGGGCACAGCCACCAGGTTGGGCAGCCGACAGGAAGGGGAGGAACTGGTGCCACGGTCTAAGGAGGAGGAGGAGGAGGAGGAGGCTGGGGGAAGGAAGGAGGGAAGGGGGCGGGGAAAGGAAGAGACTGGGGTGGGGCAGAAAGAAGGGGAGGGGGCGGCGGCCCCCAGGACCCGGGAGGCAGCCGAGCAGAGTGCATCAGGGTGTGAGAACTGAAGCCAGCTCACCTGGGTTCAAGCCCTGCCTGGACACTTGTTAACTAAGTCCCTTTGGGGCAGCTCCTTAACCTCTCTGAGCCTCACGACGTGTGGAAATGCGAGTGTCCAGAGAAATAACCCATGTAACGTCTCCACTGCACGGTCCTGGGCGGCCAGACGGACCCATCTACTTGGTCAGGACAAAATACGGAGCTGCAGCTGGAGTCCCAGGGGACTAAGGACCGGCCCAGTTCAGAGGCTGTGCCCAGCTCCCCCATCACTGCTCTGCCTGCCTTAGGTCGAGCTCCAGCCCTTCCCCCAAACCTGTGCACGGGGGCTGGGCCTGCCTCCCTTGGCTGCACAACCAGGGCCATGTTTACGCACTGCGAGGTTCATGGCAGAGCTAACAGGTGGCTGCCTCTGTAGTACCCCCAGCCCTCTGTACCTGAGTCATTGTTTTGGTCGTTTGTTTGTTTGTTTGTTTTTTAATTTGCTATAGGGCATGTGTGTTCACTGGAGAGACAGAGAGAACAAGAGAAAGTGAGGAAGCACCTCCCAGGGGAGATGGATAAGCTGCTATCCTTTGTCCTCTATTCTCTTGGGATTTTTGGCACGCACATGCATGTGACCGATGTCTTTCACGTCTCTGGGTCCAGGACTCGAACTGCACGGTTGGCCATGTGGGATCCAGCACCTTAACCACTATGCCACTGACCGGCCCTTGGTACCTGGTTCTGACCCCACGGCTCTTATGGAGGGCTAGGTGGAGGATCACCTGGTCAGCCCCCATATTTCCCCAAAGCCATTCATGAACAATCAGAAACTGTGTGTCCCTCCCGCTCGTCTTATTTTTCAATTCAACTCAATCCAACGCCATCCAGCAAACATCCTTTATGTGCAGGCCTGGGGCTAGCCGTGGGCACGAGAGATGCGTGAGACACAAGCGCTGGTGCTGAAGAGCCCCCGTCTGGGGAGGGGGCAGGCAATTACAGCACAGTGGGGACCTGGAGGGTGGGAAGCGCTTCCGCCCAGAACAGAGCAGCAAGTTTGCCCCAGAGTGGGGAAACGAGAGAGACTTCCCAGAGGAACCTAGGGCTGGGTCCCCTCTCCTCTTCTTCCACAAACGTCTACTGAACACGTACTGTGTGCCAGGCCCTGTACTAGACCCGGGGACATAAAGATGAAAGGATGGGCTTCCCAGACCAGTGACCTTAGGCACGAAGGGAAAGCTCTATGAGGAAGGGAGAGTGTGTCTGCGTGGGGCGAGGTCCTGGGTAGCTGTGGTAGCAGCGCTGGCCCATAGGCCAGGGAGACAGTGACGGGGGAGACGACCTCCGTCAGGAGCCCCTCAGGTCGTGGGCACTGCACTCGGGCAGGCTCGTCCCGTCCAGACGAGGAGAGAGGAGAGCACTTCCTATCGCTCCCTGCTTTACTCGAACTGTGTCATCGAATCCTCATGACACCTCCATGAGAGAGTGGTCCATTTTCCTGAGAAGTGAAACTTAGCCAGGACAGGGACGTGCTCACGGTCAGGGGCAGCGAAGCAGGATGGTGTCTGAGAGACACGCTCGGTGACGAGAGCTCCTCTCGGCCTTGGAGAGCCGCTGAGCTGTTGAAGAAGATGGCACTCTGATGTCTTCCCACTGCGCTGCCTGGCACGGGACAGGTATTTCTTCATAACTCTGCTTCAGCACTGTACTATTGTGATTTTTTTTTTTTTTTTTGGAGAGGTTTTTTTTTTTTGTTTTTGTTTTTTTTTTTTTTTGCTATAGGGCGCGTGCGCTCACCAGACAGACAGAGAGAGACATAGAGACAGAAAGCGAGAAATCACCCCCCAGGGAGGATGGTCACGCCGCCGCAATCCCTTCTCCTCCATTCTCCTCCTGGAATCTTGGGCACGCACGCACACGCACCCGGCGTGAGTTTAAGCCACCGGATTCGGGACGCGAACCGCTGTCGACTACGTGGGAATCCAGCGACATAGCCATTACGCTAACTGCTGGTTCCCTGTTGTGATTTTTTTTTTCTTTTTTTTTTTTGGAGAGGTTTTTTGCTATAGGGCGCGTGCGCTCGCCAGACAGACAGAGAGAGACAGAGAGACAGAAAGTGAGAAATCACCCCCCAGGGGGGATGGTCACGCCGCAATCCCTTCTCCTCCATTCTCCTCTCGGGATCTTGGGCACGCACGCACACGCGCCCGGCGTGAGTTGTAAGCCACCGGGTCCGAGACACGAACCGCGGTCGACTACGTGGGAGTCCAGCGACATAGCCATTACGCTAACTGCTGGTTCCCACCTGTTGTGATTTTTTTTAAGAGATAGTTTTGCTATAGGGCGAGTGCGCTTGCTGGAGAGACAAAAAGTGAGAAATGGCGCCCCATGGGGGGATGGCCACGCTGCAATCCCTTCTCCATTCTCCTCTTGAGATGTTGGGCACATATGCACATGTCCCTGACATGAGTTTTAAGCCAATGGGTCTGGGATTTGAACTCTGGTCAATTACGTGCGAGTCCATTGACATAAGCATTATGCCATCTGCTGGTCCTGATGTTTGTTTGCTTGTTTGTTTAGGACAGGGTCTTAAGACCTCAATTCTCCTGCCCCAGTCTCCCAGGTAGCTGGGACTACGAGCCTGTGCCACCCTGTGCAGCTTTCAGGGTGGACTGAGAATTGAACCCAGGCCTCCCTCGTGGCCTGAGCCTGGTGAGTTGCAGTGTCAACCAGCACATGCTATTGCATTTGGATCAACTTTTTCGAAGCACTTTAAGCAACATCCGGGGATCCAAATTAAGATGAGAGGTCCCAGTGTAAGGCTACCAAGTTAGTAACGCTCGGGTGAGGAGCACCTCTACACACAGGAACACACACGCTCTCCCGCCCAGCTTGGCGGCCTGAGAGTTTCCTCAGCATCACTGTCGGACACAACCCAGTTTCAGGAATGTAAAAGGGGATGGGGCAAGACGTGTTTCGGAGCCAGTGAGGGAAAGGTGGGGAGCTCTCACAGCGCAGGAGGCTGCCAACGACAGGCTGTGCTGTGCTGCTGGGATGGGGACACTTAGGTGAGAGGGAGAGCTGGACGCACGGGAGGGACACGAATGACAATGTCCCGGGGCACAGCCCGACAGCTCCTCTCATGTTTTATCTGGGAGGTTCCGGGCACCCCAGCTGAACCTCGAGTTGCCACTCCCCTCCACTCCCAGCCCTTCCGGTTCCCTCACACATGCAGGAAGCGATCCCATGTGCCCACAAGCCAAGCGCGACACCTGGTCCTTGTCCCAAGCCTCTGTGTGACCGGGTGGGCCTCAGCCTCAGCCCCAGAGCATGCTTCTCAGTCCCGGCCACACAGCAGAATAACCAGGCCTGAGGAGTGGCCTGTACTTTGGACTTTTAAAAGCTTTCTAGGCGGGGCCAGACTGTGGCACAGTGATGAAACGCAATGCTCGGTGAGACTGACCGGCACGGCAAGGTTCTAGGTTCATGGCCAGGGCCCTCCCTGCGAACACTGGGCACATGAGTGCCCAGGATCTGGGGCTGGCTGAGGTTGGGGGTGGACTGAGCTGTCAAGACCTTGCTGGGGGACAGGGCGTAGGGGCAGGTGGTGGTGGTACTGTCTCTCCTTGGAAGGGATAAATAAATGCAGAAGTATTGCAGGTGACCCTGATGATCACACGAGGCTGGGACCCACTATGAGGCTCGGGAGGCTGGCTATCTAAGTGTGGTTCCCAGGCCACGTTAGCGTGGGCACGACCTGGAGCTGTCCTTGCTGGGGTGTCTGCAGCCCGGGCATCCAGTCTGCTGCGCTGAGGGCTGCTGGATTTCGGCAGCCTGGGGGACCACCGGAGCAGAGCGCGCCTGCTCGACCTTCCTGGGCAGGAGGAGGAACAAGCAGAGCCCACATCGCCAGGTTGGGAGTGGGCTGCCCAGAGTCTTTCCCTGGAGCTGGCAGTAGAGTCGGTCAACTGGAAGCAGCCCTGCCAGGGCTTCTGCCTCCTGCATTATTGATCTGCTGCCTGGCTGAGGGTATGAATAATTCATCAGGGGAGGGAAGCGCTGAGAATTGCCAGCTGGAGGCATCCCACTCCTCCCCACCTCAGCTCTCAGCGTTTACTTCTCTTTGCTTAATGGGCTTCTGAGGGAGAGGCTGCTGAACCACAGGTTTCTCCTCCTGGCCACAGGGCAGGCCCGGGAAAGCCTCATGGGCTGGGAACTTCAATGAATCCGGCCTAACCAAGATCGCGCTGCCCACAGTCGCTGGGCCAGGATGCACAGTTCTCGCCATGCTGGTCATCTGGGATCCAGTGAGACAGCCTGAATGTAACGGCTTTGTCCTTTAACACTCTCGGAGCCGCACTTCCTCATCAGTAAAACGGAAACGATCGTTAATAGGTGGGTTGAGTTATGCTTGGGAAGAACCTACTACCACGACCCACCACGAGTCCAATAAACATACGTTGTTAATGTGTGTGTGTTTTTTTTTTTTTTTTTGGAGAGGTTTTTGCTATAGGTTTTTGCTTGTGCGCTCACCAGAAAGACAGAGAGAGACAGAGAGACAGAAAGCGAGAATTCACCTTCCAAGGGGGATGGCCACGCCGCAATCCCTTCTCCTCCATTCTCCTCTCGGGATCTTGGGCATGCATGCACACGTGCCTGGCGTGAGTTTTAAGCCACCAAGTCCAGGACTCGAACCGTGTTCGACTACATGGGAGTCCAATGACATAGCCATTATGCTAACTGCTGGTCCCCAAATGTGCTATTAAGGGGAAAGAAGTTTTCCTACAAGTCCCATCTAGTGACTTCTGTTTCATGTTCTTTGATCACAATGTGATACGTGATCACCCCCAGCTGCAAGGGAGGCTGGGAAATGTAGTCTTCTTTTAGCCAGGCACATGCTGATGCAAGGAAGCCCGAAGTAGTATTAGGAAGCAAGTAAGAATAGATACTGGATAGCAAGTATGAGGAGACTTCAGAGTTCATGGAAAATGCATGTCATGAACATGAATGCATGGGTGTCAAAACTTTTTGAACCAAAATAAACTCACATTTTCCATTTTAATAAACTCATGATTCCATTTTACACAAACTTTTTGAAATCCCCTTGTAGTACTCCGACTAGATGTGAAATATCAAAGAATTAGCTAAATAGTAATTAAGGACTAACTAAGTACATTATCAACTTACATGTCGTTCACTGAAGAAACAGTTGTCAAATGCCTACTTCATGCTAGACACTGTGCCAAGTTTTGGAAACTTATGGCCTGGTGTCTACAGAGATGAAATGAATGGATACATGGCCACGACATTTGGGAACTATCAGGAAGTATCTGTGAACGTATGAAGTGAAGGGACCCAGTACAGGTAACAGAATCGGGAAAGTTCTCCCTGAAGGAATGACAGTTACACCAGGTCCTGAAGAAGCTGTCCAGGTAGAAGGGGTTAAGGTCCTGAGTCAGAACCAGGGGATGGCTGGCATAGGTCAGGACTGGGGGAAGGTGCTGGGCTCCTCACAAAGGTCAGCGAGGCCAGCTAGTGACTAACACCTCATTCTAGGTAGACACATGGGGATGATTGATTGCTCATTCCCTATAATAAGCACCACTCGAAGAAGGAAGAAAACGTCAGATCATTAGTATCTACTGGAAACAAACATGGATTCTAACTCAGTCCAATACTACAAGCTCTCACTGGAGACTCCCACGTGACAGGCCGTGGGGTGGGCACTAGGGACAGGAGAGGAGGTCTCCAGGAAGCTGTGAGGAGCCAGCCACCTGCTGAATACACGACCCCATAACTACCCAGAAGGGGGACCCCAAGGTGGGATGACATGCTTCGTCCTGTGTCTGGGAGAAGGAGTCCTACAGAAAAAGCCTCCGTCATCAGTTGGATCGGGGAAAGATGGAATTCGATCAAACTGAATATGACTTCTCAGGGCCTTTAATAAACTGAAATGTAACCGTGAATCTCTAGGAATGAGTAGATACGAAGCATTTTCTTTCCTTTTTTTTTTTTTTTTTTTTTTTTTGAGAGATTTTTGCCACAGTGTGTGTGCACTTTCTGGAAAGACAGAGAGAGAGACAGAGACAAAGAGACAGAAAGTGAGAAATCACACCCCAGGGGGGATGGCCATGCCACAATCCCTTCTCCTCTATTCTCCTCTTGGGATTTTGGGCACTCGTGCATACTCGCCTGGTGTGTTTCAGGTGGTAGGGTCTGGGACTTGAACTGTGGTCAGCCACATGGGAGTCCAGCACCTAGCTGGTATGCCACCTGCTGGTCCCAATATGCAGTATTTTCTAAATGTAATAGGCTGCCACACCCCATCTTTGAAGAGAACATTTTCTTCTAAACCTACTTCAGATATGCTGACCCAAGCACTTCGCTATGTTATTAAAAGCTCTTTGTAAACATCCTTTTTTAATGGCTGTGTAATACGTAGAAACCATAACTTATTTATCTACTTATCTTTTCCCCCATTGCTGGGCATTTAGGTGTCCTGTTTTCCTCTCTCCAATTTTTTTTCCCTGCCTCTAACTTAAAGACAGGGCTCAAGCACTAGGAGAACAAACTCTAAAGGTGCTTCAGGAGAGGCTGGCTGGGTTTCATGCGGGCCTGAGCGGGGGAGAACAGCCAGAGCCTCGCCTCCCCGGGGACGGCTGACTGGGTCACCATGACACCCATATGGGCTAAGAAGATGGAAGATGTGGGTGGGATTGGCCTCACCAAGGAAGCCCAGGGCCAGGCGGCTGGCAGCTGGGGCCTTGAGGCTGAGCAGACTAGACTGAAGAAGACCCCCGGGAATGATGGACAGGAGTCTAAACCCTCTTCACTTCGTCACGGCCCAAGTGCACCAGCTTAATGAATTGTCAGCCAGAAGCCTCTGTCTCCCGTTAGGATGCCTGTCCGGGCAAAGGTCAGGCTGGGCACTGGGTGGCTGGGGGTAGATTAGCTCTCAGTCCTGTCTCAGTTTGGGTCTGTGTCTCCAAAATTTCTCCAGTTGTTTTTTTCACTGGATGGACAACATTACGCAAATTTCGCAATTTGGTTCAAATTCAAGATTCCTCGAGGATGTTGTAACAAGGAGCCCTTTTGCACAGTTGACTGTCAGAGGAAAATGTTTCTGGGTGAAAGGACACAGTCCCAGGAATGTAGGGAGCGGGAGGACCATGGCGCAGGGACCAGTGCCCCAGAGGCCTCTGTCTCTCACAAGGGCACGTCCAATTCTGTAGACCCACCCGAGCCTCCTCTGTTGTAACTGTCTGTGATCCCCACCCATGTGAGATTCATTTTTTAAATGTTTAAAACAAACAAAAACCATAAAAACAGAAGTTGTCAGAAGTTGCCCAGAGTGTGGGGGAGAGATTGGGGAGCTAATGAGAGCCATTTGCTCTTTATCCCCATATCATCGGGACCTTACAACAGGCTTTTATATATTGCTTTTATAATTTATACTTTAATTTAAAAACTAGGAATTATGAAAGAGAAAAAAATTATCCCTTCTAATGCATTAGCTGAAGCAATCAATGGGAATAGCTGAGCATTTTTCTTCCAGGCTTTTAAAAAGGAATTTGTTTTGAATACACAGCAGCGTTGCTATAGAATAAAAGGGCTCAGCTAAGTGCTCCTTGCACTGCAGCTGGATTTCGAAGAGCTCTCAAGTAGCAGGCCCTTCTGTTTCCCTTAAACCTATCTCCTTCGGCCAAGCCAGCCTCGTCTGACTGACAGGACAGCGAACAGGGCACGCAGTGGGTGGGAGGAAGCAGTTTTGCTCCAAGCGGGGACAGGAGGCCTCAGAAGCTTGCTCTTCCTCATTGGACTGGGTGGTTCTCCAGGGATCTGCCTTCCTCTGTGTCATCTCCTGGGACCTTCCTAGGGCTCACTGTTTTCCTGACTTTTGCTTTGGATTCCATTTTTGCTCGTGGCCCTTGCCCTCAAACTGGATGTTTTGGCTGGCTTTGGTATCCATTCTCTTGGCCCCTGCCCTACGGTCTTCCTCTGCTGCAGCCCTGACCTCCCTTTGCCCCAGCTGGAAGCAGAGCCTCTGGTCTGTACTTGTCCTGTGGGGAAACCGGACACCTCTGGGACCTCCTCCTCCATACCGAAGTGAAGCCCCTTTTCTGCTTGCTTGGCCATTCTTAGGGCCTGTGGCTGCAGCAAGACTGACTTTATTTATTTATTTTTTTAAGAGGTTTTTGCCTTAGGGTGCATGTACTTGCCCAAGAGAGAGACAGAGACAGTGAGAGTGAAAGTGAGAACTCACCCTCCGGGGGAATGGCTACACGGTAAGTCCTTCTCCTCCATCCTCCCGGGATCCTGGGCATGGACCCACATGTGCCCGCTGTGATTTTCAAGCCACTGGGTCCAGGACTCAAACTGTGGTGGGCCATGTAGGAGTCCAGTGACATAACCACTACACCATCTGCTGGCCTGCAAGATGTTCTTTTAAAGGGTAACATGGATGCTGAAAGGTCCATGTAATGGGATTGCACCAGTATCTAAGAATGGGCCGGTGTCATTTGCTTTCGTCCCTGAAACCAGACCCGACAGTCCTCCCCAAACTTGTTCACCTGTTGGGGCTTGGGAGGTCCCAGGGCACAGAGGTCCCAGGCCTGGCTCCCTGTGGCTGCTGACCAATAAAGACATTAGGGTCTCAGGACCTTCCCTGGAGAGAGGAACACAGAGATCCAGGCCCCGCCGGGGACCTCCCCAGGGAACCAAGCACGATGAACTCATGTTTTGATCGTGGCCCATGGGAGCGGCTCTGGGGCTGGTTAAACAGGCAGGAGGTAAACACGCAGCCCAGGTGACGGGGAACAGGCTCCCTGCGCTGTGGGTTTAATGATCACCACCACATAGCGACGGTGGGACAGAATGTGGGCGAGACGGGGAACAAAGCCTCTCACTACGTGGAGCCCACGCCTCCACATTTCCAATGTCGGGGTGTGGACCCTCTCCCTCCTAGGTGTCCTTCCCCAGGGGTATGATTTTTTTCCTTCCTTAATTTCATTTACATTACAAAATCAACACAACTTCATTGGGGAAAAACTTGGAAAATGCAAACACGTGTAAAGAAGAAACCGGAAGTGTGCCCCGGTTCCCGAGTCTAGCCGTGCTCACATTCGGTGCCCATATTCTCATCGGCGCCCTTGCTACCATCCGGACTCATCTGGTTACTCCGTTCACCTGCTTCCTGTCTGTTCCTTCCCCACCACGGTCCTGAGCCCCAGGAGAAAGTCCCATCTTGTCTGTCTGTACACACGTAGTATTTTTTCTTTTTAAAATCCGTGCGTGCACATGTTTGAGGGTGAGAGAGAGGGAGAGGAAGGGGGAGAGAGAGGAGCAACCCCCACAGGATATGGTCATGCTGTGATCCCCTGACTCCAGGCCATGGGGTCTTGGACACTCATACCGCATGCCCAGCTGGTCTCAGGCTGCCCAGGCCAGGGATTCAAACCAGGGTTGCATGTTAGCTTCTTTTGAGCAGTTTTGCACCATAGGGCCAGCCCCTGTCTATGTCCTGGGCCCTGGTCAGGGCTTAGCACATAGTAGGTACTTTACTGCATGCTTGATGAATGAGTGGATCCAACAATGTGTGTTTTTTATTTAGCTGCGATCACCTAGTTGACAGTGTCTGCTATGTCGTGTACTGCTTTCTATACCAGAAATGCACCCACGTTCCTCAGGTCCTCAGGGTGGGGCAGAGGGAGGGAAGAGGGTGTGGCTCTGGGCACAGGCTTATGGCGGTGGGGGGGGGGGGGGCACCAAGAAGGTGGATCCGGTAAAGATGATGTTATAGTCACCATCTTCACTAGGCACCACTGAAAGGGGCAGAGGGAGGGAATAGGAAGTGCCTCCTCCATGCAGGACTGCATCCTCCTAACCCTCTGGGGTTGTTGGTACAGAAATCGGAGACGTTCACTGAGCTTGCCCAAGACCTCACAGCTGGCCAGCAGTGAAATCAGAAATGGGAACTGTAGGTATAATGATAAAAGCTTTATCTTTTAGGAAAACATACCAAATCAGAAATAGGAGTTATGGGGACCAGCAGCTGGCGTAATGGCTATGTCATTGGACTCCCATGTAGCGACTGCGGTTCAAATCCCCCACCCGGTGGCTTAAACTCACGCCAGGCACGCATGTGTGCATGCCCAAGATCCTGAGAGGAGAATGGAGGAGAAGGGATTGCGGCGTGGCCATCCCCCCTGGAAGGTGATTTCTCATTTTCTGTCTCTCTGTTTCTCTCTGTCTTTCTGGTAAGCTCATGTGCCCTATAGCAAAAACCTCTCCAAAGAAAAGAAAGAAAAGAAAAGAAAAAAAAGAAATAGGAGTTACATTTTTAAAAGGATTAAAAAGAAGCTATGCCTTCTTTTTGGCCAGAACTGCCATCTTCCAGTAATTAGCCAAAATGACAAACTCAAAGGGAAAGAGGAGAGGCACCCAATATATGTTCTCCAGGCCTTTTAGAAAACATGGAGTTGTTCCTTTGGTAACATACATGCGAATCTACAAGAAAGGTGATATTGTAGACAACAGGGAATGGGTGCTGTTCAAAAAGGAATGCCCCCAAATGTTACCATGGCAAAACTAGAAGGGTCTACAATGTCACCCGCACGCTGTTGGCATTGTTGTGAACAAGCAAGTTAAGGGCGAGATTCTTGCCAAGAGAATGAATTTGCGCATTGAGCATATTGAGCATTCTAAGAGCAGAGATAGCTTCCTAAAACGTGTGAAGGAAAGTGACCAGAAAAAGGAGGAAGCCAAAGAGAAAGTTACCTGGGTTCAACTGAAGCGCCAGCCTGCTCCACCCAGAGAAGCACACTCTGTGAGAACCAATGGAAAGGAGCCTGAGCTTCTGGAACCTACTCCCTATGAATTCATGGCCAGATGGGTGTTAAAAATAAACAAACTATGGTCTATAAAATTTTTTTAAAATAGAAAGAAGTTACAAAGCACATCTTGGGAGTCCTAAACATCCTTTTAATCTGGACACAGTTCTATCAAAAGTCATACTCTGGGTGCTGGCAGGTAGCATGGTGCTTAAGGGCACCGGACTCCCACAAGGCTGACTGCAGTTCGAGTCTTGGGTCTAGCAGCTTGCTTTCTCACTTTCTCTCTCTCACTCTGTCTCTCCCTGGTCAAATTAAAATAAACAAAGTTAAACAAAAATAATTCTTAAAAGTGAAAAAAAGAATTCATACTCTGTGGTGATAGACACTGGATTTCACGAGGTGGAATTCGACAAGGTTCAGCTAGCTGATTCAGTAACTGAGACAAAGGTCTCGTAAGAGTTTAAAATTGTGTTCTCATTCAGTGCAGGAAGATAAGGATGCTCTTGCTGTCAGGTTGGTTTAATGTAAGTTTGCCTTTACCCATCTGAAATGTAAAGCTCTGTGTTTCTAAAACATGCTTTAGATCATACTGAAAACACTGTGGTGAAGGCAGGAGATGGTACGAGTTCATCAATTATACATTGCATTCATCACTTCAGATAAAACCGAGTGTCAAGTGTACTTGCTCATTAAACCTACACTATTCCACTTCGCTCAGACTTTGTTCTTTCAAAATTACAAATATCTCTGAGCAGTGTTTGAGATACGGTTGCAGTCTGCTGTCTCCCACTTGCAAGTTTACAAGCTGATGGTTTCTAATTTAAAACTCATCGTGGGTCTTCCTGTCCCCCAAAGCCAGGCTCCTTCCCTGCTGTCCCCCTGACACTGTCAGTCTCCTTTCTGGTCACCTCCAGTCATCGGCACATCCCCAGCTAGAACTGTACCTGGTAGGGACCTAAACTTCAGAGGCCGGAGCATCATCGTAATGAGAAGCCATAGGGCTGTGTCTGGACTCTTGTTCATGTCTCTGGGGAGTCTGTTCCTCAGTTTCTCCGCACTCAGTTGCGGCCTCGCTGGCAACACTGACGGGTCGTCCACGTCAAGGGCAAAGCCCTGCACGCCCCAAGAGCCGCCTGGAGGATCCCGCGCCCCAGGCAGGCTGTGCTCTCCAGAGAGCCCTCTGCCCCTGGATGCTGCCCTCACTCAGCGGCACCTCCCCAGGGCAGATCACTGGGAAGTCCAGCCCTGGAGGTTCATTCCCAGGGGGATATTTGGTCCTGCAGGGACGGAAAGCCACCTCCCCCGAGCTTTTTCCCTTGCTGGAAGGAGATTCAGTGAAGCAGAAAGTAAGAAAGCCCCACCTAGGGACATGTGACTGAGAGCAGATGATCAGACAGGAAAAAGTTACCCCATTTATGTATGAATGGGCTAATAGAGGGTAGACAGGCAGAGAACAGGTAAGCTGAGTCCGTGGTAAGTAGCATGTGTTCGTTTGCACCGAACATTTTAGCCTTATTCTCAATGCTTATTTTCTGGGGGCCAGATCATGAGAACTCTGTTCCACTCTCAGTACTGTGCTTCGCATCAACACGTTCACACTCAAATGGCCTTTACCAAACCAAGTGGCCTACTAGTGCCACTCCCTCGCTACATCGCCTCCACCCTCATGCCAGCCTTCTTTGTGATTTTTATTTTTTTAAGAGATTTTTGCTGGAGGATGGGGGCGCACTCACTGAAGAGACAGAAAGCACCCCCTCCCCCAGGGGGGATTGCCACCTGCAATCCCTTTTCTTCCATTCTCCCGCCAGGATTTTGGGCACACATGCCCATGTACCTGTGTGTTTCAAGCTGCTAGGCCTGGGACTTGAATTTGGGTCAACCACTTGGGAGTCCAGTGCCTTAACCACTACGCCACCTGCTGACCCCATGCCAATCTATTTTAAATTTGGATTAGTCTCCTTTTTACAGATGAGAAAACAAAGGCTTATAAATTTCAAAGTTATTATTCAAGGATATTATAGCTATAACCATGGGAGAATAAAAAGTGACATAAGCTTACAATTCTTTTTTTCTTTAAAAAAATTTGGTATATGGGGACCAGCAGGTGGTGTAATGGTTACATTACTGGACTCCCATATGGTCGACCATGGTTTGAGTCCCGGACCCAGCAGCTTGGAACTGACGCTGGGCATGTGCATGCATACCCCAAATCCCGAGAGGACAGTGGAGGAGAAGGGATTGCAGCGTTGCCATCTCCCCAAGGGGTGATTTCTTGCTGTCTCTCTGTCTTTCTCTCTCTTCCTGTGAGCACATGTGCCCTATAGCAAAAATCTCTCTAAAAAACAATAATAAATTTGTGGGGCCAGCAGATGGCATGGTGGTTAAGAAGCTGGACTCCCACATGGCCAACCATGGTTCAAGTTCTGGACTTGATGGCTTGCTTTCCACTCTCCCTTTCTCTCTGGTTAAATTAAATAATAATAATAAATTAAATAATTCTAAGAAAATTATAAATTTGCTATAGGGTATGTATACTTGCCAGAGAGATGGAGAAAGAGAGAGGAAGAAAGAGAGAGAAAGAGAGAGAGAGAAAAAGCACCCCCCCCCCAGCGGGGATGGCCACACCACAATCCCTTCTCTTTCATCCCCCTCTCAAGATTTTGGGCATGCACACACATGTACCTGGTGTATTTTTCAAGTCGCTGGGTCTGGGACTCAAACCACAGAGTTGGCCATGTGAGATCCATCTGCCTTAACCACAATGTCACCATTGGCCCTTTTTCTTTCTCTTTCTTTCTTTCAACTTAATTATCATAAAATACACATAATACAAAATTTACCATCTATACCACTGAAAAAGAAGTTTATTTATTTACTTTTTCCCTGAGTGAGAGAGACAGAAGCACAGCACCTCTGACAGGGTCTAAGTACCGTGAGGTACCTCCAGCCTTTAGCCAGCCCTAGCTCATGCGCGCACAGTGGTGTACGCAGGGAGGTCTCGGCCTGCGAACCCAGGACCTTCCCAAGGGGGCCAGCTTTGCGAGTGTCACCTTTTACTGCTGCACCACTGTCTGGTCCTGGTACCACTGGTAAGTGTACAGGTCGTCACGTGAAGTACACTTACATCATTGTGCCACCAACACTGCCACGTAACCCAGAACTGTGCTCCTCTTGAGAAACTGAAACCGCCTCCTATTAAACCAGAACTCCCATTCCTCCTCCCACCCGTCCTCGGGAACCACCATTCCATTTTCTTTCTTTCTTTTTTAAATTGCTAGGGAGTATGTGTGTTCACTAGAGAGAGACAGAGACAGAGAGAAGGAGAAAGCTCCCCCAGTGGGCACAGTCGTCACAGTCATTTCTCTGTCCTGGGCACACACATGTGCTTAGCATGTTTTTCAAGCCAGCAGGGCCAAGATTTGAACTGTGGGGATCTAGTTCCCTTAATCCTTAGGCTATGGGCTAGAGCTCTTCTTTCTTTCTTTCTTTCTTTCTTTCTTTCTTTCTTTCTTTCTTTCTTTCTTTCTTTCTTTCTTCTCTCTCTCTCTTTCTCTTTCTCTCTCTCTTTTCTCTCTTTCTTTTTCTTTTTTTCTTTTTTAATAATTATTTGGTTTAACTTTACTTATTATTATTATTTTCCAGTTCGATCAGTCAGAGAGAGAGAGAGACAGTGAGAAAGCAAGCCACCAGGTCCAGGACTTGAACTGTTGTTGGCCATGTGGGAGTGTCCAGAGCCTTAACCACCACACCACCTGCTGGTCCCCTTCTCTTCTCTCTCTCTCTCTTTTTTTTTAAAATGTATTTTAATAGCAAACTATAGGAACAGCACTGAAGACAGACATTAAAAATATGTACTTGCAGGGACCAGCAGTTAGCGTAGTGGCTATGTCGCCGGACTCCCATGCAGTCGACCGCGGTTCGCGTCCTGGACCTAGTGGCTTAAAACTCACGCCGGGCGCGTGTGCGTGCGTGCCCAAGATCCAGAGAGGAGAATGGAGGAGAAGGGATTGCGGCGTGGCCATCCCCCTTGGGGGGTGATTTCTCGCTTTCTGTCTCTCTGTCTTTGTCTGGCTGGCGAGCGCATGCGCCCTATGGCAAAAACCTCTCAAAAAAAAAAAAAAATACGTACTTGCATGGAGGACAACTCAGAGAAGTATAGTGAGTGTATGGAATCTATTAGATGATAAAAATGCTACAAACACCATTTAGTTGCTGTCAATAAGAAATTTACTTGTTTTAAAAAAATCCAAATGCTGGCATTTCCAACAAAATTAACAGGTCTATTTGTAATTGTTATAAAGTTGAACTGCTGAAACTCATTCACTGAAACATTTTGACTTGCATTAATGCTTTACACCCCACATTTATATTAGAAATCCACACACAAGTGAAAATGGGAAAGCTGCCAATACCCGATTTCTGTCCCCTATTTTCCACTCACATTCATATACTTAGGTACCTTTTGACCCCGTGGGACAAAAAATCTAGTTCAGAACTACCAATAACAGGAAGAAGAGAAAAAAAATTTTTTGAGAATAAAATGTTTTCCATTATAGTGGATTCTTTTTTTTTTTTTAAAGAGGCTTTTGCCTTAGGGTGTGTGCACTAAGAGAGAAAGAGAGAGAGACAGAGACAGTGAGAGAGAAAGTGAGAAATCCCCTCCTCCCCCCCCCCCCCCCCCCCCGGGGTGGATGGCCACACTGCAACCCCTTCTTTTCCATTTTCTTCCTGGGATCTTGGGCATGTACACATGCCGGTGTGAATTTCAAGCCCCTGGTCCAGGACTCGAATGCTGCAGTTAACCACGTGGGAGTTCAGTGATGTAACTGCTACGCCATCTGCTTGCTCCTATGGTGGATTCTTAAGCATGTTCTCCACATACACAACTTGGCATAACTGTTACCTGTTTGGCATGGAGAGCACACAGGTTGATATCTTTAAAAAGCCCAACTAGATAGGCCTCATTTGCCTTTTGCAAAGCACCAATAGCTGCGCAGATCTGTTTTGAAGTCGTAGGCAGTTTCTTACACCAGACGCTGGAAAGGAAGCTTGCGAATCAGAAGCTCAGTGGACTTACGGCATCTAATTTCACCGACTGCCACAGTACCAGGCCTGGAATGATGTTTCTTCACCCCTCCAGTAGAGGGCGCACTCTGGCGAGCGGCTTTTGTAGCCAGTTGCTTCTTGGGTGCTTTACCAGCGGTGGGGTTGTGAGCTGTCAGCTTTGCAGGAGCTCTGGTACAGAGACCTCCTCACTTACCACCGCTTCTTCGCTTCTTCGGCTGGAGCTTGGTGAGGTTGAGGCCGCGCTGGCGGTGGAGCGACGATGGCGTGGCGTCAGCTTCTCTCTCTCTATGACTTTGACAACTCCAAGTATCTCATATAAGTGAAATCATACAGTTTTGTCATTTTGTACCTGGCATAACATTTATGTATAGTATGGTTCATCCATATTGTAGCGTGAGTCAGGATCTCCTTCCTTTCTAAGGCTGAATAACATTGCGTCCTAGGATATACCACATTTTGTCAATTTATTTGTTGATGGACGCTTGGGTCCATTCCACCTTTTGGCGAATGCTACTCTGTACATGGGTGTACCAATATCCTTTTGAGATTCTGCTTTCAATTTTTTAGGCATACACCCAGTGGTGGAATTTCTGGATCATACATTAATTCTGTTTTAGTTTAGTTTTGTTTTGTTTTTAAGGTTTTTGCCTTAGGGCACATGTGCTCACCCGGGAGAGAGAGAGAAAGATAGAAACAGTGAGAGGGCAAGTGAGAAACCAACTCCCAGGCGGATGGCTATGCTGCAATCCCTTCCCCTCCATTCTCCTCCTAAGATCTTGGGCACGCACACACGCATGCACGCCTGGTGTGTTTTAAACCACCAGGTCCCGGGACTCAAATCGTGGGTCAGCCACGTGGGAGTCCAGCGATGTAACTGCTATGCCATCTGCTGGCCCCATTTGTTTGTTTAAAGGAACTACTATATTGTTTCCCACAGCAGCTACACTATTTTACATTCCAACCAACGGTGCACAAGTTTCTAATTTCTTCACATTCTCACCAACACTCTTTTTTTAAGAGAGATTTTTGCCTTTGGGTGTGTATGCTCACCAGAGAGTCAGAGAGAGATAGCAAGAAGGAAAGTGAGAAATCACCCCCTGGGAGGATGGTCATACCACAATCCCTTCTCCTCCATTCTCCTCTTGGGATTATAGGCACACATGCACATGCACCTGGTATGAGTTTCAAGCCACTGGGTCTGGGACTCAAAATGTGGTTGGCCGTGAGAGTCCGGCACCTTAACCACCACGCCACCTGCTGGCCCCCAACACCTATTACATTTGTTCTATTTTGCTTTGTTAATAGCCATCCTAATGAACATAAGGAGTAAGCCCATAGTTTATAGACTGTTCATTGTCCCCAGTAACATGGGGACATACGGATATTGGTCAGACAGAAACAGGATCTGCCAGTGAAAGACAATGAAATATATTTTTTAAAAGAATTATTTAATTTTTAATTTGTTCATTCACATATTTTAATTTGAGCAGGGAGAGACATAGAGAGAGAGAGGGAGAGAGGGAAAGAGAGAAAGCAAGCCACCAGGTCTGGGACTCGAACTGTGGTTGGCCATGTGGGAATGTCCAGCGCCTTAACCACCATGCCACCTGCTGGTCCCCTATCCTTTTTTAAAATAATTATTTCTTTATTTTTATTTATTCATTCATTTTAATTTGACCAGAGACACAGAGAGAAAGAGAGGGAAAGTGAGCAAGCAAGCCACCAGGTCTGGGACTCGAACTGTGGTCAGCCATGTGGGAGTGACCAGTGCCTTTATCCACCAGACTACCTGCTGGCCCCCGACAACGAAATATTAACAACACCTAAATAAATGGAAGGACATACCATGTACATGGATTGAATGATTCAGTATTATAAAGATGTTAATTCTCTTCCAGTTGATCTATGTATTTAGTGTAATCCCAATCATAATCCAGCCTCTGACTCTCAGGCTGATGCTCCCGCCTCCACAGCCGGCTGCCTTCCCAGAATACTAGGCATGCTGTCCCTCTTCTCCACCCATCCAGATGCTACCAAACTCCAAGCAAGGACGAGGCTCCCGTTCTCCAGAAAACAAATACTGCCACCCACACAAGATGCTTTCTGCCCGTGTGAACGTAAGGTTGTTTGGCCACACAATGTGCTTCTAGGCGTCAAAATGGCCTCTGCAGTGTCTGCTGCTGCTTTGGCTAATTGGCTGTCTGGGGAGGTGGATGCAGCTGCAGGGAAATGCTGATCTTTCAGCCTAGTAACTCGGAGAGAGCTGGGGTACCCTGTTCCTCCATGCATCAGCATTTTTTTTTTTTTTTTTTTTTTGAAATAGCTGCTTATGATTTGAAATGAGCCGGGGGGCGGTCGACTCTGATAGCTGCCTGTGAAGTCAAGATCTTCAGCACCAAGGCTACGGTGGAGGCTGAGAAGCCACAAAGAATAAAGATTGGGGACCAGCAGTTAGCGTAATGGCTATGTCGCTGGACTCCCACGTAGTCGACCGCGGTTCGCGTCCCAGACCCGGTGGCTTAAAACTCACACCGGGCGCATATGTGCATGCATGCCCAAGATCCAGAGAGGAGAATGGAGGAGAAGGGATTGCGGCGTGATCATCCCCCCTGGGGGGTGATTTCTCGCTTTCTGTCTCTCTGTCTCTCTCTGTCTGTCTGGCGAGCGCATGGGCCCTATAGCGAAAAACCTCTCAAAAAAAAAAAAAAAAAAAAAAAAAAAAAAAAGAATAAAGATTGGTTCTAGACCCTGACTGCAGGTTGGAATAACCCAGACTGCATTTAGGAACAAAGCCAAAAAATCCAACATCTGGGCCTCACCCTACCTAATTGGATCCGACACTCAGAGGAGGTCTCCACGAATTTTTTTTTTTTAAACTCTACTTCTGTAGGTGATTGTAATATGCAAGGAAGATTGAGAATGGCTGCAGCAATAAATCAGCAAACAGGAGGCTGAGTGTTCCAAAGCACAGGCAGCCCTGAGGGACCATTAGGTTTTGCATTTAAAGGAACCTTGCATGAGAAGTTATTTAATTCTGCCCCTCAGCCTGTTTCTATGCAAACAATTCTTGGCCCATTCTTTTTTTTTTTTTTTTTTTTTTTTTTTTAGAGGTTTTTGCTATAGGGCCCGGGAGCTTGCCAGACAGAGAAAGACAGAGAGACAGAAAGCAAGAAATCACCCCCCAGGGGGAATGGCCACGCTGCAATCCCTTCTCCTCCATTCTCCTCTCGGGATCTTGGGCACACACGCACATGCGCCCGGCGTGAGTTTTAAGCCACCAGGTCTGGGATGTGAACCATGGTCGACTACATGGGAGTCCAGCGACATAGCCATTACGCTAACTGCTGGTCCCCAATTCTTGGCCCATTCTAAATGAGTGAGTGCTACTCTATCTACTCTGGGTTCATCCTCCTTGGTCTTCCTCCCCCCTCCCCAGTAGTGCAAGAGACACTCACTGGAGAAAGACAGAGAAGGAAAGTGAGAAGTCCGCTCCTGGCAGATGGCCATGCCACAATCCCTTCTCCATTCTCCTCTCAGGATTTTGGTCACATGCACCGAGAGTGATTTTTTTTTTTTTTTTTTTGAGAGGCTTTTGCTACAGGGTGTGTGCGCTCACCAGAAAGACAGAGAGAGAGAGAGAGAGAGAGAGAGAGAGAGAGAGACAGAAAGCGAGAAATCACCTCCCAGGGGGGATGGCCATGCTACAATCCCTTCTCCTCCATTCTCCTCTTGGGATTTTGGGCATGCACGCACACGCGTCCGGCGTGAGTTTAAGCCACTGGGTCCGGGACTTGAACTGTGGTTGACTACATGGGAGTTCAGCAACATAACTGCTGGTCCCCCAAGAGCGATTTAAAAAAAAAAAAAATTTAACTTTATATATCATCTTTATTATTTAATTTGCTATAGGGCACATGTGCTCACCAGAGAGAGGGAACATGAGAAAGCAAGCCACCAGGTCTGGGACTTGCTTTCTCACGTTCTGGAACTGCGGTTGGCCATGTGGAAGTCCAGTGCTTCAACCACCACACCACCCACTGTCCACCTCCAGAGTGACTTTCAAGTCGCCGGACCCAGGACTTGAACCACAATCAGTCATGTGGGAATTTAGTGCCTTCACCCTCAGGCCACCTGCTGGCCCACCTCCCTTCTTTTTATATGCACAAGTGTAAGAAATAGCCTAGACACCTCTGGTAAATTAGAGAGCACAACTGGGTTCAGTTTAAAATATAAACAAACGCACCCAGAAGAAAGCACGAGGCTGCAGACACTACAGCAGTCTGGAGGCTGGCAGAATGTATTCTGCCTTCAGCACTTTTCTTTTTTTTAGCTTTTTTTGCCATGGGAAGCATGTCAGTGGGTGGCATGGTGGACTCCCACATGGCCACTTTCAATATTTTAAAAATAAAAATTCAAGTGTTGTTTGGTTATTTATAATGGGATAAAAATTGGAAACCACTTTAAAGTTAAAAAAATAGGATGCTGGGACCAGCAGTTAGAGTAATGGCTATGTCGCTGGACTCCCACGTAGTCGACCGCAGGTTGAGTCCCGGACCCGGTGGCTTAAAACTCACGCCGGGCGCGTGTGCGTGCGTGCCCAAGATCCCGAGAGGAGAATGGAGAAGGGATTGCGGTGTGACCATCCCCCCGGGGGGGGTGATTTCTCGCATTTTGTCTCTCTGTCTCTCCGGCAAGCGCACACGCCCTATAGCAAAAACCTCTCAAAAAAAAAAAAAAAAAAAATAGGGTGCTGGGTCAGCAGGTGGAGTGGAGGTCAGGGCACTAGATTTCACACAGAATCATGATAGAGTGTGTGCACTGAGAGAGAAAGAGAGACACACCCTCCCAGAGCTCTGTCATGCCGCAGTGCCCTTGTTCCCACTTGTGAGGATCCTAGGCAGGTACAGTTGTGTCTGGCATATTTTCCAGGCTGACAAGTTTAGTGGGTGCATTTTGAGTCCCAGACCCAGCAGCTTAACAACCATGCAGGGTGGGACCAGCAGATGGCGTAATGGTTACGTTACTGGACTCCCACATAATTGTGATTTGAGTCCTGAACTCAGGGGCTTAAAACTTACACTGGACTCGTGTGTGTGTGTGTGTGTGTGTGTGTGTGTGTGTGTGTGCCCAAGATCCCAGGAGGAGAATGGAGAAGGGATTGTGGCAAGGCCATCCCCCTGGGGAGTGACTTCTTACTTTCTGTCTCTCTGGCAAGTGCACGCACCCTATAGCAAAAATCTCTAAAAAAAAAAAGAGAGAAGAAAAGAAAATCGCGCCAAGTGCATGTGTGTGCATGCCCAAAATCCCAAAAGGAGAATGGAGGAAAAGGAACTGTGGCATAGCCATCATCCCTGGTGTGTGTGTGTGTGTGTGTGTGTGTGTGTGTATGTGTGTGTGTGTGAGTTGATTTATCACTTTCTCTCACTCTTTGGAAAGCACACATGCCCTATAACAAAAACTTAAAAAAGAGAAAAGTAAAAAGCTTAGATGCCGAACCAGTGGATTGATCCATAAAACTCTGCTGTTTTCAACAGTATATTTCAGGTGAGTTAGGATGAAATAAAATTTCTTATCATAATCAAGGACATTCAAATAACAACAACATTATGATCCTTCCCTGGAATAAAGAACTTTAAGGCAAATGGCCATGTTTCCTTGGAGTTAAATATTCATCTGATAGAACTCAGCCCAGGAGATGAATTTTAGTTTATGTGAAATTTTTATGAACTAATTAATGGGTTGGGTCAAAGGGCAAGACCAGAATAGAGTCACAAAGAGTTTGAGAAGATATTTGTTCATCCTCCATTGCTTTCTTAAAAAGATAGCAATGAGGCACCGACCTACTGGGGTCTACAACACAACACCTACAAGTCTTCACATCCCGGGGGGGAGCAGAAGGCAGGCTGAGGAGGAAAATTAACAAAGGCTTTTATCAGAGACAAGCTGGGAGAGACACTTTCGGGTTCTCTTTGCACAGACAACTCCCTTTCAGCAAGGCAAAAGCGGGAAATTAAAACGCTGGAACAGCGCTCACTTAAATAAAAATACCGTGTTCTCCTGGGCGGGGTCTCAGAGGAGCCATGGCCCAAATGTCATCATTGCCATCCTCACACCACCATAAATGATTGAATATGATACGATGTAAAATGCTCACGGCTCCATTAACGGTTCAGTGCTCCAATTTCCTACCAGCGCAGCATTTCTGAAGGGCTCTTGGCTAAACAGAACAGTCTCCATTCATCCATTAAGGACATACTTTCGGTATTGTCATTTTCAGAGAAGTCTACCTCTCTCCTTTTAAAAAAGATTTATTTTATTTAACTTATTATTTTAAACTTGCTATAGAGCACATGGGCTCACCAGAGAGAGAGAGAGGGAAAGTGAAAAAGCGAGCCGCCAAGTTTGGGATTTGAACTGCGGTCAGCCAGGTGAGAGTCCAGCACCTTAACCATCATGACACTGCTGGACCACAGCCTACTTTTCTTTGTGCAAATATAATTAAGGTGATTAAAAAATGGGGCCGGCAGTGGCATGGTGGTTAAAGGTGCTGGACTCTCACATGGTTGACCGTGGTTTGAATCCTGGACCTGATGGCTGTTTCTTCTCTCTCTGTCACTCTGTCCTTCACTGGTCAAATTAAAAAAAAGAATAAATGAATAAATAAAATGAAATAAAATAATTCTTTTAAAAAGGATGGTTAAAAAATGAAGTCCATGCAGAGTAAAAAATTGAGTCCTCTCCATCCACAACCTCCAGCCTGCTCGTCTTTTTCTCCAGACAACTGCTCATACTATTTTCTGAAACATATACATACATACATATATGTATATAAAATGTACATAGAAGTGTTTTTTTTTAATTTGCTACAGAGCACATGTACTCACTGGGGAAAGACAAAGTGTGTGTGGAGGTAGTAAGAAAGCACCCCCCAGGAAGGATGGCCACTCCACAGTCCCTTCTCTTCTAATCCCCTTTTGGGATTTTGGGCACACATGCATATGTACCTGGCATTTTTTTTAAGAGGTTTTTGCTATAGAGCGCGTGTGTTTGCCAGAGAGACAGAAAGCAAGAAATCACCCTCCAAGGGGGATGGCCACGCTGCAATCCCTCCTCCTCCATTCTCCTCTCAGGATCTTGGGCACACACGCACACGCGCCTGGCGTGAGTTTAAGCCACCGGGTCCAGGACTCGAACTGCGGTCAACTACATGGGAGTCCAGCAACACAGCCATTACGTCAACTGCTGGTCACATACCTGGCATATTTTGCAAACTGCTGGGTCTGGGACTCAAACTGCCTGGCTGGCATTGTGGGATCCAGCTGCCTTATCCACCATGCTACCAGCTGGCTCTCTTCCCCAATATTTTACACACAAAACAGTCTATAAAAAAATGGGCTAAATACTTGAACAGAGACTTCACTAGGAAAAAAATGGATGAAATAGAAACACCTGAAAAGATGCTCACCATCATTAGCCATTAGGGGAATGCAAATGAAGACCACAGTGAGTTTCATTATGCATCTAATAGCATGACTAATGCTCACGAGACCAGATGTTGGTGAGGTTATGGATGAAATGGAGCTCTCATATATATCCTTTCTAAAAAAAGGATTATTTATTTAATTTTGTTTATTATTATTTTTTATTAACTTGATCAGAGAGAGAGAGAAAAGGAAAGTGAGGAAGCAAGCCACCAGGTCTGGGACTCAAACCACAGTCAGCCATGTGGGAGTCCAGTCCCTTAACCACCACACCACCTTTCAGACCCTTATATATACTCTTTTTAAATGGCATACCTTGCAAAACACTTGATCTGTTTCATAAAAAGTTAAGCAAGGGCTAGTGGGTGGCATGGTGATTAAGGTGCTAGATCTCATGTGGCTGACTCTGTTGGTTGAGTCCTGGGCCCAGCAGTTTAAAAGATAACCCAAGCATATGTGCATGTGCGCCCAAAATCTGGAGAAGAGAATGGAGTGTGGCCACTGTCCAGAGGGCTGAGTTTTCATTTTTCACTTTCTCTGTGAAAAATTATCTTTGTTTTACTCTGCGAGCACATGCGCCCTATGGCAAAAGTCTAAAATAAATAAATAAATAAATAAATAAATAAATAAATAAATAGTTAAGCACACACTTGCCAAATGATACAGTCATGTCACTCACAGGTATTTATGAAAGAGACCAGGAACTGTATGTCCATTCGTGGACACGCACATAGATGTTCATAGGAGCTTTATTTGTAATGGCCGCAACCTGGAAACGGCCCCCAAATACAACTTGGATTAGTTGTTGAGTGGTCAAGCAAACTGTAGAACATTCATACAATGGACTACTATTCAGCAATTGAAAAAGAATAGATTATTGGTATATACGACATGGATGAATCTCAAAATAGTGATGCTGAGTGAAAAAGATAGCTTACTCTCCCCAAGAGTATGTGCTGTATGATTCCATGTGTAGAAAACTCTAGAAAATGCAAATAAACTACAGTGACAGAAGCAGAAGAGTGAGTGCTTGGGGATAAGAAGTTGGAAAGGGCTATAAAGAGGGATTTCAAAGAGGCACAGGACACAAGGGCACTACTCCCTGTCTTGCTTATGGTGATAGTTTCACAGGTGTATACATATGCTCACTTACATGGAGTTTACTGTAGGTCAATTATACTTCATTAAAGCTTTTTTTTTTTTAAGTTTCTTTTTTTCTTATAATTATTTATCTTATTTTATTTATTCATTCATTTATTTTTTAATTTGACCAGAGAGAAACAGAGGATGAGAGTGAGAGAGAGAGGAAGTGAGAAAGCAAGCCACCAGATTCAGGACTCGAACCCTGGTCAGCCATGTGGGAGAGTCCAGCGCCTTAACCACCACGCCACCTGCTGGTCCCAAGCTTTTTTTTTTTTTTGAGAGAGATTTTTGCTATAGGGCCCGAGAGACAGAGAGAGACAGAGAGCAAGAAATCACCCCCTGGGGGGAGGGCCACACTGCAATCTCTTCTCCTCCATTCTCCTCTCAGGATTTTGGGTCTACACGCACATACATCTGGCGTGAGTTTTAAGCTGCCAGGTCTGGGACTCAAACTGTAGTTGACTACACGGGAGTCCAGTGACATAACCATTACACCATCTGCTGGACCCAATAAAGCTTTTTGTTTATTTGTTTGTTTGTTTGTTTGTTTGTTTTTAAAGCATATAGGCCCATCAGGTGGTGTGGTAGTTAAGGCGTTGGACTCCCACATGGCCAACCATGGTTCCAGTCCCAGACTTGGCAACTTGAAAATCGCACCAGGCGCATGTGCGTGTGTACTCAAAATCCCCAGAGCACAGTGGAGGAGAAAGGACTGTGGCATAACCATCACTTTCCCTCTCATTGTCTCTCTCTGTCTTAGTCCAGTGAGTGCACAGGCCCTATGGCAAAAAAATCAGCAAACAACAAACAAATAAAAAACATGTGTGGGTGACATGTACACAACTGTTTTCCCAACTGACAACACATCTTGGAGATCATTCAGTATCAATACATAGCAAGTTAATTTAACAGCTACGTATTAT
Organism: Tupaia tana; assembly: GCA_026018925.1. Taxonomy (NCBI): domain Eukaryota; kingdom Metazoa; phylum Chordata; class Mammalia; order Scandentia; family Tupaiidae; genus Tupaia; species Tupaia tana. Next base: position 20,907,622 of record JAKSZU010000011.1, read on the forward strand.
TCCATGATATATAGACTGACATAATTTATTTAGCAATTCCTCTACTGATGAACACTTAAGGTTATTTTCAGTCTTTTTTCCCTTATAATCAATGCTGCTTTGAATTTAAAATATATATATTGCTAGAGAGCGTGTGCACTTGTGGGGCATGGGTGGGGAGAGAAAGCAAGAAAGCACTGCCCTCTCATGGAGGATGGTCACACTGCTCTCGTCTCCTTTTTCTTTGGGGGGGGGTGGTCAAAATTCGTACTTTATTTTTCTTGAATATTTATATTTATGTTTTTTTTCTCACTAGCCATACTGTACTTTTTTTTTTTTTTTTTTTTGGAGAGGTTTTTGCTATAGGGCGCGTGCGCTCGCCAGACAGACAGAGAGAGACAGAGACAGAAAGCGAGAAATCACCCCCCAGGGGTGATGGTCACGCCACAATCCCTTCTCCTCCATTCTCCTCTCAGGAGCTTGGGCACGCATGCACACACACCCAGCATGAGTTTAAGCCACCAGGTCTGGGACTCAAACCACGGTCGACTAAGTGGGAATCCAGCGACAAAGCTGTTACGCTAACTGCTGGTCCCACTAGCCATACTATAGTTTTTATAAAAGTCTGAGCCACTTCATGATTCTAGTTCCGACTTAATAACCAACTCAGTGTTAAAATTCCTTTTCCGTTGTCACTGTCTTTGTATTATGTGCATAAACTGAGGACCTGGGAAAAATCAGTATTTGTGACATCAAAAGACTTTATGAAGACTGTCCACACCAGCATGATTAGGCAGTTATCAGCAGCTGGATCGCAGATATATCACGACCTCTTAGACCAAGGAATAGTTGTGTGCATATCTAAAAGGTCAAACTGATTCATCGTAAGAGGAACGATCAGGTAGGATGGCCAGCATGAGGCAGGACTGTCCGCAGGAGTGTGTAAATTGTGGTATGGAGGCAGTGGATAACATTCATGACTGAACACCAAGCTAACTGCTTTTCTAAAAACGGTCTATGTTTGGGACCAGCAGATGGCATAATGGTTATGTTGCTGGACTTCCACATAGTCGAGCACAGTTCAAGACCAGGACCTGGTAGCTTAAAACTTACACCGGGCAAGTGTGTGTGCATGCCCAAGATCTCAAGAGGAGAATGGAGAAGGGATTGCAGCATGGCCATCCCCCTGGGGGATGATTTCTTGCTTTCTGTCTCTCTGTCTGTCTCTCTGGTAAGCACACGCACCCTGTAGCAAAAATCTCTCTCTCTCAAAAAAAAAAAAAAAAAAAAAAAAGGCATAAAAATGGCCTATGTTCTATAAGACAAAGACCTGTTTTTTTTTTTTTTTGTTGTAATGTTTCTTCACTCATTAAGATTCAAATAACATTTTAGTTTTTTTGGTTTAAAATAAAAACAACTGGTGATGGTAATGTAGAGAAGACAGCTGACCTGCATGACTTTATTTAAGTCTTTTCATATAAATTCTGAGTTAATCCTCTTATAAAAATACATGTCACTATGTTAAATACTCAACAAAGACTTAGGATATGGGATATTTAATAAATTTCTCTTGGGTCAACACCAAAAATACCTTTAGTTTCTGGATAAGCCGTGTCAGGTATTTGAGTATAGGTTAAGTTGAAACGGTCTCCGATGGAAAGCACAACCTTCACGGAAATCATTGACGATATATCCAAGTAACTTTCAAATACACGTTGACATCAAGGGCAGGCGACTCACCTAGAACGGTATTGAGTACCATGAAATTTCTGTGTGAGACATTTGGGTGTCAATTTGTATTACGGGAATATTTACATCTCCCACCAAGGAGGCACTGGTACTTGGAAATTTCAGAAAGTTCCCAGCATGGTTAAGGCTGAGGTGAAGAGTTTGTACAGTCTTCTACCATTTCAAAGAGGTAGTGATAAACACTGGCTCTTCTGGCCATCTCCAATGCAGTTTCTTCCCAGTTGTTTCTCAGAGCTGGTTTAATAACATGGCTTATCAGTACAAGTTCTAGGGTATCTTCGCTGACTCTGTTCCCAGGAGCAAGATGCAAGGGGGTCAAGAGGCCTTTGGTTTAGGGAACCAGCAGTTAGCGTAATGGCTATGTCGCTGGACTCCCACGTAGTCGACCGCGGTTCGCGTCTCGGACCCGGTGGCTTACAACTCACGCCGGGCGCGTGTGCGTGCGTGCCCAAGATCCCGAGAGGAGAATGGAGGAGAAGGGATTGCGGTGTGACCATCCCCCCTGGGGGGTGATTTCTCGCTTTCTGTCTCTATGTCTCTCTCTGTCTGTCTGGCGAGTGCATGCGCCCTATAGCGAAAAACCTCTCAAAAAAAAAAAAAAAAAAAAAAAAAGAGGCCTTTGGTTTGAGTACTGATTCCTGCATCACGCTGAAGAAGCTACTCAGGTGTCGTTCCACTCGCAAGCACTGTGCTGGGGTGTCCAGCCATCCAGTCACTGCGCGAACACTGCTCCTTGTGCAACCAGTTCAAGGACAACGTCCAGGCGTCCACCTTAGGCTGCCCGATGGCCAGGAGTGTACTGTCCTCACCCTGAGTGTTCGAGTGGCCTTTTCAGAAGTAGTCTCCGCACAGTAGTGCAACTTTTTTCAGCAGCCCATAGAAGCGAGTTGCTTGGATCTTTTCCCCATTCTTTTCCTTGCAATTGATAACCACTCTTGGTTTTTCTCATCTTGCTCCTCGACCTCATCAGAATTGCCTACCCAGAGACTTTGAGTACCATGGGAATAAGGTGTCCATGTGTTTCCAGCAACTCAAGTTAGAAAAGTCCAGGGAATTCTCTTGGTCTGGTTTTCCATCATCATTTACTTTTTTCTTTTCCATTATTTACTATTCTAAATGAAAAGCATTTCAAATGCCAGGGTATAAGCAATCTTTCTAGAGATGAATTGAATTATGTCTGCTTTATTTTATTCATCAAGATCTTCCAAAGGGGACAGTCTCCACGACGAGTCTCCCTTCTCCTTCATCTCTCCCTTCCTTTGGGATTTTGGTAATGCATGCACACACGCCGGATTCAGGACTAGAACCACTGCAGTCAGCCATGTGGGACCCAGCTGCCTTAACTACCAGGCCATGGTCCACCAGCAGTGGTCTGGCCCATTGCTATGAATATCTTTATAGATATACCTTTTTACACCTTTAAGATAAATTCTTGGAAGTGGCATCATTTGACTAAGGGTGATGTCCATTTATGATTTGGACAGATACTATGAAATCGCCCTGTTTCACTCACTGCCTGCTCTGAAGTGGAAGGGAGGGTTTCCACATGGACTTCAGAAACTGTCAAGCAGCTGAGTGCCACGGAAGATTTCCTCGGTGAGCGCCCTCCTGTGAGCAGACAGTGCAGTGTGGCCTGCAATCACTGTTTCCAGAGTTTGCTTAGGGGAAAAGGATGGTCTCTAAAAAGCTGTGGAGAATAAGGGTACCGTGGTGCCTACTTCACCTGCTTATAAGGAATGAAAACGGAAGGGCTGGACTGCCATAAAACAGGGAGGCAGTGTTCATGCACCAGTGAGAGCATCTGATAACCTTTATTTCCAAGAGTAACAGGCACTGCACTTCAGTACAGGGCAACTGGAGACTTCCTTTTCTTTCTCTTGTCCATACTTCCTAAGCACTTACCATGTGCATTGGGGATTGCGAGGATGAATGACGACAATTCCTGCCCTAAGAAGTTTACGGTCCCTTGTGGAGGAGACAAAGAAGTACCCAGTGAATTTAACGGGATGTGATTACATTGCTGCAGTGGGGGCCTGGGCACACAAAGGAAGACAGGAAGCAGAGAAGTGGGGCAGGCCCAGAGGAAGGGCCATTTAGGTAATGCTACAGACTATTTGTGTGCCCCCCAAATCCGTATGTTGAAATCCTAACACCCAACGTGATGGGATTAGGAGGTGAGGGCTTTGAGATAATTAGGTCAGATGGGTGGAGCTTTAATGATGGGATTACTGCCCTTATAAGGAGAAATGAAAGCATCTTCTCTATTGGGCGAGAATACAATGGCTGTCTACACACCCGGAAGACAGCGGATCTACTGGCACTTCGATCTTGGACTTCCTACCCTCCAGAACAGAGTGAAATCAGTTTGTCATTTAAACCACTGAGTTGCCAGAGGACTCATGCACTCGCCGCGGAGTCAGAGACAGAGAGAGATGGAGAAAGCACCCCCGCAATGGGGCATGGTCATGCCGCAGTCCCTAGTCCTTCATTTCTTCATCCTGTCGGGAGTCGGGTACATCTGCACACATCCTGCGTGTTCTTTCAAGCTACCAGGGCCGGGATTCAACTGGTCGTCAGCCATTTGGGATCCAACTTCCCAAATCGCTAGGCTATAAGGCCAGTCTGATATGGTAATTTGCAACAGCACCTCAAAGACTAGTAGTTTTTTTTTTTTTTTTTAAAACAATTAAGGTGGAATTCACATAACATAAAAGTTACCACTTGTAAGTGGCATTTAGCACAACTGCTGGGCAACCAGCACCTCTCTGTGTTCTGAAGCATTTCATCACCCCAAAATGAAACCTCATACCCATTAAGCAGTTACCTACTTCTCATAGGTCGGGCTTTAAAAGCAGGAAGCATTTTGCAGGCAGGCTTAGAAGGCCATTTCAGAAAGAGGATGTTTACAAAGGCGTTGAGACAGCAAGCCACTTGGGATGGTGGGAACGTGTGTGTTGGGGGTGAAGGAGTGATGGGATGAGGCAAGAAGGAAAGGCAGGGCCAGGGACACCACGTGCTTGTTCCAGGCAGCATGACCTAGTCCAGGGGCTGAGGAGGAATCGGTGACTGGGGACCCACCTGAACAATCTCTGTCCCTAGAGGAATATTGTCAACTTTTGTATGAATTCGATGTGAGCCAGGGTTTCTCAGTCTTGGCACGACCAGTGTTTTGGGCTGGACAATTCTCTGCTGTGGGAGGCTGTTCTGTGCAGCAGAGGACATTTGTACTAAGTTCTGGTAGCATCCACCCCACCCCACCAGCCTGGACAACCAAAGGTACCTCCAGACATTACCCAGTGTCCTCTGGAGGAGGTGCCCCCGGCTGAGACCACTGGGAAGACTCCGACCTGGCACTCCTAAGTTCTGAGGAAGAGGGTGAGTCACATGCTTCTGTGCTCCGCACCCCTGAGATGAGCAGGCACAGGACCACACCTGAGCTTGGGCTTCCTGGGCTTACAAAGTGACACGAGTAAATTGGTGTTAATACTTTGTGGCTTTAAAAAAGAAATTCCTCCGTCCATTCCACAGCCACTTAACACAAACAATGTGCCAGGGAAAGGAGGAAGGCGGGAGACGAGGGAGCTGTGGGAGGGCCTCCTGCAAGAGGGGACGAGGTGGGGAAGGGCTAGTGGTATCACTGGGCCTTGGTCCCTGCCAGTGTCCCACTCACACAGTGCTCCTGGGGATAAAAAGAACTCAGGGCAGTGGTTGTGGGATGGGGTGCCCTGGGGATCCCAAGGCCCAGGGACTCCTGGCAAAGATCTCTATGCCTAAGAAGCAAAAACTGGTGGCTTCGAGACTATGTGGCTCTGGTAGGGAACACGGCAGTGGGGTGCAGTGTGGATCTGAATGTCTGCCTCAAATGTCCTGGACTGTGAATGCCCCTTGGGAGGTTTCTATAACCCGAGAGGCAAAGGGAGGGCGGGCCAAGTATGAACAAGACTGAGTTTTTGCTGGCACAGTAGGATACAGGCTCTGTGTCAAGTTTAACTGAACATAGACAAAGAGCTGTACGCCAATTTCTGCACGAAGTTCAGATGCACGACACGAAGATGAACAGAACGCTGCTCCTGCTCTCCAGACGTGAAGTCTCAAGGGAAACTTCCTCAGCCAACCACCCCCATTATTTTTTGAGAACATCCTGAGGCATTTTGGAGAGTTTTTGTTTTTGCTATAGGGCACGTGCGCTCGCCAGAAATACAGAGAGACAGAGAGAGAAAGCCAGAAATCACCCCCCGGGGGGAATGGCCACGCCGCAATCCCTTCTCCTCTATTCTCTTCTTGGGATCTTGGGCACGCACGCACACGCGCCCGGTATGAGTTTAAGCCACCGGGTCTGGGACTCAAACCATGGTCAACTACATGGGAGTCCAATGACATAGCCACTACACCAACTGCTGGTTCCTATCCTGAGGAATTTTGTACCACTGCTATTCTTTATTTGACTGGATCACTACAACTCCATAAAGTTGCTAGAGTACTAAAAAAAAAAAAAAAAGATTTATTCCATGAGAGAAAGAAGCCCTGCCTCAGTGCTGCCTTTCACTCCTGTGCTGTCTGACCCCCAAGTCCATTTTGCAGATAAGAGCACAGATTCAGAGTGGTTTAGTGACCTGCCCATGGCCTGAAAGTTTCAGACCCAGCACCAGAATTTAGGACTTCCGACTCCAAGCCTCGTTCTTCCCACCGCACCACGCAGCCCTGCTTGTAGCTCACGAGGGATGAGGGAACTGGTCAGGAAAGGCAGTTGATTGCTCTCAGGAGGGCTCTGTGATTCTGGGCGAAGTACTTCATCTCTTGGGCTGGTTTCCTTATCTGTAGGAGGAGGATGTAGCAGTGCCCCGTATCAGTGGCTTCACTGTCCATGGTTTCAGTCACGTTCACCTAACTCTTCTTACGGTACATTGTTATTAACTGTTCTGTTTTATTAGTTACCGTTGTGACTTGCTCATTACGTCTCATTTATAAGTCAAACTTTATCACGGGTATATACACATGGGGAACAGCAGAGGAGATATATACCCGGAGGGTGCGGTACCATCTGTGGCTTCAGGCATCCACTGCCGGTCTGGGAACAGGTCCCCTGCGGGTAAGGGAGAACTGGCTTCCCCCTCACTAAGCGAACAGGACTTGACCTGCGTGTTTTACGTATATATTAAACAAAAGGTGGGGTGTACATTTCATGGGCTCGCTCACTGCAACAGTGTCCCAGACACGTTATCGACAACATGGAGCTGTGGATATTCCTGAACAGAGTGGAAACAAGAGGAAGGTTAGGAGGAAACACTAGGCAGCCCCCTCCGTGCAGCCATATGAGAGGCAGGGCGTCAGCTCAGTGACTGCTACAGTCAGGGAGCGGACAACAGGGCATCGGCTTATAGGACATTCAGTGGGGGACAGGGTGGGAAATGCAGAGGGCTGAGGACCTTTCCAGAAAGACACAAAGTGCCATGCTCATTTAGAGATAACTTGTGACTTTCAGGGAAATGATCATGTTTAAATCATACTTTTTGAGCATGAGTTAAAAATAGCTACCAACCATATCTGCTCCCCCTCAAGCTATAAGCAATTTTAGTAAAAGACTGGATGTTTGATAATGTCTTTTTTAAAAAATGTACTGGTTAGGAGAAAGTGACTGTTGACTGTTTCCTAAAAGCTGTCTTTTTTCAAAAGTGGGAAAACTGAATACCACAGATCAGGTTAACGGGTTAAGAGATGATTTTAGGACGGTAAAGAGAACATCCAATCATCTCAGATATTCCTAAGATGACTTACAGACTTCTCAGCACCCAGCCTTCTTAGCTTTTTAAGTGTCTTCAGGCGGTTAATGATAGCAAAGAGCTTTGCAAGCTGAGCAGTTCTGCCGAGGTGGGAAATCCCGGCCAAGCCAGGCAGGGCGGAAACCATCAGGCTAAAGTGCATTCCTTTCTGTTCCAACTGAGCCACGCAAATCTTTCTCTCCAGGAAGAGGAAGGTACTTGTTTTTCTCCTGGCGTCTGCTTTAGAGAAATAAGGAAAGATGTCCGGAGTGCAAACACCTTCGGCGAGATTCTCCAGCCACCTGCTTACTTTGAGGCATCTCTGCCGTGGGACAAGGGTGTATTGGGCAGGGCCTTGGCTCTTTCTGCAATGGAAGGGCTGGTCAAGGAGGAGTGGCCGCCAACAAAAGCCCTTCCGGCCCCTTAGCTTGGATGGCACTAACTGGGATCTGTGGAGAGGTGTTTCCTCAGCTGTGGCCTCGACACGCAGAACTCTGAGCTTCTAAACTAGAGGGTACAGAGAGTCAGGCAGGAAGTTTGGTACAAATTAAGCCACTTAAAAAACATTTTCCGGACCAGCAGATGGTGTAATGGTTACGTCACTGGCCTCCCACATAGTTGACTGCGGTTTGAGTCTAGGAACCAGCAGCTTAAAACTAACACCGGGAGTGTGTGAGTGTGTGCCCAAAATCCCGAGAGGAGAATAAAGAAGGGATTGCAGGGTTGGGGTGGTGGTGGTGGTTTCTAGCTTTCTGTCTCTCTGTCTCTCCAGCAAGTGCATGCACCCTATAGCAAAAATTTTTCTCTTTTTTCTACAACGTCAGTGCATTAGTCTATGTAAAGGAATATGACTTACAAAGTCCTCTTCATTAAATACATGGCTAATAGCTAGCATTCCTGGAAAATAATCAAGTTATTAGGTTTTTTGGCCATAGGAAGCATGCACTCGCTGGAGAGTGAGAGAGAACTAAGGGCAAAATCATCCTCCAGTGGGGATGGCCACGCCACAATCTCTTCCCCTCCATTCTCAAGATTTTAGGCATGCATGTGCGCACACACACATCTGGCATATTTCTTAAGCTATTGGGTCCAGGACTCGAACTGCACAGTTAGTCATGTAGGATCCAGCTGCCTTAACCACCACACCATCAGCTGGCCCCACATACCTCCTTTTATTTTATTTACTTCTGTTTTATTTTTAAACTTTTTTGCTGTAGAGCACATGTGCTCACTGGAAAGGTAGACAGAGAGGGAAAGTGAGAAATCACCTCCCAGGGGTGCTGGCCACACCACAATCCCAACTCCATTCTCTTCTTGGGATTATGTGCACATATGCACACATGTCCAAAGCATTTTCAAGCTTCTGGGTCCAGGACTCGAACTACAAAGTTGGCGTGGGATCCAATACCTTTAACCACCACACCACCTGGCAGCCCCACCAAGATATCATCTTTTAAACTGGGCAGAATTAGTGATTTTAGTTTATAGCCTCTCTTTAAAAAAATATTTTTAAGGTTTTTGCCATAGGGTACATGCACTCCCTACAGAGAGATAGAGAGGACGAGAAGGAAAGTGAGGGGGGATGGCCACACCGCAAACCCTTCCCCTCCATTTTCCTCCTGGGATTTTGGGCACACATGCACATAAGCCCAGCATGACTTTTAAGCCTCCAGGTGTGGGACTTGAACCATGGACAGCCATGTGGGAGTTCAGGACCTTAACCACCACACCACCTGCTGGCCCCTATAGCTTTTCTCTTAATCATGCAGTAGGAGTTAAAATATATTATGCATAACTGGCACAAGACTTGACATCAAGAGCCCTTAAGATTCAAATCCTTTTGAGAGGCTGTACATGTTTCTTTTTGTTTTGAATTCTTTTTTTTTTTTTTTTTTTGGGGGGGGGGGAGGTTTTTGCTATAGGGCACGTGCATGCACCAGAAAGACAGAGAGACAGAAAGCAAGAAATCACCCCCCAGGGGGATGGCCACACCGCAATACCTTCTCCTCTTGGATTTTGGGCACACATGCACACGTGCTCAGTGTGAGTTTAAACTGCTGGGTCCAGGACTCAAACCATGGTGGACTACATGGGAGTCCAGCGACATAGCCATTATGCCAACTGCTGGTCCCTTGTGTTTGGATTCTTTGAGCTTTTTCAAGTTTAGTATATCAATAGCAAAGTTGAAGGGAAACATTTTTTTTTTAAAGAATTGTTTTATTCAATTTTATTCATTCATTCATTTATTTTAATTTGACCAGAGAGACAGACAGAGAGAGAGGGGGGAAAGTGAGAAAGCAAGCCACCAGGTCCAGGACTTGAACCATGGTCAGCCATGTGGGAGTGTCCAGCCCCTTAACCACTACGCCACCTGCTGGTCCCCAAGAGGAAACATTTTTTTTAAAAGATGCAAATCCTTACTTTACCATTCACTCTGACTTTGAGTAAAAGTTTATATTCCCTGGTCTTGTTTACTTATCTGTAAAATGGGAAGGCAATCTCACTAAGAGGTGTTGGATTTTACGGATGTCTATGTGGGTGTGTGCACACCATGGTGGGGCACATCTTGAGAATGCTGCAATAAGGTCAGGATTCTCAAGGAAGAGGAGAAACTTCAGAGGCCATGTTGGTAGCTAGGAGACTAGAGCTGGGATGCCGTGGTTGAATAAAAAGGACCGAGAGGGGAAAGGAGAGTGACTGCTAACGGGTACGGCGTCTCTTTTTGTGCTGATAGAAATGTTTTGAAGTTAAAGAGTGGTGTTTAGTGTCTAGTACACTAAAACAGTACACTTTAAAAGAACAGATTTGGAGCCAGCCGGTGCTGTGGTGGTGAAGGCGCTGGACTCCCACATAGTTGACCATGGATTTGAGGACCAGACTAGGCAGTTTGCTGTCTCACTGTCCCTCTCTCTCTGGTCAAATTGAAAAATGAGGGAAACAGCAGATGGCGTAGTGGTTATGTTGCTGGACTCCCATGTAGTTGACTGTGGTTTGAGGCCTGGACCCAGCAGCTTAAAACTCACACCGGCAGGTATTTGTGCATGCCCAAAATCCTAAGAGGAGAATGGAGAAGAGATTTCGGTATGGCCATCCCCCGTAGGGGGGGATTTCTCACTTCTTTTCTCTGTCTCTCCGGCGAGTGCATGCTCCCTACAGCAAAAAAAAAAAAAAAAAAAAAAGAAAAAGAAAAAAAGATAATGATGAATAAAATTTAATAATTCTCTAAAAAAAAGATTTTATGGTACATAAATTATATCTGTTACAGTTTGCTTTTTAATTTTCCAGAGGGTACATATGCTTGCTGAGAGAGAAAGAGAGAGAGAGCACGCGAGTGAGATGGGAGATGGTGACATTGCAATCCCTTCTTTATTTCTCCCTTCTTCTAGAATTTTGGGCACGTATGCACATAAGCCTGGCATGTTCTTGAAGCCACCAGGTCTGGAACTTGAACCATACAGTCAGCAGTGTGGGATCCAGCTGCCTTCATCACACCATGGACTGGCCCACAGCGTTATTTTGAAGGATGACACACAACACAAAAGAACATGAGTAGAGCATCTGCAGAGGGAATGAGAAACAAAGCATTCCCATTCTCTGTTGGAGTGGAGACTCAAATTCTGACTTACAGGATAAAAAGTCCTTACTTAGGGAGGGTGAGAACCTATTTATCTGGCCAAATTCTACCATTTTAGATTCCTATCATACGTTTTAAAGTTTCGTATTAACAAGAGGGTTTCCTCACTTAAGACTAAAATAATAGGTTGCCGGAAAAGGCAGGACGTAATTTCCCATGTTTTTCCATGCAAAATTGCATCATGACTTTCTCGAGGACCCAGTATTACTGTTCATATGTTTTTGGAATGACAGGTGACAGCTTTCAGCATTGGTATTTCATTCTGAGGTTTAGGACATCGTGAGAAATACTTACCAACACCTAAGATTTCATAGTCACTACTCCCAAATGGTCTCGATGGCTGCTGTTCCAATACAAACAACCGTAGGCACAGTTTAGATTTCTAATTTATTATTAAATTACATAACAAAGCTTCTTCTATACAGTCAGAAAATGCACATTTAGATGAGAACAAAAATTAAGTACAAATACAATAAAATTGGTTCCAAGAAGCTATTTTAAAAGCAAAAATTAGAAAGTGCATTTGGAAAAGAATAATGTTAAAAAATCTGTATTGGCATTTTTCATGAGGAAACATCTTCCATCATAGTAAAATGTGATTGGAATTGATTTCCCTCCCTCTCTAGGAGCTAACAGGGTGGGAATGAATGCAAATACTTTGATACTAAAGTGAGATCGTAGGTACAAAAAAAAAAAATGTAAGAAACTTCTCCTTCAATAACTACTTTTAAAATCCAGTTGTTCTTTTCTCATTTTCTTTTCTCTTATAAAATTGATTAAGACCATGATGAAAAGTAATGCATCTTTTTGGAGATCAGGCTAAACAACCCCTAGCCTAAAAGAAGAATGGAACACAATCACAGTAATTTTCTAAGCAGACTCCGTTTGTTCATTATATTTGCCACGAAATTCAGTGTAACCCCACGCATGACCATTTATCCCCAACAGCTTAATATTGCAAGTCACTAAACTCAAATCAATTTCCAAAAATCATTATCTGGCTAATCATCAAATAGAGGTATTAGAAACCAAAAATACCAGTCCAGTTCTTGAAAGTCATTTTTATCTGGATGCAATCATTAACAATGAAATAGAAAATTAATGGTGGGAATGCAAATCCAAGATGCCTCAGTTCCACAGAGGCTAAGAGTCATTGCACTGAAAGGCTCAATGGCATGTTTTTCTCTTCAGATATATTCACATCTAGTATGGAAGAACTAAAGTAAATATTATTTGGTTTCAGGTACAAAAAGTGCCCACCTGGTGTCTCCTCTTGTCTATCTCTGTCTTCGGGAGTTAACTGCCATGCCTGATCTTATTACTGGGCAGTGGGCAGTATGGCAGTATGGAAAGGGCTTTTTTTTTTTTTTTTTTAAAGAGATTTTTGCTATAGGGCGCATGTGCTCACTGGAGAGACAGAGAGACAGAAAAGTGAGAAATCACCCCCCAAGGGGGATGGCCACACCATAATCCCTTCTCCTCCATTCTCCTTTTGGGATCTTGGGCACACACGCACATGCACCCAGTGTGAGTTTTAAGCTGCTGGGTCCAGGACTCGAACCGCGGTTGACTACGTGGGAGTCCAGCGACATAACCATTACGCCATCTGCTGGTCCCATAAGGGCATTCTCTATAAATGTGAGTTTTGGGACAAAAGAGAGAAGAGTAGAGAAGAAAACCCCTTTTCTAACAATAGAAAAATAAAAGATAAGCAACACACGTTATAGGAAATTCTTCGGTATCAACAACAATGATAATAAAAAAAAGAATGTAGGGATTGCCAGAAGAGAAACAAACTGAAGCATTCAGACACATGGGTCTGAACCTGAACATTAAACATTTTTACTCAGTTCATCAGTACACATCAATTAGAATTTTCTGCCCTTTTTTGAAGCCATGGTTTCTCATATTTTTTAGCAAAATGGAAAGTTCTGAATAGTTACTAAAAAAAAATCCAAAAAGGAAAGATTCATTACATAAGACAATGGCTTATATAAGAAGCAACATTTATTTGGGACCAGAAATAGAACATTCCTTTTGACCTTCCTGCTCTGACTAGCTTTAACAAGTAACTAACTGTTGGCCCCTGGATCTAGCAACTGGTCTGTAAGGAGGACAGCAGAAAAGGGAGAAAACCAAGATGGCTAAGGAATAAGGTAAACGGGATGAAACTGACGGAATTCGAATCAGCTACGATAGGATCCAAATCGAGGCTCTTCTTATACATGGCACAGCTTTTTCCTCGCTTGAGGATTCCTTTCAGCAGAGGAAGAACACAGTCCCAGCATCTCCATTTGGCCCTGGGTCACCTCACTATGGGCTACAGCACGGGGGGAGGTTAGTCAGACCTATCTGACACCAACATCTACACTAAGCATCTTCAACTTCCTTGGAAGAACTTGGTTTATTTTCATAAAGAAAATCATCAACATAATTCTATTACTTCATACAAGCGGAACCGCAATGAGAAGGCTGGCAGCCATCGCGGGCGCGCTTCGCCACAGAAAGCTCCGCCGGCTTGTGTCCTCACTTCACTCACACGATCGGCTTTAAAGAATGCACCAAATAATTAGACCAGTAAAAAAGACTGGTAGTATAATTAAATAAATAACCTTATTTATGATACTTCAGATTTATAAATGCCAACTATATAGCAACCAAAGTCCCATAAATTCTAGCTGAGGTACAACCACTGATCAAGACCCTTTGAAAAATCAAAGATAATAAAGTGTCAGGGGAGAGAGGTTTTATTCTCCCAACAATTTAATAAACGAACTTACTTCCCTGATCCTTTAAGGTTCACATTGGGAAAAACTTAACTTTTCCTTTAAAGGTATCCCCAGTCAATGAACTGATCAATCAACCCATATTTAGAAAAATAAACTCCATACATAAGAAACTTTATGAAATGCTCTTCATACCCAGAATGTAATAGAACTTTGACACCAGAATGAAAGACCTCTCAGCCTCTGTACCAAATGGGTGTTAGTGTATCCATTAGCCTGTATATCACGTTCAGCAGAACAAATGCATCTCTACACCACGATGTAGTAAAGAACTACTTGCTTTTTTACCCTTTTATTCCCTGTGGCACAGTCTAAAGCCAATAATGTAAATTACAATAGTGAAGAGTAGGTTTCTTTCTTGGTAAAGAGTATAAATGCTCAAAGTCTTCAAACAATGTGGTAATTCAGTAAGACAAGTAATGAATTTACAGAAACTGGGAAATAATTAAAGTTGAAAAGAATTCTGGTAGGTAGGTTTTAAAATTTTGTCATTATCTAGGGCTGGCAATGGAAGACAGGTAACTGAGACAAGATTCTGCCTCGTGTGCTTTCAACACTGTGACCATCCTGTGGATGTCTGGAATAACATAACTGATTTGGAATGAACAGATTTTCATAGAATACAGACTTCTGGTACATCAGCAGGAGTTCTTATACTTCTGCTCATAAGTTGTGGAACTTATGAATGGAACTATCTGGACAGTCCCCACTTTCACAATGCTTTTTATATGTTGCTGGTTGAATAGGTATCACTGAAAACTGAGCTGTCCTCTCACACAGTGGTGTTAATCCTGACATGACGTGGAACAGTGGGGTTATTAGTTTGTCTTTTTAGCACTGAGGTGTTTTTTTTTTTTTTTTTTTTTGTGTGGTAGTAGTAAATATTAATCCAATGGGAGAAAAAAAAAGTAAAAACAATGACTCCTTAAAAAAAAAAAAGCCCGTCATTCTTGATGTTTTTCCAGCAATATAATTAACCCCAGCATACTCAAAATAAAAAATAAAGAAAAGACAAAAGCTTTTCTGAAGAGTTCTCCATTTCAGACAACCTCAAACCTGCTTAAAAAGTCCTATCAGCAACTCAAAGCACTTGAGAAAAACGGAATTTTCGCGGAACATTTGTGTTAGGGGTACCGAGTAGAAACCTATACCACAGATTACCAAAAAATGACTTGTGATTTGTCATCATGAGTGTAAAATAAAAGGACAATAATTATTTTTATTTACAACTCAATCTGGTAGCTGAAAGAAAAGCAGTCTTTGGATATAGAAAAACCCAGTTTTCTGAAGAATCCAGCTGTAAAATCGGGCTGGTCACCAGGCTTCGACACTACCACTGAAGCACAGGACGCTGTCTTTTATTTACCTCCGTGGGGGACTTAAGCAACTGAAGACCATTAAAAAACAAACAAAAACCCCCCTAAAAACAGAGAAATGTGTGTTAGAAAAGATAGTACAGAAGAATGGTGGCTTCGGCTTAATCTGACCATGTCCCAGAGCCCCATCACTATCGGTCTTCAACTCTTCTTGCTGGTCAGGCTAATTATCAGGACAGTCAACTTCTCCCCCCTCCTCCTCCTTATTCCAGATAAGGGCATGAAAGTGTTGGTTGTCAAGAGTCCCTGGAGATGTTTCATCAATGGAAAGCATACAGCAGCAACAGGATGGTGCAGATACCAATAACTCCTCCCAGGATGAGTGAGTCTCGCCGCTTTCTGAGGTTGATCCTCTGGATCAGGCTGTTCACAGCAGGAAAACGATCTTTGGGAAATCTTTATTAAGGTCATATTTGGAAGAAGCCTCTTTAGTTAAAAAAAAAAAAAATCACAAAAATCACCAAAGTAGAGATTAGTGGAATTTAGAAACAATAAAGTAATGAGAAGAAACAAGAGAAGAAATCGCACTGAGGAAGTCTTAAGCAAACACACGTGCCAAAACTGGCAATGGCCCTCACTGCTCAAGGTCCCAAACAAATTCAAGTCTCCCTGTCTTGTACAGTACACACATAAGGATGAAAAGAAACACTGAATAGGCAGGGAGAAGGAAATAATGACGACAGCTCCCACATACTGAAGGATGACTGCCAGGGTGTCCGCCAGTGTGGTTGGGAATAAAAGAACTCTGCAGGGCAGGGAGGCATAGCTGACTACTACCACTTCCGTCCCGTATAATTTTCTCCTACTTCATTTTTCTCCTGTCTTTCTTTCTTTCTTTCCCACTTCTTTCAGAAGACTAAAGAGTTTTTTTGCCTGAGGTTTTGAAGAAATACCTGATTCACTCCCTACAGGGTAATAACACCCTGTGGAACCAACCCTCACATCTGTGTAACCAGATAGCGGTGAACAATTAAAATTTTACATTTACTCTGCAGCAGTAGGTAGGATACAGTGGGAAAGTGAGTTAAATGGCGTTAACTGTTTTATTTGGGAGAATAAAAGAAGACAAGATTGGGACCAGCAGGTGGTATGATGGTTAAGGTGTGGGGCTCCCACATGGCTGACCTCACAGTTTGAGTCTCAGACCTGGCAGTTTGTTTTTTCACTTTCCCTTTCTCTCTATTTCTGGTTAAATATAAAATAATAACAACAGATATAATCAAATAAATAATTCTTTAAAAACATGTTAAAAAAAGACAAGATAAAATTTTCAATTTTAGGGGTTTTCCAGAAGTCACAATTGTGCATTTTTTTTTAATAGACCACAGATTAGTTTATTTTTAACACCTGTCTGGCCATGAATTCATAGGGAATAGGTTCCAGTAGCTCAGGCTCCTTTCCATTGGTTCTCACAGAGTGTGCTTCTCTGGGGGGAGCAGGCTGGCGTGTCAGTTGAACCCAGGTTCCTTTCTCTTTGGCTTCCTTCTTTTTCTGGTCATTTTCCTTCACATGTTTTAGGAAGCTATCTCTGCTCTTAGAATGCTTAATATGCTGACTACGCACGTTTATCCTCTTGGCAAGAATCTTGCCCTTAACTTGTTCACAACAATGCTAACAGAATGCTGGGTGACATTGTAGAGTCTTCCAGTTTTGCCATGGTAACATTTGTGGAGCATCCCTTTTTGAACAGTACCCATTCCCTTGATGTCTACAATATCACCTTTCTTGTATATTCATATATATGTTGCCAAAGGAACAACTCCATGTTTTCTAAAAGGCCTAGAGAACATTTATTGGGTGCCTCTCCTCTTTCCGGTTGCATTCGTCATTTTGGTTAATTATTGGAAGATGGCGGTTCTGGCCAAAAAATCTTTTTTTTTTTTTTTAAAGAATTCTTTTATTTAACTTTATTTTATTTATTTTGATTTGACCAGAGCGGGATAGAGTGAGAGAGTGTGTGAGAGCAAAAGCGAGAGAGAGAAAGTGAGAAAGCAAGCTGCCAGGTCCAGGACTCAAATTGCAGTTGGCCATGTGGGAATCCAGCACCCTTAACCACCATGCCATCTGCAGGTCCCCACAACTGTATTTAGTACTGCAAAATATCTTCATATGTAGTAGTAGATTAAAATGCCTATATTGCTTTGCATTACTGGCAATGATTTCTGACAACATACCTGCAGGTGTATCCTCTTTGTTAATATAGGTACTATTTCAAACTCAGGAAAATCAATGACTAAAACCATGCAAGGCAGTAGAGAGCTGGAATAATCTCCACTTCTTGCAACTACTCACTGCATTTTCCTGTAACAAAATGACTCTTGCTAGAGATTATATTTATGTTTGTACTTGAATATTCTATATATTACATGAGTAGAAACAAGTCTTCTTCTAATCATGAATTTCCCTCTATGTCTAGATTAGAGCTTTATATGCTATAGGCATTAATGTGCTTTTTGAATCATTTAATGAAAAAAACAGGACAATGTGCAAAACCAATTTTAAAAATGTACAATGGGGCAGGAGGGCAGCAGGTGGTGTGGACGTTAAGGTGCTGGACTCCCACATGCATGGATGACCACGGTTTGCGTACTGGACCTGGTGGTTTACTTTCTCTCTTTCTTTCTTTCTTTCTGGTCAAATAAAAAAAAATAATATTAATAATGATAAAGGAGATTAAATAATTCTTTGGGAAAAAATACAACAGCAAGCATGTATTAAAGTAATGGATAAAAACGTTTACAAGGAAAAACCTCATATAAAAAAGAGGCTTAATATTTTTCTTGCTTCAAAAAAGGATAAACGAATCCATTAAGAGCATGTAGGTTTTTGGCATCAGGAAACCTTAGTTATAGTAGATATTTTTTGTCCAGTTTACTTCTAGGGAACCATTTCTCTCCCTTTCTATAATAGTCTGATAGTTCAGTCCGTTTAACACAGTGGGGCTGACGGGTGTACATACAAACTCAGGACCAGCCAGTGACTGGGTAAGGAATGGGCAGTAACTCAAGCTGTGCTTCTGTGACAGATGTTAGAAAAGACATCCTTTTTTCCATGGGAGTTTTTGAGTTAGTATTTAGTCATCACTACCACCATAAAGAGAAAGCCTGCCTGAGATGAGGAGGAAAGCCAAGATAAATGATGAGAAAGGGAGGAGATAGAGAAGAAAGGCAGTATTTGATAACAAAATCTAAGCCTCTTAATCTAGCCAGGCCTTAAACCAAATTCCATCCCTAAACTTCATAGTTCTAAAAACAAATTAATTCCCTCCCTTTCTCCCTTAAGTCAGTCTGAATTCAGTTTCTGTTACTACCTCTCTATGAAGTCCTGCCTAAATCTCATTTATTTTATTTTGTTTGATTGTTTTGAACATACCTTTTGGAATAACTATAAAATTCCTGAGTGGTTATAACAGGCAATATGCGGGGCTCTGGATCCTGAAAACTCAGGGTCTACTGAGGAGAAGTTGCATACAGGATATAGAGAATAGGATAAGAAGAATGGTGGCAGAGTCTTAACAGACAACTGGGAAAGGCTTCATTCAGTGTTTTAAATAACCAGCTATCCACCCTCTGCTTATAATTCAAAGTTTCAAAGGTTTTGCTCTATACAATCTCTTCTATTCACTAAGCAGCCTTTGCTCTTGCTGGTAACCAAGTTCACAGCACGATTTCACTTACCACTTAGTTCTAACGATTTCCAGAAACAAGCCACTTCTCTGAGCCCAGTTCCTCATCAGCAAGATATAATAATTTCTACATTCTCTCTCTTTTACGGTAATAATATTCTGTAAACTGTATAGCCCTATGTAAAATAAAGTTGGTTTTCAACATGTAGTTTTATATGATGCTTAGGATGACAAGGCAAGAAAAAAATTCAGAAAGATTAGAAAATACCAACAAATTTCAGGATATTCATCTCCTTAGGCAAATAGGTATCAAAGTCAAAGTGACCTTACATTACCTACGACCACAAGATATTTAACGTTGAAAAATTACATGTTCTTTCCTCCTTTGTAGCTGAGGAAGAAAGCTTTCTTTCCTTGAAAGACTTGTCTTCTCAATGAGTAAATAAAATGTTTCATAGTGGCAGGCTATCAGTTTCCATACTGGATTTTTGGGAAGTATTAGTAATGCTAATTTCAGTTGGAAAACTGAAAAATTAGAGGCCACCACAAACGAGAATCTATCCTTGAATTCAGTGTGCAGGTAAAGGGTCACCATGCTCTATCAGTAATTACAACTCATCTATTTATATGGCTGTCTCCTTTTCCTGTGCATCAGTCACTGAATCTCTCTCCAAATTGGAAAAATAAAAGAGAGCATATAATTTATGATGTATAGGTAAGAATAATGAATATCACTTAGTTCTAACATGGATTCAAAATCTTTTAAAATGTAAAATAACTTTGTCAACAATTTTAAAATGCACATTTATACATTTTCCCCCTAAATCTACTAGCATTAAACCACTGGTGTGTAATTTTTGTAACACAGAACTAAGCAACATGAACTTTCACAAAGCAAGAATGCACATTAAGTAATGACTGGGGGGGGGGGGGTCTACTGCTACTGGTGATGCAACCTGCGAAACAAACAGAACAAAACAAACCCACACACATACTTTTCCCACCACACCCCCAAAACACAGATTCCAAACATTCAAAAAGGATACTGGCCAAAGTGTTCATTTTGCTATGAATTGACTTCAACATTCCTCTCTGTGAAGTCATATTTTCTTTTGTTGCCATAGCAATGCTGCAAAGGGGAAGAAGAGATGACATTAAATTGGCATTTAAGATTATCCTGCATGGATCCATCAGGCCCTTAAAAGTGACTAAAAAACTACAGTGAACAACATCTTAAAAAGCACTGGGTTAAAAATGGGAGGAAAAATTACTTCCCAAGTCACCTTCCTGTTGTTCTCTTCCTGAATGACCCCACTTCTACTCTCTGATGTTTTTTGTGCAGGTCAGTAAAGCATTTCCCAAGTTTTCTTTAAAATAACAAATGAGGGAACCAGCAGTTAGTGTAATGGCTATGTCGCTGGACTCCCACGTAGTCAACCGCGGTTCGCATCCTGAACCCGGTGGCTTAAAACTCACGCCGGGCGCGTGTGCGTGCGTGCCCAAGATCCCGAGAAGAGAATGGAGGAGAAGGGATTGCGGCATGACCATCTCCCCTGGGGGGTGATTTCTTGCTTTCTGTCTCTATGTCTCTCTCTGTCTGTCTGGCGAGCGCATGCACCCTATAGCGAAAACCTTTCCAAAAAATAAAAATAAAATAAAATAACAAATGAACTATGGCATTAACAGAAAATCATGTACTACGAAAGTTTCTTAAAATGGCTTTAAAAGGGGCTAGCCACAAAAATTAGTCAGGAAAACCTACTAAAAGGGAAGTAGGGAATTACTATAATAAAAAATAGAACCCAAAGTGTAAAATATCACAAATATTGACATACAACTTAGCCCCCAATTAATGGAGAGATTTTGCTCCAAAATTTTCTTGGAGAACCAAGTAGGCAGATTTGGGGACACGCAAGCAACCTTATGCAAGGTTCACCAGCAAGCCAAAAGAGGTCACGGATTCATTAAACACGACCAAGAGAAAGGGTCAAAGTTACTCTTCATAAACACAATTTCTTCTACTTTGATGTCCTGTTTATTTTCCCTTTTTAATTTTGCGATAGGGAATGTGCACTCACTGAAGAGACAGAGAAAGAGAGGGGAAGTGAGAAATCATCCCCACTAGGGGGATGGCCACACTACAATCTCTTCTCAATTCATCTCTCAGGTTCTTGGGCATACATGCACACATGCACACGTGCCTGGTATGATTTTCAACCCTCCAGGTCTGGGATTCGACCCATGGAGTTGGCTATGTAGGATCCAGATGTCTTAACATATCACCTGCTGGTCTCCTATTTTTTTCTGTTTTTAATTTGGGAGTGGGGAGAGAGGATAAAGACACAGAGAGAAGTATTTTTGACATGTTTCTTCCTGTGTTGTGATCCTTCTGCCCTAGCTTCCCAGTTAACTAGGATTACAGGCACATGCTTTGCATGTTCAGGTTGTTACGGGAACCAAACCTGGGCCCACCATGAAACTTCAGCTTCCCAAGCGGGGGTGCTACTTGTATGCCACTATGGCTGGGCCAGATGTCCTATTTAAAATAATCTGAGTTTTGTTATCATTTCCAGGCTTATTTTCTATAATTACATCTCCCTGGACATTAGAATCATAGAGGGCAGGATCAGTCAGTACCCTTTTTTTTTGGAGAGGTTTTTGCTATAGGGCATGTGCGCTCGCCAGACAGAGAGAGACAGAGAGACAGAAAGCGAGAAATCACCCCCCAGGGGGGATGGCCACACTGCAATCCCTTCTCCTCCATTCTCCTCTCAGGATCTTGGGCACACATGCACATGTGCCTGGCTTGAGTTTTAAGCCACCGGGTCTGGGACTCGAACCGCGGTCGAATACATGGAAGTCCAGAGACATAACCATTACGTTAACTGATGGTCCTGGTATACAGGTTTTTTTTTTTTTTTTTTTTTTTTTTAATTTCCTTTGGAAAAATTTGCTATTAGGGTGTGTATGCTTGCCATAGAGACAGAGGGAAAGAGAGAAAGCACCCCTGGGTGGATGGCTACACTGTAATCTCCCCTCCTCTATTCCCCTCTTGGGATTCTAGGCACACATGAGCACGTGCCTGGCAAGTACCTCAAGCCACCAGGTCCTGGACCCAGACCACCAAGCTGGCCATGTGAGATCCAGCTACCCCAACCATCACACCACTGGCTGGCCCTGGTATACATTTGGTATGTGACACAGAGGGAAGGTGCTTTAAATACTGACATTATAAAAAGCAACTGTAAACAAAATGAGGTTGAGCAATTCTGAAAATATCTGAAACATTAAGAAAAAAAGAAAAAAGATGGGCCAGCAGGTGGTGTGATGGTTAAGATGCTGGATTCCCACATGGCTGACTATGGTTCAAGCCTCAGACCTGGTGGCTTGATAGACCTGAAAATCACTTTGGGCATATGTGTGTGAAGACCCAAAATCCCAGGAGGAAAACAGGAGAAGGGATTAGGGTGAGGCTGTCTTCCTGGGGAGTAATCTCTCACTTTTCCTCTCACTGTCTCTCTCTGGTGAGTACATGTGCCCTATGTCAAAAATCTAAAAAAAAGGCAGCAGCAGAATAGAGAGAGATTCTGAGAAGATGGTGGTCAGAGCACAAATTTCTGACCTCATCTCAAATAGAGTCCTACTGTCCTCCACGGATAACACAAGATAACATAAAAGCAGACAGGCTGGGAAGGGTCTATGAGTCCCTACATTCCTTTGAGATTTCCAGGGAAGAATGTTGGTAGAGATTGGGTTCTCTTAAGTGAAAAAAGAGCCATGGAATTGCTGGCAGGAAAGCCTAGATTTCTCTTCAAGTCTGGGAAAGAGCTAGGCTGCACTGCTTCTTGAGGAGTCCAGACAGTGAAGACGATGCAAGTGCATGTACAGGGGCTGCAGTGAGGGACAGAACTGCTCCCAGGAACTGAAACTTGAAAAAAGTTGCTACTCACAGTCAGAGCGGACTAAAGGCCAAGAGCTTGGTCTAGCAGCTGGTGTGATGCCTAGTCCCAAAGGAGAAACTGTTGGGCTCCCCATTACCACCTGGTATGTCTCTGCTTCAGAGTCTCTAATAGCTTGACTTTCCCAGAGCTGAGAGAACACAGTTCTAGACAAACCAGCCTCAGAGAATAAATCCCCAGGTACCTGACGGAGGAGAAATGCTGCCGGGAGCCCTACATGCATATGACAGATGAATCAAAATTTCAATTTCAAAATTTGAGAAAGTAAAGTGTGCAAAAAAGAAGAAATAAAGTGTATAAGGGAGATGTGAAAAGGTTATTGAGGCAATTACAAAAATATTTTTGGTAGACTCGGCGGCGGCGGTGAGGGGGTGGCCGAGCCCACTCCTTTGCGCCGCCGGCGGCGGCAGCGGCGAGGGGGCGGCCGAGCCCACCTCTTCGCGCCCCTCGCGCCAGCGCGCGCGAGGTCGCGGCAGTGGCGAGGGGGCGGCCGAGCCGGCCCCCCGCCCGGGGGTGGGGGGCGGACTCTCCTCTGCTTTCGCGTGCGGCGGCCCAGACTGCCCAGCTCCCGCTGCCTCTCCGGCGCGGGGTCTGTCCTGCGCTCGGCGCCGACGCGGGCCGGTGGCACCAAAAGACCAAGGTCGCCGTCCTTTCTGTCTCTGGCCGGGCGGGCGAGTGGGAGATGGCGATGGGTCCCAGGCACATTCGCGCGCTCCGGGCTGGCGTGTGGCCGTTGGGCCTGCGCATGGCTGCCGGGCCGGCGCGAGGCCGCCGGACCTGCGAGTGGCCGATGGGCGCACGCATGGCCCCTGGACTTGCGAGTGGCCGCCGGGTCTGAGTGTGGCTACTGGGCTTGCGCCTATGCGTGGCCACCGGGCCTGCTCGCCACCGGGCCTGCTCCCGGCCACCGGGCCTGCTCCTGTGAGTGGCTACTGGGCCTATGCGTGGCCACCGGGACTGCGCCTATGCACGGCTGCTGGGCCAGAGCGTTGTTGCCGGGCCGTGTGGCCGCCGGGCCCACATGTGGCTCCCAGGCCTGCGAGTGGCTGCCGGGCCCACGTGTGGCCACCGGGCCGGCGTGTGGCCGCCGGGCCTGCGCATGACCCCCGGGTCAGCTAATGGCCGCTGGGCCTGAGCATGGCCGCCGGGCCTGTGCTTGTGTGTGGCCGCCAGGCCTGCGCCTGTGTGTGGCTGCTGGGCCTGCCAGTGGCCGCCAGGCATGAGCGTGGCCGCCGGGCCTGCGCCTGCGAGTGGCCGCCGGGCCAGCGTGTGGCCATCGGGCCTGCGGGCAGCCGCCGGGCCGGCGTGTGGCCACCAGGCCTGCGTGTGGCTGCCGGGCCGGCACCCGTGTGCAGCCGCCGGGCCTGCGGGTGACCACCGAGCCTGCGCGTGGCCGCCGGGCATGGGCCCACGCGTGGCCGCCGGGCCTACACGTGGCTGCCGGGCCTGCACCCGGGTGTGGCCGCCAGGCCTGTGCGTGGCTACCGGGCAGACACCCGCGTGTGGCCAACGAGTCAGCACATGACCGCCGGGCCAGCGCGTGGCCACCAGCCGCGAGCGGCAAACTGAAGCCAAAAACAAGAATTAAGATCTTGCAAATATAAGCAACAGAAAGAATCTTTAGATGTCTTAAACCAATTGAGAAATATATTGTATAGGAGGACTTTCGCTGTCCATGGGCAATGAGAAGATGATGGTTACCAGCCATGCATTACCTCAGGGAAAAACAAGAACTATTCTACCATTCTTGGGGAAGCCAGACACTCGAGGATGACTCACGCTGCAGATCCCCACAACACCACTCTTGGTAATCACAGGATAGTGGCTGTGCCACATCAACTGATAACCATCTCTGCCTACCAGAACTGCGCTCCTAGAACCGTATTCCATAGAAACTCACCTACAATTGCGGAACTGCACGAGACCCACCCTTGACCCAACCCTGAACAGAATCTATGTTTCCTATTGTGGAAAACTTTATGAGCTCATAATTGAAAAAGGAAAAAAAAAAAAAAAAAAAGGGTGAAAGATCAGGAGGGTATGGTCGCAGGGATGGCAACTGCGGAGGCTGGAGACAGCATGGGAGAGGTAATGGGAATGAATGATGGAGGGCGGTTCAGAGAACGATCATCACGTTTGGTGGACACAGGGATGAAGGGCGGTCTATTGATGATGATGTATGTGATGGTATCACTGTCTTGACCAATATGATCTATACTCATGCTGGAAAAACCACGCTGTACACGGTAAAGATATGCAATGAAAAAAAAAAATATATCAGCACTCCGGGAGAGGGAGAAAGATCTGATGATTTGATAGCGGAAAGGACAAATGTGGACACCAGAGGCTGTAAGGGAGGGGAGTGGGGGGTCGGGAGTGGGTGGTGGAGAGTGGGTGTGGGGGGCAAAGGGAGGAGTCATTTGTCACCAGAAAATGTAGGGTTCTCTGTTGAAAACTAGATACATGTATCTATATTGTACACATCATAATGAGAACTTTATGTAAAATGAATGTGATGGATCTGAAAAAGAAAAATAAAGGAAAAAAAAAAATTTTGCTAGAGGGCTTGTGTGCTCCCCAGAGAGAGACAAAGAGTGAGAAAGCAGTCCACAAGAGGGATGGACACACCACAATTCCTTCTTCATTCTCTTCTCAGAATCTTGGGCATGTACACACATGTGCCTGTGTGGTTTTCAAGTCACTGGTCCAGGACTCAAATCACATGGTCAGCCATGTGGAACCCAGCTGCCTTAACTACTTTGTCACCAGCTGGGCCAAAAAGCAATTTTTTGAATAGTAAAGAACAACAAAAATACCAAACCAAACCAAACAAACCAACCTAGAAACAACACTTGAAAGGTACAATAGGTTGTGGAAGCCCCATACTACAAGATAGTATTTGGTATAAAAACTGTGTGTTAATATTGTTTCTATTAAGTTGGAGGGATGTTTATGGCATATTGAGTGATTAAAGCACACAGAATGCGTAGAGTATGAATCCTCTTTTCTTTCTTTTTTTTTCTTTTTCTTTTTTTTTTTTCTTTTTGGAGAGGTTTTTGCTACAGGGCGCGTGCGCTCGCCAGACAGACAGAGGGAGACATAGAGACAGAAAGCGAGAAATCACCCCCCAGGGGGGATGGTCATGCCACAATCCCTTCTCCTCCATTCTCCTCTTGGGATCTTGGGCAAGCACACACACGCGCCCGGCGTGAGTTTTAAGCCACCGGGTTCGGGATGCGAACTGCGGGCGACTACGTGGGAGTCCAGCGACATAGCCATTACGCTAACTGCTGGTTCCCAATCCTCTTTTATTTTGAAAAACATCTTTGTATGTTTGCATGACAGAGAAGTATCAGAAAGATACACAACTGTCTCTCTGTTAATACAAGTTATTCAGGAGTAGGAATGGAGAGGCACTACCAGGAGATTAATTTTTCTTTATACATTTTAATACTATTTAAATCATTACAATAAAAAACATTGTACAAGGAGTCCCAGGCACCTAAACTGCCATCTCTAACTCATCGCTCCCAGTCCAGTAGAAGACCTAGCTCAGAAGAGACGTAGAGACAGTGACGATTTCATGTCCTCACTGAAACAACCACCCTGCTTGTCACACATCATGAGGCCTACCACCACAAGTCCACCACCCATGCAAACAGAATAAGCTTCACTGCATTTTACTATTTTTTTTTTGAGAGGTTTTCGCTATAGGGCGCGTGCGCTCGCCAGACAGAGAGAGACATAGAGACAGAAAGTGAGAAATCACCCCCCAGAGGGGATGGTCACGCCGCAATCCCTTCTCCTCCATTCTCCTCTCAGGACCTTGGGCATGCACGCACACGCGCTTGGCATGAGTTTTAAGCAACCGGGTCCGGGACGCGAACCGCAGTTGACTACGTGGGAGTCCAGCAACATAGCCATTACGCTAACTGCTGGTTCCCACTATTTTTTTTTTTTTTAATTTGCTACAGGGTAATGTGCACTTGCCAGAGAGATAGACAGGGGTGGGGGGAGGGGGGAAAAGCACCTCCAAGGGTGGATGGTCATGCCACAATCTCTTCTCCTCCATTCTCCACTCAGGATTTTGAGCACACATGCACACGCACCTGGAATGTTTTCAGGTTGCCAGGTCTGAGACTCAGACAGCTCAATGGGCCATGTGGGATCCAACTGCCTTAACCACCATGGCACTGGCTGGCCCTAGTCACTAGATTTTGGAAGTGCTTTTTTTTTTTTTTAAGGAATTATTTTATTTAACTTTATTTATTATTATTATCATTATTATTTTCCAGTTTGATCATTGAGAGACAGAGAGAGAGAGGAAGTGAGAAAGCAAGCCACCAGGTCCAAGACTCGAACCATGATCGGCCATGTGGGAGTCCAGTGCTTTTAACTACCGTGCCACTTGCCAGCCCCTGGAAGTGCATTCTTAAACATGAACAAAGAGATAACAATTTTCAGATGTTTGAGGAGCACCTCTAACAGAAAAGGCAGAGATCCAAACAAACCAAATAGTAAATAGAAAATGGGTTTGAGAAGACAGAAGCAATAAAAGTAGCTCCAAAAATTTAAAACAAAATAGTATTTAATGTTTTCAGGAAGATAAAAGAAGAGAATTACATCCACAAAACTTACATGTATCAGTGTATGTGTGTATATGTCTCTTACAAAAGAGCTCATGTAAATGAAAAAGAACAGAAAAAAAAATTAGAGTAGAAATTGGGACCAGCAGATGCCATAACGGTTACATTGCTGGACTCCCATGTAGTCTACCATGGTTTATTTCTTGGTCCTGGCAGCTTGAAACATGCTGGGCACGTGTGCACACATGCCCAAAATTCCAAGAGGAGAATGGAGGAGAAGGGATTGCGGCATGGCCATTCCCACGGGGGGTGATTTCTCGCTTTCTGTCTCTCTGGTGAGTGTGGGTTCCCTATAGCAAAAATCTCTCTTTTAAAAAAAAAAAAAAAAAAGAAGAGCAAAAATAAAAATGTAATACAAGAACTGAAAGAAGAATGAGTAAATCTCCCAGGCAGGAGAAAAAAAGATACATGGAAAATAGAAGAAAGGTAAGAAATGATAAATGCAGAAAGCCCAAATACAAAGCCTTTTTTTTTTTTTTTTTTTTTTTTTTTTTTTACTTAAAGAAAGAACAGGGGCTGGCAGGTGGCGAGGTGGTTAAGGGCGCTGAACTCCCACATGGCCTACCACAGTATGAATCCCGAACCCAGCTGTGGGAGGCTGCGCACCAGCAAGTCTGCAGAGGTTTCTCAGAGAGCAAACAATTGCCATGATTGGCCACTAGAATCCCTCAGATTTGCATATCCGGCACCTCATGATTGGTCCAAAAGCAGCCAATCGTAACCCACCGCTTACAACCAATCACGGCCCACCGTTTACAACCAATCATAACCCACCTTTTACGATCCACCAACGTGTATATAACCACCATGCCTGGCCCACAATAGCCAGACAACCAGGAAGACAAGAAGATGACACAGAAGACCAGGAAGACGACGACCCTGGAGAGCCTGAAGAGTTGTAACACTACATGGTCTCCAGACGACCCTGAAGAGCTGTGACACCACGTCGTCTCCGTGCTGCTCACAACAGATGCCGTGACCCTAAAGAGTTGTAACACTGCGTCGTCTCCGTGCTCTACCGTGCTGCCCACAGACAACACTGTGTCGTCTCTGTGCTGTGACACTGTGCCGCTTGTTCCGGCTCTCACTCCTTCCCTCAGGAAACCTGTTTGACTGTCCCCCCGGGTCGGGACACGTGGCACCCGAACTGGGTTGGGACACCCAGCAACTTGTTTCTCACTTTCCCTCTCTCTCTTTCACTCTATCCCTCTCTGATCAAATTCAAATATATAAAAACTTAACTCCTGTTCTTTCCCAGGAAGCTATTAAAGAATGTGGTTCAGAGGACCAGCAGTTCGCCTAATGGCTATGCTGCTGCACTCCCATGTAGTGAACCACGGTTCGAGTCCCAGACCCAGTGGCTTAAACTCACGCTGAGCGCGTGTGCGTGTGTGCCCAAGATCCTGAGAAGAGAATGAAGGAGAAGGGATTGCGGCATGGCCATCCCCTCTTGGGGGTGATTTCTCGCTTTCTGTCTCTCTGTCCCTCTGGCTTTCTGGTGAGTGCACACACCCCATAGCAAAAACCTCTCTCAAAAAAAAAAAAAAAAAAGAATGTGGCTCAGAAGAATGAGGAAATAAAGAAACTAAGAAAGTGGAAGAACTAAATCAAAGAAATAGGTGACCTAATAAAGGAGATTATTTTAGGATAATGAAGAAAGAACATGCCAGAACCAGAACAATGTGGTGGGCCAACAGAATAACCAGTCAATATTAGAACAGGAGGGGAGCAATTTCAAATGTAAAATACATTCAACTGTAGAATTGAATGTAAAACCAAAAGAGTATAAGAGAGTCAAACAACTTCCTCTGTATCATTTAGGTTTTATCCATAAGTTTTCAGCTTAACTCTCTATGACCGAATACGATACATCTAAAATGTGGTTGTTCTAAAAACAAATTTAGAAAGTATTTAAAAATAGGTATGATCGCTTTTCTGTGCTTGTGCAAATGGTGACCATCCCTAAAACCTGCCAGACTCTGTAAGAAGTGCAACAAGCACCAACCTCACATGGAGACACAGTACCAAAAGGGCAAGGAGTCTCTGTGTGCTCCGGGAAGGCAGCGTTAAGACAGGAAGCAGAGTGGCTATGGTTGACAGACTAAGCTCACTTTCTGGAAAAAGGCAAAAACTACAAAGATCGTACTGAGGCTTGAATGTGCTGGGCCCAACTGCAGAACTAAGAGGTCGCTGGCTATTAAGAGATGCAAGCGTTTTGAACTGGGAGGAGATAAGAAGAGCAGTGGTCAAGTGATCCAGTTCTAAGCTTCACCTTTTGTTTTATTATGAAGATAAATAAAATCTTGAAGTGAATGTTCACTTTTTTTTTTTTTTTTTTTTGGTCAGGGAATAAAGTAACGAATAAAATTTTCCTTGTGGGGAAAATTCATTCATGGTTAAAAAAAAATAGGTATGATCTTATATAAAGTAATAGAAGTTCGAACCTAGGCTGAGCAATCTGAAATCAATCTTTGAATCATATATGCCTCTGCATTTCAAACTGGGGATATCACCATCTCCTGTGCACTCTGACTCAGTGAACAGATATTAAAAAGTAATTTCCGCAAAGCACTTTATATTCCTTGGAGAATGGATCTTATCATCATACATTATGTTATTATCTTGTTGAATATGCATGATTTCCAGTACCACATAAAGTATATCCAGACATACTTTCCCATCTCATTCCATCATTTGGAGTCCAGCTGAGTGAAATTCAGGCTGTTGTATAATTTCAAGGGTCAAATACTCAGAGGCAAAATATAAGCTCCAAATAATATATAATGCTTTTAAAATGATAAATCATTGATGTGCTTACTAGAACTTCAACTTTTTTTTGAGTGAGATTTTTGCTACAGGGTGTGTGCATTCACCAGAGACAGAGAGACAGAAAGCGAGAAATCAATCCCCAGAGGCGATGGCCATGCTGCAATTCCTTCTTCATTTTTCTCTTGGGATCTTGGGCACGCAAGCACATGTGCCTGGCATGAGTTTATTTTTGAAGAGAGATTTTTGCTGTAGGGCACGTGTGCTTGCCAGAAAGACACAGAGAGTTAGAGAGACAGAAAGTGAAAAATCACCCCCACCCCCCCAGGGGGGATGGCCACACCTCAATCCTTTCTCCTCCATTCTCCTCTCGGGATCTTGGGCACTCATGCACACGTGCCTGGGGTGAGTTTAAGCCACCGGGTCCAGGACTCAAACTGCACTTGACTACATGAGAGTCCAGCGACATAATCATTATGCTATATGCTGGTCCCAAACTTCAACTTTCTTACCTGTTCTGTGAACTCAACTCAGTCACTTAATTTCTTAACAGCAAGTAATATTAGCTATACATTTAATATATTTAAAGCTTAATACACTTATAAATTCTAATAAGATTTAGTTCTTGGGACCAGCAAATGGCATGATGGTTACGTCGCTGGAATCCCATGTAATTGAGTGCAGTCTGAGTCCTGGACCTGGAGACTTAAACACACACCAGGCACGTGTGCGTGCCCAAGATCCTGAAAAGAAAATGGAGGAGAAGAGATTGTGGTGTGGCCATCCCACTTGGGGGGTGATTTCTCACTTCTTGTCTCTCAGTCTCTCTAGCAAGCACATGTGTCCTATAGCAAAACTCTTTCTCTAAAAAAAAAAATTAGTTCTTTTTAATAAACTGATATCAGAGTTCACATTCATTTGTACACATATTTTAAAAATGTATCTCTGAAAGGGAGAGGTATGGTTTTACATATGTAATATAAAATATTATTTGACACTTAGCTTTCTTTTTTTTTTTTTAATTTGCCAAAGAACATGTACAATTGCCAGGTGGAGGGGGAAAGACAGAAAAAATGAGAAAGTGTCTCCTATGAGGAACAGTCACACTGAAATCCTTCCCCCATTTCTCCCTCCTTGTGGGAATTTGGGCACACACGCTTGCCTGGTGTGTTTCTCAAGCCACTGAGTCCGGGACTCAAACCACACAGCGGGCCATGTAAGATCTAATCACCTTAACCACCATGCCATGGCTGGCCCTAAATTTTATTTATTTATTTTAATTTGCCAGAGGGCATTCATGCTTACCAGAGAGACAAAGAGAGAGAGAGAGAAAGAGAAGTATGATGGGCATCACCCAACGGGACATAGTCATGCTACAATCTATTCTCCTCCACTTCTCCACCCTGTCAAGATCTTGGGCACGCATGCACATGTGCCTATCCTGTTTTTCAAGTCATCAGCTACAGGATTTGGGATCTGGCCATTTGGGTTCCAGCTCCCTTAACCATGGAGACAGTACAAAACTTAATTTTTATGTTATCCATAATTAATTATAACTAGCATTATACTCATTGAAATTTCACTTGTGATATCTATCATATTTTGAAAAAGGAGAATATTATAATTAAAAGATTTTCTGGGCCAGCCAGTGGCATGGTGGTTAAGACAGCTGGGTCCCACATGGCTCACTGTGGTTAGAATCCTGGACCTGGAGGCTTAAGAAAAACGTTGGTGTGTATGTGTACATGTCAAAATCCCAGAAGAAGGGAAAGATGGAGGAGAAGGAGTGGCCTGACTCCCATATGGTGTGTGTGGGGGTGCTTTATCAGTCAACCCTGTCTCTCTCCAGCAAATGTATGCATTCTCTTGTGAAAACATTTTAAAATCTTCTAATAAATGTTTTTTAACTTGCAAAATACGAATAGTAGTGAGTCAATGGTTCTTGAATGTTTCTGTCCTATGAGGTACCCCCCAATTTTTATACCAATATTACCAGCCCTTAAATAGGCCACCTCTGAACTAAGAACTTCAAGCAAAATGTGACCAGAGCTCATGTGCTGATGAAAAGGAGTTACGAATGAGATAGTTCAGGCAATAGTGAGGCAATTCTGTGAAAACTCTGTTCGGATGAAAAATACAGTGCATGTAATTTAAACAAAAAGTCAAGATTGGGTAACAGCATATTATCACAAAAGGCTATAATGTATTGGGTTGTTGGAAAAGTCATGACATATTTTTCTATGCAAAAAATGTGTCATGACTTTGCCGACGGCCTGATAGTAACACGATTATTAATGATGGGGACATATCATAAGTCATTGAATAAAGTAAGAATCCATGAATCCAAATCATACAAATATTTATGAATATGAAAATAATTAGGAGTAAAGAGGTAATATGTCTATAGTGTATTTTCAAATAATTCAGAAAATAAAACTGTGAAGAAGCAAATGTGGCAAATGTTAACACTTAAGCAACCTAAGGAGTATATGGAATTTCTTTGTATTATTGGGACTTTTCTGAAATGATAGCAAATAAACTTCAAAAATGGAAGGGAATAATTATCAATAATATGTCTGCTATTTACAGATTACCTAGCATCAACCAGGCATTGTAATAAGCAATTTCCTCACTTAATCTTTAATCTTTACCACAATCCTGCAGGGTAGGTATTGTCATCAATTCCATGTTTTTGTTTTTGTTTTTGGAGATCTTTTTGCTATAGGGCGCACACACTCGCCAGAGAGACAGAGAGACAGAGAGACAGAAAGCGAGAAATCGCCCCCCGGGGGGGGATGGCCACACCGCAATCCCTTCTCCTCCATTCTCCTCTCAGGATCTTGGGCACGCACGCATGCACACGCGCCCGGCGTGAGTTTTAAGCCACCAGGTCTGGGACTCGAATCATGGTTGACTACATGGGAGTCCAGTGACAGCCATTACGCTAACTGCTGGTCCCATCAATCCCATGTTTTTAAACAGGTAAGGAAAGCAAGGCTCCAAGAAGTTAAAGTAACCTCATCCAAGAAAAGATCTAATAAGTAGCACAGCTAAGTTTCAAACCAAATCACACCTAAAAGTTTGATAGTTTCTACAATGTGGTCAATACCATAATGATTTAGACTGAGCTTTAGTTCCAGAGTTAGAAAGACTCAGATTTGTGGGTCTGAATCCTCAGTACTATTTATTAGTCATGAGACCATAAGCAAATCATTTACATTAATTTATTTTTTGTTTTGAACACAGTGCTTAATGATTAGTGTCTATCTCATGAGCTATTGATATGAATAAAAAAAATAATGCACACAAAGCACTTTTTTTTTTTTTTTTTAAGAGGTTTTTGCTATAGGGCACATGTGCTCATCAGGAAGCCAGAGACAGAGAGACAGAAAGTGAGAAATCACCCCCCCCAGGGGGTATGGCCACACCACAATCCCTTCTCCTCCATTCTCCTCTCGGGATCTTGGGCACGCACACACACGTGCCTAGCGTGAGTTTAAGCCACTGGATCTGGGACTTGAACCACAGTGGACTACATGGGAGTCCAGCGACATAGACATTACCCCAACTGCTGGTCCCACACAAAGCACTTTAACACAGGACTAAGAAAGGTAAGAATACAAATGTTGTATTGTATACAACATTCAAATGTTGTTCCCGTATATTTCATTCTACCTTCCCTAAAAAA
Organism: Tupaia tana; assembly: GCA_026018925.1. NCBI lineage: Eukaryota > Metazoa > Chordata > Mammalia > Scandentia > Tupaiidae > Tupaia > Tupaia tana. The sequence goes on from JAKSZU010000011.1 coordinate 20,941,589, forward strand.
CAATGCTCTATACATTGCTTCATTCTAAAGCATAGATATCATATTTAATTTACTTTTTTACTGTCATAAAATAGATAAACCTAGAAAATTAGGCAGTTCAAATGAACAAATAAATATTCCTTTACTTAAGCAAGAAATTAGTGTAATGTTACTACAGGTATATTATCTGCAGTACATTATCTATAGCTGCTACAACAGAAACTAAGTCTACATAAATTATATAAATAAAACATTTAGACCAGTCCTGGTAGTGTACACTGCTAAGATGCTGTTGCTTCAAGTGGGAGGCTGGGTGGATTCCCTGCCCAACTTGAAAGATGGATGCAGTGTTATGCTTGTAGTCCCAGTTACTGGGAACCTGGGACAGGAAGATCATAAGCTTATGGCTGACCGGGGTAACATGGTGAGACTGTCTAAGAGTTGGCCATGGTAGTGCATGCCTGTGGCCCCAGCTATTTGGGAAGCTGAGGCACTTAGACTCTTATCTTAAAGACTTTTTTTTTTTTTTTTTTTTTTTTAAATCTTCTATAGGGCATGTGTGTTTGCTGGAGAGAGAGAAGAGAAAAGGGAAAGTGAGAAAGCACCCCCCAGGGAGGATGGCCACACCACAATGCCTTCCCCGTTATTATCCTCAGGATTTTGGGCATGCACATGCCCAGTGTGTTTCTCAAGCCACTGAGTCTGGGACTTGAACTGTGGAGTTGGCCATGTAAAACTCAGCTGCCTTAACCACTATGTCACCTTGCTGGCCCTAAGCTTGTTTTCTATTAAAAAGTGAGAATAAAAAGATCAAGATTGAATATACTAAATATAAATTAATTGAAAAAATTAACCTAGGTTAAACAGCCCAATTCTATTGGTAGTAACTGGAATGTTTTGTGCTTCAAATGTCTCTGATAAGATTGAAAATATAATTACCAACTAGTAAAATTCTCATCTTTAGGGAGGATCAATTGACTTTAACTGCAGTTACAGAATTATCCTGATCTGTTCTTTAAACTGAGGTGCAAATACCAACACAGTAAACAAAAAATTACTCCTACCTTATTGTTTCTTCTATCAGACGATCTGAGCTGCAAATAAAAAATTCAAATTCTGGAATTATTAAATGTACATCTAAAACTTTTAGGTAATTCTCCCACATTTATAAATAAATGTTTCAGTCATATATGTATACCAAATACCTAGATGTTTGAAAGCATATGGGGAAAATTCAGGGTTCTGAAATAAATTTAACTTACCCATATACATGTAATTTTCATCTTACTTTTGTTCGCTTAAGCCTATATTTTCCACATACATACTAGATAATTAAAGTCAGAACAGTTTTAATGACAGCATAGCTCAAAGTTGTCACCACCATCTACTCAAAACTTAGGAATTACTACCAACTTGTTGAGACAGGATAGGCAAATATAGTTCTGATGCCTATACGTAGTAATTATTTATACCTCACAAGTCCCTTCCTTTCTTGGAAGACCTTTTTTCTTTCTTTCTTTTTACTTAACCCAATCAAAGCTTAATAAACTTTAGATTCAAGAATCTGAGGGACCAGCAGTTAGCGTAATGGCTATGTTGCTGAACTCCCATGTAGTCAACCTTGGTTTGAGTCTTGGACCCGGTGGCTTAAACTCACGCTGGGCACGTGTGCATGTGTGCTCAAGATCCCGAGAGGAGAATGGAGGAGAAGGGACTACGCCGTGGCCATCCCCTCTGGGGGGTGATTTCTCACTTTCTATCTCTCTTTCTGGCGAGCACACACACCCTATAGTAAAAAACCTCTCAAAAAAAAAAAAAAAAAAAAATCTGAATAAAATGCATCTTGGAACTAAAAACTGCTCTGATGTCACACATGAGGAAAAAAGAAACAAACAAAAGCACCATTTTAGGGAATGTATAGGTAGGTAACTTTGGTAAAGGGGTAGGACAGCTTTATAGGAGGAAGTAAGAAGACAACCTTCCAGATATCTTATCATTTGGCACCATGCAACGTACACAGTAGGCACTCAATACTTGCATTTCTCCCTGACTACTACTTCTTTTTTCTTTAGTTGCCTGTGTATTCATGCACACAAAGGGGACGGGGGGAAGGCATGCTCACCGGGGCACGGACATTTGGCAATCTCTTTTCCTCCACTTCTCCAGTCCATCAGGATTTGGGGTACACAAGTGACTGGTATTTTTTTTTTCTTCTTCAAATTTTGCTATAGGGCATGTGCATTTGCCAGAAAGACGGGGAGAGAAAGTGAGAAAGCACCCCAACCCCCACTGGGGATGACCACACCATAATCCCTTCTCCTCCATTCTCCTCTCAGAACTTTAGGCATACAAACACATGTGCCTAGTACGTTTCTTCAAGTCACCAAGACTGGGACTCAAACCACGCAGTCGGCTATGTGGTATCCAGCTCTCACAACTGGCATGTTTTTCAAGTTGATCAGCCGTGTGCAATCTTGATCCCAATGCACTGAGCTTGACCACTACAATATGGGTCTGGCCCTTTGCAACTACTACTTTTCATAATAATTTCAAAGTTTATTCCACAAAGTAATAAATTGAGGCCATTATAAAGGAATGGACTAGGAAATCTAAGTTACTACATAAATTAGGGAACAAAGACAAGTTTTTAAAATGTCATAAACAACTTCCATAAATCCTGTGATCAAGAATTTCAGAAATCACAAAGATGGTAGTTAAAAGCCAGAATATGTGGCTATTTAAATGCTGGTTCTACCACTTATTAGCTATCTGACATTAGGCAAGTTTTTCTGTGCCTGTTTTTTCCTTGTAAACGGCAATGATAATAAAATCTACTTGTTCTGAGAACTCAGAGAGTTTATTTAGGGGCTGGAAGGTGGCATGGTGGTTGAGGTGGCTGGACTCCCACATGGCTGACCAGTTCGAGTCCTGGACTTGGACCTGACAGCATACTTTCTCACTTTCCTCCTTCTGTCTCTCTCTGGTCAACTTCAAAAAAAAAAAAGATAATGAATAAAATTTTTTAAAAATTTTATTTACATATATGTAGGGATTAGATCAGTACATGGCACAAAGTAAACACTATACATATGTATGTATACATAGCAAATATGCATACTATATATATATATATATATATATACATATATATATATATACATACATATACACACACATATATATATATACACAACAGTTTATCAATAATTATAGACTGATCCTAAATCTAAACATATAGTTGATACAAATTTCCAGATAAAATGTCTATTCTGATGAAATCTATCAATTAAGTGTGCATTTATTCTTTTTTTTTTTTTTGGAGAGGTTTTTGCTATAGGGTGCGTGCGCTCGCCAGACAGAGAGACAGAAAGCGAGAAATCGCCCCCCAGGGGGGATGGCCACGCCACAATCCCTTCTCCATTCTCCTCTCAGGATCTTGGGCATGCACGCACACGCGCCCGGCGTGAGTTTTAAGCCACTGGGTCTGGGACGTGAACCGCGGTCGACTACATGGGAGTTCAGTGACATAGCCATTACGCTAACTGCTGGTCCCCAAGTGTGCATTTGTTCTTTTAACACATGTGTACGGAAGAGCCACTGACTGGTAGGGTGAGAAAGGGTTTCAAAGACAAGGCACTATACCACCTTAGATCATACAGTAGAGACAGACAACATACATGCTAACAAGTATCTTGCAAAGTGGCCACAGGTCACAAAAGAGGGAGTGGTTAGTGGCAGTTAATACCTCCTTGTTCAACACAATGGTTAGGTTGACTGTCCCATCAGGGCCAGCTAGCATGCTAAAGGACATAAAAATAAGATATTACAAATTCAGGCAGCGTAGTAAAAAAATAAATAATTCCACGGCCAAGCTCAACAAACTAGCACTGTGCCAACAGCCACGATGAAGATAAAAATCAATGAAATAAAAAAATTAAGAGGAAAAGAGGAGCTAATCTATTTATTTATTTTTTTTTGGAGAGGTTTTCACTATAGGGCGCGTGCGCTCGCCAGACAGACAGAGAGAGACAGAGAGACAGAAAGCGAGAAATCACCCCCCAGAGGGGATGGTCACGCCGCAATCCCTTCTCCTCCATTCTCCTCTCGGGATCTTGGGCACGCACACACACGCGCCCGGCGTGAGTTTTAAGCCACCGGGTCTGGGACGCGAACCACGGTCGACTACGTGGGAGTCCAGCGACATAGCCATTACGCTAACTGCTGGTTCCCAAGAGGAGCTAATCTATTAACTTGCTAATTTTGTTGAGAATAATGATAGCAAATACTTTCAGAGGTTTTTTGGTTTTGTTTTGTTTTTCCTTCTAATTGCCAGAAGGTGTTTGTATTGCAGGAGAGAGAGGGAGGAAGGGAGGTAAAGGGAATAAGCACACCTCGCTGGGTTGTGGTCATGCTGCAACCCCTTCTTTGTTTCTCCACCCTGTTGGGATTTTTGGCACATAAGCACATACGTCTTGTGTGTTTTTCAAGCTGCCAGGGCCAGGATCTGTACTGTGGTTGGCCATTGGGACTGGCTCCTTCAACCACCTGGCCATGGGGCTGGTCCTTGGAAAGCTTATGAGGAGATCCTTCCCTTTATAAATGCCTTGTCTTAATTTCACCTTTACAACACCTCCTAGAAAGGAGGAGCTTGTCCAAGGGTCTTAAAGTTATCAGCAGAACTAGGATTCCAACTCAAGCAGGCAGTATGATAGTCTCTTGAGATTCTGGCAGCAGCATACAGTAGCAACCTGTGAGCCATATAGTCACGAGGGTGGGTCAACAACCAGTTCTCTACAGTGTACCAATATTATTGCCAGTAATATTTTGGATACTGTGTTTTGTGTTTTCACATCCCATTATGTCTACATAATGCCCATTTTGACTTAGGTTATTTTTAATTTGCAATGGGTTTATTGGGATGTAACCCCATGGTAAATTGAGAGGCATCTGAATTGTTTCATAATATCACAACTTAGTTTTCCTGCTTTCTAACAACTTAAAATAGGATTCAGTAAAATATAAAAAGAATTGTACACCATGACTACGTAAGATTTATTCTAGGAATGCAAGTCTGATTCACTTAAAAAATTAATGTAATTCACCATTAACAGGATAAAGAAAAACAAATTCGGGACCAGTAGTTGGAGTAATGGCTATGTCGCTGGATTCCCATGTGGTCGACTGTGGTTCGCATCCTGGACCTGGTGGCTTAAACTCACACCGGGCGCATGTGTGTGCACATGTGTGTGTGTGTCCAGGATCCCGAGAAGAGAATGGAGAAGGGATTGTGGCATGACCGTTCCCATATGGGGGTGTTTCTTGCTTTCTGTCTCTCTGTTTCTCTCTGTCTTTCTGGCAAGCACACGCGGCCTATAGCAAAAACCTCTCAAGAAAAAAAAAAAAGAAAAACAAAATCATACAATCGTTATTGGTCAGTGTAAGAAAGCATGTAACAGAACTCAACACCCATTTGTGAGAAAAATTCTCAGAAAAATAGGAATGAAGGGGTACTTTTTCAACTTGATGAAGAGCACTGACAAAAAATTTACAGCTGACATTTTACTTCAAGGTGAAAAACTGAGCACTTGAGCTCTAAGATCTGGGACAGATCAAGGAAGCCAGTTCTCACCACTCTTACTTCACATGATGCTGCAAGTTCTAGCCACTGCAGTAAGGCAAGACAAAGAAATAAAAGATGTACAGATTGGAAAGGAAGAAAAAAAATTGTTCTTATTTACAAATGACAAGGCTAAATGAATCCCAAATAATCTACAAAATACTTCTAAAACTAAGAAGTGAGTTCAGCAGGTTTGCAGGATATGATGTAAACATGCACAAAATCAACTGTATATCTATATACCGCAGTAAATGTGGGCACCAAAATTGCAAATACAGTACCAGTCTAGTCATACTGGGAGATACTGCTACTCAGAACTGAGGAAGGAGGATCACAACATAATGAGATCAATAGTTCCAAAACATCTTCATTACTCTAAGAGAAAAAATCCCATATCCATTAAGCAATATCAACCGACTTTTAGCAAACGTGCAAAAGCAAGGGGGTTCAACAGGTGGCATGGTGGTTAGGACGCTGGACTTGACTATGGTTTGAGTTCTGGACCTAGCAGCTTGCTCTCACTTTCTATGTATCTCTCTGGTGAGCACACAAGCCCTATAATAAATTTTTTTTTTTCCTTTTTTGGAGAGGTTTTTGCTAAAGGGTGCGTGCGCTCGCCAGACAGACAGAGAGAGACAGAGAGACAGAAAGCGAGAAATCACCCCCCCAGGGGGGATGGCCACGCCGCAATCCCTTCCCCTCCATTCTCCTCTTGGGATCTTGGGCACGCACGCACACGTGCCCAGCGTGAGTTTTAAGCCACCGGGTCCGGGACTCGAACCGCGGTCGACTACGTGGGAGTCCAGCGACATAGCCATTACGCTAACTGCTGGTCCCCCCTATAGTAAATTTTAAAAAGATAATAATAAATTAAAAAATTCTTAAAAAAAAAAAAGCAATTCTATATTGGAGAGAGAGCCTTTTCAAAAAATGGTGCTGGAACAATCAGACATCTGTAGGCAAAAAACAAACCTCATCCTTAGGCTTACATTTTATTAAAAAATTAGCTCAAGGGACCTGCAGATGGTATAGCAGTTATGTTGTTGGGCTCCCACATGGCCAACCATGGTTTGAGTCCTGGACTTCAAAATCACACTAGGTACGTGTGCATGAATGCCCAAGATCCTAGGAGGAGGATGAAGAAGAAGGGGGTTGCAGTGCGACCATCCTCCCTGGGGGGTATTTTTCACTTTTTCTCTCAGTCTCTGTCTCTTCCTCTCCACTGAGCACATGTGGCCTAAGGCAAAAACCTCTTTAAAAAATTAGCTCAAAATGTAATATGGTAAACATAAAACTATAAAACTTTAAGAAAAAATCCCAAACATAAGAGAAAGCCTTTAGGACTTAAAGCTAGGCAGAAGAATTCTTACACTGGACACTAAAAACACAATCGAGAAAAGGAAAATTGATAAATTAGACCTCATTAAAATGAAAAACCCATATTCCGTGAAAGACTCTGTTAAGAGGATGAAAAGAAGGGCTACCCAGGGGCATGGCAGTTAAGGTGGCTGGATCCGTCATGGCCAATTGTGCTATTTGATCCTAAGTCCATGCACATGTTTAAGGGTGGCATGTTTTTCAAGCCACTGGGTGTAGGACTCAAACTGTGGAGTTAGTCATGTGGAATCCAGCACCTTAACCACTATACCACTGGCTGGCCCTACAGCATTCTTAAAATGGCAGAATTAGAAAAATTGAGCACAGATTAGTGGCTGCCAAAGGCTAATGGTGATGGTGGTGGAGTGAAAGGTAGGAGGGAAGTGGATATGGCTATAAAAAGATACAGTAAGTGATCCCGTAGTAACAGAAATGCTCTGCATATCGGATATATTAATTCCCATATACTGATTATGATATGACATGATATTATAATTTTGCAAGATGTTACCACTAGGGGAACTGGTAAAAAAAAAAAAAAAAAAGAAAGAAAGAAAAGGATTTTTCTGTATTATCTTATAACTGCATACAATTACACAATTAATTTAAAATAAGAGTTAAAAAATTTAAAAACAGAACCAGCAGATGATGTAATGGTTACATTGCTAGACTCTCATGTAGTTGATTCCCACGTAGTAAACTGCAGTTTGAGTCCCGTACCCGACAGCTTAAAATTCAAGTCAGGTGTGTGTGCGTGCGTGCCAAGGATCCCAGGAGGAGAATGGAGAAGAGAATGTGGCGTGGCCATTCCCTCTGGGGGGTGATTTCTTGCTTTCTGTCTTTCTGTCTCTGTCTCTTTGAAGAGTGCACACACCCTATAGTAAAAATCTCTCTCTTAAAAAAAATTAAAATTAAAACCAAAGGAAAAAAAAAAAAACAATTCGAGGTTACAATGGATATAAAGCTACATACCTTAAATAGTATACAACTGTGAAGCAGGATTTCAAAAATGAAAAAAAAAATATTCTGTGGAAATACATTTCTATCTAACTCAATGAATTTGCCTAGAAAATAATGTAAAATACAAGTATTTCGCACAGATCATCAGAAAGTCAACTAGATACACTTCCTCATTATCATTATCTGGTTTCTTTCTCTTTTTTTTTAAAAAAAATAATTATTTTATTTATTCATTCATTTATTTTAAATTCGACCAGAGAGAGACACAGATAGAGAAAGAGAGAAAGGGAAAGTGAGAAAGCAAACCACCAGGTCTGGGGACTCGAACCCTGGTTGACCATGTGGGAGTGTCCAGCGCCTTAACCACCACGCCACCTGCTGGTCCCATCATTATCTGCTTTCTATAAGGTCTGAAGCTATAATAGCATTTCTCTTGTACCTATTCTAAATCATATAGGTCAAGACTAAAGTTCACCAACCAGCTAATAAACAAGCCTAACTAAAAGACTTCATTGTGGAGGAGTAAGATGCAGACATTAGCTTAACTAGCTTAACTATGCATGTAGCATACCACAGAGTTCAGTCACACATATACTTCCTCCACCCTGACTGTCATCCTTAGTTTATATAGAGGAAGGCCAGTGATGTTTAAATTTCTTCTCAAATTGGCCAAAGTCTCTAAATCCTTACTCATTTGGCTAAGACCAAATAAACACCGTTCATTAAAAAGCATTTTTTGACAATGTAGATACATACAATTCAACAGCAGAGTGGCTCCATGAAGATGGTATAATTTAGTAAAAACTGAGTTTAAAATTGTGTTGTTTTAGGGTAGAAAATATATAATCAAATACTTCTTAACACCCCAGAGGTATTCCAAAAAGTTACCTAGAACCTGTAATTAAGCAAGTTCTTGTTTCTCTCTAGACTAATTTAAACCAGTTGAAAGCGACAGCTAAATTTCATCACCAATTATTGTATCAATGAATCATAAAGCCATATTTAAATGATTATTTTTTTTTATTTTAAATTTGCTAGAAGGTACATGTGCACACTGGACAGAGGGGGGAGAAAGGGAGAGGGAGAAGGAGAGGGAGAGGGAGAGGGGGAGAGGGGGAGGGAGAGGGGGAGAGAGGGGGAAAGAGAGAGGGGGAGAGAGAAAGGGAGAAAGCACTCCTTTTCTCCCTTCGAGATTTTGGGCACACACACATATGTGCCCAGCATGTTTTCCAAGCTGCCAGGTCAAGCCGCACAGTAGACCTTGTGGAATCCAGCCACCTTAACCACCATACCATGCTCTTTTATTTTTAAAGGTTTATTTCTTCATAAGTGTATGTGTGAGACAGGCGTGGGAGAGAAACAGAAAGAAAGAGAATGTCAATAGTGTCTCAGTGCTGTGATTCACAAAGGCCCAGCTTTTAGCCAACTGAGGATCATGGGTAAGTAATGTGCCAGTCATACTCAGGGAGGTCTTCAGACTTGAACTAGGAACCTTCCCATGTGGAAATGCTTTGCAGAGTATCACATTTTACCAATCCCTTCTCCTCCATTCTTTCGGGATCTTGGGCAAGCACGCATACGTGCCCGGCTTGAGTTTAAGCCACCGGGTTCGGGACTCGAACCGTGGACGACTACATGGGAATCCAGCGACACAGCCATTATGCCAACTGCTGGTCCCACTGCTGTGCCACTTTCAACCCCTATATTTAGCTTTTTAAGAAAACTGCCACACTGTCTTCCAAAGTGGCTGTACCATTCTGCACTCAAATCAGCAAGAAGTGGGAGTTCTTGTTGCTTCAAATCCTTGCCAGTGCTTTGTTGATGTGATGTTGCCAGTGTTTTGGACTTTAACCAGTCTAATAGATGTGTAATGGTATCTCATTATTTTAATTTGCAATTCCCTAATGGCATACAATGTTGAGCATCATTTCATATGCTTCATTTGCCATCTGTATATATGATGAGGTGTCTGTTCAAATCTTTGCCCACTTTTTTTTTTTTTTTTAATTTTTCCTTCTGATTTGCCAGAGGTGTGAATACTCCCTGCATGGAGACAAAGAGAGGGAAAGTGACGAGTGTTCACAATCCCTTCCCCATTTTTCAGGATTTTGCATGCATACAAACACATCTGATGTGCTTCTCAAGTTACTGGGTATGAGACTCAGACTACACAGTCAGCCATGTGGGATCCAGCCACCTTCACCACCATACCACTGGTTGGTCCAGATCTTGGCCCACTCTTTTAAAATTTTAAACTTATTTTTATTGCCAAGGGTGTCTGTGTTTGCCAAAGAGAGAAAGAGATGGAGAGAAAAAGAAAGGGCGAAAGAATTCCTAACGATGGGTGGTCACACTGCAATACCTTCTCTATTTCTCCTTCCTGTTGGGGTTTGGAGTCACATGTGCACACACAATACGTTTTTCATGCCACCAGGGGTGGGATTTGAACAGCAGCTGGCCATGTGGGATCCAGTTTCTTTAACCGTTAGTTCACAAGGCCAGCCCTTTTTTCATTCTCTTAACAGAGTCTGTGACACAGCAAAAGTTTTTAATTTTAATGAAGTCCACCTTGTCGGGTTTTTTTTTCATGGATGGTATTCTTGGCTTTGCATCTAAAAATTCATCACCAAGGAGCCAGAAGGTGGCATGGAGGTTAAGGTGCTGGATACCACATGGCTGATTGCACAGTCTGAGTACCAGATCCAGCAGCTTGAAAATCATTTCAGGTATGTTTATGTGCATGCCTCAGATCCCAAGAGGAAAATGGAGGGGACGGTATTACAGTGTAGCCCTCCCCACCATGGGGTAATTTTTCACTTTCTATTTCTCTCTGGCAAGCACATTTGCCATACAGCCAAACTTTAAAAAAAAAAAAAAAAAAAAATTCATCACCAAACCTTAAGTCACCAGCCTGGACGTATGATGCAGTGGTTCAGTGCTGCACAGTAGAAGCTGGATTCCACATGGCCTACTGCTGTTTGAATCCTGGCCCCTGTGCCATGCCAGGCACATGTGTCCAAGATCCTGATATGAAGGAGAAATGGAGGAAAGGGAATGCAGTGTGAACATGTCACACTAAGGGGTGCTCTGTCTCTCTCTCTCTCTCTGGAGAGTGCACTCACCCTCTGTTTGTACCAACAGTAATTGTAAATTTAAGATCACCTAGATTTTTCTCCTGTATTAAAAAACTTGTAGAGGGACCAGCAGTTAGCTTAATGGCTATGTCGCTGGACTCCCACACAATCGACCGTGGTTTGCATCCCGGACCCGGTGGCTTAAAACTCATGCCGGGCACGTGTGCGTGCGTGCCCAAGATCCCGAGGGGAGAATGAAGGAGAAGGAATTGCGGCGTGGCCATCCCCCCCGGGGGGTGATTTCTCGCTTTCTGTCTCTCTATCTCTCTCTGTCGTCTGGCGATAGCACGCGCCCTATGGCAAAAACCTCTTAAAAAAAAAAAAAAAAGAAAGAGTGCAGTATTACAGAAGCAACATAATCAGAAGGCCTAAGTTTGAATACCTGCTTTTACTGGCTGTGGACATGAGAAAATTTGGCTAAAATAGTTAAACAAACATGAAAACATTCTTAGTGTTCTTAAAATGCCTACCTAAAATATTTCTAAAACCACAACTTTGAATTACACAAATCATAAGGTTGGTAAGTTAAAAAAATTCAAAATACCAAATCTAAACAGTCTAAGAAATACTATAAGAAAAACAGTAAGCAGAAAAAAGGTAAATTCCTAACTGAGAACATAATAAGTCTTTACTCATCTTTGGATATTACTTATAATACCAATGTAGTAAATGTGTGCCTTACTCAGACAACTTAATATCTCTCAACTAAATATTATAACTGATTTTGTTTGAGTATAACTTGCTTTATATGACAGTTCTGTATTTGAAAAGTCATATGAAATAAATCTATCTATCTATCTATCTATCTATCTATCTATCTATCTAAGTTTGTGCTATAGGGCACATGCGCTCACCATCTTTATATATATTTTGTTTGTTTAAGTTTTTGCCATAGGGCACATGTGCTCACCAGATACAGAGAGAGGGAAAGTCAGAAATCATCCCCTCAGGGGAGACAGCCATGCTGTAATCCCTTCTCCTCCATTCTTCTCTCAGGATCTTGGGCATGCTCGTATGCACATTTGGCGTGATTTACAAGCAGCCAGGTCCAGGACTCGAAAGGTGCAGTTGGTTATGTGGGATCTAGTGCGCTATTCAGCACACTACCCACTGGCCAAGTACATTTCTTTTTTTAAAAAAACTATTTGCCCTCTCTGTACACCTAAGTTCTCATGTGAGTTGTACTCTCACTTTTGGCTCTCTGACTAGCACTATGTTGGCAAGAACAAGTGCCTTACAAAAGGCAGCAGAAAGGGAGCCAAGAAGAAAGTGGCTGATCCATTTTCAAAGACCGGTATGCTGTGAAAGCACCTGCTATGTTCAATATAAGAAATACTGGAAAAACACTAGTCGCCAGGACTCAGGGAACCGAAACTGCATCTTATGGCCTTAAGCATTATGTGTTTGAAGTGAGTCTCGCAGATCTACAGAATGATGAAGCTGCATTTAGGAAATTCAAGCTAAATACTGAGGACGTTTAGGACAAAAACTTCCTGACTAACTTCCATGGCATGGATCTTACTCATAACAAAATGTATTTCATGGTCAAAAATGGCAGACCACGATTGAAGATCATGTTAATGTCATGACTATTGATGGCAATCTGCTTTGTTCTGTGTTGGTTTTATTTTAAAAATGCAACAATCAGATAGAGAAGACTTCCTATGCTCAGCTTTGGCAGGTCCACCAAATCTGGAAGATGATGATAGAAATCATGACCCAGGACATGCAGACAAATGACTTCAAAGAACTGGTCAATAAACTGATTCCAGATAGCATTGGAAAGACACAGAAAAGGCTTGCTAATCTATCTATCCTCTCCATGATGTCTTTATCAGAAAAGCAAAAATGCTGAAAAAGTCCAAGTTTGAAATGAGAAAACTCATGGAGCTTCATGGTGTAAACATGAAAAGCTACTTTGGGTAAGACAAGGCACTAAGGTCAAATGAGCTGATGGACATGAACCACAAGTTTAAGAATCTGTTTAAAGTTTAAACTTTTAATAATGACAAATAAAAAGTACTATTTGTGATGATTTGAAAAAAATTGTTTCTTCAGGGGTGGGGAGCAAGCACCCATCACACTGTGATTCCCTTCCCCTGGCCCTCCACCTAGTCAGGACCTTGGGCATGTGCACACACCATATTTCAGGTTAACCTGGAATCCAAACCTGCTGACCATGTGCCTTCCAGCATTACAGATCAGTTTGTGACTGCACCACTAGACTGAGCCAAATCTTCCTATTTTTAGAATGCTTTAAATTTTGTAAGATGTCTTAACTCTTAAGCCATTCACTCTTTTTTTTTTTTTTTTTTTTCTTTTTCTTTTTTTGGAGAGGTTTTTGCTATAGGGCGCGTGCGCTCGCCAGACAGACAGAGAGAGACAGAGAGACAGAAAGCAGGAAATCACCCCCCAGGGGGGATGGCCACGCCGCAATCCCTTCTCCTCCATTCTCCTCTTGGGATCTTGGGCACGCACGCACACGCGCCCGGCGTGAGTTTAAGCCACCGGGTCTGGGACTCGAACCGCGGTCGACTATGTGGGAGTCCAGCGACATAGCCATTACGCTAACTGCTGGTCCCAAGCCATTCACTCTTAAAGTCACATAATATAGGGGAACAGCTATTATCCCATTTTAAAGATGGAAAAACAGACACACAGAAGCCAGGTTACTTGTTTTTCAGAAGGGTGAAAAGCAACTGATCTTTCAATTCTTAATAACATTATGCCATGCTAGGTCCCAAATACAATGAAAATAAAATTTTAAAGAAGCAAAACACAAGAGAGGTTGTGTGATGTAGGACAAATATGGAAATGGGTTAGGAAATGTGCATTTAGTAAGTGCGATACTATTAAATAGTTATGAGGCCTTGGCCTATATCCTCTCTGAATTTTGTTTCCTCATCTGTAAATAAAAGAGATGCTAACCAAAGACTTTTACTATATGCAATATAAGACTGACTTTTTAAAAAAGAAATTTCATGGAGAAATCATTTTGCAAAGTAAAATAATAACTATCCACATAACAATATCCCCTTTAGTCCTCAAAATCAGATTTCATATACACAGCATTTGGATGAAACCTTGTACATAGTATGCATAAAAAAGTGAATAAATTAAATGTTTTCTACACATTATGGCACATGTGTAAATCCATACATATATGATGCCAAATTTATACCTTCTGTTTATATGCATCATTTATACAACAAATAACCGTGGAGACTCCTGGCCGACGTGGTGGCGCAGGCTGTGGGGCTCTGCAGTGTGATGCCAGAGACCACCTGGGAGGCTCTGGGCTTGTATTCTGAGGCTACCTGAACATACTGGGTGTGCCCACAGGCACCCATGAGCTTGCAGTGAGAGGACTGTTTGTAAAGACCTTGTCAAGGGTGTCTGTCTGAGGGAACCAGCAGTTAGCATAATGGCTATGTCACTGGACTCCCATGTAGTCGACCGCGGTTTGCGTCCCGGACCCAGTGGCTTACAACTCATGTCGGGCACATGTGCATACGTGCCCAAGATCCCGAGAGGAGAATGGAGGAGAAGGGATTGTGGCGTGACCATCCCCCCTGGGGGGTGATTTCTCGCTTTCTGTCTCTATGTCCCTCTCTGTCTGTCTGGCGAGCGCATGCGCCCTATAGTGAAAATCTCTCAAAAAAAAAAAAAAAAAAAAAAAAAAAGGGTGTCTGTTTGACTCTCACAGGAAACAAATGCTTTTAAAATTAAGTTTCCGGCCAGCCAGTGGTGTGGTGGCTAAGGAAGTTGGATCTCACATGACTGACTGTGGGTTTGAGTTCCAGACCAGGTGGTTTGAAAATCGCATTGTGTGCATGTGTGGCATGCCCAAAATCCTGAGAGTAGAATGGAAAAGGAACTGCAGTGTGACCATCCCCCTGGGTGGGAGGGAGGGGTGCTTTCTCACTTTCTTTCTCTCTTCAGTGAAAAAAATAAATAAAGTTTCCCACATGCCATATGAGCAAGTTAAAAAGAAAAAATGATCACAAAACATCATACTACTATGAAAGGGGCAAAACCAGTGCTTTGTTAAATAGAAACTCTCAAGGAGCGCCTACTTGAGACATGATAGAAAAGGCCTCTTTGAGGAAGTGACAACTGAGCTTAGACCATGGATTGTAAGTGGAAGTACATATGAAAAGGTAAGAGTATTCTAAGCAGATGAGACAAAGCATAAGTACAAAGAGGTTGAGAAGGAAAAGGACAAAAGGAAAGGAATAGCTGCCAGTACGTCAGATTCCTAACCAGTAGGGAGTGAGTGACTTAGATGCAGGAAATGGAAACAAAGTGATGAAGGTGGGAATTTAGATAGTAGGCTGATCATGTAAAACCTCACTGGACATAAAAAGTGCATAATTCATTGGTAGGGAAATATAGGAAGGAACAGAATATTACTGTGAAAACTTACTTCAAGTTGAAGAGATTATTTGACTAGTAATTTCCCTAGATCCCCAAACAGGACATGTTTTCTTTTTCCAATAATAGATTCCCCAATCCCTTGACCACAAGGGTGATTTGTGACCTAGGTTGGGCCAATCATAGTAACCCACCCTATGGTTCAGGGATAAATCCAAGCAGAGCCATAATCCTATATATTTTAACCTAAGTATCTTGCCATGGAGTCAGCCATTAGTACAGTGGTAACACAACTGAGAAATATGAGAAAGGTCTTAGTTTGTGTTCAGGAACTTCGTTGAGCACCTAGGGTGCACACATGCCCATGCCCATGATCCAAGTTGGCGGAGACTAGGGGTAGATTGTAGTGTGAAGGCCCTTTTGGAGTTCTCTTTCTCCTTGTCTCCCTCATGGAAGGAATAATAAACTTACAAAACCAAAATCCCAGACCAGCAGGTAGCATAGAGTTAAGGCAGCTGGATCCCACATGGCTGACTTCATGGTTCAAGTCCCAGACCTGGCAGCTTGAAAATCATGCCATGCATGTGTGCCCCAAATCCCAAGAGACTGGAGAAGGGATTGTGGAATGGCCATCACTCCATGGATGGTGGTTTCTCACTTTCTCTCTCTCTCACTCACAATGGCCTATAGCAAAAACTAAAAACAAAACATAACAAAAAAATATGTATACCCAGTCATGCAAAATAATTTAAATAGCCTCATATTAAAAAAACGTTCTGGGGACCAGCAAGTGGCGTGGTAGTTAAGGTGCTGTGCACTCCACATGGCCGACCACAGTCCGAGTCCTGGACCTGGTGGCTTGCTTTCTTACTCCTGCCCCTCGCCCCCGTGTGTGTGTCTCTCTGGCCAAAATAAAATAAATGAATGAATAAATAAAATTAAATAAATAATTTTTAAAAAGTTTTTGAATGAACAAACTATTTGTTATACTGACGTGCAGAACACCTAATGAGTTATAAACAGAAGAGTGATTTGAAAACACTCTTGAGTTTGGGACCAGCAGATGGCATGGTGGTTAAGACAGCTGGACTCTCACATGGCTGACTGCGGTTTGAGTCCTGAACCTGACAGCTTGCTTTCTCACTTTCCCTCTTATCTTTTTGTCTCTCTCTGGCCGACTTTAAAAATAAAAATAAAATAAAATAAAAAAATAATGACAATCAATAAAATTAAAAAAAAAACCTGAGTTTATTTAAAAGACAATCAGGGTCAGGTGACAATTCATCTATTTTTATATGCCAATTTGTCAATGTAGGGCCCCAGTGAGCTAGAATACCTGTCACTGAGCTCTAAGTACACAATTTTAATGCATTAGTATTATTTTTCTATTCTAATGTCACTATGAGCAAGAATGGCTCAATGTTATTTGAAAATGGTCTACTATATGTCAGGCACTGTACTAACATTTTATATACATCATTTCTAATCTTTGCAACATTCTACAAACTAAGGATTAGTCTCCCCATTTAAAAGACAGTGGAGGGAACCAGCAAGTGGCGTGTAATGGCTATGTCGCTGGATTCCCACGTAGTCAACCGTGGTTCGTGTCCCGGACCCGGTGGCTTAAAACTCACGTCGGGCGCGTGTGCGTGCGTGCCCAAGATCCCGAGGGGAGAATGAAGGAGAAGGAATTGCGGCGTGGCCATACCCCCTGGGGGGTGATTTCTCGCTTTCTGTCTCTATGTCTCTCTCTGTCTGTCTGGCGAGCGCACGCGCCCTATAGCGAAAACCTCTCCAAAAAAAAAAAAAAAAAAAGACAGTGGAGAGTCAGAGGGTTTTAAGGGTCTTGCCCAAAATATGTAGTCCATGCAAGGATTTGAACCCAAGTGCTCCTAGCTTCAAATGTCATGCTCTTTCCATTGTACTGTGCTACCAATCGAAGAAATAAATACAGTTAAGATATCTTAGTCAAGATAAAATGGCAGGTACTGGCAATGGTGAGGTGGTAATATGACTGGACCTACATGGCAAAGGTCCTGGGTTCATCACCCAGGAGCTCACTGAGCAAGGTAGGTACACACACATGCATGCCCATGTGGGCCAGCTGAGACTGGGAGTGGACTGCACAAGAAGACTGCTGAGATGTTCTTCTCTCTCCCTGTTTCATGGAAGAAATAAACTTTTGAAAGATAAAAGTGGTAAATTAGTGAGATCGCAGTAAAAAAAATTTTAAATCCTATGAGCAAGAATCATTCTTATAATGAGATGTAATTAAATAAAATTATACTTTAGGAAGGGCCAGCAGGTGGCATGGTGTTTAAAGACACTGGACTCCCACATGGCTGACCGTGGTTCATGTACTAGACCTGGTGGTTTGCTTTCTCATTTTCTCTCTCTCTCTCTCTTTCACTGTCTCTGTCTCTCTCTGATCAAACTAGAAAATAATAATAAATAAAAGTTAAACATAAAAATTTTTATAAAAAAAGAAATTATACTTTAGGAAACCAATAAATTACAGTAATATTTTAAATATCCTGATTACTTTAAAATACTGCCAAAGGTCTTTTTAACATGCCAAGGATTTTTAAACAGATGTGTTAAATGTCACCCAGTCTACAACTCGAGTATGTAATAAATGACATACTCGCAAATCAGAGTACTTCTTCAAAAACATAGACTCCAAGTATGAATGAAATTCCTCAGTTTAACTTTTCAGTTTCATTGAGTTTTGATTTTTTTTTAAATTTATTTTCATTTTTAGTTTTTTTATTTTTTTTTTATTTTTTTTGCTACAGGGCACGTGCGCTCACCAGAAAGACAGAGAGAGACAGAGAGACAGAAAGCGAGAAACCACCCCCCCAGGGGGGATGTCCACGTCGCAATCCCTTCTCCTTCATTCTCCTCTCGGGATCTTGGACATGCACGCACACACGCCTGGTGTGAGTTTTAAGCCACCAGGTCTGGATGGCAGTCGACTACATGGAGTCCAGCGACATAGCCATTACGCTAACTGCTGGTCCCTATTTTTAGGTTTTACCATAGGGTGCATGCACTTACTAGAGAGGGAGAGAGAGGAAAAGTGAGAAATCACCACATGGGGGGTGGCCACACCGTAATCCCTTCTTCTCCATCCTCCTCTCAAGATTTTTGGGCACATACAAACATACGCCCAGTGTACTTTTCAAGCCGCCAGGTCCAGGACTCAAACTGCAGAGTTGTCCATATGGACTCCGGTGCCTTAACCACCATGCTACCTGCTGGCCCCATTGTTTCCTTTTTTAAATTACAAAATAATTGTACATATTTATGGAATACAGTGTGATTTTTCAATATATGAATGCAATAAAAATTACTGGGGCTAGCAGGTGGCATGGAGGTTAAGGTGCTGGATCCCACATGGCTAGCTTCGCAGTTCAAGTCCCGTGCCCTGTGGCTTGAGAATCACAAAGGGGACATATGTGTGTGCGCCCAAAATCTTGAGAGGAGAATAGAGAAGGGACTGCTGCATGACTATCCACCCTGACTCCCTACCCCATCTCTCTCTGGCAAACACACATGCCCTATAGCAAAAACTAAAAAAAGAGAAAAAAAGAAATGACCTTATTCACGAAATAGGAATAGAAATGATGGTCTTCCATAATATAAACTGGTAAAATCTTTTTTTTAAAGAATTATTTATTTACTTTTATTTATTCATTTATTTATTTTCGTTTGACCACAGAATGAAGACACACAGAGAGAAGTGAGAAAGCAAGCCACCAGGTCCAGGACTCAAACCATGGTTGACCATGTGGGAGTATCCAGCGACTTAACCACCATGCCACCTGCTAGCTCTGTAAAATCTTTTTAAAAAATTTTTAATTTTTTATATTACATTTAATCATATATATCTTCAGTGTATAACATTTCTTTTTCCAACATGATTACCATGCATATCAGTCAAGACAAAAACATTACTATCCACATCATCAGCAAATAGCTTTTTTTCAGATTATTACTACTATTTTTTAAAATTCTCATTATTATTATTATTATTTTTGGAAAGGTTTTTGCTATAGGATGCGAACGCTCACCAGAAAGGCAGAGAGAGACAGAGAGACAGAAAGCAAGAAATCACCCCCCGGGGGGATGGCCCTGCTGCAATCCCTTCTCCTCCATTCTTTCAGGAGCTTCAGCACGCATGCACACACGCCCAGCGTGAGTTCAAGTCACCAGGTTTGGGACTTGAACCGCAGTTCAAGTTTAAGCCACCGGGTCCAAGACTCGAACCACGGTCAACTACATGGGAGTCCAGCGACATAGTCATTACGCTAACTGCTGGTCCCAAAAATATGTACTTTTTTTTTTTTTTGGAGAGGTTTTTGCTATAGGGCGCGTGCGCTCGCCAGACAGACAGAGAGAGACAGAGAGACAGAAAGCAGGAAATCACCCCCCAGGGGGGATGGCCACGCCGCAATCCCTTCTCCTCCATTCTCCTCTCAGGATCTTGGGCACGCACGCACACGTGCCCGGCGTGAGTTTAAGCCACCGGGTCCGGGACTCGAACCGCGGTCGACTACGTGGGAGTCCAGCGACATAGCCATTACGCTAACTGCTGGTCCCAAAAATATGTACTTTTGACCAAGTTGTAGAAATCTGTATTAACATGGCAAAATATTTTATGAAGAACCAAAAATGTAAATATACTTCTAACAGTAAAAAGCCTGACTCTACTGTATAAAATTAAATCAATTACCTGAGTTGCTAGATACTGAAAACCTTTACTCATGAAAGGTTAAAATAAAGAGTACAGTGGGCCAGCCTATAGCCTGTTTTTTGTTGTTGTTATTTTAGAGAGATTTCTGCTATAAGGTGCATGTACTTGTCTGTCTGACAGAAAGCAAGAAATTACTCCCTGGGGGGATGGCTATGCCATAATCCCATCTCCTCCATTCTCCTCTTGGGATCTTGGGCATGCACACACACACCTGGCGTGAGTTTTAAGCCGCCGGGTCCAGGACTTAGACCACAGTTGACTATGTGAGAGTCCACTGATGTAACCGTTACGCCATCTGCTGGTCCCCTATGGCCTGGTGATTAAGGTAGCTGGATCCCACATGGACAATATGCAGTTCAAGTCCTGGACTCCGCAGCTTGAGAAACACACTGGTTGCATATGTGTGTATACTCAAAATCCTGAAAGGAGGGGGAAGTGGATGGAGAAGAGACTGGCACACGGTTATGCCCCATGGGGAAGGCACTCTCACTTTCCTTCTCTTTCTTTCTCTTTCTCTCCAGCTAGTGCAGGTGTCTTCTGGCAAAAATGTAAAAAATAATAAAAAGTACACTAGCAGCAAATCTGGCTTAATAATTACAAATGGCCTTGATGAAATACATAATTGTGTGCTGCTCATCTCACTTTTAGGTTAATTTTACTTCCTTATGCTTTTTTGTTTGGCCATTTAACCTAAGTTTTTCTAACATGAAACACTGTATGTTCCTTACATTAAAACACACACACATGCGCGCACACACAAAACTTCTCTATGTATAATAGTAAAAACTGAAAATAATCCAAAAGGCCAACATTAGGGAAATGGTTATATAAATTATGATTTATCTGTATTATGGAATATATGCACTACTGTTTAAAAAACAAAAACAATTATCAAGTGACATGGGGAAAAGCTCACAATGTATTTATGAATAAAAACGTTACAGAATCTGTACTAATGAATGATTTAAATTTTATTATGTTAGTAAAAAAACTTCTCATAAATTCTGAAAGTAGTTAGGAAATAAAATATAAAAACATTGAAAAGTCAGTTTTTCATATTACTTGTAAATATATTAGCCCATAATTTTGTTATCACCTAGCAAGTATCTGTAATTTGCACAAAAAGACTGAACTTATTTTTTCAGAGAGAGATTTTTGCTATAGGGTGTATGTATGGAGAGACAGAAAGTAAGATATCATCCCCTGGGGAAGATGGCCACACTACAACCCTTTCTCCTCCATTCTCCTCTTGGGATTTTGGGCACGCCTGCACATATGCCCAGTGTGAGTTTTAAGTTGCTGGGTCCGGGACTTGAATCACAGTCGACTACATGGGAGTCCAGTGACGTAACCATCCCAAGACTGAATTTTTAAAAAAGTTCCTTGGAAGCTGTGTGTTCTAACATTGAGAGTAATGATGAAGGCCTTGTTTTTAGTCTCAATAATTCCTCTAATTCATCAGAAGCTCTATTTGATTCACTTTCATCCCATCTCAGTTTCTCTCTATACAGAATTAGCACAGAAAAACTTTTTTTATAAGAATGTTAGAAGGAACATAAAACATACATAAAGTTGACTGAGATTTTGTACTGTGATCAAATGTAAATGGAAAAATAACTTAATTTTTTTAAGAGAGATTTTTTTTGCTATAAGATGTGTGTGCTTGCCAGAGAGACAAAGAGAGACAAAGAGACAGAAAGTGAGAAATCACCTCCCAGGAGAGATGACCAGCCCACAATCCCTTCTCTTTCATTCTCTCCTTGGGATTTTGGGCATGCGCATGCACCTGGCGTTGAGTTTTAAGTTGCTAGTTCAGGACTTGAATCACAGTTGACTACTTGGGAATCCAGCGACGTAATCATTACACCATTTGCTGGTCCCAATAACGTTTGATTTCTATCCTCTCATTATTTTATAACCCAAAACAAATTATTTAAGATGCATGTACTTAAATCACTTCGTTTGTCTCCTGTATAGTGAACAACAGTGAACTCCTGAAGGATTTACTATGAATAATTAAAATAAATGCAAATCTCCCTGCAAAATCTCATATAAGTTTATAATACATAATAATAATAAAGTTTATAATATATAATCAGTCCAGAAGTAATGAAATAAAGGATATTAATGTATGTAATTACTCTGGTATACTCTTTTTAGTGTCAAATTGCTCTTTTAAAAATAAACTACTGCATTTCTGTTTATTTTTGAGGCTAACATATACAGAAATACTGATGTAATCTAATCTTTATTTTGTGTTGTTTATATATGCTATCCTTTACATTATTCTGTAGCCCAAGACTATATTTATACAGCTTTGGATGCAATGCAAAATTCTTTTTGTGGTGATCTTTATCAAATATAGAAGGACTACCGAAACTATGAATGACTATAAATTAACATACTCTAGGAGAGACTGCCCCCTTGTGCCGATCAATAATATTCTACAGATTAACTGATTCTAATATTGGAAGCACCCAGGTTTCTGTATTTTGATTTCAACAGCTTATCTTGAAAGTGATTTTTACAGAAAAATATATCAACAGTAATAATAAGCTCACATGATACGACTAACTTAATGATATTCAACAGCAACTATCAACGTAACTTCTAAAACTTAGCTATCATAGATACAAGCTGCTCAAGGGCTGGCTTATAGGCTCTTGAGTTTACAGAAATAAATAATTTCCTGATCCTTAAATTACACAATAAAATACAGAGAAAACAACAAAGAAACTAGCATATATTAGAGAAAAATAAAGAAGGAATATAGTGTGGTGACCTGTTTTAAAAAATATGTATGTATACATATATATAGCCAAGTTTCTAGGTATTATCTTCTGAAATCTTGGAAAATAAAAATTTTCCTTTTTGGATTTGATATGTGGCCTTACTATCCTTTCTAAAGCTTCTCCCTATATAAGTGGTTACATAACATTCAAACATGTCATTATCAGTATTATTACTACTACTATTATTCTCAATAACCTGTAGTAGTGGACAAAAGTATTAGAGCAACAGACTTACTATAGAAAACAACACATTAAGGCAATAAAACATTACAGGTAATGATTGAGTGACATAAAACATTTGACAGCACGGTATCTCTCCTAATTAAGGATGGAACAGTTGAAACCCATTTCTATTGAATAGTATCATTAGAAGAATTAAATGAATTATCACTGATAAAGTACTTACTATACTATAATAAACACAATAAAACATTTGTTACAGAAGTAAATGAATTCATAAACATGGGAAACTACATAGTACACACATATTATAATACCTACTTTCGAAGGTGGTCATGTTCTTTCAAAAAAAGTTCAGTTCTTCTGTTGTTCACTCCAGACCCACTTTTATAAGACCTAGAACATAACAGAAAAGTTAAGAACATCTTAAAAATCACATGAAAACCTACAAAGATGTACAATTAAATGTAAATAAGAAATTATAAAATAAAAAAACTAAACACCATGGTCAAACAAGCATATAAAGTAATTCTTTACTCAACAAAGTTAATCTTACAAGATGACTAAGAAAGGCTTGTATGTTGACTCTCAGAGAAGCTAAGAAAGCCCTTTCTGAAAAATTACTTTTATTACTCCTAAAACACATTTCTGAATGTGCTTGTGAAAACGCTTACAATGCCATTTACTTACTTCAAAACACTCATCATAGTTGAAGATTAACATATTAAAATATTTTGATCAAGAAAAAACATACTCCATTATTAATAGCTAGTTGACCCTGCCAAATCACTCAATACCTAGTTTCATAAACTAAGACTAATAATTTCAGTCTTTACCAAAAGATTATTATGAAGCCAATAATGAGAGAATACATAGAAAAAAAGACTATGCGAATTATAAAAATAATAAAGTTACATCAGAAATTATTAATATTGCTGTACCTCACCTCACTTATCAGTCTCCTTGTATTATATTACTTTAAGAGAGTATGTGCCTTATTCTCCCCTGGCACCTGTGTTAGAGGGGAACAGCACACCGACAGGATCACGTTGGTCTTTTCATTTCTATCCTCTACTGTAACTGACATAACGTCTGACTCATAGTTGGTACTCAGGAAAAAATTTAATGAATGAATGGCTTTTCATGATCACTTTGTAAAAAGCAAATTATTATAGTGGATTATATTCTAGCAAATGATAAATGCCATATGACTATCCTCTACAATGGTTCTCAATGCATTCCTCAAAATATGTATCAACTATACAGAAATTAAGCAAGACTTACATGTTCCAAAGAACTAAAAATATTATAATTTACTATTATAACAAGAGAGTGCCACAAAAAATGTTTTGTAGAACACATACACTGTCTAATAGTTTATGCTAAATGTATATCATAATGTATTTTAAAATTTTAATTACCAGAGGGCATGTGTGCTTCCCAGAGGGAGAGAGGAAAAAATTCACCCCCAATGAGGCGTGGTGATACCACAATCACTTCTCCTCCACTTCTCTATCACATCAGGATTTTGGGTGCCCATGCACCTGTACCTGGCATATTTTTCAAGTCAGTGGGATCAGAATTCAAACTGTGTGGTTAGCTATGTGGGATCTGGGACTCTTAACCACTAGGCTACAGCACTGGCCTGATAAATGTGTAGCATAGTTTTTAAAGTACAAGTCTCACAAACTTAACATATGAGACAATGGTAAATATTTGATGGTCCAAAATAGGAAAGTCTTCAGTCTTCAGCTTTAACTAGGTGCCTGTGTAATTTGTCAGTTATGTTCAGTCGTGAATTTTTTTTCCCAACAATGTACATGAGATGCTATAATAAATATATCACTGAAGGTGAGGTGAAGGGATGAAAGAAAAAAAAATCTTTAAAATTATGGATTGAGATCAGCATAAAAATGTTGGGAGTCTGTAAGTAATCTGACATGAGGCTATGAACTTGTATTAAATCTGGGAAAAAACAGGTACTTCAAAAATTCAGAAAAGCAAAGGCTGCATGAATAGTACCTGAATATGTAATTATTAGGGTAAGGAAGGGGTAAGAGATAGGTGGTAATCAAGATAGCTTCCGCTATTAGTATTTATAATTCTTTTTTTTTTTTTTTTTTTGGAGAGGTTTTTGCTATAGGGCGCGTGTGCTCGCGAGACAGACAGAGAGAGACAGAGAGATAGAAAGCGAGAAATCACCCCCCAGGGGGGATGGCCACGCCACAATCCTTCTCCTCCATTCTCCTCTTGGGATCCTGGGCACACACGCACATGTGCCCGGCGTGAGTTTAAACCACCAGGTCCGGGACTCGAACCGCGATCGACTACGTGGGAGTCCAGCGACATAGCCATTATGCTAACTGCTGGTCCCACTATTTATAATTCTTCGAGTGAGAGCCAGCAGGTTGCATAGTGGCTAAGATGCTAGAATCCCACGTGGCTTTCCATGGTTCAAGTCCCAGACCCACTGGCTTAAAAATCATACCAGGTATGTGTGCATATGTGCCCAAGATCCCAAGAGGACAATGAAGGAGAAGGGACTGTGGCATGGCTAGCCTGACAATTGGCCATCCCTCCTAGGGGTGATTTCTCACTTTCCCTCTGTCTCTCTGTCTCCAGTGAGCATACACACCCTAAGGCAAAAACCTGAAAAGAAAAAAAAAAAGATTACAGAAGAACTCGTGAAGATATCTAAGCTGGACCTTGAATTAAGGCAGAAAAGTCAAGGTTGATAGGTGCCAATGATAAAACTAGGGGAAACAGGAGCTAAGACTGGCAATGGCAAAGTAAATTAGGACAATATTGTAGCAAGAACATTCAAACAACAGTGAAATAGAAATTAGAAACCCTGACATCTAAATCAGTTTTGCTACTTAATTTGCATTTAACCATAGCTATATTCTAAAGCTAACCCTGAATAAACACTGGACAAAATAACAGAAGAGGTAACTTACTCAATATCCTTTCGTACTGAGCCCATGAGATTCTCCCTTTCCCGTATTGCCATAAAGTTTGCTTTGGTTTTATGAAATTCATGTGTATAATCCTGTAACAAATCAAAGTTTTGTCTCAACATAAACTAAATACACATTTTCACTTATTGAGCCCCATGTATCATCATCACACTGTAAGGTTCTGTCAAGAAAACTACTATTTAGGAAATCAAATTGCCAGGCTAGCCTTGTAGCATGGTGATTAAAGAAGCCAGACCCCATATGATTTACCGTGTTTGGAATCCTAGTCCCATCCCCAGCAGCTTGAAAAACACACTGGGTGCATGTGCAAGCCCAAGTTCCCCCACAGGATGGAGAAATGAAGATCAAGGGACTCAGGGATGACCACACCCCATTAGAAGGTGCTTTCTCTTTCTCTGTCTCTCTCTGACGAGTACATGCACCTTCTGGCAATTACAAAAACAAACAAACAAAAAAGAAAAAGAAAAAGAAAAAGAAAAAGAAAAAGAAAAAGAAAAAGAAATCAAATTGTCAAAAGATAGAAATAAATTTATAATTATTTTCCTGAAGAATGACCAGCTTGGGACCAGCAGTTAGCGTAATGGCTATGCTGCTGGACTCCCATGTAGTTGACCACGGTTCACGTCCTGGACCCGGTGGCTTAAAACTTACGCCAGGGGACCAGCAGGTGGCGTGGCGGTTAGGGTGCTGGACACTCCCATGTAGCCGACCACGGTTCAAGTCCTGGACCTGGTGGCTTGCTTTCCCACTTCCTCTCTCTCTCTCTCTCTATCTCGCTCTGGTCAAATTAAAATAAATGAATGAATGAATAAATTAAAAAATTAAGAAAAGAATATTATTTAAAAAAAAAAAAAAAAAAAAAAAAAAAAAAAACTTACGCCAGGTGCGTGTGCGTGTGTGTCCAAGATCCCGAGAGGAGAAAGGAGGAGAAGGGATTGTTGTGTGGCCATCCCCCCTGGGGGGTGATTTCTCGCTTTCCGTCTCTGTCTCTCTCTGTCTGTCTGGTGAGTGCATGTGCCCTATAGCAAAAAACCTCTTAAAAAAAAAAAAGACCAACTTCTTTCAAATTAAAACAATTTGGTGCTAGGTTAAGTGCCAGCAAACTACTCTCTTTCCTATCTTCCCAGCTCCCAAGAAATTTAATTACTAAACTAATCACAGGACAGAACCAAGGTAACTGTAAAGAATAAAAGAATCTTAACTATTTCCCTTTACTTTGTACTAATTTATTTTTCAAAAGTATTCAAAGGACCAACCTGTCATCTAACACTTAAGGGAGTCAGATATCACATGGCCAGTCACATGGCTCAAATTCCAGCCGTGAAGAGTCGAAAAACACACTAGGCGCCTGTGCCTACATGCCCCAAATCATGACAGGATGGAGACGAATAGATTGTGGCATGATCGTCCTCCACCGGGATGAGCTTTCTCCCTCACTCTCTTTTCTTCTCTCTCTGGTGAGTAAATATGCCCTCTGGCAATTAAAAAAAAGTATTAAAAAATTATCACTTTTTTTTTTTTGGGTCTTTTTGCTACAGGGCATGTACTGGAGAGAGACAGAGAAAGGAAAGTAAGAAATCATCCCCTGGGGGGATGGTCAAGCCACAATTCCTCCTCTTTCATTCTCCTCTTTGGGTTTTCAAGTCTCTGGATCTGGCCCTCAAACCATGAAGCTGGCCAAATGGAAGTCCAGCACCTTAACCATCATGCTGCCTGCTGGCCCCTATCACTACTTTTTTTTAATTAAGGGAAGACCAAAACAAAAATCCCATCTCTCAGAGAGTTCCTGTTGACTTTTTCTTTTTTCTTCTTAGGTTTCTGTCATAGATTGTGTGCTCACCAGAGAGAAACAGTGAGAGGAAAATGAGAAATCACCCCCTAAAGGAGGGTGGCCAACTACAATGCCGTCTCTTCCAATCTCCTCCTGGGACTTTGGGCACACACATGTACCCGGCGTGAACCTCAAGCCATCATGTGTGGGACTCGAGTTGCCATGTGGGAGCGAAGCTCCACAACCACCATACCACAACACGTTGGCTCCCACTGACTTTTTAGAAACAAAAATAATACATAAAAATGGGGAGAATTTTTAAAATGCCAAAAAGAATAAAGATAAGGAAAAAAACCCTACTCCTTAGCTCATAGCTATAATTGTCACTTTCTTGTTTTCTTTCAGGACGTATGTTTTTGCATATACAAGGATTATCGTTTATTTTTACTAAAGAAATCATACTATATATTTTAATGTACATCCTGTATTGTGCAGTTCATAAAATATGAAGCAAGCTGCCACATTAGTAAATAGAAATTCTACATGATTCTTTTAGTAGCCACATACCATATTCATTATTAAATTATGGCTCTATCATAATTTATTTTCCTACTGACAAACATTTTAGCCGTTTTCCTTTCTCTTTTTTTTTTTTTTTGCTATTAAAAAACTATTGAATGGGACCAGTAGGTGGTATGGTGGTAGGGGTGCTGAACTCTTAAGGGTTAACCATAGTTCGAGTCCTGGACCTGGTGGCTTTAAGATCACCCTGAGCATGTGTGTGTGTCTGCCCCAAACCCCAAGAGGATAAAGGAGAAGGGATTAAGGCATGGCTATCATCCTAGGGGGGTGATTTCTCCTTTTCCCTCTTACTGTCTCTTTCTGGCAAGTGTATAGGCCCTATGGCAAAAATCTTCAAAACAAACAAACAAAAAACCTGCTGAATTGGCAAGGCAGTGGTGTGGTGGTAAAGGTGGATGGATCCCACATGGCTGACTGTAAGGTTAGGGCCCCAGACATGGCAGCTTGAGAAACACGCTGGGTACATGTACATTCATGCTCAAAATCCCAAAAGCAGGGAGAAATGGAGGGGAAGGGACTGCAGCATGAACACCCCAATAGGGGGGATGCTTTTCTACTCTGCTCTCTAGAGAGCACACGCACCTAGAGAATTACACATGCACACAAAAATACCATGATAAACATTCTTGTACATATTTTATTAAACTTTTTTAAAAAGTACATTTAAAAAGTTAAAGTTGAGCAGAATACTAAATGAAAAGATTCTTACATTTAAATTCTGATAGTGCTAAACTGTCTTCTAGAAAGACTATCAATTCTTGTTTACACTAGCAGTGCAGGAGTGCCCACTTTATATACTCTTGCCAATAATGAGTTACAAATGTCCACATATTTGATAAACTGACAAGTGAAAAATTGTATTGTATCTCTCTCTGACTTACATATGCTTGTTGGAGAATATGGCTGATGATCTTTTTTATGGTTTTGGCTCCTGATTTTTTTTTTTTTAAGTAAGTTTACCTCCTTTGCTTATTTTCCAATTGTCTTTTTCTTACTTATTTCTATTATTTCTCTGTATATTATGTTAAAAAAAATTAGTCATTTGTTGAAGTCTCCATTATTAGGTATGTCTTATAAAGCCCCTTACCATTCAAAATCTTATATTGTGGAAGCAGGCGGTGTGGTGGTTAAGGCACTGGACTCCCACATGGGTTACTGTGGTGTGAGTCCTGGACCTGATGGCTTACTTTCTCATTTTCTCTCTCTCTTTGCTCTCTCTCTCTCTGGTGACCACACAATATCCTATAGCAAATTAAGAAATAATAATAGTAGAATGAAATTTTAAAAAAGTTAAAATAAAACCCCAAAACCAAAAATTTGTATTTCATTCACACTTTATTCTAAACTTTTATAGTTTCTTTTTCTACATATAAATCTTTGATGCATTTGAAATTTATTATGGATATGAGGATTGAGATTGACTTTTTTCCTACCTCAAATAATTGGTCAACGGTTGTAGTTCTATTTATTTTATAATCATCTTTCTCCACTCAGTAACTAAATTTCTATGCATATTTAAATCAATACATATGAACTCTGTTGTGTTCTTGTGGCATATTTTTTCCCCCTAAAATCAAACCTCCTCAATTATTTTAGGTTTTTTTTTTTTTTTTTTTCCATTATGAGAGGGAGAGAAGCAGAGAGAAAGTAAGGGAGAGAAGACAAGTGAGAGAGAGGAGAGAGGAAGAGGGATGGGAGGAGAGGGAGAGAGAGAAAGAAAACATGAGAGGGAGAGAAAGAGAGAAAAGGAAAGGGGCAGAGATAGGTACCTTTGACAGGGTCTCACTGTATCACAATCCTCCTGCCCCAATGCCAAATTAGTTAGGATTATAGGTGCACACAACAGCAACTAGGGTTCAGCTCAGGAACCAAATTTGTGCCTCGCAGATGGCTTCTAGTATCCCGAGCAGTGTTGAGCCACCATGGCTGAGCTGTATTCTACCTTTTACGTAGATTTTAACATTCTGGTAAAACCAGGTATCCTTCACTACTTATCTTCATATTCAGATTGTTTTTCTTGGTTTTTCTCATATGTCTATGATTCCAAATAAATTTCGATGTCATTCTGCCATATTAAAAAAAATGAACCCAATGAACAACAATAAAAAAAAATGCTATTTTCACTGGGATGGCAATTTATAGATTTAGAGGGAATTCTTCCCATACAATTCAGAGTAATTCTTTACTTAAATCTTATTCTATGTTCCTCACTGAAATTTTACACACAAAAATTCTATAAATTTTTTTACTAAATTTGCACATAAGGATTTTTTAGTTTCTTCCATTATATTTTCTTTCCTTCCTTCCTTATTTTCCTTTTCTTTCTTTTTTGTTTCTCTCTCTCTCTTTCTTTTTGCTAGAAGATACATGTGCTCATCAGAATGTGACAAAGAGACAGAGAGGGAGATGGAAAAAGAGAGGAGAAAGCACTCCCCATGGGGAATGGTCACACCACAAGCCATTCTCTGCCATTTCTTCTTCCTTCAGGGATTTTGGGCACACACTAACACACGCCTGGCATGTTTCTCAAGACACCAGATCACAAAATTGACCATGTAGGATCTGGTTGCCTTTACTACCAAGCCACAAAGCCAGCTCTCTTCTATTATATCTTCTAACAGGTAACTGTCTGTAAGTAAGAGGATTACTTGCTTTTATATATGGATTTTGTAAGCCATCATCTTCCTAAATTTCATTCTTTTTTTTTGTTGTTGTTGAGATTTTTGCTATAGGGCACATATACTGGCTGAAGAGACAAAGACAGAAAGTGAGAAATCACTCCTCAGGGGAGATGGTCACACCACAATCCTTTCTCCTCCATTCTCCCCTCGAGATTATAGGGACACATGACATGTACCTGGCGTGAGTTTTAAGCTGCCGGGTCCGGGACTTGGAACTGCAGCCGACTACATGTGAGTCCAGTGACATAACCATTATGCAATCTACTAGTCCCAAATTTCATTATTTCTAACTTCTTCCAGTCAATTTTTTTGGTGGTACTAGACATATAATCATATCCTGCCACATAATAGGAATTTTGCTTCTTCTTTTGTAGTATTTATATCTCATTGTTTTTACTGTCTAACTACGTCACCAAGAACTTCCAAAACAATGTCAGACATTTGTGATTATGGGGATCCTTATCTTTTTCTTTTTGTCTTCAGTGAGAATGCTTCTAGTGCTTTACCCAAACACGATACTAACTTTTAAACAGATATACTATGTTTACCTCAGGTAAATAAAGTATCTTTCTGTTTTTATCTAAAAATTGTTTTTAAAATTAGAAATGATTGCTGAATTTTCTTAATATTAAAAATATTTGCCTATTTGTACTATTATATTTTAATAGCTCCCATATAAATCGTTAAGTGTTTATTTCATCTTATTAGTACACTTTTCTCAAACAATATACCAAGTACAGTAATTACTCTTTTTCCAGGTTATCTTTATAGTAACCTTGATGAACGTATACCCTAAACCACCATTTTATTGCCTATGCATGCCTACTGGCTATTTCACTATTAAAGCTAGTTAGTTAGGTTTCCCAGAATAGACGTAACTTAACTGGAGAAAAAGTAAGAGTTATTAGACACGTTAAAAATTTAAGAACACCTGGACCAGCAGATGGCCTAATGGTCATGCTGTTGGACTCCCACGTAGTCGACTACAGTTCAAGTCTTGGACCTGGCAGCTTAAAACTAATGCTGGGCACGTATATGTGCGTGCCTAAGATCCCAAGAGGAGAAGGGATTGTGGCATGGCCATCTCCCCTTGGAGTGACTTCTTGCTTTCTGTCTCTCTGGCAAAGCACCCACACCCTATACCAAAAATCTCCCCCCTAAAAATTAAAGAATACGAATAAAAAAAAAGTAAAACAAGACAAACTTCTATATCATGGCATTTACCTTCTTAGAAGATTTTTCTCTTTGTTATTTTAAATACACATGTATACATCCTATTCAGGGATTAAAACAAAAACAAAAAAAATCCTGTAATAACAAGTCTCAAACCCAACCACTTACCTGTAATATGTCTCTATGTCGTTGTAACGTATGCATTAGAGCTGCATTCAAGGAAGGGACACCTGCACTGTTGGTATATTCTGCCATTTTATCATTTACCCCTGTAAGCTAGAAAAAAAAATTTTTAAAGATTTATTTTAGAAAGCACAAAAAACAGATGAAAGGAAACGATCTGCCTTCGTACCTTTATCTGCCTTTTGTCTAACAGCAAAACAAAACAAAATAGGCGAGGATTCAGCATTTCTCCCAAATAATCCATAAAGGCCAAACTAGCACCCACATGATTTGTAAATGGCTGTCATCAAAATTCAAGTGGCCTGGGAGGCACAAATCTTTACTGACTAAGTTCAATAAACATGTCTGCATTAATGTAATCCAGCATGCATCTAACAAGTAAGCAGTTATTAACAAAATAGCCACTTAACAGATAACACTCACCCTTGCCAACAGCTGTTCAATCTCAATTGCCATTGTCTCAAACATTCTGTCTTGGCTCGATCCATTCAAAAGGGGTGTTGTGTCAGAACTAAAGAGAAGTTCAATGGAAGGAAATCCATTACTCAAATCTAGTCTTTAAAACATACTTAAATAAAGCAATTATTCTTAAAGAGGTCAAGTAGAACTTCTGAGATATTGTATTTCTTTAAAAAAAAAAAACACTTATTTTATCTAACTTAATTTATTTATTTAAATTTGACGAGAAAGAAAGAGTGAGAAAGCAATATGCCAGGTCCGGGACTAAAACCGCAGTCAGCCATGTGGGAGTCTCGTGCACTAAACAACCATGCCACCTGCCGGTCCCCAGAGATATTATATTTCTTTCTTTTCTTTTCTTTTTTTAATTTTTTTTTTTTTTTGGAGAGGTTTTTGTTATAGGATGCGTATGCTCACCAGAAAGACAGAGAAAGACAGAGAGACAGAAAGTGAGAAATCACCCCCCAGGGGGGAGGCCACATGGTAATCCCTTCTCCTCCATTCTCCTCTTGGGATCTCGGTCACACACGAACACATGCCCAGCGTGAGTTTAAGCCACCGGGTCTGGTACTCAAACTGCAATGGACTACATGGAAGTCCAACAACGTAGCCATTACACCATCTGCTAGTCCTGAGATATTCTGTTTTTGCCATAGGGCACATGTGCTCACTAGAGAGGAGAGAGAGAAACATAGAGAGGGAAAGTGAGAGATCACCCCCCTAGGAGGGATGGCCACATCACAATCCCTTCTTCTCCATTCTCCTCCTTGGATTTTGGGCACACATGCACCCCTGCCCAGTGTGATTTTCAAAACACTGCATCTGGGCCTGGAACTATGGTCACCAATGTGGGAGTATAGCACCTGAACCGCCACACCACCTGCTAGCCCTGAAATTATGATTTTTATAGAAGTTACCCTATAAAGATCACACATGTCCTGTAATATTAAATTCATTATAAAATATAACTGAAGGTAAGATGTTTTCCAAGTTTTACTACATGCATTCTTAGTAACATAAATTCCAAATGCTTGCTTACTGTTTTCCAAATAACAAAAAGTAACTTAAGCGAAAGCTATGCCCAATTAAGCTTCAAATCTAAAGGAATAAATTTCATGAAATATCAGATTGTTCAAAGTCACGATGCATTTTTACATAGGAAAAATATGTCATGACTTTTCCGACAATCCAATTAAACTGTAGAACTGTTAAGTACAGTACATAACAGGAGCCATAAAAATATACTCTAGTTTACAGGGTCTGTGAACAATAATCTTTTATATTTTTACCCCAAAGCCATTATGTCCCCTTATACCTTAAATTCCTTCTTCTTCACTGAGTCTTTAACTAAAGAAGGTGAGATTTAAATGATCCATGTATTGAATAACTAGCTATTGAGTTATCAAGAACTGATATTAAGTCTAATATAGGCCTGCCCAGCATGTTCTAATACTAACCCTCGACATTTCCCCCCTTTTTCTTTTCTTTTTCTTTTCTTTTTTTTTTTTTTTTGCTATAGGGTGCGTGTGCTCACCAGAAAGACAGAGAGACAGAAAACGAGAAATCACCCCCCAGAGGGGATGGCCACGCCACAATCCCTTCTCCTCCATTCTCCTCTCGGGATCTTGGGCACACATGCACACACACTGGCCATGAGTTTAAGCCACTGGGTCCAGGACTCGAACCACAGTCAACTACGTGTGAGTTCAGCGACATAGCCATTACGCTAACTGCTGGTCCCCATTTCCCCTCGCCCTTTCTTAAAAAAGGTTATCTTGTGAACAAGAGATGGCATAGTGGTTACGTCACTAAACTCCCACATGGCTGACTGTAGTTCAAGTCCCAGACCTGGTGGCTTCAAAATCATGCCGAGTGTGTATGTGTGCATGTCCGAGGTCCTGGGAGGAGAATAGAAAAGGGACTGAGGTGTGGCCCTCCCCCCTAAGGGGCAATGTCTCACTTTTCCTCTCACTGTCTCTCTCTCAGGTGAGTGCACATACCCTAAGGAATAAACCTCTTTTTTTTAAAAAAAAATATTTTATTTAACTTTATTTATCCATTTATTTATTTATTTCAATTTGACCAGAAAGGGAAAGAGAGAGAGAAAGTGAGAAAGCAAGCCGCCAGATCCAGGACCCGAACTACTGTCTGCCATATGGGAGTCTTGTGCCCTTAACCACCACGCCACCCGCTGGCACAGAAATGAACCTCTTAAAAAAAAAGGTTGGGGATGGCAGGTAGCGTGGTAGTTAAGGCGTTAGACTCCCACATGGCCTACCATGGTATGGGTCCCGGACCTGGAGGCTTGCTTTCTTACTTTCTCTCTCTGGTCAAATAAAAAAATAATAATAAATAAAATTAAATTTAAAAAAATTAACTGTTTTTGAGACAGACATACACAGAGATAAGCACCTTCAACAGAGTCTTAAGTGGTAAGAGATTAGCCAGCCAAGATCACAATTACAACCTGGGAATGAACCTCGATCTACACTGCTTCCATTTTGCAGAGCAGGGTGCGACTGCTGCACCACCGCTGGGCCCACGTTTCTAGCTATGACATGCTATCATCTCATTCGTGTTGCAAAAACATGCTGACCTGTCTTTTTAAATCCCAACAGTCAAAAATCTAACTTTTCACAAGTAAAAATTATGTTGGACAAACTCAAATTCTAAAACTACATGTCCTGGAGTTTCCTTCTGCCACTTCTGAACCTTGCTTAGTTTCAATGGGTTCCCAGGTAGTATGTATTTATCATATAAGCAGCCAAATACAGATCTGAGATATTCTGTACAGAAGGGGGAAAAACGTCCAGGAAATGACATGTTCTCCAGTCTTACTGAAGATCTGTCCTGCCCCGGGAACCAGCAGTTAGCGTAATGGCTATGTCACTGGACTCCCACGTAGTCGACCACAGTTCGCGTCCCGGACCCGGTGGCTTAAAACTCACGCCGGGCGCGTGTGCGTGCGTGCCCAAGATCCCGAGAGAAGAATGGAGGAGAAGGGATTGCGGTGTGACTATCCCCCCGGGGGGTGATTTCTCGCTGTCTCTCTGTCTCTGTCTGGCGAGCGCACGTGCCCTGTAGCAAAAACCTCTCAAAAAAAAAAAAAAATAAAAAAAAAAAAAGATCTGTCCTGCCCCATGACAGCATATGGGAGTGGTAAATGAAACATATTAATTCACCGGTTCAACATCTAAAAGTACTTTAGCTACCACTATTTCCCCACTCCGTATTTACTTCCCTCCCAAGCAGTGAAATAATCACAAGCTGGCTAATAATGATGATTTTTATGCTAAAATGTTTAACTAGGCCTTAAGTCTTATTTCGCATTGAAACATTTCAATTTATTTGCCTGAAAATATAGTAACAAAATATCTAGTTTTTTTAATAAAAAGTCAGAGCCAATCCAAGGTTCTGTTATTTCCTACAATGTGCCGGCAAAAAAGGTCTGTATACTAATACAGACCCTCTCCTACCAGATATGTGAAACAGAACAAGGGACCAACACAACATAAGCTCCACAAGCAGGGAAACTGCCGGTCTTATTCATAGATATACGCCTCACAGAATAATGCCTGGCACATGGTAGATATTCATTAAACATTTGTTGAAAGAATGAATGAATGAGGGTCAATCTCTACTACTGGTTATTCCATTTACACCATTCTTAGAATACTATATGAGTCCAAGGAAATAGTCAAAAACTGATTTCTCCACAATACTAAAATTCAGTTTAATTTATTTTATAGGTGTGAGATGATGTATAGACCTGAAGTTCTTAAAATACAGAAAAGCTGGGACCAGCAGATGGCATAATGGCTACGTCACTGGGCTCCCACATGGCCAACCACGGACTTGGCAACTTCAAACTCGTGCCAGGTGCATGTATACATGTGCCCAAGATTCTAAGAGGAGAATGGAGGAGAAGGGATTGCGGCGTGGCAATTCTCCCCAAGGGCGGGGAGATTTTTTTGTTTCTGTCTCTCAGTTTCTCTCTCTCCTGTGAGCACAAGCACCCTAAAGCCAAAATCTCTCTTAAAAAAAAAATACAGAAAGCTAAAAAAAAAATATATTCCTGGAGGAAATATTCTAGTTATTGCTGAGTTTATTCATTGTGACATGCCTTGAGCCTGGGCATCAAATATTTTGGAATGCATATTGGATCATGATCCTCACAACTCTAGATTTTTAAAAAAATTTTAGAGACAATTAGGCAGAAGTAATTCTATAACCTAGTCCCAATTTGTAACAGAACTGCTTAGAAAATGTTTTCAAGATAGTTTTTCCCTTAAAGGGAGTAACAAAAGCATTAAGTTCATAAAGTACAGAGAATAGAAAAAACATCATGCAGCAATATCTCCTAACAAAGAGTTTAAAAACTGTACGCTGGCTGGCATAGCCAAGTGGGAGACTAAAATTCAGAAAATGTCTTCCAGTAATAAAATTATTCTCTTTTATTCTCATAAAAGAGAACATTTTTTGTTTGTTCATTTTTTTTGTTTTGGTCATTGGGTATGTGCATTCACTGGAGAGAGACAGAGACAGAGAGAGGGGAAGTGAGACATCACCTCCCAGGGGGGATGGGTACACCGCAATTCCCTGGTCCTCCAGTCTCCTCTCAAATTTTGGGCACACACGCACATGAGCCTGGCGTGATTTTCAAGCCTCCAGTCTGGGGCTAAAAGGGCAGTCAGCCATGTGGGAGTTCAGCACCTTAACCACCATGCCACTTGCTAGCCCCTCTTCATTCTCTGTATTTGCTAGATAAGGGTGAGTCCAAAGCAATACAGACATGACATGCTAACTTAATTTTAGGTCCTAGAGTCAATTGGCCCTGTTATCTTTATAAACACTGTGCCCTTATTAAAAAGGAGCAATGGTTTGACTACAGTGTTTTTTAAAAATTTTTTTTGAGAGGTTTTTGCTATAAGGCACGTGCGCTCGCCAGAAAGACAGAGACAGACAGAGAGATAGAAAGCGAGAAATCACCCCCCAGGGGGGATGGCCATGCCACAATCCCTTCTCCTCTATCCTGTTCTCGGGACATTGAGCACACACGCACATGCGCCCAGCATGAGTTTAAACCAATGGGTCCAGGACTCGAACCATGGTCGACTAAGTGCGAGTCCAGCGACATAGCCATTACGCCAACTGCTGGTCCCAGACTACAGTGTTTAAATGAGCCTTTTGTTGTAATATGCATACTATGGTAGGGTTTCTGGAGTGTGAGCTCTAGGAATGGGAAGGCCTAAATTCAAACCTAAGCTCAGTTTTTTTTTTTATTATTAGATGAAAAATATCCTGTCTACCATTATACTTTTAAAAAGAATATAAAGAGTGGATTAATAACTAACTACTTGCAATTTCACTACTAGTATACAGAAATATTCCATGTAAAATGTTCCCAATGGCATTTATATAAAATTCCTAGAACAGTAGCCGACATATGATAAACCTTTGTGTCAGCTATTAAATTATCACTCAGCAAAAATTAAAAACAATATCCATCCACTCACTGAATGGTTAAACTCTGCTGTAGTTGGAGGCCAACAGGTGATTAATGTAAAGACTCTCATATGGCCAACCATGTTCAAATCCCAGACCCAGCAGCTTGATAATCAGGCCAGGCATGTGTGCATGCATGCTACAAGTCCGAGGAGAATGAAGGAGAAAAAACTGTAGCATGGCCATCATCCTGGGGGGTGATTTCTCACTTTCCCTCTTACTGGCTCTCTCCCTGGTAAGAACATATACCCTATGGCAAAAATTTTAAAAAGAAAAACAAAAAACCCTCTGATACAGTTAACAATTTAATACCATTAGGTCCTTGGGAAATACATTAATTATTTTTGGTTTTCTATGCAAAAATACGTCATGACTTTCCAGACAACCCAATACATAACAGCAAATTAATATACCAGAGTTAAAAGTACCCATAGCTAAATCTCAAACACAATGATAAAAAGGCAAGTTATAAAATAACTACAGTAGGAGGGACCAGCAGTTAGCGTAATGGCTATGTCGCTGGACTCCCATGTAGTCGAACATGGTTCGAGTCCCGGAACTGGTGGCTTAAACTCACGCTGGGCGCGTGTGCGTGCATGCCCAAGATCCCGAGAGGAGAATGGAGGAGAAGGATTGCAGCATGGCCATCTCTCCTGGGGGGTGATTTCTTGCTTTCTGTCTCTCTGTCTCTGTCTTTCTGACGAGCACACGTGCCCTATAGCAAAAACCTCTCCAAATAAATAAATAAATAAATAAATAACTACAGTAGGGTTCTATGAATTGCTTAAGAGTAAAAACATATGAGCCAGGTGCAGTGGCATGTACCCAGGTACTCAGGAGGCTGAGGCAGGACGATCATGAGTTTGAGGCAGCCAGCCTAGGGAACCTCGTAAGACCCTTACTCTAAAAATGAATAAGTAAATAGCTAAACAGACAGAAAGATAGTGATTATGGGGAGGGAGAAAGTGGGATACCATCAGAAATTTCAATAATCACTCCTTAAAACGGGAGACAGGTGCATGGGGATCCGCTATATTATTCTTTAGCTCTTTCTAAGTGTCTTATATATATATTCTGATATTTTTAAAAACAAGTAGGTAATTTAAAGTCAGTGTAAATTTAAAGTGAGTCTAAGATTCAAAGACAACAATACGTTTTCGAGGGCCAGCCG
Organism: Tupaia tana; assembly: GCA_026018925.1. NCBI lineage: Eukaryota > Metazoa > Chordata > Mammalia > Scandentia > Tupaiidae > Tupaia > Tupaia tana. The sequence continues at coordinate 20,981,261 of JAKSZU010000011.1, forward strand.
GTGGCTGAGGCAGCTGGATCTCACACGGCCAACTACACAATTTGGGTCCCAAATCTGGTGGCTTGAGAGACGTGCCCGGAGATTGTGTGTGCATGCCCAAACTCCTGAGAGGAGAATGGAAGAGAAGGGAATGTGGCATGGCCATCCCTCCCGTCAGGGTGATTTCTCACTTTCTCTGTTTCTCTCTCTTTCTCCAGTGCGCCCGTGCACCCTGTGGCAAAAACTAAAAAAAAAAAAAAAATTCTATATACACATGTTCAATGTAGAAAAACATTTTTTTTTGCTAATACCAAAAAAAGAGATAGAAAGCTCCTAGCTTCAACAACTAACAGCGAGAAGTGAGAATACACAATGTGTGACATTCATTCTATTAGAGTAAACATCAGAAGAGCTGTATGTCCCCTTTACATCTGGGTAAGTTTCTCAGAAACATTTAGCAATTTGAATACACAAGAAACACAATGTGAACAAATTAGCCACATTTCCTTACACTGGCTTAACTATAAACTCATTTTTGAGGAACCAGCAGATGGCACAATGGTTACATCGCTGGACTCCCATGTATTTGACCACGGTTTGGTCCCAGACCCGCATTTGGTCCTAGACCCAGCAGCTTAAAACTCACATGGAGTGCATGTGCATGCATGCTCAAAATCTCGAGAGGAAAATGGAGAAGGAATGTGGCCACACACCGCCCCCCCCCCCCCCCGCAGGGGGTGATCTCTCACTTTGTCTCTCTGATGAGCGCACATGTCCAAAAGCAAAAAAAACTCTATAAAAAAAATAACACTGGGAACCAGCAGTTAGCATAATGGCTATGTTGCTGGACTCCCAGGTAGTCGACGGTGGTTCATGTCCCAACCTGGTGGCTTAAAACTCACGCCGGGCGCATGTGCGTGCGTGCCCAAGATCCCAAGAGGAGAATGGAGGAGAAGGGATTGCGGTGTGACCATCCCCCCTGGGGGGTGATTTCTCATTTTCTGTCTCTATGTCTCTCTCTGTCTTTCTGGCGAGCGTACACGCCCTATAGCAAAAACCTCTCCGAAAAAAAAAAAAAAAACTTATTTTTGATACAAACTTGACTTATTTTTTTTTTAAAAAGATTTTTGATATAGGGTGTGTGTGCTCATCAGAGAGACAGACAGAGACACAGAGACAGAAATCGCCCCCCCAGGGGGGATGGCCACACCACAATCCCTTCTCCTCCAGTCTCCTCTCAGAATCTCGGACACACATGCACACAAGCCCAGTGTGAATTTCAAGTAGCTGGGTCTGGGACACAAACCGCGGTGAACTTTGTGGGAGTCCATGGTGCCATCTGCTGGTCCCCAAACTGACTCTTAAGTCCTATCAGTTTTCCTTCTAATATAGTCACAATTTTTGACTAAGGATCTCAAATAAATGCTAGCCTTAAGAAATAGGAATAATTTTAATCAGTTACTAAAAATTAAAACAATAACAAAACACCAATATTTCACCAACAGATCAAATTACCAAAGTTATACATTTATTTTATTCTTTAATGCTTTTAAAAACATGATAAGGCATAAGAGATTCTGGTAGTACCTATACCTGTCGCGTCTTCCATCTCGGGTACTGCTGTGACTGTAACTTGTACATAGTTTACTGAAGGAAACTAGTTTCAGGTCAAGTTCATTTTCCAACTGTCGAGCCTGTTTCCTGAGATCTTTAACAAATTTATAAAAGAAGATAATTAGACACAAAAAGTCCATCAGTAGATATGAAAATCACAAGGTTATTCTGAAGAAAATAAATTCAAAAAATAATCATACATTGATCTGGTTCTCCTCTCTAGATAAAAGTGTTAGAAAGAGAAAACCAAAGGCTTACCTAGGAAAGCAAATTAGTCACTTATTAAACCTTATACAGGTAAGAAAGGAAGTAGCAAGGGGAGATGCGACATTTCCACAGACAACTAGATAACAAATGCTGTTTTAACATCTCTGAAATTATTTCTACTGCAACAGCTAAAATTCTGTAATTCAGAGGAAAACGAGAGAATACATATCACAAATGAATGTAATAAGGTTTATGATCAGCACTGTATGAATTTACCAGCTAACTTAAAACTAATAATACCCAATGTGCTCCTACCAAGATCACATAGGCATATGACAGAAATAAGAGCCAAAGATTTTAAAGCAGAAAAAAAAAACAAGCAGAGAAACTGGTACTGTATTTTGGTAGCCAAGGTATTGAGTAAGACAAGACACACCTGAAAACTCACACACAGATGTGAGTACTCTCATTCATGGTGAAATGGAGGTTAAAATAAAAGGGTTGAAATATAAGAAGGAATAGTATAAGAACTGCTCTTTCAAGGATAAAGAATACTGAATGTTATTTCAATATACTTTGCAACCAGAAGAAATAAGCAGAATTACACAGTGGAGGGTACATGCCCAGAGACCAAATCTCAGTTTGAATCTCAGTTCAGCCACTTACTAGATCCGAGATTTATTGACCATCTACATTATCTATGAACCTTAGCTTTTTGTTTATTAAACATCTACCTTTGGAGTTTTTCTATGAATTAGTAATCACAGGCTTAATGCATCTGGCACAGAGTAGGTTGTCAATAAGCTGCTATCATTATTATGGATGGTGCTTCAAAAAAAATATTTGGTATTAAAGACACCAAAAGCAACTTTTATGTAATTTTAAAATGTTTTCTAGCTAGTACATAGATCACAAATGGGGACTTTTTTTTTTTTTTGGTAAGTTTTTGCTACAGGGCCAGTGAGCTCACCAGAGAGAGACAGAAAGTGAAAAATCACCCCCCAGGGGGGATGGCCATGCTGCAATCCCTTTGGGATCTTGGGCACGCACGCACGCACACGCGCCCAGCATGAGTTTAAGCCACTGGGTCCGGGACTCGAACCACCGTAGACTACGTGGGAGTCCAGCAACATAGCCATTACGCCACCTGCTAATCCCCACAAATGGGGATTTTAATACACGTTTTAAGCTATAAGCAGTTTCTCTATAACTTTAACAATTGTTTTAATAACTGTTTCTCCAATAGAATACGTCAGTAAAAAGCATTGTTGAAAGTATGACAGATAAGTATGAGTTACTTTTAAACTGGGAGGCAAGTTAGAATTAAGTTTCTTAGACCAAGTGGCCGACGGTGACAAAACTGTGGTTTCCAGAGCCTCCAGTGGGTAGCAACTGGGAACAGGTTAGAAGGGGAAAGGATTTCGGAAAGCAGCTCCTATGTTGCAGTAAAGCAGAGACAAGAAGAAAAGAAAAAGACAGGGGAAAAAAGGTGAGGATTTCCTGATCTTTGCTGACCACTATGGTCCAGGAATGAGTTTCACATAAGCTCACTGTGTGGGACTACATTTCCAGGAATTAAATAAATATACTTGTCAAATCACGAGAACTTTTCTTGGTGGACGAGGTATAGCAAATGTAATAATTATATACTTCACACAGGTTCTCTCAACTTTCTAATAAAACCGATCCAAGATTCCAGAGCAGAAGATAAACCGGATTTCTCTGCCTTCCAAACACCCAAACCTCCAAGTGCCAGACTGAAGCTGCCTTGGGGACCTAGCAAGACACAAGCCGCTCAAACTTCGCTCGATGACCCGGACTAACAAATTTCCTCCTTTCTCTCTTCCCAACTCCAAGCGCTGACTCCTCCAGTCTCCGCGGCTCTGGCTCATCTTTCTCGTTCAGTCCTCTTCGTACAGTTCGTACCCTAAGACCCATCGTCCAAGTTCCACTATCCTCTCCACCAGGGCTACTCCAGGCACTCAGGTCTCTTCCCCTCATCGCTGCTCTGTCCGCTCTGCCCAACCCTACCCGAGGTCCGGCCCACACGGCCCGGGTCAGGCTAGCCCCACGCCCCAGACCGCTGAGTCTCCTCCGTCCCTAGGCCCTACGGATCCCACTGGGCAAGCCCGAGCCTTCAGTGAGGCCGCTCCGGGGGCCTGGCTCTTCCTTCTGCGGCCTCTCGCAAGACCCGTCCTCACTCAGTCTTTCTGTCCCTCAGGGAACCCACCCGGAGGCCTGGCCCTCACCTTCCCAGTAATTGCTGGTTCCTGCCGCCATCTTTGTTGTCCAACGTCAGTCGGGATAGGAGAGTAGAGGCGTTGTGGGCCAGAGAGCCACGTCCGCACCTTCTTCCGCCCCGGGCTCCAGGGCTGATGGGATAGGCTTGTCTCCACAGACACCGCCACCTGGTGGTCAATTTGTTATTTTACGGTTTTTGGGCAAACTTGAGCCTCTGGACTTGTACTGGCTTTCCACGCCCCACGCCTCCACATTAGGTCATAATTACTGTTATACCTTAAGATGCACTGAGAGGAAAGGCGGTATTTCCTCTGTTCTTTCCGTGCTACTGCCGAGCCCATTTGCTGAGTTTATTTCAATTACTGTATTTTTCAGACCTAGAACTTCTGCTGATTTTCTCAGTATATCTTCTATTTCTTTGCCGAGACTCCTTTCAACATGTGTTCTAAGTTTGTAATTGCTTGTTAAAGAATTTTTTTTTTATCATACTTGCTTTAAAATGTTTGTGGGGGACACCAGCAGATGGTGGTGTGGTTACATCGCTAACTCGCACATAGTCCACGGTGGTTCGAGTCTGGATCCAATGGCTTGAAAATTCCACAGGGACCATGTGTGTGTGCCCAAGATCCAGGGAGAAGAGATTGTGGCTTGGCTCTCCCTCACGTATATGCACCCTAAGGCAAAAACCTCTAAAAGAAAAAAATCTTTGTCAAGATGCCAGACAATTGGGCAGTGGTGAGAAAAAAAAAACGAAAGAAAAAGCAACTGCTCTGTCAAGGTGGCCTACATGGGAAGGTCCCAGGTTAGTGCCCTGAGACCTTTCTGAGTAAGCAGGGCATGCACATATGATCCAGGGCTGCAGAGGCTGCGGGTGGATTGAGGTGTCAAGACCCTGTTGGGGGGGCCAGCAGGTGGCGTGGTGGTTAAGGGCATTGGACTCCCACATGGCCCACGGAGGTTTGAGTCCTGGACTTGGCGGCTTGTTTCCTCACGTTCTCTCTCTCTCTTTCTCTCTTCCTCTCTCTCTTTCTCTCTCTCCCTCCCTCCCTCCCTCCATCTCTGGTCAAATTAAAATAAATAAAGTTAAATAAAAATATAATAAAAAAGACCATGTTGGGGTTTCCATCTCTCTGTTTCTCTCACTCATGGAGGAAATGACTAAACTTAAATAAAATTCTTATCAGATAATTCTGACATCAACTCATCTGGATGATGGAGTATGTATGTTGTCTTTTTATTTATTATTATTTTTATTACTATTACTTACTTTTTTTCTTCTTTTGATTTTTGCCATAGGACATGTGTGCTTGGTGGAAAGAGACAGAGAAAAAGTGAAAAATTATTCCCTGGAGGGATGGCTGCATGACAATCCATTCTGTTCTCCTCTTAGGATTTCGGGCGCTGCGTAAGTCTCAAGTCACGGTGTTTGGGACCTGAACCATAGTCACCATGTGGGAGTCCAGTGCTTTAACCACTGTGCCACCTGTTGACCCCTATTCTTCATTTTCCTAATTTGCCAAAAAGTGCGTGCCCACATCAGAGAAAGAGAGTAGGAGAGGGAGGAAGCATCCCCCAGTGGGGCGAAGTCAGGCCGCAATCCCATCCTTCCGTTTCTCCATTCTGTCAGAATTTGGGGTGCACATCCACACACTTGACCTGTTTTTTATGCCTCTAGGGTTAAGAGTCTAACCACATAATCCGACAGGTGGGGTCAGACTTCCTTAACCACTAGGCAAGTGCCAGCCCATGATAGTTTTTTAAATTCAAGTTGAGATTTTCTGATTTCCTGGCACAGTGAATGATTTGTTGTTGTTGTTGTTGTTGCATCCTGGGTGTTTTAGAAGCTATATTACGAGACTCTGGGTCTTATTTAAATTTTCTGTTGAAGCAAACTTCCTCGGACACCGTGCTGCCCTTCTATTTCCAGGAGTGGAAGCTCAGGTTCTCCCTCGGCCTCTGTGATACCGCAGGAGGGAGTGCCTTGTTACTGCTCCCCGTGCGGCCCTCACTGAGGCGATGGCACTACTGCGCAGTGTGAACGCCCTGCCCCCCACTTGGCCTTCTTTGATACCACCCAGATAGGGTGTGGGGGGTGCTTCGTTAGACAGGTGAGGACAGGGTCTAGGCTCCCCACTCAGCCTTTGCTGGCAAGATGTGGAGATGGGCCGTGCTTTTTCTGTGACATTTGCCTTGAGTAGTGCAACTATTGTCTAAAGTATCCTGTCTTATTAGGTTACCCATGTCCCAGTCCTTTATCTAAAGAAGAAAGGCTTTCCTTTTGCCTTTTCTCTGGCGTTTTTCAGTTTCTAGATTCTCTAGCACCCCTTATGGGATATATGAGGCATTAAAAAATATCCCATGGAGCTCACCTCCATGTTCTTTAGATCCCGAGGTTCCTGGCCAGTTAGGTTTCTTTCTACTTTCCTGAGTCTTATTTTTGTTTAATGTGTAATGATGAGGTTCTTGGTGTGCTTAGTAGAAGGAATAGAGAGAAAAATACATTTGCTCTGTGTTATCCAAAATAGTTACGCTGCAATCCTTCCTCCTTCATTTCTCTATCCCATCAGGATTCCAGGCCCACACATACATGCTGGAGTCATATTTTTCAAGCAGCCAGGGCCAGAACACAAACAACAGTTGGCCTTGTGGAATCCAGCTCCCTATGCAAAGGGCTTAATTGTTGCATTACTGAGCTGGTTCTCCATTCAATTTTTTAATAATTTGAATTCTCTGCTAAAGTTCTTCATCTTGTCTTTTATCTTCTTGAATTTACTCATCACTATTCTAAATTTTTGATTGATAATTGAGGAATCTATATATCTTGTGAGACTGTTTCTATTTTTTCTACTTAATCTTTATCATTTGATCTTGACTTATCATAAGAGTAACTTTTGGGGACTAGCAAATGGCGTAATGGTTACGTCACTAGAATCCCACATGGCTGACTGCGTTTGAGTCCTGAACCCAGAGGCTTAAAACTCGTGCCAAGTGCTTGTGCACATGTGCACAGAATCTCGAGAGGAGAATGGAGAAGGAATTGCGGCATGGCCATCCCCGTGGTTTCTTGCTTTCTGTCTCTCTCTCTCTAGTGAATACACATGCCCTGTAGCAAAAATCTCTCTCTCTCAAAAAAAAAAAAAAAAAAAAAAAAAAAGAGTAACTGGGACCAGCAGTTAGCGTAATGGCTATGTCGCTGGACTCCCATGTAGTTGACCGCAGTTCGCGTCCCGGACCCGGTGGCTTAAAACTCACGCCAGGCGCGTGTGCGTGCGTGCCCAAGATCCCAAGAAGAGAATGGAGGAGAAGGGATTGCGGCGTAGCCATCCCCCCTGGGGGATGATTTCTTGCTTTCTGTCTCTCTGTCTCTGTCTGTCTGGCGAGCGCACGTGCCCTATAGCAAAAACCTCTTCAAAAAAAAAAAAAACAAAACCAAAGAGTAACTTTTGTTTGGATACTAGATATTATAAACATTTGTAGTAAGGGGCCCAGATGGTGGCACAGTGGTAATGCAATGTTCTGTGAGGCTGATCCACATGAAAAGGTTCAGGGTTTGTGTCTCGGGACTTAAACATACCTGAACATACATCTCCATGACCTAGAGTTGGCCAGAGATGGATTGTGGTTTGGGTCTCTTTTGGGGATATCTGTCTCTCTCTTACTCTTGCTCATGAAAAAAATCAATTAATAAACTTTTTAAAAAGAATTATTTTATTTAACTTATTTATTTTAATTTGACCAAAGAGGGACAGAGTATGAGAGAGAGAGAAAGCAAACTGTGGGTCCGGGGCTCGAACTGTGGTTGGCCATGTGGGAGTCCAGCCATGCCACCTGCTGGCCCTTTACGGGGGTGGGGGGAGAATTGTAGTAACTCTCTGAGGCTCTGGATGATATTTTGCTCTAGAGAGTTTGCTGCTTGCTCTTGCAGGCAGTTCATGTTGGGGCAGGTCTGCTTAATCCAGTACAAGGTGGAACTAATACAGGAGGGGTTTTATGTTTGCTAAAATTGGTATAGTATGGTTAGCCCTTCATTTTAACTGTGGTCACTTTAGTTTCCCCTACCCAGGGGTACTGCCTAAAACGTCTGTTGCCTGGCCTCTCCATGTTAGGTGTCTCTGCCTCTTAGGCACTACCTAGGAATCAACAAATGCCTCCGGGTCAAAAATGTACTATTGTGTTCACCTCTTACCTGCCTTTGGTCTAAGATCTCAAGCCCATAAGTTCTTCCCGTCTTAGTAGGTCTCCAGTCCTTCAAATGGTTTTGACATTTTTTAAAAATCCAAGTTCTCTCTTCTTACTGAGATCTATTTCAAGTCAGCCTACCAACTCAGAATGGGAATGAAATTCTTATTATTTCTACTGTTTCAGTAGATTATGTTGTATTTTCTACATAGATCATCTCATTCTCTCATTTTTTCCTTACCAATATTCCTATCTGTTATTTATATTTTCACATCTGTGACGAAGGTATTTTTTGTCAACAAAGTTCAAATACTTTCGTGGGTTTTTGTTGTTTTGGTGATGATGAAGGGTTATGATTGCTCCTATGTTTAGTTTCCATTTAACTACAGAACTCTAAATGTCACCCTTTTACTTCTTTTCTCTTCCATCACCTAATTGTGAAAGGGTGTTTCTTCTTCCTTTTCTTTTTTCATTCACTAGAAACTAAGTGTTTCAAAGATGGCCTCTTTCAGTCACACCTGCCGCCTGTAAGCTGGGCTCACTTTGAAGCCGCTTCCTCTGGTGCGTGCTCCGATCTGCTTGGGCATGTTTTTGGGAAGACTGTTCAGACTCAGTGACCTTGGTCTTCCTGGCAGTTGTTTTAGGACAACGTTGGCGTATGACCTCTGCTGCGGGCATCTCTGTCTTCTGTGGTTTCTCTCCACCTGCCTCTGCACCACTGAGCCCTGGGATGTGGTAGGGGTGGGGCGGGCCTGTGAGAGGGCACAATGCAATTGGGTTTTTCTCATCTCATTTACACTTGGAAGTTTCAAAATTCTCTAACTTTAGCACTGGCCCTCAGCACAATGGATAAGCTGGCTGGGAGCTGGATCCCGACATGGCTGACCACAGTTCAAATCCTGACCTTGTCAGCTTGAAAAACACCATGGGCTTGACCATGTCCCATCATGGGGTGCTTTCTCTGGCAAGTAAACAAGCTCTCTGGCAATAAATAAATAAATAAATATCTTTGATTTCAAATTATGCCAAGAGTATGATTTCTGTATAGATTTACTTTTCCCTTCCTTTTTTGTTTTCATTACTTTGCAATGAAATATTGGGAGGCGGGGAGCTAGGCTGCCACCAATTTTCAGCTACTTGGGAGTTCACTTTCATTCTTGAAAAATATGTTCAATATAGAATTCTATGTTGAAAGTTTTTAAATATCCCCCCCGTTTTTTTTTCTAGAGGGCATGTGCAATCCCAAGAGAGAGAGAGTGAGAGAGAGAGAGAGAGAGAGAGAGGAGAAAATACCCCCGCCATGGACAATGGTCATGCCGCTAAACCCTTCTCCATGTCCCCCTTCTTTCAGAACTTTTGACATGCACGCACACACTCCTGGCATGTTTCCTCAAATGTCCAGGTAAGGGACTTGAACTTCATGGTTGGTCATGTGAGACCAAACCACTTTAACCACCAGAGCACAGAGTCAGCCCTCCTCAGCACTTCCGAAGTATAGTTTGACTGGACTTTGGTTTCCATTGTTGGGAGTGAGTCTAATCTCAGTCTAACTGCTCATTTTTTTTTAGGTTATTTTCTCTCTGTTTTACTTTCTTTGGTCTTTGGTGCTCAGTAGTCTCACTGATGTGTCTAAGTGAGAACGTTTACTTTTTCTTGGTTGAATGGAGTTGCTTTAATCAGTTGATGGATATCGTTTATCAATTTGGGAAGATTTTCATCATTTCTTAAAATAGTTTCCTATAACCCATTCTTCTTTCCTCTAGAAGGCTGAATGTCAAACATGTGTGAGTCTTACGTTGAATCTGTTTTGTTCACCCTCCCTCTCCTTCATATTTTCTACCCTTTTGTCTCTGTGCTGTATAAGAGATACTTTCTATGACTCTTCTACTTCATGGCTTCTCAGTGCCCAGTCTGCCACGACAATTACACAGGTCGTTTCTGCACTTTCATTTCCAGAAGTCTTGCTGTTAGTGGATCCTTGGAAAAGCCATGATGCATTTTTGTATAGAAAAAAAAAAAAAAAAAAAAAAGAATACATCATGACTTTTCCAAAAACCCAATACTTAACTTTCTTCTTTCTCTTGTCTCTCTTTTTTCAATTTGTTACAGGGTGCATGTGTTCAATGAAGACAGAAAGAAAAAGAGAGAAATCACCCCCTAGAGGGGATGGCCATGCTACCACAATCCTTTCTCCTCCGTTTTCCTTTTGGGATTTTGGGCACACATGCTCACACACCCAGTGTGTTTTATAAGCTGCTGGGTCCGAGACTTGAGCCCGAACATCAGCCATGTGAGATCCAGCCCCCTTAACCATCATGCCCCATTTATAGCTTTCAGGGATAGCCTCAGGTTTATCTTTTTTGTTGTTGTTGAAAACATTAAGTCTAGGAACTTGTTTTCCAGTGTTTGATAATGTTAAGATCTGAAAAAGATGTGGAAACTTTTCTGCTCTTTGTTAATGGATGATAAGACATTGCAAGATCTCCCAGTTCCAGAATGGAGATATTGTCCACTAGAGGCTTAACTCAGGCACCTAGCAACAGTACCATAGGGCTTGACTCCTGGGTGACCTGGAACTAATCGCAGACTGGTTCTAGACACCCTTTCCCCTATTCACAGCGCCTCTTTCAAATGTGTTCAAGTCTTGGTAAGTAGACAACTGTTTATACGATCCTTCCTTTTCTTCCCAACACCCACATCCTTCACATAAAAATCTGGAGGCCCAATTCTATTATCTTTAGAACTTTCCTATAAATCTAAACCTATTCTATTTTTTTAAATCCACTGATCTGGCCCAACTATGGTGGTACAGGAAGTAGGGGCACTGCTGTGTGATGGTGGAGGCCACAGAAGGCTTCAGGTTTGTCCCCACATCTACCTAAGCACGAGGACCACGTTGTGGCTGTTTCTTTCTCTCTGCAATTTCAGGGGGGGAAATCCAGCAATCTTCCAATTCAATCATCACCATAACCTGCCCATTCTCTAGCTATTCTATTCCCTTAGTTTTCAGATGAATTCTCTTTTTTAAAAGAATTAATTTATTTAATTTTATTTATTTTAATTTGATCAGAGAGAGACACAAAGAGAGAGAGGGAAAGTGAGAAAGCAAGCCACCAGCTCCAGGACTCAAACCATGGTCAGCCATGTGGGAGTGTCAGGTGCCTTAACCACCATGCCACTTGCTGGTCCCTGGATTAATCCTTTTTTTTTTTTAAGCCTAGATTTCTTTTTTTTTTTTAAAGACTTAATTTTATTTATTCATTAATTTATTTTAATTTGACCATAGAGAGATACAGAGAGAGAGAGAGAGAGAGAGAAAGTGAGAAAGGAAGCCACCAGGTCCAGGACTTGAACCGTGGTCGGCCATGTGGGAGTGTCCAGCGCCTTAACCACCACGCCACATGCTGGTCCCCACCCTGGATTAATTCTTATAGGCACCTCACTAGAAGACTTTAAATTATCAGCCGGTTTGGTCTTGAAATCTGCTAGGAACCCTATGATACATAGTAAGAAACAATAAATATCAATTTGGAGTAACTTCAAATGTTTCCAGTCAGTAGTGATTCAGATCTCTCAGACTAGACCTTCGCCATGACTCCTTCATTTTGGTTCTCCCTCCATGACAATCACAGAATATAATCTATGTTATCATAACAACTGCTGTTTAATCTATGCTGTTTCTTTATGTTCCATCTTAGATTTCTCTGCCTGCTGCTTTTACTTTCCACCCATGGCTCTGACCTTATCACTGCCTCATCGTATTATTTCTAATTGAATGAATCGATTTCTTAGCTTCTAATGACCATGCCTTCAATCTATCCAGTAAATCTCCTTACACTTCTGTCTTCCTCCTTCTCCCAGGCTGACCCCTGAACTTGCACCCGGCTCTATTCCAGCCGATTTCAGTCTTGCTCACCTCATCTACATCTTTTTACACAGTTACAGGGAATAATAAGATTCCATCCGACCTCAGCCAAAATGCCAAAGAAATAGCACATAACAGATAACATTCTACTGATTGATGTAGGTGGAAATGTGATACTAAAGTTAATTATCTGGGATTTATCTGCTGAATTCACTGCTTTCAAATTGCGGGTGATAATTAAGGGCAAATTTATCCGAGGTCTACAATAAATGGCATAGAATCAGATGGCATTCTCACTGCAGGTGGGAATGAGATGGAGACCTAGACAATGGCACTAACTCAGAATGGAGAGTGGGATTCGCCTCATGTTTACTTTGCTGAGAACAATCCGCTCTCAGAAATCTGAAAAACTGGACCCAGTGAGTAGGTTACTGTTCATGAAACAAACCACAAGGGTTCTTGCTTTTCTTGCTTCAGGTCTGAGAAAACTCGAGAAAATTCATGAAAATACTTTAAACAGGGAGAGGAAAAGAACCATTATCACTGGTCAGACTTTTGCAGCAGTTAAAAAAGGCTGTTTTCACTGAAGCAGCATAAATACAATCTAATTTCATTTAAACACAAAGTGGCACAATTAAAACTTTACGGCCACGCTTTTAAACGTTTACTGAACCACATAATAGAAAACTTCATAGTTTGTCTTTTTGGTTTGTTTTTAGTATTCACATGTAGGGATGTCTCCTAAACTAAAAGGATCACTTAGAAACAGATCTTGGTTCATACATTTGATAAAATAGCTTTCTTTCAAAGGGAGCAAAAAACAGCAAGTGAAAGAAAATGATGTTGGTAACTAAGGCATTCAACTCGGAGTCAAATACTATGGTGGGCCCTTTGCTCACATTTCATTTGGTTTCCACGACAATCCTACCAAGGTTATCCTTTTCTAGTAGAGAAATTGGGACTGAGAACGTTAAGATGCTTGTACAATACATGATCACACAGGAAGCAAGTGGCAGAGCTGTAAATCCGCCATAGACTGGCCCAACTCCAGTGTCCAGGCCCAGATCCCTGTGTCTCGTTCCTCTACAGCAGAGGTTTTCTTTTCAGAGGACTTAATAATCACTACTGGAGTATAGCTGATTTCCATTTTTATTTCTCTGACTTGGACAATGAGTTCCTGGTCAGCACAGGTCATATTTCTTACATAACTTTGCTTTCCCAATTTATGTTAGAGTAGCAGTATCAAGAATGTGGCCAAGGGACCAGCAGTTAGTGTAATGGCTATGTCGCTCAACTTCCAAGTAGTCGACCCGGGTTCGAGTCCTGGACCCGGTGGCTTAAACTCACACCAGGCACATGTGCGTGCATGCCCAAGATCCCCAGAGGAGAATGAAGGAGAAGGGACTGTGGTGTGGCCATCCCCCTTGGGGGGTGATTTCTCACTTTGTCTCTCTGTTTCTGTCTTTCTGGCGAGCACATGTCCTGTAGCGAAAATCTCTCAAAAAAAAAAAAAAAAAAAAAAAAAAAAAAATCTACACATAACACCCTAAGTCTGGAGCTACTTTTCTCATGTTATAGGTAGAAAAACTAAATCCCTAACTTTTTTTGGGTCTATTCTTTTGGGGGGAAAAAAAAGATTATGAGACAAAACACAAAGACAAACATCATAAAATAACTTTTATACAGGATTAGTAGATCCATTTACATATAAAAAACAGAAAGGACCTCATTACAGTTAGATTTCACATAAATTACACAGATTGACTTTTTAAAACTGCTATTCAACTTCATTGAAAGTCCCTTTTAAAAATTTCATTTTGAAGGCACAGTGCATGAAATAAACCAAAGACTGAAGCACTTGAGATGAATGGGTGTCAGGCACCGCAAATGAAGAGCTATAGATTGTTCTGGAGCTAGATTGGATCACTCTGAAAAATGGAGAGGTGAAAAGTTGATTTTTAATCTGAGCATAAAAAAATACCGTATGTCATACTCCAGAAAATCTGCAGCGAGGCCAGCACAGAATGCAGCTAGTACACTCATATTATGCCATTTATAAAACTCATGATCATACATATTTACATCATTTATATCCAACTGCCTCCAAATGAGAACCTACTTTCAAATTTCATAATGTAGTCTGTCAAATCAAAATCAGCCAGGACAATATTCTGAAAGTCAAGTGGAATCATGGAGTTATTGCTAAAAATAGGAGAAATGGGAGGTTGGGAGAGATTTCTTCATTAACTAGAAATCCAAGTTCAGCTGACATTTATCAAGGACCCCCCCCCCCCCCCCCCCGAGAGCTGAATTAATTCAAACAAATCAGATACCCAAAAAGTTGCTTGCTAGATAGAAAAATCAGTGAACATTAATCAACTATAGTGGAATTTTCAGTAATAACAATAAAGTGAAAACAGTAGGGAAATGCTGGGTTGCTACTGTTAGAACAATTCCACCAGAGAACCACAACATATGGCACTATTACAGCATTCATAGCCAAGGAGCTTTTAGTACAGCGGGGACAAAACCTGGCACAAATGCATTTCTGGCAACAAACAGAAAAAAACGATTTAGTGCTGGAAGTCAATGAACGGGGAGGGTGGGGGGGGACGGGTCATGGTAACTGAGTAACTTGGTGTTAGCTCAGAAACACAGTAAGCTCAGACATAAGCACGACCTTTTATTTATTTGTCAATTCATAATTAGTTTTAAGTTCAATATTCATCACTTCAGCAAATATCATTCATATGAAAGTTACCAAAGATGAAGCAATCAGTCACACTGGGCCAAATCACAATGTTTCCTTTCTGCAAAGTGACAGTCCCTACGCTAATTCCCATGAATAAGAATCGCAAGCATTCCTCAACTGGATGGGACCCCACTCTAGGCCTAGCCAAGTGTTTTTACAAAATACATCAAAACCAAAGGGTCTTTCCTTCTGAAATTAATTGGGCTTATCTCCATAATCAGGACAAGTACATTCAGACAGGCAGACACTTGGAACATTTCCTACTCAATCACGTTGCTTTTATTAAGGAGCTGGGAGAGAAGAAGGCTTACAAACTGATCACCAGGACAAAAAACCATGCCTTGTGAGTAAAGAAAGGCACAACTCAGATTTGGGCAAACTTCTCAATACTGTGATATGTACTTGCCTCCATGACTCCAAGGAAATGGAAAGTCTCTGGAGCAACACTGAAGGATGCATTCCCCATCTTATATGGCTTCAATGCCGTAAGCAGTTAATGCAGTCTTAGATTAGATCAGATCCACAAATCAAAGACAGAGCAGGACTGAGAACACAGTCTTAGTAGTCATGGATCCTGTACATTCATGCTCATAGGTAACCTGGGCTGAGAAGGCCTTGTTTTCTAGCTAAATGCATTATTTAGAAATTCATTAAAGATTCAAGATTTATAGCAGAATTTGGTTTTCCTGTCAGGAACAATTACTAAAAGAACTATTTATATGTTCATTTCTAAAAACAAAACAAAACAAAACAAAAAAAAAAAACACTATACACTCTCAAAAGGCATGGCCTCCAGAAGACCAATGCTAATAATAAAGCAAGAGCTGTCACATCAACTTTGTTTCATTCCTAGCTGTGATTTCCCAAGCAGGGCTGGCCCCTTGTAGCCCCCTTGTTGGTTTTCTGACTTTGCACTGTTAACAAATAAAGCTAAATAATAGCAATAACACCACATGATCCCTTTAAATAAAATGTAAAGGATTAATAGAAGAATTTAAATCATATAAATTTCACTTACTGTTAGCATCCCACAAGCTCTGTTCTGTGTATGCGGTGGGATGAGGGCGAGGTGGCATGATTCAGAGTTGCTAATACCATGATTAATGCCAGAATGGCTTAACCTTGAACCACCCAAATTTATAACAGATATATATTAACAAATGTCACAACCTGATTATTCCTTCTACGTGAAATCTCTTTTTATAAAGCCACTTTGGATGCATTCCTCACGAAACCTGACTGAATGACCCAAGTGGGTGATAAACCAGTCTATATAAAGGCTTTAGGATGACTGATACATTGATGGATAGAGACTATAACTTGAAAAGATGAGAGGAAGTTTTTGGATCCCCTGATTTAGTAGAAATTCAGCAGCAACTTGGCCATGAACACATTCAAAGGTATTAAGCCATTAGATCATTGGTAATACTCATATTTACAGAAGCATCATTTCCACTGGACAGCGTGGATAAGACAGACACAACAGAATGCAAATCTTTCAGGTCTTTGCCAACCGGCAGTGAGGAAGACACTTTCACACCACAATGTTATATCACATGGCAGTCCACAGTTTACATGTTTTTAAATGCAGGGAGCCATATTCAAAAGCTTTCAACTGAACTTCGAACAAGATTGGTTGGTCAAAAAGACTGTCAAATGAAACAATAGGACAAAGAACCCAATCACTTTCAGAGGCCTGTGTGAACAAGACTGGCCAAGCTATCTCAGTAACAGTATGCCAGTACAGGGAGTAGGCATGGGCTGGAGCACGGAGTATAATTTTGTGTTCAATTGTAGGTTAAGAAAAGTCAGTCTCTTCCACACTTCCAGATATTTTCGGTAGAATTCGGACCTTGTAGATGGCTGGGTCATCTGAAAGCTCTAAGTGTACAGCATAGAAAAAGGTTCAAATTTAGGAAATATTAAAGGATTTGGCATTCCTAAACTAGTGCTTCACAGATAAAAGCAGCAGCACCTGTGTGTTTTCACCAAGAGATAGGCAACGTGAGTTTTAGTTTCTGCTAGATCTCCCTCTCAGCTCCATTCAACTGGACACTTAGACCTGTCACAAGTCAAAAAATTCTCCCTTACAATGAGGATGTTTAGAACTTTGCTAAACCTTACAAGAGAGGTAGTGAAATCTTGCCTAGAGCACAGCCCACCAGTTCTGATCTAGCCTTGGAACAGGCAGAAAGCCAAACGCAGAAGCCCATTTATTCATTTCCTAATGTTATAAATGTTTAAAGATCAATCCAACCTCCATTAAACCTGAATAAGAGAAACTCCAGTTATTTAATAACTAGAGAAAAGTACTCCTTAGTAGGTTGAGGAAACCTTGAGTTTTTAAAGCTTTATGTCAGATTCTGACTGCTGTCCCTGCATTAATGTTTCTGGATTCTTTTGGCCATTTAAAATAAAGGAAAAAAGCTGAAGCCACTAGTAAACACTTGATGTGCAAAATACAACATCTACTAGTTGGCTTTACACCATTATTACAAGTTCCAAACAGCTCATCTTAAATTAACAAGAAAAAAAAAGTGGCTGACCCATCTCTGCTGCATAAATAGAAACCTTTTTTTTTTTTTTTTTTTTTTTTTTTTTAAAGATTAAGAGTACTTTAAGGAAGGGAAGTTCAAAACTGCCGGAGAAGTCAGAGGATACAAATTTTGCAAGTTAACTTCCCGAAGCTCTTTGAAGAAGCAAGATAGTATCTCTTCTTAACATAGCGTTTCCCAAGAGGAACTGTAATTTTGCTTGGTATTTATGTTTGGAGATTCGCAAAGTGTGTTTCTCAATGTTTGCTAGAATATAATGTTTCCTCTTCAGTGTCTGTTTCATCCTGGAACTCATGGCTTAGGAGGGACTTCTTAGAACCAGTTGACATCATGCGAATTTCATCTTCATACTCATCATGATGCTGCCTGAGCCGATGAAAGCCATCCTTGTGTCTGTTGGACTTGATTGAACAGATGCACCAAATAATGCAAGCTGTTAGGATCAATGCTGACATGGTGGCACCTGCCAAACAAAAACCATCATGTGGCTGGTGTTGTACCTAAACAATATGAATAAGCACCTACTGACAATGACACTTGTTTGATTTATTATTATTATTACTACTACTTAATTTGACCAGAGAGAAAAAGACAGAGAGAAAGAGTGAGAGAGAGAGCGAGCAAGCAAGCTGCCAGGTTCAGGACTCAAATCATGGTTGGCCATGTGAGAGTCCAGCACCTTAACCATCTGCTGGCCCCTACCATGGCACTTATAATAATATGCATATCTCACTTATTTCATATAGTTAAGAACAACCTTTTATTATTACAGAAGCAGTATAGGTACAGTATGTGAAATCAGAAAATAAAGGTAAGCAAAAAAATAAATAAATAAGTAATCCAACGTACTTATGTTTTTCATTATCCAGAGATCATTTTAAATTTCTTTTGTGGGGACCAGCAGGTGGTGTGGTGGTTAAGGCGCTGGACACTCCCACATGGCCGACCAGGGTTCAAGTCCTGAATCTGGTGGCTTACTTTCTCACTTTCTCTCTTTCTCACTGTTATCCTCTGTCTCTCTCTGGTCAAACTAAAAAATAAATGAATGAATAAATAAAATAAAATAAATAATTATTAAAAAAATAAATTTCTTTTGTGAATATTTTTCTAGATCTTTATGTATGTGTATGTATACATTTTTTTTCCTTTCAAGACAATAAAATTACTGTTTATTGTTCTGCAACTGCTTCTTACCTATCAAGGACTTCTACTTTCCCTTTTCAATGTATTTTCATTTATTCTAAAATTTCTCATTTGTTTCATATTAGTACATAAGGTTATCAAAATAAGAGTCTAAGTAACATAAAAATAATTAAAATAATAAAAATTAAGTTCACAACAGTTAATGTGTGGCAGATTTAAACCCTGGCTGAATCCTAGTTTCTGTATTTTTAACCAGTAAGTTATTCACACTTTACCTGGTTCAAGCTAAGAAATTTTTAAACACTCTAACAGGCTCTATGATTGGACCAAATTTCCAATATACCACTTTTTCTCAAGTAAGGATCCTCACACACTGTAATACAACTTGGTTATTGTGTTAAGTCCAAATTGCACTTAGAAATGAACCAAAGTTTTTTGTGTCAAATAGATACAATACAGCAGAGTTATTATTTTATATATATACACACACACACACACACACATATATATATGTATATATATATATACATATATATATACATACATACATATATATATATATATATATATGTATATGTATATATATGTATATATATATTTCCTTCCTAACCTTTTAGGAATTCAAGCAATGGCACAAATTAATCCTGGAGAAAACAAACACTTCCTCTTTCCTGGATCTTGAAAAAACTTAATGTAAGTCTAAGTCCTAGGAACTTATTTAATGTGAAGAAAATCATTCATTCATTCAACAATTCTTGATTAAACCCCACTACATGCCAACTTTGATTCTAGACTCTGGAGTTGCAGATCTCTGATCTCTCACAGCTTATGTTTTAGTGGGAGAAATCAAATACAGACAAAGAAATGAATAAATATATAATGTGCTATAATGGAAAAATAAAAGCAGGGCAGAGATGGTGACAGAGGATCAGAGAAGGCCTCTGAAACAGTGAAGGGCAAGTCATGAGAATATAAAGGAGAACAGTGGTCTGGGAAAATCATGTTTAGTTAGGAGGCACTAGTTAGAAATGACTAGCTGCAGGTAATCATGAAGGCAATCCACTCTAAACTGAAATGTCAAGACAGGATTTCGATGTCTGAAAATTAAAATTTCCTTACCTAATACAGTTACCACAAGTTCCCTTGGTAAACCAAATATCCGGTTGTCTGTGTCAAAGACTATTACCACAGAACTAGCTGCATCGTGATGCACAAAAACCTAGGATAAAGAGCAAGAATTACGAACGAGTTTACTTAAGGCATATCATACTCCTGCTATTATATGCTTAGGGCCTTTATGGTAAACTAAGATTCGCTGACATAAAATACGCAAAATGCTATAAAAATCTTCTTTTTGTTGCCGAAGGATAGAAAGATATCATAGTCAAGTGGTGGTCATTCTTTTTATTTATTTACCCTCCAAGTTTTCTAATAAGAACTTCAAAATAAAATAAACACATTATTAAGAATAAGAGCTTACGGGACCAGCAGTTAGTGTAATGGCTATGTCCCTGGACTCCCACGTAGTTGACTGTGGTTTGAGTCCTGGACCCGGTGGCTTAAACTCATGCCGGGCGTGTGTGCGTGCATGCCCAAGATCCTGAGAGGAGAATGGAGGAGAAGGGATTGCAGCGTGGTCATCCCCCCTGGGGGGTGATTTCTCACTTTCTGTCTCTTTGTCTCTCTCTGTCTTTCTGGCAAGTGCACACGCCCTAGAGCAAAACCCTCTCCATAAAGGAAAAAAAAGAATAAGAGCTTACTTATTGCGATACTACTACTCAATTTGGGCTTCCTACCTGTGAATGTTGTTGCTGGTATCCATCGGCAATGGCATTGATGTTGTGGACACCGGGCGCTAGCAGCACGTGGAAATAACCTCCCTCTTTGGTGTGTACCTTTATTCCCTCATTAAGTACGATGACTGCTTTAGAGATTGGCTTTCCAGTCTTATCTTTAACAAGCCCATGAACTCCCTTGTGAACCTGAAAAGATATTTAAATTATAAATTTATGTTTTCATAATGTCAGATATTCTAGAAGCAACAACATGAGTCATGACCAAAAACAAACATCATGCACACAGAAAAAATCCTGCAAGACTGACTTATTTCTCTCTCTCCACTGACCCTGACTTTCTGCACTGCTCATTCAATGCCTTCAGAGCTGCACAGGTGGAGAAAAGAGACAAGAGAACTTTGATACAGTCAAAGCCTAAAATATTAGAACCCAGTCTTCTAGTGCCTTGAATGATGGCTTTCTCACTACAGCACACTCACTCTAGCAACTCTGCGTGATGGGCAAATTTAAAGAACCTGCAACATCCCACAAGGTCAAATTACGTAAGTCACAGCAGATTCCAGACATGTGAATGGATGGCATTTATTTACTGCAATGAAAAATGTGTCATGACTTTCCTGATGACCTAATATTTGGGCAACATAAAAGGGTCAAAACTCTCCTTTCTATATAGTTTAAAATAAATAATATGTATTTTTGGGAAAAGGTTAAGACAATGTTAATAAAGCTTTTATTGACCATACTGCTGGGAGTTTGCTTCTAGTTAAAAGAGAAAGTCTCACCTCCACCAACATGCTCAGAAGAGATCTTTTGTTTTCTGCCCACAAGGACGGGAGCTGTGCTGCGGTAGGAAAGTAGCAGCAGCTTGTGTACACTGTGATTTCTGGACAGTGACCATAAGTGACACTATAGTCCTGGAAAATAAAGCCCACAGTCAAACGTAGGAAAGTTAACAATGAATAAGAATGAAGCTTTGTATCACAACAAATGTAATAAACAGAAAACCTCGGTGATGCAAACAGAGAACCTGCGAGTCATTTCACAACAGATGTTAAGTAAGCTGCTCTGTATTATAATGGGTCACAAACATGACAGCTCCTAAGAGAGCCCTTGAGGACAGGGACTATAGCTAATGCGTTTTTATATCTCCAGTGTTTCCCACAGTGCCCAGTAGTTAGAAGGGGTTTATTAGGGTACGCTGAATAAATGAATGAATTAATAAGTATATGCAGAGGGCTAGCTTCCCTCTAAACCCTGTAACTTCGCACTTGTTATTGGAGCTCTGGAGGTAGACAAGTAAGCACTTCTCTCTTGGGCACCCTCGGCCTGGAGCCTGCTGGTGACAATGGCCACTACCTGCAATATGCAATAGCATTTCCCATGTAAAGGAACTGCCTGTGTGGACCGTTCAAAGAAAATATCACCTCTTGGGACAAGCAGTTAGTATAATGGCTATGTCGCTGGACTCCCACGTAGTTGACCATGGTTTGCGTCCCGGACCCAGTGGCTTAAAACTCACGCTGGGTGCGTGTGCGTGCGTGCCCAAGATCCCGAGAGAAGAATGAAGGAGAAGGGATTGTGGTGTGGCTATCCCCTCTGGGAGGTGATTTCTTGCTTTCTATCTCTGTCTTTCTCTGTCTGTCTGGCGAGCGCACATGCCCTATAGCAAAAACTCTCAAAAAACAAACAAACAAACAAAAAAACCCCCCAAAAAACAAAAAAAAACCCAAAAAAACACCTCTTCCCCTAAATCTGTTCTTTTCCCAATTCAGTTAATGTTATTAACTTAATTTCTCACATAGCCATGAAATCTCATTTTTAATTTTTCTCTCAATGTCATCCAAAATTTACCAAATCCTATCAGTTCCACCGCTACTCTCTGAAACTTTGTACCTTGACCACACTCCCACTGCTACTGCCGTGATGTAGCCTCATTACTTTTTGTCTAGACTGTTCCAAACCAGTCTCCTCGCACTGTCTGTCCTTCCTCCAAACTGTCTTAGCCTACTGTTAAGACATTACTTTTCACATAGCACAGTTCAGATCATATCACTATATTCCTGCTCAAATCCTTCAGTGGCTTCCATTCCTTACTAAAATAAAGTATTTAAAACCCCAAACTCTCTGTTCTTATCTTCTGCTCTTCTCCATTATATCCCATATGCTATCTATCCTACCCAAACTAGACTGCTGTTGGTGTCTTCATACTGCCTCCTCTTTCTGGAATGTCCTACTTCACCATCTCTGCATCCTAAATACCACCTCCTCTACAAAGGAAAGGCTGCAACTCAGATTTAGGTATAATCTTTTCTGTCTTGAAATTCTCATGCCATGTTGAGAGTTGCTCACTTGTAGATAAAATAAATTAATTCTGTAACACAGTTATTGGTACAATAAGCCACCAAATACACACATGCATTTTTTTAAAAAAAATTTTGCCAAAGGTGCCTACACTCACCAGAAAGACAGACAGAACAGACAGGGAGGGAGAGAGGGAGGGAGGGAGGGAGAGAGAGAGAGAGAGAGAGAGAGAGAAAGAAAGTGAGAGAGAAGGAAAGAAAAAGCAAGAAAGTACTTTCATGGGGAATGGACATGCTGCAATCCCTTCTCCATCTCTCCCTCCCTCTCTTTGTAACTTTGGGTATGCATACACACATACCTGGTGTGTTTCTCAAGATACCAGGTCCAAGACTTGAACCCATAATTGGCTATGTGGGATCCAACTACCTTAACCACCATGCCATGGGCTGGCCCAGAATATATCTTTTATTTATCACTAATACAGCAAAGTGTCTCACTTAGTTCTTAGTAATGAAGGTAGAAAGGTGAGCAGAAATGGGAATAAAAATTTTCTGGTTGCACATGTGAATGAATGACCAGCTAGCCATACAGCTGGTTAAAAATTCCTGCCTAATTTGAAGTGGATTATGATAACCAATTAAAATGCCGTCAGAAAGAAATGAATGTTATGGAAAGATATATTGTATTCATGGATAGGAAGACAATATTATTGTGATAGCAATAAAAACAATAACAAAACATAAATAAAAATAATAAAAAATTAAAAAATAACCAAAATAATAATAACAAAGACACTCTTGTTGAGATAGTAATAAAAACTGACCTATGGATTCAACATAAACTAAAAAAATTCTAACAACTTTTCTTGCAGAAAAATAAAAAGCCAATCCCCAAATTCAAACAGAATTGCAAGGAGCCACAAATAGCCAAAACAATACTTTAAAATAACAAAGCTGAAGAACTCAGTTTTTTGTTTGTTTGTTTGTTTTTTAATTTTGCTACAGGGCATGTGTGCTTGCCAGAGAGAGACAGAAAGAATGAGAGAGGGAAAGTCATCTCCCTGGAAGGCGAGATCACTTTCCAGGGAGATGACCACACCACAATCCATTCTCCTCTTGGAATTTTGCATTTTTGTGTTTTTCAAGTCGATGGGTCTGGTACTCAAACCATGTAGTCCGCCATGTGGGATCCAGCCGCCTTTACCACCATGCCACTTGGCTAGCCCCTTACACTTTCTTGTTTTAAAACTTACTATGAAGCTACAGTATTCAAAGCAGTAGTACTGGCATAAAGATACGCAGATGGAATAAAATGGAATAACCAATGGAATACAACTTAGAGTCCAGAAACAAGCCCATACATTGACAATCAGCTGACAAGACTGCCATGATCATTCAATGGAGGAACAGCCTTTGGAACACATGGTACTGGGACACCTAAATTTTTACATACAAAGGTGGTTCAGGCCAGCTGGTGGTGTGATAGTTAAGGCCGTTGGATCCCACATGGGTGACTTCACAGTTTAAGTCTTGGACTCAGTGGCATGAGAAACATGCTGGGCAAATCTGTGTATATACCCAAAATCCCGAAGAGAAGGGAGAGATGGAGAAGAAGAGATGGCAGCATGACCACTCCCCATGGGGAGTACTTTCTCACTCTCTCTTTCTGTCTGTCTCCCTGGTAAGCACATGTACCATTTGGAAAAATTAAAACAAAAAACAAAGGAGATTGGATTCCTACCTCGCACTGTGCACAAACATGATCTCAAACTGTATCAGCAACCTAAATATAGGAGCTAAACAAAACTTAGGAAAAAAAACACTAGAGAGGACTCTGCATGATTTTGGATTTGGCAGTGGATTCTTAGATATAACAACAAAAGTATAAGCAACAACGACAAAAAAAAACCCCAGATAAACTGAACTTCAGAAAAATTAAAAACTGGGGTTGGCAGGTGCTGTGGTGGTTGAAGATGCTGGACTCCCACATGGCTGACTATGACCTGGTCGAGTCCCAGACTTGGTGACTTGTTTTCTCACTTTCCCTCTCTCTCTCTGTCCCTCTCTGGTCAATCAATCAACCAATCAATCAATCAAGTTAAATAAATAAATCTTTTTCAAAAATTTAAAAACTAATGAATCAAAAGGTATGAACACAAAAGTAAAGAAAACCTTCAAAATTGAAGAAAATATTTGCAAATCATTTACCTGATAAGGATTTAATATTGAAATATATAAAGAACTCCTACACCTCAACAATAAAAAGACAAACAGCCCAATTTAAAATGGACAGAGGTCATAGTGCAGTTGCTAAGAGAGCCAAATCCCGTATGGCCAACTTCAGTTCAAGTTCCAGATCCAGAAGTGGAGAAACGTGCCAGGTGCATGAGCCTGAGTGCCTAAAATCCCGATGGGAAGGAGGAATGGAGAAACAGGGATTGCAGCATGGTCACACCCTAGTAGGGAGTCCTCTCTCTCTCTCTCTCTGGCAGGCATAAGTGTTCCCTGGCATTATAAAAATAAATAAAGAAAATTAAAAATGAACTGAAGATTTGAACAGCTATTTCTCCAAAGATATAAACAGTCAACTGGCACATGCAAAGATGCTTAGCATCACTGGCTCTCAGAGAGATGCAGATCAAAACCACAACAAGGGAACCAGCAGTTAGCATAATGGCTATGTTGCTGGACTCCCACATAGTCGACCGCGGTTCGCATCCTGGACCCGGTGGCTTAAAACTCACGCCGGTCGCGTGTGTGTGCATGCCTAAGATCCCGAGAGGAGAATGGAGGAGAAGGGATTGCAGCGTGACCATCCCCCCCTGGGGGGTGATTTCTCGCTTTCTGTCTCTATGTCTCTCTCTGTCTGTCTGGCAAGCGCACACGCCCTATAGCAAAAAAACCTCCCAAAAAAAAAAAAAAAAAAAAAAAAAAAAAAAAACCCACAACAAGAAACCACTTTATACCTACTAGGAGGCTATGAGAACAAAATAGGAAACAAGTGTTGCTGAGGTTATAGGGAAAATAGACTCCTCAAACATTCTAAGTGGGAATGTATAATGGGGTGAATGCTGTGAAAAACAGTTCAGTGGTTCTTCAAAAAGTTAAAAATTCCTCAGAAAGTTAAATATAGAATTATAACATGACTTACCAATTCCATTCTGAGGGATATACCCAAAAGAAGTAAAGACAGGGACTCAAATAGATCCTTGCTCGCACCGGCATACACATACTGGCATACTCATACTCATGGCAATATTATTCACAATGGCCAAAAGGTAGAAACAACCCAAATGTTTATCAGTGCATCAATCAACAATCAAAATGTGGTATATACATACAATGGAATATTATGCAGCTCTAAAAAGAAATGAGGGCTAGCCACTGCAGTGATGATTAAGACACTGGATCTCACATGGCCGACTGAGCAATTCAAGTTCCAAAGCTGGTGGCTTGAAAAACATACCAAGCACATGTACATGCATGCCTAAAATCCCAAAAGCAGATAGGATTGTAATATGGCCACCCCCACCCTGGGAATGCTTTCTCACTCTCTCTCTCTCTTCAGTAAGCACACCTATAGTAAAACATTTTTAAATAATAATATAAAGTAATTAAGTACTGATATATGCCACAAAATAGATATCCTTAACAAAAAACATTATGCTAACTGAAAGAAGCTATACTCACAAGGATTAATACTAAACATTGTATAATTTTACTTATATGAAATCTAGGAATCTAGATTTGCTTCCACAGAATAGGCAAATTCATAGAGATATAAAGTAGATTACCAAGGATTGTGGGGAGAAGGGAATACAGAGTTATTGCTTAGTGGGTATGAAATTTCTGTCTGAGGTAAGGAAAAGATTTTGAAAATAGCTATGGTGATTGTACAACATTGTAAATAAAATTAATGTAACTAAATTGAACTATTGAAAATGTTTCAAATGGCAAAATAAATAAATAAATAAAAATCTTTCAGGTTAATTTAAATGCCATTCATATCAAGAAAGGCACAAAGCAGATAACATTTACTTTGCTCTATCAGAAAAGTTGCCTATTTGTTCACTGAGTGGCCAATATTTATAATTCCACTCTGTGGCCTATGAAACATACCTTCATACTGCCCAGGTGGCTGTGCCATTCTGCTCCACGCATTACTCCTCCTGGAATATTTTCATCTATGAAAGGATTGAGAAATGTAGGATCAATGAGACCATAGTGCAAGACCTCCTCTCCCACAACAGCAACAATAGCAAGGGGTAGGAAAAATACCTACCTGATTTATTTGGGCAACTGGGCTGACCCATGTGCATTGATGGGTGATTATTTGCATAAAGAGATGCCAAATGCTTCAGAGTCTCTTTGTTTTCCACTACGAAAAGAAAAATTCAGAAGTCAGTGGAGAAATCTGAACATTTTTCTGTAAGTTCAACTTCACAAAAGTCATCTTCCGCTCCTTCTAGTAACTGTTGCATCCCACTGAAGTTTATATTGGAGGAATTACTATATTGAACTGCATGGTTTTGTTTAGCCCAAGATAATCACACTAAGACAAACATCTTCCTTATATTAAGAGGTACTATTGGTGAGTTTATACAACAGGTTACCACACTAAAATACAAACTTTTTTTGTTATGTTTTATTACCTTTGGGGGCAACTGTGGCCTAATAACCATATCCCTTATATAAACTGCATTGAAAATGACATAAACTTGATTTTTGTCAAAGGTGAGAGGTCTAAGACCTCAAACTATAAAACTGCTCCTGGAAAACACTGGGGAAACTCTGGGAGACACTCGGGTAGGAAAAGACTTCTTAAATAAGACCCCCAAAGCATAGTCAATAATCCCCAAAATAGACAAGTGGGATTACATCAGACTAAGAAGTTTCTGCATGGCAAAAGACACAGTAATTAGTGTGAATCGACAGCCCTCAGAATGGGAAAATATTCTTGGAAATTATGCGTCAGATAAGGGACTGATAACCAGAATACACAAGGAACTCAAGCAGCTGTTTGGAAAAAAGATGATCAACCCTATTAAAAGATGGGAGAAGGAGTTGAAAAAAACACTCTCTAAGGATGACATAGGAATAGCCAAAAGCATATGAAAAAATGCTCAGCATCCCTCATCATAAGGGAAATGCAGATCAAAACAACAATGAGATACCACCTAACCCCAGTCAGAATGTCTAAGATTAAAAAAAACAAAAAATGATAAGTGTTGGTGGGGGTGTGGTGAAAGAGGAACTCTCTTACACTGCTGGTGGGAATGTAAATTAGTCTAGCGACTGTGGAGAACAATTTGGAGATCCCTCAAAAATCTATAAATAGAACTACCATATGATCCAGCAATCCCACTCCTTGATATCTCCTCAAAGGACAGAAGAATTCTTCATCGGAAAAGTGCTTGCACATCGATGTTCATTGCGGCACTACTTACAATTGCTAAGTCATGGAAACAACCCAAATGCCCCCAAACAGATGAATGGATAGAAAAACTGTGGCACATATACTCTATGGAATACTATTCAGTCATAAAAAACAACAAAACCCTGGCTTTTGACAGAAAGTGGAAGAATATGGAAGATTAACTGCGGGGTGAAGCAAGCCAGGCTATGAAGGAGAGATACTGTATGTCCCCACTTAATATATACCGTATGTCCGCACTCCATGACTGAAGGATATACAAACACAGTAAATGGGTGTAAATACTAGATATAGTGGGTATGGAAGAGTAGGGCCTGAGGAAGGACATTTAGAAGAAAAATACAAAGGCAAAGCATTAATGGGACAAAGAAATGTGGTATTATCTGTTGAAGATATTTTAGTTTTATCAACTGGACTAGGGAGAAATGTTCACATACTGAAATATTCACTTTGTAAGCTATACAATGTGATTGAATGTATAAAAGAAAATGAAATAAAAAAAAGAAAATAAACTATCTCTAGGATATACTGTGACTCCACAGAGATTCAAAAAATGGCTAAGTTACCACAAAGTAAAACCACTCAGCCAAAGTTTAGAGTAGGAGAGGGTAATTCTGAGGGTAAGTTTGAGGCAGGTACTATCCATATTATGTATTGTCAATATACACAGACATAATAAATGCTCAGTAAATACTTGTGGACTAAATTTAACTGATGTGACAAGATGGCTAGACTCAATAAAGCTAGGCTTTTATTAGATCCAACCTCTTCTCCCAAAACTCTGAATTGTTGATGTATGTAAATCTTACAGGTGGAGTATTTGTTCACGAAGTATGCTCAACTGCTCACCATTTAAGATAATTTAGAAGGGCTATTACTTAATTTGCATTTCCTACCTAGCTGAAATAGCATACATATGAAATGGCATTCTACATACCTGTCTGTACTGGCTTGTCATATGGGTATGTGACCAGCACAGAACCACCATCTAAAGCAACAGAAAGACTGAAGTCCTGTTTTTGAATCAAATTTTCAATGATGGCTTTAGTCTCAGGCTGGGAGGCATTATCTAAAAAATAAGAGCAATATAAAATATCAAGTTTTAAATTTTAGTAAGAATATCTAAGAAAATATTCTCTACTTGAATACTGTCAAAATGCTCATTTACAAAATCTGTTGATAAACACTTTATTTCTCCATAAGCTACTATTCATGCAATACAGATACATTCTAGAAGGTAAGAAATTCTGTGTTTTATAATACATGCCTCAGAATAATGTGTTTATGTTAATGACTCTAAGCAAGTTTAAGAAAATTCATACTGGGAAAAAAGAGGAATCATAACATGCTTTAGAAAATAATTTAGGGAACATAAAACCTATCTTTGAAAGAAAATAAAATTTTCAGAAGGCAGGGTGTTTTCTGCAGCATTGTTTGCAAGAGCAAAAAATTTTAAAAAACAAAATGTCCATGAATCAAAACTGATTGAATAAACTAGGATATTGCCATATATTAATGGCACAGTAATATTATTAACAAGAATGCTAGATGTCTATAAGAACTAATAGAAGTATGTCATTGATAAACTCCATGAGAAAGATTTATTGAGTAATACATTTAGATGATGATCCCATTTAAGTAAATAAGAAATAGGTCCCAGCACCAAAAGATGGTGTAATAGTTACTTTGTTGGATTCCCATGTATTTGACTGTGGCTTGAGTCCCAGACCCAATAGCTTAAAACTCACACCGGGTGCATGTGCATGTGTGCTCAAAATCCCAAGAAGAGAATGGAGAAGGGATTGAGGTGTGGTCATTCCCCTGAGGGGTAATTTCTCACTTTCTGTCTCTCTGTCTTTCTTTGTTTCTCTGGTGAGCACACGTGCCCTATACGAAACTCTCTCTTCAAAGAAAATAAAGGTCCCTCCAAAACAACACACACATATATCATGTGTGTGAGTACACATATATGAGAGTGAAGACAGAATATAGCCAGTAATGGAACACTCCAATATTATTAATTGAATTTCTATGAAAAAACTCAAATTACTTTTATAAATGAAAAAGAAACAAGTTGAAGTTTCCTGGATGTCTGTATTCATTTACACTTCACGTTGATAAGTCCCACAAGAAAGTACCCTACTCCTCATCTATAAAATAGGATCAATTAATCTCCTAGTAAAGAAAGAAAATTATCTTAAAAGCACTTCAATGGCCCCAGAATTAGTCTTACTTGTGAAATCTGTATCTAAGTCTTTGCCACGAGCATTTGTCTGTCCCATTTTTGAAGTACAGTCTTTCTCTTGTGCTCTCTCTCGTCCATCTGGATTCAGAGAAGGGACAATCACAATCCTAGTCCTGTCAACCAACTAAAACAGAAACAAATCAGTGAGTTTAGCAGGTCTATTTGGAATTAAAGCATACCCTCCCATGTGCAAAGAGAAAGTTGTCATCATTTGTTTTAAACAAAATAAATTTAAAAGGCAGAACTCCTAAATAAAATAAAAAGATAATTCTCTCTTGCTTCAAATAAATTAAAAAAGAAATAGAAAACTATTGTGTAACTAATGTTCCCAGAAAGCTCCTGATGACTTAGAAGAGGGGTCAGAAATCACTATCTGCAAGCTGAATCCAGTTTGCTACCTGCTATTGTATGTAGTTTTATTGGCACACAACCATGCTTACATATGACTGCTTTTGTGTGTCATGGGAGAGTTAAGCAGTTACAGAACATCTGTCCCACAAGCCTAAATTATATACAATATGACCCTTTATAGAAAAGGTTTGCTAACCACTGGGTCAGATCATTAATAATGGTGAGAATGTATACCTTGGATTAAAAATTATAAAGTATCATCTGACAAATATTAACATACATCTGGAAACAATGAGAGGGAGTGTCGAAATCAGCTGTAACAAAAAGAAAATGAGGTGAGGCCAGCTGTGGTGATGCCACAGTAGTGCAATGTCCTGCAAAGCCAGGGCCTGGTAGAAGGTCCTGGGCTTGCATCCTCAGGTCTCACTTGCCTGCTAGGCATGTGCGCCTGTATCCTGGCTGGCTAGGGGTGGATCACAGCATGGGTACCCTGCTAGGGGTGCCTTTCTCTCTCTCATGGAAAAATAGATAAACTTTGAAAAAAAAATGAAGTGGGATATTTCTTTTACCCATTGTAATTTCTCCTCCAGAGGATCCATAGACATTAATACCTACACATATATATACTTTATCTTACATATTTCTAACAGCAAATCAGAATACATGATTCTCTGATCAATTTACTGTGGTAAAATAGTCTGTAGATTAAAAATACATGAGGCTCTTTAATTCATTGGTTCTTCAATCTCCCCCTGGGGGAGACTTTTTTCCTAAGGTATACCAGGGGACTCACCACTCCTACTGATGACAGGAGTCTCTCTGGGCATGTGTGTATTTTTTAAAGCTCTTTAGGTGATTCTGACTCTTAGCTCAAAATAAATAGCAATCTGAAGTGATCTAGTTTTATGACTAGATCAATTATACCAGTGAGGCAAATACTCATAAATTATGAGTTTTTAAATTCCTGATATTTTATCTAAAACATAGTGGGTTTTTTTGTTTGTTTTTTTGTTTTTTTTCATTTTTAAGAGATTTTTGCTATAGGGCATGTGTGCTCACCAGAGAGACAAAAAGTGAGAAATCACAACCCAGGGAGGATGGCCTCTCCACAATCCCTTCTCCTCCATTCTCCTCTTGGGGTTTTGGGCATGCACACACATGCATTCAGCGTGAATTTTAAGCTGTCAGGTCCAGGACTTGAACTGCAGTTGACTATGTGGGAGTCCAGTGATGTAACCCTTATACCATCTGCTGTCCCTATAGTCTTTTCTAACCATAAGACCAGTAAACTCACAGATCTGGCCATATATTAGAATAAAACAAGGAGTTTTTAAAAAAATATTGATGCTTCTGGAGATGGGACTCAGACACTGGTAGTTCTAAAAGTTTCCCACAAAGTTTCTAATGTGTAGCTGGGATTGAGAACCACTGTCCTACACACTTTCCTATTTAAAAAAAGAATTAGAAGTATCTGTGAGATACCACCTACAGCTCATATAAAGAAGTCAAGGGAATTTGTTTTGCTGAGGATGGTAAGATAATTTTTGATCAAGTCTGATTTAAGCATATCTCACCTAATCACAAAGGCCCCTCTGATCCTAATTATGAAATCAATTCATGCCAAATTTCTTGGCAAGTGTAAGGGGCTTTAGAGTGAG
Source organism: Tupaia tana (assembly GCA_026018925.1). Classification (NCBI taxonomy): domain Eukaryota; kingdom Metazoa; phylum Chordata; class Mammalia; order Scandentia; family Tupaiidae; genus Tupaia; species Tupaia tana. Next base: position 21,013,580 of record JAKSZU010000011.1, read on the forward strand.
TCACACTTGGATTTAATTCCAGTCTTACCAGTTACTAGTTGTGAGACTGTAAGTTAACAAATATTTCTGTTTCAGTTTCCATATTTAGAAAATGGAGATAAATAATTATTACAGGGTTCAGGATTAAATAAATGATGTATATATGTTAAATACTTGGAGTATCTGGCACATAAGTATTCAACAAATAACGAGTTCCCTCTCTTCCATGTAGTTTAATACAGACAGTGCCAATGAGAGAGTTTTCTGGAAGGCTACATTCTTTCTTCCTTTCTCTGAGATAGCACAGAACTGGGTGCTTCATCATACATGAGCAAGCCTCTGGGTCACAGTTCTTCTCTGTAGTCACAGAGGGCTAAAACAGACAACGCCATACTGCTGCTTCTAAAGTCTCTTAGCAGTCAATATATCATTTTTTTATGTATTACATGAAAAGAAAAATTGTGTCTTTTACTACACTTTCCAATATAGTACACTAGTTTAAAGTAACTGAATGGAAGTCTCTCAAGTTAGAATGTACAGAACTGTGAATAAAGCTTAGGAGAATAGCTATTAAACAAAAGAGCAGATGATTAAATTAAATGCAAATCTTTAACATTTTTTCCTCTCTGCCTCTTACTCTTACTATATGCTAAGAAATACAATTAAAAAGATACTATTAACAATGAGTATACCTAAAGGTGGTTCATTTTTAAAGAGTAAAGTTAAAAACGTACTAAAAGCATCTCTATGTAAAATCTAAAAAGAAATTCAAAAATTTTAAATGGTGCCCCATTATCAACGTATTACTGAGCTTTTTCCTTTTAAAACATGTCATAACAGGCTGTTCTCTTACTTGGGTAACAGCTGGGTTCTTTTTGTAGTTCAGACAGAGAAATTCTGCCAGAGCCAAAAGCAGTTCAGTTCCAACCGGAGCATTTCCATGGATACCAGCAACAAAACGAATCTTTGGTTCCTCAGGCTCAGACACGTTGGGCTTGTTAGAGATTTCAAGGGACCAAATGTGACGATATTCAGCGCTCTGTCCCAAACTTTAAAAACCAGAAACAAAATGTCATGCTGACTTACAGACTTCAGAATAGAAATGAAATTAAAACACAAAAACATTTAAAAGCTTTTAAGTAATAAATCAGTGTTGGAAAATTGTTTTTTTCCTGACCAAAGAACATCAAATAAAAGTAAAATATCAGATTTAGGAAAGATTATGATTGAGTTCATCTTTCTTCCAAATTCAGTCATTCTCATACCATTTTCACAGTATTTGCCCTATACTTCTATTTAGGTAATGTGTCTTTTAAATTTTTTATTATCGTGGCCAGCACGTAGCATAGTAGTTATGTCATTGGACTCCCATGTGGCTGACCGCAATTCAAGTCCCAGATCTAGTATGTGCGTATGTGCCCAAAATCCCAAGAGGAGAATGGAGAAAGGATTGTGGTGTAGCCAACCCCCTGGGGGGTGATTTTTTGCTCTCTGTCTCTCTGTCTCTCAAATAAGAACATACCCTATAGCAAAAAAAATCTCTCTCAAAATTTTTTTTTTATTATGGATATAGTTAAATATATAGTCATGTTGCTTAACAGGGACATGCTTTGAGAAATGTGTCATGGGGTGATTTTGATGTATGTGAACATAACAGTGTATGCTTAATAAACTGTATGATATAACTTACTAGATATGCCTGGGCTATAAGGCATGCCTGCTGCACCTAAAGCTATATAGCATGTTACTGTATTGAATACTGCAGGCAGCTGTAATACAAATAAGTATTTATATATCTAAACATATCCAAACTTAGAAAAGATACCATAAAAATATAGTAGCAAACATTTTTAAAATGGTGTACCTGCACAAGGAACTTACCACAGACAAAGTGTACAGGACTGGAAGCTGCTCTGGGTGAGTCAATGAGTATTGAGTGAATGAAAAGGCCTAGGAGGTTATTGTTCACTACTATAGAGTTTATAAAGATTATACACTTAGGCTACATTAAACTTATTTAAAGAGTGATTTCTTTCTTTAATTGCAAATTAGCCTTAGCTTATATAACTTTACTTCATAAACATTTTAATGTTTTCAACTTTTGACTCCTTTATAACAACCTTTAGCTTAGAACACACATTATACAGCGGTTCGAAATTATTTCTCTTCTTTTTTTGGTTTTTGCCGTAGGGCACATGTGCTCATCAGAGAGAGACAGTGAGAGAAAAAGTGAGAATCACCCCCCAGGAGGGATGGCCACACTGTAATTCCTTCTTTTTCCATTCTCCTGGGATTTTGGGGATGCCAGCACATATGCTCAGCATGATTTTAAAGCTGCCAGGTCAGGGACTTAAACTGGGGTTGACTATGTGTGAGTCCAGCACCTAGACTACCATGCCACCTGGCGGCTCCATATTTCCTTCCTTATATCCTTATTCTATAAGCTTTTTCCTACTTTAAAATAAAAAAAAAATTGTTTTAAATTGTTCTATTGTTAAAACACACACTTGAGCCTAGGCCTACACAGGGTCAGGATCATCAATATCACTGTCTTCTACCTCCATATCTTGTCCCACTAGAAGGGCCACGAAGAACCAAACGTGAGATTAAATAATGTTCAAGCAAAAATGATGCAATAAAGAGATGTATCAGGCTGCTGCCACTGTAGCATAGCATATGACAGGTCTTCAAAACTCATGGAGGGCCATCCCGCAGTGTAGCAGTTAGATGCTCTGCAAAGGAAGCAAGATCTCACATAGCCAACCTGGGTTCAAATCCCAGTCCTGGTGGCTTGAAAAACATACTAGATGTTTTCCCCCCTGTAGTGCTTTGTGGGCCTGTAGGTCGGCTGCAGCCACGGGTCTCTCTGTTCTACTGGATGGGATTTGTTAAAAGTTGTCAAGAATAAGGCCTACTTTAAGAGATACTAAGTGAAATTTAGAAGTCAACGAGAGGGTAAAACTGAATACTACACTCAGAAATGCCTGGTGATCTATCATAAAAATTAGTACAACACACCCAAATACAGGATGATAGTTCATGCAACTAACAGAGATATCATTTGTCAGATTGCTTATGCCCGTATAGCAGGGCACACGCACACATGCCCAATTTTGGGTTTACTTTAAAATAATTAAGTCCTGGGACCTGCAGTTAGTGTAATGGCTGTCACTAGACTCCCATGTAGTCGACCGCGGTTCAAGTCCTGAACCTGGTGGCTTAAACTCACGCTGGGCGCATGTGCATGCGTGCCCAAGTCCCGAGACGAGAATGGAGGAGAAGGAATTGCGGCGTGGCCCTCTGGGGGGTGATTTCTCGCTTTCTGTCTCCCTGTCTGTCTCTGTCTTTCTGGTGACCGCACGTACCCTATAGCAAAAACCTCTCCCTCCCCCCAAAAAATTATAAGTCTTTAAGTTCTATATAGTACTAAGATGGATTATATTAAAACCTAAAGTAGGCAGGGGCCAGCCCGTAGTCTAGTGTTTAAGGGAGCTGGATCCCACACAGCCAACCACAGTTCAAATCTGGCTCCAGTGGCTTGAAAATCTGCTAGGTGCATGTGTGTGGGTACCCAAAATATTGACAAAGTAAGGAGATGGAGGAGAAGGGATTGTGGCATGAGAATCTTCGCTGGAAGGTGCTCCCCCTACCCCTTTGGTGAGTGCATGTGCCTCTCACAATTAGAAGAAAAAAAAGATAAAACCTGAAGAAGGCAGAACATTCACATATCAGCTGAGGAAAGGAAGTAATTTTTACTACCGAAGTAAATATCACTCTTCGCATCTACAAATATTACCAGAATTTGGAAAGTTAATTTGCCTGGTAAAATGAAAGGACCAAAGAGGTAAGAAAGTAAAAGACTAGATCACGTCCATTCGGCATGCAGCAGGACAATATAAGCTCAGGACGAGACTAAAGATGGAATGTGAAGACCGTACCTACAGCAGGCAAACTACGGGGATCAATAAATCATGAAATAGTTTTGGAATACTGTAACAAGACCTAAAGAGGATCTATAATGAAACAGTGAAAGCAAGGCAAAAAATAAAAAGTCCACTATGGGAAGGAAAAAGCTGTCTCAGCCATCACTTTTACATAAGTCAGTACGGCATATTTTCCTCACAAGCTTCAATCAGACATGGCACTAAGAATTCGGGTAACAGATAGAAGAGAGACAGGAGGAAAGGCAATGACAGCAACCAGTCTTCATTTTTTTTTTTAATTTGAAAAAAAAGTTTATATGTGATCCCTAACAGGTGAGCTCATAGTTGCAAATTCCTTCCTTGCCCCCAGTAAAACAAAACAAAATAAGCAATATTTAGTCAGAACATGAATCTGCAGTTCAGAAATGAAAAGATTTTGATATCAAAGTAATCATTAGGAAGAATAATATTTTATTTCCTGGATGCACAGCCTATATACATTATTAATCTATAAGTAATTCTGCTCTAATGATCTTCATAAAAGTTCCTAAGAGTCACTATTGGACAGATCTCCCAGCAAATGCACATTGAAAAATAAGTAAGCTACCAATCGCTACACATTCAACTCCCAAATCTTTCTAAATAAATTTATAAGAACACTTTACTGTGGCTAATACTGAATGACTGAATGTACTTTTTAAAATTTTCTTTTAGTTTTTGCTATAGGGCATATGCACTTGCCAAGAGAGACAGAAACAGAGACGGAAAGTGAGAAATTGCCCCCCAGGTGGGATGACCACACCACAATCCATTCTTCTCCATTCTCCTCTCAGGATTTTGGGCACATATGCACGTGTTTGGCATATGTGCTGCTAGGTCCGAGACTTGAAGCTGCAGAGTCAGCCATATGGAAACCAGTTACCTTAACCTTCGCACCACCTGCTGGCCCTGAATGTAATCTTTTTTTTTTTTTTTTTGAGAGTTTTTTGCTATAAGGTGCGTGCACTCGCCAGACAGACAGAGACAGAGAGACAGAAAGCAAGAAATCACCCCCCAGGGGGGATGGCCACGCTGCAATCCCTTCTCCATTCTCCTTTCAGGATCTTGGGCACGCATGCACATGCACCCGCTGTGAGTTTTAAGCCACCAGGTCCTGGATGCGAAACGCGGTCGACTACATGGGAGTCCAGTGACATAGCCATTATGCTAACTGCTGGTCCCCCTGAATGTACTCTTTTTAAGAAAAGAAGAAAGAAAAACAAAGATAGTAAGAAAGTGACACTTACTTGGTAAGATTTGTAATATGTGGGTAGTTCATTACAAGTCCTCTCAGAAACTCGGATAAGTCTTTGTACGAATGGTATCGATAAAGGGCCAGATTTGAGGAGGACTTTAACATGAGGCCTTCTAAACCATTCTCAGCTGAAAGGTCTTTAATTAAAGCTTCAAATTCTTTGGTAGTTGGATCACTGGCATCATCAGTGCTGGCGCTATCTCCCTTTCCTTTCTTTGATTCACTGTTTGAATCTGTTGAGGAGCGAACAAGTGTGAAGTTGACCTGAGTAGCGCCTTCACTCTTCACAGTCACGTTCTTGGTCACCGGATTATACCTGTAATAAAGGAGACAGATTAGAGCCACACTTCAGCTGCAATACCTAAGCCCTGGGAAAACAGAGGTAAGTAGAGGATATGAGAATTCTCAGGATAAATGTGGTACATCTTCCTAAACAAAGTCTGATTTTCTTTTAGGTAATCTATCATTTTTTAAAACATTAGGCAACAAAGAAGAGACACAGGTATACTATATAGTATGAATTAATTTTTAATATTAAATAAATTACTTTAAAAGCAGGTGCTTGCAGTGGCTATTCCTATGTCTCCTGGAGTCCCAAGTGCACTTTTCTGTATCACGGCATATGAATGGAGGTGTCTGAGAGGTACTAAGTTAGGTCATTCTCTACCAAAAGCATCATTCTTGCCTGACTTTGCTCATTCTTTGACTTTATCTAATATTCTGCCAAAATGAAAGAAAACCAGAGAAGACCCCACTACTCATTAGTATGAGGCTCTTAGCCATCCACTTATGGACTCTGGATATTTGAACACATTAAAACAAACCAACAAAAAAACCCCAACAACTACAGATGTTTCCATGTATTTATCCTTATTTCAATTGGTATTCAAGCTAACTCTAGAGAAATAAGTTAGCTAGAAGAGGGAGGAAACTATCCTGTAGTAACACCCACATTTATCAAAACCTAAAAGAAGAGAACTATAAGAGGTTAAAAGGATAATTTTCAGATTAAACAGGTGGGTGCAACTCTACATTTTTTATAAAAGAGGAAGAAGTTATAGATAAATAACTATATAGGGACCAGCAGGTGGCATGGTAGTTAAGGAGCTGGACTCTAACGTAGCTGACTGTAGTTTGAGTCCTGGACCTGGTGGCTTGCGTTCTTACTTTCTTTCTGGTCAAATTAAAAAATAATAATAATAAATAAAATTACATAAATAATTATTTTAAAAAGGAAATATATAAAAATATTTTAAATTCAAAAGATAATAAGTTTGCTTTTCTCTTTAAATAATTAAATTTTTGTTGGAAAAAAATCAGCAAAAAAGATTAAAATGGCCTTACTTACAGAATAGGCAATAAGAAAAAAAATTTCACTAAAGCAATAAGTATAATCAATAAACAATGAAAAATAAGTGTTTGTCAAAGAGCTTGAAAACATGCTCTAGAAGGGTGCAAATGTAAAGTAGTGACATTTATTGGACAACATGACCAGAAGCAGGCAGCAGAGCAGATTTATTTCTTTTTTGAACTAACAGGTACTTCCCAGAATTGTTACCAATAGTGAAGGAAATCACTCGTTATGCCTTATCTGGACAGGGGACAAGTAATCAGAGAAAAGGGTAAAATAAGCCACTGTTCAAAGTGCATAATGACAAAGATTTCTTATGCCCAAAAATTCATGCACGCACTTTGCCGCTAGAAGAGAATCAAATGTGTAAGTAGTTCTAAACCTCCCAGCACTAAACTCAAGGTTGCTGAGGAGGCTCTCTAGGACTTTCTAGCAATAATCTTCCAGAACAGAATGTTTGTCTTACCCCCAAGTCTTCAATTTTATAGCATTCAACACTCACCCTCGAGCAGATGCTGTGATTTTATAAGTTCCTGGAACCAAGAGACGCCAGTAGTCTCCAGTTTTGTAAGTAGTCACAGGGTGATTAATTTCAGCAACACTAATGGTAGCATTCAATATGCCCCTGCCATCTGTGGCATCTAGGACAAATCCTTTAACACCCTGATGAACCTGGATGAAGGAGAAGGACACCCAGATTTCAATGGTAAAGATCATTATCTAATTATTTTGGTAACTCATATGTGAAATAACCAATTGTGAATAATGCAAACAAATGAAGCAGAAAGGAATTCATAGCTTCAGAGGAAAGCTAAATGTAAATGCTCGTAAAACAAAATATTTTAGTTTATGAAAGTTGATTTTTCATGGGCTATATTTGTTTTTATCATGAGAAATATAAATGACATTATTTAAACTTTGGATTTTTTTTTTTTTCTTTTTTTGGGGAGGTTTTTGCTACAGGGTGCGTGTGCTCGCCAGACAGACAGAGAGAGATAGAGAGACAGAAAGCGAGAAATCACCCCCCAGGGGGGATGGCCACGCCGCAATCTCTTCTCCTCCATTCTCCCCTCGGGATCTTGGGCACGCACGCACACACGCCCGGCGTGAGTTTAAGCCACCGGGTCCAGGACTCGAACCGCGGTCGACTACATGGGAGTCCAGCGACATAGCCATTACGCTAACTGCTGGTCCCAATAATATAGGATATTCTATAAGAAAACTGGCCTGACTTCTTCAAAAAGGAAATACCATTCTTTAAAAAAATGAAAGGACTGGGGGCCAGCAGATGATGTAGCGGTTATGATGCTGGACTCCCATATGGCCAACTACAGTTTGAGTCCCAGACCCTGTGGCTTGAAAATCATGCTGGGCACGTGGGTGCTAAGATTCCAGGAGGAGAATAGAGGAGAAAGGATTGTGGCGTGGCCATCCCCCCAGGGGGTGATTTCTCACTTTCCCTCTCACTGTCTCTCTCTCTCTCTCCAGTGAATGAACACACCCTAAGCAAAATACTCCTAAAAAATAAAAAAAGAAAGAAAGGACTAGGGCCAGTGGGTGGCGTGGTGATTAAGCTGGGCACTTGTGTGTGTATGCCCAAAATCCTAAGAGGAGAATGGAGGAGAAGGGTTGTAGCGTGGCCATCTTCCCTGGGGGGTGATTTCTCACTTTCCGTCTCTCTGTCTCTCTGTCAAGCACAAGCACTCTATGGCAAAAAAAAAGAACCACAAAAAAATAAAAAAGAAAAAAAGAAAATCCCTCTAAAACAAATGTAGACTATTGTAGACTAAAGATAATAAAGACATATACAGATCTAGAATCTCTTATCCAAAACTCTTGGGACCAACCAGGAACAAATTGGAATTGGAAAGGGTGAATTCTAAAATCACTGCACAAAAACACCATGTATACAGAAAAATCTTCTCGCTTTCAGGAGAAATTTCATTTCATTCTTGAATAGTCACCTGTTTCATAAACTGGATTAGAGATCTTCGATTCTGTTCCCAAAATTTTGGCAGATCTTTCTCAAATGGATATTTTACACAACCTAGTTCAATAGTCACTTCAAAGCAATTTGTTTGTAAGTAGTTCCAGTCCTGCATACCACCTAAAGGATAAAAAATCAAGATAAGTCACTCTGAATAAGCTCCAAATAGCTCAACTCCCAAAAGGTAAGCAGCATTTCTGGTTAAAAAAAATATATATATGTATTAGTACTGTTTGAAAAATAACGTGCATTCATGTGAAGGCGTTTCGATGTCTGCGGTATGGGCAAAAACACTGTACTTTCATGTACAGGAAGAATTCAAGTTGGAGCTTACACTCTTTCTCTTAGCACATGGTAAGGCTCTTTGTAACAGTCAGAAGTAAAATACAACACTTTTTATCAATTTTTAGTGTATTACTTTGACTTGAAACTCACAGTGCACCAAAAGTAAAAATAGTTGAAAGGGTTATTTGAATATTTTAAACCAAACAAAAATTTTTAAAAGAATGATTTTTTCTCACAATTAAAGAACAGTAACAAGTAGGAGTACATCCAGGAGAGCAGAAAAGCTATCAGACGGAAGGCCTTGATATAAAATAGTCTTTACCTGGGACATTATACCAATTAGCTCCATTCGTTATTCCATGAGGAAAATATTCATTAGGGTACATATTCTTGCAAGGTCTACCTTGAAACATCTGGGAATTTTCCTGAAATAAAAGTAAAGAATCTTTACTTGTATTAGTTTATATTTACATCAAAAAACAATGGAGAGATACTGAGAAATAACAAAAGTGGTTACCAACAGGGTGTGTGAGGGGATGAGGATGGGAAAGGGGTAGACGGGGCCAGAGGAAGCAGTGAGACTTTTCACAAATAGCCTTCTATGACATTTTAATTTTTTAAAATTATTTAATTTTATTATTATAATCATCATCATTTTAATTTGCTCACCAGAGAGAAAGAGAAAGTGAGAAAGCAAGCTGCTAGGTCCAGGACTAAAACAGCAGTTGGCCATGTGGGAGTCCAGCACCTTAACTACCACACCACCTGCTGGCCCCACCATTTTGATTTTTGACTATGTGAATGTATTATGTATCTTTAAATTTTATTCTTTTTTAGAGAGATTTCTGCTTATAGGGTGTGTGTGCTTGCCAGAGAGACAGAGAGACACACAGACAAAGAAAGTGAGAAATCACAACCCCCCCCCCCCCCCCCCCGGGGGGGAATGGCCAAGCCGCATTTCCTTCTCTTCTACTCTATTCTCAGGATCTTAAGCACGCAGGCATGCATCCCTGGGGGGAGTTTTAAGTTGCTGGATCCGGGTCTCAAACTGTGCTAGACTACATGGAAGTCCAGTGATGTAACCATTATGCCATCTGCTGGATCCAGTAATACGTGTTTCTAAAGTCAAACTTTTGTTAAAAAAAAAAAAAAAAAAGTCAAAATTTTGTTCTGTAACACTTCATTTTTTGTTGTTGTTTTTTAAAAGGTTTTTGCCTTAAGGTGCATGCACTTGTCAGAGATGGAGAGACAGAGATAGTAAGAGGGAAAGTGAGAAATCACCCCTGGGAGGATGGCCATGCCACAATCCCTTCTCCATTCTCCTCCCAGGATCTTGGGCTTGCACACTCACAGTGTAAGTTTTAAGCCGTCAGGTGATGGAACGTGATGGGCCACGTGGGAGTCTAGTGACAAAACCACTATGCCATCTGCTAGCCCCTCAAAGATTTCATTCATTACTTGAAAGTACAAGTAATATGAAACCCAGCCCAATCGCTCTCTTTAAAAACAAAAACAAACAAACAAACAAACAAACAAAACAAAAAACTGCTCATATTCAAACTTGCATTTCACACTTTTAAGGAACTTAAAAGTCCAGAAGATAATACACATGATTTGATTTTATTTCTCCCTTTTTTTTCTTTATCCCCACCCCTCCCCATTTCTGTTTTTCTTTTTGGACTGAGTTAAAGTGGCTTTTCATAATCTCCATGCATGTTTAGGTATATTTAATCTGTTCAGAGTGCCAACTTAACAATTTTCTTCTGCTTCTTGATTGAGTTTTGATGCTAGTAGGATTTTTCTTGTTTTTTATGTGTGAATTTTCATTTTCTTATTTCTTTTGTAATTGTTTTCCATAGACTTTATATCCTACTGCTCACTTTTATGGTATGAGGTGGTTTCATATGATTCTTAGTTTAATAGTGCCCATTTCTATAAGGTTACAAAGCCTAGGTTCTGCAGTGTGTATGTGTGTGTGTGTGTGTTAACGTAGGTTCATTTTATTTCTTTTTTTCATGAGGGGAAGAAGAAAGGAGAGAGCAGGAGGGAGACAGGTTCCCTGAACATTTAGAAGATGTCCCTTCATGCCTACCTGCCCTTTTAAATTATGTTTATCTCTTTAAATCGCACGAGATCCTTTAAGTTGTGCGCATTCTGAAATCTCTACCTTCCAGTACTTTCATTTACCCAATTACTTTTTTGGTATCTTTGGGTATAAGATATATCTAAATCAGTCTAAATCACCTCTAGACCTGCCCTTCATTAGCCTCTCTGTCTTCTCCACAATTTTCTTGGTCTATGTTTCTTCACTGCAAAGCCTTCCAATAGAAGGAAGGTGAGGTGGGTGTATGATAGATCATGCTGGGATTTCTTTTCTTTTTAAAGAATTATTTATTTACTTATTTAATTCCATTTGTTATTATTATTTTTCAATTTGACCAGAGAGAGAGAGAGAAAGGGAGAGTGAGAAAGCAAGCTGCCAGGTCCGGGAATTAAACCAAGGTCGGCCATGTGGGATTCCAGAGCCTTTAACCACCAAGCCACCTGCCAGCCCCAATGCTAAGATTTCTTAATGTGTTTTTCTTTTTAGAGATTTTTGCTATAGGGCGTGTGCACTTGCTGGAGAGACAGAGAGACATAAAGTGAGAAATCACCCCCTGGGGGGATGGCCACATCACAATCCCTTCTCTTCCATTCTCCTCTCAGGATTTTGGGCACATACGCACATGCACCCAGCATGAGTTTTAAGTTGCTGGATCTGGGACTTGAACCGTGGTTAGCCATGTGGGGCTCAGCAACATAACTATTATGCCATCTGCTGGTCCTTCTTAATGTGTTTTTCCTTTTCACTCACAGCTATTTTGCACTTCTAAGATCTCATATAATGTCAAGTGTGTAGTTTTGTGTAGAATTTTGGTAGTTGGACAGTTGTTTCATATTGTTTGAGGAAACATTTTGGGAGATTATTAAATAACCATCATCATCTTTGACTGCTTTAAAGACTCCCAGGGTTATTTGCTCCTGAGAAATATGGAAGCGCAATAATGAAGAAACTTGGGATGGCAGTCTCATGGGACTTTATTAAGGTTAATGAAAGCTTTTTTTTTTGGATTGGCCTCGTCTATGGCGTAGTCAGTATCGTAGTGCTAAAAGCCATATAGAGACTCTGGTTGGCCTGAACCATACCAGATACATGCACCCAAGATCCTAACAAGCCACAGAGCTGAGAGAAGGTGGAACACAATGTGACAAGACCCTGCTTTTCTTTCTTTCTCCTTCTCCTTCTCTTTCTCTTGTGTGAGCATGCATGTGCTATCATGAATTTAAAATAAAAAAAAAAAGAGCCAGGAAGTTGTGTGGTAGTTAAGGTGCTAGATCCCACATGGCTGACTCCATGGTTCAAGTCCCAGACCTAGTGGCTTGAAGAACACACTGGTAGATGTGTGTGCATGCCCAAAATCCTCAGAGGAGAATGGAGAAGGGACTGTGGCCACCGCCATCCTCCCTGGGGAGTAATTACTCACCTTCCCTCTTCCTCTGTCTCTCTCCAGCATGCACATACACGCTATGGCAAAAACAAAACAAAACAAAACAAAAAACTGAAAAACAACAAAAAAGATTTTTTTTTTAAGTAAACTGCTTATCAGTCAAGAAAAAGGAATCTGTGAGTGAAATAAGAGTTAAATTTTCACCTTTTCTGCTTACAACAGGGGACACAATATTTCAGAGAAGATAGAGTGCAAAGAGATCAAAAAATGTAGGAGAATAAGGGTAAAATGTAAATTAATAATACCCAAGACAGAATCTGGGTCAGCCCTGTGGCCTTTAGTGTTTGAGGGAGCCAAATCCCACGTAGTTGACCGTGCAGTTTGACTCCTGCCCCTGCAGCTTGAAAACCCATGCCAGGCATGTGTGCATGTGTGCCCAAATCCCGACAGCATGGAGAAATGGAGGAGGAGGGATTGTGGCATGACCATATCCCACTAGTGAGTGCTTTCTCCCCACCGCCTCCACTCTTTGTCTCTCTGGTGAGGGTACATACCCTGTGGGGGGGAAAAAAAGAATCTGAATGAACTCACATCAGATTACTCAAAGTTCTACTTCAGTTCAGTGCAAAGTCATCTAATGGGAATATGAGAGAGAGCCGGGATTAGGATGATCATGTAGAGAATAAAGGCTTAGACTCACCACAATGGGAAATGAGCCAGGGAGTCAAGTAGCAAAAACATAAAACAGTGTCAAGTAGGACTGAGGGCTCAGCTAAGGTAAGAGAGCACAATATGGAGTACAGCAAATTCCTATGCTTGAGGGACTATTCTGAGAATATACTTGTCATATTAGGAAAAAGAAGAGAGATGGTAGTGATTACTAAGGACTGGAGATTGTCAAGGCAGATATGTCAAAGAGTGTACAAAAGGTTATGTCTACGGGCCCGGGATGAATAGCAATGTAAGCCAAATCAAAAAGGTTAATGGTCTAAGAAAATAAAAAGAGGCTAAGAACTATTACGGAAGTCACAATAAGGGTGAAAAGCAGAATCTTGAGAATGAGCACAGAATATGAGGGGGATCTAGGCAAAATCTGATCACTTAGTTTTGATTCTGATGATTGGACAGGACTTACTATTATTCCATATATTTCCCTCCAAAAAATGGTATGCCAAATAGAAGACAAATCTTTAAGGTGAAATAAACAGCTCCACTGCTGTATTAGAAACTCTGAACAATCTCACAAGGCTTGTTTGTAGAAATGAGAGAGTGGGAGAAGTAGAATGATAGAAGGCTGCTATTAAGTAGTAGAGAGTTACAATAATAATCTCCATTATCTATTACCAATAAAGTCAGACCAGGTCAGCAGTAAGACCAGTCATCAAAACTAACAAGCCTAGTTCCTAAGCCTCAACTTCCAGTGTTTTCTAAGAACAATTTTAAAATTACATTTTCATACGTACACACATAAATTTTAAGACTTCTGATTATAAAAGTAATCCATATTCATTATAAAAAACTTAGAAAATATAAAAAGTTCTTTTTATATTTTCATATAAAATATAAAAAGTTCTTACTTGGGATTTTACCTTAGACAATGCATTGGCAAATTTTTTTCAAGTTTTTGTCACAGGCAGGGCACATGAGCTCACTGGAGTGAGACAGAGAGGGAAATTGAGAAATCACCCCCCTAGTGGGGACAGCCATGCCACAATCCCTTTTCCTCTAATCTCCTCTCAGGATTTTGGACATGCACACACAAGTTTTAAGTCACCGAGTTCTGGACTAGAACCACAGTTACTCATATGGGAATCCGGTGCCTTAGCCACTATACCAACTGCTGGCCCCAGCAATTTTTTTTTGGTAAAGGACCAGATAGTAAAAATTTTAGGCTTTATATACACTAAAGTATCCGTTGTAACTACTCAGCTCTGCCCTTTGCATCTGTTGAGATGAATGCTGGGTTTTTCTTCTTCAGTTTGTTAATGTGGTGAATTTCACTGATTTACCATCAAATGCTGGAAAAGAACCATAGACAATATGTGAAAGTATGGCTCTGTGTCAATAAAACATCATTTACAAAAATATGTGGTAGACTAGATTTGGCCCCAGGCTGTAGGTTATCAACTGTCTGCCTTAGCATACTTTACTAGGCTTCTAAGTTAAGGATTTGTCAAATGAAAGAAACCTGCATGCATGCATATGTTCCAGATACTATGCTAAAAACCATAGATGAAAAGATACTATCTGAGCTTCCGGGCTAATGGAGAAGACATGTAGCATTTTTTAAAGTGAGGTGGGAAATAGAGGTGAAGATCCCCAAGGCTAACTGAATAGAGTCACAGAAGGCTTAATTAAGATGAAAGCACTTGACCTGAGTCTTGTAGGACTTGATTTTAAGGCATTCTTTTAATATAAAAATTAATTTTATGGCATCTTATGTTCAAACAAGCCTACCTTGGAATAAGAAAGTGCTATCTGTTGAAACACAGCATCATCTGGTGATTTACTGTATGTGGCTAGTCCTTGTTCATCATCATCAAAAGGGTAGTTAACCACCAAAGAACCTACAGGGAAAAGAGGGAAATGTATCATGCTGTTTCAAGATGAATCATTAACATGAAGTAAGCTTTTCAGAATACTGTCAGGGAAGAGAAACCAATAAAATTTCATAAGGCTAATTTCCTCAACAGAAATTAAAAATACTCTCCTCAGTAGAAAATTAAGGTGGATAAGGGAGAAAATAGATAGCTATTCATGACAATTGAAGGTTGCCTTAACTAGAAAGGTCTTGGGAACTTACCTGAGTTTATAGGTGTAATTTACATGTCAGAGCTAAAACCAGAAGCATACGGGTATAAATGAAACAAATTTACTTCAATAATATTTATCATCAGAGAAATCAGATGAAATTTGATCCCCTTTTCAGTGAGATTCAGACATTTTTAGGTCATTTAATTAAAAAAAAAATGTTGCCAGAGGATATGTGTACTTGCTCAAGAGAGAGAGAGAAAGAGACAGGGAGAGAAAGTAAGAAAGCACCCCCCATGGGGAATGGCCATGCTGCAATCCCTTCTCTTCCTTCCCTCCCTCTGCCTGTGATTTGGGGCGCTCACGCACAAGTGCCTCACATGTTTCTCAAGTCACCAGGTCCAGGACTTGAATCCTGTAGTCAGCCCTGTGGGATCCAGGAGCCTTAAGCACTGTACTATGGGTTGATTCAGGTCATATAATTTTACTTTTTTCGGGGGGAGAGGTTTTTGCCATAGGGTGTGTGTGCTTGCCAGACAGAGAGAGAGACAGAAAGCAAGAAATCACCCCCCAAGGGGGAAGGTCACGCGTGCACACGTGCCCGGTGTGAGATTTAAGCCACCAGGTTCGGGACGCGAACTGCGGTCGGCTACATGGAAGTCCAGCGACATAGCCATTACGCTAACTGCTGGTCCCAAGGTCATACTTAAAGTACAACTAATCTATGCTCCTCATTTTGAAGAAGTGGACTCTAAAATAGACACATTAAATGACTGATAGACAGCAGAGCCACACTGACCCAAATTCAGAAAGAAATGCTAGGCTGGCCTCATTGCCTACTCGTTAAAGGAGTCAGATCCCTCATAACTGACTCCACAGTTCAAATCCTGGCCCCGGCAGTTTGAAAAAACACACTGGGCATGCAGGCAGTGAAGAGAAAGAAGAGAGGAGATAAGAGGGACTGGGGGACGAAAGAGAAAAGAGAGAGGACAGAAGACTGAGGGGGCTGGATAAAGAGGGAAATAGAGACAGGAGACAAAAGGAGGGAAGAAGGAGTGCAAGAGAAAGAGGGAGGGAGAAAACATCCAGGAACTGGCTTTAAAAGATATGAGAAAAGACCTTCATTGCTGTCTGTCATAAAAGCAGTAGTAACAGGATACTCGTTTTAGGAAAGCCTACGATTGTAAAGAGAGAAATTTCCACAATGGTTTTCAATGCTCTCAATAAGAACTAATTAGTGGGAATATAAAGCTGCCATACCTCCATGCAGGTTTGCTGACAGTACAAATGGATAGGTCTTCATCCAGCTCATTACAGCAATAGTTTCTGGTTGGGTGGGATCAGTGATCTGAACAAACTGGTCTGGGAAATTTCGGTTCAGGTCAAAGTTGTTGCTGTTATTTCTGCCAATTACACTTACTGAGTCTCCTGTATGATAAAATATTCAAATTTAAGACATGTTTCACATATTTTAATTCAGCACATAAAGTAGTCACCCCTTATTTGTGGGGGTACATTTCAAGACATCCAGTGAATGCCTGAAGCTGCAGATAGTATTGAACCCTATCGACACTGTTATTTCCCACACATACACACATAGGATGTAGTTTAATTCATAAGTTAGGCACAGTAAGAGATTAATAACAACTAATAATACCAGTGGGTTCTAATAATGAAATTAAGTATTTGTTTTTATTTCACATTGGCCTTTTTGGGAAATGTGGCTGTTATAGCTCATTCTCCTGATTTCTTGGAAGAGCAAATGAACAGCTTAGCTTTGGCTTCTGATGTGGAAGTTTAGCATGAGCAATTCCATTTTGGTCTTATCTGCACAATGTGTTACAGTCAACTTGAATACTTTTTTTTTGTCTTTCACCCACAAATGTAATGCCTTTTCGTAATAACTAAGCACTTATCACCTACTGTGGCCATAACTTTTGCAGTTTGTGATGTGAAAGCAAAACTACTGGATGGTCAGAAAGGTGTAACATATTTTCTAGGCAAAAACGTGTCATGACTTCCAGTGACGCAAAAGCATGAATTTCTTTTTCCTTCTTCACAATTTCATGAATAGAAGAGTTAAATAAAAATGATAGGTGGCTACTGTTTTGGACTAAACTCTTGTACTAGAGACCCCAACAATAAGACCAAAATGGAGTTGTTCATGCTAAAATTCCACATCATCACACCGAAGCTAAGCTGTTCATCTGACCTTCCAAGAAATCAGAAGAATGAGCTATAACAGCCAAATTTCCCAAACAGGCCAGTTTCAATCAGTATGATAATAAAATTCCTTCTGTTTCATTCACTTCCCAGTCTCCATCTTACAAGGAAAGTAACTTTAAAGCGATCAATCCGCTTTTTGTTCTTTTTTCTTCAGTCCTCCTCCGCCTGTAAAAACCAACCTCTTCTAGTCAACTACTTGGAATACTAATTCTATTTTATGGAATAAAGAATTGTCTAACTCAAATTGCAAATAAAGACAATTAAGTCTTTTTATTTATTTATTTTTTTTGAGAGGTTTTTGCTATAGGGCATGCATGCTCGCCAGAAAGAGAGAAATCACCTCCCGGGGGGATGGCCACGCCGCAATCCCTTCTCCTTTCTCCTCTCAGGATCTTGGGCACGCACACACACGCGCCTGGCGTTGAGTTTAAGCCTCCGGGTCCGGGACTCAAACCACGGTTGACTACATGGGAGTCCAGCGACATAACCATTACGCTAACTGCTGGTCCCAAGACAATTAAGTCTTAATACTAATTTTTTTTAATACTAAATTGTTTTAATTTTGGTTTTGATAGCATATTCATCTTACAGCAGATCTTAGCAGCCTCCACATACAATTTTCTTCCTTTCTTATTAAGTCAAGAACTTTGATCTTTTTCACTGAAAGAAAATACTCTGGGGCCAACAGATGGTGTAATGGTTATGTCCCTGGACTCCCACATAGTCAACCGTGGATCGAGTCCCGGACCCGGCAGTTTAAAACTCATGCCAGGTATGTGTGCGTATATGCCCAAGATCCTGAGAGAACAGAGGAGAAGGGATTGTGGCATGGCCATCTCCCAGGGAATGATTTCTTACTTTCTATCTCTCTGTCTCTCTGGTGAACATACATGCCCTATAGCAAAATCTCTCTCTCTAAAAAAAAAGTAAGGCTTCTCACCAGTATATCTAAATTACCGGTATCAGTACCCTTATGCTCTGGGCCATTATTAAGGTAAAACAAAGGTTATTTGAATCCAAGCACTGAGATACCATGACTGTAAGAGTAAGAGATTAAAAATAATAATTAATGGGGCCATCAGGTGGCATGGTGGTTGAGGCACTGGGCTCCCAAATGGCCAAGAACGGTTCGAGTCCCGGAGCTGATGCCTTGCTTTCTCACTTTCCCTCCCTCTCTATGGTGAGTACATATGCCCTATAGCAAATTAAATAATAATAATAAATAAAATTAAATAAATAATTCTTAAAAATAATAATCAAGGGAACCAGCAGTTAGCGTAATGGCTATGTCGCTGGACTCCCACGTAGTTGACCGCGGTTCGCGTCTCGATCACCCCTGGGGGGTGATTTCTCGCTTTCTGTCTCTATGTCTCTCTCTGTCTGTCTGGCGAGCGCACGCGCCCTATAGCGAAAAACCTCTCCAAAAAAAAAAAAAATAATAATAATCAATAACAAAACAGAACTATTGTAACAGTTGCTGGAAAAAAAGCAGTTCAGAGCACTCTGTGGATTTCAAGGTCTATTTAAATTTTAAAGGCCTTAGTAGACACGAGCCTGAAACTTCGGTTATACACTACATCCATCAGCAATACTACTTAAAAGGCATGTTTGTTTGTTTTTAGAGAGAAAATTTTGCTATAGGATATGTGTCCTCCCTGGAGAGACAGAGAGACAGAAAGCAAGAAATCACTCCCCAGGTAAGGATAGCCATGCCACAATCCCTTCTCTTCTTTTTTCCTCTTGGGATTTGGGGCGCACACACATACCCACCCAGTGTGAGTTTTAGGCCGCCAGGTCTGGGACTTATACTGCGGTCGACTACATGGGAGTTCAGCTATGTAACCATTACACCATCTGCTGGTCCCTCAAAAGGCATGCTTTAATTTACAGTAAACTGTATTATTGCAAAGGGATTTTAGATTTTTATAATGTTACTCTCACCCTTTCTTCATCCCAGTGCTAAATTCATGATATAAAAATATGACACAGCCACAAAGTTGCCTACAATGTAAACTCTTGACAAACAATTCATCACTTCCCCTCTTCTTGACCTTCTCTTTGGTATATAAACCAGCTTTCTCTGCAACCATTTTGATGAGGACATGTCTAAGAAACCAGAGTCTGTTTATTAGGTGAATATATCCTAAGGCCTGGCTCTAATAATCTTATTATGCCTCACTTATTATGCCTCAGCCTTTTTTTGAGGATTACACAATGTACCATAATAAAAGTTATGTCAGAGCCAGCCTGTGGCCTGGTGGTTAGGGTGACTGGATCCTACATGCCTGACTGTGTGACGAGAGTCCTGGACCTAGTAACTTGAAAAACATGCCAAACACACATGTGAATAATAAAGGATTAATGTGAGCCTAGTCATTTAAGACAGCTCTGGGAAATAATGACCAGTTGATTGTCCCAGTGGTCTGGTCAATGTAAGCAATAAATCATGTGGCTACACATTCACATTGTGGAGCCTATTCTACCTGCAGGTGTCATTGCCTAGAAGGAATCATGGGCTGGAAAAAGATGATCCTCACTCTCCTAGTGTTCTGTCTACATACGTGGACTATGGAAGCCTGTTCTCCCAGCCCTTACTACATTGCCCCAGGAGAGATAGGCTTGCCCAGAGCAGGCAAAGGAATGGGAAGTCAGTAACTCAACAGATCTAGACTATGCATGGAGAAGAGAACTGAGAGCTGAAACAGAGTCACTGGCTTCAAATGATAGCTATTTTGATTTTTCACTTATGAAATAATGTTTCCAATAACTTAATAAGATATACTATGAAGGGGGCAGCAGATGGCATGGTGGTTAAGGGCACTGGACTCCCACATGACCGAGTGCAGTTCAAGTCCCAGACCTGCGGGCTTGCCTTCTCACTTTTCCTCTCTCTCTTTCTCACTGTCCCTCTCTAGTCAAATTAAAATAAATCGATAAAGTTAAATAAAATAATTCTTTTTTAAAAAAGATCTACTACTAAAATTTGTAAAAATCTTATACTATTTTTAGTAATCAATGGCCACTAGCACGTTGGAAAACACTTTTAAATGTAAACTTGGTCACACAATTAGTGGAAGGGCTGGCCTATCTTATAAGAATACAAGAGCTAAAACCAACTCTAACCAAGTTATATGACTACTGTAAGAAGAAATTCCAGGAAACCAACCAGTTCGACTTCTCTCCTATCTCAAAAGTCATACCATATACTAATCAACGAGTAAATATTAATAAACATATTCTTTCAGCTACTCTTTACCTTCCTGGGACTTTTCATATCCATCAGGATTCATGGATGGCATAAGGTGAATTCTAGTGCTACGAACCAAATCTGTTACTTCAGGGTCTGTTCCAAAGTTCTTACAAAGGTATTCAATGAGGTTCAATAGCAGTTCTCGTCCAACTACTTCATTTCCATGCATATTTCCAATGTACTTAAATTCTGGTTCACCTGAAAGCAAAATAACATAAAAAGTCTGAAAACTAAAGAGTTATCATATGTTTTCTTCCCAATGCATAAAAAAATTCTGAACCAAAAATTTAAGAAAACATCTATTTTTGTAAAGGAAGCAGGAAAAACCTTCATAAACATCTTGTAAAGTAGTTTCTTTATTAATATATATGTCTGAGTAGTCTCAAGCATACCAGTGGACTTCTACAGGCTCACAAAAAAATGGAACTAAAGTGAGTTAATTTTGGAGGACCAGCAGTTGGCATAATGGCTATGTCGCTGGACTCCCATGTAGTCGCCCACGGTTTAAGTCCCGGACCCAGTGGCTTAAACTCACACTGGGTGTGTGTGTGTGTGTGTGTGTGTGTGTGCATGCCAAAGATCCTGAGAGGAGAATGGAGGAGAAGGGATGCAGCGTGGCCATCCCCTCTGGGGAGTGATTTCTTGTTTTCTTTCTCTCTGTCTTTCTGGTGAGCACATGGGCCTTTTAGCAAAAAAACAAACAAAAAAAAACAAAAAAAACAAACTCTCAAAAAAAAAAGTGAGTTAATTTTGGTATAAAAAATTTTGAAATCCATGTATGTTTTCTTCATAATATACATTTTCCACAAACTTTTTGAAGACTATATATACACATATATATGTATAAATATACATAAACACACACATATATACGCCATATATTATGAAAATAAATGAATATTCACAGGGGCTAGACGGTAATGCAGCAGTAAATGTAACATTGTGTAAGGCTGACTTACAGGGAAAGGTTCTAGGTTTGCATTCAGAGATCTCTGGAAGTATGGAGACATACGTATGCCAAGATCTGGTGCTGGATGGGGGCCGGCAGGTGGTGTGGTGTTTACGGTGCTGGCTCCCTCATGGTCAACTACAGTTTGAGTCATGGACCTGGTGGTTTGCTTTCTCTCTCACTGGTCAAATTGAATACTAATAAGTAAAATTAAATTAATAATTCTTTTTTTTTTTTTTTTTGAGAGGTTTTGCTATAGGGCATGTGTGCTCACCAGAAAGACAGAGAGAGACAGAGAGACAGAAAGCAAGAAATCACCCCCCCAGGGAGGATGGCCACGCTGCAATCCCTTCTCCTCCATTCTCCCCTCAGGATCTTGGGCACACATGTACATGCGCCTGGTGTGAGTTTAAGCCACCAGGTTCGGGACTCGAATCCTGGTCGACTACATGGGAGTCCAGTGACATAGCCATTACACCATTCTGCTGATCCCAAATTAATAGTTCTTAAAAAATACAGAAGATCTGGGGTTGGCTGATGTTGGGGCTGGACTGCAGTGTCAAGACCATGTTGAGAATGCTCTCTCTCTCTCTCACTCTTGCTCATGGAATAAATGCTATTAGAAGAAATCGAATTTATGCACATTTTAAATACCAGACTTAATATAGATTAACAAATGAATATTATTGTTTTCTGGTAAAAGAGAGGATACATTTTTCTTTTCTTTTCTTTTTGAATATGTTTTCTTAATTCCAGTTGTACCTACGGGTGAATTTTCTGGATGAAATATAGCATTATAGTACATGGCTCTGAGAGGCATTACTGAAATGATGTATAAAAGCATACCACTAACCTGGTTCATGGACACCAGGATTATCAGAGATCTCCATCACATAAAGTTCTCTTGATTCTACTGATTTCCCCAATGAATAAAGCCGGGTGATGTTAGGATATTCATTGGCAAACCTTCTCAAGAAGATTTCCATGTCAGGGAAATGGTGGTGGTGAAAATCCTTTGGCTGAATTGGCTGGTGGGAGGATGATGTTCCAGGAGGAATATTAGGCACAGCAACCGTGCTAGCAGTTGCCATAGCTTCAGTAGTGTCAGGGATTACTGAAACCACAGTTGGCCGTAGGTTAAAATCCACTTCTGTGGCTGGTCCTTCTTTCACTATTACATTATTAATTGTCACTGGCATATACCTGAGGGGAAAACATTGAAAATGTAGATGGATTTGCATTAAGATGCATCTAATGCATTTTAACATTTAAAACACAGTAGTCTCTAAAGCACAGTAGCCTTTTCATACTCTTTCACTTTGTAGTCTATCAAAACTCAAATGAGAGCCAGAGGATGGAATAGCAATACTACAACTAGACCCATATGGGAAGGTCCTGAGTTCATGGCCCGGGGCTTCCCTCTACATGCCAGACATGCACACACGCCCCTGATCCAACTAGCTTAGGCTGGGGGTGGATCCTGAAATAAAGACCCTGATGGGATCCTGAAATAAAGATCCTGCCCTTTCTTTCCTTCCTTCTCTTTTTTTTTGAAGAGGTTTTTTTTGTTTTGTTTTTGTGTGTGTGTGTGTTTTTTTTTTGTTAGTTTGTTTGTTTTTTTTTGCTATAGGGCGCATGCACCCGCCTGACAGACAGAGAGAGACAGAGAGACAGAAAGTGAGAAATCACCCTCCAGGGGAGGATGGCCACGCCACAATCCCTTCTCCTCCATTTTCCTCTTGGGATCTTGAGCACACATGCACACGCACCCTGCGTGAGTTTTAAGCTACTGGGTCTAGGACGTGAACCACGGTCGACTACATGGGAGTCCAGCGACATAGTCATTATGCTAACTGCTGGTCCCCTTCCTTCTCTCTCTTTCATAGAAAAAATAAATAAGCTTACAATAAAAATAAAACTCAAATGAGGAGCAGCAGGTGGCGTGGGGGTTAAAGGCACTGGACTCCATATGGCCGCCTGCGGTTTGAGTCCTGGACCTGATGGCTTGCTTCCTCACTTCCCCTTTTTCTCTCTCTCTCTCTGTCTCTCTCTGATCAAAACTGGAAAATAATAATAATAATAATAATATATATAGTTAAATTAAAAAATTTTTTTTTTTTTTTTGGAGAGGTTTTTTGCTATAGGGCACGTGCGCTCACCAGACAGACAGAGAGAGACATAGAGACAGAAAGCGAGAAATCACCCCCCAGGGGGGATGGTCACGCCGCAATCCCTTCTCCTCCATTCTCCTCTTGGGATCTTGGGCACGCACGCACACGCGCCCGGCGTGAGTTGTAAGCCACCAGGTCCAAGACGCGAACTGCGGTCGACTACGTGGGAGTCCAGCGACATAGCCATTACGCTAACTGCTGGTTCCCAATTTAAAAAATAATTCTTTAAAAAATTCAAATGAAATAAATATATAAATTTAAGAGTTTCAGGATATTATCTCACAGACACTTCCAGGTTACGTCAGTTCCAGCCCAACCTAAAGGCCAGGCACAGTGAGGGACACCTGTAATGCCAGTAACTGCAAGTGGCTAGATGCCGGCCTGGCAACATAATGAGACCCCATGTGAGCCAGGCTTGGTAGCATGTGCCTGTAGAGTCCCAGCTACTTAAGACACTAAGGCAGGAGGACTGTGACACAGTGAAATCCTGTCTTTAAAGAAAAATTCAAAGTTTTCAAGATTAAAAACAATTGGGACCAGCAGTTAGCGTAATGGCTATGTCTCTGGACTCCCACGTAGTCGACCGTGGTTCGAGTCCCGGACCCGGTGGCTTAAACTCACGCCGGGCGCGTGTGCGTGCGTGCCCAAGATCCCAAGAGGAGAATGGAGGAGAAGGGATTGCGGCGTGGCCATCCCCCCTGGGGGGTGATTTCCTGCTTTCTGTCTCTCTGTCTCTCTCTGTCTGTCTGGCGAGCACACGCGCCCTATAGCAAAAAAAAACCTCTCCGAAAAAAAAAAAAAAAAAAACCAATTACATTCAAAGAAAAGAGTATGTTGAAAGATGGAGGGGTTACTCCACTGTAGCCACTGGTAAAATACTCAAGAAGGGATAAATTATCCATTCTTTGCAGTACCTTATCAAACTGATTTTCTAACTTCATTTCCAAGAAAGTTCAAAATTAAATTAAAAGTTATCAATTACACGTTTATCAAAGTGAACCTTCAAAAAGATTTCTAGGGGAAGTAGGAAACCACTGGTTTAATATATTAGAAAGCTGAAAAGATTGTCCTTCGATATGTAATTTATAGGGCTCTCTGGGTTTCTTCTACTCTGATATCCAATTAGCCTTGAGTAAATACTTTATACAGCTGAGCATCTTTGCAAGCTTTTGAAATTGTCCTTCCTCCCAATTATACAACTATACTTCACATCCAGTTATACTGTTTGTGTGATTAAAAACAAAACAAAACAAAACCCAAAAACTCCATGATAGTAACGGATCAGCATAAAAGGAGAAATATCAGGGCCGGCAGGTGGCATGGTGGTTAAGGCGCTGGACTCCCATATGGCTGACCATGGTTAGCGTCCTGGACCTGGCGGCTCGCTTTCTCATTCTCTCTCTCTCTCTCTCTCTCTGGTCAAACTGAATAATAATAACAAATAAAATAAATAAATATATTTTTTAAAAAGAGAAAAGTCAAAATAAGGAAAATAAAAGCCACATACAGTGAATAACATTTACTATATTTCTATCTTAGATATAAAGCAGAGCTTTGACATTTTAATTAAGAGTCTAGTTTAACTCTTACCCAGTTAAAACTACAGTAAGATTATAAGTTCCAGGAACAAGCAGTCTGTGGAAATCACCAAATCTGCCTGTTGTGATATTATGATTAATACCGGCCACTGAGACAGTTGCATTCTCCAAACCAGATCCTGTTACTGAATCTTTAACAAATCCTTTAATTCCAATGTGAACCTAAAAACAAAACAAAACAAGAAACAAGAATCACGGCTCAGAGACAACTGATTTGGATGGCAAGAGAACATTACTTCTTTCTGCAATGATGACAGAATTTCTAAAAGATAAGATTACTCTTTTATCTCCCCAAACATTTTTCAATTCCTTGAAGTTGAAATATAGGCAAAAGTATTGAATCCTAAACTTAAATCATATGTGTCTGAACTCTACACTAGTAAGGTGTTTTTGAAAGTTCCTCTCTTCAAAGCCAGACCTAATTTTCCCAACAAGGTATAATTTCTGGTATATTCAATAGTTGCATTAGCCTGTCTGATGTGTAAATTAAACTGATGCCTATGACTCACAGAGTGATAAAGGCTCTCCAGTAAATATCAACACATGGCATTGTGAGAACCTGGTAGTACAAACCTGGCTAATTAGTTCAGTTTGTAAAAGTGTTCTAAGACAAGCAAAAGGGGTATGATGCAGAGAGCCAGGAACTGAGAACAGGGGAGGCACAGCCAGAATATGTTTTACTAGGTTATAGTCTATCTCTAATGCTATCTATAATCTTAAATCATTAAAACAGACAAATAAGGGCCAGCAGAGGGTATGGTGGTAAAGGTAACTGGATCCCACATAGCTGACTGTGCAGTTCGAGTTACAGATCCCACAGCTAGGAAAACATGCTGGACACATGTGCCCGTGTGCCTAAAATCTTGTGAGGAAAATGGAAGAGAAAGGACTATGGCACAGCTATCCCCCCGGGGGGTGCTTTCTCACTTTCCCTTTCTTTTTCTCTTTTTCTCTTTCTCTCTGTAGCAAGTGCACATGACCAATAGGAAATTAAAAGCAAAATAAACAAACAAACAAAATAGACAAATAAAGGATTATCTAATACAGATTGCCATTCATATGTGACTAAATTTCCCCTTATTTAATCCATGATTCTACACCCCAATCTCCTGGTCAGCTACTTTTACCTTTTCAATCAATGTGATCAAGGACTCACGGTTGTTTTCCCATTCCTGTCGAAGTTGTGAAGCAGGTGGGTACTTGCAACAAGACAGTTCTAGTGTGATCTCGAAACAGTTGGCCCATACGTAATTGTAATCTTGCATACCACCTGTAACATGAAGGAAAAAATAAGTTTATTCTTAAGAAGAAAAAGAATTATAACTCCAAAAGGCTGAAGAGATTAAATCGGCCACCTTTACATGTATTAATTTTTCATTAAGTTGCTTAAAATCGGAGAAGACTAAGAAGGAAGGTTAAAGGAATACATTAAGTCATCAGGAAAGCCATAACGTATTTTTCTGTTTTTTTGTTTTTGTTTTTTTTTTGTTGTTGTTTTTTTTTTGTGCAAAAATGCATCATGACTTTCCTGACAACCCAATACATTAAAAACAAATATACAGGGAACCAGCAGTTAGCGTAATGGCTATGTCACTGGACTCCCACGTAGTCGACCGCGGTTCGCGTCCCGGACTCAGTGGCTTAAAACTCATGCCGGGCGCGTGTGCGTGCCCAAGATCCTGAGAGGAGAATGGAGAAGGGATTGCGGCGTGACCTTCCCCCCTGAGGGCTGATTTCTCACTTTCTGTCTCTATGTCTCTCTCTCTGTCTGGCGAGCGCACATGCCCCATAGCGAAAACCTCTCCAAAAAAAAAAAAAAAAAAAAAAAAAAATATATATATATATATATATATATATATACACATAAAAGAAATGTATTGGTTAGGATACAGGTAAAAAAGTATGACTACATCAGTTAGTAACAATAACAATAATGGTAACAGCTCTACATCTGAGTCATTACTGTATACCAGACTTGTATAAGAGCTTTATGTGTATTAACATTCTATCTTTTTTTTTTGAGAATTTTTTATTTAACTATTTATCATTATTATTATTATTTTAATTTTGCTACAGGACATGCACGCTTACCAGAGAGAGAAAGAAAGGGAAAGTGAGAAAGCAAACTTCCAGGTCTGGGACTCGAACCACAGTCAGCCATGTGAGAGAGTTCAGCACCCTGATCACATGTCACCTGTTAGCCCCAACAGTCTATATTTATAACAAATTATATGAGCTAGATAGTACTATTTTATTTATTTTACAGATGTGAGAAGCAAGGCTAAAAGAGATTTTGATTGACACAGAATGACAATGAAGGATACACATGATCTGAAAATAGTGAAAATACTCATGCCAAAGCATCATTGGGTACCTACTATTCTAACTGTGCTCTTTATCAAGGAGCTGGCAACAGAAAAAATAAAGATTGTATCTAGAGTGACACAGTAACAAAAAATAAAACGCTATGAACATTTGCAAAATGTGTTTCATGAAGACAGAATTAGGAGAATAAGCATCCATGGTCAGCGGCCTTCCCCACTCTTACTCCTAAGAAGCCTACACACTCATTTTATGGAAAGCCTAATCCCCATCATTCCTGTCACTTGATTTTCTCACATCTTGTTTTTAATGGATAAAGTCTAAAAAGTAGAGAAGGGACAGGGTATCAATTCTCAATGATCTTACCTAGCTCCTGAAATGTGGATAGGCAAATATTTATAATAATGAATGGTTTCCAAAGCCTTTTCTTTTTTCATGTGAAATTGGTCCAAACCTTAGCCACTTTCTTCCATCATCCTTGAAAGATGCCCCGCCAGCCTATGTTTGGCTCAGTTAATGTCCACTGTTCATCAAAATTCTGGTGAATACTTGTGCCCAGCAATGAGGACTTCTCTTTTCTCCACTCTTCTCTATAGAGATTGTTTCTCCCCTTGACGGGACAGAATATAAATGTAGATTTTCAAGGTCCCTCTTCCTGAGCCCCTAGTGCATCTCAGATGATGTTATATAGGATCCTTCAGATCAGAAGGGAGGAGAACAATTTCCCTGTCATTGACACTACCAATGGGTATGCCTGAGTCAGAGATTTTTCTGCCACTTACTCACTGGAAACACTTTAGTGTTCATACAGGTCTTTATCTGCAAAGTGAGTATCAGGTGATCACAAAGGACCTTTACACTCTCAGATTCTATGATATTTTTAAATATATGCAGATTTAATTATAAGAGAAAAGGCAGGGAAAAGAACACTTTAAAAAAGATAACTAAAACTTATTTCTGGTGAAATGCCAATGTCACTATCAAAAAGGGCCACTTATGGGACCAGCAGTTAGTATAATGGCTATGTCGCTGAACTCCCATGTAGCTGACTGCGGTTGAGTTCTGGACCCAGTGGTTTAAACTAATGCAGGGCGCATGTGAGTGTGGGTTCAAGATCCCAAGAGGAGAATGGAGAAGGAGTTGCGGCGTGGCCATCCCCCCAGGGGTGATTTCTCGCTCTCTATCTCTCTGTCTCTCTCTTTCTGGTGAGCACACAGGCCCTATAGCAAAAATCTCTCCAAAAACAAAAAAAAAAAAGGGACCGCTTATTAGAAACCCATCAAAGAACAGGAGCTTAGAAAATAGTAAAGAAGGGCCAGTGGGTGACATGGACGCTAAGGAGCTGGCTCCATATGGTCTGCTTTGCAGTTCAAATCCTGGACCCAGTGACTTGAGACTCACACTGGGTGAGTTCCCAAAATCCCATGAAGAGAATAGAGAAGGGATTGTGGCATGGCCATTCTCCCTGGGAGGATTTCTCTCTTTCACTCTCTTTGGCAAGTGTACATGCCTTCTAACAAAAACCTAGGGGGAAAAAAAAAAGTAAAGAAGAACAAATAATATAGCAAAATGGAACAGAAATAAAATAACAGCAGTATTACAGGAGCCTAAATTCTTAATCTCATTTCTGTTGAGGTATCTTTGAAATACATTTAGCTTTTAAATATGTCTACCTTACCTAATAAAATGCTCCATTTCATTGGCATATTTACAGAATAAAGATGGTTAAGACTTAAAACCTAGGTTAAGTGTAAGGCCAGCAGGTGGCATAGTGAATAAGGTGCTGGACTCCCACATGGCCAACCACAGTTCGGGTCCCAGATCTGGTGGCTTGAAAATCACACTGGGCACATGTGCATGCATATCCAAAATTTCAGCAGGAGAATGAAGAAGGGATTGTAGCATTGCCATCCCCTCTGGGGGATGATTTCTCACTTTCCCTCTCACTTTCTTTCTCCAGAGAACACTCACTCCATAAGGCAGAAACCTTAAAAAAAAAAAACTAATAAATAATAAGTTGATTTACCCAGACGGTGATAAAACTGTAAAATGTAACACTTAGCTAGGCAATCCTATGTGGGCAGGTTCTTGGTTCAAGTCCAGAGACCTCCCTGAGTATACTGGGCACATACGTGCCCAAGATCCCAGGCTGGCTCAGGGCTGGGTGTAGATCATGGCATCAAGACCCTGTTGGGGTACCTTTCTCTGTCTCTCTCATTCATGGAAGGAATAAATAAATAAACTATTTTCAAGAGATTTTTAAAAAATAATTATTTTATTCAACTTTATTTACTATTATTTTTAATTTGACCAGAGAAAGATAGAGAGGGAAAGTGATAGAGCAAGCCACCAAGTCTGAGACTTGAACCGCTGTCAACCATGTGCGAGTTCAGCACGTTTTTTGAGAGTTTTTTTTTTTTTTTTTTTTTTTTTTTTTTGCTATAGGGCGCATGCAATCAACCCACGGGGGGATGGCCACGCCGCAAACCCTTCTCCTCCATTCTCCTCTCGGGATCTTGGGCACGCATGCACACGCACCCGATGTGAGTGTAAGTCACCAGGTCCAGATTAGATCAGCGGTCGACTACATGGGAGTCCAGCCACATAGCTATTATACTAACTGCTTGTCCTGGAAGTTCAGCACCTTTAACCACCATACTACCTGCCAGCTCAAGAGAGATTTTTGCAGGGGTGAGTAGGTGGTGTGGTGAATAAAGGCGCTGGATTCCCACATGGCCAACCACAGTTAGAGTCCCAGACCTGGTGGTTTGCTTTCTTGCTTTTCCTTTTTCTCTCTCTCTTCTGTGTCTGGTCAAATTAAAAAATAATAATAAATGGAATTAAATAAATAAATAATCCTTTAAAAGAGAGAGAGAGATTGAGATTTTTGCTACAGGGCGTGTGTGCTCACCAGAGAGACAGAGAGAAATTACCCCCCAGGGGGACGACCATGCCACAATCCTTTCTCCTCCATTCTCCTTTCGGGATCTTGGGCACGCATGCACACGTGCCCGGCAGGGTCTGGGACTTCAACCGCCATCAACAACATGGAAGTCCAGCAACATAATATGCCATATCTAATGGTCCCATAAATAAATAAACTTTAAAGAAGGAAAAAGAAATCGAGCAAATATATAAAAAAAAAAACCCAAAAAACAGATCTTTGTGAATATTAAACAATGCCAGAAAAAGAAGTACAAAAAAGAATACTAAACACAAACCTGAAGTAACCCAAGCAGAATCACACTAATGCAGTCTAATCTCAGACCACTACTATGAAAAATGATATCATGGGCCTGTGCCACTAGTTCCAATTTTAGGGTTCAGAGAAGGTCTAGAAAGGCCTCCTGGGAGTCGTTTTTTAGTTAGATCTTAAAGAAAAAAGAGTAAGACTGTTATAAGTTAGAAAAAGTGATATGGGGGGGGGAATTCTGAAACACCGTTATCAGAGAAAATAGCTTTGTAAAGGTGAAGATAGGAGAGCCTGGTATATGAGAAGACTTTGGAAAGTTCATAGAAATAGAATTAAAGTACAAGTTTATTTTGGTGCAAAAAAAATGTTTGAAACTCATGCACAGTTCTTCCACAATACACATTTCTCATGAACTTTAAAAAAATTATTTAATTTTATTTATTATTTATTTTTTACTAATTTTATTTTAACTTATATTTTATTACATCTTTACAGTACATATTTCTTTTTCCAACACAAATATCATGCATGTCAGTCAAGACCAGGATATTACTATATACATTATCATCAGCAAATAGCTTCCCTTTTTTTTTTTTATCAATTAAGTATACTTTTATCTGTTTTTTTTTCCTTCCCCTTTCCTCTCTCTCCCTTCCATACTAAATTTTTTTTCACATTTTACTGATTCTTAAAGTATGGACAAAGCTAGGATCTAGTGACAACTGCACTATAATTTTCTTCTGAAACACCCCCCCCCCCCCAAATACCCTCTTTTACTAAAAAGAGGCCTAAACTAACTTATTTGAAAAAAAAAAATTAGGTTAATCTCAATGTGGTCTGTTATTTGCACAAAGCCCCATGAGAATTCAATTTCTGATGCAAGGCAACAGATATCATTGTATTATTGAACTTATACAAACAACCAATCTACCACAAAATAAGAATGCTCACAAATATTTTCCGATTGCAAAGGGGTCAGGAAGGGAGAAAAGTTTATGTTTCAATTTTAAAAATTCTTTTTTTGTTTTTTAACAAATTGCTGAACCCAAAAACTCAAAAGAAAACACAAATTCTTAAAGCTGGAAGACAAAGTATAGAAGAAAATCAGTAATGTTTTAGAAAAAAGTCATGGAATTCTCTATCACCAGTTCAGTCTCATGTAATCTCTTTGGTTGAATTTGCAGTGTTACTGTGGTCTGACCTTTCTGTTAACATTCAACATTATTATTATTTCAGAACTTGTCCCTATTGTTAAGTTGGCCTTTTTCTTGGTCATTTTTTTGTTCTCTTATTTGTCTGTCTTTAGTTTTCTTGGTACAGTATTCCCTTCAAAACTTCTCAAAGAGCTGGTCTGGTATAGGTAAATTCTTTCAGGTTTGGTTTATCTGAGAATGCTTTTATCTTTTCTTCCCACATGAAGGATAATCTTGCCAGATATAGTATTTTTGGTTGAAATTGTTTTTCGCTTAACACCTTGAATATATTTTTCCATTCTTTCCTTGCTTTGTTTCTGACAAGAGGTCCGATGTTAGCCTGATGGGATATCCTTTGAAATTAACTTGACATCTGGCTATGATGTGCCTTGGAGAAGTTCTTGGGTTGATTTTATGTGGGGTCCTTTGTATTTCTTGGGTCTGGATATCGGAATGCCTCTCTAGGTTTAGAAATTTGTCTTTCAGGGTTTCATGGAATAGATTATCAATGCCCTGATTAGTTTCTTCACCTTCTGGGATACTGACTATCCGGATGTTTGGGTGTCTAATGGTATCTTGTATTACTTGTATATTAGTCTCATTTTTTTGGTTATTTTCTCAGTCTTTTTCATGAATTTTTCTAGGTCAGAGGTTCTATCTTCTACATCTGAGAATCTATCTTCTGCATGATCTAATCTGCCTTTAATACTTTCAAGGATGTTTTGATTTCCTGTATTATAGCCTTCATCTCTAACAGTTCTGTTTAATTCTCTTTTTTTTTTGGGGGGGGGGAGAGGTTTTTGCTATAGGGCGCGTGTGCTCACCAGACAGACAGAGAGAGACATAGAGACAGAAAGCGAGAAATCACCCCCCAGGAGGGATGGTCACACCGCAATCCCTTCTCCTCCATTCTCCTCTCGGGATCTTGGGCACGTACGCACACGCACCCGGCGTGAGTTTTAAGCCACCGGGTCCAGGACGCGAACCGCGGTCGACTACGTGGGAGTCCAGTGACATAGCCATTACGCTAACTGCTGGTTCCCATTTAATTCTTTTTAATGGTGTGTATTTCCTCTTTCAGATCATGGAAGAACTTCCTCACCTCCTGGAACTTGTCTCTTTTCTCCTGCATTTTTGGAGGTTGTCTCTCTTCTCTTGCCTCTCTGTTAGCTCTGTCATTATGAATATCCTAAATTCTTTATCTGACATTTCCACGAGTCCCATTGTACTGTCTGTGGATCACGAAGGACTATTCTTTCCCTTTGGGGGAAGTGATATTTTATTGATTTCCCATATTTCTTGTGCCTCTGCAGTGGTGGTTTCTGGTCATCTGATGATACGTTATTTCCTACCTTCTGGCTTTTCACTGGGTGTTGGGCCAGAAGGAGGGGTTTGGGACAGAGGCTTTTTCTGGTTAAAAGGGCAGGGCTAGGCCCACCTCAGATGCACATGGATTCTGGCTTTTTGCTGGGTGTTGGGCCAGATTATTATTAATTTTTAATTTGCTATAGGGCACATGCACTTACCAGAGAGAAAGAGAGGAAAAGTGAGAAAGCAAGTTGCCAGGTCCAGGACTCAAACTGTGGCCGGCTATGCGGGAGAGTCCAGAGCCCCAAGCATCACACCACCTGCTGGCCCCTCTTCATGAACTTTTTAAAGACCCCTCATATGGTGACAAACTACCATGAGGCTGATATGATCACAATATTAGGGCAAGTACACAGGGATACAGAGATGTAGTGAAAGGGGTCTAAAAGAGGCAGGGGATAAAGGCTTCTTTGGCTTTCTGAGGAACAAAGTAAATCGTTGTATTCTGTTTGCTTGTTTTGTGAGTGTGTGTGTGTGTGTGTGTGTGTGTGTCTTTGACAGCAAAGAAGCACAATGCAAATAAGGTAGTATGGTTTAGAGAACAGAGATCGGAAGCAACATGGACACTTAGGCAGTTTTTACAACGAAAAAAACTTTTACAGTGAAAAAAAAAGATTTTACAGTGAAAAGTAAGTAGGCCTAAAATAGGCAGTAATGACTGTGTAGAAAGAAGAAAAGGATCCAAGACAAAAGGGAGCCATTGTGGTAAAAGTCAGAGGGAAGAACCCAAGTTAGAGGAAGAAGCTTACTAAGTTTGAGGAATGGAAAGAAGGTAACTGTGCCTAGATAATAATGGACAAGAGAAGAGTTGTATAAGATGAGGTCAAAAGATACAGGCAGGGACCAGTAGAGGGTGTAATGATTACGTCACTTTGCTAATATCAATTTTCGTGGAGGTGGCAATGACAAATTTCTGGTGTGTTCTACGCAGTGGAACTCGATTGAGAACCAGCGGTCCAGTCACAAGTAGCAAGCCACTGCTCAGCTGCTTCAGGAAAACCACTCTCTTGCCTCTGTGGCGTCCAGTGAGGATGATCAGAATGGTCCCAGGAGTGATGCTGGCTCGCAGCTTTCTCACATTCTGACTGAAGGGTTTTTTGCCGTGGCTCAACAGCTTTCGAGGCACATCTTCAGTAGGATAACACCTAGGCATTTTGCGCAGTTTAACCATCCGGGTACCACCATTCTTGTCTCCACCAACCGGTTTTGTGACAGTCGCAAGAATCTTCTCCTCCTTTTTCTTTTCGATCCTGGATGTAGTGGCAGAGTATTTCCTCTTGTACATGGCCTTCCTGGAATACATGGCAGACCAGGAGTATCTGCCAATGCCCCGGACTAGGACGGGGTTTCCGCTGCAATGGGGCTTCCCCTTCTTGGGCTTTTTAGCCTTGGGGTCACCCTTTTTAACCTTGCCACTGGCATCGGCCTTCTTGGCTTCAGGTTTCTTCTCCTTAGTATCCTGCTTTGCAGCTTTATCCCCTGCCATCTTATATAGTGGGAAAGAGCTATTTATTTATTTATTTTAATTTGACCAGGGAGAGACAGAGTGAAAGCAAGAGTAAGAGACAGAAAGCGAGAAAGCAAGCCTCCTGGTCTAGGACTTGAATCACAGTCACCCATGTGAGAGTCCAGCACCCCTAACCACTACGCCACCTGCCAGCCCTAAGATTCTCTTCATTTTTTAATGCCAAATAACATTTCATTTTATGTAAATACTCTTTCTTTATTCATTCATTTGTTGACATTTATTGGGTTGTCAGAAAACTCATGATGTATCTTTTCTATGCAAAAATGAGTCATGATTTTTCTAACAACGCAATAGATGCTTCTACCTAATAGCAATTATGAATAATGTTACAATAAACTCTTCTGGATTCTGTTTTCAATATATATACCTAGAAATGGGATTGCTAGATTATATAGTAATTTTATTTTTAAATCTTTGAGGAACCTCCATACTATTTTTCTTTGTGGTTACACCATTTTAAATTCCCACCAACAGTGCACAGTTGGTTCTGATTTTCTATGTTCTTGTCAGTACTTGCTACTTGCTGGGCTTTTTCATTCATCTTTGTTTATTTTTGAAAGTAGCCATCCTAATGAAAGTGTGGTAATATTTAGTTTTGATTTCTATTTCCCTGATAAAAATCTATTGGTCATTTGTGTATCTTCTTTGAAGAAATGTCTATTTAATTCATTTCCCCATTTTTAACTCAGACTATTTATCTTTTATTATAGGAGTTCTTTAGATAGTCTAGATATTAACCCCCTTATCAGATATATGATTTACAAATATTTTTTTCCATTTCACTAGCAACCTTTTAGCTCTGTTGTTTCCTGTTTAACAACATTTCACACTAATTTATAATGTTTGTGATTCAAAACACTGATTAATAAAATTTGCTGAACAGATCATTGGAGGGTATGAGCAGAGGTGTGATATGATCTCAATCACCTTTTTAAAGGATCATTCTACTAATGGGTGGAAGATGATTGTAGGAGACAGAAAAGGGAAACAGGGAGATAAATTAGAAGAAAATGATGACCTTGGCAAGGTTGATGGTAGATGAAGGAGATGAAGAGGACAGATTTATCTGTAAAAAGGACTTATTTATTTATGTAGCCAGAGGGCTATGCACTTGCTGGAAAGAGATACAAAGAAAAAGAGGGAAAGTGAGAAAGCACTTCCCCATGGGAAATGGCAATGCAGCAATCCATTCTCCACCTCTCTCTCCTTTTGAGATTTTGGGCACACATGCACGTGCACCTGATATGTTTCTCAAGCTACTGGGTTCTAGATTCAAACTGCACATGACTGGCTATGTGGGATCCAGTCACCTCAACCACCATGTCGTGGGCTGACCCTAAAAAAGATTTCTTTGAGAAATCAAGGATGAATTCTAGACTTTTGGCTTGAGAAACTAAGGTGATACTAGTACCATTTACTGAAAAGACAGAGAAAAATGAAATTCAAAGATAAAGGAAACAAAGATGTAGCATGCCTAAGGCTCTGTCTTTGGTCCTCTTCTTTAATTTCCTTGGTATCTCATGCAGTCCCATGGTTTTAAATATTATTTACAGGCTGACAACTCTCAAATTTCTGTCTCCAGCCTAGAGCACACACATTCTTTCTTTCCCAGACTCTAGATTTATACATTTAATTGCCTATTCAATATCTCTACTTGAATATCACAAACTTAATGTATTCAAAATGGAACTCATCTTTTTTTTTTTTTTTTTTTTTAATTTCAAGAGGGCACATACTCTCACCAGAGAAGGCAAGGAGGGAGGGGCAGAACTATCCCCAAGAGAGAATGGTCATGCTGCAACCATTTCTCCTCCATTTTTACATCTTGTGAGGATTTGGGGTGTGTATACACATGCACCCAGCGTGGTTTCCTAACCACCAGGACTGGGATTCAAACCGTAGTTTGGTATGTGAGATCTGACTCTTAAAACTAGGCTATGGAGCCAGCCACTAAGGCCTCATCTTTCTCAAACCTACTTCACCCAGTCTTTCCGGTTGTACTTAGTGACACTTCCATCCTTTTAGCTACTCAACCCAAAAGCACTGGAGTCACAATTCATATCCAAAGTGTCAGAAAATCATGCTAGTTTCAACTTCAAAGTATAATCAGAATTCAAAATTTTCTCATCTCCACTGCTGCTGTGCTGGTACAAGCCACTGTTGTTTCTCTACATCACTCCTACCAGGTTTCCCTTTGTATTCTCTTCTAAACAGAGATGAGAGAGTAGTTCTGTTAAAACACAAGCCAGATCTGGGACCAACAGATGGCGTAGAGATTACATCACTGGACTCCCACATGGCTGATCGTGGTTTGAGTCCTGGATTCAGTGGCTTCGAAATCACGCCAGGTGTGTGAGTGTGTGTGCCCAAAATCCCTGGAGGAGAAGGGATTGCAGTGTGGCCATCCCCACTGTGGGTGATTTCTCAATTTTCCTCTCACTGTCTCTGTCTCTCTGGTGAGCACACATACCCTAAGGCAAAAAAACCTCTTTAAAAAATATATATATACATATACATATACATATACATATATATGCTATAGGCATGTGCTACCAAGTTGGCTTTTAGAGAGATAGAAAGCAAGAAATCACCCCCTGGGGGGGAAAGCCATATGTATATGTATATGTATATACACACACATGTATGAGCCAAATGTTATTTCTCTATTCAAAACAGTACAACAATATCTGGTATCTCACTCAGACTAAAAGTCACAGTCTTTACAATGGCGTAAGACCTTATATAATTGGCCCCATCACTTGCACTTCTCCCTTTAACCTCCTTGCACCAGACACAGTGGCCTTCTTGTTGTTTACTGGATACACTACCTACTTCTGACTTTAGGCTTATTTATTTATTTAGAGATTTTTACTATGGGGTGCATGCACTCACTGAAGAGAGACAGAGAGCAAGAAATCACCCCCTCGGGGGGAAGGCCATGTTGCAATCTCTTCTTCACTCTCTTCTCAGGATTTTGGGCATGCACGCACACATGCCTGGTTTGAATTTTAAGCTGCCAGGTCCAGGACTTGAACTGTGGTCAACTAGGTAGGAGTCCAGCACTTTAACCACTATGCTACCTGCTGGCCCCAAATTTGGGTTTTTACTCTACCTGTTCCCTTTGCCTGGAATTCTCTTTCCCCAGAAATCCCTTCTTTACCCACTCTCTTGCCTCTAGTTCTTCACTCCAATTTCAACTTGGCAATGAGAGCAAATCACATTGACCTCCCTATTTAAAGTTGCTACTTACTTTCCCCGCTGCTATCATCAAGCTCATCCTACAGCACTCCCAATTCCTCCTCCTATTCTTTTTCTATTTTTTCTACAAAACTTTTTTAAAAATAGAAATCTATTTAATCAATTAATTTACTTATTATTATACTAGAAGGCATGTGTACAAGGGAGAGAGACAGAGAGAGAGAAAGAGGCCAACCCTATGGGGTCTGGTCATGCTGCAATTCTTTTCCTTCAGTTCTCCATTCAATCAAGATCCTGGGCATGTGTGTGCACTGGGTGTGTTTTTCAAGCCAACAGGACAGGGACTCAAACCCTAATCAGTCATGTGGGATCCAACTTCCTCTGAGCTCTGCCCAACTGCTACACTATAGGGCCAGACCTACAATATTTAATTTAACTATTATGTTTATTTATTTACTTTTTTTTGGTTTTAAACGAACAGGGCATGGTCTCACTATGTCACAATCCTCCTCCCTTAGCCTTCCAAGCAGCTAAAAATATAGGCATGTGCTACCAAGTTGGCTTTTAGGGTGGGCTGAGAACTGAACCCAGACCTCCTAGGTGGTGCAGAGCAGCAGTGTCTACCAATGAGCACTGCCAAAGCCAGGTCTATGATGTCTATTTACTGCCTATTTTTTTCTGCCACATTATAAGCAAGATGAAAGCAGAGATCTTTGTTATGACCACTGATGGATATTCTAAGCACTAAATAGCACCTGTCGCACAGCAGTCCTTCAATAACTGTTTAACGAACAAAAGTGGAATGGGCAATGTAAAATTAAGATTATTTGTTTTAAATGAATTAAGTTTGGGATGCCCATTGAACACACATGCTAGATGACAATATACAATAAATACTAGATACCATTAAATGTCCAAACATCTAGATAATCAGGGCATTAATAATATATTCCATGAAATCCTGGAAGACAACTTTTCAAACCTAGAGAGGCATTCAAAGATCCAGACCCAAGAAAAACAAAGGACTCCAAATAGAATCAACCCAAGAAGATCTTTTCCAAGATACATTATAGCCAGATTGGCCAAAACCACACAGACAAGATACTCAAATTGGCAAGAGAGAAACATCAAGTTACCTACAAAGGCTATCCCATTAGGCTAACAGCTGACCTCTCATCAGAAACAATGTAAGCAAGGAAAGAATAGAAAAATACATTCAAAGTATTAAGTGAAAAACAATTTCAGCCAAGAATACTATACCCAGCAACATCATGGTTCACATGAGAAGAAAAGACAAGAACATTCTCAGATAAACAAAACCTGAGAGAATTTACCAACACCAGACCAGCTCTCCAAGAAGTTCTGAAGGGAGTGCTATACCAGGAAAACTAAATACAGACACACAGAAGAGTTCAAAAATAACTAAGAAAATGGCCAACTTAACGGTAAAGACAACTCCAGAATTATCTTCCAGAATTTAAATGGAAAGATCGGACCACAACAGAAAATAGATTAAGTACATAAGACTGAACTGGTGAAATAGAACTTTATGACTTATGACTAAAACATTACTGATTTTCTCCTATGTTTTATTTTTCCAGATTTAAAGATTTTTGTCTTCTCTTGAGCTGTCAATAGGTTCATGTACCTTCTATTTGAACAGAATCCTAACCTGTTTCCTAGCTTTAAGTCTTAAGCAAATTTCTCTTAACACTTTTTGATTTTGACTTAGTAAAGCTAAAACTGCTTTTCTTGAAACTAAAAAGTATATTTTTAAAAAAGATGTAAAATCAACTTTGTTTTCCCAGAATATATGCAGCTTTAAAACGAACATAAGCTTAATAACTTGATCTTAACCTTTTCTCTTAGAAGGCAAGGCTTTTAGGCTTCTCTTATCTTCTGCCTTCTTGGCACTCACTTTGGTTCTGGCAGGAAAGTGGTAGGATGCTGATTTTCAGATTCTTACCAAGTCATATTTAGCCATTAGGTGACATTAGTCATCTTTAGTCATTGCTGACCTATGATCATCTTTAGTAATCCTCCCTTGTATGTACATACAGACATAGACACAAGTTATTAACTGCAGATGACATTAAAAATATTTTCAGATTTTTACCACTATATTGGCCAAAGTACAATGTTCACTGCGTATAGGACATTATACTTAGAGAATTGCAGTTAACAAATAACAAACATAGTCTGTGGAGGCTTTATAGAGTCTTGGTGAGGAAATGAAATGGAGAATACAAAAAACTTACAATTTCAAAGTGATTTAAATGTAAACTCATCTAAATTTTTTGCACATATAAAATTTAACAGCTGTGCTAAACTACAAACATGGCCAACTCACACACTTTAATTATGCCAGAAGGCCATGGAGTAGAATACTTACAACAATATCACTAGCCTTGAGTCCTAACATTCTTTCATCTATCTCTTATTTTACTGAATACTTACTTCAGTAGCAACTTGAGAAATACTAGCCAAGAGGCAGCAAGAAAACCAAGTTTACAGTAACATTTTAGAGTGTAACCTAATAAGTTATTAGATATAACTTTAATAGGACCAGCTGTAATCAATGACACATACAAAT
Source organism: Tupaia tana (assembly GCA_026018925.1). Lineage (NCBI taxonomy): Eukaryota > Metazoa > Chordata > Mammalia > Scandentia > Tupaiidae > Tupaia > Tupaia tana. The sequence goes on from JAKSZU010000011.1 coordinate 21,054,227, forward strand.
ATCTCCAGGATAGCAAGTAGGGAGAAAGGACTGAAGTCTAGTGTGGTGGCTAAGGTGGCCGGATTTCCCATGGCCAACCATGCAATTCAAGTCCCAGACCCAGTGTCCTAAAATACACGCCAGACACCTGTGCGTATCTGGCCAAAATCCCAATAGGAGAAAGAAGAAGATATTACAGGGTGGCCCACTCCAATGGAGATTGCTTTTTCACTTTACCTCTCTCTGTTTGTTTTCTCTGGTAAGTACATGGGCAGTACAGGAAGGAAGGGAGGAAGGAAGGAAGGGAGGAAGGAAGGAAGGAAGGGAAAAAAGGAAGGCAGGCAGGCAGGCAGGCAGGCTGATTTTTCCAAAAGAAGAAAATACAGATAGTGGCCTCTAATACTATACACGACACAGCACAAGTATTGACTTTTAACATATACCTCTATAAACAATCTAAAACTAAAGGTCATATTCATGGAAATAAGTCTCTTTTTAGAGGTTCTTACAGATTTGAGGAAATATTATACTGAATAATGTACATAGAAAAAAATATATCGAGACTTTTCCAACAACCCAATATAACAACATAGGCTTTGTGGTATAGACTCTAGTGGAAATACAGACTATTGTATGGGGTTGGTCCCATGCCTAGTGTTTAATGAAGTTAGATCCCACATGGCTGACCATATTTTGAGTCCCAACCCTGGCAGTTTGAAAAACACACTGGCATGTGTACATGAGTGCCCAAAATCGCAATAGGATGGAGAAATGAAGGCGAAGGGATTGTGGCATGACCACACTTCACTGTGGGGTGCTTTCTCCCCACCACCTCTGTCTTTTTCCTAGCTCGTGTATGTGCCCTCTAGCAATTAAAAAAAAAAAGAAATACAGATTATCAGTTAAATCTTAATATACATTCCGTAAGTTCTCTTTTGATAAGACTACATTTAAGTCATGTAAAATGATATTGAAAAGAATGAAGACTTAAAAACAATTCAAAAACCAATATCATTGCTTTATTTCAACAATAATCAGGAAATATAAAAGAAAAACAAATTCGAGCTACAAAATCCACAAAATGTATAGAATTAAATGTCACAAAATGTGTAATGCAAACCAATATTACAAAATTTTACTGAGTAATATAGGAAAAGATTTTAGTATAGGGTGGTCTTTCCTCTAGAAAGGAGGCTTACAAAGATATCAATTCCCTTGGGGCCAGTAGGTGGCATGGTGGTGAAGGTACTGGACACTCCAACATGGCCAAACATGGTTCAAGTCTTGGACCTGGTGGCTTGCTTTCTCATTTTCCCTCTCTGGTCAAATTAAAATGAATGAATGAATAAATAAAATAAAATAAAATAAATAATTTAAAAACATATATATCAAAGGCCGCCAGGTGGTGTGGTGGTTAAGGGCTCTGGACTCCCACATAGTGGACAGTGGTCTGAGTCCCAGACCTGGCAGCCTACTTTCTCCCTTGGGACAAGCAGCTGGTGTAATGGCTATGTTGCTGGACTTCCATGTAGTTGACCGCGGTTCGAGTGTCAGACCTGGTGCGTGTGCGTGCATGCCCAAGATCCCAAGAGGAGAATGGAGGAGAAGGGATTGTGGCGTGGCCATCCCCCGGGGGGTGATTTCTTGCTTTCTGTCTGTCTGTCTTTCTGGCAAGCGCACATGCCCTATAACAAAAACCTCTCAAAAAAAAAAAAAAAAAAAACTCTCTAAAAAATACACATATCATATGTATGTGTTTGTGCATGCCCCAAATTCCACATATCCAAAATCCCAAGAGGAGATTTTATATATATCTATATCTATGTAGATATAGATATGTATCAAATCTCATATATATATATATCTATAGATATACATAATTCCCCTAAATTCATTTATAAATATGCAAAAATAGATTTTTATTACAACTGGACAAAATGGCATAGAAGTTTATTTACAAATAACTGAGAATTCCTGAGAAATGAATGAGAATATCCAAAAAACTTTCAAATAAGAATGATAAAAGGAGATTTGCACTTCCAGTTATTAAAGTATACTATAAAACCATACTTACTCAAGCAGTTCATTTCAGATGTAAAAATAAACAGACCAATGAAACAAAACAGAAACCACAGTAATAGAGCAAAAGCATTTGGAATGTGATAAAGGAGAATTTAAAACCAATGGGGGAAAGATTAGTAATGTTACATGGCTACAACTGGTAAATCTAGGTGGCAAAAAATTCAGGTGGAGCTTTATCTTGTATCATACTAAATAACTTTCTTTTTAAAAAATATTTATTTATTTATTTGTTGTAATTTTCAAGCTGCTCGGTCCAGGACTTGAACCACGGTCAACCATGTGAAAATCCAGCACCTTTAACCACCATGCCACCTGCTGGGCCACCAAATAACATTTTTAATACTCATAAACAAAACTAGAAGCCAACATAAGTCTTTTAATACTGTCAGAATAAGGGACGTATTTGTAAGTATGACATCAAAGTAGTACAAAACTGGGGCCAGCAGGTGGCATAGTGGTTAAGGTGCAGGACTCCCACACAGCTGGCCATAGTTTGAGTCTCAGACCTGGCAGCTTAAAACCCACACCAGGCATGTGTGTGTGCATGCCCCAAAATCTGCATGTCCAAAATCCCGAGAGGAGAATCTACAGGAAGGATTGCAGAGTGGCCACTCCCCCTGGTGGGGAGGAGAAGAGGCTGCCCAGTGGCCATTTCCCATGGAGGGTGATTTCTCACTTTCTCTGTGTATCTGTCTCTCTGTCTCTGGCAAGCACACGTGCCCTAAGGCAAAAATCTCTAAACAAAACAAAATTAAAAAGTAGTACAAAACTATGACAGGAAAAGAATGCTAGATTTAGCTATCTAAAAACTAAAAATATTTGTTGGCTAAAAGCTACCAGAAGAGAGATGAAAACATCCAACATATGGCTTAGTGGTTACATGGCTGGATTTCCATATGGCCAACTGCAGTTTGAGTCCTGGACCAGTGGCTTGAAAATCACACTAGGTGCGTGTGCATAAGTGCCCAAGATCCCGGAAGGAGAATGGAGAAGGGACTGCAGAAGGGACTGTGGCGTGGCCATCTCCCCTGGGCGGGGAGATTTCTACCCCCCCCCCCTCTCTCAGCGAATCCATATGCCTTAAGGCAAAAACATCTTGAAAACTAAATAAAGAAGACAAAAAGTTATAGAACATTTCAGGGTAATAATTGGTAATATGTATTTTTAAATAAGGATGACCTCAATATTTAAATTTCTTTTCTGGGAATTTATTCTAAGAAAAGAGTTATAAGGACGATGAGTTTAGACTGAAGGAGAAGAAAACTGGAAATAACTTAAATGTCTACAAATGAGGAAACATCAGTTCAGTAAATAATGTAAAATGAATTTACTATGTAACTATTTTAAGTGCTAAAGACATACATACATTATTATGATAAGTTACCATGTATTAATTTGTTTTTATGATTTTTAAAAATATTGTTTATTTTAATGAAGCTGGTACAGACAATGTCCATTTAAAACCCATATCCCAGGCCAAAAAGTACAAATAAAATCAAAAAGAGCAGTGTTCTGTTGTATACATTTCTGCATGAATAACTTCATTAACTGCTAATGGAAATCAGAACTTTTCTGGGATCTTCTGACAAGATTATTTAAATCTTAAAATGGTTCTCTTCAGTGAAGCCATCTTTGGAGTTAGTGAACTCTCACTGTATCTGTCATCTTGACTCTGATCTAATATTCCTCTTCTTTTGGTCCAGACCCTCAGATTTTAAAAATAGCTTCAAGTTAAGGAAAGGTCATTTTTCCACAGTTCAGTTCTCTGAAAAACTTCCATCTCCTACTGAAAGTCATAGTCCAGAAGCAAAGCAATCACGTGCTAAAACTTCAAGGCCAATTCGAAAGTCACTATGAACACTCGCACTGGCAGGAGCTCGCTCGGGGTTTACAAATCCGTCTCTCTTCCCCTCAGCACAACACCGCCGCAGCAGGCCACCATGTATTAATTTTTAAAAGGTTATAAAACACTATATACAAATATTTTTGTTTAATACTTTAAATTTTATTCTTCTTTGAAGCATAGAGAGTTCCTTAAACTCTCTTTTACTCAAGTCTGAAGTCACTGATTCTAAACAATTGTGATAATCTCTCTCATCCACACCCTACTTTAAAGCTTTTTTCATCTTCTTTTTGTTGCTTTAGTTTAGCCACAGGGCACATGTACTTACAGCAGAAAAACAGAGAGAGAGAAAGAGAGAGGGAAAGTGAGAAATCATTCTCCATGGGGATGGCCACATTGAAATCCTTTTCCTCTATTCTTCTATCAGGATTGTGGGCATGCATGCACATGTGCTAGTGTGTTTTTCAGGCTACTGGGTCCGGAACTCGAATGTGGAGTCAGCCACGTGGGATCCAGCTGCCTTAATGGCCCCTTGAAAACTTTTTAAAATGCCAGGCTCATGGAAATAACTTACAATGCTGTAAAAGTCATCCATTTATGTGTACAGTATAATGTTATGCAGTCATATAACCATCACCATTGTCAAGATACAAAATAGTGGGACCAGCAGTTAGCGGAATGGCTATGTCGCTGGACTCCCATGTAGTGGACCGCGGTTCGCGTCCTGGATCCGGCGGCTTAAACTCACACCGGACACGTGTGCGTGCGTGCCCAAGATCCCGAGAGGAGAATGGAGGAGAAGGGATTGCGGTGTGGCCATCCCCCCCGGGGGGTGATTTCTCACTTTCCATCTCTCTGTCTCCCTCTGTCTGGTGAGTGCATGCGCCCTATAGCGAAAACCTCTCCCCCCCCAAAAAAAAGATACAAAAAAGTTGCATCATCCCAGAAAGTTTCTTCTCTCCAGGTTCTAGACCATGAGAAACCATTAATCTAATGTATCTCCCTATATTTTTGCCTTCTCCAGGATATCATATAAACAGAATCATATAGCCTTTTGTATCAGGCTTCTTTCACTTAGCATAAGACTTTTGCAATTCATCCATGTTAGTGTACATTTAAATAGCTCTTTTTATTCTTAAGTAGTCAATGGATGTAGTACAATTTGTGTATCCATTCACCACACAATGAATATTTCAGTTGTTTCCAGATTTTTTTTTTTGATGATTATGAGTAAAGCTGAGCATAGATGTTCATTTTCATGTCTTTTGGATAGATAATTGGGAGCAGCAAGGCTGCATAGCAAGGTAAGTTTAACTTCATATAAATGTTTTCTTAGGGAATAGATGGTGGTGTAGCCATAAAATATGATGCTCTGTGAAGCCGACCCACATGAGAGGTTCTAAGTTCAGGCGCAGAGACCTGAGTATGCCAGGCACACATGTCCACGATCTGGGGCTGGCTGAGGCTGGGGGTAGATCTTGGCTTTAGAACCCTGTTAGGGTTACTGTCTTTCTCTCACTCATGGAATAAGAAAATAAACTTTTTAAAAAAATAATTGTTTTTATTTAATTTTATTTATTCACTCATTTTATTTTCATTTGACCAGAGACAAAGAGAGAGAGAGAGAGAGAGAGAGAGAGAAAGTGGAAAAGCAAGCCACCAGGTCTGGGACTTGAACCATGGTTGGCCATGTGGAAGTGTCCAGCGCCTTAACCATCACACCATCTGCTGGTTCCAAGAAAATAAACTTTTTTTTTTTGAGAGGTTTTTGCTATAGGGCACGTGTGCTCGCCAGAAAGACGGAGAGACACAGAGAGACAGAAAGCGAGAAATCACCCCCATGGGGGATGGCCAAGCCGCAATCCCTTCTCCTCCATTCTCCTCTCGGGATCTTGGGCACGCGCACACACACGCGCCTGGTGTGAGTTTAAGCCACCGGGTCTGGGACTCAAACTGCGGTCAGCTACATGGGAGTTCAGTGACATAGCCATTACGCTAACTGCTGGCCCCAGAAAATAAACTTTTTAAAAAATGAAAAAAAAAGTTTTTCCAAGTGTCTATACCATTTTCACATTCCCATTCCCTCCAGCAATGTATGAATGTTCCAACTGCTCTGCGTCATCATCTAACAAGTTGCTCAATCAACTGGTTAGTCTTTTCATTGTAAACATTCTAGTGGGTGTATAGTGCTATCTCATTGGGGCTTTGATCTGTGTTTCCCAGATACCTAATGATATTGCACATCCTTTTCCCCCATGTGCTTAATTATTATCTATATTTGGAGATCCTGAAGGTCAGAGACTATTGGTGAGACTGCAGATATAAGGTAGCTTGAGAATGAGATCTCATAAATTTGTCTGTGAACTGGTGTCACCAATGAACTTCACATGAATGGGTCTGACCTTAAACAGTAAATCGAAATCACTGAGAGCTGAACTATAGAACAGGCCACTGCCTGGGTCCCAGACTAGCCTCAGGGTGGTACATATACAGAATAGGTCTGTACCATATTGCAAAGGCTTTAAAAACCACCAACACTGGAATTATAATCCCTGTAAGATGAATCAAAATTTGCAGCTGAAACTAACGGGGTCATTCCCTGCTAGAACAAACAAGTAGGCAAATCACCATTTTTTAAACAGGCTTTATAAAAAAAAAAAACAACAACCCAGATCTCATGATACAAGATTTTAAATGTCCAGAATATAATAAAAAATTATTTGACATTCTAAGAATGTGTGTAGTAAAGTCTCAACAAACTGCAAGGAAAGATGTCTACAGATACAAACTCCAAGATGATCTAGTTGTTAGAAATATCAGTCTAACTTTTAAGTAGTTACTATAGCCTTGGTCCAAGGAAGTAAGATTACACATTCTTAAAATGAAGTAAAAGAGACAGAACAGGGGACCAGCAGTTAGCGTAATGGCTATGTCGCTGGACTCCCACGTAGTCGACCGCGGTTCGAGTCCTGGACCCGGCGGCTTAAACTCACGCCAGGCGCGTGTGCGTGCGTGCCCAAGATCCCGAGAGGAGAATGGAGGAGAAGGGATTGCGGCGTGGCCATCCCCCCTGGGGGGTGATTTCCTGCTTTCTATCTCTCTGTCTCTGTCTGTCTGTCTGGCGAGCGCACGCGCCCTATAGCAAAAACCTCTCCAAAAAAAAAAAAAAAAAAGAGACAGAACACAAAAAAGAAAATGGAAATTTTAGAATTAAAAAATACAGTAGCCAAATTTTAAAATGTACTAGGTAAGTTCAACGGAAGATTGGAAATGACAAGGAAAAAGAGTGAAGATAGTAGAAACCACCTAATCTAAATAATGGAGAAATTAAGAAAAAAATTTAATAAAAAGAAGGAGGGCCAGCCTCATAGCCTAGTGGTTAAAGAAGCTAGATCCCTCATGGCCAATAATGGTTCAAGTCCCAGCTCCCAAAGTCTGAAGGATGTGCTGGGCACGTGTGTGTATGCGTGCCCCAAATCCTGACAGAATAGACAAATGGAAAAGGGACTGTGGATCAAGTCCCACTGGGGATGCTTTCTCCCTCTGTCTCCATCTCTGTTTCTCTATGAGGACCGTACATCACCGTATCTGGCAATAACATGTTCTTAGAAAAAAAAGAAAGAAATAAAAGAGTGTTAAGAACAATACCAGAATGTCCAACATTATTGTGAAGGAACACATTGTGAAGGAGAGGGGAAAGAATGCCATACTGAAAAAAGTTGAAAAATAATGGCTAAAAATTTCACAAATTTGTCAAGACATAACCTTACATTTCAAGAAGCTCAGCAAATCCCAAACAGGATAAACTCAAAGAAATCCATGTCTAGATACTTCATAATCAAACTGCTGGAACCAAAGATAAAGAAAAAAGTCTTGAAAGTAGCCAGAGAAAAAAACGATGTGTTTATGCAGGGAGAAAACAATTCAAATGACTATAAATTTCTCAGTAAAAGCCAGGGAGGCCAGAAGGCAAAATGTTTAAAGTGCTCCAACAAACAGAATATGGACTTTCTATATCCAGTGAAAATATCCTTCAGGAATGAGGACAAAATAGATGTTTTCAGTGAAAGAAAACGAAAAGAATCCATTTTAAGCAAACTTACACTAGAAAAAAAAACACTTAAAAAAAAGAGTTCTTCAGGCAGGAGAGAAATGACACCAGAGAGAATTTAGAACTTTAGGAATGATAGAAAAGCAACAAAAATGGTAAGTACCTAGGTAAATATAACAAACTACTTTTCTCCTCTTAAATTCCTTATGTACAACAGTTGGAAAAAAAAATCACAACACTGGTGGATTTTCAATATATGTAGATATAACACACATAAGTATAACACATTGGGGAAGATACAGGGTCTGGTGGTAAGGTTTGTACATTCCTGTTGAACTGGTAAAAAACAAAACTCAACTCTATGCAGTCTACAACAAACTCTAAATACAATGGTATAGGTAAGTTAAAATGGGAAGGATGGGGGAAATATTCTATGCAAACACAAATCAAAAGAAAGATGGAGTACCTATATAACTATCAGAACAAACTTCGGAGCAAGGAAGAAGTATATTCCAAAATGTACAAGGATCAATTCACTAAGACAATATAATCCTAGAATATGCACCTGACAAAAGAACTTCAAAATGTATGAAACAAAACTGATGGGACTAAAAGGAAAAACAAGCAAATCTACAACTATATAGTAACTATAGTCTTCAATATTCTTCTCTGAGTAATCAACAGAACAATCAGCAAGAGACAGAGAATTCAATAACACCATTAACTAACTAGATCTAATGATATGTATACTATACCCCACCCAACAACAGAATACACATGCTTTCCGAGTACACGTGGAAAATTCACCCAAATACACCATATTCTGGGTCATAAAACAAACTTAACAAATGTAAAAAGAACTATTAATAAAAAAATCACCTGATGTATGTTCTCTAATCATGATGGAATTAATAGAAATCAGTTACTCAAAGATAGCCACAAAATATCCTTTTCTTGATGCAATTCTCATAACATTTCCTCTGAGTCTATAACAAGGAAATTCTTTCTTCCTTTTTTTCTTTTTTTAAGAGAGAGACTTTTGCTATAGGGCACATGTGCTCTCTAGAGAAACAGAAAGAGATAGAGAGACAGAAAGCAAGAAATCACCCCCAGGGGGATGGCCACGCCGCAATCCCTTCTCCATTCTCCTCTTGGGATCTTGGGCATGCATGCACATGTACCTACCATGAGTTTGAGGCCACCAGGTCCAGGACTCGAACCACGGTCACCTATGCGGGAGTCCAGCGATGTAACCATTACACTATCTGCTGGTTCCGACAATGCAATTCTTAGAAGGCAATTAGTAAGTTGTCGTTCTTAACTTAATCTTTTTCTAAACTCCTAAGAGTTAATTACTATCAAAGGAAACTTATTTCATAAGACAAAAAAGATAAAGCTATTAGGCCAGTCAGTGATATGGTCGTTAGGGTGGCTGTTACTCACATAATCATTTACGTGGTTCGGGTCCTGGACCCTGTGGCCTGAAAGGTATCCAGGGCCCGTGTGGGGCACATGTCCAAAATCTTGAGAGGAGAAAGGAGAAGGGATTGCAGTGTGTTTATCCCCTCCTCGGGGGTGGATGCTTTCTGACTTTCCCTCTGTTTCTTTGCCTCTCTCTGATGAGTGCATGTACCCTATAACAAGTGTGTATGTGTAGATGTATGTATGTATGTGTAAATAAAGTAAGCTACCCTAGCTTCAGAATATCAAAGTCTTTATTCACCAACTTCAAGTTTTAGCTTAGAAATTATTGTTTTTAATTATCTAAAAACTTGGGAACAAATGAGGATATTAACTGAGTTATGAATAACCTAAGTATTTTGTGTGTGTGTGAGCTGCCAAAAATAGGCATTATTTGAAATATAAGTTAAATTTAACATTTAATTTTCCAATACTAAATGTCAAAGACTGGAAAATAAGTAATCTTAACTAAGTAGCTGGTTCAGATTTGTTGTCTTTAATTTTTTTCTTCAACGTAAGACTTACTCATCCAAAGCTATAGTTCAGTATAACACAGAACAGTCACTGATCTTTAGATAGGCCCAGCATTATTAATAGCTACAACTAGTGCTGGGTTCAGTCAATACATCTATTTTTTTAAGTTACAAAATTTGGCTCAACGTAGACTAAAAGGGAAAAGTCAGATTTCAAAGAAATATCTTTATCTAGTCAAAACAATCTTTTTGAGACACTATAGTTTTCTTTTCAGTGTATTTATTCATTCATTCATTCATTCACTCATTCATTCATTCAACGAGTGGGTGAGAGCTAGAGAGACAGCACCTCTAACAGAGTCTAGATACCACGATTCATTGCCAATCTTTAACTAGCCCCAGATCATGGGCAATTACATGCCCTGCATACTCAGGGAGGTCTCCAGACTTGAACAGGGAACCTTCCCATATAAGACTGCCTTTCTGAGTACTGTGTCTACCGCTGCACTACCTTCTGGTCCCCAATTTTTTTGGTGGGGGGATAAAACATACAGCTTTAGGCATACCTCAAAGCAAAAAGCACTTTACTGAAAGTATAAAGAAACTCTATTTATCCTACATAATAACAATCATAAATAAAGAAGCTTTTATTATCCATTAGTCTCTGAGGGGGCTATCTGAACCAATGATCTTCAATGTCTTCAACTAAAATAACTGAAAAATTATGTAACACTTCACAAATTTTTAAGTTGGTATTCAAAAGTCTTCATCTGAAGTTTAACCAGTTATAAACAGTAATGTCTTGTAAATATAAATTTTGGCTTTTTTTTTTAAAGCTTTTGCTCATCAGGCAAAGAGAAAGTGAGAAATCATCCCCAAGGGGATGACCACATCACAGTCCCCTCTCCTCCATTCTCTTGGAATCTTGTGCATGCACACTGCCCAGCATGATTTTCAAGCTCCCAGGTCCAGGACTCGAACCACAGAGTCTGCCATGTGAGATCCAGTGCCTTAACCTCATCCCGTCTGATGGCCCTAAATTTTTATATTTTTAAATGAAACTTTTATATTATTCTTTTTAATAGATCCCAATAAATAATACCATAGACATCTGATTCCTGGAATTTTCTATTTAAAAATCGCATGGTCACATCTCTTCATTAGCAGTAGGAATTTTACATTTTGCTTTTTCTCCTTAACCTTTTTTTTCCTTTCTAATTTCTCCACTGACTCTTATCTGACTGTGATATATCTGCATGTCTGAACATCTTTCCTTGATCATCTTAGAATATTTCAATTTAAATATGTATTTGTATTTAAACTTTTCTTAATTTCCAATGACCATAATGCCTTAAGTATTATATTTCTTGTCTCCTAGATTGAATTATAATAACCACTGGCACATAATTTATCAAATAGGCACAATTTTGTTACAAATTTTGATAAATAATAAACATAAAAGGAATAATTACTGAAAATACATCTTTCAATGAAAAGTCAAGGGTAATAGTTGTATGACTTTTAAAGTAATCACCATATTGTTCCTTTTGTTTTGTTGTCCTAGAAGTTTGTAAACTCTAATGCAATCACCAAAATGTGATTTGGATAGGTAGAAAAGCATGCCTGACTTCAACCAAGTTGGAGAAGAGGATATGAAATAGAACTTCTGCAGCAAGCATTTTTTTCAGGCAGACCAATTTTAGGAAAAAAGGGTACAGAAAATGAAGATCTGGAAATTAAATTCCCTAAAGTTATTCAAACTAACTGATCTTTCTCTTTCCCCTTACACACATTAGTTTGAAAACCACCGATTTAGACTGTGTCCTCTAGTCACAAGAAGAACTGACAAAGGCAACAGGTACACATTTTGCTTTTAAAACTATCTACAAATAGGGGCCAGTAGATGGTGCAATGGGTACTAGACTCTGTTATGGCCAACCATGATTCAAGTTCCAGACCTGGTGAGGTGCGCTCATTCTCTCTCTCTCTGTTGAGCACATGGACCCTCTAGTAAATTAAATAATAATAATAAATTAAATTGAATAAATCATTCTTTTAAAAAAACTATCTACAAATAATAGTTTTTTTATGCTCGGAAATAAATTGAATGCAATATTCAAAGAAAATCATCATGCCTTCATTCCCTTATCAATATCAAAGAACAAGACCTGGCAGTTTGAATCGCGGTGCAACAAAGGAGTAGTCGGTGGCATCTCGCTGTGTGTCTGACTAGCCCTTTTTCTGCCTTGCTGTGTGAACTTCAGCAGAATTCAAAATGGCTGGTGGTAAGGCTGGGAAGGACCCTGGAAAGGCCAAGACAAAGGCAGTTTTCCACTTGCAGAGGGCTGGCTTGCAGTTCCCAGTGGGCAGTATTCATGCACACCTGAAATCTAGGACTACCAGCCATGGATGTGTGGGCCCGACTGCTGCTGTGTACAGCCCTGCCATCCTGAAATACCTCACTACAGAGGTACTTGAACTGGCAGGAAATGCATCAAAAGACATAAAGGTAAAGCGTATTACTCCTCGCCACTTGCAACTTGCTATTTGTGAAGATGAAGAATTGTACTCTCTCATCAATCGCTGGTGCTGGTGTTATTCTACATATCCACAAATCTCTGATTGGGAAGAAAAGACAACAGAAGACTGTCTAAAGGATGCCTGGATTCCTTATTATCTCAGGACTCCAAATACTCTAACAGGTGTCCAGTGTTGGTGATTCTAATGGACTGTATCTCTGTGAAAAAACACAATTTTGCCTTTTTGTAATTCTATTTGAGCAAGTTGGAAGTTTAATTAGCTTTCCAACCAACCAAATTTCTGCATTCGAGTCTTAACCATATTTAAGTGTTACTGTGGCTTCAAAGAAGCTATTGATTCTGAAGTAGTGGGTTTTGAATGAGTTGGCTGTTTTTAAAAACTGTTTGGATTTTAATTGTGATGCAGAAGTTATAGTAACAAACATTTGGTTTTGTACAGACATTATATCCACTCTGGTGGATAAGCTCAATAAAGGTCATATTCCACCCCCTCCAAAAAAAAGAACAAGACTCAAAGTATAACAATTAAAAATGTTCAGGGGACCAGCAGTTAGCATAATGGCTATGTTGCTGGACTCCCACGTAGTCGACCGCAGTTTGCGTCCCAGACCTGGTGGCTTAAACTCACGGCGGGCGCGTGTGCGTGCGTGCTCAAGATCCCGAGAGGAGAATGGAGGAGAAGGGATTGCAGCGTGGCCATCCCCCCGAGGGGTGATTTCTCGCTTTCTATCCCTCTGTCTGTCTGGCAAGCACACATGCCCTATAGCGAAAACCTCTCAAAAAAAAAAAAAAAAAAAAAGTGATCAGTACAATAAATTGTGGTGAATACCAATGCTAATTGTTATGGGTGGCTAAATCTTCTGATCAATGGATCTACTCATATCTATTAAGCTCCTTCAATCTATTTGTCTCACAATTAATCTTCATATGCTTTTTAGATACTCAATTCATCTTGATCGTAGAAGTTCCTTTTATGGTTTTAACTGCAGGGAGATTTAGCTCTAAAGTGGAGGGAAGACTTCTCTAAGTTCAACCCTTCATTCAAAGACAGTACTAATGGTTCACTCTTCCTTTTCAAGCAGAAAGCAAATAGAAAAATATAAATAAAGTCAATGTCTCTGTGCTAAGATTTAAACAAAGCAAGTCTTTTGTTTTGTTTTTAAGTCTTTGTCATAGGGCATGTGCGCTACATCGAGAAGGAGAGAGAGAGGGAAAGTGAGAAATCACCTGCTGAGGGGATGGTCACTCCACAGTCCCTTCTCCTCCATACTCCTCTCAGGATCTTGGACACACCCGCACCAGTGTGATTTTCAATCTGTCAGGTCTAGGACTTAAACTGTGGTCAGCCATGTAGGAATCCAGCGCCTTAATCACTATGCCACCTGCTGGCCCCTGCAAGTTTTTTGTTTTTAAACTCACCAGGCCAACTAGAAAGTGTCAAGCTATGTTAATCTTATACAGGAAAAACTACCATGTCTTTTTTTTTTTTTTTTTTTTTTTTTTTTTTAAGAAAAGCATTTTAGACTGTAGGAATAGAGACAGGCAATTAACACTGTGTATTTCAATTTGGAGTTTAATATTATTCCATTAATACAACTATTTCAAAGAATAGTGAGAAATTCTCACCACTCTGACTTCTGTGAATGGTTTCTTTACAGACAATAAATAGTTTTTAAGTGATAATTTTGCACTCCCTGATATATTTTTGAGAGCTAATGAGCATTATATTTATAAAAAATTGTGAATGGACAATCTGGGACAAATGAATGGGAAAAAAAAATAAACTGAGGTTGCTCTTTAAAAAGATCCCCAAATTCCTAATCTTTAAATTCAAGTTCACATTGATCAAATCCTAACTGAACTTGGTCTTTGTATTCTGAACAACTTATCTTGTGAAAAATCTATTTCCTTCACCACTCCCACTGAATATATATTTGCTAATGATAGGATTCTATACAGTTAAGCTAAATTACAGTCCTATCCCACATCTGTTTTCAGTTTTGCCTAACTTGATCAACAATACTATCATTTACACAGCTCTATGGACTGCATTTTCCTTTTTTAAAGTTTTTTAGAGTACTCTCCCATTCTCTAGTAGTTCAGTTGAACAGGAAAAAAAAAAAAAAAATCTAACTTATAGACATTGGATCTGAAGAGTTGGAGACCAAAACTCAAAGCAGTATTTGGTTCTCAACCTTCGTGTGGGCCTATTACCACATTACAAAGAACACAGCTGTACTGCTTCTAAAAGGTCAGATTTTATATTAGGTTATATTTCAGTTTACTAAAGCAAACTTGTGACTCAAGCAGAAGCAAATATCCTGTTTGGAGTATTGTTTTACCTTTACTTTTCTTTTAAATTAGGCAGCACCCAAGTTTAAAAAAAGAAAGAAAAAGGAAGAAAGAGATTTAACCAGCTCCTAAATGTACGAGATCAAATAAGACTGAAAGCACATTACTAATGCACATTTAATTACCGACTGTACGCTTAAAACATGAACAGGCTGAGAATTAGTATCTGAATTGTCAGCATTTCTTAAAGAAAACATCCTGGTACAAAATGCCAGAAGTGCATTCACGTTGGAGGTGAGAAAGTATCCATCTGTTCATTTATATATGTGTTCTAGTTGAATTTCTGACTCCAAGTAATTAAATTATGCCAGGAAACAATATCAATTCCATTTTCAAAATTGTATACACTGCCATATGTTTTCCAAATGTCATGTAACTCCTAAATCTTTTTCACATCTTGATTTCTCTATTAAGCTCCAGAATCTATTTCCTTATTGCCCATTGGGTAATTGTGATTAGTACAATATATCAAGATTCACTTCCAATTTTCACTCTTCTCCCACCTAAACACACACACACACACATACATTCTTCCAATTGGTTTTTCCCATTCTTACTGATCCAGGCTCAAAAACTTCAAATATGTAGTTTTGGGTCCTTTCTCCTCTTAATATTTTTTTAAATTTTTTTTAGATTTTTGCCATGGGCATGCACACACACACACACACACACATAGTGTTGTTTTTCAAGCTACTGGGTTCAGAACTTGAACCAGAGTCAGTCATGTGGGATCCAGTGCTTTTAACCACACCATCTGCTGGTCCCTCCTTAAAATTCTTGTTTTACCATTTAATAATAGTTAACTTTATCATTCTTCTTGTGCAATTTCTTATCTTATTTTTCATTTCCACTTATCCCTCTAATATAAAGCCCTTATCTCTAAGAGACCTCATTCCAAATAACTACATTGGAGAAAAGCATTTCAGACAAAGAAGTATCCAGTTCAAATTGTCAGTAGGTCAGAAACCGTGGCCTAGACATAATCCTGTCAAAATGTGAAACCCACACAGACATAAAAACTCTTTGTTTTTGGATATTTGTTGTTTTGCTTTGAATATATCATTTTAAAAGCAAAGGAGCACAAACACTATAAAACCAGATACATCCTCCCTGTGTATGACAACTGGTATATTACTTAGTCATCTATACCACCAATTAGTAAATAGATAGTGCAGGAAAATTAAATATGAGAACAGTGTTAATTTTTTTTTTTTTTTTTTAGGTTTTTGCCAAAGGGCACGTGAATTCCCCATTCCCCAGAGAAAGAGACAATGAGATGGAAAGTGAGAAATCATCCCCTGGGGGGATGGCAATGCTGCAATCCCTTTTCCTCCATTCTCCTCCTGGGATTTTGGGCATGCACAGCACACCGCTTGATTTTCAAGCCACCAGCTCCAGGACTCAAACCGCAGTTGGCCATGTGGGAGTCCAGCGCCTTCACCACCAGACCACTTGTTGGCCCCATGAGGACAGTATTCCGTACAAGTTCATTAGAGGTCTGATTGGTTTGTTATTCAAGACAAGTGCATCTTTATTCATATATGTGTCTTTATGAATTAACAGTTTCTGAGAGAGGCATGTTTTAAGTTTCCTACTATATTATTATTTATCTATTTCTTAATATCACATATTGTATTCTTTCACTTATACTCTGTTTTTGATTCATTTCTTGTTTGTTTTAATTCCAATTTCCATCAGTTCATTCATAACACTCTAGTTAAAGACACAGAAAACATTTCCTTAGAATGAACTTTTTGGTCTATTTTTTTTTTTTTAACCAAATCTAACTTTTTATGTTACAGAAAGTGGTGTGGTAACTATTTTTCTATGCTTTTCCCTTTCCATCAGCAGTCTACTTCAAGCCCAATGCATCTTGGCACTTAGTATTTATTTATTTTTAAATAATTACTTATTGGATCAGCAGTTAGCGTAATGGCTATGTCGCTGGACTCCCACATAGTCAACCACGATTCGAGTCCCGGACCCAGTGGCTTAAAACTCACGCCGGGCGCGTGTGCGTGCGTGCCCAAGATCCTGAGAGGACAATGGAGGAGAAGGGATTGCGGCGTGGACATCCCCCCTGGGGGGTGATTTCTCGCTTTCTATCTCTCTGTCTCTGTCTGTCTGGCAAGCGCACGCGCCCTATAGCAAAAAAAAAAAAAAAAAAAAAAAAAAAAAAAAAAAAAAAAAAAAAAACTCTCAAATAATTATTTATTTAATTATCTTTTTTTTTCTTAATTTGCTACAGGACACATACACTCACCAGAGACAGACAGAGAGAAAGTGAGAAAGCATGCTATCAGGTCTGGGACTCCAACCACCGTCAGACATGTGGAAGTCCAGCATCTTAACCACCATGCCACCTGTTGGCCCCAGTATTCAGTACTTACAGCACATTAATGCAGCTCAGTCTGACTTTCTCCTTTGTTAAATAATTGTTGCCCCCAAATCAAAGGAGCTTATATTCACACAAAAAAAACTTAACTGATTATATTACATGCATTCTGTCATGTTTCATAACTTTCTGCTCACAGTATTAAAGGAGAGGGAGGAACGTTTGATAAAGCCGTGGGACATTTTCCTCTTCTTGCAAAGGATTAAAAAAAATTACCAATTTGGAGGGGATAGCCCCAAGTCAGTAGTGGCCCAAAAGACACAACTATAAAGCGTTATAGCAGCTATCCTAACTAATCACAGGATGCATAGACTCATATGAGCAATATCTAGACCTGACTACTTTTCTGATCAATTTCCTATACCAATATTCATTTATATTATTATTTTTATTATTATTATTTTTTAATTTGACCAGAGAGAGAGAGAAAGGGGGAAGTGAGAAAGTAAGCTGCTAGGTCCAGGACTCAAACTGCAATTGACCATATGGGAGTTCAGTACCCTAACCACCACACCACCTGCTGGCCCCATTCATTCTTATTATAAGGAAAACAGTCTAAAAGTA
The DNA here is from genome assembly GCA_026018925.1 of Tupaia tana. Lineage (NCBI taxonomy): Eukaryota > Metazoa > Chordata > Mammalia > Scandentia > Tupaiidae > Tupaia > Tupaia tana. Next base: position 21,071,967 of record JAKSZU010000011.1, read on the forward strand.
GATCATCAGAGGAACCACCAGGTGGCATGAGGTTAAGGTGCTGGACTCTCACAGCGTTGACTGCAGTTCAAGTCCCAGACCCAGCAGCTTGAAAATCATATCAGCATGTGTGCCCCATATCCCAAGAGGAGAACGAAGGAGAAGGGATTGCAGTATGTCCATTTCCACGGGGGTTGTTTCTCACTTTCCCTCTTTTCCTCTCCAGTGAACACACATATCCTATGGCAAAAACCTCAAAAAAAGATCATCTGAGATAAACCTTTGTTGCTCAGTCCTTACTGAAAACCACTGAGACATAAAACAAGCCAGAGCAAAAGCAAAACCCCTGATAATAAGTTATTACATATACCTTGTAAGGTGTTTAATTCCTACTTAAAATCTATAAATAATTCTACCATAAAGTGATTAAGAATAGTGTGTTTTCAAACTGTAGATCATAACCCATTAGCGGGATTGTGAGAAATATTAACGGGTTCAGACATGTTTTTTTTTTTTTTAATGAAATAGAACAGACTAGAAAAAACAAGCAATGTATTATAAAGGGTAAGCATTATTAATGTAACTGTTTCAGTTCTATGTATTACACATAGTCATATGAAATACATGTAAATGACTAAAACATATATTATAGATCACAATTGAAAAAAAAAGTTTTGAAAAATTCTGAACTAAAACCTATGAGCTGGCCCCACAGAAGAGCAGTTAAATGCTGAGCATAAAAAGCTGATTCCACAGGGTTGATCACGGTTTGAATTCTGGCCCCGTGGCTTGAAAAGCACCATCAGATACAAGTAAGTGCACGCATACCCCGAATCCTGATGGAACAAAGAAAGGGAGGAAAAAGGACGATGGTGTGACCAAACTTACTAGGGAGTGCTTTCTCTCACAAGCGCATGCACCCACTGGCAATTAAAAAAAAAAAAGTTTAGAGGCACTAACAGTAAGGCAAGTTTATTTTCTCACAGTTGAAGCAAAACTAGGGAGAATATTTTTATAAAGTTTGTAAGATTATCTAGTCTAAAGATTAGCGAAGAGGGAGAGTGAAGGAGTAGAGTTTGAGGAAGGACATTAAAGAGAAAAATAGAGAGGGAAGGCATTTATGGGACAAAGAAATGGGTTATTATCTGTTGAGTATTGTCTGTTATCTGTTATAGTATTGTCAACTAGATCTGTGCGAAATGTACACATGCTGGAATTTTCACTTTGCAAGCTAACTAACGTGACTGAATGTATAAAAGAAATTGATATAATAATAATAATGAAAAAAAAAACAACCCACAAAGATTAGCTAAGGATCAGTCCTATAGCACAGTGGTTAAGTGCTGTGTAGAGGGTGCAGGATTCCATATGGCCAACCAGTTCAAACCTGAAGGAATGGAGCTAAAAGGATTGTAGCACGGCCATGCCCCATTAGAAGATAGCTTTCTCTCTCTCTCTCTCTCTCTCTCTCTCTCTCTCTCTCTCTCACACTCTCTCTCTCTCACACACACACACACACACACACACACGCACTCTCTGGCTTAAGGGAAAAAAAAGGTTGAGCAGCAGATGATGTGAGGTTAAGATAGCTAGATCCCACATGGCCAACTCTGCGGTTCAAATCCTGGACTGGGCTGCTTAAGAATCATGCCAGGGACATATGCATGAGTGCATAAGATCCCAAGAGGAGAATGGAAGACAAGGAATTGTGGTGTGGCCATACCCCCTGGGGGGGATTTCCCCCTCTCTCTTCCTCACTGTCTCTTTGTCTCTCGGCAAGTGCACACACCCTATAGCAACAACCATAAAAAGATCATCTATTAATAAATCATCTAAATTTTAAAATATGTTCTCATTTTTCAGATGACATGAATTCATTTATTCAAAAATTCATTAAAGCTTTCTACTTACCATCTATATATTAGACATGGTTTTATGTACTAGAAATAGAAAACAATAAACAAAGTCCCTATCCTCCTGAAGTTTAAATGCAAGAAGAGATAAGTAACCATGGTGCCAGATGCTAGGCTAGGTATTTTACATACATTTTCACCCGAGTATCATAATCCTGTGAGGTAGATAGTGTTTACTTTGTATATGTGGGAATTACAATTTAGAGAATTGTCCGGGATAAGGGGAAGTGTGTGTGGCTCTCTCTCCCTACTCACAAAAGGAAAGCTAATCACAGCAGAGTTGATACTCAAACCCAAGGCAGAGAGAGGATTCCAGGGTCATGCTACCTGCAGAAAACTAAAATGTAACAATATTCTGCCTAAGAAAAGGGCCTAAAAGTTACACAAAATTGTGACCTTTTATCAGACAAATTTAATTACAGGTAGAATGAGGTTACTTGCTCTTTCTGAAATTTTATAAGTTGAAGGAGAGCAATTCCTAAAAGTTGACCTAAAGACTACAGTTCAATTTTATTAAACATGTTTTGGAATAAACACACTAAACCATCAGCAGATTTTATAATGTATTCAAAGCTGTGAAGAAAGAATGGTAGGCAAAGGCATATAAATCAGCACACTGTGACCTCAAAAAAAAAAAAAAAAGAAGAAGAAGAAGACAAAGGAAGGCACCCTACTCCATAAACAAGTCCAGCTCTGGCTCCCACAATGAGGCTTTAGCAGGTGAGCGTGACTAATTCACAGGCCTTATTAGGACAGTGATTTCTAGATGAATCCTGCAGGTTTGAGAGACATGTTGAGAGAAGCAAGGCCTACCCGCACAGGCAGTTAGACGTGCTGAGTCAATGTTGGCAGTGAAGGTAAAGACTGTAGGGGTCAGATGACACCGACCTTACACACCAATAGCACTGTCTGATCCTTGAGAGCAGGAACCATTTTTGTTTCGCTCCCACTGTATTCCATCACCCAATATAGCATATGGGACATGGAAGATACTCAGTAAGTTTTTGCTAAACGAATAAATATATTGTACAAGTTATTTCTTCCCTCAGGCTTTGATTTTTTTTAATAATTATTTTATTTAACTTTATTTATTTATTTACTTTTTTTTTTTTTTTTAATTTGACCAGAGAGTACGAGACAGAGAGAGGGAGAGACAAAGTGAGAATGCAAGCCACCAGGTCTGGGACTCAAACCGTGGTTGGCCATGTGGAAGTCCAGCGCCCTTAACCACCACACCACCTGCTGGCCCCAGGCTTTGATTTTTTTATAAAGCAAAAGGGTTGGGCTAGATTAATGTATTGGCTTTCAGCTCTAGAGGCCTGTACTTCTTTAAATTAGAGTTCCTGAATATATCACATAGAGCATCAGTAAAATTCTTCAGGACATTCAGGTTTGAATATATGCCTAGTCACAAGGTTTCACAACATCTTGCTCATTGCAGTCCCACATGCAATAAACAAAACTGAAACTACTGAAACCATCACAGTCTCCTCTTCAAGGAGACATGGCTTGATATTTGCTAAGGTGGGGAGAAAAATTAGCTAGTGATTGAAGAAATCACGTCTTCTCACTCAGTTAAAACAGAGGATAAGTTGATGCTCATAAAAATAACAATGGCAGCAGCAAAATTAAGTTTCTTTAGATGCTTAAAGAATCAAAAGAATCTGATAACTAGATTAATCAAATAATCACTGGCTTTAATACCAAAATACACTTAGTTTCTATCAAGGTAGGATATTTATTTAAGTAGTATAAGATATATTTACCTTCCTCAATCATTGTCAATAGAAATTATTCCTAATTTTACTTTTTTTCAAAAAGGAAATGATTTTTCAACCCCTTATCTTAAGTAACATCATCTCAAAGTATTGAAACAACTTGACTAAATCACAAAAACCATCAGCTCACAAAGTTAAGTTTTATGAAATATATTTACTTAAGATTGAAATAGAAAAATTATACATTAACGTATGGCCTGACCTATTTTTTTTCGGGGGGAGAGAGGTTATTGCTATAGGGCACGTGCGCTCGCCAGAAAGACAGAGAGAGACAGAGAGACAGAAAGTGAGAAATCATATCCAGGAGGGATGTCCACGTCACAATCCCTTCTCCTCCATTCTCCTCTCAAGATCTTGGGCACGCACGCACATGCGCCCGGCGTGAGTTTAAGTCACCGGGTCCAGGACTGGAACCGCGGTCAACTACATGGGAGTCTAGCAATAGAGCCATTACACCAACTGCTGGTCCCAGGCCCTGATCTATTTTTTTAAAGAGTTATTTATTTAGGGGCCAGCAGGTAGTGTAGTGGTTAAGAGCACTGGACTCCCAAATGGCGGCCTGCAGTTCGATTCCTGGACCTGGTAGTTTGCTTTATCTCTCACTCTCTTTCATCAAATTGAAAATAAATGAATATATATATATATATATTTTTTTTTTTTTTTTGAGAGGTTTTTGCTATAGGGCATGTGTGCTCGCCAGAAAGACAGAGAGAGACAGAGAGATAGAAACCGAGAAATCACCCCCCCCAGGGGGAATGGCCACACCGCAATCCCTTTTCCTCCATTCTTCTCTCGGGATCTTGGGCATGCATGCACTTGCGCCCAGCGTGATTTTAAGCCACCAGGTCTGGGACTTGAACTGCGGTCGGCTACATGGGAGTTCAGCGACATAGCCATTACGCTAATTGCTGATTCCTAAAAATAAATATGTTATTCCACTTTATTAATAATTCTTTTTTTTACAAAGAATTATTTAAACTTTATTTATTGTTTTTACTATTGTTTAATTTGCTATAGGGCATGCCCGCTCACCAGAGAGAGGCAGAGAAAGAGAGGGAAAGTAAGAAAGCAAGCTGCCAGGTCCAGGACTCGAACCTCGGTCATCTATGTGGGAGTACAACACCTTAACCACCATATCACCTGCTGCCCCGCCCCCCAGTCTGATCTATTAAAAAAAAAATTAATTGTTGTCAAATCACTAACTGTTATGGAAGACAAGTCTGACTTATAAATAGTTCAAACCACTTTTGTGGGTGCTTATTCTATACAGGAAACACTGGTAGAAACTTATAGGAAAATCAGAAAACTCTAGAAATATGAAGTCCTCAAAACTGAGACATTTGTGACTCTTAAGGCTTAACATAAAAAGTCAAAGAACAAAAAAAAGAAAAGAGTCAAAGAGCAATTCAAAAGTTTAAATAAAAACACATTAAGAGACATGTGGTAAGACACTTTATAATGTGACTGACAATAAAAAGGTAAGGAAAAACTAGATAAGTCACCATGGGCAGGTTCTAAGAAGAGAAAAAGTTAGGGACCAATGACATAATGGTTACGTCTCTGGGGTCCCACATGGAAGACTGTAGTTCGAGTCCTGGATCTGCAGCTTGAAACTCATGCTGGGTGCAGGTGTGTACATGCCCAAAATACTGAAGAAAGAAGAGAGGAGAAGGGACTGCAGTGTGGCCATCCCCCCTGGGGGATGATTTCTCACTTCCTATCTCTCTCTCTGTCTCTCCAGAAAGCTCATGAGCCCTATAGCAAAAATCTTTCTTTAAAAAAAAAAAAAAAAAAAAAAAAGAGGGACCAGCAGTTAGCATAATAGATATGTCACCGGACTCCTATGTAGTTGACTGAGGCTCGAGTCCTGGACCCAGTGGCTTAAACTCACGCCAGGCGCGTGTGCGTGTGTGCCCAAGATCCCGAGAGGAGAATGGAAGAGAAGGGACTGCGGCGTGGCCATCCCCTCTAGGGGGTGATTTCTCACTTTCTGCCTCTCTGTCTCTCTCTGTCTGTCTGGCGAGCGCACGTGCCCTATAGCAAAAACCTCTCAAAAAAAAAAAAAAGATAAAAAGTTATACTGATGACATTTCCATAGGTTGGCTTGTTCTTTCCACTTACACTAAACAGTATAAATCTATGCACAGAAAAAAAAAGTTACTATTTAAAGTACATAGAAAGCTTTTTGTTTTTGAGAAGTTTTTCTATAGGGCGCGTGTGCTCGCCAGAAAGAGATGGCCATGGCCATGGCCGAGCAGATGGCCATGCCGCAATCCCCTCCATTATCCTCTTGGGATCATGGGCACGCACGCACATGCGCCCGGTGTGAGTTTAAGCCACCGGGTCCGAGACTTGAACTGTGGTTGGCTACACGGGAGTTCGGCGACATAGCCATTACGTCAACTGCTGGTCCCAAAGTACATAGAAAGCTTTTAAAAGAACAAGGAATAATAATTATTTTTATACATTTATAAGAAGACCAACAATTCAAATTCACTTCAATAATTCTTTCAATAATAGTATTTCACAAGAACTTGGAACCCTTGGAATAGAATTTTACGAGAACTTGGAACCCAGATATTATCACTAATAGGCATGTAAATGGTACAGCCACTATGGAAAGCAGTTTGACAGTTCCTCAAAAGATAAACTTAGAATAACTAGGGTCAACAGGTGACATGGTGGTTAAGGCACTAGCTTCCCACATGGCTGACCACAGTTCAAGTCCCAGACCCAGAGGCTTGAAAAGTACACAGAGTAGGTGTGCATGTGTGCCCCAAATTCCAAGAGAACATAGAAGAGACTGCGGCATGGTCATCCCCCCGGGGGGGGGGGGTGATTTCTCACTTTCCCTCTCTTTCTCCTATGAATGCATGCACCCTATGGCAAACCCCCCCCCCCCCAAAAAAAAAAAAAAAAAAAAGAAAAAGAAAAACTCAGAATGCTTATATGACTCAGTAATTCTACTCCTAAGTAGAATAAAATAATTAACACCAAGAACTCTAAAAGATACTTGTAACCAATGTTCATTACAAGATTATTCACAGTAGCCAAGGTAGAAACAACCCAGTGCCCATTAAGGGAGCACTAGATAAATGGATAAATAAAATGTATACATACAAGGAATTTTCAGCCATCAAAAGGAATAAAGTTCTGACACATGATAATAAATGGATGAACTTAAGAACATAATGCTAAGCAAAATAAGTCAGACAAAAAAGAACCAATACTGTGACTTCTGTTAAATGAAATATTTAGAACAGGCAAATTCACCAAGAGAGAAAGTAGATTAGAGGTTACCAATGGCTGAGTGGATGGATACAGAGGGATGGGAATTATTACTTAATGATTACTGAGTTTCTATCTGGGGTGATGTATAAGTTTTGGAAACAGTACTGACTATAACACCTACCACTGAATTTTTACTTAAAAATGGCAAAATTTTGTTACATTTCTTTTTTTTTTACCACAATTTAGAAAACAAAAGAGCATTCCATGATCATGTATGTATGTGGAAAGAGAAAAAGAGGAAAAACAGAGCATTGAGGTAAGACGACAGTGGGTGAACACTGTGGGTTTATTTCAAAATAAAAAGAACTAAAATTTCAAAAAATAAGAATTCTCCAGTGTCTTTTTTTTCCCACTCAATATACTTAAAAAAGGTAAATGAAGAAGGGAGAAAATAGAGCAAATTCAGTGTTTTGCATACCTTCCACATCATACCAATGTGCGCCATTCGTGATCCCATCTTTGAAAGTCTCGTCTTCATCTCCTGGACAATGAGGCTCACCAGTTTTCATTATGGGGTGGTTTGATGCATAAGCTTTTGCCAAGTATTTAAAGACTTCATCATCTGAGGTTTTGCTATAGATTCCAGTGGCCTTGTGTTCTGGAGAATCATCAAAAGGATAACTTGCTACCACTGAGCCACCATGCAGATTTCCAGAAAGCACAAACCTTTGAAAACACAACCAGATCACATATCACTAAAAAAAAAAAAAAAAAAAAAAGTGCAGTAAACACCATGCATTTGAAGATTCCACATCTTTCATAAATGAATTCGGATCTCTCTCAGAGACCTAAAGGACAACTCTGTCAGCTGTTAAAAAAAGACCAGCACTAACAACAAAAAAGAAAATGGAAAGAAAGTATTATCAATTTAAAATTTTAGTTAAACAGCTAACAGTTAATTCAAGTTAATCATAAATAACTTCAAAGACTTTTCTCTCCTTGGAAAAGTAGCTGAATAACATGGTATAAATGAATGCTTCAGGACACATTTTATTTGGGAATTCCAAATTCATGTATTAAGATGAACTAAAAGAATTTGCCAATATTCAACCAATTCTTGACTATGAAAAGACAATGTCTTGTGGTTTAACCTAATACTTAAACTTCATAATAGGTCAATTTTATAGAAAATGTGGCTGGTATAAGTAAATACAAGAGGATTTCAAAAAGTTCATGTAAAATAAAATTGAAAGATAAAAATTAAAATATAAACTTTATTTTTCATCATAAATTCTACTGAGGTCAAGACACTTTTATAAGCAATGATACCAGCCAATTTACTCCATCCCCTGAGGAACTGAGGGTCCTGGGAATTTGACCATAGCAATGCAATCTTTTTTACATCATTAACTGAAGAAAAATGGGTGCCCTTTAAAAATTTAAGATTAAGAAACAAAAAAAGAAAAAGGAGCCAAATCAGGACTGTAAGGTGGATGACTCATGATTTCCCATTGACGCTCTCCCTAAACTGTCCTTGTTTGATGAAAGGAATGAGCAAGACCATCGTCATGCCGGAAAAGGGCTTTTCCTAGGCATTCCCTGGGAATCTGTCTGCTAAACCTTCACCTAACCCAAAATACATTCATAATAAGCAGATGTTACTGTTATTTGGCCCTCCAGAAAGTCAATAAAATGCCTTTAGCATCCCCAAAAAACTGATGCCATAACCTTTGCTCTTCACTGATCTGTTTTTGCTCTAACTAAACCACTTCCACCTCTGGCAGCCATTGTTTTGATTATGTTTTGTCTTCAGGATCATACTGGTAAAGTCATGTGTCATCTCTTGTTATAATTCTTGGAAGAAATGCTTCAGGATCTTAATCCTGCTTGTGTAAAAATTCTGTTGAAAGTTCTGCTTTTGCCTGCTACAGATCTGGGTACAACAGTTTTGGCACCCACTAAGCAGAAAATCTGTTCAACGTTAATTTTTTGGTCAGAATTGTGTAAGCAGGGCCTGAGAGGTGGCACAGCAGTTAACACCACCGGACTCACATAGGAAAGGTTGTAAGTTCACATCCTGGGGCCTCCCTAAGCACTCTAGGCACACATGCCCATGATCCAGGCCAGCAGAGAAAAGGACTGGACTGTGGCATGAAGACACTGTTGGAAATGCCTGCCTCTCTCTCTCAATAGCAATAAATAAATTTAGGGGAAAAATTATGTAAGCTTAATCAATTGAGACATCTATGGTGCTGGCTATTGTTTCTGTTGTTATTTGTGGGTTCTCTCCAATTAGGGCTAGAACAAGATTAATTTTTCCTTGCAAACTGATGTGGATAATCTGCTGCTACGAACATCATCTTCAATGTTGTCTTAGTCCTTTTTAAAATGAGTTATCCATTTGGTTCCGGTGGTAACAACCTCCCCACGAGAACATGCCTCTTGCAAAGGATCTCCTTCATCCCTCTCCAGAAGAGAAGAGGAAACGAAGAAGCGCCTGGTGCAGAGCCCAGATTCCTACTTCATGGATGTACGTGCCCAGGATGCTATAAAATCACCAGTCTTTACCCAGGCACAAACGGTAGTTTTATGCATTGGCTGCTCCACTGTCCTCTGCCAGCCTACAGGAGGAAAAGCGAGGCTTACAGAAGGATGTTCCTTCAGGAGGAAGCAGCACTAAAAGCACCCTGACTCAAGATGAGTGGGAAATCATCCCAATAAACATATTTTGGATATAATTAATTAATTGATTGATTGATTTAATTTAACGAGTTATTTATTTGTAAACTGCTGATTTCTCCGGGGCACAGTCTTCATAAACTTTTTGTGAAATAACAATGATTTCACCATTCTTCCACTCAAGCTTCACTATAAATATGTGTGCTCTTGTGTCAATTTTAGCAGAACTCATGTTGTTCTGACAGGAGTTCTTTTCAAACTGATGTCTTACCCTTCTCAGTCCCTCAAACTAAATCCTATTCAGACATGTTATAACAAGCTAGTGAGAGTTTATTGTAGTGCAAAAAGATTTTGAAATCGTGCATAGTTTTTTCATGATATATGTTGTCTTTGATCTTTTTGAAAACTCCTCAATTTGCTGAACACATGAGTTAGGTTAATAATTTTAATGCTTTTTATACTTACTGTCCTAAGAGAATCTTAAGATAGGGAGTCTAATTGAAAGCACTTTAGGTTTGTCTTACTCTAGTTTCACAGTATACTAAATTGACATTTTCAAGAAAAAAGCCATAGTGAAAGGGTTCAGGAAAACAAGACAAAACAAAAACAAACAAACAAAAACAATCTGATACAGTGAGCTGCTTTCAGAGAAAAACAATAGAGCCTATCAAAGACTAGTCTTCCACTGCATCACTACAGAAGCAGCAGCTCTCTCTTGCCCCCAAGGTTTCTGAATAGGCCATTTAAAAAATAAACTGACATACAGGCAAGGCTGCTCCTATCAAGTTGTTTTGTTTTGTTTTTAATATTTCTACTTTTAAGTGAAACAACTTACAATCTGGTTAAATTTACAGATACAGAAATACTAAAGAGTTCCTTTAACAATGAAAGCTAAAGGCAAAAAACATGCATAAGTCCTAGCTGTGCGTCTTTCCCTTATGTAACAGTTCAAACAATTACTATGAATAAAGATTAAATACTTTTCTCTTTGCACCCTAAATTGGATTTTCTTGCTTCTGCGTTTCTCAGGTTAAAATTAAACGACCTATGGAAATTCTAAAAGGGGTGATATATTTCTCTCTAGATGCTTCAAAGAAAATTAAGCCTATCATATGTCTAATTTGAAAGGTTATTTTAAGCAAGAACAGTACAATCCCAGAGGAGATCAAACAATGAAAATTACTTGTAGCACAGAATCTGTTCATCAGAAGATAGAACTGAGCTAATAATGATAGTGATTAAACACTAGAATAGATATGAAAAGAAACTAGTTAAGGACTAATATAATTATAATTAGCACTCTTCCAGACACCAGAGAAAAATGCCATTTGGTGTAGTGGCAGTGGAACAGGTTTTGGAGCCAGGCAAATATGGATAAGAACATTCAGTCTCCCAGATCTGTTACTCACTATTAACATGATTAGGAGAAGTTACCACCTCTAATTCATGGAACTCCAGTTTCTCTGTCATCTATAAAATGGGGATTAATGCTAATTCCTTCCCCAAGGCTGTTATGAAAATTAAATAAAATAACATTTTGGGACCAGATAGTATAATGGTTATGTCACTGGACTCCCACATAGTATACTGCGGTTTGAGTCCTGGATCTGGCAGCTTAAAATTCATACCAGGTACATATGTGTGCGGCCCAAAATCTAGAGAGAATAGAGTGGAAGGGATTGTGGTATGGCCATCCTTCCAGGGAGCAATTTCTTGCTTTCTGTCTCTCTCTGTCTCTCCGGCAAGTGCATGCACCCTATAGCAAAAATCCTTGCAAATAAATAAAGAGTAACATGTGACAAATCTAGCACAATGACTGCTTTATAGCTTCTGCTCAACCAAACACTTGTTTGAGGATATCTAGTGTCCTGTCTGCCTTACAAACTATCCTCTATTCCCAACTTGCATTGCCAGACCCTGGGTGACAGGATGATTCAGAAACAAAGTACATATTATAACTTTCTAACTCCTCCCTACTCACCTCTTCCTTATAGCTAAGGTATTATTACTTTCTGGTTTGTATTTCTAAAGTAATTTAGAGAGTCAGCTACATGGTGCAGCAGAATTGTGCTGCTCAAGAGAAGCTGGTGGTCCCACATGGTGACCACGTTCAAATTCTGGGCCAGTTTGGTCTGGAACAGGCCAGGAATGCTCGAGTGCATGCCCAAGATCTGATGGGCTAGAGGACTGGAGGAAGATAACAGAGTGACCAGACCCTGTAGAAGGTGCTCCCCATCCCCTCACATTCTTATGTGCATGTGTGCACTTACTAGAGAGAGAGCAAGAGAGAGAAAAAGGGAGAGACTGAGCGAGGGAAAGCACCTTTATGGAGGGTGGTCATGCCGCAATCCCTTCTCCATTTTTCCCTTCTTTTGGGATTTTGGGCATGTTTCTGAAGTTGTTGGATCCCAGATTTGAACTACACAGTTGGCCATGTGGGACCCAGTTGCTTTAATCATCACACTGCTTGCTGGTCCTTTAAATAGTTTCTAAAGTACCAATGTTATAATAAGGATTGCAAGAAAAAGTGACACCTATTAATAGTGCTCCTAAGATTATGGCTTTGAATCTTTGTCAAACCAGTTTTGTATATTCACTCCAATTTTACCTGGAAGGCATTTTATAGTTTCAAATCAATTCTCTCAAGTGTTTCTCATACCTGAGTTTAGTAAGTCACTCCTGGTATAAGATTTAAGTAAATGCAAAACAAGAAGCTGTAACTATTCAAAAGTAAATCTCTAAATTAACTCTATTATGCTCACTCTCCAGATAACCCTCTAGATAATATTTCAAAAATTAAGAAACCTTGGGAACCAGCAGTTAGTGTAATGGCTATGTCGCTGGACTCCCACGTAGTCGACCGCGGTTGGCGTCCTGGACCCGGTGGCTTAAAACTCACACTGGGCGCATATGCGTGTGTGCCCAAGATCCCGAGAGGAGAATGGAGGAGAAGGGATTGTGGCGTGACCATCCCCCCTTGGGGGGTGATTTCTCACTTTCTGTCTCTATGTCTGTCTCTGTCTGCCTGGTGAGCGCACAAGCCCTATAGCGAAAACCTCTCCAAAAAAAAAAAAAAAAAAAAAAATTAAGAAACCTTGATGTCTGGCTATCTAAATTTCAAAGATTCAGGAAACCGTACACACACACACACACACACACACACACACACACACACAAAGCCCCGCATCGGGTGCATGTATGTGCATGCCCTAAATTCCAAGAGGAGAATGGAGAAGGGAGTGTGGTACCTGGGGGGGGGGAGTGCTTTCTCATTTTCCCTCTCTCTCTCTGTCTTTACCTCTCCCCAGGGAGTTCATGCACCCTATAACAAGTTAAAAAAAAAAAAGTTAAAAAAATTATTTATTTGGAGGCTGGCAGGTGGCATGGTGGTTTAAAGATGCCGAACTCCCACATGGCTGACTGTGGTTTGAGTCTCAGACCTAGCGACTTGCTTTCTCACTTTCTCTCTCTCTCTGGTCAAATTAAAACACATAATAACAATAAATAAAGTTTTAAAAATTCTTTAAAAAGTACTTATTTTAATGATGAAATTAAAATATTTTATACAAACTGAATATCTTCCAAAAAGTTCACAGAAAATGGTATTATGAAGAAACTATGCTTGAAATACATGTTGAAAAACATGTTAGATATGATTAGAGTAGTCCATAGCCACAGAATGAAATGATGCTTTAATGTAACACCAACTGACACATGAGCTTTTAACACCCTCACAAACTCTTGTCATTGAACTAACCAGACCAGATCATAACTTATAATATTTAAATACTAGTAATACAAAAGTGTTACCCAGAGAGAGAATTTTGAGTACTAAATTTAACATTTAAAGCTTTCAGCATAGCTTCAAAGTGACTTCTACCAAGAGAAAGCTCATTTTAATTTTTGGTCACAGCATAATACTGAAAAGAAAAATCTGGTCACAGAATTTGTATCCCTTCAAGGATCATGATTGGGCATTTTAAGTATTTAAGCAATGCCAAGAGTGGATTTGATATATTATCTCGGAAAAGCCCTGGCCATTAAAGCTTCTCACGATAGTGTATGTCAAAGTCATATTTTTATGCAGATGTTCAGAGGTCATCTTCAAAAAAAATTATATGTTAGATTAATTATCTACAAGAGATCTAATAGAATAAAGCAAAAGACAGAAGAAAAAAAAATCTGAAACTGGGGCCAGGAACATGATTAACACAACTGTACCCACGTGGGAAGAGCCCTGGGTTTAGGCCCTGGGACTTCCTTGAGCAAGCTGGGAGGGCGGGCAAGTGCAAGTGATCCAGGCCAGCTGAGACTCAGTCTGGATCATAGTATGAAGACCCTGGTGAGGATGCCAGTTTCTATGGTTTTCTCTCAAGAGGAAATAAATACATAAGTGTAGAAAAAAAAAATCTAGAACTGTCTTAATGACTACAAATTCTCTGTATTCACTATATATGACAAGTCTTATAAAAGAAATCATTCCAAGTCGCATAGAGAAACTTCGTTGTTCATTATTTACCTTTATCGTACCTATAACTCAGAAATCTGTCTCAAATCAAGATGGGAAAGATGAACTATTACTTCAAAAGCCTTATGAAAACATAAAAATGGGGACTTGTTGACAAAGTCAATGCTTGGAAAAGAATAGGGTGCATGCTCACTTCCTCTCCTTTATTTCTCCTCTCCTTTTTGCTGAAATCCTATCCATCTCTCAAGACTGCTCAAGTTCTCTCTCTTCTACAAGCATGGTCCATGTTCTTGCAGCCCGTGTATACTTTCCTGGTGGGAACAATTCCTATCAAGTTTAACCAAGTACATAAACACACCGCATGTTATAAGATTCCCTTTCTATACACAAATTTCTTGAGGTCCTCATGCTTCCACTTTTTTATTTATTACATAGAGACAGAAAGTGAGAAATCACCCCCCAGGGGGGATGGCCTCGCTGCAATCCCTTCTCCTCCATTCTCCTTTCCGGATCTTGGGCACGCACGCACACGCGCCCGCCCGCCCGGCGTGAGTTTTAAGCCACCGGATCCGGGATGCGAACTGCGGTCTACTACATGGGAGTCCAGCGACATAGCCATTATGCTAACTGCTGGTTCCCCACTTTTTTATTTTTTTAAACCACACACTGGGCCAGCCAGTGGCATGGTAGTTAGGACAGGTGGATCTCCCATGGCCGAATAGGCAATTTGAGTCCCAGACGCAGTAGTTCAAAATGTAAACTATGTGTGTGTGCATGCCCAAAATCTCGAAAGGAGAAATGAAGGAGAAGGAATCACGCTGTGACCATCTCCAAGGCCGGGATGCTTTCTCACTTTTCCTCTGTCTCTCTCCAGTAAGTGCACATACCCTCTAGCAAATGTTTAAAAATAAATAAATCACACACCATGCTTCATAACATGCAAGGTGTGTATTATGTGTGACAATTAGTCATTCTTCCCAGAATGTTAGATGTTAGAATCCCACCAATGTTAGGTGCACGAATAGCATCAGAAACCCTTCAGAGTCTAAATGAAGTTGCTCAAAGATCTGCTCAAATTCGCCATCCAAGTCCATATACCCCTTAGCTGAGTCAGAGATTGAAAGAGAACCACCATCTGTCAAATAACCTGGGCTTGTCATTTACAGTTTCTGGGCTATCATCTCCCTGCTTAGCCAGTTAGAGCACTAACTAGGGATCGGAGTGCCTAAGTCTCACTTTGACACCGCTTACTCTGTACCTTAACCAAATTAACCAACCTGATCCACAGTTTCCCAGTATGCAAAACAGAGACATGGATGGTTTCTATTCCTTCAAGGTGTGGCCGACATAAAGTGGAATAATGAAGTCATGGAAAGATTAAAACGGTGCCTGTAGTATTAAGACAGTAATACCGACAGCCTACCTGCGAAATGAGTGAACTGGCCTAGGTTACCCTTAAGGTCTTTTCCAACGCCCATAATCTAAGGTGAGAGTAGGGACCAAAATGCCAGAAAGGAGCTCTCTTCCAACCATCCCTTGCACAGGTGACAGCCTCTAGGTAGTGTTTCTGCAGCAATTAGCAGGACAGGAGGCTGAGCGGCCTGGGCCCTGTCCCTGTTACAGGCTGTCTTCCTCCACCCTTACTACCTACCACCCCTTCCGCCATGCTGGGGCACCTACTGGGTCTCAGGACCAGTCTCTGCCCTTGGAGGCTCACGTGGGTGGAGAAAGGCGGTGGGCAACACTCACTTGTTCCTGCGGATCCAGTCAATAAGGGCGCGCACTTCGGGCACCTCGTCCAGGGCGGGGGGCTCGCCGGTACTGAACTGGTCCGGGAAACTGCGGTTGAGGTCGCGGCCAAGGCTGTTGTCGCGGCCGCTGGCCCCGGGCGGGCCGCCGTCACCGAGGCCGCAGTCGCCCTCGCGGGCGCGCTCGAAGCCGTCGGGGTTGAGGCTGGGCAGCACGTACACGTCGGTGGTGTTGAGCAGGCGGACGATGCGCGGGTCCCCGCGGCGGTAGCCGGCCGCTAGCTCGCGGGCCAGGTAGACCAGCACCTGGCGCGACACGGTCTCGTCGCCGTGCATGTTGCCCACCAGCTTTACCTGCGGCCGGCCAGGCAGCAGCGGCCCCGCGGCGTCCGGCCCCGCAGGGTCTGGCCCCGCGTCGCCGTCACCGACCAGCGGCCCCAGGCCGGCCGTGAGGCGCAGCACCCAGAGTGGCCGACCCTCCACCGAGCGGCCGATGCTGAAGAGGCGGGCCAGGCCGGGGGGCCCCGCGGCCGCCGCCTCCCTCAGCGCGGAGCCCAGCTCCTCTTCGTGGTAGTAGTGGTCGAACTGGCCCTCGGCCGCCTCGGCGCCCGCGCTCGTCGTAGTCGTCGTCGCCTCCGCCTTCTTGATGTGCGCCGCCCGGGCCGGGTCCCTCAGCAGCAGCAGGCACAGGAGCAGCGGGAGGCGCCCCAGCCGCCAGGGCGACAGCGCGTCCCAGCCGCTCGCCATCTTCCAGCAGCGCCGCTAACCCCGGCTCCGCTCCCGCGGCTCCGCGCTCCAGGCGGCCGGGGCCAGCCGGATCCCCTCCGCGCCTAGCAACCCCATCCCGCCCTCCCAGCCGCAGCCAATCGCAGACGGGTCTGCTATGCGTCACGACAGGAGGCGGAGCTGTTCTTAAAGTAGCAGATTCCCTCTGGGCGTGCCTTCCCTCGTCCTGTCCCAGACGAGTTCGGTCACTCTCTTAGTCCGCTAAGGTTTCTCTCTCTTTCCGGCCTCCCTTTTCCTTTTCTGCGTTTGCTCTGCTTCTGCGGTACTTGCTCAGTGTCTTTTTTTGGTAACTGTTCCCCTTAAATTCTCACTGCCTTTTTTTTTCTGACTACTCATACTAGCTCCCTTCCCATCTTTGTTGCAGCTTTTCTCAGCTGCGCTTTAGTGCTGAGAACCAAGAATCAAAAGAATCAGAATGTTCGAAAGAATCCAAAGACAAAAAAAAAAAAAAAAAAAAAAATCAGCAGGTTTCAAACGCTCTGCTCTGGAAGAGTCAGAGGACGCCTAGGCCCGATTTCCTTTACACCCTTCCCTCCGCATTCATCTCTCAGTTGGAGCCCAGCCGCCTGCTTACAGCTGAGAATGAGACACCTGGCGGAGCAGAAGGCTCGCTAGCCCCCTAGGCAGTCCGTTTTTGAGTTGTGTGAAAAAGGTGTCTCCTTATGTTTAGCGGAAATCCACTACGTAGTAGGGGCCCCTTTGTGTTCATGTTATCTATTTCCTTGGCGTCACAACCACGTCGTTCACTGCAACTAGCTCTCGGTGGGCGCTGGTCTCAGCCCTCATTAGGCAGGTAGCGTTTCATAGTTTGCCTACCCACCTCGCACCCCTCTTGTGAGTGAGTTATATAGTTAGCGTGGCCTTAGGAGGACACTTTTAAACCGGTTTTAAACCGGCCTTGAAAAGAGGCGGTAGACCCTTTAGCTTCAAGAAATACAAAACTTCACAATCCTTCCATTCAATATGAAATTCTACCCATCTAACAATGTAATTGCGGTAACTGTTGTATTTCCTTTTTTTCAGAGGCAGGTATTTCAAGGCCTTTGCCCTGAACTATGATTGAACTCTATTATAATACCCCAGCATTATTCATATGTGCATTTATTGAGCAACTGTTATATCCCAAAGCATGGTGCTTGGAAGCAATTCACTATTCCGCTCAGTTAGAGATTCAATGCAGTTTGTGGTAAATGCTACAGTGGAGTTATGGAGGCACAGGTGAGGGAAAACTCATTTAAGCTGAGGAAGAAGGGAGGAGAGACAGTGAGGGAAGGGAAGCTATGAGAATGTTGCAAAGTTTGAAAGAAAATACTGCACATTCTGAGAATGACATGCAGGTCACGATTACTGGTATGAAGGAGCTCACAGGTGTGGAGGTGACAGCACTCAAGTCAGATAAACAGGGACAGATCTGGAAGAGCCTTGACAACCAGGCTCAGGGAGCACAGTTGATCCAGAAGGCCATTGGGGAGCCACAGGTGGATTTTAAACTAGTTTAGATACATCCTTCTTAACAGTACCATGAACAATGGAATAGAAGGCCTAAGCCTTGAGGCTAAGAGACCTATAAGTCTATAGGGAAGATACAGTCCAAGAACATGTTGAGGCCGTGAACCAGAACATTGCCAGTGGAGGTGGAGAGAAGGAAATGGATTCTAAAGACCTTCAGGAGGGAAAGGGGACAGGCTCTGGTGACAGAGAGAAAGAGAAGACTGTAGGCAGGCTCTGTTAGAGCCTAAGCAACTTGGAGGTGTTCGCTGAGGTACAGGACAAGAGAAAGCATAGACTTTGGTGAAGATGGTGAGCTTAGGACTCTGCTGCAGAAGCAAGCCAGGTCACTCTGGTCTTGTGGGCGCTGCTTCTCTTCCTTGCCCAGTTTCTTCTGGTCTATATTATGCACAGCAGCTGTGACTCATTAGAAACAAAGCCCCAACTCTGTACAGACACCACCTCCCCCAGGGAGTGCTTAATCATTACACGATACACTTTAACAATAATCAGAAAAGCCCCAAGGGACATGTTAACTGCTAATCAAATATTTCCTTTCTACTAAAGAGTTCTTTGAAACCTCTTCCTGCCCCCTCACTCCTGCAGCCTCCCCCAGTGAGGGAGATTGAACCGTAAATAAACAGGCAGGAGGGCAGTGGAATTATATGATGTAACTTGAACCCCCACCCTCCCAGGAATCTTAGGCCTCTGGAGGTGTGTTTGAGGCCTCTTTCAGGTCTGAAGTCTTCTTGCTTAGCTGGTACATGGTGCCTGTGGTTAGAAGTGAAACCCAAAGCTTCCAACCCAGGTCACTGCTCACTGGAGGGGAAACAGGGTGGAAGACTGGCTTTGTGTTTATGTCCATCTGGATACCCCTAGCTGTGTCCTAGAAGTCTTAAACCTGATAACAGGTGCTCCTTTGCTCCCCCACAAGGAAAATCTTGGCCTCAGAAGTGAGGGAACTTGGGAAAGGCTTGAAGGTGAAAAGGGTTTCCTGTTCATAGAAACAGTGACAATGACCTGATTTTTTAAAAAATTTGTAAATTTCTTTAAGTTACCAGATAACATCATATGTATTTCTCATGTACAGCATGATGTTTTGAATTATGTATACATTGGGAAGTGGTTAAATCTAAGTAACAATTGCTTTACCTTGCTCAGTTATCATTTTTGCGGTGTGACCATTTTACATACACTCTCTCTGTATTTTTCAAGAATACAATATGTCATCTTTAACTCTAGTCACCTTTCTGTACAATGGATACCATGAATGTGACCTGAATTTTTTAAAACAGAGCAGAAACTGTTGGCTGGCCAGCCTGATTCAGTAGCCACTTTCTTTAAAATATTCATAGGTAATTAGTGCACAGCATAGATCACAAACTTGCAAATGTCTCACTGTCTGGTACAAACACCCACAGATTTACGAATTCCATTTGACAAATGTTTATGGAGCACCTGAGCGAGTGGAAGGGTCTGCTGTGCTGGGTAAGAGATTGGAAGATGAATGAGGGCGATTTCACCCCTCCCAGAGGCCAAAATCTAATAAGGGACGTGGAACATAGACACAACAAAGGACAGGGCATGCCCGCAGGGCCAGAACTATGCAACAGGCACAGTGCTAAGACATTAGCTGACTCATTTAATACTTGCGAAAATCTTATGAAGTAGGTACCATTATCATTCCCATTACAACGATAAAGAGATCGAGGCTCTAAGTCACCAACCAGCAAGACACAAATCCAGATGGCCAACCTAGAGAGTTTAGCTTTAGAGTCTGTCTTTTTTTTTTTTCCCTTAGGTTTTTGCCAATAGGGCATGTGTGCTTACCAGACAGTCTGTCTTTAACCTCTAAAATAAAACTGCATCTACATAGTGAAACAAACAAACAAACAAACAAAAAACACTGCTGTTGGAACACAGAGGAAAAAGCAATTAATTGCAATGACTAAGAGAAAAACCTCACTAATACTTATAGATCATGATTTTTGGCATGAACCATTTTTTAGTTGTTTTAACTCGAACGAGAGATTTTATTTTTCTGAGAATTAACAAGATAATACTTGCATAATACTTAATGCAATGCTTGGCATGTAACAAGCATTCTGAAATCATTATTTTTTTTTAATAATTATAAGAACTCTCAGGGGGAAAAAAAGCAGAGAAAAGAGCACTCCAGGCCACGGGACCAACAAGGATAAAGGCCCAGGGACACGTAGTGAATGAATGGTGGGTGGAATAGAGGATGTGTTGAGAAGATCAGCAGGAGCCATAGCTATAAATGTAAAGTGGTGTCAGATGATGCAAGGCCTTGAATGCCATGCTGGGGGTGGAGGGCGCTTTATTCCAAAGCAAATGGAAAACTTACAGAGCTATTTGTGAGGAAGAATGGTGTGGATCACATCTGTGTTTTAGCAAGAGAATGCCAAGCACTCTGTGGGGTAGCATAGAGAGCAGATTCAGGGGCCAGCAGTAGGCGTAATGGCTATGTCACTGGACTCCCATGTAGTCGACTGCAGTTCGTGTCCCGGACCCAGTGCTTAAACTCACGCCGGGCACGTGTGCGTGCGTGCCCAAGATCCCAAGAGGAGAATGGAGGAGAAGGGATCGCGGCATGGCCATCCCCTTGGGGGGGTGATTTCTCACTTTCTGTCTCTCTCTCTCTTTCTAGCGAGTGCACACCCTATAGCAAAAACCTCTCAAAAAACAAACAAACAAACAAAAAAACCAGATTCAGGGGCTAGGCAGTGGTAATGCAACTGGATCTACCTGAGAAGGTTCTGGTCTCACATCCTGAGGCCTCCCTGAACACGCTGGGCTCATGAGCCTCCATTACCAGAGGCTGGAGAAAGATCACAGCATGATGACCTTATTGGGGCTGCCTCTTTCCCTCTCTCTCTTGAAATAAATATATTAAAAAAGAAGATGAAGACGTTGCCATCCAGACAAGACTGAATTCTGGCAAGTTTAGTGAGGATAGAAAGGGGAATATAAATTTCATAGATGTTTAGGTTGTTAGAGTCACAGATTAGTAACTGCTTGGGTAAGAGGGGAAAGGAAGTAAAAATGCCTTCACGAGCTAGTGACAACAACCAAGTAGGTGGCCTTGCCATTATTCAAAACAAGGAAGGCAGAAGAAGAGGAGCTAAAGGGGAGGAACTTGAGGTGTGTGAGGAAAGAGACACTCTTTACCAGATGGGGAAAATTGATGGGAAGATATGAGTAGCTCAGTTTTAGAGATGCTTCTTAGACATCCGAGTCCTAAAGTAGGCAGGTGAATATACAAATCTGCCATTCTGAAGATATCAGTTTAAAAAGTCCAGGGTATAATGATACAAAGGCTATGAGACTAGATCACCAAGGCAGTGAGGAAGCAGGGGAGAGAGACAAAGATGGAGCTCAGAAGACCGAATCCTGAATCCTTGGGGCACTTCTATAGAGGTGGGGGGTAAGAAAGAGAATGAGCAAAGCAAACTGAGAACTGGCCAGTAAGGTAGGAGGCAAATTAAGAGAGTATGAGCTCTTGAACACGACAGTAGAATGTGCTTTAAAAAAGAGGACATGATCAACTGTATTCAATAATGCTGAGAGAGGGACCAGTAGTTAGCGTAATGGCTATGTTGCTGGACTCCCATGTAGTCGATCACGGTTCAAGTCCTGGACCCGGTGGCTTACACTCATGCCGGGCACGTGTGCGTGCGTGTCCAAGATCCCGAGAGGAGAATGGAGGAGAAGGGATTGCGGCGTGGCCATCCTCCCTGGGGGGTGATTTCTCACTTTCTGTCTCTCTGTCTTTCTGGCGAGTGCACATGCCCTATAGCAAAAACCTCTCCAAAAAAAGAAAAAAAAAAATGCTGAGGGGGCAAGTAAGATGAAACTAAATTGAGTCAACATTGGATTTAGCAATGCAGACATTACTGACTGCCTCTTTGTATTTTATTTATATTTTAGGTTTTTGCCATAGGGCATGTGCACTGGCTAGGGAGAGAGTGAGGGGGAAAGTGAGACATCACCCCCAGAGGGGATGGCTACCTTGCAATCCCTTCTCCTCCATTTTCCTCTCAGGATTTCAGACACACAGGTACACATGCCTGGACTGGCATGTAGGAGTTCAGAGTCTTAACCACTATGTCACCTGATGGCTCTACTGATGGCCTTTTTAAGACTAGTTCTAGCATAGTGGTTAAGGCACTGGATTCCCACATGGCTGACCATGGTTCGAGTCCCAGACCTGGTGTCTTGAAACTCATACCAGGCACATGCATGTGCGTGCTCAAAATCCCAAGAGGATGATGGAGGAGAAGGGATTGCAGCTTGGCCATCCCCCCTCGGGGGAGAGTTCTCATTTTCTGTCTCTCTGTCTCTTCAGCGAACACATGTGCCCTAATCACAAACATCTCTCTCAAAAAAAAAAAAAAAAAGACCAGTTTTAGTAGAATGGTGCAGATCATAAACGGAATGGGTTTAAAAGAAAAATAGAAGGAACTGGGGACCAGCAGATGGTGTAGAGGTTACATTGCTAGAGTTCCGCATGGTCGACCCCCGTTCAAGTCACGAATCTAGTGGCTTGAAAATCAAACCTGAATCAAGGATGGCAAAACAAAAAACAAAGTATACAAGACATAAGAATTGGAAAATTATTTGCTGAAAACATGTATGTTGATGTGCTTGATTGAGCCAATACACAGTGTATTTTGGATGGAAAATTTATTTGTATGCTGTAGTGATGTATAGTGAATTAATGTAAAAAATAAATAAATTTAAAGAGAAAAAAAAAATCAAACCTGGAGCGTGTATGTGCGTGCCCAGGATCCCAAGAGGAGAATGGAGGAGAATGGTGTGGCAGTCCTTTGGCGGGGGGGTGGGGGAGATGACTTCTCACTTTCCCTCTCACCATCTCTGTCTCTCTCTCTCTCTGGCAAGTGCATGTACCCTACAGTAAAAAAAGAAATAAAAAAAGGTGCTGAAATGGAGTTGGTGAATTCCCAGTGGTGGGATTGATCACAGGTTGGAGCACAGACACTTCATCTGTAGTTACAGATAGAAAAGTGGATTATATGGACACAGGTACAATGAAGTGGGAAGGTGAGGTGTTGAGAGTGGTGAAGGTTTCTGATTATTGCTTATTTCTTTATTTCATGAAAGAGAGAGACAGGCATCCTCAACAGGGTCCTGATGCTGCAATCCATCCCCAGTCTCACGTGGCCCAGATCATGGGCATGTGTGCACACCCCATGCTCAGAGGTCCAGGTATACGACACCAGGACCTTTCCAGGTATGTCACCCGATTTGCCACTATACCACCACCCAATCCATGTTTTTTTTTTAAAACTGTAATTTCTGATTTAGATATAATCAGTATACATCTTTATGGGGTATATGTATATTTTTTTTTCAGAGGATTTTTGCTATAGGCCATGTATACCTACTGGAGAGACAGAAAGTGAGTAATTAACCCCCTCCATGAAAGGATGGCCATGCCACAATCCCCTCTCCTCCAGTCTCTCAGGATTTTGAGCCTGCATGCACACTCACCCGGAGTGAATTTCAAGCCACCGGGTCTGGAACTCGAACTGCAGTCAGCCATGTGGGCATCCAGTGACATAACCATTACTCCATCTGCTGGTTCCACAATTTGATTTTTAAATGTATGTATATGGTGTGGGCAGGTGGCATGGTGGTTAAGGCGCCACACACTCACACATGGCTGATTACAGTTTGAGTACTGGACCTGATAGCTTGCTTTCTCACTTTCCCACTCTCTCTCTCTCTCTGGTCAAATTAAAATAAACAAATGAATAGATAAATTTAAATAAATAATTCTTTTTTGAAAAAAAATTATGTTTATGGTGTGTAATAAACAAATCAAGGATATAAATGTGTTCACTGCCTTCAACATACAACATTATATTATGTTATGAACATTCAAAATTCACTCTACTGGTTATTTTGGAAGTATATATTCAACTGTCAATGATGCGCTTAACTGTGAAATACAATTCTAAAGAAAAAGTGATTAAAAATCAGACAACAAAATAACTCATAAATCAATGAGGATAGATTTTTGGAGACAAAGAATCTGAACATAGCCAATAAAAAAAGAATTTTTAATTTCCATGTAGAGAACTGTGGGAGATAAGAGTTTATAATCTGAAAAGATTTGTAGGATCAATTATCGATCCAGTTAGGTAAAATTATACATAACAATAGCTCATTAGGAAGAGTTAGAAAAAGAAAACTTCTCACATACTAAGTTCTTGTAGGACCACAGTATGAACTGTGCCTAAAGAAATACGTCCTGGGGAAAGTGGGGTAGCAGGTTTAAAAAATTAACAGTTTTCAGCCATTGATTCGTATTAGTACCCAACAGTTTTCTTTTAAAAAAATTATTTAATTTTAGGGAACCAGCAGTTAGCGTAATGGCTATGTCGCTGGACTCCCACGTAGTCGACCGCGGTTCGCGTCTCGGACCCGGTGGCTTACAACTCACGCCGGGCGCGTGTGCGTGCGTGCCCAAGATCCCGAGAGGAGAATGGAGGAGAAGGGATTGCGGCGTGACCATCCCCCCCTGGGGGGTGATTTCTCGCTTTCTATCTCTCTGTCTCTCTCTGTCTGTCTGGCGAGCGCACGCGCCCTATAGCGAAAAACCTCTCCAAAAAAAAAAAAAAATTATTTAATTTTATGTATTCATTCATTTATTTTGATTTGACCAGAGTAAGATACAGAGAGTGAGAGAGAGGGAAGGTGAGAAAGCAAGTCGCCAGGTCCGGCACTCGAACCGTGGTTGGCCATGTGGGAGTGTCCAGCACCTTAACCACTACAACACCTGCTGGTCCCAGTACCCAACAGTTTTCTAAAATGTCATCTACACCTGAAAACTAAGGAGACGTAGAATAGAGGTTTTTAGTTTTGTTTTTGTTTGCTGAGGAGGCTGTCTGAGAGCTTGAAAAGTGAGGTTACAGTCCAATGAATTGGATTCTGAAAATTCAGCAGCCATCCTGAAGAGATGGGTCACCCCTGAGAAGATGAACATAGAAAAGAGAGGATAGAAGGAATCACAGCTACAATTTCTAGTCAGGGCCAGGTGCAGCGGCCCAGCAGTAACACATAACACCGTGCTTTGCAATGCAGAAGCCATGCAGGGTGTCCCAACTTTGTATCCTGAGTTCTCCCCATGCATGCCAGGTGTATGCAAGTGTGCCTGTGAACCTGGTAGTCTGAGGCTGGAGGTAGACGATGGCGTGAAGACCCTATTGGGGTCCCTGTTTCTCTCTCTTTCTCTTTCTCTCTCTCTCATGAAACAAACTTAAAAAAAAAGAAAGGGTGTCAGCATATGTCATAATGGTTAAGGTGCTGGATTCTCATATGGTCAACTGTCGTTTGAGTCCTGGACCTGGTGGCTTGAAACTAATGCCGGGCATGTGTGCCAGTGTGCCTAAAATCTGAAGGAGGAATGAAGGAGAAGGGATTGCAGTGTGGCCATCCCCACTGGGGGGCAATTTCTCACTTTCTCTCTCTGCGTTTCTCTGGCAAGTGCATGTGCCCACTAGCAAAAATTCCTAAAAACAAAACAAAGCAAAAAAACTTCCACTTAAAATTTTCCTACATGCCTGAGTTCCTGTGGTGTTAACTCACCTTGACAAGTGGCCACTTGCTCTGAATCACCTCTACAAAAGAAAGTCAAATCCTAGCAACTTGCAACCCAAGAAACACTAGTAAAAGATGAAGTCATCTCAGAACCCCAAAGTGGACCCACTGAAAGTACATTTGGGATTTGGAAAATAAATATGTCAATCGCAGCCTGCAGAATACCACCGTCTTATTTTTATGTGTGTTGTGTATATTTATCTTATCAATGCTCATAACAGATCCGGGAAGTAGCAGGGCAGTCTAGAACTGTCCTAGTTTTAAGCTGCCACTAGTCAACTCATCCAAGTATCCAAGTGACAGTGAGACTCGGAGCAGAGGCGGGAACTTCAGCCCACTCTGCTAAGTCTGAACATTGTATGCACCATCTATTTCACAATGACAGAGAGAGAGAGAAGAGAAACCAAGCCTAAAACAGATGTACATATTGATGAAAACGGTGGGAAGAACGAGTGAATAATATCATAGGTTTATTGATCACTAGCAAAGAAAATGTATGCATTGACCAGGCACATGGTTAATGCCCATGGTAGAAGAAATTAAAATTAACTGAGGGGCATAGAGACGTATTCAAGTAAAGAACAATGAGAGGAACCAACAAACAAGTTATCTACAACAGGCAAGGGTGGACTGGCCCTTGAAAAGTGAAGTTACAGTCCAATGAACTGGGCACAGTGGTTAGTACTGTGCAGGGGCAGCCAGGTCCTGGATGGCAGAGGGAACCGCAATATGAATCCTGGCCTCAGAGGCTTGAGATACAAACTGGGGTACGTGCATGCTTGCCAAGGATCTCGATGGGTGGAGAAATGGAGGACAAAGGTGTGTTTTCCAAGCCACCAGGTCCAGGACTCCCGCTGCGCAGTCGGCCACTTGGGATCTAGTTGCCTTAACCACCATTCTTGGAGACAAAGAATCTTAACATACATAGCCAATACAAAAGGAATTTGTCATTTCTTCAGACCTGCCCAGAATTTTTTTTTAATGGAATGAAGGCTCAAAAGGGGCAAATTAAGAATTTCAAGAGAAACTATAGTCCCATCAGTTCTTGCAGGTGCTTTTGGTTTTCTGCCCAGATTCTCTCTGCCAGGCCAGTGTATCCATCTCCTAGCTCTGCTACTGCTTACTTCTGCATGCACCCTGGGAAGGTTGCCCTTGCCTGACAGGAGCTGCTAGCCCAGAAATCTCCAAGGATCCACACGCACTGCCTGTACCCACTCCTTACCAGGACCATCCTGGTGTTAGACATGTCTCACTGAACAGGCTATAATTGTATCCCCCCCGCTTACCTCTAGATGAACTTTGGAGCAATTTATGTTTCTCTGACATCAGACTGAGGTAAGAGTTTTTGTTTGTTTGTTTGTTTGTTTTTTAAAGAATTATTTTATTTAACCTTATTTATTTTAATTTGATGAGAGAGAGAGAGAGAAGACAAAAAAGCAAGCCACCAGGTCTGAGACTCAGCCATGTGGGAGTCCAACACCCTTAACCACC
Organism: Tupaia tana; assembly: GCA_026018925.1. Lineage (NCBI taxonomy): Eukaryota > Metazoa > Chordata > Mammalia > Scandentia > Tupaiidae > Tupaia > Tupaia tana. The sequence continues at coordinate 21,099,175 of JAKSZU010000011.1, forward strand.
ATGCCACCTGCCAGCCCCAAGGTAAGAGTTTTTCTTTTATCCTCACTTGTAACTATGGCTCATATGCTTCCCATCCCCAAATTAATGTGTTAAGATTTGGGTGTGATGGAATTAAGAGGGTAATACATTACTCAGACTGTGATGTTAAAAGGTGGGGCCTTTGGGAAGAGATCAGAATTAAGGTCATCAAAGTGAGGGCCCCGTGTTGGAGTACTGGTGGGTTTATAACCAGAGGGAATGGCAGGGACCCGTGAGACAGATGCTCTGCTCTTGCCCTCATGATGTGATGTCTCAGGACTCCACGAGACCTCCACCAGATGTAGCCCCTGAACCTTGAACCTCCAAACCATAAGTTAAATAAAACCTTTTACTTTCCTTTCCTCTTCTCTCTCTCTCTCTCTCTCTCTCTCTCTCTTTTTTAGAGATTTTTGCTATAGGGTGCATGCACTCACCAGAGAGACAGAAAGCGAGAAATCACCCCCACAGCAGGGATGGCCATGACCCAATCCCTTTTCCTCCATTCTCCTCTTGGGATTTTGAGTATGCACGCACATGCACCTGGCATGAGTTTTAAGCCACCGGGTCTGAGACTTGAACTGTGGTCGACTACATGGGAGTCCAGCAGTGTAACCACTATGAGGTCTGCTGGTCCCTTCTTTTTTTAAAGTTTTGCTATAGGGTGTGTGCACTTTCCAGAGAGAGATATAGAGGGAAAGTAAGAAATCACCCCCACCCCCCAAGGAAATGGCCATGCTGCAATTTCTTCTCCATTTCCTTATCAGGAGTTTGGGCATGCATGCACACACACCTGGCGTGATTTTTCAAGCCACCGGGTCCAGGACTTGAACCATGGAGTTGGGCATGTGGAATCCAGCGGCCTTAACCACCTGCTGGCCCCTAAATCTCTATTTTATAAATCACCCTGACTAAAGTATTTTCTGTTATTAACGACGAAACACTTTGTTGCTCTATCTTGTTTTCCTTGATCTTCTTCTTTTTTTTTTTTAGAGGTTTTTGCTATAGGGCGCGTTCGTTCGCCAGACAGACAGAGAGAGAGAGACAGAGAGACAGAAAGTGAGAAATCACCCCCCCAGGGGGGATGGCCATGCCATAATCCCTTCTCCTCCATTCTCCTTTCTGGGATCTTGGGCACGCACAAACACGTGCCTGGCGTGAGTTCTTTAAGCCACCGGGTCCGGGACGTGAACCGTGGTCAACTACGTGGGAATCCAGCGACATAGCCATTACGCTAACTGCTGGTCCCATTGTTTTCCTTGATCTTTGAGAGGTTTCTCCTAGATCCACTTCCTCGAAAAATCATACAAGTGTCCTTGTCTGAGGCTCCGCTTCTAAGAACCTGCCTCAAGGCATCCAGATAGGATCTGACTCTGTAGTGCTTCCCTCTAGGTGGGATACCTTTGGCTGTTTTAGCTTTATGTTTTTCTGGTTGTTTGGTTGGTTTTGGTTTTCTGCGTTTGTTTGGTTTGGTTTCCCAGAGTTGGCTCTTGGAGTCTTCATCTCTCTAAACAAAAGAGAAATGAAATGTATTTATTAAAATGCTTTTAAAACTTGCCTTTAGTAGGGTCCATCCCATAGTCTAGTGGTTACAGAAGGGCGCAATGGCCAAAACAATTCAAATCCAAACCCCAGTGCCTGAGTGCCTAAACTCCTGACAGGATGGAGAAGTGGCGGAAAAGGGATGACAGCGTCACGCGACCCATGGGGAACACCTCTCTCTCTCTCTGTCTCTCCGATTAGTGTACACACCCGCTGGCAATTTTTTAAAAAAATTGCACTTAGGTAAGCCTATTCTATTTTAAATTTTAGGTAAGCCTAGTTTCTAGAGCATAGATATGCTGCTGCCCAGTCGCGAGGCTGTGATTTTGATGTGTACTTCCAGAGGCTTCCTATCAGCCAGCACCAAGTGGACAGCAACTCCGTTCTCCTAAAGCAGGTATCAGATGTCTGTATCAGAAAACCTGACTCATTGTAGCTTAAATAATAAATGGAAGTTATTGGCTCATATAACTGAGAAATCCATCGGAGAAGTCTAGATCCAGGCATATCTGAATCCTGTGACTAGAGGGTTGCCCAGTACCTGGTTTCTGTGTGTCCCTTGGCCCGGCCTTCCACAATGTCCACTGTATTCTAAGTCTAACTCACCTTGTGAAGCCAAGAGGGCCGCCAGCAGCTCCCAATGCCACACACTTTCTCATTTATACTCAGCAAGAAAACAGGACGTTCTTGTTCTAGCCAAATTGCTATGTTTTGGTCAGATCAGAGCAGGCCAGGTCACATGCCCAGCTCTGAACTAGTCGCTGTGGCCAGGGAGGTAGAACAGGAGGCTTAGTTTAGAATATGAACTCCATGGCTGGGACCAGGAATGGAGTCTGATTCCCATAACATAAGCACATGGATCCCCAAACAGAACTCAGAGCCTTTGGCAAGAGGGAGGTCGGGGAGACTGCCTGCTCCACCAAATGATCAAAAACTGCAGAAGGTTGTATTCCCGTGGCGTGTGTGAGTGTGGCCTGTCCGAGGCTGTGCCGGCCTAGGACATAACTGTATTTCCAACACAAGGAAGAGGAGAGGGAGGAGAAAGAGAAAGTGCTACAATACTGCAAAATAGAGGACCGTGTGAACACGGTGCCAATAACCCATACCCACACGGCACGTTGAAGCTTACCCTACTCTGCAGACAGCTTGTCTCACTAATCCTCACAACTTGAAATGGAACGTTTGTCCTTACTTTTTGCTATTCAGAATCTGAATCCCACCTCCCTTCTTTTGGAGAGTCCTCTGTTTTAGGGATCTTGGAGCAAGGCAAGACTTTCTCCTACTCTCCTGGTTGAAAATGTCAGGTGCTTGCTCTTGCAAGATGTGAGGACAAAGCCTCGGCTTGACCAAGTGGATGAATCTATGACAGACTTTGAATTGGGAGCTAACGACACAGAAATAGAGGCAGGCCCGGAGTGGCATGATGGTTAAGGCCGCTGGGTCCCATATAGCCGATCGCATGTTTTGAATCCTGGACCTATGTGCTTGAAAAACACTCTGGGCAGGGAGCCAGCAGTTAGCGTAATGGTTATGTTGCTGGACTCCCATGTAGTCAACCGCGGTTCACGTTCCGGACCCGGTGGCTTAAAACTCACACCGGGCATATGTGCATGGGTGCCCAAGATCCCGAGAGGAGAATGGAGGAGAAGAGATTGCAGTGTGGCCATCCCCCGGAGGGTGATTTCTCGCTTTCTATCTCTCTGTCTCTCTCTGAATGTCTGGTGAGCGTACGTGCCCTATCGCAAAAACCTCTCCAAAAAAAAAAAAAAAAAACCACTCTGGGCACATGTGCATGTACGCCCAAAATTCTGACAGGAGGGAGAAATGGAGGAAAGAGAAATGAGCATGACCATGGCCCATGGGGGTATTCCATGTTCTCTCTCTCTCTACCCCTTGGCAAAATTTAAAAACAAACAAGAAGCAGCAGCAGAGGCTTCTTTAGATTATTTTTTTCTGGTTGTGGTTGGGTGGAAGTGGCAGCAACATACAGTTTCTGAGGCAATAGAGCAAGCAGGACACCCAGCTTAGCACCAGCAGCGTTGGCAGGACAGGCCACAGCAGCACCAGCTGTGCTTAATGATAGAAGGGCAGTTTCAAAGTGCTGTCATTGGCACTGGCACTTTGTTCCTATCGTAATGTTTTTATACTAGAGGGCACAAAGGTATGTTTACGAGAAAGAGAAAGCGAGAAAGCCCCACCCCACCTCCGGGAGCCTGGTCACATCACAATCCTTTTTCCTACAGTTCTCCATTCTGTCAGAATCCTGGTCACGGATGCACATGTTCACTGTGTTTTTCAAGCTGCTGGAGCTAGGACTCAAACCCTGGTTGGTTATGTGGGATCTGGCTTCCTCTGTGCCATGCTTAACCCCTATGCTATGGGATCAGCCTCCAATACTCCCCTTTCTATTGAGAGAGATATTTTTGTTATAGGGCTCACGCACTTACCAGAGAGATAGAGAGAGACAGGGATAGAAAGTGAGAAATCACCCCACCAGGAGGATGGCCAGGCCACATTCCCTTCTCCTCTATTTTTCTGTCAGGATTTTGGCCACGCACACACACTCAGCATGAGCCTGAAACCATTGGGTCTGGGACTTGAACCACAGTTGACTACTTGGGAGTCCAGCAACATAACCATTATGCCATCTGCTGGTCCCTCCAATACTCTTTCAATGAAAACCCTTAGTTTTCAACTAAGTCAGTTTCAATGGAGGCAACTTATAGAAAGACAACTCCCCCCCACCCCAGAGGGTACATGGACTCATCAGGGTGAGAGGGAGAGAGCACTCCACGATGGGACATGGTCGTGCTACAATCCCTCCCCGTCCCTTTCTCCATCCTAACAGGATTTGGGGCACACAAACACACGTGCCCAAGCTACCACGGCCAGGACAAACTGTGCTTGATCATGTTGGATCTGGCTCCTTAACCACTAGGCCTTGAGCCTGGCCCTACTTTATACCTATTTAACACGTTTGCCCAAGGCTGGCCCTAGATTCTAGCAACACATTCAAATAGGACCAAGTGCCCCTTACCCAGATGTGATAAGTATGCTCAGATTGGAAGACATCCAGCAAGAAATTAGGATTGTGCACTCTTGCACAGAAGGCTCAGAGCACAACCTATAGCCCCTAACCAGAAAAATGTTGAGTTATGAAGAATCTGGCGGCCAATAATGTTAGCCTCTAACTTTAACGAAAATCCTTGCCAAGACCGAATTGTCATAAACAAAGCACATTCACACCCAGCCAGCTGGACTCCATCTCAAGAGCACAAACAGAAGCTCCAGAAGGTGAAGAGATTGATGCTATTTATGGGAACAATCTGCAGCCATCTCTCTGTTATAGTTCTGGGTGGAAAATGGAGAAAGCGGCTACCAAAATACTGCAAGCCTGCACAAGAGCCAAAGCTCCCTGGGAGATGCTGAATGCTAGGATACAGAACAGGGCAGCGGGTTTGCAAAATGACCCTCTGAGAAGCCATTACTAGCTCACATGCTCAGTAGGGAAGGAAATGATCAAAGAAAGGAAAGAACAGACAATGAAGCCAGATAAAACAGGGCGAAGGTAAGATAGAACTGGTAGAAATTATAATAAATCTCTACGTTCACTAGGGCAGATGTTCAGTCAGATTCTCTAAGGCTGCTTCCCACCACCACCTGGCTCCCAGCCCATCTTCGTCCTGTTCCCAGAGCTTGGTTCTGCTCTGCAAGGTCTTCTATCCATCCCTCAGACCTCGATTAAGCACAGTCTTCATGCCGGGTCTAGTATAAGGCTCTGGCATAGAGAAGAGAAGAAAACACAATTAAAGCCAAAGGAGAGCTTAAGAGGCTTCAGATAGTAAAAGAATTAGTGTCTCCTTCCCAAAAGAAAATTCAAAAGGAAAAAAAAAAATTGTTTTGAGAGATGTTTGCCATAGGGCATTTTTGCCATGCACTCACTGGAAATTCAAAGACAGAGAGACAGAAAGTGAAAAACCACCAACCCCTCCCAGAGGGGATGGCCACGCCACGATCTCTTCTTCATTTTCCTCTCGGAATTTTGAGCATGTGCAGACATACACCCAGTGTGAGTTTCAGACTGCCAGGTCCAGGATTCAACCTGCCGTCGATCATGTGGGAGTCCAGCGCCTTAACCGCTATGCCCCCACTGGCCTCCCAAAAGACAATTTTATTTTTCAAAATTATATGAACCCAATATATGTGCTAAAATTAAGAATAGCTGTTTTGTAGATTTCGGGATTACAAAATTTGGATTCTTTTAATTAAAGATGAATGTTCCAGGGCCAAGAGATGGCACAGTGGTTACATCGCTGGACTCTCACATCAGAGTTTGATGTCCCAGACCTGGTTGCTTGACAATCACGCCAGGCATGTGTGTGTGTGTGCACGTGTGCTCAGGATCCCAGGAGGAGAATGGAAGAGAGTATAGTGTGGCCGTCCTCCCCTCTGCCCCAGGGGTGATACCTTACTTTATCTCTCACTGTCTCTGTCTCTTTCTCTGGCAACCGTATGTGTCTTATGGCAAAAACCTCTTAAAAAGAAAAAAGATGAATGTTCCTCTCATTCTCACTGTTCCTGTCATTCGGTGTTTCTGGCTTGCTGGAGTCTACAAGATCACCCCACCTTCAAAAAGCTCATGGGAGGATGGCTCTTATCTTCCTAGCTATCATGATTGCTCTCTCTCTCTTTCCCAATTACTGGTAGTTTCTGCGGTTGCTAATAAGTAGAAAGAGGTTGGAGCGGCAACTGGAGAAGGCATTGGTATTTTTCCTAAGGGGCCAGCCTACTTGCTGACAAAATCCCATAAAATTACTGGGCTATCTTATCAAGATGCTGAGTGAACTTTTGGTTGTTATACTTCAAAATAGGGAGAAGGTTTTGAGAAGAACACCAAAACATCAGGACAGAATGGATTTCATCTTAAGATAAACTAAATCATTTAATACTTTAGCATTATCTCGACATATAACAATTGGAGGCAGGCCCAGTCACATGGCTCAAGTGGGAGGATGTTGCCACGCATTGGCGAGGCTGCTTGGGAGACCCAGGTTCAGTTCCCAGCCCAATCTAAAACAGTTCAGTGGTGTGTGTTTCTGGGCCTAGCTGACTGTGAGGCTGGGGCAGAAGGATTGAGACATTGTGAGACCCGGTCAAAGATACCTATTTCTCTCACTCTTTCTCTCCATCCTGTTCATGTTCTCTCTTTCTCATTAAAAAAAGAAAAAGAAAAAAAGAAGTTGAGAGGCAATATGTCCCAAATCATAAATACAGGTTTCAGTAAATGTGGCCTTGTTCACCATATCCTTCAATATTTGAGATAAAGGTTACTATTGAAACTGAACTCAGGGGGACCAGCAGTTGGCATAACGGCTATGTCGCTGGACTCCCATGTAGTCGACTGCAGTTCGAGTCCCGGACCTGGTGACTTAAACTCACACTGGGTGTGTGTGCATGTGTGCCCAAGATTCTGAGAGAATGGAGGAGAAGGGATTGTGGCGTGGCCATCCCCCCTGGGGGGGCAATTTCTCGCTTTCTGTCTATCTTTCTCTTTCTGGCAAGTGCACACACCCTATAGCAAAAACCTCTCAAAAAAAGAGAGAGAGAGAGAGAGAGAGAGAGAGAGAGAGAGAGAGAGAAAGAGAAACTGAACTCAGGTGCCTGTGAAATCCAGAGGCTAAAGCCTGGGGATGATGTTAAATCGGGCAGGACTTGGTGCATGAAAAAGCAGGATAGAAATAGGTCAAGGCCAGGGAGGAAAAGAGAGTTCCCGAGATGACTTCTAACAGCCAAAATAATTAGACTTGGAGCCTGAGAACTGCAAAGAAATACAGAAAATATCCAAAGTTAAAAAATGAGCAACAAAAGAGGAGACAGGGATTTACTGAGTACAGTTTGGTCCCCAAGGCAAGGATCAAGTAACAAAAGGAGAGTATAGAAACAGAGAATGTCAGCAAGGTGGAGTTTTAGTATTACCCCAACATAATGCTGTTTAGATGGTACTGCTGGGGCCAACAGATGGCATGGTGGTTAAAGGCACTGGATTTCCACATGGCCAACTGTGGTTCGAGTCCCAGACCTGGTGGCTTGCTTTCTCACTTTTTCTGTCTCTGTCTCTCTCTCCTTCTCTGGTCAAATTGAAATAAACAAATGAATAAATAAAGTTAAATAAAATAATTATTTTTTTAAAATGGTACTGCCTTCCTAGTTCTTTTTCCCCCCTTTTTAAAAAAAGTTTATTCATTTTTCTTCCACAACAGGATCTTTACACCACGTCCTTGCCTAGTCCCAGCTGGCCTGGATCACGGGCACACAAGCACATACCAAGCATGTTCAGGGAGGTCACACACGTGAGCCCAGGACTTCTCCTGTGAGTCCGGTGGTGTTACTGCTGCATCACCACCAGTTCCCCCTCCCATCTTAGGCTCTTCAGTTAATCTAAGAGGTCAGACAGGCCAAAATGTAAATAGAACACATTCATGGATGGTTTAGATACATTCACGACTTGGAGATGTGCAGCATGTTAAGTGTGGTTAGAAGTGCCTGGGTTATATCTCTGACTTGCGGTTGTCAGTGAGTTACAGAACAAGAGTTCCAAGACTTTTGGATGTCATGGAGATGTAACATTTTTCTTAGAAGTCAAGCCAATATACAGAGCATTTATATAGAACATTTATTGTTTTAAATGGTTTGAACAGAGGAGGCAATAAATTCTGCCTTCCGTTGTGTTTCTTTAACTTTTTTTAAAAGACAAGATCTGGCTATGTTGCTCAGGCTGGCCTTGAATTTGTGACCTTCTCACCTCACCTTCCCTGGAAGCTGAGATTACCATGCCTGGCTTGTTTCTTCAACTTTTTAGCCTAAGAGTTCTATTCTAGCAAAGCCATCCAGCAATATTCTCTGAAATTAACTGAGCAGGGATATTTCCAAAGAGTTGCACAGATATTATTGCACGCCCACTGGGATGGTTAACACAATTTAAACCTTCAATACCAAATGGCGAAAATGCAGAAAAACAGACTCTCCTACATTGCCGAGGGTGTAGGGAGAAGGTAGAATAGTAAAACCAAGGGACCGGCAGATGGCGCAGTGGTCAACGTGCCGGACTCCCACATGGTTTGCATGTCAGACCTAGCGGCTTGAAACTCACACTGGGCGTGTGTGCTTACATGCCCAAAATTTGGAGAGGAGAATGGAGGATAAGGGATTGTAGTGTGGTCATCCTCCCTGGGGGGGTGATTTCCCACTTTCTGACTCTCTGTCTCTCTGGCAAGTACATGTGCCCTATAGCAAAAATCTCTCAAAAAGGAAAAAAAAAATAGAAAAACCAAATGAAACACTTCGGAAAACTGGCATTTCCTGATAAAGTTATATACGCAACTCTCCAGTGAGAATAATTCCTCTCCTAGGCATTTGCCCAAGAGAAACAAAAATATAAGTTCACAAAACAAAACAAAACAAAACAAAAAACAGGACTGTTCATAGCAATTCTATTCATAACCCAAACTGGAAACAAACCAATTGTGGACAAATAAATTATGGTAGATTCATGTGACGGCATGACACACAGCAATAAAAAAATAATAAAACAATATAGCTGAATCCCAAAAACGTTATATTGAGCAAAAGAACCCAGGTATAGGGGCCAGCTGGTGGCATGGAAGTCAAGGCACTGGATTCCCACATGTTCAACCACAGTTCAAGTCCTGGACCTGGAGGCTTGCTTTCTCATTTCTCCTCTCTCTCTTTTTTTCTGTCTCTCTCTCTGGTAAGCACATGTGTCCTACAGCAGATGAAATAATAATAAGTAAAATAAAATAAATAATTATTAGGGCCAGCAGGTGGCATAGTGGTTAAGGCGGTGGAGTAGTTTAGGCACTGGACTCCCACTTGATTGACCACAGTTCGAGTCCTAGACCTGGCAGCTTGAAACTCATGCCTGGTATGTGTGTATGTGTGCCCAAAATACTGAAAGGAGAATGGAGGAGAAGGGATTGCAGCATGATCATCCCCCTTGGGGATGATTTCTTGCTTTCTGTCACTCTCTTTCTGTCTTTCTGGCAAGCGCATGCACCCTATAGCAAAAATCTATAAAAAAAAAAAAAAAAAAAAAAAAAAAAAGGAGAGAGAGAAAATAAGACAGATACAAGAGTATGTACTATATAATTGTTTATAAAAGTAGAAGAGGCAAAACTAATCTATAGTGATAAAAATCAGAACAGTAGTTGTTTGAGAGGAAAAACTAAAAGAGGGTGCAAGGGAACTCTCTGCAGTAATAAAAATGTTCTGCATTTTTTTTTTTTTTTTTTTTTTTTTTTTTGGAGAGGTTTTTCACTATAGGGCGCGTGCGCTCGCCAGACAGACAGAGAGAGACATAGAGACAGAAAGCGAGAAATCACCCCCCAGGGGGGATGGTCACGCCGCAATCCCTTCTCCTCCATTCTCCTCTCGGGATCTTGGGCACGCACGCACACGCGCCCGGCGTGAGTTGTAAGCCACCGGGTCCGAGACGCGAACCGCGGTCGACTACGTGGGAGTCCAGCGACATAGCCATTACGCTAACTGCTGGTTCCCAAAATGTTCTGCATTTTGATTAGAGTTGCAGTTACATTGATCAACATATTTGCCAAACTCAATCAAATGCTTCACTTAAAAATCTATGCATTTTATTGTATGTGCATTTTTTTATTTTGGAGAGGTTTTTGCTATAGGGCTCGTGCGCTCGCCAGAGAGACAGAGAGAGATAGGGAGACAAAAAGTGAGAAATCACTGCCCAGGGGAGATGGCCACGCCACAATCCCTTCTCCTCCATTTTCCTCTCGGGATCTTGGGCACACACACACGCGCGCCCGGCGTGAGTTTAAGCCAGTGGGTCCAGGACTCGAACTGTGGTCGACTACATGGGAGTCCAGCGACATAGCCATTACGCTAACTGCTGGTCCCCATTATATCTCAATTTTTAAAAAACACGAGAATATTTGCATACTCATGTTCATAGCAGCAGTATTCAGAATGCATTTTGTTTAAAGATGGAAGGAAAACAAGTGTCCATTGACAAATGAATGGATAAAGGAAATGTAATATATGCAGAGTCTTCGGAAAGTATATTGAAAGTGTGTATTATAAAAAACTATGAGGCCAGTAGAAGACATAGCAGTTACATCATTGGACTCCCGTATGGCTGACCGGGGCTTGAGTCCTGGACCTGGTGGCTTAAAAATCACACTGGGCACTCTTTCTGTGCAGACAGCAGGCCCACAAGCATGGTGAACGTCCCTAAAACCTGCTTGACCTTCCGTAAGAAGTGTGGCAAGCACCAACCTCACAAAGTGACACAGTACAAAAAGGGCAAGGATTCTCTGTGTGCTCAGGGAAAGCGGCTAAGTTATGACAGGAGGCAGAGTGGCTATGGTGGACAGACTAAGCCCATTTTCCAGAAAAAGGCAAAAACTACAAAGAAGATTGTGCTGAGGCTTAAATGTGTTGAGCCCAACTGCAGATCTAAGAGAACGCTGGCTATTAAGAGATGTAAGCATTTTCAACTGGGAGGAGATAGGAGAAAGGGTCCAGTGATCCAGTTCTATTACGAAGACGACAAAATCTTGAAGTGAATGTTCACCTCATTTGATTACAGTTAGTCTATTTGTGAGGGAATAAAGTAATCAATAGAATTCCCCTTTTGGGGAAATTTGATTCGTGTTAAAAAAAAAAAAATTACACTCGGCACGTGTGTGTGCATGCCCAAGATCCTGGGAGGAGAATGGAAGAGGAGGGATTGCGGCATGACCACCCCCTCAGGAGGTGATTTCTCACTTTCCCTCCCGTTGTCCTGTCTCTGTCTCTCTGGCAAGTGCACACGATAAGGCAAAAACCTCTCAAAAAAAAAAAAAAAAAGAGAAAGAAACAAAGAAAGAAACTATGAATAGATTTCAAAGAATTTAGCACCACCATAAATTTGTACTTTAATTCCATTTCTCCAAGAGCTTTCTGAAGTCTCCTCATATGCATACAATGGAATACTATGCAACCTTTAAAAAGGAAGAAAATTTTTTTTTTTTTTTACTTTTAAAAAATCTTTTATTGGGTACATTTGAGGTTTACAAAATGTTGAGATAAGGAAGAAGATTCTTATATACACTGCAGCAGGAATAAAATTGAGGCTCTCATGCTAAGTACATAAACCAATTGTGGAAGACAAATACTGTATGAGCACACTTATGTGTAGAGTAGTCAAATTCATAGAGACAGAGAGTAGAGTGGTGAAGGCCAGGTACCGGGAGGATGGAGGAATGAGATACTGTTGTTTAATGGGTACGGAGTTTCCATTTTGCAAGATGATAAGAATTTGGAGTTGGATGGTAGTGAAGGTTGTACAACGATGTGAATGTACTTAATACTGCTGAACTGTATCCATTAGTTTGGTTAAGATACTGATTTTTTTTTTTTTTTTTTTTACCAGAGAGCAAAGACAAAGAGCGACAGAGAGAGAAAGTGAGAAAGCACCCCCTTATGGAGCATGAGTACTTCCCAACCCCTTCTCCTCCATTTCCCCTCCTTTTCCAGAATTTTGGGCATACACACACACATGGCTGGAGTGTTTTGCAAACTGCTGGGTTCAGGAATTGAACCATGCAGTCAGTCATACAGGATCCAGCTCCCTTAACCACAGCACTAGAGGCTGGTCCAGGAATTCTATTTTCAGTTTATTTATACAATTCATGATAGAGTCGGCCCATGCAAGAGAGAGAAAGAAGAAACCTTGACAGGGTCTCCCCAGCACCCTCGCTCTCCAGTCTCTTGGACTTAGGTACACACTAAATTTCTTAAATTTCCTAAATTTCCCAAATTTCTTCAGGCTGACCTAGGAATCTGAACCTGTGGACAACCACGTGACTTCCAGCAATGCAATTCAGTTTGTTGCTGATTGCATCACCATGTTGGGCCCAGAAGTGTATTCTTTAAACTAAAAATGTTAAGACAGACATAGTGTCAAGATAAAGAACAGTTTTTCCCCAAAAGTGACATTTGGACATGTTTCCCACATTATTCCTACTCTGTTAATTTGATCACAGATTAATAATTTTTTTAAAGTCTTTTCATATCAGCACCAGTTTAGATATCGGAGTGAGCACCAGTGTAGATACCAGGATTTGGAAAAACTATCAGTATGTTGTACAAGGTGAGATGATGGCATCACCAGTGTAAAAACAAACAAAAATCCTCTAAGTTCTTGGGGGCCAGCAGACAGCATAGCGGTTACATTGTTGGACTCCCACATGGCTGATCGGGATTTGAGTTCCAGACTTGGTGTCTTAAAACTCATAGGCATGTGTGTGCATGCCCAAGGCCCCCAGGAGGAGAAGGGACTGAGGTATACTCCCTGTCCCCCCCCCCCCCCCCCCCCCAGTGATTTCTCACGTTCCTTCTCACTGTCTCTCTCTCTCTCTCTCTCTGGCGAGTGCATGTGCCCTAAGGCAAAAACCTCTGGAAAAAAAAAAGGAAAGAAAACACACACACACACACACACACACACATACACACAAGCCCATCGAGCCATTATTCTGACCCAATATGACATTTCTTGTGTCCTAAAAGCTTGCTTTCATTCAAGTGTAGAAATGCAAAAATGTCCCACAGACAGTTACTGAAAGACTGAAGGTCAGAGAGGCCTCTGCTATAAGCCCAGGATGAGGGCTGGGAAGCACTGTTCTCACACATTGAGGCCGGACACTGTGGCTCTTCGGCATTTACATTGTCATTGTGTGCCTTTAATAGGGCACCCACCGGCTGCACCAGCAATAGCTTTTGCAACTGCGGTTTCCCAGAAGCCAGGAAGTGAGACAACCCAAGTTCCATGCAGCCAGGAGGCTGACTCTGCTTGCTTGCGGGGTGGCAAGGTGAGAAGAAAATGTAACAAGTGTGAAACCACAAGGAAATTCAGAGTTGGTTACAAGTTTCAACCCTTTGCAGTGGAGTCCCAGAAAATTCTGAGTCTTCTGACTAAGCTTCACGTGCCTGGTCAGGCAGCAGTGAAGAAAGACGTAAATGATCCCTGCACTTGATGTAACCTAGGAGTTCTCAGGGTCTGCATGGAGACTATCCACCTCGTATTCTTTCTTTCCCTTTCTTTCTTCCTTCCTTCCTTCCTTCCTTCCTTCCTTCCTTCCTTCCTTCCTTCCTTCCTTCCTTCCTTCCTTCCTTCCTTTCTTTCTTTCTTTCTTTCTTTCTTTCTTTCTTTCTTCTCTTCCTTTCTTTCTTCCTTCCTTCCTTTCCCTCCCTCCCTTCCTTCCTTCCTTCCTCTCTCTCTCTCTCTCTTTCTTTTTAAATTTTGCTATAGGGTGCATGTACTCTCCAGAGAGAGACAGAGAGAAAGTGAAGAAAGTACCCCAGGATGGATGGCCATGCCTCTATCCCTTCTTCATTCTCAAGATTTTGAGCATGCACATACACACACTCAGCATGCTTTTCAAGTCACAGGTCTAGGACTTCACAGTTGGCCCTGTGTGATCCAACTGCCTTAAGCACCATTCCACTGGCTGGCCCTCACCTCCTATGACCCAATATGGAAATGTTCATGTTCTTTCTCAGTTCAGTTCTCAGGTACGAAAGCTTTTGTGAATAATCGTGTGTGTGTGTGTGTGTGTGTGTGTGTGTGTGTATAGAATAAGATACAGTTGACTGAGATAAAAGATAATAGCCCATTTGTTTTCCAAAAACTACAGTGACCAGACAATAATTAACACTAAGTTTTATTTAATGCTTAGCTATACAAGGCAAAGACATAATTGGTTTACATATATAATCAGCTCATTTCTCCTTATAACTATATAAAATAAATATTATTACGACATCACTTAACAATATAGGGACTAGGCCAGTCCTGTAGCATGGTGGTTAAAAGAACTGGACTTCATATACTGACTGTAGTTTGAGTCCCAGCCCTAACAGCTTAACAAACATGCTGGGTGTGTGTACATGCATGCCCCAAATCATGACAAGATGGAAAATGGAAGAAAAGGGATTGCACCATGATCAAACCTCATGGTGCAATCTTTCTGTCTGTCTTTTGTCTCTGGTGAGTGCTCATGCCTTCTGGCAATTAAAAAAAAAATGATGAGGGACTAAACCTTAAAAGGATTAAATAAATCTGTAGAATTCCATTACTATTGGAATGGTTTGGAATCTGTGTTGCCCAAAGCAATATCTACACATTAATCCACTGTATTTTCTATCTTGCCCATTTTCTACTGCAGTGGGAAGTCCTGAGGAAAAAAAAAAAGAGTTGTGTTTCCAAAGAATATTTATATTTTAAGAAATCAAATCTGTTGATTCCCACAAAGGCATGTTATTTTTGCAGTAATCTATGTTAGAATTGCAAAACATATGAACTGTAAAATTTCTCTAAAAAGTAATTTTTAGCTACTGTCACCCAGTTGCTTTTTTTTCAATTGCTCATTAGGTTTTTTTATTTTATGTCACAAAGGGCACTTAAGCTCAACCTATTTAAGCCAAAATTTCTTCTTTTTTAAAATAATAGTTTAACTTCATTTATTATTATCGTTTTAATATTTCCAGAGAGAGAAAGAAAGTGAGAAAGCAAGCCTCCAAGTCCCAGGACTCGAACCATGGTCAGCCATGTGGGAGTCCAGCACCCTTAACCACCACACTACCTGCTGGCCCCCAAAATTCATTCTTTTATCTTCCAGTAACTTTTTCTTACCCTCAGCTCTGTCATGGACATGTCCCTCTCCCTTGCTTTCTGTACACCTTGACTTGTCAATGTTTATTGCTTCTGTCTTCACATTACCTCATTCTCTTGAATCTGTTCCTTTGCATTCAAACTATCACAACCTTAATTCAACCTCTTAACTGCTGGGAACAGGCTGAGGCTCAAGTAGCCTCCTTGAATTGTGGGATCCAGCTGGTTAAGGAGGAGCTGGATCACGCTCAGGAGCCCCTGGACACTGCCCTGCAAAAGCTGAAGAAGGTGGAAAAAGCTGTTGGTGAGATGAGAGTTGTATGAAGGGTATTGAAAACTGGGCCTTAAAATACAAAGAAAAGATGGAACTCCAAGAAATCCAACTCAAAGAAGCGAAGCACATGGCAGAAGAGGCAGAGAGCCCATGTGAAGAGGTCGCTGTAAACTGGCGATTATTGAAGACGATTTGGCACACGCCGAGAACCGAGCTCAGCTAGCAGAGTTCCGTGGCGGGGAGATGGGTGAGCGGATCAAACGGATGGATCAGAAACCGAAGCGTCTGAGTGCCACTGAAGGAAACACTCTCAGAAAGAAGGCACATAGGAGGCAGAGCAGATTTTGACTGTTGAACTCAAAGAGGCAGAGACCTTGTCGAGTTCGCCGAGATGTCGGTAGCCAAACTGGAAAAGACAATTGACCGTTTGGAAGAGAAACTGAAATGCACCAACGACGGGCACCTCTATCCACAAAGGCAGAGTCTGCTGGACCAGACTCCTACCAGACTCCTACCCTGCTGCTGCTCCTGCCTCTGACCCTGACCTGGAAACAGGGCGGACTGTTAACTGGAAGACTGCTTTCTCCTTTTGCCCCCAACCCTCCACTCTTTAACCCGCTCTGCCTTTTTTGTCAAACTCTCTCTGCCTCTTCCCAGAGATTCCGGCTGGGCTAGAGGCTGAGCACCTTCAGGAATACATTTTAAGGGAATGTGAACAATACAGAGTGTCTTTAAAAGCATGTTGTGATGTACACATTTCATAAATACCTTTTGTTTTGGTAGCAACCATTTGTAAAATATTCCAAATCCTTCCCCAGCTCTGAAGCAGCAGTCTAATCCCTTTCTCACTGTTGGAAGGTCACTTTTCAGTTTAGCATAGATTGCCTTCTCCTTAGAGAGTGAAAAGAGGTGTAGGCCTGCCTTACTGAGAGCCAGAGCCCAGGGGAAGACTCCACTAAGGGAAACCTTGTTGCTCTGTACAAAGCACCAGCCAACCAGAAGAGTGATTCCAGTTAGCCAAAAACAAAACAAAACAAAATTGCTATTGAAGTTTCCAGCTTTACAACTTTACTTAGTTGTTTTTTCCATCAGAAATGACCAAGTTAAGATAGTGAGCCCTCCAAAACGCTTCTTTTTTTGGTCCCCTCGCTAGCCTGTATCCCAGCAGTTCCCAGGACAGATCCTGTGCCCCTTACATTGAGGTGACCACTTCATTGCTTTTCTACCTCCTTGAAAGAAAGAAGATGATGATTTTGCACTGATTTAGCCACCTGAAACTCATCTCATCACTCTTTCCTGGGTCTGAAGCTGCTGTTTCTAAAAGTGTTATCTCAGTGTGCTTTTTATCGGTCAGTGCTGGCTTATGTACACAACTTTTTAGATTTTATGTTATTTTGAAACTTAGCTTCTTTGGGTTTGGGGTTTCCTGACCACCACAACTGGCTGTGAGAGTTCTCCACAGTCTGTGGGCTGGTTGTGTGCTGATTTTAAAATTATTTATTTATTTATTTTGCTATAGGGTACATGTGTTTACCAGAGAGAGACACAGAGGAAGGATGAGAGGGAAAGTGAGAGATCACTCCCCCAGGGGGATGGCCATGCCACAATCTCTTCTCGCCCACTCTCCTCTTGAGATTTTGGACACACACACACATGCACCCAGCATGAATTTCAAGCCTCCAGGTTCAGGATTGGAACAATGGTTGGCCATGTGGGAGTCCAGCAATGTAACCACCACGCCATCCCCTGTGTGCTGATCCTTTAACATTTCTTTCCCTACACATTTCCTACTTTTTGGTGTGGTTTTCATGAGGTCTTTTAGGTATTCAATCTGTAACTTATTGGCTTAAAATGTCCGCTCCTTTGCTATGGTCTTTTTGGGGCTGATTGGCCAATAGTGTGACTGTTTTTACATTGAATATTGATAAGTGTCTTCTTGGAATAAAGAACCAGCCCCTCAAAAACCAAACAAACAAACTCTCAAGATACAGGGACCACATCTGGTGAGGGTCCTCTGGCTGTTGTAACGTGGCAGAGGGCGGGAGCGCGGGCACCTGTGTCCATGTCTGTTCTGATTCATTCACACTCCGTATAAATCCAGCTGAAGTCAATCACAGATTTAGGGGGACATCCAAACCATATCAGATATATAGATGAATAGATAGATAGAGATATTCTGTTGGTTTTGTTTTCCTGGAAAGCCCTGACTAATACACTGGGCTTGGAATTTATTCATCTCTACTCCTCAGTGTACTGCTTTTATTTGCTTATTTTTAATTGCCAGAGGATATGTGCACTTGCTAGAAAGAGACAGAGAGACCAAGAGAGGAAGAGGGAGAAAGCACCCACCAGGGGGATGTGGTCATGCCGCAATTCCTTCTCCTCTCTTTCTCCAACTTGTCAGGATTTTAGGCACACATGCACACGCACCTGGTGTTTTTTTCAAGCCACTGGGGCCAGCATTCAAACTGCAGTCAGCCATAGGAGATCCAGAGCCCTTAGCCACAAGGCCAGTGGGCCAGCCAGTCAGTGTGTTGCTCACTATGCCCTTGTTCGTTTATTCGTATAAACACACCCAGGCGTTTTTAGTGTCCTTATCAAGCCAAATGCAGGGACCTATCTAGTAAAGAAATGACTTTTTTTTTCTAGAATAAGAACAAAATAATACTTTCCAAAATATAAATTTTGTTTCTTTAATGTTTAAATATTTTACAAAGATTTTTTTTTTTTTTTTGAGATAGAGATTCTTGCTACATGGTGCATGTGCTTGTCAGAGAGACAGAAAGCAAGAAATCACCCCCCACCAGGGGGATGGCCACACCACAATCCTTCCTCCATTCTCCTCTTGGGATCTTGGGCATGCACGCACAAGTGTCTGGCATGAGTTTAAGCCACCAGGTCCAGAACCTGAACTGCAGTCAGCTACGTGGGAGTCCAGCAACATACCCATTATGCCATCTGCTGGTCTCTACAAAGATATTTTTTAAAGAATTACTTATTTCATTTTATTCCTTATTATTATTATTTTAAAATTAGCTATTAGTCATGTGTGCTCACTAGAGAGAGCCAGAGAGAAAGTGAAACAGCAAACCACCAGGTCCAGGACTCAAACCATGGTCTGCCATGTGGGAGCCCAATGCCTCAACCACTGCACCACCTGCTAGCCCTGAATTTTGTTTCTAAAGGCAGAGAAAATACCAAAACTATAGCAACATCACTGATTTCTTTATTTCTTCAGCAAGACAAGGGTATAAATCACTCCAGTGCGCAAAGGTATGAATTCATTTAAAAAGCTAATGATGCATGTTATGCTTGAAGAGAAAGCAAACAACAGTCTTTATCTAATGACAATCTGGGATGGTGCAAAAATTTGATAGCACACAAAGTGAAAGAGTCTGAGCATACACTGGAATAAAAGAAACTCGGTTTTTCCTATCCTTTCACTCAACAATCAATACAGAAGACTTCTGTGACCAAATGTGAGGATTTTCCCCCCACACACCAACAATCAATCAATGCTGCAGCAGACTTGAGCTGGGTACCCTCTAATTCAATTCCATTCCAACACGATCTACTTGGAGAGGATCTCAGCTCCCACAGGTTGAGGGCTCAGTCCCCAAGACTGTCTCCTCCCACTTCACATGCCAATTGCAAGTCCCAGGTGGTTTTACCCGTGCTTCTGACCAACGGGCCATAAAAATCGAGTTCTCATGACCCCTTTCTTGAGTTTGACTAATTTACTAGAATGGCTCACGGAACACAGGGAAATACTTACATTTCCTGGCTTATTCTACAGGATACTGCAGGGCCAGATGGTGGCGTGGTCATTATGGTAGCTGGATCCCACATGACCAGCTGCATGGTTTGTGTCTCAAACCTGAGAAACTTGCTGGGGGCGTGTGCACGTGTACCCAGGGTCCCAAAAGGAGAACGGAGAAGGGATTGCGGCATGGCCATGTCCCCTGGAGGGTGTTCTCACGTTCCCTCTCTGTCTCTTTCTAGTGAGCATTCGCACCCTGTAGAAACATTTTTTTAAAAATTTAAAGGCTATGGGACCAGCAGGTAGCATGGTTGTTAAGGTGCTGGACACTCCCACGTGGCTGACGATGGTTCGAGTCCCGGACCTGGTAGCTTGCTTTCTCACTCTTTCTCTCTCTCTGTCTCTCTCTGGTCAAATTAAAATAAATGAATGAATAAATAAAATAAATAATTATAAAAAAATTTAAGGGCTATTACAGAAGATAGCAATGAACACCAGATGAGATGGATAAAGCCAGGTATGTGGGAAAGAGCTTCCCTGCCTTCCAAGTACGCCATTCTCCAGGAACCTCCATGAGTGCAGCTATTCAAAAATTCATCTTAACTGTCCTTTGTGCTTTTCGGCCAGCTTCATTACCTAGGCACAAGGATTAAATCATTGGCCATCAGTGACCAACTTAATCTTTAGTTCTTTTCCCTCCCTGGAGACTGGAGGATAGAGCTGAAAACTCTTTTTGCTCCTGCTTCAGTCCTTCTTGTAACTAGCCCCATCCTCAAGCTCCCCAGGGGCTGCCAGTCATCAGCCACCTGAGCACATCCAAAGACACTCTGGAGTTGCCAGAGTTTTAGGTATTGTGTGGCTACCAGTAAACAATGAAGACCAAATATATATTTCAAAGTATCGCAGAGAACCATCACTAACATGTCTACATCCTGGAAAGTATTTCCCCGGGACCAGCAGGTGGCGTGGTGGTTAAGGCGCTGGACACTCCCACGTGGCCGACCAGGGTTCGTGTCCTGAATCTGGTGGCTTGCTTTCTCACTTCCTCTCTCTCTCACTCTCAACCTCTGTCTCTCTCTGGTTAAATTAAAAAAGAAAAAATGAATGAATAAATGAAATAAATAATTATTTAAAAAAAAGAAAGTATTTTCCCTTCACAGTGGAAGGAAAAGGCTGATGTGCTGAGTGCAAATAAGTCTTTGATAAACGTGTACCACAAATACAAGGGAAAAGTACACAATGACATCGTACCCTCCTTATCATTGCAGACTCACGGAGAAGACACTTTTCATCCTTGACAATTATTTTACGAGATAATGTGTGTGAGAGCCTGTGCTGATGGGACCCTGGCCATATGTTAAGCAAAGAAGGGTATTGCCATAGGAATGCAAGGTCACGCCGAAAGCCAGCCCCACACCTCTTCCTTCTCAGAGAACTATGAGCAAACAGCATGCACCCGGACCTTGAGTCAGGGGTGAAGTTTGCAATATGGTCAGTGTCCAGCTGCTCAATGTGTGTCCAGCATGTTGTCAGAAGAAACAGGCAGTGAGTGAAAGACTACTTTTTCCCGTGGAGGCATGTTGCCTGTCACAGCACTCCCGTGATATTTTTTTTTCTTAAATAAAGAAAGTGATTTATGGTATTTCCTTGTTGACACTTATAATGCCTGTGGAGATTTCTCTGTTTTCAAGTAGATTATCTCAGCTCTGTATTCACATTCTCGAAGTGGAGAGTGAGAATAAATTAGCAACAATTTGTAAGAAGTTACAAACCTGTATTAGTTATTTAATTGCTGCATAACAGATTACTCTGAAACCTTAAACAACAAACTTTATGTGTAATCAATGGGACTTCAAAAGGTTCATGGAAAAATGGAATATGGTCTGAGTTCATTTAGGTGCAAAAAAAAAGAAAAAAATTGAAACCCATGAAGAATTTTTTTGTAACAAGTATTTTTCTTCCTTCCTTTTCCCCTTCCTTCCTTCCTCAGAGGAGTTCCTCCATCTGGCATGACTTGCATTCGCAGTGTTTTGTGACCCAGTAAGGAGAACTTGACTAGCCATGTCAGGTGTTAAAGATGGGTGCAAGTTTTAAGTAAGTTGGATCCTGATTTAAAAGTCTGGTTCTGGGGCCAGCAGGTGATGTAGTAGTTAAGATGCTGGACTCCCATTGGTCAACTGTGGTTTGAGTCCTGGACCTGGCAGCTTGAAATTCACACCAGGCACATGTGCCTGAGTGCCCAAAATCCTGAGAGGAGAATGGAGAAGAGAGTTCAGCATGACCATCCCTCCCTAAGGGGCGATTTCTCGCTTTCTGTCCCTGTCTCTCTCTGGTGAGTGCATGCGCCCTATAGCAAATATCTCTAAATAAATAAATAAATAAATGTCTGGTGTCTGGGACCAGCAGGTAGCATGTGGTTAAGATGTTGGACTCCCATGTGATGACTGTGGTTGAAGTCTTGGATCTGGCAGCTTGAAACTCACACCAGGCACGTGTGCATGCATGCCCAAAATCCCAAGAGAATGGAGAAGAAATTGCAGCATGGCCATCTCCTCAGGGGGTGATCTCCCACTTTCTATCTCTCCAGCAAGCACACATGCCCTATAGCAAAAACAAAACAAAACAAAACAAAACAGAAGGAAAAATAAAAACAACTCAAATAAATAAATAAAGTCTGGTGTCTCATGAGCCAGTAGATGGCATGGAGGTTAAGGTGTTGGATTACCATGTGGCTGGCTGTGTGGTACGAGCGCTGGACCTGGTGGCTTGAAAATCTCACTGAGTGCATATGCAGGTATGCCCCAAATCCTGAGAAAAAACTAGAGGAGGTATTGTGGCATGGCCATCCTCCTGGGGGGTGATTTCTCCCTTTTCCTCTGTCTTTCTCTGGCAAGCATATGTGCCCTATAGGAAAAAAAAAAATAAGTCTGGTGCCTCCAGGTACACATTTATTCCAGAGCTGATGGGCTTCCCCTGCCCCTGCAGCTGTCATGGTTTTTGGTGGGACAAGTTTCTAAGCCTATTATTTTTCTTCCTTCCCATGGCAGAGGAAAAGGTTGCCATATCAGCCCTGGACTGACTATCTCTGGACTTCTTAAGTATGAAAGAAAAAAATGAATTTACACTTTTGTTTAAGCCATTTCTAGAATTTTCCGTTACTACTAAATGAATCTAATCCTAGCTGATGAGATGGCTTTAGTCAAGTCCAATCCTAAACCCATGCAATGCAAATCTAATCTTGCCGTGGCCTGAGCAGCCTCACTGCTTCCCACGGAACCATACTTCCAGTAGGAGGCACTGTCTCCAAGTACAAGCAAAAGTTAGAGCAAACATTACCGGGTTCCCCCTGGTGATGGGTAAGGATCTAGGATATGTTAACCAGCTGTGTCCAAACTGTGGGGAATCCGCAGAGACCTGGATGCTTCTGCTGATCCACAGGGACAGAGCCAGGTCAGGGCAGAGGACAATCCTCAGAGTGCTAGCAGGGAGCAGGACTGGCAGGAGGCCATGAAGTCCTGAACCAAGTTCTCCTGCCATGTGCTTTGGGTGCGGCTTAGGTCCAAAGGCTTGACAGGTACAAGACCTGTAGGTCAAGTCCCCGTCTAACTCAGATCCACAGAGCCAGCAAGTACCTTTAAGGACAAAGGGAGGGAGTGGCCAGAGAGGAGGAAGTGCATGTCAAAGACAAGTGAAGCTGTCTTCCGGAAAGAGGCAGGGAATAGACACAAACAAAAAGTCTGTAGACGCACCAGCATGGACAGGGTTTGCGTGGTGTGTGCAGTGCCAGCCAGAGGTCCCGGGAAACAAAGGCCATGACTGTCTTCCCTTCTCTGCTTCAGGGAGGCAGTGACTTTCTCTAATGACACCCACACCTGGGATTACATCAGGGCTATTTCTCAGCTCCCACTCTCCTTTTCGCAGCATGCCAAAGGGACTCACGGGGGCCATTTCTGGAGTATTTTGAGCCAAAGATAGTGGAGAACTCAAGGTAGCCACTGGTTTCCTAGACCCAAAGTATTCATTGTCAAAAGCAAGTCCTGCTTGTGGGAAGGGAAGGAATTCACTTCAAGCAGCAGAAGACGATCAGAAAAATCCGGACTCTGGATATTTTCTCAAATGTTTGTGAACTAAACATAATGTGAATTTGACAAACTAGCTCGGACGTAGTCTGGTATCTTCAGTCTGTGCTCCATTAATATCCACTGGCCCAAGAATGCTTCCAGTTCAGAATCCATTTCCCACTGTCTTTTATTTTTAAACATACTTCTCCAGATTAGGCAAAGGTACAATGACTGGTCCCGCTATGGTTGGTGTGGGAGACCCCGTGTAGAGTGGAAGGGCGCGTGCCTTCAAGGCAGGCCTGCACTGAAGTCAGTACCCTCACACTCTAGTCCAGAGACAGTATCTGTAGCCGTGGAACCAGAAATAAAGGTGTACGTTGTTACTTACAGTTCAAAGATACGACTGAGGAACTACAAATATTGATAAAAACTTGAGGTAGAAGTTAAGAAGGTAAAAGGGAAATGTTAGTGCACTAGACACTCATTTCTCATAGTACTGGGTCAATTAATAAATTAAAAAATGATTTTTTGGGGGACTGGCAGGTGACGTGGCGGTTAAAGGTGCTGATTCCCACATGGCTGGCCGTGGTTTGGGTCCCAGACATGGCAGCTTGCTTTCTCCTTTTCTCTCTCTCTCTGTCTCTCTCTGGTCAAATTAAAAAATAATAACAGCAAATGGAAATAAAGAAGTAATGCTTTTTAAAAATCTTAAAAAAAATAAATAATTTTTTAGAGAGATTTTTGCTATAGGGAGCAAGATTTTTGCTATAGGGAGTGTGTGCTCACCAGAGAGACAAAGACACAGAGAAAGAAAGTAGGAAGTCATCCCCCAAGGGGGTTGGCCACACTGCAGCCCCTTCTCCACTCTCCTCCTGGATTTTGGGCATGCACACATGTGCCCAGCATAAGTTTCAAGCCTCTGGGTCCAAGACTTGAACCATAGTCATCTATGTGGGAGTCCAGCGCCATAACCAGTATGCCACCCAGTGGACCCAATGATAGTATTTTTTAAACAAACATTTACAACGTGCCAAGCAATATTCTAACCATTGAGAATCTAACTATAAAATACACAAAGAAAAGTTGCTTCACTCCTTATTCTAGTCAAAAGCCTTTTGGTTAAAGATAAGAGATACTGAGGCTGGCAGGTGGCATGGTGGTTTAGGGTGCTGGACTCCCACATGGCCAACCGCAGTTCAAGTCCCGGACCTGGCAGGTTGCTTTCTCATTTTCCCTCTCTCTCTCTGGCTCTAGTTCTTGCTCTGTCCCTCTCTGGTCAAATTAAAATAAATAAATAAAGTTTAAAAAAAAAGATAGATATGTTAAGATGATTACCAGAAGTCTTTTTTTTTTAAAGTTTTTATAGAAATGTATTTCTTCCAGCTATGAAAGAGACAGAAACAACAATCCCTTCAAAAGGGTCTTTTTCATATTTTGAACATTATCTTTAAAATTCAGTATTTTGAGATTTTGAAAGTTGTTTGTAAACTGTCAAGAATTATGGAGTATGAGCTAAAATTTTTTGCTATGTAAAGTAAATGTTTGTGGAAAAATGTAAAAATAAATAAATGAAAAAAAAAAGAAAGGAAAAAAAAAGGGTCTTTTTTATTTTTTAGAAGTTTTGCTTTAGGGCGCGTGCGCTCGTCAGATAGACAAAGTGAGACAGAGAGATAGAAAGCGAAAAATCACACCCCAGGAGGATGGCCACGCCACAATCCCTTCTCCCCCATTCTCCTCTCGGGATCTTGGGCATACACGTACATGCGCCCAGCGTTAGTTTTAAGCCACCGGGTCTGGGACGCGAACCGCGGTCGACTACATGGGAGTTCAGTGACATAGCCATTACACTAACTGCTGGTCCCTCCCAAAAGGATCTTGACACTGTAATACATCCCCAATCTGCAGTCCTGGATCGTGGGCACATGGGTGTGTGCTCAGCATATTCAGGAAAGTCTCCAGATGCGTACCTGGAACCTTCCTGTTTGGATCAGCCTCACAGAATGTCCCTTTTTAGCACTGCACCTCTAGCCAGTCCCCATGTCTTTCACAAATTTTATGAGCAGTCATGGGGAGCAGGTTTATGAGAGAGGAGGGATGGAAAGAAACAGGGGAAGGGATTGTTTTTCCTAACAATGTCTATTGCTATTTAATTAAAATTTTAAAAGGATTATTTTATTTAACTCTATTTATTTATATTAATTTGACCAGGCAGGGACAGAGCGAGAGAGAGAAAGCAAGCTGCCTGGTCTGGGGTTGCGGGCATCTAGCGTCCTTAACTACCACACCACCTGCTGGCCCCTATTTATTTTAAATTTTATTTTTAAATTTAAATTTTGTGATTTAAATTATTAACAAGATATTCGACTATCTGTTGCCTACTGTATATCCTTGAATAGATTACTTAAATTCCCTGGACTTCAGTTCTTGAATCTGGAAACTGAAGGTAGTAATGTCTCCCTCAAAGTCTGTTACAAGAGCATTTGGTGTAAGGTAAGCATGCAAATGTCACATTTTATAGCTCAAGGTTTTCAGGCAGAGAGGAGACATCCAGAGTTGGGTCCAACCTGAGCAAGTCCCTCGCCTTTTCTTTGCCTATTTCTGAGCCTGGGATAGGAAACTACTTATCTCAAATTTCTCTGTGTGCAAAAGGAACAAGATGTCCAGTGAGCGCTCAGGGAGGGCTTTGAGCTTCTTGAAAGAACACTGGCCAAATTGTGACATGGTTTCCATTTGGATTATTCTGTGCCCTTGTCGGTACTGTCCTTGTAGCTCACTTGTAGACAGACGGGGTAATCTGCCATCCTGACTGTATTATAGCCTCAGAAGGTTTCACAATCGGGCACTTAATCCCTGAGGCACTGAGGGCCTCATGAAGTAAGGGAGAGAACAATCGTGAATTCAAGAGAAAGAGATCACTGTCCGAGATCAGGATGTAATTAGTAGAAAAACACTAAAGATATCAGCGTAACAGATCAAGGAGAACTGCTGACATCCAAGCTGGTTATAAAGGAAAAGTATACGAGGGTGCTTCAAAAAGTTTGTAAAATAATGGAATTAAGGTACAAGTTGATTTGGGTGCAAAAAAAAAAATTCGCAATCCACCCATAGTTTTTTCATAACATGCATCTCCCACTAACTTTTGGAAGACCCCCCCCATACATATCTGATCCTCTGTGTGTTCACGCAAGCACAAATATGCAAGAGAAGAACTTGTGGATTCTGTGGCATGTGAGCGCACACGTGTGTGTGTGTGTGTGTGTGTGTGTGTTAGGGGCGAGGTGCAGGCAATGATGTCATGGTAAAGTTCTAACAATAGTTCTGGGGAGGAGAGTCCCAGTTTTCAGCAGCTGCCTATGTCAACGATGTAACTAACTGCTCCTAAGGTGGCTGGTCTCAAGCTACCAAGTTGAAGTCGCTGAATGCAGAGCTGGGAAGAGACATGCAAAATCAGGTCCCACCAGTTAGTTCCAGCACGTGGCTGACTGCACGTTTCCAGCGCGACTCTCTTTCAAAACCAGAAAACCTCCCAGCTCCTTCTACTCATCTGCTTCTGAAGTTGTGGATGTTGCTTTAGCTTTTATTCCAGAATCCATCCATAGCTCTCAAACAGAATTGTTCATTCCACTCTGATTATGTATGCCTTTGTGAAGTTCCTAGCTCATCACAACTCTTAGGAATTTTTTTTTTTCTTTCTGAAGTCTACACAATGGTTGGCAAGACCATTTGTTTATTCAGAAAGCAGCCAACAGGATGCTACAGGCCTGTCAGCGAACCACCCTGCCCCTAAAGATTTGGCACACTCTTACCAACTGAGAAAAGTTCCGAGCAGGCAAGAGGAGGGAGCTTCCTCACTGCTGGTGCCCCTGAAGACCCCCTACTTTGGAAGCTAAGTCGCCGCCTGGTTCTTTGGCACGTGTATGAACCTTTGCTTCATCCCACAGGAAACCCTCACTTATTGTCTCTGGCTGTGCTTTCCTTTGAAACTACCCCCTTTTCCTCTCCTCTGAAATTTTATACCTGGAGCCAGACAGGGCTAGATCCTAGGCCCTATAAGTCCTGGTGTTTATATACTTTAGGGGGCAAGGGACCTCCTTAAGGAAAAGAATACAAAATTATAAATAAGGTGGCTAGGGTCAGTGCCTTTAGAAGGGGCCTGGGCAAATGAGGGTTCCTGAAGCTGGAGCTTCATTAGCTTCCAGTAAATAGGCCCTTGAAGCCAGACTTTACTCCAAAGGAAATTGGATGTTCGCCTGGGGAGGGTGGGTGGTGGAATGTTATATATATATATATATATATATATATATATATATATATATATAATTTTTTTTTTTTTTGGATGAAGAGGAAGTTTTAGAATCCTGTTCCTTTAAAACTCTCCCTTCAAGGCTGATACTGATTCCCCCTTCTAAGGAAGCCATTTATTCTGCATGAATCCTGTTATATCACACAGCTACTCCCCCACTGCTTGGTACAGATTAGACCAGTTATGGCTGAAACAGGCAGAGGGTTGCTTCAAGGAAACAGCTTTTCTAACCCTTGAAGTCTCACTCTGGAGTCACCGTGGGTGAGAAGGGACCTCTAGTGGTCAATCACAAAGGTCACATTGCTGTTACCTTCCACCTGTTCAATGAATGTTCTGGCCTGTCTGCTCTGGGTCGTCAGTTGCAAGTGGTAGAAGCTGGGAAATAAAACCCTGAGACACAGTTTCCTGGCTTGCTATCCGTCTGAAGGCCAGGGGCTTTGGGGGAACAGGCACGGGTTTGGAGAACATTCAGACTTGTGTTACTATCTTAATTTTTTTTTAGAGAGATTTTTGCTATAGGGTGTGCGTACTTGCTGGAGAGACAGAGAGACAGAAAGAGAGACCCCTTCCCCAGGGGAGATGGTCATTTCTCAATCTCTTCTCCTGGCCATCCCACAATCCCTTCTCCTCCATTCTCCTCTCAGGATTTTGGGCACGCATGCACAGGCAGCTGGCATGAGTTTTAAGCTTCCGGGTCTGGGACTCAAAGCACGTTTGACTCCGTGGGAGTCCAGGGATATAACCATTATTCCATCTGCTGGTCCCACTATCTTAATTTTAATATCTTCACTCTGAGGGCCTGTGAAGCCTAAGATTCCTCCCTGTAAAACAGTGACAATCGTAGGCATTTTTAGGGGGACATGAGGATTGAGCGGTAGAACACACGTGAAGAACATATAATAGTTCAGGCGGTAAGTAGGGTACTGTTGCGAGACACTGCAGTTAGACAGGAAGGCCTGGGAGTTGGACACACTAGGCATGCCCATTCTGGCCGACTGGAAGACGGGGGAGTGGGGGTGGGAGCTGGACTAGTGGGGACTGCAGTGTGGCAAGACCCTGCTGGGGTCTCTCTTTCACATACACATAAAAAAAAAAAAAAAAGAAAAGAAAAGAAAAGAAAGGAAGGAAAGACAAAGAGAAAAGGAAGAAAGAAACAGAGAGAGAGAGAAAAAAAATATTTTAAAAAGGGGAGGTCAGCAGGTGGCATAGAGGTTTAGGGAACTGGATCCCACATGGTTTGAGTGGAATGGTTTGAGTCCTGAACCCAGGGGCTTGAAAATCAAACCAGGCACCTGTGTGGATATGCCCAAAATCCAGAGAGGAGACTGAAGGAGAGGAGATCGTGGTGTCGCCATCTCCCCGGGGGATGATTTCCCACTTTCTCTCTCTCTGTATCTCTCTCCAGTGAGCGCATGTGCCCTATAGCAAAACTAAAAAGATAAAATAAAAATAAAAGAAATGACAAATGTAATGTGCCTGGGAACTCCCCCAGGCGATTCTTATACGCACCTTACTCAGAAAGTGATGGCTGTCGGTTCCTAGACCCCCTTCTCTGCTATCTTTTGGGAAGTGCACATGCCTGAAGCGTGTGGAGCAGACTGGTCTTTATTCTCGGGCGTTTTCAGACTGGAGGCGCCTTTTCGCGGTGCCTGTGGGCCTGAGCTTTGCTTTCCCTCTGGCCTGAGCTACTTGGGGAAGTTGTGGTGTCCTGGACCCTGTTAATACTGCAACCAGCCAAACCACTTATTAATGGTTAACTACGAGGTTTATGTACTCACGGCGAAATTATTTCTCCTGTCAGCTAGGAAAAAGACATGTAACTGGGACTCATATGACCTTGGACGAATCACATCACTTCTTTGGCTCTCCAGGAGGGGTGCCTCGATACCATTTTTCTTTTTTCTCTTCTTTTCTTTTCTTTTCTTTTCTTTTTTCTTTTCTCTTTTCTTTCTGAGAGAGATTTTTTTTGTTATAGGGTGCATGCGCTCACCAAAGAGACAGAGACAGAGAATGAGAAAATGATGGGACCAGGGACCAGCAGTTAGTGTAATGGCTATGTTGCTGAACTCCCATGTAGCTGACTGTGGTTCGAGTGCCAGACTTGGTGGCTTAAACTCACGCCAGGCACGTGTGCATGCGTGCCCAAGATCCCGAGAGGAGAATGGAGGAGAAGGGATTGTGGCGTGGCCATCCCCCCTGGGGAATGATTTCTCGCTTTCTGTCTCTCTGTCTCTCTCTCTGTCTTTCTGGCGAGCGCACGCACCCTATAGCAAAAACCTCTCCAAAAAAAAAAAAGAGAATGAGAAAATGAGAAATCATGCCCCGGGTTGGGGGTGGGGGAATGACCACACAATCCCTTCTCCATTCTCCTCTTGAGATTTTGGGCATGCATGCACACATGCCCAGCATGATTTTAAGCCACCACGTCCAAGACTTGAATCGCAGTCAACTATGAGGATGTAACCCTTGATGTAACCATCACGCCGTCTGCTGGTCCCAATACCACTTTTCTCCTCTGAAAACCCTCCTCAGCACTTGAGGCATTCTTTGTGAATCCTGTCCATCCTTACTTTTCCCTCTAGAATATAAGACCCTTTAGGCAGGAAGTAGGAAGAGGGCTTGTTCTATTATACTAACCTCTGTACCTCCCAGAGTATCCACTTCCTGCTGTGTAGACCAAGGAGCACCATTCCTCCTGCAGGGATCTGAGTTTTGAAGAGTTAGTAAAACAGTTTTCCAGGGGCAGCAGGTGGCATTGTGCTTAAAGCTCTGGACTCCCACATGGTCAACCAGTGGTTTGCTTTCTCACTTTCCCTCTTCTCCTCTCTCTCTCTCTCTTTCTCTCTGGTGAGCAAATGAGCCCTGGAGCAAACTAAAAATAATAACAATGATAAATAAAATGAAAATAAATCATTCCTTTTAAAAAAGTAGTTTTTCACGGCTGGCGATGGAGTGACACAAGCAGCCATCTTTCCTAATTCTTGAGTGAGCCACCACATTGACTTGGATGGGACTGGCTTCCCCAATACTTAGAATACTTAGTGCATGTAGCTGGCAGGTGGCGTGGTAGTGGACGGCACTGGACTCCCACATGGCTGACCTCGGTTCGAGTCCTAGACCTGGTGACTTGCTTGCTTTCTATATCCCTCTATCCCTTTCTGGTCAAATTTAAATAAATAAATAAATAGATAGATAGATAAATAAAGTTAAAATAAAATAATAATTTTTTTAAAAAAAAGAATACTTAGCAGGTAGTAGAATAAATATCTGCTAAAACACATTTTCCTAACATTGTACTCATGAAAAATGTCGGGAGCCGGCAGGTAGCGTGGTGGTTAAGGCACTGGACATTCCCACATGGCTGACCATGGTTTGAGTTCCGGACCTGGTGGCTTGCTTTCTCACTTTCTCTTCTCTCTGTGTGTGTCTCTCTCTGGTCAAATTGAAATAAGTGAATGAATAAATGAAAATTAGAAAAAAAAAGAAAAATGTCAAACATACAGAAAAGTTGAAAGACTAGTACAATCTATATACCCTAATCTAGATTCAGTAAATGTTAACATTTTCTAAATTTGCTATGTATGGGTGTGTTTACTAACTTCTGCTGAATCATTTGCAAGTTAATTGCAATGCTCATGACAAGTAACCAGTAAATATTTCAGCAAACGTCTCCCGAGCATGAAACTGCAATACCATTATCATACCTAAAAAGAACGAACCATTGTTTCCTAATATCATCTAATGTTCAGTCATAGAAGTTGTGTTCATTGACTGTGTCTGCTTAACCTGTATTAACAATAGTAACAGTTACTGCTTACTAAACGCTTACTGTGTGGCAACTTTGCATGCCAAGCAGTGACTCTGTAGGGAGGTTAGTATTAATATCCCATTGTGTTGGTGAAGAGCATGAACTACATAGAGTTTGAAAATAACTTTTCAAAGTCACATGGCTAATAAAAAGCAGATCTCTGGTGTGCATAACCAATGTGTTAAAATGTGTGGAAAACCGTAATATTCTTTTATCCTTGTATAAATGAAAAGAATAGTACTTTGCAGATAAAATTTGTATCATTAATACCGTATGATATGTCATTTTTACCAATTTTTAAAAAGTCACCCTTGATGTCTTGTTCTTGAAAGAGTAATGCAAAGACATTTCTTCTTCTTTTTTCTCTTTGTTAAGTTTTTTGCCATAGGACACAGGTGCTCACCAGAGAAATAGACAGAGTGAGAAGGGAAATGAGAAATCATCCCCTGGGTGGATGGCCATGCTACAATGCCTTCTCCTCCACTCTCCTCCTGGGAGTTTGGGCACACTTGCACACACATCTGGCGTGAGTTTCAAACCACTGGATCCAGGATTCCAACCACAGTCAGCCCCGCTGGAGTCCAGTGCCTTAACCCCTATCTGCTGGCCCCAATGCAAGGATTTTTTTTAATCAGGTAAGCACTCAGGGGGATAAAATTTTCCCCTGCCACACCTGGCTGGGTACAGCTTACATACTGGACTTGGTAATACTGTTCCAGTATCATTCAAATTGTGTAGAATCTTCCAATTTTTCTTTCAGAGGTTTTTGCTGTAGGGCGCGTGCGCCAGAAAGACAGAGAGTGATGGAGAGACAGAAAGCAAGAAATCACCCCCCCAAGGGGGATGGCCACGCTGCAATCCTTTCTCCTCCATTCTCCTCTTGGGATCTTGGGCACGCACGCACACGCGCCTGGCACGAGTTTAAGCCACCAGGTCCGGATTCGAACCGCGGTCGGCTACATGGGAGTTCAGTGACATAGCCATTACGCTAACTGCTGGTCCCATTTTCCAATGTCTTAACTGCTATGAAAGCCAAATATTTATTGAACATGGAACACAGCCCCATCAGATTGCCAAAATACAGTCATCTAACTTGAGTATGACAATGTTCGAAGAGATGTGTTACAAATTTTTGCACAAGTTCAAGTTTTCTTGAAACAATACATTTCCTCGTAGTAATATCTAGCCCCGCCTAGTAACCAAGATACCTGCAAAAACTTAAGCTTTACGAAGACGTCTTTCCCGATTACAATCTTCTCTAAGAATCTAGAAAGAGAAACAGACTTTGAACCCAATCTGTGTTATTTACTTGATCTTCCTGTCATAAAGTGCTCAAATTCAAGTACTATAAAGGAGAGTAACATGGAAAGAATTCAGTTCTCCCAGACAGAGGGACAGGTGGCCAAGGGAGTCGACTTTTCAGAGCTCAGCAGGTAAGTGTCAGACTGTCTTACACAGAAAGTAGAGAGGCATGAAAATTAAGTCAAGTGAGGGAAATTTATTATGAAAAGTGGACATCTTCTTGACGAAAGGGAAGGAAAGAGAAGACATTAATTCTCCCCCTTCATAGGGTGGAGTTGGGTCTGCTGAGAAGCCCACAGTCTCCGTTTTTACTGGGCACCTGAAGTACAGAGTGCTTGAGAAAGCGCTATTAATGACCCAAATCCTGAAATCGTCACGTCACTACGCAGTCCTAACGCTGTGTTGTTACAACTGTGATCGGTAGAAATATTTTGGGCAAACCATTGAAATGACAAGGGAAATAATATGGGTAGTAATTGAGTGTTATTAAAAGATTGATTCAGGCTTGCCAGCCACAAAAGGTCAGCCTGCTAAGAACAAAACTGCTTGTTAAGACAGGCCTCAGACAAGGATGAAGCAGAGCAAGCCCCAAAAAAGTTATAGGTATATTCTAGTTCTTGGAAGTTACTGCTTGTGTCAGGGGACAGACACTCCAAGTTGCTAAGGTCTGTGGAGCAGGCACAGACTGAGAGGGATTAACAGAAGCTTCTTAAAGGGTAGATAAGAGCTGGTCTTGGGAGTCCTGACCCTAACAGTTACTGTCTTTGAGATCTTGGGCAAATTATCGTAGAAGTGCTCTAAACTTTAAAAAACCACCTTAAGAGGGTTGCTGTGGGGCTTCATTGTGATTACAGTCATGTATGTGGATGTTCAGCATGACACCTGCTGCATGGGAAGCGTTCCATACCTGTCGCTACTGCTGGGTCGTCGGAAAAGTCAGGCCGTACTTTTCTGTGTTTCTTTCTTTCTTTTTTTTTTTTCTTTTCTTTTTTTGGAGAGGTTTTTTCTATAGGGCGCGTGCGCTCACCAGAAAAACAGAGAGATAGAAAGGGAGAAATCACCCCCCCCTCCGGGGGGGAATGGCCATACCGCAATCCCTTCTCCTCCATTCTCCTCTTGGGATCCTGGGCACGCACGCACATGTGCCCGGCGTGAGTTTAAGCCACCGGGTCCGGGACTCGAACTGCAGCAGACTACATGGGAGTCCAGAGACATAGCCATTACACTAACTGCTGGTCCCCTTTTCTGTGTTTCTATGCAAAATTGTGTTGTGACTTTTCCAACAACCCAATATATTCATAGTAGTAGTAGTCTATTATTTTTTCTGAGAGTTTTTTGCCTTAGGGTATATATGTGCTTGCCAGAGAGGGAGAGAGAGAAAGACAGAGACAGAGGCAGTGAGAGAGAATGTGAGAAATCATCCCCCAGGGAGATACCCAAACTGCAATCCCTTCTCCTCCATTCTCCTCCCGGGATCTTGAGCGTGTACACACAAGTGCCCAGTGTGATTTTTAAGTCACCAGGGCTGAAATTCAAACCGTGGTTGGCCATGTGAGAGTCCAGTGGGAAAGCTGTTATGCTCTCTGCTGGTGTCCATAGTAGTACTCTTTTAAAAAATTACTTAATTCTACTCATTGCTATTATTTTTATTATTTTAATTTGACCAGAGAGAGAGAAAGGGAAAGTGGGACTCGAACCGTGGTTGACCCTGTGGAAATCCAGTGCCTTTAACCACTATGTCATCTGCTGGTCTCCCGTAGTAGTACTCTTGAAAGGAGATAATGTATATATGTTTTTCCCAGATGGAAGTGAAGGAAATCTTAAGGAAAGGGATGATAAGAAGAAAAGCACAGAACAAAGGAGAAAGGAGGACTTTATTACTTTCAGTCCATACTGAGTCAAGGGGAAAGACTATTATGAAGGAAAGAGCAATGGAGGGGTGTGGGAAAGCAAAGAGATTAATATGGTTTAAAATTAGAGATGGGGAGGGAGAGGTATGGGTGGCATGGTGGTTAGGGTGCTGGACTCCCACATGGCCAGTTGTGGTTTGAGTCCTGGACCTGGCAGCTTGCTTTTTCATGTTCCCTCTCTCTTCCTGTCTCTCTCTGGCCAAATTAAAATATAATAATATAATAAAAAAATTATGCAAAATAATTCTTAAAAAAGAATTGACCATAAAATAAAGGAATTAACACATCCAAAATTCTGGTACCAAAAATACCATTTAAAAAATTAGAGACCAAAGACCAGCAAATGGCATAGTGATTATATTGCCAGACTCCCATGTAGTTGACTGTGGTATGAGTCCTGGACCCGGTGGCTTAAACTCATGAACACATGCCAGGCGCATGTGCATGTGTGCCCAAGATCCCGAGAGGAGAATGGAGAAGGGATTGTGGCGTGACCATCCCCCCCGGGGGATGATTTCTTGCTTTCTGTCTCTCTGTCTCTCTCTGTCTCTCTGGCAAGTGCATGTTCCCTACAGCAAAAATCTCTTTAAATAAATAAATAAATAAGTTAGAGATCTTTTTTCAAAATATTTTTTAAAGTATTTATTTATTTATTATTTTAGTATTATTATTATTTTTTAATTTGAACAGAGAGAGAAAGGAAAAGTGAGAAAGTAAGCCACCAGGTCCAGGACTCTAACCGCGGTCAGCCACGTGAGAGCCCAGTGCCTTAACCAAAATGTCATTTGTCAGCCCCTCAAAATCTTTTTATTTTTAAAGTTTACTTTTTTGGGGAACCAGCAGTTAGCGTAATGGCTATGTTGCTGGACTCCCACGTAGTCGACCATGGTTCGCGTCCCGGACCCGGTGGCTTAAAACTCACGCCGGGCGCGTGTGTGTGAGTGCCCAAGATCCCGAGAGGAGAATGGAGGAGAAGGGATTGCGGCGTGACCATCCTTCCTGGGGGGTGATTTCTCGCTTTCTGTCTCTATGTGTCTCTCTCTGTCTGGCGAGCGCACGCGCCCTATAGCGAAAAACCTCTCCAAAAAAAAAAGTTTACTTTTTTGTAAAAAAGAATTATTTTAACTTTATTTATTTATTTAGAGGGACAGACTGAGAGAGAGCGAGAGAGAGCAAGAGAGAGCAAGAGAGAGAATGTGAGAAAACTAGCTGCCAGGTCCAGGACTCAAATAATGGTCAGCCATGTGAGAGTCCAGTGCTCTTAACCACCATGCCACTGCCAGCCCTGCCTCTCAAAATCTTTTCTTTTTTTTCAAAATCTTTTTTATAAAACTTATTTATAGGCTGGGACCAATGGATGGCATAATGGTTACGTTGCTGGACTCCCATGTAGTTGACTGTGGTATGAGTCCTGGACTCGATGTCTTAAAACTCATGCTAGGCACATGTGCGTATGGGCCCAAAATCCCAAGAGGAGAATGGAGGAGAAGGGACTGCGGCATGGCCATACCGCCTGGTGGGTGATTTCTCACTTTCTGTCTCTCTGTCTCAGCGAGCACATGAGCACTATAGCAAAAAATCTCTCACCAAAAAATAAATAAATATATAAAAACTTATGTATGGGGCCAGCAGATGGCATAGTAGTTAAAGCGCTGGATCCCACAAAGTTGACTCCATGATTTGAGTCCCTGACCCAGCAGCTTGAAAAACATGCTAGATGTATGTTAGTGCATGCCCCAAATCTTTAAGCCACTGGGGCCAAAATTCAAACAGTGCAGCTGGCCATGTGAAATCCAGCTCCTTTAACCGCTGGGACACAGGGCTTGCCTGACCATCTGTACTTTGTAAAGCTTCTGGTTAAGATTCTGACTGTTCTTCTGCTGCTCAGAAATAACATTTTCCAGAATAGTCTTCACTCAAAATCTTAAAAAAAAAAAAAAAAAAAATTTTCCCCTGGTGGGGGGAGGCCAGCAGATGGCATAGTAGTTAAAGTACTGGACTCAAACATGGTCGACCTTCGTTTGAGTCTCGGACCTGTGGCTTGAAAATCATTCTGGGCACATGTGTGTGCGTGCCCAAAATCCTGAGAGAAGGGTGGAGAAGAAGGGATTGCAGCATGGCTATCCCACCAGGGGGTGATTTCTCACTTTCTCTCTCTCTCTCTCTCTCTCTCTCTCTCTATCTATCCAGCGAGTTCACACGCCCTATGGCAAAAATCTTTAAAAAAATGAAACTAAACAAATTTCCCCTTTATTCATGATAGAGCACGAGAGGGAGAGAGAGATAAGCACCTCCCACATCCCATAGGGGTCTGGTCGTACTGCAATCCCTTTTCTCTAGTCCTCCAGCCTGTTGGATGTTGGGCCTTCACATGTGTGTGCAGTGCGTTTTGGATGAACCGGGCCACACATTTGAACTGTTGTTGCCCTGTGGCTTCTCTTGAGCAACCATTACCGCCGCAGCACGGAGCCAGCCCCTAGAGTCCATATTTTGATTGAGCCATTACTAAGTACACACCATTCGCATCCACAGGATTTAGAATCATCTCAAACACTCTCTATTATCGGGGAACAATTTTACAAAAATAATCCGAGAGAGGCTATCAAAATAAGAATTATTTGGCCCACAAGGGACCATCTGAGAACGAAGCACGTTTCATTTATCTTCGTGTTCAAATGCCATTTTATCCATTTCTCCAGAGAAAACAAGTTTTATCTTCCCCGAAGCTGCCCTAAAACTGCCCTATTTCTTAAAGCCTATTTCAATGTGGTTTTTCTTTTTGTTGCCTTAAATTTTTTTTTTTTTTGAACACTTAAAGTACTTTGAACTATGTCAGAACAGGATTGTTTAATTAAAAGCTAGAAGTAGTACCGTTATAGCTGGGATGAGTCATCTGGGACTTTATTTTAAATGCATACTAGATAGGAGGAAGGTTCATAAACTCAGAGTAGACCAAAGTACAGATTCAACTGCTCTCGTTTATCCCCTTACAGGTCCACCTGAATTTATTAAAGATGGCATGGAAGAGCAGCCGCGTAATGCAAATCTTCAAATTCCTTCTCTTAGTGATTTTATTTCTGCCACACGAGATGATGAGTAAGTTAATATTCCTTTTGCCTTCTTTTCAGGTAAAGACAAATTTCAGGTCAGAAAATGACCAGTGAGTACTGGGTACATCCTTAAATAACACACTAGGGTCAGGCCGTGGTGGCTCACAGATAGCACCTCTGCTTGAGAGGCTAGAGGCTGCACGGGAGGCTCAGGCTTAGTTCTCGAGTCAACCCGAAAATGCTGGGCCAGTCATCCTCACTAATTGGGAGGCTAGGGCAGGAGGAGCACAACGTGGTGAGAGCCTATCAAAAATACCTGTCTCGGGGGACCAGCAGGTGGCATGGTGGTTAAGGTGCTGGACACTTCCACATGGCTGACCATAGTTCGAGTCTCGAACCTGGTGACTTGCTTTCTCACTTTCTTTCTCTCTCTGTGTGTCTCTCTCTCTGGTCAAATTAAAATAAATGAATGAATAAATAAATCAAATTAAAAAATAATTCTTAAAAAAATAATACCTGTCTCCACTGCTGTTTGAGTCCTGGACTCAAAATCTTGAGTGGTGGCTTCAAAATCTTGCCAGGCATGGGACCAGCAGTTAGCGTAACGGCTATGTTGCTGGACTTCCATTAGTCGACAGCGGTTCACGTCCCGGACCTGGTGGCTTAAAACTCACGCCAGGCGCGTGTGCATGCGTGCCCAAGATCCCGTAGAGGAGAACGGAGGAGAAGGGATTGTGGCGTGGCCATCCCCCTGGGGGGTGATTTCTCGCTTTCTGTCTCTCTGTCTTTCTCTGTCTGTCTGGCGAGCACACGCTCCCTATAGCAAAATCTTGCCAGGCATGTGTGTATGTGTGCCCCAGATCCTGTGAGGAGAATGAAGGAGAAGGGATTGCAGTGTGTCCATCCCCCCTGGGGGGTGATTTCTCGCATTCTGTCTCTCTGTCTCTCTCTGTCTTTCTGGTGAGCGCACGTACCCTATAGCAAAAACCTCTCCAAAAAAGAAAAAAAAAAGAATTTTAAAATATAGAATCTTCCCAAATCCCATTTTCCAGAGATAAACCACTCAACATTTTGTTGTATAGTCTTTCTTTTTAAAGAATTATTTAATTTTATTTATCATGATTATTTTTTTTAATTTGACCAGAAAGAAACGGAGAAAGAGAAAAAAGGAAAGTGAGAAAGAAAGCCACCAGGTCCAGGACATGAACTGTCATTGGCCATGTGGGAGTCCAGCACCTTAACCACCATGCTACCTGCTGAGTCCTGTTGTAGAGTCTTCTAAATTTTTAAAAAATGCTAAGCAACAATTCCATTATCTTTACCAGTAGCTTATGCTATTTTTCTTTCCTTTTCTTTTCTTTTCTTCTCTTCCCCCCCCCCCCCCCCCCCCCCGTAGCTTGCTATGGGGCATGTGTACTCCCTGGAGAGAGACAGAGAAAGAAAGATAGAGAGGAAAAGTGAGAAGTCATCCCCAAGCGGGGATGACCATGCCACACAGTTCCTTCTCCTCCATTCTCCTGTCTGGGCTTGGGGCATGCACGTGCACATGCCCACCATGATTTTCAAGCCACCAGGTCTGGGACTCAAACCACTCTGTCTTGACCTCCCCGCCACCTGCTGGCTCCTGTTTTCTTTCTTTTTTAAATTGTCAGTGAATGGAGCACTTGCCAGCCTAGGGAGAAAGCACCCTCAGTCAGTGGAATGTGGTCATACTGCAATCCCTTCTCCATTTCTCCATCCTGGGGGATTTGTATGCATGTATGCTAATGTGCCCACCACTGTGTTGGTTTTTTTGTTTGTT
The DNA here is from genome assembly GCA_026018925.1 of Tupaia tana. Taxonomy (NCBI): domain Eukaryota; kingdom Metazoa; phylum Chordata; class Mammalia; order Scandentia; family Tupaiidae; genus Tupaia; species Tupaia tana. Next base: position 21,138,700 of record JAKSZU010000011.1, read on the forward strand.
TGTTTTAGAGAGAGATTTTTGCTAAAGGGCGTGTGCACTCTCTGAAGAGAAAGAGACAGAGAGAAAGAAAGCGAGAAATCACCCCCTGGGATATGGCCAAACTGCAACGCTGTCTCCTCCATTTTCCTCTTGAGATCTTAGGCATGTATGCACACGCCCTCAGTGTGAGTTTTAAGCCACCAGGTCTGGGATTTGAACCGTGGTCAACTACGTGGGAGTCCAGCAACGTAACCATTTCGTCGTCTGCTGGTCCTTTGCTGCTGTGTTTTTTAAGCCACTGGGCCTAGGATTTGACCTCAGTTAACCATATGGGATCACTAGATCATGAGGGCAGCTCTTATGTTTCTTAAAGTAAAATGTTTTTTAAAAGAAAAGTTAATGTGTTTACAGAATATATTAGGAAATGTTACATGTAGGGCAGGTTTATGGCAGCTGAAGTTTTTTGCTTTGTTTTGTTTTGTTTTGTTTTGTTTTTAGCTTTCTTTAATTGCTTCTGAGCCAGAAAAACAAAAATTGAAATTCAGGTATATTACTATACAATGAATGGATTCCTAACAATCAGAGCTGGGAAAAAAAATGCTATATATCCACTTTACCTATTCCATGAAAAAATCATCTACCCCACAAACTGCAGCTATTTAAACACCTTTTTATTTTTCTGCACTACCGAAACAATATTAAAACATCAGAAATGCAAGACCTAATTTGTCCACATCCTATCATCTAATTGGAAAAGTATTTCAAATCAGTTTTTGCCCACATGCATATTCAATCTTGACACTTTGTAGTAATTATTAGAGATGGAATTTTTATTCTGCTCTTCCACTTAATGCTATGTTTTAATATTTTTTAATTTTGTTATAGCCCTTTTCTTCTTCTTCTTCTTCTTTTTTTTTAAGTTATTTGTTTTTGTTTTTTCAATGAGCAAGCAAGAAGCGAGAGCACTCCCAAAAGGGTCTTGACCCCCAAACCACTCCCAGCTCCAGCTGGCCCTGGATCCTGGGCACATGTGTTCCCAGCATACTCAGGGAGTTCTCTGGTCGTGAACCTGGAATCTTCCCAAGTGGGTCAGCCTCACAGAACTTCGCGTTTTACTGCTGTGCCACCATCTGGCCCTCTAGTCCTTTTCATTTCCCTGTTCTGTTGCTTTCCTAATTCGAACCTCCTTAAAGTAACAAGTCTGGTAGCTATTGCTCCACCTTTTTCTCTGTTTTCATCAGTCCTATTCAATTTAGATAGGATTCCCTCCCCCAGACTTTTCCCTATGAATATATACATGTACAAGTGCATGTACGTGTATATACACGTGTGTGTGTATATATATATGCAGTATCGCTATGTACGTACTAGTTTCTTTTTTAGTTTATTTATTTCCTTCAGGATTTCCACGCTGTGATCCTCCCCCTAGTCCTGCAGCCAGCCAAGAACATGGGCATGGCCATGAGCATACTCAGCACGTTCAGGTAGACCTGAGTTGCAGACTAGAGCCCTCACCATGTAACTTCCAGTATCTCAGCTACTCCTGCACCTCTGCTGCTGAGCCTGTACATATTGGTTTCTAATCTAGTTGTTAAACTTTACTACACGTTAAAATCAGTGGGCGGAATTTTAAAAGGCCCAATGCCCAGGTTTTGTTCATGTCAATCAGATGTCTGGGAATGAGAGCCAGGTATCAGTATTTAAAGATCCCCCAATGGGTCTAGTCACAGTGGCACAGGTAGCAGGGTGCAGCTATATCTCACTGGAGCAAACTGGGAGGACCTGGGGTTCAAGGTGATCAAGGGTCAACCTGAACACACTGGGGATGCCCGTGGGTACCTGGCTGACTAGAAGGGTAGGGGGAGGATTACAGAGTAGCAAGATCTTGTGAGGAATGCCTTTCTCTCCCTTTTTCCATCCTCTCTCAGTAAATAAATAAATATGTAAATAGACTTTTTTTTTTTGGTTTTGCCATAGGGCATGTACACTTGCTTGAGAGAGACAGAGACGGTGAGAGGAAAAGTGAGAAAACCCCCCTCCGGGGGCGGGGTGTGGGGATGGCCACGCTGCAATCCTTTCTTTTCCATTCTCCTTCTGGGATTTTGGACACATAACACACACATGCCTGGTATGATTTTCAAGCCGCCAGGTCCAGGAGTTGAACCACAGGTGGCTATGTGGGAGTCCAGCACCATAATCACTATTCCATCTGCTGGCCGCCATAAATAAACTTTAAAATATTATCCCCAGGTGATTTAATGTGCAGTAAAATTTGGTAACCATCATTTTAACCTTTTTCCTTTTAGTTAATAATATATTCTGGATTTTTTTTCCTTGTAAAATCATATAGATCAATAAGACTATTTTTCATTACAGAGTGTATTTGGTTGTACTGATGTAACAGAATTTGTCTAATAAACCCCGTATTGATGGACATTGAGGTCGTTCACTCTGTATACTTTAACATTCTCCTAGGTTCTGTTTTTTTTTTTTTTTTTGGAGAGATTTTCACTATAGGGCGCGTGCGCTCGCCAGACAGACAGACAGAGAGAGACATAGAGACAGAAAGCGATAAATCACCCTCTGGGGGGATGGCCACGCCGCAATCCCCTCTCCTCCATTCTCCTCTTAGGATCTTGAGCACGCACGCACACGCACCCGGTGTGGGTTTTAAGCCACCGGGTCCGGGACGCGAACCGCCGTTGACTATGTGGGAGTCCAGCGACATAGCCATTACGCTAACTACGCTAATTACGTTCCCTCCTAGGTTCTGTTTTAACTGTGAATGGTAAAGCTGAAAACTATATTCTGGACACTCAGCGCGGCTCCCAAGAATCTCTGAAATGTGCTGTTCAAAACCACACTAGAGAAGAAGAACTGCTCTGGTATCGAGACCAGGGGAGAGTGGATTTAAAATCTGGAAACAAAATAAACTCCAGCTCGGTCTGCGTCTCTTCCATCAGTGAAAATGACCACGGAGTCAGTTTCACCTGCAGGCTGCAGAGGGATCAGACGGTGTCCATCTCGGTGGTGCTGAACGTCACTTGTGAGTGAGGGGAAGAGAGGCCCTGGTCCTCTGTAAGGCCTATGCTCAGTGCTGCTTGAAGTCTGTTTCGATATTGCCAAATTCAATATTGCTCTACTTTATGCCCCCACGGCAAAGCATGAGTGTGCCTATTTTTCCACACCCTCGTGAGCACCGAGTAACCTCAAACTCAAAGCATTTGCCAACCTCATTTGAAATTTTATTATTATTAATTGCCAGAGGACATGTGTGGTTGCCAGAGAGAAAGAGAGAAACAGAGGGAGAGAGAGACCTTACAGTCTCTTCTTCCCCATTTCCTCTTCTGCAGGGATTTTGGGCAGGAATGCACACATACTTGCCTGGCCTGTGTTTCTAGCCAGGGCTGGGATTCGAACCACAGTTAGCCATGTGGAATCCTGTTCCCTTAACCACTAGGTTACATACAGGACCAGCCCTGACATTTTATTCTCATTTTTAAAATTAATAATGAAGATATTCACCTTTTCATAAATATAATGGTTTTTTCATGGTTTTGTTGTTGTAAATACTTGCCCATATCCTTTACTATTGTGGTTTCTATCGTGTTAGTTGCTTTTTTCTCCTTCATTTGTATAAGGTCTTTGTAAATCAAGAAAATTACCCCTTTGCCTTTTGAAATTTGTTTTTGACATTTTAAATTTTTTTTTTTTTGGCTATATTGAGTTTCAATATTTATGTAAACATTGAAAATGATTACTAGTCTATTCCTTTGTGGTGTTTGGCTTTGCTGTTCTACTTAGATCTTCATTGGGGATCTTCTTGCATCACCTTAAAACCCTAAAAGGTGAAGCTCTTTGGGACCAGCAGATGGCATAATGGTTACATTGGTGGACTCCCACATAGTTGACCATGGTTCGAGTCCCGGATCTGGCAGCTTAAAACTCATGCTGGGTGCATGTGTGCCCAAAAGCCCGAGAGGAGAATGGAGGAGAAGGGTTTGTGGCATGGCCATCCCCCCTGGGGGGTGATTTCTCACTTTCTTTCTTGTAATCCAACCTTCTAAAATTATAGACGAGGAAACTGAGACTCAGAATGGGAACCCAAATCCCAGCTGGAGCTGAGAACAGAACACAGATTCTCAGGGTCTTAATCTACGGCTACTCCTGAAATGTTCTTAATAAAGACACAGCAGAAATGTAGATAATAGATTTGGTAGTTTAAAGAAATTGTTTTCAGTTTGCTAGCCTCAATCCACGTTTTAAATTATATTTACAATAAACTCCCGAATGTCAGTATTATTCAGCATCTGTGTGGGACCAATTGCTCAGTGAGTCATAGTGACGATTACTGACACAAACTTATCATAAATCAAATGAACTAATGAAAAGAGATAAGGATATCATGTGTAATCCAAAGGAAGTATTGTTAGTATTATACATAGCAAATTAAGAACTAAGTGGAAGCTTAATAATATGCTATTTGGACGAGGATGTGGTGAAACAGGTTCTCTCGTATGTTGTTGCTGCAAGTGTAAAGCAAGACCAGATCTTTTGCAATATCTATCAAAACATAAAGCATGCCGACCCTATGACCCAGTATTTCTCCTTCTAAATGTTAACCTTGGAAAAATACATTCACTTGTGTGTAAACAAATACAAGGATGTTTACTGTAGCATTGCTTAGCATTTTAAAAATGAAAACAACCTAACACCTATCAAACTGATATGATTAGGGTCATATATTACACTACAGGACTTCAAAAGCAATGAGCAGGGGCCAGCAGATGGTGTAGCAGTAATGTCACTGGACTCCCACATGGCTGACTGCAGTTCAAGTCCCAAACCCAGTGACTTGAAACTCATGTCGGGCACATGTGCGTGCATGTCCAAGATTCTGAGAGGAGAATGGAGGAGAAGGGGCTGTGGAATGGCCATCCCCTCTGGGGCTGATTTCTCACTTTCCCGCTCACTGTCTCTCTCTCTCTCTCTCTCTCTTTCTGTGTGTGTGTGTGTGTGTGTGTGTGTGTGTGTGTGTGTCTGGCAAGCACACACACTCTAAGGCAAAAAAAAAAAAAAAAAAAAAAAAAACTCTTTGCAAAAAAACCACAATGAGCTACATCTCTGTGGTTCAATGTGGATATACCTCAAACACTTGTAGGTTATCGAGAGAGAAAAGGCCTTTACGTGAACCCTTTCTGTACTCCTAAAACAATACATTTCCTAAGCATACACTATATGAGCAGAAAACTGTTTTTTAAAGAAAGGTCTGGAAGGTTCTAGGCCAACAAATGACCAGGTTGGAGTCAAAGAGGACCCTAGCTTTATCTGAAATGTACTGATTTTTTTTAGAAAGCAATATTAATATATAGCTGATAGACTTAAATTAATTTTAAATAGTTCATAAAAAGGACTAACAGGACATGACCACAAATGGAATTGTTCTATTTGGCATTACATTCTCTATTCCAGCTACTTCCTACATATCTGAACACCATATGACACTCTTGTTGGGTATGGATAGAGAATTCAAGCTCATTCCAAAGAGCAACAAAATGTCATTCTTCTGTGAGAGTTATTAATAGCACAGCCTACTCAGGGTCTAATTATTCAGTATGCAGATTACACAAGCTCCTAATTTTCTTCCTTTCCCACCTCTACCTCTTTCTTACTCCCACCCTTCGACTATTTTGTTACTATTCCACACCTTTGCCAGAAAATGCGAGGGGCGTAAAGAAGAGCTCAGGAAAGCCCAGCCGTTTCCCCTCCAGGTGGAAGCTTTGATGGAGGGTAAGGATCGGAATCACGTAGGGCGGATAAGTGTGTCTGACTCTCTGTGGGTCTGTCACAGCCCTTATGGGCGCCCTTACATGGAGGGATGGGAAAGGCTCTCTCACTCCCCTCTGATGCCAGGAGTGCCACGATTGGAACACCTTCTGGGAGGAGGACAGTATTTCTAGAGGACCATTGTGGAAATGTCCATGGGCATTGGTAAATAAGTGGCCAGGGTAAATGTGGTTAGAGCAAATGCAAAACAGAGAGTGTGCGTAGCCCTGAAAATTACTACCATCACCATAATAAGAATATAAACTAGCCCTATGATATATGTATATATATTTTTGTTTGTGTGTTTGTTTTGTTTTGTAATTTGCTAGAGGCATGTGCACTCATCAGAGAGTGAGAGAGAGAAGAGAAAATGACAAAGCATGTCGAGGGTGGCCATGCCAACAATCCCTTCTCCTTCATTCTCCTCTGGGGATCTTGGCCATGCACACATATACACCCACACCCAGCGTATTTTTTCCAGCTTCTGGGTCTGGGACTCAAACCATGATGTTGATGATATAGAACCCAGCTGTCTTAACCACCATACTACTGTCTGGCTTACTCTATAATAAATTCTTTACAGAAATTCTCATTTAATCTTCACAGCAACTTATGAGGTAGATATTATGATTATTATCTTAAGATAATAATAATGGGACCAGCAGTTAGCATAATGGCTATGTTGCTGGACTCCCATGTGGTTGGCCACGGTTCAAGTCCCGGACCCGATGGTTTAAAACTCACGCTGGGCACGTGTGCGTGCGTGCCCAAGATCCCGAGAAGAGAACGGAGGAGAAGGGATTGGCATGGCCATCCCCCCTGGGGGGTGATTTCTCACTTTCTGTCTCTCTCTGTCTGTCTGGCGAGCGCACATGCCCTATAGCAAAAACCTCTAAAAAAAAAAGATAATAATAATAGATGGAGAAACTGAGACCTTAGCAATTAAGTAACTGTCTCAAAATTGCAGTAAGCGGTGTGGGTAGAATTAGGGCTAACTACATTGCCTGTCTTCTTAATAGTGTACTATTATACCCAACACAAACACAAGACCGGTTTATTATATTAACTCTTGGAATGCAAAGACCCAAGTTATATATATACCCACAGGAGTGTTACAAATTGTCCACTTGGTGCAGATTAACTCTCATAGGTATTATGATTGTAATCACATATTATTTTATGGTTTGCCTTCCCCATCACATTAAAAATCCCATAAGGGACCAACTTGAGGTGGTTGAGGTGGCTGGATGTCACATGGCTGGTTGCATGGTTGGAGCCCTGGACTTGGGAGATTGAAGAAACCCACAGGTGCATGTGTGCACATGTTCAGAATCCCAAAAGAAAGAGAAATGGAGAAGGGACTGCGGGTTGCTTTCTCACTTTCCCTGTGTGTGTGTTTGTGTGTGTCTGTCTCTCTCTCTGGTGAATACACATGCTTTCTGGCAAAATTAGAAAAGGAATCCATGAGGTTTGGAACTGGATGCGTTATTTCCCATTGTATCCCTAGTTCCTGGCCCAGTGCTTGGCATACAGGAGGTACTCAATACATTTTTCTTCCAATAAATAAATGGCTACCTGAGAGAGATTGAAGAAAGACCTTGGACACTGACAATGAGCTACTGCTTTTCTGCTAATCAAACCTAAATGCTTGAATCTTGCAGTTCCCCCTCTCCTAAGTGGAAATGAGCTCCAAACAGTTGAGGAAGGCAGTAATGTGAAGTTGGTTTGCAACGTAAAATCCAACCCCCAGGCTCAAACGATGTGGCATAGAAACGGTAGCATCCTGAATTTAGAGGAAAACTACCAAATCCAACAGACAAGCAAGTCTCTCCAGCTGTCAATCACCAAAGTCAAGAAATCTGACAATGGAACCTACAGTTGTGTCGCAAAATCTCTGGAGACAGAGACCAAGGATTTTCACCTGATTGTTAAAGGTAACTCTCCTTTTAAGTAATATGCAGCACAGTGCAGAACTCACTCGTTTTGGGGTAACAACAAATAATAATTATTATAACTGGGGCCAGCAGATGGCGTAGCGGTTATGTTGCTGAACTCCCACATGGATGACCGTAGTGTGAGTCCCAAACTCTTTGGCTTGAATATCCCACTGTGTGTGTACGTGCCGAAGATCCCAGGAAGAGAATGGAAGCAAAGGGATTATGGGATTGTGATGTGGCCATCTTCCCCGGGGGGTGGGGTGGGGTGGGTGGGGGTGGTTTCTCACTTTCTCTAGCACTGTTTCTCTCTGTCTCTCCAGAGAGCGCCCACGCCCTAAAGAAGAAAAAAAAAAAAGGAAAAAAAAACTCTAAAAAAATATAATTAGTAGCTGGGATTTTCTTTGGAGAATTATCCCTATCCAGGGAATTTTCCATAAGAATTCCAGCCTGTTATATGAGGGTAATTATGCTGTTCCATAGAGGGAGACTGCCTTTAAAAAATTATTTATTTAATTCCATTTGTTATTATTATTTTCAACTTGACCAGACAGAGACAAAGAGAGAGAGAGAGAAAGCAAGCCACCAGGTCCAAGACTCAAACCATGGTCAGCCATGTGGGAATCCAGCGCCCTTAACCACCACGCCACCTGCTGGCAACTTGACTTCACATTTTTATTTAGTTTTATCACCTTTGCCACAACAGAGAACAAATGAAGCGCCAAGGGATTTTCCTTCCTTATATTTCTTGCTCAAACACGAGAAAGGCAAGATACTCAGTGAAGCAAATGCAAAAAAATGCTCCTGCACACATTTTCTGGGCTTGGGCCAGTATGTGAGGAGCAGCCAGGCACACTGAGACTCCTGAATCTTGTTAGAACATTATTCACGTTGTCATTCATCTCCTCGTACCCACTCATTGCCATTCTTGCCACTCCCCAGGAAGTCGACTGAGTCCCTGCCAGAAACGTTGAACTGAAGGAACCCTCGCATGTCTCATTTCCTCCCCTTCAAGGAGATCTGGGAGGCAAACAGAGGGGTTGGAGGGAAGGACGGGCTGCTGCCAGCTGAATACCCATCACTGTGATTAACTGGCATTTTTTAGTAATTTATCCTACAGAACAATGATAGTATGCCCAGGGGCTACTTGTTTTAAAAATCAAGCCCACAAATAACCTAAGGACTTGTGTGAGGCAGAAGTAGTAGAAGGGGCGTCACATTGAAGCTTGTGGCTATTCATCTCAGCCGGGACCACAAAAGCCTGGTCAAATAGGCCTCATGCCATGCCATCCTAACTGGCTGTCAAGGCCACACTTGGAGACGAGGGAATTACAGTCTCCCTCTTGGTTAAGAAGACATCGTAATTGCTCTATGTCACATTAAACATAAATAAATAAAAATACAGGTTCTGTGGCAATCAGGATGCCAGCTTGGCAAATTGGCTTTCAGGTGAGCAGAAACTTGTTTTGGGTGGAGCGCTTCCAAACCAACTTGTTTTTCTGATTTCGCCACGTTGTTACTTCCCTAGCTGGTGGCTGCCTTCTGAACGTAAGCTCTCTGCCCTGGTGCTCAGGCCAAATGCCGAGTTTTCCAGCTCAGCGACTCAGGGGGGTAGATCCTAAAGGAGGTCATGCGAAGCTGGAAATGACATCACAGACCTTTTCTTGAGCAGCAGGTGTAACCCATGTGTCGAAACTATTCTACCGTAATGAATATGGAGGGGTGGGGAACTACCAGGACTGGTTACAAATAAGAACATGAAACAGGACAAGGGAAAAGGTGCAGTTATTTACACTTGCCAAGTCATTTTCCACAGAAATGTGGACTCTAAAGTGAGTTAATGTGTCAGGCAGTTTATTTCAGATGGTCTCTGGAAGGAAATGCATGTAAATACATTTTATTTGGCTTGGTAAAAATAATATTCCAACCTGTGGCTGGCTTCTGATTTCTCTTTCTAATCATCTCACCTTTACTTTCCCTTCCTTTGACTTCTTTCTTGACATGCAATGGAGAGGCTCCCCAGCAAGGCGAAGGCTTTTCGGTGTGTCCCAGAGGTGGCTGCTACAGAGCCAGAGCTTACTAGAAGTCTCACTGAATGAAATTTCTCCAGTGGGTTATTACAACCCTCACCTTCATGAGAATAATTTTTTTGGAGTTTTTGCTATAGGATACGTACACTAGCCGGAAAGACAGAGACAGAGAGACAGAAAGAGAGAAATCACCCCCCAGGGGGGATGGCCACAATGCAACACACGCGCTCTGCGTGAGTTTAAGCCACCAGGACCGGGAACTTGAACCGCAGTCGACTACACGGGAGTCCGTGACACAGCCATTAAGCCAACTGCTGGTCCCATGAGAATAATTTTTAGAAGCAGTCAAGAGAGGGCAAAGTAAAGGATGCTTAATCCACTTACTTCCAACAATTATCCCGAGCAGGAGCTGGACAAATAATGGGGAAGAAAACAACTAAAAGATAATTGGTTAAAATGACTAAGTGTGATAGATTTTTTTTTTTTGGCGGGTGGGGGAAGGAGACAGGGATAAACCCTATTCATAATCTTGAGATATATGGGTATTGGGCTTTGAAATTAGATTTATCTAAAGTCATTTCCTGTCCACCCAGATTCTTGTCTCTTGTGTGCTATTTTATGCTTCTTTTTTTTTTTGGAGAGGTTTTTGCTATAGGGCGCATGCGCTCGCCAGACAGAGACAGAGAGACAGAAAGCAAGGAATCACCCCCCCAGAGGGATGGCCATGCTACAATCCCTTCTCCAATCTCCTCTTGGGATCTTGGGCATACATGCACACGCGCCCGGCATGAGTTTTAAGCCACCAGGTCCAGGACACGAACCACGGTCGACCACGTGGGAGTCCAGCGACATAGCAATTATGCTAACTGCTGGTTCCCTTATTTTTAGATTTTTGCCATAGAGCATTTGTGCTTGCCAGAGAGAAAGCAAACGAGAAATCAGTCCCCAGGGGATGGTCATGCCACAGTCCCTTCTCCTTCAATCTCCTCTCAGGATTTTGAGCACACATGCACACATGCCTGGTGTGATTTTCAAGCCACCAGGTCTGGGACTCAAACCACCATCAGCTATGTGGGAGTTCAGTATCCTAATCAACATACCACCCACTGGCCCCTAAACATTATTATCTAACAACTGAATCATACTCAACAGAAAATTACATTTTATAAAGTTTAAATATTTATTAATTTTGATTAATTTTGCCACTTTCATTATATATTGGGTTTCAGAAAAATCATGACGTATTTTTGGGTAGAAAACATAGAAAAAATATGTCATGACTTTTCTAACAGCCCAGTATTTTGGAGCCAATGCATTCCCTTCCCCACCTTCCTTCCCAGGTCTCAGATGTTTTCATAAGCTCTTGGAAAGCTTGCAAACACAGGCATTAGGCCTCTAATGGCCGATAATAAAACAGCTCTGAGCTTACCTGGTGTTCAGAAAATAAAGAAATGGACTTCTCTTTAAGACTATCATGGCTGCTGCTGATCTCTTCTGAGTTCAGATTAGAAGTAGACTCTGTGCTGTGCTTCTAGGTCACTTAAAAATGTGGAAAGTTTTGCCATGATTGGGAAGTCTAATGGTCAGAGTCATCCTTCTCTAGGGGCTACTTTCTATGCCTTGTCACCAGCTTGAGGCACTACAGGGCTACAAGTTTAAGGATCCACACTGCCCCTGGGACCCATAGACCTCTCCTTCTTGTCCCTTTTCTTGTTCCCAAAGCTTTTTTCCCCTCTCTTCCTCCCTGTGGGATACCTTCTGATATCTTTTGGGTTTTCAAAAGGCAGGAAAAACCATTGGCTTCAATTTCTACTTTCTTCTTCTTCTTTTTTTATTTTTAAAAATTATCTTATTTAACTCTATTTATTTTAATTTGACCAGAGGGGTGTATGTGTGGGAAGAGAGAGAGAGAGAGAGAGAGAGAGAGAGAGAGAGAGAAAGAGAGAGAGAGAGAGAAGTGATAGAGGGAAAGTTAGAAGGCAAGTTGCCAGGTCTGGGACTCACTCGGTCAGCCATGTGGGATCCAGCATCCTCAACCCACCACACCACCTGCTGGGCCCATCAATCTATTTCTGCTTTCCGTGTGGCAAATAAATTGTGGATGAAGAAAGCACTAAATGGTCTGATTTAGGGGGAGTCATCACATTACAACAAACTATTGTTCCACCAAGGAATGGGTTCAAAATCCGCCTCTGCCATTTCTAGTTCTGTAACTTTGCACAAGAAACCTAACCTCTCAACATTCCTATTCCTCATCTGTAAAATGGTGACGATAATATCTACCTTTAGGGTTGCTGGGATGATTTAATTAAGAGAATGGGTAGGGCCAGCAAGTGGCATGGTGGCTGGGGCACTGGATTCCCATATGGCCTACCACAGTTCAAGTCCCGGACCTGGCAGCTTGTATTGTCACTCCCTCCCCCACCCCATGTCTCCCTCTGGTGAATTAATAATAATAATGATCATTTTAAAATTAAATGAGTAGGGACCAGCAGATGGCGTGGTGGTTAAGGTGCTGGACACTCCCATATGGCTGACCACAGTTCAAGTCCTGGACCTGATGGCGCTCTCTCTCTCTCCCACTCTGGTCAAATTAAAAAATAAACAAATGAATGAATAAATTAAAATAATTATTAAAAAAATTAAATGAGTAACTCATTTAAAAAAAAGAGGATGGGAAAAGTACAAGATCATGGCAGGGGTGTCGCAGGCACATACATGGGAAGCATACAAATGTTCGCTCATTTTCTTTGTGTTTGTATTTCTAACAGATAAAGCTGCAACTGTGCCAAAAGAACCCATTATAGCTGCATGTGTTGTGATCTTCCTGACGCTGTGCTTTGGGCTGATCGCTAGAAGGGAAAGAATAATGAAGGTATCTAAGTATTCTAAACTACTTTGGTAAAAAGTCATCTAAATAACAGCTGAAAACTGGCTGTGTAAATGACTTCAGTTACACCCATCCTCAGGTAAAATTGAATCTGGCTTCTCTATCATGAGATCTAGAATTAAGTTGTTCAAGGGACTAAAAGTGCATGTATGCATGCACTTTTATACAAGTTTTATACAACTATATAAGTTTTATACAACTTTTCCGAGTAGAAGTGCATATAGATGCGACCTGAATGGAAATAGTTATGGTGGGGGTCAGACACAACTGGCCTCACATGGGAACGTTGTGGGTTCGTGTCCCAAGGCCTCCCTGCACACACCAGATGCATGTGCCCATGATCTGTATTGGCTGAAACCGGGAATGGATTGTGGCAGGAAGACTCTGTTGGGAAATTCCTGCTTCTCTCTTTCTCTCTCATTCACTCTGTTTCACAAACATGGAAGAAATAAATCAACTATAAACCAGCAGTGGTGTTAGAGGTAGAGAATTTGGGGTTGATTTTTTTTCTTTTTAAATTTCCTTTATCATTGCTGTGTCTATGGTGCAATCAACAAATATAGGGATGACATCTGCTCTGGATTCAGAGAGCTACATGAAGAAGGCACCTGCTCCTTACCTCCTGAGTACAGCCACACGCCCTGGCTGCAGTGGGCTGGCATCTGAACTGCTGAGTGATTAACCTCACTGGCCAGCGTGATTCAGAGGACGTGTATGAATAGGTTCATGCCATGCATTTGACTCTGCCAATGAATCCAGTGCCAAAGGAGGGCAAATACTGCAGAAACCCTCTAAGGAAAGGCCAGTATGCCCTAGGCTGAGTTCATCGTTTTCCTCAAAACATGATAAACAGTGTCTCCCAACAATGTCTCCTAAGAAGAAATTCACCCCAACCCCTGATCCAATCCAAAGAAATTTTTTTCTATAAACAATGAAATATTTGTTTAAGAATTCTGGAAGCATCTTACATGGTCTCTAAGTGAGACCTGAGCAAGGGCAGAGGTGGCTGTATTTCTACAGCTCCTGTCCCTGAGCCTCCTCAATGCATTCCAATGGTTTGTCCACAGGTATTAGAAAAACAGGCAAACTCATTGCCTTGTTGTGTTTGCCTTTAGCTCTGTATAAAAAAGAAGGACGACTCTCAGGGGGAAACAGCTTTGTAAGGACTTCGACTGGGGCCAGCGATTTTCCATACACAGGTGGGTAGCTGTGGCAAACATCGTCGTCAAGCCCTTTCCAGGTAAACTCCCCCAGAGATGGAGGTGCTGGAAGGCGAAGGGGTTCAGAGGAGAATAGAGGATGGAGGAAAATCTGCCTCCACTGTAAAGGAAGACGGGTTAGAAGGTTGCCTAGAACCTTGGTCTTAAGCCTTCTCTGTCTTTAAGCAAGTCCGGCCAATCCTGTGCAACTGCATTTGATTGCTACACAATCTTCCAATAAATGACCGAGAGGGCCTGCCCTGGGGCAAGCTGTTGCCGTGCACAGGTTTACAACGAGGTCAGGAGCTACTTCATCCTAAACCTTCTTTTTGGGGCTTCCTTGAATCTGTTGGCTTCGGCATATGTGAAGTGGGCAGTTGGTAATAAGAATAAAAGCGTATCAGAGTATGGATTTTGTTTTGATATTTTCCCTTATTGTTATGATCCTCATCATAATTAATTTCTTGATTCATTTCAGATGAGAAAGTGAGATTCATCTACACAGAAAGAGTTTTGCATCAGAACCTCTTCAATTTATGTAGTCCCATCTGTATTTATTGCTATTATTAAATTCACTCCTGTCAAATTGTCAGAGGTGTTTCATTAATTGCTTAGTAGTTGTTAATGACGAATTCAGTATACTCATGGAACAGCTTTATGGAGAGAGCTGTTAAGAGTGAAAAATAAGATTTTAAGTCTTCTCTTTGACGTATATGTTAATTAATTGAGATTTATTTCAAATAGCTTGGTAGCCATTTACTATTTAATATGTATTTTTCCAGGTGGGAGATTAGCAGACATTTAGGTTTCAAAAATCTGTGCAATATGAAAAAAAAATTTGCAATATCGAACCACAACAGAGTGATCAATTTTTTAAGTTGCCAATGAAATGTATGAAAAATATCAGTTATCAGCTACTTTCACTGTCATTTCATAAAAGAAATGTTTGAGGACTAAAAAAAGACCGAAGGATATAATCTCAGAATATAAGACACTCCTTTAAATGGAATAAATTCAGTATTATGAAAAACTCAGCTTATGTCCTTATTTTTCTCTTCTCATGGTGGTTGACACAGTTACAGAGTTTGTGAGCTCTGTGTGGTGATAAAGATGTCGAAAGCAGGCGGGGGGAACTACCCAGTGTGTTCATGATGCGTATCCTTTGCCTCCTTTTGAATAATCACTTGCATAGATCAGTCTGTATTACTTATGAGCCAGCCTGTAATCTTCTCATACATCTTGACTTTTTTTTTTAAAAGAATTATTTTACTTAACTTTATTTATTTATTTTAATTTGACCAGAGAAGGACAGAGTGTGTGTGTGAGAGAGAGAGAGAGACGGAAAGTGAGAAAGCAAGCAACCAGGTCTGGGACTCAAACTGCAGGAGATCAGCAGGTATCATGGTGATTAAGGTGTTAGACACTCCCACATGGCCAACCACAGTTCACGTCCTGGACCTGGTGGCTTGCTTTCTCACTTTCCCTCTCTCTCTGTCTCTCTCTCTCTGTCTCTCTCTGGTCAAAATAAAATAAATGAATGAATAAATTAAATAAATAATATTTTTTAAAAGAAATAACTGTGGTCAGCCATGTGAGAGTCCAGTGCACTTAACCATGCCACCTGTGGGCCCCCATACATCTCAACTTTCAATTGCAGCTGTCTTACGATATACCATGGACTATTCTTTCTTCATTTCCCCCCATGAGAATCTACATTTCTCTTTCCCACACAAGAGGGGTACACTGTGGGGAGAGGCAGCTCTGGCTAGAACCATGGTTGATGTCTTTGCAGTGTTCCTTCTCTAATTTGGAGGGGCGGGGAATTTTTAAAAAATCTAATATTATAGTAGCTAAATGTAGCCAGAGAGAAATCTGCTGTGAGGCAGGTGGTAAAAAGCCCCTTATTGGCATAGAAGCAAAATAAGAAATGAGCAGAATGTATGAAACCTCAACAGACTTGCTTCTAAAATGAACAGACACAGTCTTCCTTAGGACGAGGCTCTCCTTGCTTCCTTGGAAACCTCAATATGGAGTGAGCAGGAGACAGGCTGGTTTACAGATTTCTCTGTCTTCCGGGAGATCCCAGCAGGGTATAGCGGGGAAGTGTCCAGATCCTGTCTCTCATTCTGGATTCTCAAAGCAGAATCTGGAAGCCCTGTGAAAATGCTGTAAAGATAAAGTAGGAAGACGGTGAAAAAATCTGAAAGCTTAGATGACTAAGTAGAAGCCTGGAGACTGGGAAGAAAAATACGGATCTCAGACAATTGTGGGTCAGGATTATTCAAAATGGAAAAGGAAACAGAAAACATTATCTCCAATTGTACTTGCAATCAGGAGACCTGAGTTTCAGCCGTGACTGTGTTGCCTTGGGAAAGTCCTTTCCCTCTCTTGGGCCTTTGGAAAATGAGATTAGATTAGAAGATTTTTTTTTTTTTTAGATTAGAAGAATTTTTAAAGAACATGTTATCTGGAAAATTCTATGATTCTCAATAGATTCCTATACAGTTTAGTTCAATGCTCAAAGGAATCGGCGAGAAAGACCGGAAATGTTACTACCTTTGCCCCACCTACCAGAATTATGAATCAGCTTTGTTCTAGGACATACAATAATCCTTGAGATTGCAGGTCATCAGTAAAGAGTTTCTTCACCCTTATGAAACGTAGTGGCCTTGTACATTAGCATAGACCAGAAACATAAAGGCGTTTTAACAGATCACAGATACCATAAATGGTCACTGCAGTTCATTTTGCTTTATAGTTTAGAAAGAAAAAAAAAAAAAAGAGCCTGTATTAAAACCCATGTCTATTACTGACACAGAATTGAGCCTGCCTTAGAAGAATATAAAATTTCAAGATGCAAAAGAGGGCCTCCTAGACTTTCCAAAAATATCTTCTTTACCAACTATGAGATACCTGGAATTCCAGTCTTCACTCTGCAATCACTCAGGACTACAAATAGCAGTGTTTCCTTCTCACCACAAAGCTGGTAGCTTCCTTCTCAACCTTCCCACCAGTAAGGGCACGTTGCATTACTATTCTTTTCTTGGAGTCTTTTCTTTTCTTAGGGAGAGATTTTTGCTATAGGGTGTGTGTACTTGATGGAGAGATAGAGAGACAGACAGAAAGCAAAAAATCACCCCCCAGGGAGGATGGCCACACTGCAATCCCTTTTCCTCCATTCTCTTCTTGGGATTTTGGGCATGCACGCGCATGCCCTGGCATGAGTTTCAAGCAGCCAGGTCTAGGACTCAGGCCCGCAGTCGGCCATGTGGGAGTCTAGCAATGTAACCATTATGCCATCTCCTGGTCCCCTTAAGTTCTTCTTTTTTTTTTTTTTTTTTTTTTTTTGGAGAGGTTTTTGCTATAGGACGCATGCGCTTGCCAGACAGACAGAGAGAGACAGAGAGACAGAAAGCAGGAAATCACCCCCCAGAGGGGATGGCCACGCCGCAATCCCTTCTCCTCCATTCTCCTCTCGGGATCTTGGGCACGCACGCACATGCACCCAGCCTGAGTTTAAGCCACTGGGTCCAGGACTTGAACCACGGTCGACTACGTGGGAGTCCAGCGACATAGCCATTACGCTAACTGCTGGTCCCTCCTTAAGTTCTATTTTTTAAAGAACTAGTCTATTAAGTAGTCTTTACTTATTAAATAATAATAATGTTTTCCTAATTTTAGAAATTGTATTTATTTTTAAATTTCATCTATTTCTTTTTTCCATGAGCAAGAGAAAGAGAGAGACAGGGATTCCAGCATCCCATGCTGTGTGAGCCACCTCCAGCCTCAGCCTGTTATAGATTACAGGCATGCATGTGTGCATTCAGTATGTTCAGAGAGGTCAGACGTAAACTTAGAATCCGTCTGCATGGGGCACCCTTGCAGGTCATTGCACCCCAACCGGCTACCATCCAGACTGCTTTCTCAGTTTTTCCGACATTTGTCAAGGAGATGTCAGTCTGAGCATCTTCTACAGTACAATTACCCAGTAGTTGTAATTCTGCCTAAAAAAGGCAAAGAAAGCTGGTGCTTTAGTTAGCCTGTGCAGTTTTTATTTTTTTTTAGAATGATATATTTGTTTATTTATTATTACTTTTTTTTTAGAGGTTTTTTGCTAGAGAATGTGTGTGCTCTCCAGAGAGACAGAGAGAAACAGAGAGACAGGAAGCGAAAAATCACCCCCCAGGGGGTTGGCCATGCTGCAATCCCTTCGCCTCTATTCTCCTTTTGGGATCTTGGGCATGCATGCACATGCACCCAGAGTGAGTTTTGAGCCACTGGGTCCAGAACTCGAACCACAGTCAACTACATGGGAGTCCAGCGACATAACCATTATGCTATCTGCTGGTCCATATTTTCAACTTGCTATAGGGCACATGTGCTCATCAGGGAGAGACAGGGAAAGCGGGGAAATGAGAAAGCAAGCCACCAGGTCCGGGACTCAAATTGTGGTCAGCCATGTGGGAGTCCAACACCTTAAGCACCTCTCCATCTGCTGGCCCCAACCTGTGCGGTTTTTTGAGTTTAATAATGGAACCATTGCCGTCAGGCTATTTGAATCATTAAGCTTACAAACTCCCCTCTCTAACTTACCCCTGTCATCACCACCATCACGACTGCCTTCCTGAACCTACTGCCTAGAGGCCATAACTCCAGTTTTTACAAGGATCGAGCAGATCAATGAGTGGAGCTGGCTAGATATGAAACAACAGGGAGTGGCAGGGACAGTAGGAAACAGCACGTCTGTGTCTAAAAGAGAATTGATAATTACCACCATGGACAGACCTTTGGTCCTTCAACTTGTTGGATCTTGGGCTCTGGTACACATGCCCAGCATGTTTTGGCCAATCTGGGCTAGAGTTTCTAACTGTCTGTGGGTGGCCAACAGCACTGCTATTTAGCACACTGCCTGCACCACCAGGTCTGGGCCTGTTTGTTTATTTTAATCCTGAATGTGTAGGAGTAGAAGAATCCTCTCCCTCCAATATATGCCATTCTCTGGCAGGTAGGTTATAATTCACTATTGACTTGGACTTTCATTGTCTCATGAATATTTTTGTGGAAAGCTCACATCATTTTCATTCATAGCTTTCTCGTCCAGAGCTCAGGTATAATCATGAGGAACTAAGTCAAAAGAAAACTGCTTATACTGTGGTGAAGATCTTGCTTTTTTTTTTTTAAAGAATTATTTTTTTCATTTTTAGTTTATTTATTTATTTGTTTTATTGGTTGACCAGAGAGAGACAGAGAGAGAAGGAAAGTGAGAAAGCAAGCTGCCAGGTCCGGGACTTGAACCATGGTCAGCTGTGGGAGTCCATTAACCCACATGCTGACCCCCTTGCTTGCATTTTTGGGGACCAGAGGTTTGGTTAAGGTGCGTTCCCACATGGACCTGGTGGCATACTTTCTCACTTTCCTTCTCTCTGTGCGTCTCTCACTGGTCAAATTAAAATGAATGAATGAATAAGTAAAATTAAATTAAAAAAAAAGATCTTGCTTACATTTTTTGATCCTGTTAACAAACTGTGCCTATGTTGAAGATGAAAACACTTGACTAAGAATGCTTAACTGGCATATAGGTGGTGACTAAGCTGGGATTCCCGTCCAGGTTGGAGAATGGAGCAGGAGAGAGGATATTATAGAAGGGCAAAGGTTGACTAATAAAGAAAAACTTCACCTCTCATAATATGCCAAGAAGGATGTCAGTATCAATTCTACTTCTAATACCTGTATGGAATTTATTTTACTAAGTGCAGGGAATTTGCAATAATCTTCATTGGAGAATCTTTTGAAAATGTTATAACACTCCTTGAGATAATTTGTGATATTCTGGAGTGTTGCAGGACTGGGGCTGAGAATCACTGCCCTAAATATTTGCTTGTCCTCCTGATGATAGTAATCACCAAGTATTACTATTTGTCAAAAGGTTTGCATAGGTCATTTGTGATCCTTGCAACAACCCTAAAAGGTAGGTGTTGGAATCTCCATTTTACAGATGAGGAAACTGGAGATTAGAGAAACAAAACAACTTGCTCAGAGTCAACTAGCATGAGGTGGAGCTGGGATTCAAACCCATGACAGTCTGACTCCATGTTCATGCTCTCTCTTCTATTGGGTTGTCAGAAAAGTCTTGACACATTTTTCAAAACCCAATATATGGTTCTGAGGCAAAGGAGCAGGGAAAAAGATACTTAAACGTAATGTTTTTAAGTTTAATTTTATTACTTTTATATGAGAGGAAGAGAGAGAGAGAGAGAAAGAGAGAGAGAAAAGCATTCTCAAGAAGCTACACCACAATCTCCTCCCAGCCCTCCCAGCCAGCCAGGACCATGGATGCCTGCTCCAGGGTAAACAGGTCAACTTGGAAACCAAACCCATGATCTTCCATGCGGATTCAGCAGGCTGAGCAGCCCATTTTTCCTGCACCACTGAGCTGGCCCCCTGAATGTGATTCTTATTATTTTGGGGATCTGAGGATTGTGGCAGAGGTATTTCTTATTTGTTGAACATCCTTATGCTCTTCACATTTCCCTGCTTCCCTGCCACTAGGTAGTCCATGAAACCAATTCTAGTCAAGGGGCTTTGAATAGAATTAATGATGTTGGGCCAGCTCCCTGTCCTGGTAGTTAAGGCAACCAGATCCCACATGGCTAACCCTGCAATCTGAGTTCCAGGCCTGGAAGCTTGGGGAATCATGCCAGGTGCATGTGCACGTGTGCCCAAAATCCTGAAAGAAAAGAGATGGAGGAGGATTGTAGTGTGGCTATTCCCCGTGGGGATGCTTTTTCCTATCCCCCGTCTCTGTCTCTCTCTGTTGCTCTCTGGCAAGCACATATGCTTATTAAAAAAGAGAATTAATAAATTAATGATGTCACTTCTGGGCAAAGCAAAGCAGAGCAGGTGTATGTTCTTCAGGTTCTTTCTTCTCTTGACATGGCAACTGTGGAGAGATGTCAGAGCATCTGTCAACTTGGAATTCTGAATAACTGCATGGAGCAGAGCTTCCTGCTCACATATAAGTGAGAAACAGACCCTTGTGTTAAGTCATTAGATTTTAGTGTTAATTTGTTACTCCTGTCTAACTCAGCCTAGCCTAATATAAGTATCTTCATTACAGAAAGAATTCAGGGGAAAGGTTAATTTACTTGAATAAAATAATGCTTAATTTCAGGGACAAGTTCTTTAATAGCCTCTATGCCTCCTACTATGGGCCCCAAGTCATATAAAATGCTGTGTAAGGGGCCAGCTCCATGACCTAGCAGATAAGACAACTGGATTCTATCCCCTCAACTGTGTGGTTCAAGTCCCAGACCTGGCAGCTTAAGAAACTTGTGGGGTGTCATAAGTGTGCATGCCCAAAATCTCAAAAGAAGGCAGAGATGGAGGAGAAGGAACTGTGGCATGATCATTCTCTGTTGGGGGCTTTCTCCTCTCTGTCTCTCTCTGGTGAGTGCATGCACCCACGAGGAAAAAAAGTGCTGAATAATCTGCAACAAAAGTCATATTTTCCCCTTTATTTTATTGACAACACATCTTTGAGGAAATAGGGCAGAAATAAAGTAAGTCAGAATATAATTAGTTTGGGCCAGCAGGTGGAATGGTGGTTAAGGCTCTGGACTCCCTCATGGCTGACCATGTGAAATCCTAGATCTACACTTATACAGGGGCGTATGCAGTTCTTTGATGTCTGAGTCTCAGTTTCTTCTTCTGAAAAGTGGAGTTGATCATTCTAACTGTAATATCTGAAGTTTATTGAGTACGTACTACGCCACAGATATTGTTCTAAATTTTGTACAGGCCTCAGCTCTTTTAATCCTCACAGTAACCCTCAATCATGAGGTAGGTTCTCTGACAGTGTGGAGACCCGTTGGGAGTGCTGCTTCTTTATCTCCCTCTCATGGAATAAATAATGAGTGAACATGTTTATGGTACTTATTATGCCAGGAACACATGTGCATAGACTCATTTAATCCCCATTATTGACATACTATCATTTGAATTCAAATAGAAAGCAGATATAGAAAGATAGAGGGGAAGCAGGAAATTAAGAAAAGAAGAATATGAGAGACAGAAAAACTTAAAGTGCTTGTGAGGAGATCTGCCATTTCATTCACAGAACCCTTGCCCTGAAATGAACACAAGACAGGGAGAATTCACTCCCCTGGCCAGTCCTAGTGGCCCCATGGCTCTCTAAGAGTGACCCTCATGGACTGTGGATGAGTCTAGTGTTCAAGAATGTGCATTATTTGAGGCCAGTCGGTGGTGTGGTGAAGGCGCAGGACTCCCATATGACTGATTCCAGTTCAAGTCCCAGACCTGGTGGCTTGCTTTCTCACTTTCTCTCTCTGGTGAGTGCATGTGACCTGCCAAAAATTAAAACAATAATAACAAATAAAATTAAATAAATAATTCTTTTTTAAAGTGTGTATTTTTATTACAACCTTGCTCCTAAGTGCAAACCAACTACTTCATCTGATTCTCAACCAAAGAAACATACTGAGATGTAAACTGGCTCTGTTGTGCTTACTAAGAGGGAGTGTTTGGATCTCTAAAGATACCTGCCTGAAGAGTTTTCAATAATATATATAATATATATCACATATATTATATATTTGATATCATATACCACATATATATTATATATAATGCCATATAATATATATAATTTAACCATAACCAATTTCTACTTGACTGGGGCTAGCAAGTGGCATAGTGGTTACCTTGCTGAACTCCCACGTGACCAACTGTGACTCGAGCCCTGGACCTGGTGGCTTGAAGATCATGCCAGGCTTATGTGCGTGTCCAAGACCCCAGGAAGAGAATGGTGGAAAAGGGATTGTAGCATAGCCATGCCCCTGGAGAGGTAATTTCTCGCTTTCCTTCTAACTGTCTCTGTTTCTCTCTGGAGAGTACACGTGTCCTATGGCAGAAACGTCTAAAACAACAAAAAGAATTTCGACTTGACTGTGGAACCCAATCCTTCAGTAAAGCCACAACTTTACTTGTATTTGTGTGTGTGTGTGCGCGTTTATGTGCGCGTGCGTGCCTTGAACATGCGGTCCTCCTGCCTCAGTCTCTGCATTAGCTGGCAATGCAGTCGCTTGTTGTCTGCCCAGCTCCCACTTCATCTTTGGAAACAGTCAGTGCCAAAATGATTCGCTGGATTCCAGTAGTTTGCTATGCAACTCTGCAGTAGATATCCAACATTGCTCGTGGAAAAGTTGTAGCTATAAGACATCCATCAAGCTACCAGATGTATGAACAGTTGCTTAAAAAACTGGCCTCTCATCCTGCCTCACGCACGAATGAGTCTCCTGGTTCAAGGAAATAACACAATCTTTTATAAATTCAAAACTGAGAAACTAGAACAGAAGACATGATTCTGTTAGCCCTCACATTACATGATCAATGTTAAAAAAGTATTTAACAATAATAATGAGACAACTCTTAGAAATCCTTACTCCTTCCTTGGGTATTGTTTTGCAAACTACATGTTTCTTTTGAAACAGATTCTGAGCCCCAAATTGGTTGTTTTCCCTCCAGCTGTTATTTGTAGACTTCATAGACAGCTCATGGGCATCATTAAACCATTCCACCAAAGAGAACATTAACTTTGTTGTCGCTAAGGAATCATAGCCCTAAATTCCTGCAATGATTTTAGAATTAGGGTACGTCATAAAAATGAAAAATAATGAATGTGGCTCACTTGGGAGTCACGTTTTATGGACTTTGCCTCAGTTGGAGAAATGGCTCATACTTGCTTTTAAGAAAATATTGAATGGCTAGGGGACTGGCAGGTGGCGTGGTAGTTAAGGGCGCTGGACTCCCACATGGGCGACCACGGTTCCAGTCCAGGACCTGGTGGCTTGCTTTCTCTCTCTCTCGCCAAATTAAAATAAATAAGCAAATAAAATAAACAAAGTTAAATAAAACAATTCTTTTAAAAAAAGAAAAAAAAGGGACCGGCAGGTGGCATGGTGGTTAAGTGCTGGACTCCCACATGGCCGATTGTGGCTCAAGTCCTGGACCTATTGGCTTGCTTTCTCACTCTCTCTCTCTCTCTCTCTCACTCTGTCCCTCTCTGTTCAAATTAAAATAAATAAATAAAGTTAAAAAAATAATTCTTAAAAAAAATAAAAAAATAAAATATTGAATGGCTTATTATCAAGTTTATATTTCTGCTAAAGATTCACAATCTCTTTAAAGCATTTTTATTTTATGCCAGAGGATATATGTGTGCACATGTCAGAGGAAGCGAGAGAGAAAATACCCCTCAACAGGACCTGGTCACACCACAGTCCTTTTTTCTCAAATTCTCCATCCTGTCAGGATCTTGGGCACACATGTACACACTCAGTGTGTTTTTCAATCAGGTGGGGCTGGGACCCAAACCATAGTTGGCTGTGTGAGATCAGGTTTCCTCTTTGTGTCACGTAACCACTGCGCCGTGAAGCTGGCCTCACACTCTCTTTTGATCACTCTAAATGTAGGGATAGTACCTTTATGCACCCATAATGCTATTAGTCATCTAATTATGTATTTGATCATCAATTCCTTATCTGTTATGTTGAGTTGCCGTCAGTATTTTATACCTATGTCAAACAAACTTAAATGGGTCAATGTGAAAACTCAAGAGCTGCAGATACTATGTACACATAATCATGAAGTTTTTTTAAAGAATTATTTATTTACTTAATCCCATTTGTTATTACTTTTTTAAATTTGACCAGCCAGAGCCAGAGAGAGAGAAAGGGAAAGCAAGCCATTAGGTCTGGGACTCAAACCGCGGTTGGCCGTGTGGGAATCCAGTGCCTTTAGCCACCTCGCTGGCCCTAATCATGAAGTTTTCCATTTGCCAAGGCTTGGAGTAAAACCACCCATTACCCTAAAGCATCCATAAACTGCTGCTCTCTGGCAAACTGAAAAATAGCGCACAACAACATTTAGCAATTTACAGATAGGTAGGTTTATTGTTTAGAATGGCATGTCTAAACTAGTTGAGTTTCAAGGTCTTGTGCTTATGTTATACCTTTAGATTTTAGGCTTAGTGATTGTCAGATTACCTGGATTTATATCCTGACTCTACCACTTTACTGTGTGACGATGTACACGTTACCTAACCTCTCTGTTCTTGTGTTTCCTCACCTGTAAAACGGGAATAATGAGAGAACCTACTTCATGACTCAGAATGATTGTGACGATTAAACGAGATGAGGCCTGTATAGAGCTTAGAACAATGCCTGTGGCATAGCACTCTCTCAATAAACTTTAGATATTACAGTTAGAATGATCAACTCCACTTTTCAGAAGACACTGAGACTCAGAGATCAAAGAACTGTACATGCCCATGCATAAATAGTACAGCTAGGACTTAAAACTAGGCCTTACGGACTGCAGACTTCAGCCACTTTTCCTAATTTCATGTTGCCTTTCCTATTTAAAGTTAAAAAATCAGGGGCTAGCCCATTGTTAGTTAAGGCTGTATTCCAGGTGGCTAAATGTGGGAGTCAAGTCCTGGCTCTGGCGGCTTAAAAAACACAACAGGTGTGTGTGTGTGTGTGTGTGTGTGTGTGTGCGCGCACACGGGTGGCCAAAATCTCAACAGAAGGGAGAAATGGACAAGGAATTGAGTTATAACCATTCCCCGTAATGGTGACTTCTTTCTCATTCTTTCTTTCCTCTCTCTCACTCTCCCCTACAAGTGCATGTGCTCTCTGGAAATTAAACAAATCATGAGACCAGCAAGTGGTGTGGGGGTTAAGGCACTGCACTCCCGCATGGCTAACCCTGGTTCAAGTCCTGAACCTGTTGGCTTGCTTTCTCGCTTACTCTCTCTTTCTGTTTTTCTCTGGTGAGTGCACGTGTTTAGAAAATTTAAACATAATAATAATACATGACAATAATAATAAAAGTTCTTTAAAAAAGAAAAAAGAAATCACTTTCTAATTGAGGGCTTTCAGGGAATAAATTCTTTTTTTTTTTTTTTTTCAGTCCTATACAGAGAGACCAATATTTTCATCCATTTTCAGGGTGAGAAACATATTACCATTTTTAGTTTCCAGTTGCACTGTGAAAGTGTCCAGTTTTACTTCTAACTGATGAATCATTCTTCTTGCAACAAGGAAGAAAGAAATTAAATGAAAAAAAATAAGGAGAGAATAAAAATAGAAATTAGATGAACAAATATTACAAAGGGGGTGTGTGAATTCGAAAAGGTGGAACCGACTCACCAATTCCTGCATGTTATCTTTATTTCTGAGATTGTCATGCTTCCAGAAAAGCCTCTGAAAAAGAGGATAACACCACCATCATACTTAAATATTTGCTTCAGATAGTAAAGAATGAGGCTTGTCGACAAAAGAATTAAAGAAACCTCTGACTTTACAGCTTTAAGTAAAGCCAGTCTAAAAGCATTCCGAATAGGAAACCAGGGTCCATGGTCTCCAGTGTTATTTAATTATTAGTAATATTTTATCTTGGGTCCAAGATAATATTTTATCATATTCTATCTTTTTGCTGTTTCATCACTATCAATTTCTCTTCCATTCGCGCTTTTTATCTTTTCATCTTCATTCCAAGTTTTCTGTTCCTCAACAAAACTCAGGTTTTGGAGATTGTGGGTGTTCATTTTATAGGCATGGTTAGTGCAAACAGGAGCATGTTTAGAGAGGTCCAACCAGGATCTCCTTATGACTAGATCCTTATAGCACTTAATTTGTTATGGTTCACAAGGATGTTCCTCTCTCCCTGGATGAAGCAGAGAAAAATGGAAGCAGTTTCCTTGTCATCTTTCAGGGTAAGGTCTCAACTCCTCAATGGGCACAGTTAGTCCTCCACTTTTTTTAATTACTTATTTTATTTATTATTATTATTATTAAATTTGCTATAGGGCACATGCACTCACCAGAGAGAGACAGAGAGGAAAAATAAGAAAGCAAACCTCCATGTTCGGGACTCAAACCGCCGACAGTCATGTAGGAGTCTAGTGCCTTAAATACCATGCCACCTACTGGCCACAGCCCTTCATGTTTGACCCCTGCCCTCTCTCTCTAGTTCCAACTATACTCAGTGTCTTCAGTTTCCAGATAGAAACTTGCTGCTTTAAGATTTTTGTGTAAGCTAGTAACTTCCAACTGGAATTCCTTTTCCCCAGACATTATCACTTGACAAACTTCTAACTGTGCAAAACTCTGATACCCATCATCTCTTCCAAAACCTTACTCTAAAGTTCCCAGTCTAACTTATATTTTCCTCCTCTGTGCTCACATCGCCAAGTGCAAACCTCTACTCTAGCACAATTATTGGGTCGTGGGGAAAGTCATGATAAATTTTTGCATAGAAAAGCATCGAAAAATATGCCATAACTTTCCCGACAATCTAGTAGCTAGATTTAGGGTTAGAATAATCTACCTCCAAAATATATCCTATATTCGTTCACTTCTTTGCATCTACATGACTGCTGCCACCTTCTTTCTCTTTTTCTTTATTTTTTTATCTTTTTCTTTTTCTTCTTCTTCCTCCTCCTCCTTTTCCTTCTTCTTCTCTTCTTCTTTCTTCTTCTTTTTCTTCTTCTGGTGCACTTGCTAGAGAGAGAGTTTGAGAGGGAGGTGTGGAGTACCTTCCAATACCCTCTAATGTGGCATGGGCACACTGTAGGCCCTTCTCCTCCGTCTCACCATATATTGGGATATTGAGCACCTATGCACACTTGCCTGGCATGGTTTGAAGGTGCCAAAGCCAGAATTTGAACTGCAATTGGCCATGCAGAATCCGAGGGCTCCCTTAACCACTGGGCTATGCAGCTGGCCCTTCATTGCTGCCTCCTTAATCCAGGTCACCATTCACCTCTCGCCTGAACAAATCATAGTGTCTGAACAGGTCTTCTGTTTACGTTCCTCTCTCTCTTTAGTCCATCCTTTGCACGCAGTCACAGTGATCTTTCTAAGAAGGAATATTTTATATATACAAAAAATAAAGGTAATGCGTGAATGTAGGTATAATAGATGGAATGAGCACACATAGGCCCGGCACCGGTTTAAGAACTAGAAAAATACAAATACTTTTGAAACTCAGTGTCTCTTCCTCAAGGTAAACACTATCTTAAATTTGGTGTTTAACATTCCCTTGTTTTAAAAAAAATCTTGGGCCAGCCTGTGGAGTAGTGGTTAAGGTAGCTGGATCCCACATGTCCAACTATACAGTTCAAGTCCCTGACCCAGCAGCCTGAAAGACATGCCCAGCACATGTGTGTGTGCTCAAAATCTTGAAAAGAGGAAGAAAATAGAGAAAGAATTTCGGTTTGACCATTCCCCATGGGCAGGAGGTGCTTCTTAACTTTCACTCTCTCTCTGTCTCTCTGTGGTAAGCACATGCACCATTTAGCCAAAAAAAAAAAAAAAAAAATTTAATTGTTTTACCGTCTATGTATATATCTCCAAACAATACATTATTTAATTTTGCTTGTTTTTGAACTTTTGAAAAAATGGCTATATGCCATTTGCTTTTGCAGTCTGCTTTTTGCACTCAACGTTGTTTTTAAAATTCATCCGTGTAGATATTTTGCTTCTGTGTAGTAGTCCATTATATCAACTCCTGCACATTCCTCTCCATGAGCTACTGGATTTTTTTTTAGGTTCTATACAATCATTCTGTGCTAAAATAACCGGTCTTAATCATGACTTCTTTTTTGTTTGTTTCTTTGTTTGCTTTTGAGAGGTTTTTGCTATAGGGTGCGTGAGCTCGCCAGAAAGATAGAGACAGAGAGACAGAAAGCGAGAAATCACCCCCCAGGGGGGATGGCCACGCCACAATCCCTTCTCCTCCATTCTCCTCTCAGGATCTTGGGCACACACGTACAAGTGCCTGGTGTGAGTTTAAGCCACCGGGTTTGGGACTTGAACTGCGGTCGACTACATGGGAGTCAGCGCCATAGCCATTATGCCAACTGCTGGTTCCGACATGACTTCTTGTGCATGTATGTAAGAATTTGTCTACAGAGCACTGTGATGATGAAATATAACCACATCTGTGGTTATTGAGTATGTGGAATGTAATTTCTACAACTGAAGAACTAAATTTTAATTTAAAATTTATAAATTATTTTAGCACCTAAGAAAGGGGAGGATCCCCTCAGTAGCGTCTCATCACATTACCCAATCCCCATCCTTCCAGCTAGCCATGGTCATGGGCACATGTGGGCACACACCTGGCATGCTCAGGCCCACAGCGCTTACCTCTCTTCTTTCCCCTGCTGTTTTCTCTAGGCTGCCATGCCCAGTTCCACAGAAACTGAACTTATGAAAGGATACATCCCTGGAAACGTCACACAAAATTTTCCACTTCCATCATTCAAAACTATGTTTCTCATAGAAATAAGTAGAAATTTGGGGGCCAGCAGGTGGCATGGTGGTTAAGGGTGCTGGACTCCCATATAGCTGACCGCAGTTCAAGTCCTGGACCTGGCAGCTTACTTTCTCACTTTCTCTCTCTCCGTCTTTGTTCCTCTCTGGTCAAAATTAAATAAATATAGATCTTACTCATTTATTTTAAAAACTGGAGTTGCTTAGCATCACATGTAAGTTTGTTGTACCTAAGTAGAACTTCTGAGTTATGTACTGTTAAAGAGTTTCATGAATAAAATTTTGTCTTACTGCAAAAAAAAAATTAAGTAAATAAAGTTAAACAAAATAATTCTTTTTTTTTTTTTAAAAAAAAGAAAGAACTGGAAATTTATTGAAGAAAAGAGATTATTTTTTTCCAGCAGAAATGGCTCCGCCATGTGGCAATAGCATGAATAGTTTCTAATTCACTTTACCACCACCAGTTTTGAAAGTATGCAATTCCTGACAAATGTCAAACGTCGTATGAGCTTCTTCACACTGCTTCAACTTTTGTGTGTTGAGTGAAGTGACGTTAGTGGTATATGGTGAACTATTTCAAATTTGCATACTTCAAATACTCATAAAGCTTGAGCAAACTTTCTCATTGTTCCTGAAACATACTCCAGCCCTTTTGTGCCCCTTTGTTTTTGTATTAATTGTTTCCTCTGCCGGAAATGCTCGGTGAGGGGCTGGATGATAGCACAGTGGTAATGCAGTGCCCTACAAGGCTCACCTACTTGAGAAGGTTCTGGGTTCGAAAACTTCTGAGACCTCCGTGAACACAGTGGGTGCACATGTGCCCATGATCTGGGACTGGCTAGGTCTGAGGGTAAGCTGTCGTGTGAAAGATCTTCTTGGGAGTGTCTGTCTATGTGCTCTCTGTGTGTGTGTGTGTGTGTGTGTGTGTGTGTGTGTGATACTTATGGAAGAAAAAAAGTAAAACATTTTTTTAAATCAATTTTTAAAATAATTATTTTGTTTAAAATTATGTATTTTTATTTAATTTTATTTATTATTATTATTGTTATGCAATTTGACCACAGAGAGACAGAGAGAGCGAGAGATGGAGAGTGAGAAAGCAAGTCATCAGGTCCGCGACTCGAACTGTGGTCCGCCATGTGAGAGTCCAGCACCACAATCACCACACCACCTGCCAGCCCCTTAAGTTTATTGATTATTATTATTATTATTTAGTTTGACCACAGAGGGAGAGAGAGAGGGAAAGTGAGAAAGCAAGTCTCGAGGTCCAGGACTCAAACCAGGATCAGCTATGTGGGAATCCAGCGCCTAATCACCATGCCACCTGCTGGCCCAAAGAAAACTTTTTTTTAAATGCCATGTGAAGGGCTGGCAGGTGGCATGTGGTTAAAATACTGGACTCCCACATGGCCCATCATGGTTTGAGTTTTGGACCTGGTGACTTAGTTTCTCACTCTCTCTTTCTCATATGTGCCCTATAGCAAGCTTAAATAAATAAATATGTCTTCCTATTCTTTTAAAAGAAAGTTCTATGAATTCCTAGCACCCAGAAGAACTGTGATTGGCAGAAATGTCAAATCTAGAGGCAGGAATAGTATTGCAGACACAGTAGCGTTATTTCAGAACATTATTGGCTAGTGGTAAAAAAAAAAAAAATCCCTATTTTACAAGTAATATTGAATATGCTGAAATACAATCTGAATCTGAAATTCTTTGGGCTGAGGGAGGAGAAACAGGGTTGGGTCAAGTCTACATGGAGTTTAGGAATGTCAGAGAAGGTTGAAGTTTTAAAGCTACCACCTGTACTCAGATGGGTGTATGCCATGTTCCAGAGGGAAATTGGAGGGAAGGAATAGAGGCTCCTTTGGGCCCAGAAAGTCTCATGATCCAGGATCCCAAAGCCTTAGCAGGGTCAGCTATAACTCTGGATTTGCTCATCCCAGAGATGCAGGAATTATGGGCATAAGGGTGGGAATGAGGGTGGAAAAGGAGAAGTAATCCTCTCAAACTCCACTAGGTCACTTTAAGTTAAATCAAATATCTGAATCAAATATCAAAGCCTCAAATAGCTATAGACAATAAATGTAAACAAGTGAAGTAAGTTAGATATAAAAGCAATGTGGGCTCAGGCCAGCAAATGGCGTGGTGGTTAAGGCACTGGCTTCCCACATGGGTGATCACAGTTTGAGTCCTGGACTCAGTGGTTTGAAAATTACAACAAATAAACAGATAAATAAATAAATAAATGTTAAAAAGATATAAAGAAAGAAATGTGAGCTCTCTTGACCTATTTTTTTTTCCACTTTTGATGGAGAAATGACTATCATGGCAAAAAAAAAAAAAAAAAAACATTTTTTTTTTCTTTTAAGAATCATTTTGAGACCAGCAGGTGACATGGTGTTAAGGTGTTGGACATTCCCATATGGCCGACCAGGGTTTGAGCCCCAGACCTGGTGGCTTGCTTTCTCACTTTCTCTCTCTCTCTCTCTGGTCAAATAAAAAATAAATGAATGTATAGATAAAATTAAATAATATTTTTTAAAAATAATTATTTTATTTAACTTTATTTATTTATTTAAATTTGACCTGAGAGAGAGAGAGAGAGAGGTGTATATAAACTTCCCAATTCTGTGGACCAACAGGTGGTGTGGTGGTTAAGGTGCTGGAATTCCCACATGGTCGACTGTGGTTCAGGTCCTGGAGCTGGCAGCTTGCTTTCTCACTCTTCCTTTCTGTCTTTCTCTGGCAAAATTCATGTGAAGATAATAATAATAAAAAATAAATAAAATAATTCTTTTTTAAAAAAAAAAAAACTTCCTAATTCTAAATATTGGCTCAAAAGTTTTAATTCTCCATGCCAGTCAAACAAAGCACCTGGAAGCTGAATCTGGCCCAGTAAGCTACCAATGTGTGAACGTTGAGGTTTACCATCAGGTCTAGTGAGATATTAGAAAGATCTCTTTGCAAAAAAAATCTCAGACTTAGTTACAACAACACTTCAATGTGAATGAGTTTCACAGAATTGCATTCTGTTTGTGTTAGATTCTAGTCCAGACTTTCTTTTTTTTTTTTTTTAAGATTTATTTATTTATTCATTTTAATTTGACCAGAGAGAGGCACACAGAGAGAGAGGGAAGTGAGAAAGCAAGCGACTAGGTCCAGGACTTGAACCATGGTCAGTCATGTGGGAGTGTCCAGCGCCTTAACCACCACGTCACCTGCTGGTCTCTCTAGTCTAGACTTTCATCCGACATAAAAATCCGGTCTTCTCCCTCAAAGTAGAAGTAGTTGGCCAACACATGTCAAAAATAGGTGAACCCTCAGGCAGCATGGTAGTCAAGACTTCCACATGGTTGCCTGTGGCTCCAGTCCCAGACCTGTCCTCTCTCTCTCTGGTCAAATTAAAAAAAAAAAAAAAAAAAAAAAAAAAGATGATGAATAAAAGTAAATAAAATAATTCTTTAAAAAAAATAGATGGGGGCCAGTAGATGGGGTAGCAGTTACATCACTTGACTCCCACATAGTCAACCGTGATTCAAGTCCTGGACTGGTGGCTTGAGAACATGCAGTGTTGGGGCTGGCAGGTGGCGTGGTGGCTAGGGCTGCCAGACTCCCACATGGTCGACCATGGTTTGAGTCCCAGACCTGGTGGCTTGCTTTCTCACTTTCTCTCTCTCTCTCTCTCTCTCACTTTGACCCTCTCTGGTCAAATTTAAAAATAAATAAATAAATAAATAAAGTTAAATAAAATAATTCTAAAAAAAGAAAGGAAGAAAGAAAGAAAATCGCACAGGGCATGTGTGTGTGTGTGTGTGCGCGTGTCCAAGATCCTGGGAGGAGAATGGAGGAGAAGGAATTGCGATGTACCATCCCCCCACAGTGGGGGGTTATTTCTCACTTTCTCTCTCACTGTGTCTTTCTCTCTGTCTCTTTCTCTGGAGAGCACATGCGTTCTAAGGCAAAAAATAAATACATAAAAATAAAAATAAAATAAAATACTAAAATAAGAGCAAAGGAAGGGCCACAAGATGGAAAATGTGCTTGGAGAATGGCCCTGTTTGCTTGCGCTGGGAGAAACCCTGTGAAAGCGATAGGCAGACGCCGTATCTGCCATGGCGGACGGTGCTGCTTCACAGCGCTGGTGCAGATTTTCTTTCCTGATTCGTGGATTTCATACTACAACTCTGTTTCAGGTTGCTTTGTCCCACGAGGTGTTACTCTACTATCTCGTTTAGCTAGACTTACAGGGGTAGGTCCTAAGAATTCTATTCATGGGGGAATATTCTCCTGGGCGGATCATTTCAAGCGAACCCACAGGGAAACCCGTGTTTTTCTGCACGTCCTCTCCGTGCCCACACAGTGGCGGAGTGAATGAATGTGAGTTGCTGGGTGGGAAGCTGGTACGAAGGGTGCCACCCTGACAATGAGGGCAGAGCAGGAGACACGGCAAACAGGAGATAGAAATCTGGGGTGGGGAAATTTAATCACCGGCATGAAAAGGATGGCAGTAGCTGTAAAACTGGTCCCCTCGCCTTCCCCGGTGAGTCCATCTCCTCCTCTTTTCCTGAGCTCTTATTCTTCAATAGCAATCGTCGCCTCTGTGACATACATGTACCGTCTCATCTGTACTGTACTGGTGCCCTCCTTTCATACTCCAATAGACGTAGGTTTTCTTTCTGTCCCAAAATAACTTCCCTAATAGTAACCTCCCTCTCCACTTCCTGTGATGTGGCTTCTGTCCACGCTGTCCTTGCACTAAAACTGCCCCCAGCAAGGTTGCTTCTGACCCAGTTGCTAAACCCAGTCTTACTTGACTCTTCTGCAGCTTTAGTCCCATTCACCATCTTTTTGCCTTCCTGAGGCTCCAGGACATCAACCTTCAGGCTTTCTTCTCTGATCATTCTTTCAGTCTTTCTGCCAACTCCTCTATCTTAATTCATGCTTTAAGCGTTGCTGTTTCCTGAGCTAAAGATACCACCATATGGCATCCTTGTAAGAAATGGTAAAAGATGAGGACAGCAGGTTGCGTTGCCAGACTCCCAAGTAGTCAACTGTAGTTCGAGTCCTAGACCCAACGGCTTCCTCTTTCTTGTGTCCTAGCTTCTTTCCCTCTGCAATCTTGTTGACTTCCATGGCCCCAATGCTAACCCAGGTGTTTTACCTAATCTTTAGACCCCTCTTCATCTGCCTCCTAGATTTCTCTTCTTGGGTGTTTTGTGGGTACCCCAAACTTGCAATGCCCAAACTGAATTCAGATCTGCACCTGCAGAGTCTAAGATATGCCTATTTTTCTATATCCTTTCTCTCGGTTAATGATACCACTTTTCATCCTCCATTCAACTGACACCCAAGCTTATCAATGCCCCTTCTCTTCCCACTGTTTAAAGCTGTCATCTCCAAAGGGCACTACTGAAATAGCCTTCTAACTACTTGCCTTATTTCTAGCATCTCTCTTTCCAAATCACTGTCTCCACTGCCACCAGATTCCTTTCTTTACCCCTATCTGAGTGCGTTGCTCTTTTGTTTAAGAACAAAAGAGTATTTCTGGCTTCTAATTAACCATCAGCTAAAGCCCAGATGCTCTGTTGTAGCATATAAAACCCTTCGCATCCTAGACCCAACCTACTTTTCCAGTCTTACACCTCTCTTCGGCTCTCAGGACGTTCCTTGCTCTTAACCACATCAGACTTTGACGCTCAGTTTCTAGAGCATGATTTTTTCTGTGTGCTTTACGGTTGCTGTGTCTTTGGTGGTACCTTGCACATCCTTTTCTTGTTTCTTGGCCTTGTAAAATCCCATTCACTCTTCAAGATGGTGCTCACTTATCTCCTCTTTTTGTAAGCACCTCTGGCCCTAAGTAAAAGCTCTCTCTTCATTGTTTCTACAACACTACGGGCATGCAATGGAGAGTGCCTAAAAGTTGTTTTGCATCTCTTTCCCACTACATTGTGAATTTCTTTCTTTTTAAACAATATTTTATTTCACTTCAGTCATGTATTTATTTCATTTAATTTGACCAGAGAGGAGCAGAGAGAGAGAGAGAAAGTGAGAAAACAAGCCGCCAAGTCTGGGACTCGAACCATGGTTGGCCATGTGGGAGTCCAGCACCCTTAACCACCACACTACCTGCCAGCCCCCATTGTGAATTTCTTATGGGAAAGATTAAGCTTTATTAGTCTCCATACCATCAGCAATTTGCCCCATGCCTGGTACATGGTAGGTATTGAATAAAAAGTTCTGATTTAAATTGGGCAGGATGGAGGTGAGCAAGTTGCCTGGTGGTTAAGGCACCAGATCCCACATGGCTGACTCTGACGTTCAAGTCCTGGACATGATGGCAAGAAAAACATGCCAGGCACACATGCATACATGTCCAAAATCCCAAGAGGAGAATGGAGAAGGGATTATGGCATGGCCACCCACCCGTGACCCTGGGGCAGGGTGGAGAGCTAATTTCTCACTTTCCCTCTCTCTGTGTTTCTTTCTCCTGGGAGCACAAAAGTCTATGGCAAAAATCTAAAGTAAATAATAAATAAATACAAACTTAAAACATTGATTAGATAAGATGCTTGAACATCATTTTTGGAAAGGACTGATGCTTTCTGTCCTGTTCATTTTCTTTGGGTATTGGAAGGAGTCACATTAGGACGGCTGATGGGCACTGGCAGATTTACTGCCAAGTCATATCCCCGTCTTTAGCCAGGCCTCTCAAGGGACATAGAGACTGTGATCTCTCTCTTTTTTCTTTTGTCTTTCTTTCTTTCTTTTTGGAAGAGGTTTTTGCTATAGGATGCGTGCGTTCGCCAGAAAGACAGAGAGAGACAGACAGAAAGCAAGAAATTACCTCCCAGGGGGGGATGGCCATGCCGCAATCCCTTCTCCTCCATTCTCTTCTCAGGATCTTGGGCACGCAGGCACACACGCCCGGCATGAGTTTAAGCCACTAGACCCGGGATTCGAACCATGGTCAACTACACGGGAGTCCAGAAACATAGCCATTACGCTAACTGCTGGTCCTGAGATAGTGATGTAAGCAAAGACTAGGTTATCACAGTCATTTTTTTTTTTTTTAATTTTCTATAGGGCATGTGTGCTGGGGAGTTGGGGAAGAAGGCACCCTCCAGGGGGTTTGACCTTGCAGCAATCCCTTCTCCATTCTTCTCTGGTATTCTGGGCAGCCCCCTACACACATATAGTGTGTTTTCAAGTTGCCACGGAGGAATCCCTTAGTGCAGTCTGCCACGTAGAATCCAGCTGCCTTAACCACTACACCATTAGCTGGTCAGGTTATCCTAATCCTAAAACCTAAGAAAACTGCGACCAGTGATGGCGTAATGGTTATGTCACTGGACTCCCATGTAGTCGACCGTGGTTCAAGTCCTGGACCCTGTGACTTAAAACTCCTGCTAGGCGTGTGCT
This sequence comes from Tupaia tana, assembly GCA_026018925.1. Lineage (NCBI taxonomy): Eukaryota > Metazoa > Chordata > Mammalia > Scandentia > Tupaiidae > Tupaia > Tupaia tana. The sequence goes on from JAKSZU010000011.1 coordinate 21,175,336, forward strand.
CTTGAGTGCCTAAGATCTGGAGAGGAGAATGAAGGAGAAGGGATTGCAGTGTGGCCATCCCTCCTGGGGAGGCAGGGGCTGTGTGTGTGATTTCTTGCTTTTCTTCACTCTGGCGAGTGCATGCACCCTAGAACAAAATAATCTCTTGAATTATCTGGAAAGCCTAGAGGGGAAGCAACGTTTACAGGTTTTGTAGAGAACCTGGCAAACAGAACTGATGTATAAGACGGACCTCTGCCATTCCCCTTAGTTAACCCCCACAGTACACGCTGTGATAGGCAGGAGACATGGACTCTGTGAAGCCCAGAACCGGTAGGGTTTTTTTGTTGTTGTTGTTGTTGTTATTGTTATTTTTTAAGAATTATTTTATTTAACTTTATTCATTTACTTATTTAAATTCGACAAGAGAGGGACAGAGTGAGCAAGACGCGTGAGAAAGCAAGCCACCAGGTCCGGGACTCAAGTGGTCCTCATGTGGGAGTCCAGCGCCCTTAACCCCCACGCCACCTGCCTGCCCCAGAACGGGTAGCTTTCTCTTGAAATGAGCACATGTGTATTTGTACAACATTGGTAGTAGCTTGGAGTGGACGGGAAAGGCCTTGGTTCCGATTTCCCCTCAAACACAAGTACTTGGTCCTGACTAGAACCCAAGCAACAAGTTGCCAAAGAAAATGCTGTGATTGGCCAGCAAAGGATGCCTGTAGGAAGAGCCTTTGGTACAGTTCTTGAGACCCGTCAATCCACTCTAAGCCCTGTGCTTACTTATGGGGCCCTTCCGCGCTTCTCTCCCGCCTCCAGTCCTCTGGCTTCGCAGAGGTTTAAGGGGCAATTCCCCGATGCTAGACTATTCCGGATCGGGCCCGGTGCAGAACCCCTTTGCCGGCCTGAACCCGGGAGGGCGCCCGGGGCCTAGGAAGCGGCATCACAGCGGCGGAGGGCGCTGGGCCGCTCGGGCGGACTGTGGGCAGCGCAGGCAGATCGCGCGCCGGGCATGGCCGGGGGCTAGGGCTCCGGCCGCACCGAGCCACCGAGCGCGTCAGCGGGGCCGCCCTGGTCCGCCCTCCCCCGGGCGGGGCCAGCCCCGACCGCGCTGACTCAGCAACGCGAGGGGGGACTTTTGTCCCTCCGCGGACCCCGTTTCTCTTGGCCTCAGCCTCCCCGCCACCACCGAGCCGGTTTCCTTTTTCCGGCGCTCCGGGTGCCAGAGGTTGGTTGGGCCACCTAGGCAGCGAGCCGCAGCGCACGCCGGCGCTCGCCCCAGGACCCCAGGAACCGCCGTTACCCCTCCGGACAGCGTGGGCGCCATGACCAACGCGGGTGAGGCGCCGCGGTCTCCCCTCGCCCCGAGGCGCCGCCGGGGTCCTCTGTGGGGACCCTGGGACCCGGGAGGCCCGGCGGCAGGGAAGGCCGGGGGTTGGGACCAAGGCGATGGCGGGGATGCAGCTCGGGAGCGGGCTGGAGCGGCCTGGAGCGACACGGCATCTTAGAGATGGACGCCGGGAAAGCGCTTCCCCGCTGCAGCGCTCAGCTCAGAACGTCCTATGAAGTTCCACCGGGCTGTGGGCGCCCCGGGGCCTCTGCAGCTTCCTTTTAGTGTTCTCATCCCGTTTGGTCTCCCAACAGGGCTGAATTCGGAGAAGGTAGCTGCTCTGATTCAGAAACTGAATTCTGACCCTCAGTTCGTACTTGCCCAGAATGTGGGGACCACCCACGACCTGCTAGACATCTGCCTGAAGAGGGCCACGGTGCAGGGTGCTCAGCATGTGTTCCAGCACGTTGTGCCCCTGGAAGGCAAGCCAGTCACCAACCAGAAGAGCTCAGGTATGGTCTTAAAACTTGCTCGGTTTACTTGCCTTCCTGACGGCGTCCCATTTTAATGTCTTATTTAAGAATGATCTTAGGGTACAGAGCTTTGAACTGAAAGGTTCTGTAGTAAATTCCTAGAAAATAGGCACTAGTAAAGGCAGGCCGAAGAACTTTACTAACCGTGTGGCTTATTTGGGTGCTTGGTGGCTTGTTGGCTCGTTAGGTTTGAGCACTACAGCATCAAGTTCATGGTCATATGTGTGCGTTAATTCGGTATATGCTGTCCTGATGTTATGTAATTGCAGCCCGTGTCTTGCAGATCACAAAACAGACCGTGCAAAAAATGTTCATGCCCTGGAGGACTTCCCAGAATTGCCCTGAAGCCCTTATATAAATGTATGAAATACAGAAAAGACACAATGTGATTACATCATATCATGAAATGAGATTTTTAAGTATGCTTGGTGGTTACATCTGGAGCTCTTCTGCTGATGGGTTGATCTCCCACCTATAGACCAATTGGTAATACAGAAAAAAAATCAGTTCTCATGCCTTACTCGTCAAGAAGTCTTGTTTTGCCATCTATTGCCTAGCACCACTGTTAGGAAAACAACTTCATTGAAAAATTGGTTATCCAGGAACCTAAATAAGGAGAACATTCTCACAACAAAATTGTACCAAAAGAGTTAAAAAAATTTTTTTATCAACTTAAAAACTACTCCCTGTCTATCTGTATTGACATCGCATTAGTGCTTGCTTAAAGCCATCAAAACTCACGAAGTGTACAGTTCATCTATTTTTTTATTGAATGTGAAGTATGCCTGAAAGTTGATTTTTAAATTTTAAGGGAAAAATGATTACCTGACAATGATTAATGTTCTGCCATAAAAGTCAAGTGCTTGGCATGGTGTGGGCTGCCAGTGATCTGGTTATTAAACAGGATCAGTGGTCTTGTGTAGTTTTCAGGTTGCAGTGACTTCTCAGGGAGTAGCTGGGAAGTGTTCATCTGGAACAGATCCAAGCTTATACATTCTGTTCTGTTGCTTTTATTTACTAAAGATACAAATAACACAGGAGCTATGTAGTTCGTTTTCATGCACTTTTCCTATTAATGACTCATCCAGTTCCCTCTACAAGAAATATGTGTGTATAGTGTACAGGACAGAGGTGGCATGGATCAATAGATGAACCCAAGGTGAAGATGCGCTAAAGTAAGGCATGAGTGATTTTCAAAAAACACTATAGTTACTTTACATTTTTTCCCTTGTTGTAAAATTGTTTATGTTCACGGTAGAGTATTTGTAAAATCGAACAAGTCAGTACCTTTCCTGTATATCCTTCTGGCCTGTGTGTATGTGTATTATGGGTTGACACCTTATGCGTTGTTAGATAATTTACCTGCCTTTTTCAATTACCAATAACATATATTGAGTAGTTGGAAAAGTCACGACATATTTTGCACAGAAAAACACAAACACGTCATGACTTTTCCGACAACCCAACATTATAAGCATCACAAACTAGTTAAAAAGTTAGGTCCAAACGTTAGTCAGTTTTTTCCTCCAAATTTTCCTTAAGAAAAGAGAGAATGATTTTATATTTGAGGCCTTACAAAGACTTTTTAAAAAAGAATTATTTTATATAACTTTATTTATTATTTTCCAGTTTGATCAGAGAGAGAGAGGGAAAGTGAGAAAGCAAGCCACCAGGTTCGGGACTCAAACCTCTGTCGCCCATGTCGGAGTCCAGCGCCTTTAGCCACCACATCATCTGGCGGCCCCTACAAAGACTCTCGTAATGGGCACTCTCAATTTATTTTGAAGTAGAAAACAGTTTAACCAAAATATTTCTCTGAAATAACTTTAGTCCCTACAAGTTTTAGATGCTTATGAAGATCATTTAATTAAATCAATTCTTTTAAAGGCAAAGTACTTGAATACAATATATTCCTAGAATGTGGCCTGATATGAAAATGTTGAATATCATTTCAAATGGGCCTTTTAAAGCTCGCTTAAATCCATATAGGAAGCAGCGACATTGGGGAGTTAGTGATCATACACTTAAAAGACAAAGAATGTGATTATTATATAGTTGATACTTGGCATACAGTTTTCAGAGACAGCATCATACATGAATTCAAAACATTCTTGTGGTTCAGACATACTAGGTAGAAGAAAGATGATGTGTCCTGATCGAGAGTGGGTCTGGTGACCACGAAGGAGCTGATGGCAAGATGTATGTGATGAAGAGTGTGAATCAGTGTGCAAATGAAATGAAAAAGTGGGAAAAACTGCTTCTTAATCAAGTGATTATGTTAGCATGATTGTAAACATGATTTGATACTGAAATAAATATTATAGGTAGACAATTTACTAATTCATCTGTATCTTCAAATGTTTATGTAATCCAGTTAGCGAGCGATCTCCTTTTTCTGACTCCTCATTGGGAGAATGAGAGATTGACTTTTGTTAAGGTCACCTTATACTGAAGCATGCACTGTATATTCCAGATAAAGAATAGAGACTAAAGCTTTTGTTAAGTATTACCAGATTGCCCTCAGGTATTTTGTATCTATTTAGATCTCTATTCGGAATAACCATGCTTATTTGAGTCCTTATCATATTGGGCATTATCAATTTAAAAATGATGTTTTTCTACTCAATCAGTGTCTTATGAATGTCACCATTTATATTTTTCCTGGCACTGAATGATCTATTCGTGACCGCTGCTCATGTTTTTCTAGTGGAGTTTTTTTTTTTTCCTCCCTTAATGTGATTTTCTTGGGTGGTTTACAATGGACTATTTATGTGATATGTAGAGAGGTTTTTTTTATACATTAAAGATATTAAACCTTTGCTTATATTTTGTGAACAGTAATCACTACCTTTCTTTTTATTTTAGTTATTTATTTATTTTTTTGCCATAGGGAACGTGTGCTCACCAGAGAGAGACAGAGAGGGAATTCATCCCCTAGCAGGGATGGCCACGCTGCAATCCCTTCTCCATTCTCTCTCGGGGATTTGGGCACACACACAAATGCCCAGTGTATTTTTCAGGCCAAAGGGTGCAGGACTCGAATCTCTGGACTTGGCCATGTGGGAGCCAGTGTCTTAACCACCATGCCATCTGCTGGCCCTGTTTTGTTTTTAATCTTTCTATTCTTTCTGATTTAGTCTTGAATTGTCCACATTTTGTGATGCGTTCCCCGTTTGGAACTGTAGTTGGAGCAGTGTAATCTGTGTGAACATTCATCTTAATCTCTTGCTTTGCTCTCTTGTTTCAGGGCGATGCTGGATATTTTCTTGTCTGAATGTTATGAGACTTCCATTTATGAAAAAATTAAATATTGAAGAATTTGAATTTAGTCAATCTTATCTATTTTTCTGGGACAAGGTATGGGACTGATCTTGCAAGATGCTTTTGTTTCAGTGTCAAGCTTTGTAGGGACTGCCACTTTTATTTCTCCTTTGTGAGAGGAAGGAAAGGGTAAGCTATAACAGTAGGTATTTTTGACAGAGTCTTGCTGTGTCACAGTTGTCCTGCCTCTGCCTCCCAGACAAAGACAGAATCATTCCCCAGAGGGGATGGCCACACTGCAGTCCCTTCTCCATTCCCTTTTTGGGATTTTGGGCATGCACATACACATGCCCAGTGTGCTTTTAGCTAGGATTGCAGGCATTACAGCTGTATCTGGCATGATCAAATTGTCCCAGGAACTGAACCCAATCCTCCTAGATGGCTTCCAACTTCCCAAGGAGTGGTGCTGCTTGTTTTACCACTGTGGCTGGGCTGGGACTGCCTCTTTATTTCTTACTTTTCTAGTTATAGTCTGCCCTTTTATTATAGGTCACACTTCATTTATTCTGATTTCCAGAGAATGAAAAGTTGACTTTGTTCAAAGGCAATGTTGCTTTTGGTTGGTTTTTGTGGTAGGGTGCATGCGCTTGCCAAAGAGAAAGAGAGGCAGAGACAGTGAGTGGGAAAGTGAGGAATCACCCCCCCCCCCCCCACCCCAGGTGGATGGCCATGCTACAATCCCTTCTCCTCCATTCTCTTCCTGGGATCTTGGGCACATGCCCAGTGTGATTTTTCAAGCCACTGGGTCCAGGACTCGAACTGCAGTTGGCCTTGTGGGAGTCCAGGGACATAACCATTATGCCATCTGCTGGCCCAGTAAGTGGTTTCTTTCTGCAAGGAAATAGTAAGTCTAGTGACTTACCTTGCTGCTTACTTAGTTCTTTAATATTTAAAATTTTATTTTCAATAATTACTCTTTTTAGCATCTTCATTTAGGTTATTTGGTCTTTCTAGGCTTAATTCCCTTTTGTTGGTAGTGCTTGGTCTGAAGAACAATAAATAATTTTATTCCCTTTTTTTTTAATTGCCAGAGGGTGCAGGTACTCATCAGAGAAAGACAAAGCACTCCCAATGGGGTGTGGTCATGCCATCTTACTCCATTTCCCGATCCCATCAGGATTTGGATTTCAGGCATGCACACACACGTGCCCAGTGTGTTTTTCACGCTGCTGGAGCCAGGATTTGAACTGCGGTTGGCCACGTAGTATCCGGCTCCCAAGGCACCAGAGTGAAGGTGCCAGCTCTCCATTTTTCAATCTTTTAAATGTTTATTATATGTTTATTGATTGAAGAATCTAAATATAAGATTTTTTTTCACTATTGGAACGGATACACTGTTCAAATTTATATAATATATTGGGTTGTAAACCTGTATATATTTCACCTGTGTATACATTCCACTTTTTAAAATATATTTATTGATTTTAAAGTCTTTTAAAATTATTTTATTTAACTTTATTTATTTATTTATTTTAATTTGACCAGAGAGAGACAGAGTGAGGGGTGTGGGGAGTGAGAAGGCAAGCTGCCAGGTCTGAGACTCAAACCGTGGTCGGTCATGTGGGAGTCCAGCACTCTTAACCACCACACTACCTGCTGGCCCCTGCATTCTACTCTATTCATAAATGGTCTTATGAAGCTAGATTCTGATATATAATGACTAACTTTAGTTTAAAAATACCTGTTATGTTGGGTCCTTGATGATTTCAATACTCGTTCTGTTCACAATGCCAACAAAGTTATTGGTTCTTTTCCTTTAATCTTATTTAACTTCCCTTATTCCAGGTTGAACGCTGTTATTTCTTCTTGAATGCTTTTGTGGACACAGCTCAGAAAAAGGAGCCTGAGGACGGGAGGCTGGTGCAGTATTTGCTTATGAACCCTGCAAATGATGGTGGGCAGTGGGATATGCTTGTCAATATTGTTGGTAAGAACCTTTCTCCAATGGAACTGCAGCTCAACACGACTGAGCAAGGCCATGTAGTTAGGCAGGGGCCATTTCTTTGATGGTTATATACAGAGTACATTGGTCTCCAACAAGGGCGTATAGTTAGTTTCAAAAACCTTAATTTCGGGACCAGCAGTTAGCGTAATAGCTATGTCGCTGGACTCCCACGTAGTCGACCGCGGTTCGAGTCCCGGACCCGGCGGCTTAAACTCACGCCGGGCGCGTGTGCGTGCGTGCCCAAGATCCCGAGAGGAGAATGGAGGAGAAGGGATTGCGGCGTGGCCATCCCCCCTGGGGGGTGATTTCCTGCTTTCTATCTCTCTGTCTCTCTCTGTCTGTCTGGCGAGCGCACGCGCCCTATAGCAAAAACCTCTCCAAAAAAAAAAAAAAAACCTTAATTTCACATTCTCACCTTTAAGTATCTTTCTTAAATGGAAGTTAAGGAGACAGATACTGAGAAGGGTGGGTTGAAGGAAAAAGTATTATTAAGTACAACTCACTTTCCTTAAAAAAGTATATCTCTTGTCCATTGGCATAATCAAGAAGCACATTAAAACTGCAACTATTTAAAAATGTCCTCATTCACAGTTTTATCTTTTGGGGAATGCTTATCGCACTGAGCACTTTATAGCATATGGTAGATAAAAAGAATAAATTCTGGGACCAGCAGTTAGCGTAATGGCTATGTCGCTGGACTCCCACGTAGTCAACCGCAGTTCGTGTCCTGGACCCGGTGGCTTAAACTCACGCCGGGCGCGTGTGCATGTGTGCCCAAGATCCTGAGAGGAGGATGGAGGAGACGGGATTGCGGCGTGACCATCCCCCTGGGGGGGTGATTTCTCGCTTTCTGTCTCTCTGTCTCTCTCTGTCTGTCTGGCGAGTGCACGTGCCCTGTAGCAAAAACCTCTCCAAAAAAAAAATAAATAAATAAAAAATAAATTCCATGGACCAGCAGATGGTGTAATAGTTATATCACTTGACTCTCATGTAATCAACCATGGTTTGAGCCCCGGACCCAGTGGCTTAAAACTCACACTGGGCACGCGTTCATGTGTGCCCAAAATCCCAACAGGAGAATGGAGGAGAAGGGATTGCGACATGGCCATCCCCCTTGGGGGGTGATTTCTTGCTTTCTGCCCCTCTGTCTCTCTGGTGCAAGCATGCACCCTATAGCAAAAAATCTCGCTTAAAAAAAAAAGAGAAAAGATTCCAACATAGATAGATAAATGTGTGTATTAAAAACCTTTTAATAATTTGAAGAACGTAGGAGATTGTTAAAGTAAGCCAGCAAAACAGGGTCTATTTTTTAAAAGTAATAGCTATTTTTCTTATTGAACACTGTAATTTGTTTTCTTTTAGAAAAATATGGCGTTGTCCCTAAGAAATGCTTCCCTGAATCTTACACAACAGAGGCAACCAGAAGGATGAATGACATTCTCAATCACAAGGTACAGCGTGGGGAGCAGGGCGGGAATGAGTTTAGGGTACTAACCGTTAAACTTCCAGCTCAGTTTTTAAAGGCGTTCCTGGGTATTTTAGTGTATGCAGTTAATGTACGAGATAGCTGCTAATGTGACTATCAAAAACAATTAACAGTGGATTAACTTACAATAACTGAGATTCGGGTTTTTGAGTTCTTTTGTTTAAGAAAACTTCCATTTATATTTCTGTCCATTTTAATATTTTGTTGTGAGTACTCAGGGAAAAAAGAGTGCCATGCCCCGTCAGTACAGGCAACAGGCATGCTTGGTGCTGTGTTTCTCACTTAGGGCTCTGGAGGTGGGACAGCTGTCTGTTCTAGTAAAACCAAGAAGAACAATTTGCAAGACTTTCTTAAAGAGTGTGCTGTGTTCTGAGACTTCCCTTGACCACATCAGTGTGGTTTATCCACCCACGAAAGATTTGATGTAGTCACTAAACTGCTTTTTATTACTTCAGTTATCATTAATGAATCACTTTCTTTTCTCTACATAACTCCTTTCCCAAAAGAAGACGATAAGCCCTCTAGGGATACTGCTCTGATAGCCAGACATCTTTTTTGAGAACTGAGAGTTGCTAGAATCTGCCATTCTGGCCTCTGAGGCTAAAATTGGATTTGTTATCCCTGGGAGAAAGATCGTATTTTTAAATAAACCTTAGATGTGTTTCTTCAGTCTTAGAAGTAGGTTATTTTCTACCCAGGAAGCTCTGGGAATTTTTATCCAAAGGCCAAGAGATTATTAATAGTATAGCACTGCATTGCATTTTGAGTGGGAGAAAAATCATTTTAAGCATTGTTGTTACATTTAAGACTCATCTTTATCTTGGATATTACTCAAAATTGAAAGCAACAAAAATTGAAACTGTACCAGAGCTTGGTCTGGTAATTGTTGGTCACAGTGATTTGGCAGAGGAAAAGTGGACAATTATTAAAATTCTAAATAAAAATCTATGATAGAGTGACTTATTGGCATAACATCTTGTCTCCCACTTTTTCTAAGGGTGCTAGGCATTACAAATCAGATGTTTTAGCGATGGCGAGGCACATCATGCCACAGAAGTGCTATCAGTTACAGAGCCCGAGCAGTTCCCTCTCATATTCTCTGCAAATAATCTGTGCCATTTCTCTTTATGGAAAGTATTTTTAGCTGTGTGTTTAAGTAGAGTAGTTGGAGGAAAACGCATTTGCTTTTATGTACTTTGCCCTGGATCTTGTCTGTTAAGCCTCAATATAGAACTAACATTGGTCTGTTAGGCTCATTTGCAATTGAATTTAGATAACTGTTAGAGTGCTGAACAAGTTTCTGTCGTAGATGAGAGAATTCTGTATACGACTGAGGAACCTGGTACACAGTGGAGCAACCAGGGGAGAAATCTCAGCCACACAGGACGCCATGATGGAGGAGGTAATAACATTATTTGGCTTTTTGTGACCCTTCTAAAGGACTCAGAACAGGTCCATCTGTTAAACATTAGGAAGCGTAGTTACTGCAATGAATATTTAATTGAATTGAAAATGACTTATTTTGTAACTTAAAAAAAAAAAAAAAAAAAAAAAAAAAACGAGCTTTACACTTACTTTGCATTTCAATATAGTCCTTTTTTTTTTTTAAGTGCCAAAGGCTATGTGGGCATGTGCAGTCTCCCCAGGGCCGGGGAGGAAGTGCCCTGCAGTGGAGCAGAGTCTCCTTCTGGGCAGGATTTCAGACCTCCACACTCACTCCCCTTGTTTGTAAAATCACGGGGTTTGAACCGCCTTTAGCCACATGGGATCCAGTTCCCGATGTGCAGCACTTAGCCATGTGCTACGGGACTGGCTCCTTAGTATGGGACTTGTATTGGGTCGTTGAGGAAGAAGTCATGATGCATTTTTGCATAGAAAAATTCATTACAACTTTGCCAACAACCTAATACTTAGGTTTTCTAATTCCTGGTTTAGAGTTCTATATGATTCATTCTTTTCTTCATTTCATAAATATTAAATACATTCTATGAGTTTGTCACAGGGGGAGACAAAGATGAGAAAGATACAGTTGCTGCTCTTAAGGCACTCAGTCTCTTGGGAAAATGAAAACATCAATAATTATAATAAGTCCTACGCTAGCTGTATAAAAAAGGATTTGGTGGTCTCAGGAGGTAGTGCTAATTCAGTGAGATGAAGGTTACATAGGGAAGATACTTGGACAAGTTCTCGAAAGACAGTAACAATTTACGGGCTGGCAGGTAGTGTGGTGATTAAGGGTTCTGGACTCCCACATGGTTGACCATGGTTTGAGTCCCAGCCCTAGCAGCTTGCTTTCTCACTTTCTCTCTCTGTCTCTCTCTCTTTCACTCTGTCCCTCTCCAGTCAAACTAAAATAATGAAATAAAATAAATAAAGTTAAATAATTTTTTTGAAAAGAAAGTAATAATTTACAAGGTAAATTACAGAGAGAGAGTGAGAAATCACTCTCACCCCCCAGGGGGATGGCCATGCTACAATCCCACCTCCTCCATTCTCCTTTCAGGACTTTGGGCACACATGCACACGTGCCTGGTGTAATTTTCAAGCTATAGGATCCAGAACTCAGACCACAGTTGGCCATGCGGAAGCCAAGCACCTTAACCACACCTCCTGCTGGCCCCTATAACAGCTTAAATATGTGTTAAATGTTTCTTAAATAGTTGTTGAGTGGATGGATACAGACAGTTTCATTTATCAAATACATTTAAATGATCTCATATTTATCTCTCGTTTCTTGAATGTTCCTGTGGAAAGAAAGGTGAAGGTATAGTGGAAAAAACAGGCTTTAGCGTCCAAGGTAATTGGGTTCAAATTCTGACTATGACTAAATGGCCTGGAGGTTAACTTACGAGATTTAGTTTGGGATTTTCCTCACTGAACTTTTTCTGATGATAGAAGGAACTGAATATACGCATGTAAGGCTAGTGCTGACATATAGCAGGAGCTCAGTGAGTGGTAGTTCTCTTCCCTTTCTCATCAGAATGGTTTCTCTTAGAGAAGCCAGGTCTCCTGCAGCATTTGCCTTCATGATTAGATCAGTGTGATGGGGTTGTAGTGGGCGAAGTTTCTGTACAGTTATGGAAGCGGGCTTAGATCATACTTTTTGTAGATCATAGGCATCCTGTTGGCCTTTGATGTTTGCTCTAATAACCTTTGGGTTAATGTGTCTAAGATCCATGGAAGATGGTAAGTGATTGCTAATACTCAGGGCAGGTATAATTCGTAACTTTTTCTCTCCTACCCCTACCTTGGAGAAATAGTAAGGTACCACTTTATCAAGTCCTGAGTATGGATGTTTTATAGAACTGTTTACTTAGTGATTCCACCTAAACTGTTCACTACGGACTCTGGGTGGTAGGTTTAAAAATTTTTACAGTCTTCTAAATGACTCCTCTTTATTGAGCCTGACTCTTGGGTAATGAAGAGTCTAGCTGTGGTTTTAAAGCCACAAATTAGTACCTATGATTTGCCTAGCCTTGTAGGCAAGTCAAAATGATGACTTAAATAAGCAGTCATAAAGCTCAGATAACTTTGAATGAGATGTGTTTGTGCTAAAGGCAGTCTTCATGAGAGAAGTGCAGTTGCTTGTTGAGGTACAGATAAGGCAGATGTATTTTGGGAACGTGTAATTACCTCCATTGTAGTGTTTTTCAGTGTGTCCAGTCTTCTTTTACCCTGCAGATATGCTGAGGTTTATTCATGTATTTTCTTTTTTTTTTAAAGAATTATTTAATTTTATTTATTTATTCATTTATTTTAACTTGGCCAGAGAGAGACACAGAGAGAGAGGGAAAGTGAGAAAGCAAGCCGCCGGGTCTGGGACTTGAATCATGGTCAGCCATGTGGGAATGTCCTGCACCTTAACCACCATGCCACCTGCTGGTCCTTATTCATGTATTTTCTACCAAAATCCTGTCTGAAAAAAATAAAACATAAAACAAAGACCAAAAACAGTATTTGCCAGTACCATCAAAAGGGATACAAAGCCATTATGATTGACTTAGGAAATTATTGCAGTGACTCTTAAAAACAATGTATAGGCACAGGTTTGCTCCAGACTTACTTAGTTTTTCTGAGAATGGAAGCTAGTTATCTATATTTTTATTTTAAATACTTCTTTGTTTAAAAAAAAATTTTTTTTAACATGAAACATATCAAAGGGGCAGGCTCTATGGTGTAGCAGTAATGCATTGCTCAAGAGAAGGTGGATCCCACATGGTGACCACGGGTCAGATTCCCAGCTGGTCCACTGAACCACGCCAGGCATGCATGTGAGTGCCCAAGATCTGACAGGCCAGAGGACTGGGGCATAAGCACTATAAGAGATTTTCTTTAATGGTTAACATCCTCCAGTAATAGTAATTAAATATTTTTGTTTATACTGGTAGACACTCATAGCTCTCGTCTAATCTATGTCTAGTTTATCCCTATCAAGATAGCCACTCTCTAGGAGAGCCCCGACCGGGAGAAAAATTAAATATGGGTATGTCGGGAACCAGCAGTTAGCGTAATGGCTATGTTGCTGGACTCCCACATAGTCGACCACGGTTCGCGTGCCGGACCCAGTGGCTTAAAGCTCATGCCGGGCGCGTGTGCGTGCATGCCCAAGATCCTGAGAGGAGAATGGAGGAGAAGGGATTGCGGCGTGGCCATCCCCCCTGGGGGGTGATTTCTCGCTTTCTGTCTCTATGTCTCTCTCTGTCTGTCTGGCGAGTGCACGCGCCCTATAGCGAAAATCTCTCCAAAAAAAAAATATATATATGGGTATGTCAGTTAGAGGACACAGAGGAGGCCTCATGGCAAAACACATGGAATAACAGAAGCAGTGTATTATTAATACTTACAGATCTGTGAGAGAGAAAGGCAGCACTCCTCCAAGGGCCAAGGGGAAAGGGAGAGCTGTCCAAGGTACACAGACTCAACCAGGGTGTGGGGAGGAGAGTGAGGGCCTGTGTGCCAAAGCCTTTTTTGGGTCTAGGATGTTGCCCAAGGAGGTTTCCCACCAGGAGTTCTCATTGGTGGGTTTAAGGCAACAGGCATGGGTTCCACGAATCACACTGTGACACAGAAGTGGTCTTGGGCACGTCTGTGTGTCCCTGGGGAGGGCGGGGGTCAGTAGGGCGAGTCAAATAGATTGTATTTAACTGTCCCTTTAGGGGAGAGGTTACCAGGTAGTATATGGACAGACCACATTAAAAACTAGGGGCTAGCTGTGGTTACACAGCTGTGATATGGCACTGCAATGCTGATGTCACATGAGAAGGCCCTGGGTTCACGTCCCAAGGTGCCTCTGTATGCACAGGGTGCGCATGTGCTAGTGATCCTGACTGGCTGAGGCTGGGGGTGGATGGTGGTGTGAAAACCCTGTTGGAGGTGCTTGTCTCTCTCTCATGGAAGAAATAAAATTTAAGAAACAAGGAGGAGGTGGTACTGGAAGGTGTGCTAAGGGTGGCACAGGCCTGCTCTGGTATGGGAAAGTTTGGGTACGGAGAGAACATAAAATGTTAAAAATTCATTATAGGGTCTCTCCAGCCAGAGTTCTGTTTTTGGTGGTGGCAACCCAGAGACATGCCATGTGACACATTCTAGACCTCTGCAACATTAAATCAAATATTTATCAGTGCCTGTTATATATAAGGAATTGCAGGTAATACATGCCATACCACTTAGGTGGTAGGGAAAGTCATGTTGCATTTTTGGTTTTTTTGTGCAAAAATGTATCATGACTTCTCTGACGACCCAAAAGTAGGGCAGTAAAATAGGTAACACAAAGTGAAAGAGAGTGTCTTAGATATGTAGGCGTAATATACAGCTTCAAAGGTAGAATTGCTGCATTGGGAGATTGAACCTTCCTAGAGAAATGTGCATTTGAGACGTGCTTGCAGTGAATGAAGCGAGGGTGGAGTGGAAAGCATTCTAGGTGTGATGGGGCAGATCTGGGAGGTGATGAATAGGCTGGTTTACCGCCCTTGTCTTAGGGAAGAGCTAGAACGGTGTTTCTCAGAAAGGAGTCTTAAGTTATCCACATTGGTATCATCAGGTGCCCGTTAGAAGTGCACATTCCTGGGGACCAGCAGTTAGCGTAATGGCTATGTTGCTGGACTCCCATGTAGTCAACCGCAATTCGCGTCCCGGACCCGGTAGCTTAAAACTCACGCCGGGCTCGTGTGCGTGCATGCCCAAGATCCCGAGAGGAGAATGGAGGAGAAGGGATTGCGGCATGAACATCCCCCCTGGGGGGTGATTTCTCGCTTTCTGTCTCTCTATCTCTTTCTGTCTGTCTGGTGAGCGCACGCACCCTATAGCGAAAACCTCTTTAAAAAAAAAGAAGTGCACATTCCTGGTATGTGATAGAGGCTGACTGAGGAATCTGTTGGGGGTGCTTATCTGTCTTTCTCTCCCTTGCTTGTGAAATAAATAAAATCTGAAAAAAAAATGCAGATTTCTTAGTCCCACTCCAAATATATTAAATCTGAACTACTGAGGGTGGTCCCTATATCTGCATGAAGTTAGTGATTCTGAGGTACATTAAAGTTTGAAGCTAGAATAATAATGGAAAGTTAGAAGTAGATATACTTAACAAGAGTTTTACTAACTAGTATGAATGTTTCAATAGGCAGTGAGAAGTCAGGAAGATTTTTGAGCAGAAGAGTAGAATGAAGTAAAGCTGTACTTTAGGAGGTAAGTGAGTCAACCAGGTGAAACTGGAAGGAGGAGAGGAGTCCAGTTATGGAGCTAAAGCAGCTCAGTACTACCCTCTTGACTCTGTTTTGTTTGTTTGTTTTTTAAGGGTTTTGCCATAGGGCACATCAGTCACCAGATCGAGAGAGAGAGAGAGAAAGAGAGAGAGAGAGAGAGAAGAGAGGAGAGAGAGGAGAGAGAAGACAGGAGGGGGGAGTGAGAAATCACCTTGGGCGGTCATGCTGCAATTCCATATCCTCCATTCCCCTCCTAGGATTTGGGGCACATATGAGCACATGCCCAGTGTGTGTCTTAGGCTGCTGGATCTGGGACCCAAACTGCAGTCGGCCATATAGCAGTCTAGCACCTTAACCACTATACCACCTGCTAGTCTGACTCTATTTTAATACTCTCCTATTGGGTTGGTACTAACACTAAGTTTGATCCGAAATTATATTCACAAGTCATGTGTGTTAGATTCACCAAAGGACTCAGGAAGCCAATGTCTCATATAAGAAGGTTTTATTCAGGCCAACAGCTTTTGGGGTTTGAAATTAGAGAAACTTTAGCCCTACCCAGAAGGCATGGTGTCTTTCTATGGGAAGGGGGAAGGGTAGTACTTGGGTGTTACTTTTTTTTTTTAATTGTCAAAGGGCATCTACGCTGACCAGAGAGAGACAAAAAGATTGAGACAGAGAGAAAGGCATCCCTCAATGTGATGTGGTCATACGACCATCCCGTCTCCATTTCTCCATCCTGACAGGATTTGGGGCATGTATACACTTACACACCCCACGGTTTTTTTGTTTTGTTTTGTTTGTTTGTTTGTTTTTGTGGAGAGATTTTTGCTACAGGGTACGTGCGCTCACCAGAAAGACAGAGACAGCGAGAAATCATCCCCCAGGAGGGATGGCCATGTCACAATCCCTTCTCCTCTATTCTCTCAGGATCTTGGGTATGTACGCACACGCGCCTGGCGTGAGTTTAAGCCACCGGGTCTGGGACTCAAACTGCAGTCGACTACATGGGAGTTCAGTGACATAGCCATTATGCTAACTGCTGGTCCCAGCACACCCCATTTTTCAAGTCAGAAGGGGTAGGATTCAAACCGCTGTTGGTCATGTTGGGATCCAGCTCCCTTAACCACTAGATTATGAGGCCAACCCTGTCCTTGTCAAACACTCAACAAAACAGACAAGAATTCTTTCCTTCGTATAGTTTACTTTCCAGGAGGGAAAGACAAATAGAATACCTAAGAAGTGTAATAAACCAGAAGATAAGTGCTATGGAGAAAAATAAAGGAGAGAAAAGTAGGATGCACCAGGATAGGGAAAGGGCAATTTCAATTAAAGTCACAAGTATAGTTCCTTAAATGGACTAATTTGAGATTCAATATGTGATTATATTTTGAGGAATGGGGTCTTTTATTCAGTTCTGCATAATTATTTGTATTCAGAATCGAGTGTCTTTTTTTGTCCTAAATGCCAAGTATGAGAGGATTTCAAGAGTATAGAAAAATGGAATCAAAGTATAAGTTTATTTTTTTGGTGCCAAAAAATTGAAATCAATGTATAGAGTTTTCATAATACTCATTTTCCACGAACTTTTTGAAGACTCAACCCCCCCTCCTCCAGCCCCCATAAATCTTGGGAGAAGTAGTTGACATTCCAGTGTTGCCCACCAGAGAGCAGACTTGGATATCCAAAGCTCACTGCCCGTTTCCTACCTTTGGGAACAAGAAATGTAATTTCAGAACAGCAGAATCTCCTATCAGGAAAATACAGTATCAGGCGCCCTGGAGATTATACTTTGGAGATTTTTTCTTAAATTAGAGCTCATTTAACTAACTTGTTATTTAACGCAGAGCCAAATATTCTATCCAGAGTGTTATAGACTGACTGACACGTGAATACTTCTGGGTGATTTGTAGTCATGGTAAACACATAGCATAAAGAAAGCAATGTGGCTCAGGTAACACACTCTAAAGGAGATACCACTTCATCCTCATTTGTGCTTTAAATATCTTTTTTTAAGTTTATGTGTTTGTTTCTTCCATGGGAGAGAAAGAGGGGTACCCCCACCAGGGTCTTTATGCCCTTATCCACCCTGTCCTCAGCCTGCCGAGATCATAGGCGTGAGCCCCGCCTACTCAAGGAGGTCCTGGGGTGTCAATCCAGACCTTTCTCATGTGGGTCCATCTGGGTTACCACTGCACCACCACCTGTCCTCTAAATATATCTTTTTAAAGTTGATTTCTTTCTCCCATAAAAGAGTAAAACAGACAGAGTTGGGTGTGGGGCTACCTTCAACAGGGTCTTCACACAGTGAGCCACCCCAGCCTCAGCCAGCCCAGATCATGGGCGCTCTTGTGTCCCTGTCGTGCACAGAGAGGGCCTAGGTGCGCAAACCCAGGACCTTTACCATGCAGGCCCAGTTGCATTACTGCTGCACGACTGCCTTAAGTGCATATTTTATAAAATTCAGATTTAAAACATGTAGGAGGGCATAAATAGTATCTTGCAAAAGGATTCACCGTAGATTTCATTTAGATCCAGAAGTGCAGTTTTCCTATAATGCGTTTTTTGAAAGGAGGAGTAATTTAGCGACTTTTACATCAGAGAGGAAGTCATGTGCCCAGCACTTTGCAAGATGCTTTGGCAGTCTCAAAGCATCCACCACCTGGGCTTCATCCTCAAGAAATGTATTATCTTTGGTAGGAGACAAGTATGTGAAACTCAGAAAGCTACAGTAAATGAAGATTTCATGGTGTTTTGGAAAGAGTGTTGTAGTCAGACCTGACTTAAAATTCTAATTCTGCCATTTGTTGGCAAGCTAGTTATTTCCTTGCACTTTTGCTTATAAAATGGGGATAATATCTGTCATCTCTGTTGAGAAGATTAAGAGACATTAAGAGTCAAAGATTGTAATATTGTATAGTAAACATTTAGTAAAGGTTTCCTTTTTAAATCCTCTAGCAAAGGAATATACTTTTTTTTTTTGACAGCATATAATTTCAGATTGTATTCTGCCACTTACTGGCTGTGTGACCTTAAGTAGGTTACTTAATTTTTCAATCTTCTTCTGAAAAAGGTAGTTGGGGGTCGGGGAAAGGATAGGATACCTTCGAGAGAATATTATGAGAATTACATGAACATAGCAGATATATAATATCTATTACAAAATAAGCATACTTAATAAATACAAAGCCCTTTCTCTGTCTTTTATTTTTTCCCGAGAAAGAGATTTTTGCTATAGGGCACATGCACTTGCTGGAAAGACAGAAATACAGAAAGCGAGAAATCACCCCCTAAGGGGGAAGGCAGTGCCACAATCCCTTTTTCTCCGTTCTTCTTTTGGGATCGTGGGTATGCATGCTCACATGCCTGGCATGAACTTTATTTTTTTTTTAAATCTTTTTTTTTTTTTTTGGAGAGGTTTTTGTTGTAGGGCACGTGTGCTTGTCAGAAAAACAGAGAGAAACAGAGAAACAGAAAGCGAGAAATCACCCCCCAGGGGGAATGTCCAGTCTGCAATCCATTCTCTTGGGATCCTGGGCACACACGCACGCACACTTGCCTGCTGTGAGTTTAAGCCACTGGGTCCGTGACTCGAACCTCAGTCAACTACATGGGAGTCCAGCAACATAGCCATTACACCAACTGCTGGTCCCGTGAGTTTTAAGTCAACTGGTCCAGGACTCAAACTGTGGGAGTCAAGCAATGTTACCATTACACCATCTGCTGGTCTCATAAAGAATTATTTTTATTTATTATTCATTTTTTTTTCTTGTGTTCATCAGAGATAGATGGAGAAGGGGGAGTGAGAAAGCAAGCCACCAGGTCCAGCACTCAAACTGCAGTCAGCCACGTGGAAAGTCTAGCGCCTCAACCATCATGCCACCTGCTGGCCCTCTGTCCGATTTTTATTTGTTGTAGGGTTCATGCACTCACCAGAAAGAGAGAGAGAGAGAGAGAGAGAAGCCTTCTGGGGGGATCGCCATGCCACAGTCCTTTTCCCCCATTCTCTTCTTGGGATTTGGGGCACACATGCACCTGGCATGTTTTTCAAGCCACTGGATCTGGTACTCGAACCCTACTGTTGGTCATGTGGAGTCCAGCTGCCTTAACCACCATACTTAACCACCAGCTGGTTCCCTTTCTCTATGAATGCAATAGAGTACAGCAGTCCCCCTTTATCCACAGAGGAAATGTTCCAAGACCCTCAGTGGATTCCTAAAACCACAAATAGTACCAAACCCTATATATGCTGGGTTTTTTTTTCTGTGTCTGCATTCCAGTGATAAAGTTTAATTTATAAATTATGCACAGTAAGAGAGTAACAACACTAATAATATAATGGAATTATAGGATATACTGCAATAAAAGTTATGTGATTATGGTCTCTCTGTCAAAATAGCTTATTGTGCTGTTGTCACCCTTCTTGTTGACAATGGGTAACGGAAAGCAAAGCCACAAACAAGGAGGAACTAGTGGGTACAAATGCATGGTACATAATACAGCTAAGTAAGGGTGAGCCAGGGTCAGGGTGCTTCTGTGGGGTGGAGAAAGAAGAGGCAGGCAGTAGCGCTCACAGGAGAGAAACAGACAGTGAGTGGGAAAGTGAGAAGTCAACCCCTGGGGGGAAGAGCGTGTCCCACTCCCATCTCCTCCATTCTCCTTCTGGGATTTTTGGCACACGTGCGCATGCACCCAGTGTGATTTTCAAGCCACTGGGTCTAGGTCTCAGACTGCTGTTGGCTATATGGGAGTACAGGGCCTTAACCGCCACGGCACCTGCTGCCCCCGATAGTGTTATATAGGTTGCAAAGTCATGACATATTTTTCTATGCAAAAATGCAATATGGGGCTGGCAGGTGGAGTGGAGGTTAAGGGCGCTGGACTCCCACATGGTAGATAGCGGTTGAGTCTCCCAGTCCTGTCGGCTTTCTTTCTTGCTTTCTCTCTTCCTTTCCCTCTCTGGTCAAATTAAAATAAATAAATAAGTTAAATAATTCTTTTAAAAAATGCATTATGTCTTTCCCGACAACCCAATATTTTTAAAAGACTTAAGCAAATTTAATATAGAAGAGGAATTCTGACCTCATATATCTCTATAATTCTATTTTTGTCTTCCTATACAGTGAAAATAATATAAAATAAATCCTTGGATTGTAATGATGTCAAGGTGAAGATGACATCATTAGAAAACACATTATTTTATCACAACCCAAAAAAGGATACCTTACCAGTAAAAGTTATTCCACTTCTAAACTTTTTTTTTTTTTTGCTTTTTAAGGTTTTTGCCTTAGGGTATGTGTGCTCGCTGAATAGGAGAGAGACAAAAAGTGAGAGGGAAAGTGAGAAATTACCTCCTGGGGAAATGGCCGTGCCACAGTCCCTTCTCCGTTCTCTTCCTGGGTTCTTGGGCATGCATGCACATGCACCTGGCATGATTTTAAAGCCACGGGGTCCAGGACTCAAACCGTGGTCGGCCGTGTGGGAGTCCAGTGATGTAACCAATACACCATCTGCTGGCCCCTGCACTTCTAAACTTAACAAGCATTGTCATCGAAGCTCCTACTGAAAAGTTAATATAGCTTTTCTCTGGATAGACGCCTGCCAGAATCAAAGGAAAACCTCAACGCATAAAGGGAAGGACATCCATTTATAAAATACGTCTTTATTGGTCACTTGAAAAGTAATCAGCAGGGCAGCACCCCAGATCTTGTGGAGTATCGGCAGTGGGCAGTTTCTCTGCTAAGGAAGTTTAATTTGCAGGACAATTCCTAAACTCTAAACATTAACATTTCAGAATTGCTTTGTTTTGAGTGATAATAAATCTAGACATCAACTTTTCAACTTTTGGAGTAATATTTGATTTATTATGAAATTTCTGGTTTGAATTTAGCCACTACTTTCCTGTATTTCCTAAGCTGGAGGAAAATGAAGAGAGAACAAAATAACAACAACATATCGCCTTAAACATTTCTTATCTCTCCTCTCTTCCAGATATTCCGAGTGGTGTGCATCTGTTTGGGTAATCCACCAGAGACCTTCACCTGGGAGTATCGAGACAAAGATAAAAATTATCAGAAAATTGGCCCCATAACACCCTTGGAGTTTTACAGAGAACATGTCAAGCCACTCTTCAACATGGAAGATAAGGTTGGAGACTGGCACTGGCAGCTTCTGGCTATTTACTTTCAAATGTCTGTTGACTACTGGGAAGGTTGTAAGATTCCTGGGTTAACGTGCATGCTCATCGAACACTAAACAAGCTTTTTCTCCCTCCCTCTGAAGTAATTTATGCACCTAATAAAGCTGGTCATGGCAGGATCTGTCATCTGTCCCCAGCATTCCTCCTCAGAGGCTTTTCTAACTATAAACCAGTGGTCGATTTAATTCCCATGTGCTTCTCTGATTTGGACCCAGAGTCATTCTCAGGAGCAAGGGTGATGGTGTTTCGTTTGGATTCGGAGCACCTCTGTACTGTGGGCACCTCTGGGAACTCCCTTGATGAAGGGTGTGGTATCCCATCCATGTTTTCTGTTCCCGTCAGATCTTCCTTGTCGGCTAGCAAGATGACCTTTGTTTATTGGCTCCTTGACCCTCTCCCAGGGAGTTGGCATTGGCAGGTGCTGAGCCTGTGTTAGAACTTGACAGCAGGGATGTTGTAGCGAGTGGTCTCCACCTTACCTTACTTAGTACATGGAATTTTATTTTTAACATGTTTTGCCATAGGGCACACACATTCACCAGAGAGAGATAGAGAGAAAGTGAGAAATCACACCTCATGGGTAATTAAAAAAAAAATAGCCATGCCACATAGAAGTAAAAAAACATAGCCATGCCACAATCCTTTTTTTTCTCAGGATTTTGGGCGTGCACGTGCATGCTCCCAGTATGATTTTCAAGATGCCAAATCCAGGACTTGAACTGTGGTCAGCCATGTGGGAGTCCAGAGTCTTAACTACCATACCACCTGCTGGCCCAGAACTTGCAATTTTTTAGAATTAGTTTTGGGAAAGTTCCTTCCAGTAGGAAAACCAGGTCGATGTGGCTCTCAGATGTGTCTCTCACATTAATTCGAATATGCAAGGCCCTCTCTCATGTGTGTTTTCCCACCTGTGACTGTAGGGCTAGTTCTTGTAGGCAGAAGTAGTGAGCTTGATGCAAACGTAGCAGATCTAGAGGAAGGGTTGGTATCTTGCCTCACATTCCTGTTTCATGCTCTAATCAGTATGTTCTTAATCTTAATAGATTTGTTTGGTGAATGACCCTCGACCCCAGCACAAGTATAACAAACTTTACACGGTGGAGTACTTAAGCAACATGGTTGGAGGGAGAAAAACTCTGTATAATAACCAGCCCATTGACTTCTTAAAAAAGATGGTTGCTGCCTCCATCAAAGATGGAGAGGTTGGTATTTCTGTGTTTTCCACGTCGGGGTTAAAATGGCTTTTACTTCTTTGGTGTAATAGGAAGATAAGGTTTATGTTGACTGACTTTCTTCCTCTTTCCTCTATTTCTAGGCTGTGTGGTTTGGCTGTGATGTTGGAAAACACTTCAATGGCAAGCTGGGCCTCAGTGACATGAATGTGTGAGTGCAAGACATTTAAAATAGAAAGTCATTTGTGGGTTGTTGCTTTAGTTCTTAGAGTATGATTCCTGGGTTAACGTGCATGCTCATCAAGTATTAAACCATTCTTCCATAGTTCTTCCAAAGTTAAGGTCGGCCTAAGAGGTGGTCTCTGTCTTCCCATCCTGTAGAGTTTGAAGGCTCATAGGAGAAACTCCACACATTTATATGATTCAACCTAGTATATCAAGATCATATTTCATATCTGAGTAGAAACTATTGGGTGTTCCTAAAAAGCCACCCTATACAACAAAGACACTTTACAAAATAATCCATTATTGTATGAATCTGCTCAGTGCATTTAGGAATGCAGTAAAAGAGTCCCAGAGCCCTTCTTTGCTAGTTGATCCTTTTTTTTTTTTTTTTTTTTTTTTTTTTTTTTTAAGAGAAAGATTTTTGCTATAAGGTGCATGCACTTGCCAGAGAGACAGAACGCAAGAGATCACCCCCTGGGGGATGCCATACTGTAACTTCTCCTCCATTCTCCTTGGGATCTTGGGCCCGCATGCACACGTGCCTGGCCTGAGTTTTAAACTGCCAGTTCCAGGACTCAAACTGCAGTCCGACTACATGGGAGTCCAGTGATGTAACCATTATGCCATCTGCTGGTCCCAGTTGATCCTTCTAAAACAGACTATCTTACTTGTACCTTTAGTATTTTGTCTATATAACACATAGAACTAATTTGCATGTATATCTGAAAGCATTCCTGCTGATCATTCATGACAAGGATGGTTCATTTGCAAACTAAATCATACAAGAGCTTCTGGCTATTAAAAATACCCCATTTTAGGGTTACTTAGAAGTAATCATTACTTGTAGGAAGTTGAATAAATATCTTGATGGTTAACAAGAGAAAAGAAATCTGCTAAAAGACAGAATAAATTAGCTTTTCTTTTCATTTTGAAAATACTTTCCCAATATTTTTGGCATTATTTATTTGAATTTCATAATCAGCAAGAGTTTAAATGAATTTAGAAACTGGATACATCTACCAGTGAAAGAACATATTCTTCATATAGAGCTCTGAAGAGCTGGAGCTCGTATTTGTTCGGGAAATTGGGTCCCTTCAGTTTCGTCTGTGTTCCTTTTCGTCCAGTTTCCCCCCCAGGATTGCCCTCTTTTTATTTTGTGCTGTCATTCATTTTACAGCTATGACCATGAGTTAGTGTTTGGCGTCTCCTTAAAGAACATGAATAAAGCCGAGAGGTTGACTTTTGGTGAGTCACTGATGACCCACGCCATGACCTTCACTGCTGTCTCGGAGAAGGTATGATCCTCAGCGTGCTGGCCACAGTGTTTCCACAGATGAAGCTACAGTCGCTTGCAGTGTTTGTCCAATAGAGCTTCACTCATAGTGTCTGTGATTTCTGTTAAAAGTCAGCTTCCAAGTAAGACACAGTACCTGCATCCCTTGGGCTTTGGCTTCATGCTCGGAGGTAAAAATAGGAACTTTCCCTGAGGAGCAGAATTTGGGTCAGCGGGGAGTAAGGAAGTAATTGCTTTTCTGTACCTTTGAAAAGTGTTGGAGTGGAGAGAGGTCAGCAAGGGAATGGGAAAAAAGTAACTTCTGTTTTGTAAGTAATTCGCTTGTGTCCTGAAAGTGTTTGTACCTTGATGACCTATGTTTAAACTATGTTTGTCATTCAGATTATTTTGCAGTAAAATGGCAATAACAGTAATTTGTAGACTTCGTGCCCATTGCTGCATTTTTTTCAGAGCTTTGTGAAATGTGATACAAAATATTTTTAATTTCTTATGAAATACTTTTTTTATTTTTTATTTATTTTTTGCTATAGGGCACGTGCGTTTGCCAAAAAGCCAAAGAGAGACAGAGAGACAGAAAGTGAGAAATCACCCCCCAGGAGGGATGGTCATGCTGCAGTCCCCTCTCCTCCATCCTACTCTCGGGATCTTGGGCACGCACGCACACGCCCAGCATGAGTTTAAGCCACTGGGTCTGGGACTCGAACCACGGTTGACTACATGGGAGTCCAGCGACATAGCCACTACACCATCTGCTGGTCCCTGAAATAGTTTTAATAATAATAATATTATCATTATTTCTAGGACATAAGTTAGAAACAACTGAAATTTTATCTTCCACAAATGAGCTCATTTCCAGGCTGTAGAATGGATATTTTAACCCCTGTGTTCAGAGGCCATAAGAAACAGAAAACGGAACAACTGTAATTCTTTACTGCCATAAGCAAAAATGTTCTTTCTATTAATTAATGGAAATCAAGTCACAGAATAACTATCTTACATAAATTTTTTAGGAAATAGTTTGTTAGGTAATCTTTTTGCTTTCCTATTCACTAGATTTATGATCACTAAAACATTTAGAAATACCTTAACATATTATACCATATTTCCTAACTGGGCTGGCTAGAGGTCCTGATTTGTTCATTGTACTCTAAGCACAGCTGTGGGTATGGTAGGGTTTCCTCTCTGTACCTTTCTCCCATCTCTTCCAGCTACTTCACTTGAAGGCTGCCCATTTCACTCTATAGCACCCCAGATCCTGGTAGTCTTTCTACTTTCAAAACTAATCTTAAATAAGATTTAATTACATTTGTACAAATTACAGGGCTGGGACTTTAAATAGTAGCTCTGAGGTATCCTCGATTTTATATGAGATCAAACATGGTATGGTGTGGGAGTACTCTGACCTAATTACACAGTCCTGTGCTGTTCCCGATCCTTGTGTAGTTTTCATAAATAAATGTAAAGATTGAGGTTTGGGGGGCCAGCAGGTGGCATGGTGGTTAAGACAACTAAATCCCTTAAGGCTGACTGCCGGGTAGGAGTCTCGAACCCAGTGGCTTGAAAATCACTCTGGGAAGCCAGCAGGTAGCTTGTTGAAGCTGCTGGACTCCCACATGGTCCACCACGGTTCAAGGCCCACACCTGGCAGCTTGCTTTCTCACTTTCCATCTCTCTGGTCAAAAAAATAAATAAATAAATAAATAAAGTTAAATAAATAATTCTTTAAAAAAACAAAAAAAGGAAAAAAAAATCATGCTGGGTGTGTGTGCATGCATGCCCAGAATCCTGAGAGGAACATGGAGGAGAGGGGATTGTGATGTGGCCATCTCTCCAGGGGGTTGCTTTCTCACCTTCCCTCTCCCTGTCTCTGTCTTGAACCCTATAGAGAAAATCAAAAGAAAAAAAAAAGGATTGAGTTTTATGTGCCATTGAGCTATTTTCGTCATGATTCCATCCCTTGACATCCTCAACTCTGTAGTGAGACTCCTACACCAAGGAACAGACTAAGGGTTACCCAGAAGAATGTGTTGAGTACAACTAGTATACCTGTATAGATCAGGAAAAGTTATTTCAGAACAATAAAAGGTGATTTAAGGGACCAGCATATGGCATAATGGTTACGTCATTGGACTACCATATAGCTAACTATGGTTCGAGTCCCGGACCTGGCAGCTTAAAGCTCTTATCGGACATGTGTGCATGTGTACCCAAGATCCCAAGAGGAGAATGAAGGAGAAGGAATTGCAGCATGGCCATCCTCCCTGGGGGAGTGTGATTTCTCAGTTCTATCTCTATGTCTCTCTCTGTCACTCCAGCTAGCACATATGCCCTGTAGCAAAAATCTCTCTCCAAAAAAAAAGCAATTTAAAAGTTTTATCACCCAATTGAATAAATTCTCACATTTGAATTATAAACAAAATTAAGTGATGAGCTATTTAAAAGATGGTACTTTTTTGATGTAAGAAGTAAAACACTAGGGGAATTATACAAGTCTGCTTATTATCACTAAACTAAAGCTCCTTAAGGTTTTGTAGTTTTGTTTGCTTGTTTTTTGCCAAAGGGTATGTGCACTCACCAGAAAGGAAGGCGAGAGAGAAAGCACCCTCCAATTGGGCGTGGCTGTGCCACACTCCCTGCTCCTCCGTTTCTCCATCCCATCAGGATGTGGGGCACCTGTACTCGTGACTGACATGTTCTTCACGTCGCCAGGGCTGGGATTTGAACCACTCAGTTAGCCATGTGGGATCCAGCTCCCTTCATCTCCAGGCCACAGGGCTGGCCCAGGCTTCCCAAAGTTAAACTAATAAGCTGTGTAGACAGTCATTTTTTTAGAAGCAAAACACTGGGGGGGCTGGGGCTGAGGATCTCAAAGGAAACACCCTGTCCAAAAACCAAAAACCTCTCTCCTGCCTTTACTTCTGCTCTCTCTTTCTCTGCTGTTAAAAACAAAATAAAAAAGGCAAAATAAATAAAAACTTATTATAATTACTAAGAGAAACTCAGCTTTTTACCATTTTTTATCTGTTATAGAGTATTTCTGTGTTTTAGAAGTAAAAGTCTTGAGAGTTCCATGTCATTTTCTCTTAAACTTCCATTTTTTTGATTAGCATAGTTTATTTCTTCAGGGAATTGGAGCTGCCTTACATGCTAATAGTATAAAGCAGACTTCATATTATCATGACTGAAATTCTATATTTAAATATTTTCTGTTCCTTCCACTTAGAGTTTTTGATCATATAAACTAGTTTGAGCTATATTTGAATAACACAGAGAAATATAGCTTCCACTATGACATGCAAATGTGAGGTATGTGTTATATTCACTTGAATTTTTCACATAATACTGGTGTTTTATTTCTGCAATATTCTTTCTTGTTGCTGATTTCATGGAATTTCTATGATGGAGGCCGGTATTATCATTCTGTATTTATAAATGGCCCAAAGAACAACTTTGTCTAGGTCATGGAGAAATTCATGGGCAAAGAAAAGACTCAGAAACATTTTCACTTATTACAGTAATAGGTAAACAACTTTCAGGTGATAGAGATTTCTATTTTTATTTTTGAAGAATTACTTTATTCAGGGACCAGCAGTTGGCGTAATGGCTATGTCACTGGACTCACATGACTGTGGTTCGACCAGACCTGGTGGCTTAAACTCACGCCGGGCACATGTACGTGCATACCCAAGATCCCAAGAGGAGAATGGAGGAGAAGGAATTGTGGCGTGGCCAACCCCCCGGGGGGTGATTTCTTGCTTTTTGTCTCTCTGTCTCTCTTTTTCTGGTGAGCACACGGGCCCTATAGCAAAAACTTCTAAAAAAAAAAAAAAGAATTACTTTATTCAGCCATCCTTCCTTCCTTCTTTCCTACCTACATATGTTCATTTCAATTTGACCAGAGAGGGACAGAGCAAGAGAGAGAGGGAAGGCAAGAAAACAAGCCTCCAGGTCTAGGACTCAAACTGTAGTCGACCATGTGGGAGTCCAGTGCCCTTAACCGCCACGGCACCTGCCAGCATCAGTGATAGAGATTTTAACAGTGATAATTGAAAGCAAAGGTCGACTGTAATAGAATAGAAAACCATGTTAAACCATATTTACCATGCCAGCCTCAGAATGTATTATGGCATGGTACTAAAGGTTTCTGGGACTGAGATTAAAGGTTAGCACAGATTGGGCTTTGTTCGTTGACCATTTCTGAGACTGAAAATGACTGAAATCCAAGAAAATGCCCAGAGTAGAGTGTTCAGGTCAGCAGAGCCAAAGGGAACCAAATCCCATGTCGATGAGACTCATCATACAGTTACATGCAAGTGGGAGCTGACAGATGAAATCATTAGGAAGTAATACAGGGGCAGCACTCTTGTCATGCTACGAAGATTTAAGTTGTTTTGACAACTTAAAATGTCCTGGGTAAACAGGAAAGAGAAAAGTCTTTTCCCAAATGGTGCCTTCTTCTTGTCCCTCTCCATGTCACTGTAGTAAAGGCTATAAACGAATGTTACTGTGATGAGTATCACTGTCCCTGTAAGCAGATGAACATTGAGCTAATTTTATTAATGAAGACAGAAGAGAGAGAACAGAACTATCTGGGTATTGTTTATGGAAAATAGTCTTTTTACTTTTGCTTTGCCATTCAGTATCTGTTGTATTAAATTCAATATTTGTGTAACTGAATCAGTAAAAGCACAGTTGGAGCGTGTCATTACGTGGTTTTCCAAAGTGGAAAGCCAACCGGTATGATGAGAATGTGTTTATTTTGTTTCTGTTTGTTTTTTCAAACTCTGACCAGGTCTTAGAGTCATTCCTAAAATAAAAACCGTGGGATGCCTTCCCAAGAGTATTTGATTAACAGCAAGGTCCCTAACTTTAAGCAGTGTTCACTATCTTTAGCAATGTGATATATTTTATATTCCTTGGCCAAGTAGCATTTTCATGTGTATTTTCTGTGTAGTATAAAGGAGACGATACTATTTATTGTTTTATTAGCTCTACCCTAGTTTTATTCTAACAGATTCAAATGCTTCTATTGGAGTATCTCTTTAGGGGTAGTGGGCAGCATCTGGCCCTGATCGTTAATACCGTGGCATAGAGAGCAGGCTAGTTATTCGCAGTGGCACGGATGAGCTAAAGTTATACAATACTTAGGTGGGGATAATCCAGTTTCAGGCTATACATTTTCATCCACTTTTTTTTCTTTGGTAGGGTGATAAGGATGGTGCATTCATAAAATGGAGAGTGGAGAATTCATGGGGTGAAGACCATGGCCACAAAGGTGAGTTTGGGAATATTCTGGGTGACTGGGGTCTACCCAGCTCTCTGCCTTTCTGGGTAGAAAGCTGCTCTCGTGTGACAGAGTTGTCAGTAATTGGTTCCACTGGCAAGACTATTCTACAGAAAAGTCTGAGGGTCTGGTTTGCCCCCCAGATTCCTTTGACCTACGTGGCATGGCTGAACCCCCAGGTTAACTCTGGTATAGTATGTGCTGTTATTTGTTTCTAACCAGCTGACTCTACTTGGACCTCTTTATATCTGGACCACTTGACCCGTGAGAAGGTCAGGTGACCTTTCCCAGAATGCTTGCTATATGGCATTGGGTACATTTTCCTTTTTCTTTTCTTTTTAAAATTTGCTAGAGGGCACAAGCACTTACTCACAAGAGAAAGAGAAGGAAAGTGAGAAAATACTTCCCTCGGGAGGACAGTCGTGCCACAGTCCCTTTTCCATCTCTCCTTTTGGGATTTTGTGCATGCATGCACACATACCTGGTGGTTTTGTTTTTGTTTTTGCTATAGGGCACATACACCCGCCAGAGAGACAGAAAGCAAGAAATCACTCCTCCTGGAGGGAGGGGGGGTGGCCACATCACAGTCTGTCCTTCTCCATTCTCTTCTTGGGATTTTGGGCATGCACGCATACACACGTGGTGTGAGTTTTAAGCATCTGGGTCCGGCACTTAAACGCAGTTAGCTACATGAAGTCTTGTGACATAACCATTACTCCATCTGCTGGTCTCAGGACTCTGAACTGCTCAGCCAGCCATGTAGGATCCAGCCTCCTTAACCACCACACCACCGGCTGGCCCAGGGAAAGTTTTATCTACTGCACCACTGCTCTGGAAAGGCAGAAGCCATTCGGGTGAAAGATGGGATTGGTAAGAAACAGTCTTTAGAAGTTTACTAGATACTCCTTAGAAGTTGTAAAGCCTAAAAAGGAAAAGAATGCTTTGGTTACTGATGAATTTTTTTATACTGACAAGTCAAAACCCTGACAGATGGTATGAGTACATTACAGTGACTAGGTTATACAGGTAATGTATGAGCTATAGAAAAATAAAAAATATCGATAACGAAAAGGAGAATATAAAGATCTCTAACAATTTGATCAGCTGCGCATCACCATTGATTAACAGTGAAGGGCACACTCGTACAAATTTTTGAGACCATACCTTTTGTTTTTCTTCGCTAGAGGGTGTGTGCATTTATCAGAGAAGGAGAGGGAGAGAAGAAAGCACCCCTCGATGGGGCATAGTCACTCTGCAATGCACATGAGCCTGATAATGTGCTTCAAGCTGCCAGGACTGGGATTTTTTTCAGGCTTCCAAGGCTGGTGGTTTGGATTTGACTCTGTATGCACTGCGCTTAACTACTGTGCTACAGGGCTGGCCCAAGACTGTACTTAATCTTTCTATTGTATTTTATTTATTTTTTTAGGTTTTTGTCACAGGGCACATGCACTCACCAGAGAGGAGAGAGAGAGAGAGATAGTGAGAAGGAAAGTGAGAAATCACCCCCCCAGCCAGGGGGATGGCCATGCCGCAATCCCTTCTTCATTTTCTTCTCGAAATTTTGAACACACCCACACATGCCTGGCATGTTTCTTTTTTCTTTCTTTCTTTTTTTTTTTTTCTTTTTTTTGGAGAGGTTTTTGCTACAGGGCACGTTCGCTCGCCAGACAGACAGAGAGAGACAGAGCGATAGAAAGCGAGAAATCACCCCCCCAGGGGGGTGGCCACGCCGCAATCCCTTCTCCTCCATTCTCCTCTCGGGATCTTGGACACTCACGCACACGCGCCCGGCGTGAGTTTTAAGCCACCAGGTCCGGGATGCAAACCGCGGTTGACTACGTGGGAGTCCAGCGACATAGCCATCACGCTAACTGCTGGCATGTTTCTTTAAAAAGAAGAAAAGGAACAAAAAGTAGAGATCTCAACTAGCTTTTGCTGTTGCCCTCTCTGTGTTTAAAATAGTGGTTTTCCCACTCTATTTCACAGAGCCCTAGGATTTCCAAGGGTTAAAACTGAGGGGAGAGGGGTTAGAGGTATAGCAGTGACTAGAGGTTTCAAATCTCACCCACAGTTGAAACTACAGTCTTAAAAGCACCCGTTAACCTGAGTTTTGAGCGTGACAGGACTCCAGTATGCTGATAGAGCAGCGTAGGCTGGTATGTGCTGGCCGGGATCTGAAGGCCATTTAGTGTGTCGTCCTGAATCTTTCTATCTCCCCATGAAAATGCTCACTGGTGATCTTGGCTACCTTTGCCTAGGATCTGCTGTGAAACTCAGTCCTCAGCGTTTGTACGTAAACACATGCGACTGCTGTTGATGCATTTGTCTTCATCATCAGGTAGTCGCATGTCCCCCGCCTAGGATTTCTGTTAGTATTCTGTGACGACAGGGTACTTGTTCAACTAGCTGTTACGAATTAGAGAGCAACTTTTTTTTCTTCTTTTTTCCTTTTTTTTCTTTTGAGAGAGAGTACAAGTGAGCACATGTAGGAGAAGGAAGGAGGAAAAGAGGTAATTTTTTGACAGGGTCTCACCATTGCCATCCTCTGTCCCAACCTCCCAGTTAGCTACCATCACAGGCCTGCACTGCTGTGATCTAGCCTGGTCTGCTCAGGTTGGTCTGGGATTTGAACCTGGACCTTCTGTGTGGCCCTCGCCTCGTGTGGCAGTACCCTACCACTTGTGCCACTGTGGCTGGGCCACATTTTTAAATTGGTCATTTTTTTATAAGGTGAATTCCATTTTAAGACAAATGCACATTGGGGCTAGGTAAAGAGGGACTCTCAACAAAGTTAGCAGAAAGCGAGAAATAAATGACTCATCATTTAGTTATATCTGTAAATTGGAGGTAGCTAAGATATGGACGTTTGTCTTAAATTGGAAATATTTGACTGATTTAACCAAGAAACACGAGATACTAGGTTAATGCTGTTTTCTTTTGGTTCAGGCGAACCATTTCTGGTCTAATTTGGTCTCTGTAATTGAGTTTGTTATCATATAGGTTAGCATTCAGGAAAAGGACTTAAGTTAGGGTTTGTATAGATGAGCCTGACTCTGGCTTGCCTTTTTTATATTTTTCCATCAGCAGTAGTTGCTGAGTCCGTAGATAGTAGTTATATATATATATATATTTTTTTTTTTTGAGAGGTTTTTCCTATAGGGCGCGTGCGTTCACCAGAAAGACAGAGACAGAGAGACAGAAAGCGAGAAATCACTCCCTAGAGGGGATGGCCACGCCGCCATCCCTTCTCCTCCATTCTCCTCTCGGGATCTTGGACACGCATGTACACGCGTCCAGTGTGAATTTAAGCCACCAGGTCTGGGACTCGAACCGCGGTCGACTACATGGGAGTCCAGCGACATAGCCATTATGCTAACTGCTGGTCCCAGACAGTAGTAATATTCACGTAAAAGGATAAACACTTGTAAAATGAGGGGAATGCTATGGATTTCGTGTAGTGTGAGTTATTACCTTTATCACTCTAGCATACTTGCTCTTAAAGAGCATTCTGGGCCGCTTTGCTGTTTCTTTCCCCCTTCCGCTGTGCCTCTTCACTCCTACTCCATTTTTGCTTCTACTGACTCGACCCACGCCTTTATTATGTTGTGGGACCTGGGATCTTGATCCCTGTGATCTGCCTGCCAGCCCTCCTAGTGAAATCTACAACTATCTAGTAAAGATTAAACTAACTATTTTGTTGTTGTTCTCAAATAACTGAAATGCCTGAAATTATACAGAGCAGTGCATTTCAGTAGAGAGCCAAAAGATAAAGGAATTAAACGGAGCAGAGTTAGGGAATAGTTCATTCAAAGCCAAGATAAATTATTCTCATGTGTTTCTTGGTAATGTTCTCTCTGACTTAACAGGAAGGAAGGAAAGCAAACATGGTCTCATTTAATTGGCACGTTTGGCCTGACCTTAGGCCAGCACCTAGTATGTTGTGATGTTGGCCGTGTGTGTTTACCCTAGCAGGGTCCTCCTGTCTGCCATCCTGGTGGGCACTGGCCAGAATGTCTGAGATAGGACCTCCCTTTGTACTCTCTTGGGAGGGGTGACAGCCTTCAGCGGCATTGCTGGGATTTGGTTTCTGTAGATAACATTGTTAACATCTGTTACTATTCTCTTTGGGATTTCTGCCTGTCGGGGTTGTTGTTTCTGAGAACTCAGCCTTGATAAGACAGGCTGGAGGTGAAGACCTCTGAGATACCTGGGCAAGCTGCCCTTGCCCTCTGCCCAGTCCTGCCGTTGGTCTTCTGGTGGTGTGCATGGCCCGTCCTGCCCAGACACTGCCACATAAATCAGACGACCTGCTTTCCAAAATGGACCTAGATTCTTTCTGACCCCAGCTTTAAAAAAGGAGAAATTAGTCCCTGCCTTATTTTACCAGTTGGGTTACTTCCTCCTGACGAGTTCTACGATTCATGGTCAGTTGTATGGAAACTGGATGCGTATCGAACCTGTATACTGACAAGGCTTTCTTCTCTCCTCTTCTGGAAATTCTTGACTGTGCATTTCGCATGTGTTTATGCATCAGATCAGAAGTGGGTGTCACGGTAAGGTGAGGGAACAGACCCTGGCACCTGTTATAGTAGCTTTCTTTTTGAAGTTGATAGATTAAAATAGTTTGTAAAATAGTTTAAGAATTTAAAATAGAGGAAGTAACCTTTGGTTCCCCTCATTCTCAGCCAGAAGGTCAGCTAAGAAGAGCAAAAGGAACTTGCTAGCTAGTGTGCAGTGGAGCCAGGATTATGACCCAGACCGTCTGACACCAGGGCCAGCTCTCGTCACCACGAGACTGTGCTTTCTCTCAGCCTCTCTGTCCTAGTAGCATCTGGTCCCTGCAGGATCATTGGTAAGGGGACATAAAACTGAGTAAAGGATCTGGAGACACCCCACAAATATCTGATGTCAGGAGAAAGGGCACTTAGAGCGTTGTTTGTGGCTGGAAATCTGAATAAGGGTGGGCGTCGGGGGCACCTTGGCGGAGTTTGTGTCCAGCGTTAGCACGCTGGGAGTTGGGCAGGTCAGAATCTGTCTGTAGCAACCTCGAATTTCCTTGATTTATTTTGTTCATGCTGTTTTAAACAAGGACTTTTCGTTTGTTTTTTTTTTTCTTAACTTTTTATCATGGACAGTTTAAACATACAGAAAGTAAACAGAAGAGTATTAAGGGAAGGCCCCAAGTGGCCTGTCACTCAGCTTTACAGCTGCCAACATCATGTCATATGTGCGATCCTCTTAGATGGGCTCTCTAATAAACTGGTCATATTTTGGAATTTAACTTTGTGATTGGTTCACTTAGGCATGAGATTGTATTCCAGTCCCAAAGCCTG
Source organism: Tupaia tana (assembly GCA_026018925.1). Lineage (NCBI taxonomy): Eukaryota > Metazoa > Chordata > Mammalia > Scandentia > Tupaiidae > Tupaia > Tupaia tana. The sequence goes on from JAKSZU010000011.1 coordinate 21,210,138, forward strand.
ATCCAGAAGAGCTCTGAACGTGTGATTATCATAACATCGTTCTGAATGCTTGTTTAGTCTGGTTTCTCAGTATGCGAAGTAACACAACTTTTAAGTGAAGAATTTTTGGTTTTATTATTGTTTTTTTTTTTTAAGATTTTAACTTTAGAGCTTGTGCTCTTGCCAGAGAGAGACAGAGAGAAAGTGAGAAATCACCCACAGGAGTGATGGACATACTAGGATCCCATCTCCTCCACTCTACTCTCATGATTTGGGGAATGCACACACACACACACCGGCATGATTTTCAAACTCCTGGGTCCAGGACTTGAACCGTGGTCAGCCACGTGGGAGTCTAGCACCTTAACAACCATGACACCTGTTGGCCTTGAGGAAGGGGATATTATTTTATAGTTGCCCAATGTTCATTGAAAGAAAAAAATATCTTTTAAAAATTCTGTCTCCTCATTTTTATTTTTAACCAAGGTGATTTTTTTCATTTTTCAAATTGTTTCTGTGCCTTTCAAAAACACGAACGTTTCAGACCGGCCAGTGACATAGTGGTTAAGAGGGCTGGATGCCCACATAGGCAACTGTGCAGTTCAGGTTCTGGACCCGGCAGCTTGACAAACACTTGGGTGCATATGCAGGCGTGGTCACAATCCTAAAGTAGGAAGAGAAAGAGGAGAAAGATTATGGTGTGCCCATCTCCCATTGAGGGTGCTTTCCTCTCTCTCTCTCCCACTGGCGAGTGTACACACATGCTCTGGTAAATTAAATTGTTTTGAAAAATGAACATTTGAAAATTTTAACTCACATTTTCCATCTATTTTTGCAATTGAATTTCTCTTTTCCTGATTTTATTTTAGTAAAATGCCAAGACTTTCTCCTAAAAAAGAAGGCCCATTGATGATTTTAAAGAGATTTTGGCATGTTAGAGGTTAATCTGCAGAGAAACTTATGTGCTCAACTCAGATTATATTTGGATTTCTGTTGCTTCCTAAAAACCAGGTGCCTTACCAGCCAGACTTCCACACAGGATTTGGAGATAGTAGGTCCACAGCTTAAGCACAAAACTCAGATGCTTCATATGTTATATTGTTTTTTATTAAATTATTTTATTTAACTGTATTTATTTATTTGTTTTCATTTGACCAGAGAGGGGCAGAGTAAGAGAGAGAGAGAGAGGGAAAGTGAGAAAGCAAGCTGCCAGGTCCGGGACTTGAACTGCGGTCAGCCATGTGGGAGTCCAGAGCCCTTAACCACCACGCCACCTGCCGGCCCCCCATGCGATGTTATATTGTGGAACCCGGTGAATTGCGGAGAAAGAGGTAATACTTAATTCCTGCTTATCCTGGATAGGAATTTAACGCCTTACGGTTTCCCAGTTCTCTGTCCGTGGCACAGATAGGTCCCGACAGTTTGTCTGTGGAGTCACCCATTAGAGTGTCGGGGAGGCAGTCTGAGAAATGGCTCTTAGGTGATGTCGTTGTCGTGCCAGGTGACGGGGGACTTTCACGGCCTCGTAGGTGTAGCTTGTTGTGGCCTTCGTCTCTGTGGCGTAGCCCGTCGCTCCACCGTTGAATATGCTGTCTGTCATTGACCAGAGTGGTCGTGTGGCCCGCGACTCTGTGCAGCCATCCAGTGAAACAATACTGGGTTGTCAGGAGCGTCATGACGCACTGTGCACAGAAGAGTTGAGAAAAATACATCATGACCCTCCCAGTGACCTAATATGTGGAAGCGTCTTTCAGACTGCATGCTAGTATTTAAATCTCGGAGTTTAGTAATAGTCTGTATTTCCATCAGAGGCTCTAGGACGTGAAGTTATGTGGCATCATGCTTCATAAAAATACAGAGTTCGCCAGTGTAGTTGTGTTTATTTCTCCTCATCTCATCAAGGTAGAGTAACTTGGGGTGAATATGGGTGACTACACCCATGCTTTATGGGAAGAAACAGAAACTTACTGAGAGGGTTTAACTTACTTGGATTGCACAGGATCACAGAATTGTAAGTCAGATCTCTTCATCTGACACAATTAGCATCCCTAGAAATATATGTTACTTATAAAAGACAATTATTTGCAAATCTGTTCAAGGTTCAGCTCTGGATTTCTAGCACAAATAATACAAATTATGAACTGAACTTGCTGAAACAAGAAATTCTAGAAACTAAAAGCTACAGTTTTTGATTTCCTGGAAAGGGACAAGATTTAAATATACTTTGTCACCTCAGAGGTGGTTTTATTTTTTTTGGAGAGGTTTTTGCTATAGGGCGTGTGCGCTCTCCAGAAAGACAGAGAGACAGAGAGATAGAAAGTGAGAAATTACCCCCTATGGGGAATGGCCACAATCCTTTCTCTTCCATTCTACTCTCGGGATCTTGGACATACACGCACATGCGCCCGGCGTGAGTTTTAAGCCACCGGGTCCAGGATGCGAACTGCGGTCGACTACGTGGGAGTCCAGAGACATAGCTATTACGGTAACTGCTGGTCCTAACCTCAGAGGTTTTAATGTTCATCCAGGCTTGGGAAAAGTGTTACTGCCATCAAATCTGGATTTCTGAGATTTTTCCAGAGGGCACATACACACATCAGAGAGAGAAAGAGGGAGAGGGAGAACCCACAATGGGCCTGGTCATACCATAATCCTCTTTCCTCCATGCCTCCTTCACGTCAGGATCCAAGGTACATGCATACATGTGCATGGCATGTTTTTCAACAGTCATTGGAGCTAGGATTCAAACTGCAGCCAGCCATGTAGGATCCAGTTCCCAATGCATAGCGCCTAACCACTATGCTACGAGGCCAACCCAGAAGGGCTTTTTATTTTCTGTCTTCCTTATAACCAGATAGCCTACATGACTCAGGCTAAAAGAATAGTACGTGTGAGGAGGAGAGAGAAAGCATGTGTGTTCTGGCTCACCAACGCTGCCTTATCGAAGTATGACTGGTTATGATTATCACTGTGAGGGCGAGGACAAACTACGGGCCAGAGACTCCTAACCTACAAGCAGGCGTCAGCTCCAGGGAGAAATCCCCTCGTATTTAATGTAGGGTCCGTGTGTATACATGCTCTTCCATAGAGATCATCCATTTTCACCAAATGATCCACAAGGTATGTTTGCATTGGTTTGAGAAGGCTAGAATCTTGAGCCAGACTGCCTGAGTGTGCATCCTGGCAATTTTTAGGGCTGTGTAACCTTGGCCACGGTATTGAACCACTCTGAGCAGTTTCTCCTCTGTAGAACAGGAATAATAATTCTAACTGCTTCCTGGCTTTGCTATAAGAGGTGTGCAGGCACGTAAGAAATGCTCAGCCGTTGGTCCTCATCACTGCTGCTGCTGCTGCTGCTGCTGCTACCTATAGACGGTGAGGGCAGGAGAACACGGGCTGCCTCACCTCTCCTCGCAGAGTAGGGCTGACTCGCCCCAGGGCTCCAGCTTAGATCTCTTAAGAATCCAGCCCCCTAGTGTGACTGTAGTGCCACCTCACCAGCTTGCCGGATGGATGACCGGTAGAGTGGGCTTGGTTTCGTGAGAGAAAGCAGGGGAGATGAATAAACCTAATGCCGAGGAAAACCATTAGCGGCGCCATCAGCTCACATTTATTGACGGGGTGCAGGGAACCATGCACAGGCCGTGGTGGAATGAATGTCTCTGACCCTCACAGGGACTTATACTTACTCACCTGGGACATGGGAGGGGGTTTGAAGAGGGCTGTGATGTGACAGAAGTGGCATTCATGGTGTGCTCTTCAGACTGTAAGATATAGGATAAATAGACCGAGAAAAGCTAAGGGCTTATTTCACCAAGAAGGCAAATGACAGAAAGAGGAAGTACCAGGAAGGCCCCTCCCTTCCTCTGCCAGTGGGGAGACATTTGGAAGACACTGAAAATGAGGTTGTGGAAAGGGGTAAGGGGTTGGAGAAGGCACCTCAGAAGCCAGGGGACCAGATGGTATCAGAGATGTGGCATGTAGTGGCCCAGCAGAGAAGACAGGAAATGAGTCAAGGGAGAGGGCTTTGAGGCTGGGCTTAAAGCTGGCTTTTGGAAACTTTAAGAGGGGTGAGGTGCAAGCCCGACCATCTTGTTACATCACACCAGCAACATTTTAATACTTAAGTCCTTCAACTACTAGGCATGGTGGATGATGGAGGCTCCAAGTCTTTTTTTTATTTTTTAATTATTTACCTTTATTATTTTCCAATTTTATCAGAGAGAGAGGGAAATTGAAGAGCAAGCCACCAGGTCCGGGACTTGAACTGTGGTCAACCATGTGAGAATCTAGCACCTTTAGCTGCCATGCCACCCATCAGCCCTGTAGGGCTACAAGCCTTGCTCCATATTCCATTTTAAGAATAAATATGAGGGGAATTCAGAAAGTTTATGAAAAAATGAAATTAAAGTACAAGTTTATTTTGGGACCAAAAAATGGAAATGCATAGTTTTTTTTTTTTTCACAATGTGCATTTCCATGAACTTTTTGAGGTATCCTGGCACGAAGAAAATAAGCACAATAATAAGTCCATAGGGGCCAGCAGGTGACATGGTGGTTAAGGCACTGAATTCCCACATGGCCAACCGTGGTTTGACCTGGCAGCTTGCTTTCTCACTTTCCCTCCTCTCTCTCTCTCTGGTCAAATTAAAAAATAGTAATAATAGGGGCCAGCAGGTGGCGGCATAGTGATTAAGGCGCCGGACTCCCACATGGCTGACCACCTTTCAGGTTCCAGACTGGTCGTTTGGTTTCTCACTTTCCCTTTCTCTGGTAAAATTTAAAATTAGTAATAGTAATAGTTACTAATAAATGAAGTAAAATAAATAATTATTTAAAATTAAATAATAAAATAATTAAAAAAAAAATAAGTGCAGAGTAATATAGGAATAAACTACAAGGAAGATACGATTGGAACTTCCAGGGCTTCTTGAGGGGTGAGTGGAGTCTTAGGAAGGATGTTAGGATTGTCGCTGTTTCGGCAAGAGAGGAGGTCAGCAGGGACATGGCGGCCCACCAGGGCAGCTCCTGGCGTTTGGAGCTGGCCTTGTACAGCTCGGAGGAGTGAGGCCAAAGCTAATCAGCCCCTGGGGCGGACAGGCCGCTGCTGGGCTCCTCGGTTGAGGGCCCTTCCTCAGGATCCGCGCGCTTCTGCTGGCTGAACTTGGCTGTGGTTTGATGGTTTAAAAAATAGAAACCACAAACCAGAACAGCCCCTTTTCCCTACCATGTTTTCAGTCTGCATTTTCCTTGATCTGTTTATCAGGGAAACGGTCCCTCTTCTGGCCTTTGTTTCTGAAAGAAGCCACAAGTAATATCCGGCTATAAGAATATCTCTTCTTTTATCAGAAGAAGGTTCATGAACACAACTGTGTCCTCACCACATAGCCAGACTTCTGTGTTTACTCTGGAGTAAAAAGAAGCCTCTTCTCAGAGGCCAGTTCAAATGGCAGTCAGAATTCTAAGTGTGTTTTGGTTCCTTTTTCTCTGTTTTTTTCTTTTTAAACATCCAGCCCATCCTGTTATCCATCCTTCTAAATACATAGAACATCTGGCATCTTTTGTATGTGAAAATACAAAGTACTTTATTACCAGACCTCGGAAAATCCAGGTACCTGACTTCACGTGGGATTTGTGAGCAGCCCGAGCTGCTTCCGAATGGGTCTGAGCTATTGAACGTGCTCTCCGACGCCGGAGCCCTAGCTACTGCCCCGTCTTTGCCACTCAGTGCACTTGGAGGAAGCAAAGCCCACAGAAAAGACTCTCAATTTGAGTAAGACCAGATCTGGTGTGGCCTTTTCTTACTGGTGGTGTAACTTTAGCCACCCTCGCCTGCCCCACTGTGTTATTGTGAGGCTCAAAATCAAACAAGGGCAGGGAACCAGCAGTTAACGTAATGGCTATGTCGCTGGACTCCCACGTAGTCGACCGCGGTTCACGTCCTGGACCCGGTGGCTTAAAACTCACGCCGGGAATGGAGGAGAAGTGATTGCAGCGTGACCATCCCCCCTGGGGGGTGATTTCTCGCTTTCTGTCTCTATGTCTCTCTCTGGCGAGCGCACGCGCCCTAAAGCGAAAACCTTAAAAAAAAAAAAAAAAATCAAACAAGGGCAGCATAGGTGAAATTGTGCTGTGAACTTTTAGCTCCCCACAGAGTTTCATTTTTGTTTTTGTTTTTTTCTTTGCAGGTATGATTTTTTGTTTTGTTTTGTTTTCTAAAGTGTATTTATTTTAATAGATAATGAAATTGCATTGTTTCAAAATCAAAATACAAAAAAGTGTATACAGAGAAATCTTATTTCTTTATCTGCCACAGTCTACTCCATTCCTCTCCTCTTTAGATGACCATCTTTGTTAGTTTTTCTAGTGCAAATGTCTCTGTAACTGTATTATTGTCTTTCTCAATCCAGTGGTAGCATACCACATACCCTGCTCTGCAGCTTGCTCTCACTTCCTTTCACAGCAGGTCTGAGAGACATTCCCTTATCAGTGCGTTTCCACGCTGGTGCAATGCCATTGTCTACACTGTCTGGATGTACCACAGTTTACTTCACCAGTTCCTCACTATTGGAACTCGGGTCGTTTCCAGTCGTTTGCTAATACAAACAATATTGCAGTGAGTTAATATGTGCACAATGCTTAGAACAGTGCCTGGCATGTGGTAGGTGCTGCGTTTTGTTATTCTTAGGCATAAATATATATATTGGGTGCATGCAGTGTGTATGTGTATGATGAAGGCTCAGAAATGGCATCACTTAGTGACGATGTAGATGCATTTGAACATTTTCTAGCTGTTGCCAAATTCCATTCCATAGGAGCTTGTGTCATTTCACACACTGGCTACATACTCTATATTAAGACATATTTCATACAGTGGGTACCTAACAGAAATGGCTGACAAGTTGTCACTCACTTAGTTATCTGTGGAAATTGGCTGTGTTCATTGTCGAGGACTAGAGTATCAAGGCCTTAGTGAGCGGTGAGGATTTTTTCAGTGAGATTGTTTCTAATCTTTCTTACCCCTATCTTACTTTTTCTCATGTTTATTTTTTCATTATAATAAACTGTTTGTAAGCTAACATCAACATTATAAACCAAAAAGAAAAAGATGGATAAATTTAATTTTATAAAAATAAAAAAATTGGGGGAGGGGCAACAGGTGGCGGGGTGGCTACTGGACTCCCACATGGCTGGACCTGGCAGCTTGCTTTCTTATTTACCCTCTCTCTTTCCCTCTGTTTCTCTCTAGTCAAATAATAATAATAATACTAGGGACCAGCAGTTAGCGTAATGGCTATGTCGCTGGACTCCCATGTAGTCGACCGTGGTTCGCGTCCCGGACCCAGTGGCTTAAACTCACACTGGGCGCGTGTGCGTGTGTGCCCAAGATCCCGAGAGGAGAATGGAGGAGAAGGGATTGCGGCGTGGCCATCCCCCCGGGGAGTGATTTCTCTCTTTCTATCTCTCTGTCTCTCTCTGTCTGTCTGGCGAGCGCACGCGCCCTATAGCAAATAATAATAATAATAATACTAATAACAATAAATAAAATTACATAATTCTTTTTAAAAATTTATTTATTTTACATTATTTCACTGAACATCATCACAGCATACAAAACGTGATTTCCCATCTAGAATACACTGTAAAGTGGCTTAATCATGCATGTTATCATCAACAAATAATTTTTCATTTCTTGTTTCTTGTATATATATTTTCTGCTCCCCCCATCTCTCACCCTCTGCCATTTCCTATCCTCCTCCCACACTGTCTCTGGTATCTGCAGTTGCTTTCCATTCCTTTTTAATTTTCTTCCACATTTCATTCATTCACAAAATATCTTAATTAATCCAAGTACTTTCAATAGCAAGTTCAACTGATATATACATATCTGTGAACACATGTTGACTTTAGGTGTGAAACTTTGTGAGTAGAATGAATATACTATAAAGTAGCACCTAGCTGAGGCGTTATAGCTTACTGTGGTCATTAAATAGGTGTTTTTTAATTTCAAGAAAGGCAGTTTGAGCTTTAATAAATCCAAATTTATAAATGTTAAGAGAACTTTGCTTAAGACTTAAAGCCAGGAAACAGGTTAGGATTCTGTTTGAATAATAGGTACATGGACCCGTCCCCAACTCAAGACAAAAATCCTTAACTCTGGCAAACAAAGCATAGAAGATCAATAATGTTTTTAGTCAAAAGTCATAAAATTTTATTTCACCAGTTTGGACCCATGAACTTAATCTATCTTCTGTTGTGGTCCAATCTTTCTGTTTAAATTCTGGAAGATAATGTTCTACTCTGGACTTTCCCCCACCATTAAACTGGCCGTTTTCTAAGATGTTTTAGAACTCTTATTTCTGTGTGTCTGACTTTAGCTTTCCTGAGATAACACTCCCTCTGAGAGGGCTGGTGTTCGTCTGATTGGACATCCTTTGTAGGTAGCCTGACATTTCTTTCTTGCCAATCTTAATATCTTGTCTTTGTGGTTTTGGTCACTCTGGCTATAATGTGTCTTGGAGAAGATCTTCTTGGGTTGATCCTATTTGGGGTCCTAATAAATAATTCTTTAAAAAATAAAAATTTTTAGTAAGTTAGAAAAAAACATAAACTAAATTAGAAGGCAAATTACATAATAGGAAAAATATTTGCAACTCAGTATATAGAGTGTGCTTTTACTGATCAGTACGAAAAAGGCAAATATTTCAATTAAAAATGGACAGATTGGGACCAGCAAAAGGTGTAATGGTTATGTTGGACCCTTGAACTTAATCTATCTTCTGTTGTGGTCCAGTCTTTCTGTTTAAGTTCTGGAACTCCCATGGAGTCTTATGTTGGACCCATGAACTTAATCTATCTTCTGTTGTGGTCCAATCTTTCTGTTTAAGTTCTGGAACTCCCATGGAGTCAACCGTGGTTTGAGTCCTGGATCTGGCAACTTAAAACTCGTGCTGGGTGTATGTGCTTGCGTGCCTGAAATCGGCATGGCCGTACCCCTTGAGGGGTGATTTCTCGCTTTCCGTCTTTCTGTGTCACTCCAGTGAGTGCACACACCCTATAGCAAAAATCTCTCTTAAAAAATAAATATAATAAAAACACATGGGGCCTGTGTGTATGCTTGCCCAAAATCTCAAAAGGAGGGAGAAATGGGGGAGAAAGGATTGCAGTGTGGTTTTCCTCCATTGGGGGGTGGAATTCTTTCTCTCTCTCTCTTTCTCACACATTTGCCCTCTGGCACATTTTTTAAAAATGATTTTGTTATTGCTTTCCATGTGCATCTATATTTGTAATAGTTGCAATAATAACACAGTATATACCGGTTTTTTTTCCTTCTTTTTTTTGAGAGGTTTTTGCTATAGGGAGCGTGCGCTCGCCAGACAGAGAGAGAGAGACAGAGAGATAGAACGCGAGAAATCACCCCCCAGGGGAGATGGCCACAATCCCTTCTCCTCCATTCTCCTCTCGGGATCTTGGGCACGCACGCACACGCGCCCGGCGTGAGTTTAAGCCACCAGGTCCGGGACTCGAACCGCGGTCAACTACATGGGAGTCCAGCGACATAGCCATTATGCTAACTGCTGGTCCCCAGTATATACCGTTTTTATATACTTTTGTTGCTTAAACATTTTTCTGTGTTGCTATATTGTCTTTGCAACTTCATTTTAAATGACTAATGTTCTGTGAGTCAGCTTCTTGCTCTTCATTAGGAAGTTTGGAATATGAGGTTTCTGCTCTCCTTTTGGGGAGCCTTTCTTCAGCCTTGAATCATGGGCATCATGTGGGAGATTGGAAACAACCGGAGGTCTTGGCGGGCCGACTTCCCTAGGTCTACGCTGCCAGGCAGACCCCTCAGAACTGAACAGAGAACTTAGTTTTGTCAAAATACCAAAAAAAACAAAAAAAAGGCAATAGTTTGCTAATGAGGTGAAATACTTTATAAAACAAAGACAACAAAAAATATAAGTATTTATAGTTCATAAATGATGTTATATTTGTCACCTTCATCTAGTCTGAGGGGTTTAAATCCTCCATCTCTAGGATTTCTGAAAACTGTTCTCTCGCCTAACCAGTCTAAGCTATATCCACAGACGCTGTTTTCCCTTTACGGACTGATTCTACTCTTTCTTTTAGAAAATACAGGCCTTGTCAGGTTTTTTTTGAGGAACTGTTCACTTATTTCTTTTTCACTGCATGTAAACAAGACATTAAAGTTTAAACAAAATTTAATTTTCACCTTCTTTCCTAAAGCTGACTTCATCTGTGTATCTTTCGCTTCCCTCAACCCACCCTTGGAATGCCGGAGCAGGTTTCCATCTGGCCTTCTTTTCCTTTTCCTTGGGGAGTGCCCGTTTCTGATGGCCAAAGTGCTTGAGAGCCAGGAGCTGCAACCCTCTTGAATCGAACCGGCCCCCTGCCTGCATGCGGCTGTGCTGCTCTCCTCTCCGCACGCCTGCACCCCTGCGCCCTCGGGTTTCAGACACATTGATCCCAATCTGCTCAGTCAAACTCCAGGACACACAGTGTCAACAGTTACAGCAGCCACCAGGCCATTATCTGCTGCAGGTGCAATTATTTGGCAGGCACCTAGACCGGGAGGCTTTTGTGGCCCCGAAGGACTCATATCCTGGAGAGAGAGATGCATCTCAGCGCGTGCCTTCCTCGGCAGGGACATTGAAAGGGTGGGTCACAGTGACAGGAGTTTTAATTTGTGAGGCCTTGATCTGATCGCCAGCTTTCAGGACAAGATCGTGTAGATGTACTGACTGTCCCTTTTCTCTGGGCAGTCTTTGAGGATTCATTAGATGGTCTGGCGATAGCATTGTTATGAGGACACAGAACTTTATTACATGGCTCTGCCTCTGCTTTACCTGCCTCAGCGCCCAGGGCTAGCCCAAGCACTTCCTCAGCTGCGCCGCGGGAGGGCGCCACGATCCTGGCCCACCTGGTGTGGTGTAGACCAGTGGTCTGGTCTGCTGGCTGAGAGCGCCTTCTTAGGTGCAGACGCTGAGTTTCTCAGGAGGCACCGGGTTGCTTGAACTTGGTGGCAGGAGTGCGGGGAGGTTAAGGGCAGTCCTGGCCGAGGGACACGGGCAGAGCCGAGTGTCCTGGAGTCAGTGGTCATCATGGTGGAAACCAGAGGCCACACAGGCTGCAGCGCTGGTCGTCCTCTTTCACCATGGCTCCTCTTGAGAACAGAAGAATGGGGTCAGGAGGGAGCGCAGCAGGGGACAGACAGACATTCTCTTCCAGGAACTTGCCTGTGAGGGAAACCCGCAGTGCGCAGCGGGATGGGCCGCCTTTCGTCTGTCCGAGGTGAAAGCAGCTGGGCACCGGGGTCTCGCCAAAGCAGTTGTGTTTGCAGGTTAGGTAATGTCCTGTGTCACACCATTGCTTACAAAGTAAGTACTAAAGACCCTGCTGGTCCCCGGTCCCTTCTAGGGGTCTTCAGGCTTTGCCCTTTTCCAGCATGTCTGTGAGAGGCCCGATTTTCTTCTACCAAAACAAACCTATTACAACAGACGGAAAGTCGAGTCAGATACAAGAATCCAGCTGTCTTTATGAAGGCAGTCGTTAAAATGTAAATTAGGGGGCCAGCAGGTGGTGTGGTGGTTACGGTACTGGACTCCCACGTGGTTGATTACAGTTTGAGTCCCAGACCCGGTGGCTTGAAAACCACCCCAGGCTCGTATGCGTGCTTGCGAAAGTCCAGGAGGAGAACGGAGGAGAAGGGATTGAGGCTGGCCATTCCCCCACGATATGATTTCTCACTTTCCCTTTCACTGTCTCGGTCTCTCTCTGGCTAGTGCACACGCCACAAGGCAAAAAAAGAAAAGAAAAGAGGAGCGGGACGGGAATGGGCACTCTGCCAGGCAGGCCTGCGTGGAGAACTCGCTAACTTACGTGCAGAGACCTCGAGTATGCCAGGCACGTGCATGATCTGGGCTGGCGGAGCTGGGGGTGGATCTTGGCATCAGGACTCCACCGTCGGTGCTGTCTCTCTCACTCATGGAATAAGTAAACTTAAAAAAACAATGTCGTGGGACCAGCAGGCAACGGGATGGTTACATTGCTGGACTCCGACATAGGCTATCACGGTTTGAGTCCTGGACCTGGCGGCTTAAAACTCACGCCAAGCGTGTGTGTGTGCGTCCCCAAAATCCCGAGAGAACTGAGGAGAAGAGATTGCAGTGTGGCCATCCTCCTGGGGGTGCTTTCTCTTTGTCTGTCTGTCCGGCCATCCCGCCCCTACCCCCGTGGTGCTTTCTCACTGTCTGTCTCTCTGGTGGGCTCACACGCCCTTTAGCAAAAATCTCTCTTTAAATAAAAAAGATAGACTGGCACTTTCTTATTAGTTTTTGTTTAAAAGAATATAATTATTTTTCTTAAAATACTTAACAGTATTCATATTTTTAATAATTATTTTAAAATAAGTTAATATTTTAAACTTAATTTTCACTGTGGTAAATATTGACAGATATAATGGATATAAACAACTTTTGGGGGTCCTTAGTAATTTTCAGAGTATAAAGGGGTCTTGAGGCCAAGAAGTTTAAAATGTGCTGCACTAGGGGGACCGGTGGGAGTGACACCTGCACCGTCTCCCTTTCTCCTGGTCCTGTGTGGGGCGGTGACAGCGCAGTTCCATGGACACTTTCAGAAAAGGAACCCGAAAGTCTGATACAGCAAGTGCCAGGCCGGACGGGCGGTGATGCAGATGCAATGGCAGCGACTGCGTGTTCTGTGGGCCCGTTGGGGTGCGCGTGCTTAGGCGTCCCATGTCATGCTCGCTGTGCTCTCCTGGTGACCTGTTCCTGTCACATACGTTCCTAAGGGAGGTGTGTCCTAGCGGGGTCTGAGATGCAGGTTCATCCTCCCGATGGGAAGAGGCAGGTCACCAGGGTGGGCACTGATGGCACCACACTGTCTCTCAGCTGAGTGCTCACCCTGGGGCGCCGTGCAGGTGTGCCTCTGTGCAGTCCCCACGCTGGTCCGTAACTGGGCCCGAAGAGGATTGCAGACAGCTCTGCCTGTCCCTCTCAGACTTCCTCCTAGGAAAGCAAGGGCTGGGTCTAACACGGTGTCACCCACAAGTGAGTGGCTCTGAAAGTGATCACGTGGGCCCACGTGCCCGTAGCCGCTGTTGCAGGGCTGTGTGATAGCAAGGAAGGGAGCAGCCAGTGACCTGAGAAGGGGGAGAGGAAGATGGAGCTGCGTGATTGGGGGGCCGCACCCAGGCCACCTGTCCATAAGGCCGCCAAGCAGTGGGGCCCAGTACCCGGCCCGGTATTGGGCTTAGGTCCGAGGCCCAGCTCTGAACCTCGCCTGTGTGGTCCGGGCACTTCACTTGGTTATCCCGAGCCCCAGTTTCCAAACTGGTGAGAATGTAAGCCATGTCTGCCTGTCGGCCTCCCAGAACCTCCACTAAGACCTAGGTTACGTGAGAGTGTAGATGGGAAAGCTGAGAAACATGTTGGAATAATAGCTTCGTGAAAGGCTGTTAGTTCCGACAGGGTTTCTGCCCTTTGCCCCTGCTCTCTGGGCTCACGGCTCTGCTCTCCCCGCAGGTTACCTGTGCATGACGGATGAGTGGTTCTCCGAGTATGTCTACGAGGTGGTGGTGGACAGGAAGCACGTCCCCGAAGAGGTGCTAGCCGTGCTGGAGCAGGAACCCATCGTCCTGCCGGCCTGGGACCCCATGGGGGCTTTGGCCGAGTGATTTTGCCTCCAGCTCCTTCCCCCTCCCACGAGACCTGAAGTAGCTGCGGAAGGACAGATCCAGGGACTGAAGCCAAAGCGACAGGGGCGGCCGTGTTCCCGCAAAACACAGTCAGACTCTTGGATGTCCAGTCTCCTCCAGGAACCTCTTCGGGGAAGTGTGCTTTATGCTGAAGCAAAATATTCTTAAAGAAAAAAAGGGAAAGATCAGGTCGTACTGTCTACTCTCCTCATCTCCAACAGCTCAGGGTCTCTTCGCATATGTTAATCAAATGTAACTGTCTGTCTTCATTGTCAAAAAGGTCCGACTCGGTGCGTCTGTGTTTTAATAAAACAGGATGAGCAGTTGAGGTTCACGGAGAGGAAAGGACCTAGCGCTGCTTGTTCCTAGAGTGGGGCGTGGGGTGGGGGGCTGCCTCGGATTTGAGCTCTCCACGCTGCTTGCAGCCCAGTGTCACCGCCCTTGCGGGGTGGCAGCCACTGAGCTCCGTTTCCAGGGTGATTTCGGGTGCCTCTGGGGCCGCATGTGGGAGGTGATCGGGTCTGACATGACTCCTCCCTGCTGCCCTGCACTGCGGGGACACAGGCCTGCTGGAGTCAGGTATAGGTCGGGGCTTAAGGGAAACTGGGTGAGAGGACAACTAACACCTCTCAGGGTCTCGGTTGTGGTCATCCGGGGGAGCTCTGGCCACAGGTTCCACTTCTGCCTCGGGCTGGGGGCAGGTGGGCAGGAGCAGCATAACCATTCTTTCTGACAACTAGATGGTGCTGAGAAGCTTTTGAATAAAACACTTTGCTAAATGAGAGTAAGTTGACTTATTTGATCAAAGGAGTGTTTATTTAGCTACAAAGAGAAGTAACCAGGTGTGGTCCATGTTCTTCCCAGTTAAAAAAACAAACAGGTAGTGGGCTCCAGGCGCCCCTGCCTGAGCCTCACCGTGGAATCCATTCCCCCCCCCCCCCCCCACGCTGATGTCACTGGCTTCTGCAAAGGGCCTGCGCCCTGCCACTTACTCATTCTCCACCCAGATCCAGGGTCCCTATAAGCGTGGGAAGTGAGGTTCTGTTGGGCCTAGCCTTAAAATGGACTGAGCGGGACCAGCAGTTAGCGTAATGGCTATGTCGCTGGACTCCCACGTAGTCGACGGCGGTTCGAGTCCCAGACCTGGTGGCTTAAACTCACGCCGGGCGTGTGTGCGTGCGTGCCCAAGATCCCAAGAAAAGAATGAAGGAGAAGGGATTGCGGCGTGGCCATCCCCCTGGGGGATGATTTCTCACTTTCTGTCTTTCTGGTGAGTGCACGTGCCCTGTAGCAAGAACCTCTCCCCCCCAAAAAAATATATTTTTAAAATTTTTTCTGCCTACCATAGTGGTTTTCTGGTGGCATGGTGGTTAAGGCACTAGATTCCCCATGCCAGTTTATTAACTTATTAATAAAGGCATGGAGGTTAAGGCAGCTGGATCCCCCATGACTGACTGTGTGGTTGGAGCCCCAGACCTGTGGCTTGAAAAAAACACCAGGCACGTGTGAGTGTACCCAAAATCCCGAGAGGAGAAGGCAATGTGTGGCCATCCCCTGGCAGGTGTTTTTCATTTTCTTTTTCTCTCTCTGTCTCTCTCCAGTGAGCATACACTCCCTATAGCAAAACTAATTTTTTTTTTAAAAAAAAGGCTACTATAGGGGATAGTATCACAGATGCTAGAAAAATAGAAGATATGGGGGGGAGGGCTTCAAAGAGTTCATGAGAAGTCCATATTATGGAAAAATGGCATGAGTTTCAAACAAATTTTTGCACCCAAATCAACTCATATTTTAGTTCCATTTTTCTGCAAACTTGAAGTCCCTCCTGTTCTTAGTGAAAAGGGACAGTAGAGGGATTTGTGTAGAAGGCGAATCCACAAGCTCAACATCAGGAAGGCAGCAACACGGTGTTTGAAGTCGATGGTCCTGGAGGTACTGCAAGATCTAGCAGCTGAACTGCAGAGGGGCCAGCAGATGGTGAAGACGCCGGTGTGGTGGTTAAGGGCACTGGACTCCCACATGGCCGACCACGGTTCAAGTCCTGGACCCTGCAACTAGCTTTCCCTCTCTCTCTCACTCACTCTGTCCCTCTCTGGTCAAATTAAAACTGAAATTAAATAAAGTTAAAAAATTAAAAATATTCTTAGGAAAAAAAAAAAAAAAAAGAGAGACGCTGGACTGCCAAGTGGTTGGCCACAGTTTGAGTCCCAGAGCTGGAGGCTTACTTTCTTACCCACCCCCACCCCCCCCCGCTTTCTCTCTCTGGTGAGTGCACATGCCCTGTAGCAAATTGAAAAATAAAAATAATGATAAATAAAATAATTCTTAAAAAGTAAAAAAAACGATTTAGCAGAGCTGAAAACGTTGGATCCCGAGCCTGTGGTGGAGACAGCCAGCGATGAGGAAATGAGCTGGCATTGCACGACCCCCCAAAGATAGCATTAACCTCCGGGATGGGCCGAGAAGAAAGTAACTGAAGGGTAAGACACCCTCCTTATGGGCAGCTCGGTGACTGCCCATCCTCCGCCAGCTCAGCAGAGATCTCGCCTCTGGAGAGGGAGGAGCTGTTCACGGTGGAGGTCAGAAAGAGAGATGAGGGTGAAGGGCTTTAAGGGATTAGATGAGCATTTTCACTCTGTCCTCAGCCTTCTTAGGACCCTGGTAGCCAGGAGATTGCAAGTCTTCTCGACGGAATCTTAGAAGAAGATGGACATAAAGAACTTTTTTATAGCCCAAAGCATTATGTTGTGGGGCTGGCATAACCCTGATAAGGATAGTAGTAGAAAAAATGATGAAATTATATGCAAACCTCACCCATAAACATCGGTGCCAAAGTCCTAAACCATATTCAGCAATATATAAAAAAGATAATCTTCACAACCAAATACTTAGCAAACTATTCATTTTTCAAATACTATTAGGATCCACAGGGAGACACAAAGAATGGCGGGAATGAATTTGCCGCTGGAGATAAACGAGAATCAGCCAAAACCTTCGCCCGAGAGCTGCCCTGGGAGAACTTGCTAGTAACTGGGTGACTGGCAAGCCGGGAAATGGGGAGGCGGGGGTCACCTCCCGGAACTCAGGATGCGTGTCACCAGGAGAGAGGTTGATGACGCCGACCGGGAGGTCCTGCCAGCCCTGGGCCTCCTCTTGAGACTTGTCGAGTCATGCTGACCCTCTGAGTCCAAGGAGCCAAGACCTGATAACGTCCAGGATGTGGCTGTGGCCCCAGCCGCTTGCTTTGGCTCGCCCTCCAGGAGCAGCTTCGTTCTACGGCTGTTGGCAGCTCCGGGCGGCCGGCGGTGGGAGCGTCGGTGCCGGCCTAGTTGCTCCACTTAGTCATTAAAGATGGGGTTTTCCTTAAGTAACACCAGATGAACTTTGTCATGCTTAGGACAACTTGTTCTGGACCATTTTTGCTTCTCGAGTTCAACCGTTGCTCCTTGAGGTTTACGGTACAAAAGCATCAAGAATTAGGACAAAACTGGCCAAAGTTGTTTTTTTTTTTCCTTCTTCCCATACTTTTACGTCCTTCACGAAGTAGTGCAGAGGGAGAGGAGGGAAGGGAGGCAGGACATGTATTCGTGTGAGGCAGGGCAGCCCGCTGTGCTTTCTCGGTACTCCTTGAATACTCCTGCTGGCTCTCTTGCTTACTCTTCTAGAAAACTAGTCCAGTAGTGAATCGTGAGTGACAGAGTGGGCTCTGGGGGCCATCCCTCAGACTGCCCCATAATGATTGCTGCTTGCTTTTTAAAAAATATATATATATATATTTTAAAGAATTATTTAGGGGCCAGCAGGTGGTGTTGTGGTTAAGGTGCTAGAGTCCCATATGGCTGACCAAGGTTTGAGTCCTGGACCTGGTAGCTTGTTTTTTCACTTTCTCTCTCTGTATCTCTCTGGTCAAATTAAGAAATTATAATTATTTTAAAGAATTATTTATTGAGACCAGCAGTTGGCATAATGGCTATGTCACTGGACTCCCATGTAGTCGACTGTGGTTCAAGTCCCGGACCCGGTGGCTTAAACTCATACTGGGTGTGAGTGCACACATGCCCAAGATCCTGAGAAGAGAATGGAGGAGAAGGGGTTGTGGCGTGGCCATCCCCCCAGGGGGCGATTTCTCACTTTCTGTCTCTGTCTCTCTGGTGAGCGCATGCACCCTATAGCAAAAACCTCTAAAAAATAAAAGAACTATTTTAATTTTATTTATTTAATTTTATTTATTCATTCATTCATTTTAATTTGACCAGAGAGAGGTACACAGATAGCGAGGGAAAGTGAGAAAGCAAGCCACCAGGTCTGGGACTCGATCTGTGGTTGGCCATATGGGAGAGTCCAGCGCTTTAAACACCATGCCACCTGCTGGTCCCATAGAAATAATGATTCTTTTTTAAAAGAGCCAGCAGGCAATGTGGTGGCTAAAGCGCTGGACACTCTCACATGACCGACCACAGTTCGAGTCCTAGACCTGATGGCTTGCTTTCTCACTTTCCTTCTCTCTGTGTCTATCTTTCTCTGGTCAAATGAAAGTAAATGAGTGAATGAATAAATAAATAATTCTTTTTTTAAAAAAATATTTTAACTTGCTATAGGGCATGTCACCAGAGGAAGAGACAGAGAGGGAAAGTGAGAAAGCAAGCTGCCAGGTCTGGACTTGAACTGTGGTTGGCTATATGGAAGTCCAGCACCTTAACCACCATGCCACCTGTTGGCCCTTACAAAAAAATGTATTTATCTATTATATTTTTCTTATTTTCCAGAGATTGCATGTGCTTGCCAGGGAGATACAGAAAGAGAGTGTGAGAGAGGGAGAGGGAGGAAGTAGGGCATGGCCATGCTGCAGTCCCTTCTCCATTTCTCCGTCCAGTTGGGTTTAAGGCACACACTCACACGTGTCCAATTTTTTCAAGCCGCCAGGGCTGGGATTTGAGCTGTGTGGTCAGCCATGTGGGATCTAGCTCCCTTAACCACCAGGCCACAGGGCTGGCCCCTTTCTTGGCTTTTCTAGACCAACTGCTGTGTCAAAGGAGAGGGCGGCTGAGACGGGGTGGACATATAGTGGACCGTATCCGAGAGTGCTTGACTCAAAGCAGCCTCCTGCGTCTCACCTGGCGGGGACTTCACAGGCTACCTAGCCCAGACTTCTCCAAAATGGATGTCTTTTTCTAAAAAGAAACATTTGTTTTATTTCTTTCCTACGAGAGAGCAAGCAGGTGAGAGGAACACCCTTGACAGAGCCAGAGCCCCCGTGCCCCCTCCCCGCAGCCTTTCATCATCACACAGGCAGGCACGGGGCCTCGGGTCCACCCAGGAGCCGAACCCCGTCTTCCACGTGGGTTCCCACATCGCAGCACAGCGTCCTCCTGCCTGTGCCGCCGAGGCTGGGCCCAAATGCTAAGCCCTGTCAGCTCTTCTTGGACACAACACCCTCGGCCACGACCACGGGCGCACACAGCCCCCACGTGTGGTCCCAGCCCACTCTCCCGACGCGCATCCACTCCCTTCCGCTCTTCGCCCCTCAGACCGCAGAGCTCTGCTGCCTCCATGCTGTCCCTTCCCTCAGGTCCTTTGGGGCTGACTTCTCGTTATTCAAGTCGTGTGGCCCACGGAAGGCCACCCAGTCACCTTTCCCTGGTGGCCAACGTCGCCCTCTCCGCTGCCTCCACCCCTCCCCCCCCCCCCATTCCCAGGGTCTTTCTTCACAGCCCGTGCCACTTTCTCAAAATATTTATTTATTTGCTCACTTACGAGTCCACTTTCCCGAGCGAGACTGGCTGTGGGCTCCCCCAGGGCAGGAGCTTTGCCTTGCTCGCCGGTGCCCCAGGGCCTGGCTCCCGGGAAATGCCGGCAGGCCGCCTGAGGACGCCCTCCGCCGGGCGTGATGGCCGTGATGGCCGAGCAGCTCACGGGCCCAGGGCGGCTCCCGGCGCGCTCAGCACAGAAGCGGAGCAGAGCTGCAGGTTCACGCCCGGCTTTCACGGCCCTGGCCCGCAGGAGGGAAGCAGAGGCTGGGAGGAAACGACAGAGGTTTGCTTCACTTTCTCGCCACTGGACCTTTCCTCAGTCCCAGCCAGCCCGACGCCTGGGAAGAGCAGGGCCTGGGCTCAGATGCGCTGTCCTTGTCCCCGGACAGGCGGGACGTGCTTGCCCTGGGCAGGGCTGTGTGAGACGAGTTTCTTAACCTCTCTGAGCTCCAGTTCCCATACTGCCTTTATTGGAAAACTGCTTTTAAATGTGTTAAACGTGAAAACTCACCGCTTGAAAGGAAAACTATCATTTATTTTTAATAACAGAGTAAAAGGCAGCCCAAAAGTTTACACTGCATAAAACCCATATGGTAGAAACAGGGCGAAAGGCAGTACCTAACCACGTGCCTCGGAGGCGCTCAGTAAATGGCAGCTTTTATTACAAAACAGTTCTGAGGCCCGCAGGCGGTAGGGTAGTTAAGGTGGCTACACCCCCACATGGCCAACTGCATGGTTGAGCCCTGGACCCGGTGGCCTGACAAACATGCTGGCACGTGTGCGTGCGTGCCCAGTATCCCGAGAGAATGGAGGAGAAGGGACTGCAGTGCGGCCATCCCTGGGGGTGACTTCTCACTTTCCCCCTTCTCTCTCTCTGGCGAGCACACATGCCATAGCATGAGAAATGCTGACTGGTTTTACGCTCGCTCCTCACCACAGTAGCCACAGACATCGGGGTGAGGGTGATCAGCTCACCCAGAAGCAGCTGAGGGGAACCTCCCAGGTGCAGAGGCACAAGTCGTGGAGCTCCCAGAGGGGAAGGAGAGCCAGAGAGGGTGTTTCCTACTCTCAGTGCCAGGAGAGAGGAATGGCTGTGGGGCTGGCGGCAGGGCCTGCGTTCTAGTAGCAATTTCTCTCTCTTGATTGGATTCGAAGCAAAGCACTGGCCTTCACCTCTTGGCTCACAGCATCTTGCTAGAAAAATTAGAAAAAAAAAATTTGCCTTCTTCTTACCTGAACAACAACAATGACAATAATTTGGCCCTGTTCGGGGACGACCCAGTGGCTTGAAAATCACACTGGCATGTGTGCCCCAAATCCCAACAGGAGAACGGAGGAGAAGGGATTCCATGCAGATGTGTGGAAAAATGGCTTAAAGACATGAAATCCTCATCAGATTAGCGTTGTCTAAGTCTCAGACAACTGGGGGAGTGATTTCTCACTTCCCTTTGTCTCTGAGGAGCACTCATGCCCTATGACAAAAATCTAAAAAAAAACCCACCAGGGGCCGGCAAGTGGCGTGGCGGATAAGGGCGCTGGACTCTCACATGGCCGACCATGGTTCGAGTCTCAGACCTGGTGGCTTGCTTTCTCACTTTCCCTCTCTCACTCTCTCTCTCTCTTTGTCTTTCTGGTCAAATTAAAAAAATAACAATAAAAATGAATGAATAAATAAAATTAAATAAATAACTCTTAAAAAAAAAGAGGTATCATGTGCACTTTTTTTGCAAATTTTTAGAACAGAAGGGTATGTGGTGAAAAGGTTTCCTTTCACCCAGCATCCTTTCCCTCCAAGGCACCTAACTGTTCGCAGTTTCTCCTGTACACTTAGAGAGATTTCCATACGCGTCCACCCTCTCCTCTCTCTCGCTCAACAAACTGGAGTAACAGCTGTTCTGTGCTTTCACTCCCCGCCCATTTAACATGAAATCTTGGGAACCTCCCCAAATGGCCCCACTGTTTGTGACTGCTGTGTGGTTCTCCACTGTTGGACATGCCTTCCCGGCGCCAGGGCCCTGGTTCTGTGGCTCTCAGTCTGTGCCGGGTAACAGGCATTTCCTAGCCATGTGCTGCCGGTCCGGGTGTTTAAGGAGCCTGCTGTGTGCTGGCCCCGGAGGTGGCTGCTGGGATGTGGAGACAGGAGTCCCTCTGGGAGCGAGCCTCGTGGAGGACGGAGGATGCAGGGTACAGCTAGAGAGAGGTCAAAGCGCTTCTCCTGGCCTCGACTTCTCCAAGGCGGAGGATTAAAACAGCCGCCGTCCAGAGTCCAGAACGTGGCCTCAGCTAAGGGGGTTAGCCGTCAGGGGAGAGGATCCTGGAGGAGGAAACATCAAAAGCCCTTGTTCCGGAACCAGCAGTTAGCGTAATGGCTATGTCGCTGGACTCCCACGTAGTCGACCGCGGTTCGCATCCCAGATCCGGTGGCTTAAAACTCACGCCGGGCGCGTGTGCGTGCGTGCCCAAGATCCCGAGAGGAGAATGGAGGAGAAGGGATTGCGGCGTGACCATCCCCCCTGGGGGGTGATTTCTCGCTTTCTGTCTCTATGTCTGTCTCTGTCTGTCTGGCAAGCGCATGCGCCCTATAGTGAAAACCTCTCAAAACAAACAAACAAACAAACAAACAAAAAGCCCTTGTTCAAAGATACCACAGAGGGCACGGGGTAGCTGCAATCCCTGTCTCGTGCACCCCAATTTCTCTGTATGTGTGAGAATCCTCCAAGCTGGGCCCTTCCACAGCGGCTACTCCCATCCTCCCCCTCTTGGAGAGAAAACTATCCACGGAGCCTGAATGCACATCGAGTACGCGTGGGCAGCAACTGAGACTTAGACCACACTAATCTGACGAGGGTTTCCTGTCTCTAAGCCGTTTTCCCCCTGCATCCACCCAGGGTAGTGAAAGCAGAGGCTGCTACGAGGATTTAGCGAGTTAATTACGCGAAGCCCTGGGATAGGGAGGCTGGCAGGCCGAAAGCACTAGAGAAGCCTTCGCTCTCATTGTCAGCATTTGTGTGTCCACGGATGCGGTGGGAGGTGCGGGGTCTGTCCTCGGATGGGCTGGTGAGATAAGGCTCTTCTGTAACACCAGACGGAGGGGAACTGAAGTACTGCGAGGTCTGATGGCAAGGATGGTGGGGGGGGGGGGCAGGGGTCATGTACTGGGGGGAGGGTTTGCTTAGCAAAGGCAGGAGGCTCATAGGAGTGGGGGGAGGAGCCAGGGAAAGATGGCCGAAGACAGAGACCATCTCCGGTACTTCTAGATGTTTCCTGCCTTCCTTCTGATTCCTCTTCCACACTAGCAGCCCATCCGCCCCGCTGGCACAATGAAGGGGCCCTTTCCTGAGTTCCCTTCGCCCTGTTTCATGTGGATTGGGGTGGGCCTGCCACCGGGAGGCTCCTATGGAGACTCTGCAGGGGTGAGCCCAGGGCCTGCCATGGCCGCATGTACTCTGCATATGCGTGAACACAAGGGCAGAGTCACACCACCATGCCACACCCCAGGGGAAACAAAGGCGAGGGGATGGGGAGGGATGGAGCAAGTAGCAAGAGGACTGGGAATACTGTCAGCCTCTTTCCCAGGCCTGAGGAAAAGCCCCCAAGAAGGGTGGGCCTCTGTTTTCCGTTATTGTAAACAGCCGAGGCAGGACAGATGGCACCGAGGGCTTCCGGAGGGACAGCCTTGAATTCGCATGCTTTGCCCTGGCCTGGCCCCACCCTGAGGTCATTGCTGGGCTTGGAGACTTCCAGGAAATGGGTCTCGGTGGTGGCGTTTGGGGTGGGTGGGGCTGGAGTAGGGAGATGTAAACACTTCAACGTGCTCTTTACTTCTCCAAGCGAAAGCTGTTTATGCTGCAGCCTCGACGCAGGGGCAAAGCCCCACTATTCTGGGCGAGAGCCAGTGGAACAGAGGACGTGCTGCTGCACCACGTCTCCCAGCAAGCCTCCTCCCAGCCACTCGGCGCTCTGTCACCTTTGACATCACCGCTTTCCCCCGCACAGCAAACCACCACCAAGCTCTGCAGGTTCCTCTTTGGGTTCTGCTTGCATCTCTGGCCTGTGTGCCATGGTGCCACCCTCCCTCACACCCGTCTCTAAAAACCCCGCTGCTTGCCCTCCTCGGCCCCACACTCCCGTCGCTCGCAGTCTTTAGCTCCCTTCCCTGCAACCCTGCTTCCCTCATGCCTCACCGGATCCACTGGGGCTCCCTGCTCCCAGACTCCCTGAGTCTTAAGGGCAGAGGTCGTGTCTTCCAGTGAGGTCAAGTTCATGAGACGCTGATACCTGCACGGGACAGGCTGGGTGGAGACAAGAGCCTTAGCTAAGCGCTGAAGTCACCCCCCTGCTAGCCACAGCTTTGGATCCCCTCGCACAGCCCCCTTGCTTCCCTCATCCTGACCTGTCCCTTCTTGAAACTACCTTACCTTTGTGTAGCCCCTTCCTTACGCAGCACTTGCGCGTTCGTTTAAGAGGCCCAGGTGACCCGGATGCAGCAGAGAGCTGTGCTCATCTGAAAGGAGGGCCCCCCCGCCCGGATCTGGACAAGAGATGAGATTCCCAAGCCTGCCTGTGATGACCAACCCAACTTTGCAGGCCAGTACGCCACCACGCTCTCCCGGCATCCCAGCTCTCGGTGCAGTCTCCTCCCTGACCTGTAGGTGGCCCCAAAACCTCATGCTGAGTCCTCCCACTGGGGAGCCGCCCAGGCCGGGCGGACACCCCAGTTCCGACCCAGTCGCTCCAGGTGCCGGCTCAGCTCAGCGGGGCGCCCGCTCAGGTTTCTGAGCTCAGCCTTCCAAGTTCAAAGCGGCTGCAGCTGTTCTGTAGCTGCGAGCTTGTAACTGTCCTCTCCTCTCTGTCTGGGATTTTCTACCGTCCGTACGGGCCTCCCACGGGGAGGTTGGTTAGCCCAAGCCCTCTCATCTCTGCCTCAGGGACGGCCCAAAGCAAGTTCTACATCTGTGCTTTTAAAAATTTAAAAATAATTTAAATGTGGAGAATGCAGTAACTTTAAATTCATTTTTAATTGAAATGTTTTAAAAATTGATCAAAACATGTGCACGTGGTTGGAAACAATAGGCTCCTATAGAACCTCTTCAGTTAATTCGAATACCTAGTAACGATGCCCTCGTCCCACCGCGCAGGCTCCACGTCTCCGCAGGTCACTGCCGTGCTGTTTCCAGCCGCCTGGAGCTGCGGCAGCTTAACAAAGGGAGACAGCGTCCTTCCTCCCTCGTCCTGCAAGTGTGCGCTGTCACTGCTGGAGATGGAGCGGACTCGCCAACCCTGGACCGACCTCAAATCCTAGCGGCAGAGCCAGATACACCCTTGGAATGCCACGTACCCTTAAGTCCTAGGAGGGGAAAATAAAGCAGGATTCAGGATGGGGGAGATGGGAGGTGTCCGTGGTCGGGGGTATCGCTCTGAGAAAGTGAGACTGAGGACACCTCAGTAGTGTGGGAGCAACTGGTAGGGGAGGAAACACCTCTCCGACGTGGAGCAGTGTGTGTTCCCCCACAAACCACCCCAGAGCAACCGGCGGGAAAGTCAGGGCTCCTCGCTCTGCGCCGCCTGTGGCCGGCCGGGAACCCCCGCACTCCGCACGCCGCCCTCGGGGTTCCTTGGTCCCAGAGCACCTACCTCCTAGAGGACCGGGGTGTGTGTGAGTCGTCGCACAGAAAGGGGGACGCCCAGGCCGGGCCCTCTCCGCCCGGGTCCCCCGCCCCAGCGCGCAGCCCCTCCCGGAGAGCGCACCCGGGAGCGCCACCCCCAACTCCAGGAGGAGCGCCTAGTCGCGGCCTGGTGAAACATGAAGTTTATTCGCTTCAAAGTGACGCAAAAATTCTTAAAGAGCTCTTTGGCGGCGGCTATCTAGAGATCAGACCATGTGAGGGGCCGAGACTACAAATACCGACGCGCGGGCGCCAGCTCCGCACACTCCGCGGCCGCCCCGGGTGCCTCGAGGGCGCGAGGGTCGCCCCGCCTCCCAGAGCCAGGGACCAGCCTCCCCACGCACTCCCGGCAGGTGGGTCCGCTTTCCGTTTTGCCTCTAATGCACACTTCTTTCCAGAACTTCCTCCCTCTCTTCGGAGGGGACCTGCCGGCGCAACTGCCTCTCCGGACCGGGGCGAGGGAGTGCGTGCACCTGAGCGGTGGGCTCCTGGGTCGGCCCCCAGTACCCTCCACCCTCCCGAAGAGCAAGTGCTGACAGCGAGCCGCCAGGGCGAAACGATGAAAGGGGAGTGCACGAGGGGCAGTAATGGGGCCTCCGGAGCCTCCTTTGTCCGTTAGATGCAGAGGGGGCTGTGCAAGGTCTTGAGTACTAGAGAAAGACTCTAAAGATGGTCTTAAAAAGTATTGTCCTGGGCATCAGGGAAAGTTGCTTCCGTTTTAACCCATGGTTGACGTTTGAGCTTTGCCGCCATCGCATGCAGGTGGCTTTGTGCAAAGGCTTTTGTGCGGTGCTTGACACAAATACCCAAATAGCTAGAGAAATCTCTGAGTGACACTTAAGTGGGCCGAGTTTCTATGCGCTTGGGTTGCTCCCCTGGCAGCGCTGGTGCCCGCACAGACACCTCACAGGCCATTCAGAATTCATGTGGAACTCCAGCTTCACATGTGTTCTCAAAAAAGCTCTCCGGAACTAAGGAGTGTCAAGATTTCCTTTGGCACTAGGTCTTTTTTATGTTGAATTGTTCCTTTTCCAGTAGGGGTTCTAAAGTATTTGAGAGGGGGGGGGTGCAATTTCTAAGAGTGAGACATTACAAAGGCTTGTGTGTGGATTGGTTTTTTTTTTTTAATCAATTTTGTCCAGAAAAACGAACCAGGTCAATGGATTATTTATGAGCCTGCTAGCTCTCATCATAGTAAGACGAGATCAAATATTTAATGTGTTTTGCCTTCAGTTACATAGGAAACATGTCTAAGAAAGCAACATTGGGACTTGTGTTTAATCAAACGGAGGAGAGCGATGGGTATTTGGGTTTTTAGGAGTGGAGGGAAACTCACAGCTTTGACCTGTCACATTACTTGCTCCGTGGAGTCACAGATGCCTGAAGGATTAGGTTTTCCCACCAGTCTCTGGGGTGGGAGTGACTGTTCCAGCATGCATGAGAGAGAGGCAGGTTCTTACCTGGCCTGCGAAAATTGAGTGACACATTTTGGGCATAGGTTTTTCTTTCTCACTGAATCTGAATACAAGCAGCTTGAAATTGTTCCACAATTAATCAGAAGTCCCCATACCACTCTGACGATCGATTCATCTAGGACATTTGAGAGATCTTCAGGTCCATTTCTTTCAGTCTTCTTGTTTCAGAATAGAGAGAAAGGTAAGGTGAATACGTGCAGGAAATGTTGAAATTTTCATGAAATTCATAAGACACCTTGGAAAGTAATTCCTCTTTGAGGGATTTTAGAGTCGCCTGAGCATTTTGATGAAACTTTCAGAGCGGTGCGGTGTGTTGGAGTTGCACAGACGAGTGAGGTGCGGTGGAGGGGGATGCCTGGTGGGAGCGGGCTTCGGAGCATGGGCTGGGCCTTCTCTCACAGCAGGTTGGCAAAACACCCTGGCCATCTCCCACGGAAGAGCAATGCAGGGAATCCCAGAATTAAAGCCAGTGCGTGGCAGTTCCGGCTTGAAGAAGTTTAATTTTAATTTGGCTTAATGAATCAACAGGATATGGTCATGATTTGACTTTTTTCTGAAGGTGCCTGCATGGTCAAAGGGGAAATTATGCAGCCTTTTTTGGTTGAGAAGGTAACTCAGACCTTAGTTAATCCCAGTAACACGTCACTACCTCTGGTCTCGTGGTTCTGGGCTCCAAATTGAGGGGCCCTGGGGGGTCTACATGATATGGTGTGCAAGTCCTCTCCGACTGTGGTCCTTACCGCCCTGTTTAAAGAAAACACAAGTTGAAATGACGGAATGATGGCACAGAAACGCCTGACGACCAGGACTTTCTACATCAGGGTCTTCTGAGGACCCCCTTGGGCTTCACTCTAAGGCAGAGGCTTTGCACTCTGCCAGGCATAAGTTAAGTCGGGCACCTGGACCACGTCCACCCGACGGGGGCCCGAGTTCCCAGAGTCCCTGAGCGCCCTTCCCAAGATGCCCGGGGTGTGGCGGCAGGAACAGCCGTGCAGATTTGGGCTGTGCCGGTTCCTCTCTGAGCTCCTGCCATCTGGCTGCATGCCCTGGGTTCACGGTGTTCAACAGACAGACTTGGGGTGGAGGTGCGGGCATCAAACACGGGCTGAAAGTGCCTGTTTCGTCATACGTAAGGCAAGTGATGCCAGCTTACTCCTCACTGACGGGAGGTTGGTGTCTAGGTTTAACTGCTTAAAATTGCACTTGAAAGAGGGAACACTGTCCTCTTTCTAGGAGGGACCCAGGTGGAAAACAGATGAAACCAGTTTTAATTTTATTTTAAAAAATTTGTTTTTCTTCATTCATAACAGAGCTTGTGTGGGTGCACATGGGAGTGGGAGAGAGAGAGGAGAACCCTCCATGGGTCCTGTCACATTGCAATCTCCTTTCTTTTGTCCTCCAGCCTGTCAGGTCTTGAGCACTCACACACATGCCTGGCATGTTTCAGGCTGACCTGGCTGGCGATTCAGTGGTCACAAAGAGGCACCCAGCTTCTCTTAGTTCACCTCTTTTTTTTTTCCTTTTTTTTTTTTTTCGAAGAGGTTTTTATAGGGCACATGCGCTCTCCAGAAAGACAGATAGAGAGACAGAAAGTGAGAAATCACCCCCCACGGGGGATGGCCATGCCGTAATCACCTTCTCCTCCATTCTCCTCTTGGGATCTTGGACATGCATGCACATGTGCCCAGTATGAGTTTAAGCCACCAGGTCCGGGATTCGAACCACAGTCAACTACATGGGAGTCCAGTGACGAAGCCATTATGCCAACTGCTGGTCTCCTGGCATCCAGCTTCTCTTGAACAGCGAATTAACGCTGAGCCACAGAGCCAGCCCCGAAACTAGCCTAAATGACTAGGCACAAATGACTTTGGCTGAATAGAGAGGCAAATTGCTTTTCTAGGGTGGGCACAAGACCACTTTCCGCCCACATTGCCCTGTATTTCTAGGAGGAAGTGGCCCCACTGACTTTGGTCCAATGTGTGAGGAATGTCTCTGCAGGGGGCATTCCCTCTGGCCTGACTTTTGCTAGCTCTTGGTGACCCTGACGATGAGTGCTCATTTGTTGAATGTCAACAACAGGCTTTTAAATTGAGAAAGTGTTTTCCCAGCCCTGTGTCTAATGAGGTGACAGAAAGAGTGGTGATAAGGTGGTGTGAGGCAGTCCGACTGCCTCACGATTATTTCCTGCTTTCCTTTGGTCCCTGGAACTGGCAGCAGCTGCCTAGCCCCCTCTCAGACCTGGACTAAGACCCGTTCATGAGTATTCAAGCCATAGGCTTTTTACAGTCCAGGGCTGGGTGGACCTCCAGTAACTTCAGAACTGCGAAATGCGAGATGCACGCCAGCGCTGTGGAGACATGGAGGTGATATCCAGGGTCTCCAGACCCTGACAAGTGACCAATGGCAATAGGAAGGTCTCCTGGGATCCTGAGGTCCAGTTCTTCATGTCGTTATTTGAGGTAGGGTGGGCAGAGGTGGGGGGGCGGGGCTGTGAGCCCGGGCAGTGATCTGGGGAGAGCCTCCCAGCCAAGTTGGGGCAAGAGCAGTCATGTGCTGGGGGCAGCCAGAGCCCCAGGCTGGCCAGGTGGCCGAGTGGGAGGGGGCGAGGCAGGGCCTTTGCCTTGTGTATTCCTGTGGTCTTTCTGGAAATAGTTAAGGAAAAAAGAGCATTGATTTCCTTTGTTACTGAACTGCTGAATAAAATCAACTGTTTTTTTTTTTTCTCTAAGGGAACTTTTTTTTCCCTCTAAAGGGCCCTAGAGTTAGGGAGTGGAAGAACTGGAAGGACGCTGGAGGCAATCTGCTCCGGCTTGCTTGGCCACACCCTGGGCTCGTCTGGTAAGGGCACAGCTGGGCCTAGAACTCAATCTCCTGGCTTTGGTTCATTTCGCTCTCTCGGGCACATTGTCTTTAAATGCTGATCAGTTAGCTGGCTCCTGCCCTTGTTTCAGAGGGAAGGAGCTGGGTCTGGGGGGCAGAAGAGGGACAGACTGGAGGCATGGGGGAAGATAAGCTGTTCTGGGCGCAGTCACCAGGGAGGTCTGGCCAACTGGAGGTTTCCCAGTACTGGTCTGGAGGCTAGCATTACTTTTCTTTCCCCAATTTTTCCTTTTGAAAAATTTCAACTGAGAAATCAGAGCAATGGTTGTCTCACTGGTTGTTAACATTTTGCTATACTGTGCATGAGGTCACCCTTTCTATACACCTATCTCATTTTTGCATGTGTAATTTAGATAATTTGACATACGGTGTATAATGTAAAAGATCACTAATATAATAATACAATTTATATATCCATATGCGATTTTTGACTGACTTTAGAGTTTGCAGACATCCAGATACTTCACTCCGAAAATCCTCATATATCACCACAACCTCATCATCACAGTGGGGAGACTTAACGTGGTACACACTATTACAGGCTGAGCATCCCTCATCTCAAATGCTTGGGACCAGAATGATTTCAGATTTTGGATTTTTTTTTTTTAATTCAGGAGTATTTGCATATACCTAATGTGGTGTCTTGGGCATGAGACCCAAGTATAACACAAAGTTCATTTTTTTTCTTTTTAGGTTTTTGCCATAGCGTGTGTGCACTCACTGGAGAGAAACAATGAGAGAGAAAGTGAGAAATCACTCCCCAGGGGGGATGACTACAACACAATCCCTTCTCTTCCAGTCTCCTCTCCAGATTTTGGGGACACACACACACACACGCACCTGCTGTGATTTTCAATCTGCCGAGTCTGGGATTCAGCCACAGTTGGTCACGTGGGAGTCCAGCACCTTAACCGTTGCACCATCTCTTGACCCTCATTCGTGCTTCATATACACCTTATGCACATAGCCTGAAGGTAATTTTGTACAAACTTTTGTATTATGGTGTTTTGACTGTGACTATCACATGAGGTCAGGTGTAGAATTTTCTGCTTATGGTGTCATGTCAACACTCAAAAGCTCTAGATTTTTTCCCCCCTGCACTGCCAGAGGGTGTGTGTGCTTGCTAGACAGAAATAGAGAGAGAGTAAGAAAGCACCTCCACAATGGGACATGGTCACATTGCAATCCCTACTTTTTAATTTATTTATTCATTTGTTTATTTCAATTTGACCAAAGAGGGACAGAGAGAGAGAGAGAGAGAGAGAGAGAGAGAGAGAGAGATATTGAGAAAGTGAGAAAGCAAGTCGTCAAGTCCAGGATTCAGACTGCAGTCAGCCCTGTGGGAATCCAGTGCCTTTAACTACCACACCATCTGCTGGCCCCTGCAATCTCTACTTCTCCATTTCTCCGTCCTGTCAGGAATTTGGGCATGCATGCACACATACCCAGCATGTTTTTCAAACCTTTCAGGACAAGGATTTAAGCTGTAGCTGACAATGTGGGATCAGCTCCCTTAACTTCTAGGCTATGGGTTGGCCCCACAGTTCATTATTTTTTTTAAAGAATTTTTAAAATTATTAAATTATATTTATTCATTCATTTATTTTAATTTGACCAGAGAGAGACAGAGAGAGAGGGAGAGAAAGTGGGAAAGCAAGCCACCAGGTCCAGGACTTGAACTGTGGTCGGCCATGTGGGAGCATCCAGCGCCTTAACCACCACACCACCTGCTGGTCCCCTGCCACATTTTATTTTTTAATTTCACTTCAAATCCCTTTTTCCTCTCCTGCACCCTTCCACCTTGCTCAGCTGCCTCAGGTAAACCCTCCCTCACTTCCTAACACCCTCTCTGTGGGCCTGATTTTCTTCTTTCTCCCTTCCTTCTCCCTCTTGGGTCTCTTTCACACAGGTATTGTGATATACCTGTATTGAGGAACAGAAAAGCCACCTTTGGAAATGCTCCAAGGACTTTTACCTTATTTCAGCTTAGTGTATGAAATGCATTATCACTACAGTGCAGGTGTGTTTGGACCATGTCAGTGACACTCCTAATCCTGCTTAATCCCACACCTCACCGGTTCTGAGCTTCTAAGTCTCTCTCCCAGCTGTGTTCACATTTAACTATATTTTAGCAACAGAGAGAAAACAGTTTCGTTTTCTACAAAAAGTCATAAGTTGTGAAATTCGGGTAAATACAATAAGGAATTTGTGTCACCAATCGCCAAAGCCCTTCAAAGTGCCCGAAAGACCCCTCCTTGGAATCTATACGAGTCTCTCCACTTCCTGAGCCCTCTCTCCTTCAGTTTTCCTCAAGAACCGGAAAAGTGAGCATAATTTCTGATCAGTTTCATTACCTAACTCTCACTATTGTGGAATACTTAATACCCTGTACTACAATTTTCATTTTAGATGTTTTTGTTTATCATGTTTATTTCTAGGGGTAGGAAATATATTCCGGGCTCCAAAGAACTGACTCAGAAATGAACATCTGCCAGGTGTGCCTGCCAGGACTTGACTCAGTCTTACAGCCCAACCTGGCTTCTTTTTCACTCCTGGAAAGGTCAGTCTTTTCCAGTCCGTGGTCCTCTAAAAGTCCCACTCTGACAGCCCTCCTCTCCCACCACCCCCAGATGCACAGAGGATCTTCCTGACAGGTGTGACAAGAAGGAGCAGGGCACCTCAGAATGGGACCCTGAACCCATTAGACTTCACCTTAGAGAAGAGCAGTATCTCACCTGGGGCTTGGGTCTGCTCACACAGCAGGCCGTGGGCCCAGGCTGCCCAGCAAACCCGAAATCTGTCCTCTGTGGTGTTGGCTGAGCAGTGCCACCTCAGTCAGCAAGTTCCTGAGCATAGAGTTGCAGAAGGCACGGCCCCTGCTTCCAGGGGGGCTTGAAGCACATACACATACAAGGATTGGACCAGCAGGTGGCATGGTGGTTAAGGTGCTGGATTCCCATATCGTCAACTGGGGTTCGAGTCCCAGACCTGGCAGCTTGAAAATCATAATGCAGGGGCTGGTAGGTGGCATAGTGGTTAAGGGTGCTAGACACCCACATGGCCAACCACGGTTCAAGTGCCAGACCTGGTGGCTTGTTTTCTCACTTTTTCGCTCTCTCTCTCTGGTCAAATTAAAATAAATAAAGTTCAATAAAATAATTTTAAAAATATATATACAAACAAGGATAATTAAGGATCCATAGCAATCAATGATGAGTGACAAATGAGTAACTACACGGAGAGGGAGAGAGGATGCAGGCTAGGCTGGGGTGGTAAGAGAAAGCTTCATGGAGGAAGTGGATAGAAATTTAATCCAGGCCTCGGGAGGTGGAGGAGAATCAGAGGGAGGGAAGAGAAAGAGGGGACGCACAGGGCATGTTCAGTGGCCCACTCGTCCCTGAATAACCCGGGGTGCTTGTTAAAACGCAGATTCCTGGACCCCCACACAGGTTGCCTGGGTTAGACTCTGGGGGAGCAGCCCAGGAATCTGCCATTTGCAGGCTTCCCAGGTGACTCCACATGTCATGATGGAGAACACATGTGAACAGCGAGGTCCATGCTGTGGGCCTGTTTTCCTGGCTGGAGCACAAAGTAGAAAGGCAGAATGGGCTGTGTGTGGTGGTGCTGGTGGCCTCAACTCCAACTCCGCCATTTGCTCATGCTCTCTACACGTTGGACACAGAGGTAAGTACTGACCATACTTTTATTTAGTTTCCCAGAACTTCCAGAAGTAGGAATTTTTGGGGACCAGCAGTTGGTGTGATGGCTATGTCGCTGGACTCCCATGCAGTCAACTGTGATTCAAGTCCTGGACCTAGTGGTTTAAACTCATGTCAGGAGCGTGTGCATGCGTGCCCAAGATCCCGAGAGGAGAATGGAGGAGAAGGGATTGTGGTGTGCTCATCCTCCCTATGGGGTGATTTCTCACTTTCTGTCACTCTTTCAGGCGAGCGCACACGCCCTATAGCAAAGACTTCTCAAAAAAAAAAAAAAAAAAAAAAAAAGGAATTTTTCTTTTCTTTTCTTTTCTTCTCTTTTCTTTTTCTTTTGCCATAGGATGTATGTGCTTGCCAGACAGAGACAGAGAGACAGAGACAAGGAAAGTAAAAAAATCACCTCCCAGAGGGGATGACTATGACTGAAATCACTTCTCCATTCTCCTCTCTTGGGCATGCATTCACACACACCTGGCTGCCCAGTCCAGAGCTCAAACCATGGAGGTGGCTGTGTGGAATCCAGTACCTCAACCACCACACAACCTGCTGGCCCAGAAGTAGGAATTCTTTTTTTTTTTTTTTTTTTTTGAGAAGTCTTTGCAATAGGGCGTGTGCGCTCGCCTGAAAGACAGAGACAGACAGAAAGCGAGAAATCACCCGCCAGGGGGGATGGCCACACCGCAATCCCTTCTCCTCCATTCTCCTCTTGGGATCTTGGGTACGCATGCACACACGCCTGCTGTGAGTTTAAGCCTCTGGGTCTGGGACTCGAACCACGGTTGACTACATGGGAGTCCAGTGACATAGCCGTCACACTAACTGCTGGTCCCAGAAGTAGGAATTTTAACAATCTGCTTTGACTCAAGAGGCAATGGAGGTTCAGAGAGGTAAAGTAACCTACCTGAAGTCACACAGCCAGTAAGGATGGACCTGGGATTCCCTGCAGACCTGTGGGACAGCAAGGAGAGCTGTGGGTTGTGGGTGCACAGGAACTATTGAAGGATGACTCAAACACATGTTAGTCGAGGCTTGGTTGTTCATGCCCAGTAAAGAAGGGCTATTCACATCTTTTTATTACAAATCCGTTTCTTTTTAGTAAAGTCAAAATAAATAATCTGTTGTGCTTTGGGCCAGCGTCTGGAGTGATCTCGACTCCACCATGGAGACCTGCACCTCTAGAATGTTTTTAATGCTCCGTGGAGAGAGGTTCATGGTTAACCTCTCCAGGCAGGGAAGGCTCTGGACAGAGACACTTTCTTTCTCTTGGTAACTGGCCCAAATGACCCTGGGGACGTTATATTTTAATTCCTCTCTAAAAAAAATCAAAATATCAGGACCAGCAGATGGCATCATGGTTACGTTGCTGGACTCATGGTGGGCGCATGTGCGTGTGTGCCCGAAATCCTGAGAGGAGAATGGAGGAGAAGGGACTGTGGCATGGCCGTCCCCCCGGGGGCTGATTTCTTATTTTCTGTCCCTCTGGCGAGTGCATGTGCCCTATAGCAAAAACCTCTCTGAAGAAAAAATCAAAATGCCTTGCCATCTCCTACGAGTCCTTCGGCTAAGAAGATGGCGGAGAGAAAGCAGTGCATTTCTACCCTTAACGTCCCAAACAGAGCAGATTTCTCTGCCTCCAGCGTTTATATCACAAACCTCTTTCTCTCATGTGGAAGGCAAGTCAGGAACCCCTACGGCCTATGACTACAACCTATGACACCGCACCCCTCAGAGCTCCGCGGTCCTTCCGCAGACGCAAATAGAAACCATCCTTTCACACTGCAGAGCCTGTGAGGAAGAGTGGACCGAAGTCCAAGGTCCTGTGGCAGAAACCGCACTAGCAGCAACATGAAGACTTTAAATCCTGAGGGCAGCTTTGGAACTGGAGCTGTGAGGTCTCTAAACCTGTGCAGCAAGTCCGCAGAGATCTCCATTTCCGACAGCACTGGCCGCAGCCCGAGACGCAGCACCAGCCCCTCTCCCAGGCACGGCAGTGTTTTCCTCCCAGCCAGTCTTCCGTCTCCAATTTTGGCCTTGTGCTGTGAACACCGTGACGGCAGGGCTGTGTGTGTCTCGCCAGTGATAGGGTGCACTCTGTCTTTGCTGAATTAGTGCTCCTCCCTGGTGGAGGACCAGATTCCAGGTTTATGGTGTGGGGAGGCACCAGAGTGCCATAATTTCTATCATCTGTGCTAGGTGCCAGAACTTTAGACTCCCTCTGAATAGAGAACGCCAATTGCCACTTGGCAACATGGCCTGTAATTAATCTTACCTCAGTGCTAAACGTACCATTCATGGTAGATTGGGTTCTGTTTTGTTTTGGAAAGTGGAAATTGAGTATCCTGAGAAATGAACTCACTTTAGTCTTGACATATAAAGTCAAAATACAACATTTCTATGGTGTTTCTTGCTTAGAAAGACCAGTAGAGTCATGAGCATTTCCAGAGGGCTGGGCGGTTTTATGACTAAGCATGGTAATTACATGCTTCTTCAGATACTGATTCTCCTGGCTACAGAGACAGTTTATTTTGATTGAAAGGGGAATACAGACTTAGTCAGGAAAAGTTTAAATAGAAACCATCTGGTCCAGCAGGTGGCGTGGGGGTTAAGGTCCCATGGTTTGAGTCCCAGACCTGGTGGCTTTCTTTCTCACTTTCTCTTTCTCTCTCTGGTGAATGCACATGTCCTATAGTCAATTTAAAAAATAATAAATAAATAAATAAATAAATAAATAAATAAATAAATAAATAAATAAAATTAAATAAATAAGTTTTTTAAAAAGGAAAGGGAGATGTTTAAATAGAAACCATCTGGGCCAGCAGGTGGCGCTGGATCCCACATGGCCTACTGCCTGAGTTGAGTCCTGGACCCAGCGGCTTGTAAACCACCCCAGGTGGATTTACGTGTATGCCCAAAATCCCAAGAGGAGAATGGAGGAGAGGGATTGAGGTGCGGCCATCCCCCAAGGGGTGATTTCTTAATTTCGCTTGCTTTTATTTCCATCTCTGTCCTGCAAGCACACGTGCCCTATGACAAACTGGAAGAAAAAGAAAGAACAATCTTTTTTAATGAAGCGCGAAGGAGTGAATTTGTTCACCCTGAGGGCTGAGAGACAGCAAGAGCGAGAACAGAAATTTCGACCAAGACCAGCCTCCAGTCACCCACCACTGTGCTGCCCCATCTGGGGGACGTGGCTCAGGTGTATCAGGGTGTCGTCTCACAGGCCGTCACTTGTTCAGCCTGGGACAACAGCACACATGCCAGCTATAAAGGAAGGCTTCCAGGGCTTTTTCTGGCCCCGGAGCATATCAAAGGCTGCCTGGAGGAGGTCACAGCTGTAATATTGACCTCGTTTGCAATCTTTCTACCCAGCAGGATAAAAATATCTTTTTAAAAAAAGAAAGCTTTCAAGAGAGCATTCTTAGAAACCAACCTTCTTAACAGCTCCCACTTCTCTATTCCCGGCCAGCCTGCTCTCCACCATTGTTATCTGCAGTCTCAGTAGGAAAAGCCTGTCAGTTGCTCTGTAGAATCAGAAACGTGAGCAAGGAGTCTGCGCTCCCTAGGCAGGAGCCTGCAGGCAGAAAGGGGCCCAGACACAAGCTGGGGGCTCCTGGCACACCGGATGGATAACAGAGAGGAATTCTCTAAACGGGATAGGCAGAGTTGTGAGTTGAAGAAAAGGACACATACATTTTCTGCCTGTCAGTGGCTGTGAGTGGCTGAAACTTTCTCTTTGCACCCCGGGCTCTACAGGGCGCGGGCACGATAGGAGGACCCCATTAAGTAGAACTGATGGAGAGAGACCACTGTCTGGGGAGAGGCCACCTGAAGTCAGGAGTTGCCTGAGGGGTGCTTTTAACAGATTTTTTTTTACACTTGAGCCATTTCAGCCTATTGATAAAAAATAAAAAATTTAAAAAGTACTGGGGGATATTTCAGGAAACAAGACCTTGAAAATGAATGGCTGAGAACAAAAATAAAGAGCAGTGCATTATTCTTCCAGGATCTCATCATAGTTGCCCGGAGATCAAGATTGGATGCCTTGGGGGGCTGAATCCCGGGGAATACACGACACCCCCAAAACTCCCCACCCCACACATGTTTGTCTATCCTCCTTGTGGGACAGTTCAAAGGAGAAAGTAAATAAAAGAGCAAGTCATTTGGCTCCTGAGGCTTGGGGGTAATGAGACATTGCTGTGTCTAAATGCGTCTGCCTTCTGCCCAGTGTATTGTTTCTGAGATGAGCTATGCTGCTCTGGGCTGAGCAGACAGGCTGGAGGAGGGCTGAGTGATGCAAAGCTTTGAGCTGCAGTTTACTTATTTATTTGAGAGGTTTTCTTTTTTTTTTAAGAATTATTTTATTTAACTTTATTTATTTACTTATTTTAATTTGACCAGAGAGGAACAGAGAGAGAGAGAAAGAGAGAGAGAAAGAAAGCAAGCCTCCAGGTCTGGGACTCGAACCATGGTCAACCATGTGGGAGTCCAGCTCTCTTAACCACCATGCCACCTGCCAGCTCCTGTTTTGGTTTGTTTTTAGTTTTTACTGGAGGGTGTATATAATTGCCAGAGAAAGACAGAAGCAGAGAGAGAAAGTGAGAAGTCACTCCCCCAGGGTGATGGCCACACTGCAATCCCTTCTCCATTCTCCTCTTGGGATTTTGGACACGTAAGCACATGTACCTGGTGTGACTTTCAAGCTGCTGGGTTTGGGACTTGAATTGCATAGTCTGCCAATAGAATCCAGCATCTTATTCTCCACCCTGCCTACTGGCCCTTAAGAGAGGTTTTGTTTGTCTGTTTTATTTCTTCTGTGTGTAAGAGAGAAAGGGGCATCCCCAACAGAGTCTTTATACCACGATCCACCCCCAGTTTTAGCCAGCCTGGGTCATGAGCATGTGCACGGCCAGCATGCTTGGGGACAAGAATCCAGTACCTCCCCACTGTGGGCCCAGCTGCATTACCACCTGGCCACCACCTGGCCCCAAGCTTCAATTTAAATGAAAGTGTTGCTGTTGGACATAGGAAGAAGTTGGGGCCAGCAGGTGGCACAGTGGTTAAGACGCTGGACTCCCATACAGCTGACCACGATTCAAGCTCCTAGTGGCTTGCTTTCTTACTTTCTCTCTCTCTCTGGTGGGCACACGTGCCCTATACCAATTAAAAGATAATAATAAATAATTCTTTTTAAAAGACAGGAAGAAATTTCTACAGATAATTTGGGGGGGGGTGTGGAAGAGGAAAAAGAAAGGAAAAAGGTGGCCCAGGGTCAGAGGCAGGCTCTATCAGGTTGGTGTTATCTGGCTACTTGTGGAAAAGTTCTTTATCCCCACTGTTTGCTCTTCAAATTTTCGTGTCCCATGTGGAAAGTGCATCATTAATACAAGCCAGAAGGAGGCAGAGAGGTCTCGACATAACCAGAGATGGCCAAGCTCAGGTTTCATTTAGCTGTGTAGTTAAATATATTGACATCTCATCATCTCTCAAAAGCAATTTCTTGGCTGGATTAATGGTTATTTATGGTAGGCGAAGTGGATCTGTGGTTATTTAAGTCTCAAGTCTGGTCGAATCCCATGAGTGGGGAGAGCAGGGAGAGGTGGGACAGCAGCATGAAAGGTTAGCAGACTGATGTTTTCTCTAGGTCATTCTTTGTCAGAAATTCATCTTCTTCTGTGAGTAGTGTTTGAATCTTGAGCCTGAGGTGGGAGAGGGTAAGGACCAAAGAACTGGATAGGGCAGAACCCAGGACATCTCTCTCCTACCCGCTTTGCACACACACTAGCTACTGATTTACCTTTTGTTGGTGTAGGTATTTTTGGCAACAATCAACTGCCTTAAAATTTTATTTTTCGCTTTACAGTAAAAAAAGGACCCAATGAACACAAACTCTAATTACTTACCTCTCCTAGTGTTCACGTCTAATCCTTGCCAATATTTATATCCATAGCCATCAGTGAGAAGCTGCTTCTTGGTGTTCTCATTTTTCACCATGGTTTTGTCTTCTTATGTGTAGATAGTTAAGTTTTAGTCACTGAGCCTCGCGGAGGAGACATGAATTTGCCATTTTTAGTAACTCCCAGTTCTTGGCCATCCTCCCTCCTGCTGTTGGACTTGGAGGGTTAGCATCAGATCTGTGCAGTTACGGGCAGTGAGAACTAACAGTCCAGCCCAGACAGCTTTACCTAGAAAGGTATAGTTTGGTTTGGGCTAAGCAGAAATTTGTTTCGGCTCCCAAACTATTTCAAGAGTTGCAAAGCTCAGGCCCAGAAGAAACCAAGTTAGCTGGAAGGTCTTGGCTGCTTACAACTTTATAGCAGGCCATAGGTTTAAAGTCCAAAAGGGCTCAGATTTGTACTCCATGTTTGACGTCTCACATCTCAGTCCAGATGAGAGCTGAATTGACTTCTCTGTACCCCAGCCCATGGCAGCGAAATGAAGGTGCAGAAGGCCTGGCCCAGCTCTCCCCAAAAGGCAAGTATGGGCAGTAACACTCAACCAGGGACATCAGTACCCTGCAGGCACTCCTCCCTTGCTCTCCTGCTAAGAGGGTTATGGTTAAGGGTTAGGGTTAGGGGTTAGGGTTAGGGGCTAGGGGTTAGGGTTAGGGTTAGGGTTAGATTCATCAATTCTGTTGTCACAGAACAAGTTGCTGGGGAGTGGCATAAAGAATGAATAGTGTGGGACAAGTAGGTGGCGTTGTGGTTGAGGTACTGGACTCCCATGTGGTCGACCGCAGTTCAAGTTTTGGACCTGGCAGCTTGAAGCTCACACCAGATACATGTGTATGTGTGCCCCAAATCCCAAGAGGAAAATGGAGGAGAAGGAATTGCAGTGTGACCATCCCCTACCCAGGGGGTGATTTCTCACGTTCTGTCTCTCCGTCTCTTTCTGTCTCTCCAGCAAGTGCTTGCTACCCTATAGCAAAAATCTCTAAAAAGAGAGAGAGAGAGAATGAGAGAAAGAGAAAGAAAAAGAAAAAGAAAAAGGATGGTGAGCAGCAGTGCTGTTTAAGGTGCAGACTCACAGTGGTGTAATGGAAACACAGAATGGCCAAGCACAGATGGATGGACACAGCCGGAGGCAACTAGACTTTGCCCAAAACTTCTGGACCTGGGCTAAATAGGAAAGGGAAAAAATCCATAGCTAAGGAGCAAGGAGGTGGCCTCTTCACCTCTGTCCTTTGTGCTTTCCCTTTTAAAATCCTATCTATAGTTTCTGTAAAATCTAACTTTGGTGTTCAGCTTACATGATGGAGAAGTCAGTCCTTACCTTTTGCAGGCAGACTGCCTCTTTGTTAATGTTTTCTCAACACCACACCCAGGACAAAGTAAGTGCTGTGTGAAGCTCCACATTCTTCTAGAGTTCCTGGCAAACTTCAAGGTGAGATTTCAGCCCTTAAAGTGAAGCAGATGCTTTGTTCTTAAGTAAAGTCTGCAAAATTTTGATGATCATTGTATGTTTTTCTCGTTTCCTTTCCAAAGTACTTGAATATGATTTGATGCCCTGTGCAGGTTGAAAAATTCAGTTGATCATTTTGACCCTCCTATAGCAAATAGGATATTTCACATTTCACAGGTGTGCTTGTAATTCTATTAACTAATGCAGTTTAAGACGTATGATGAGTTAATACCAAAGACAAGTACAATGCCTAATTTTATTCTCCTTTTTCTGTGTGCCTGTCCAACAGAGCTGTGGATCCCATCAACACAATCGCTGAGATCAACAAGTCTGAGGACCGGGAGTCCAGCACGGGTCCTTGGCAGATGGACATAGGTATCATTTACTGACCAAAAGAATGGAGACCACACCCTTGAATTCTCAGGAGCTATCAGCATGTAAGGATGGAGAAGACTGTCAGAAAAATGGAGTTCTACAGAAGGGCATTCCTGCCCCAGGGGATAAAGCAGAGTCCAGCCAAATATCCAATGGCTACTCAGCGGTTCCAAGCCCTGGTGCGGGAGACGACACTCGGCATTCCATCCCAGCTACCACTACCACCCTAGTGGCTGAGATTCATCCAGGGGAACGGGAGACCTGGGGCAAGAAGGTGG
Organism: Tupaia tana; assembly: GCA_026018925.1. Taxonomy (NCBI): domain Eukaryota; kingdom Metazoa; phylum Chordata; class Mammalia; order Scandentia; family Tupaiidae; genus Tupaia; species Tupaia tana. The sequence continues at coordinate 21,251,393 of JAKSZU010000011.1, forward strand.
ATTTTCTCCTCTCAGTCATCGGCTACGCCGTGGACCTGGGCAACGTTTGGCGCTTTCCCTACATATGTTACCAGAATGGAGGGGGTCAGTATTGTGGGCTGCATCTGAGCAGGGGCACCAACCCAGGGGTGGGCTGTCAATCCTCTTGGGAGGGCAGAAGATAGGTCATGTGTTGTCTGCCTTAACCGATTCGAGTCTGGGCACGTGACTGCTCAGACTGTCAATCTAGTGTAAAAGACACTTCTCCAGTTAACCAAAAGCTTTCATTAACATGTCTGAGGCTTTCTGGGCTGTTAAGCTGGACAAAAGTGCTCTCAAACCTGACCTCACAGATTTCAGAATCGTTGGTGCCTCCTTTGGTGAAGGGCTTCCTTCTCGTCCTGCATTGTTCAAGCACTGTCCTCCCCTGAAGGGAGCGGAGGACAGACAACAGCCATCTGTGCTCGTCTCCTCCCCTCTGGCTGGTTGGGGCCACCTGGAAGAAGCCAAAGAGGTTAGATCTACACTAGGAAAAATCGGGAGGTGACTCTAGGGTCCCAGACCCTACTGGGCCTTGGATCAGTATGAGGTCAGAGAAGGATGTCAGTTAGGTCCAGGGTCCTAAGTGATCAGTCTTGGCATCACCCAAAGCAGAACTGAGCCGGTGTATGACATTAATGCCCACCCCAACCACATGTAGATGTACCTTGTATTTCCTACAAGGGTGTTAGATTGTCAAGGCTGGAGGTCATGTCTTTATTCTTCCTCATACCCTTAACACCTTCAGGGTAGTTATCAGAAATAGTAGCTGGGGACCAGCAGTTAGTGTAAAGGCTATGTCGCTGGACTCCCACGTAGTCGACCACGGTTTGAGTCCTGGACCCGGTGGCTTGAACTCACACCGGGCGCGTTTGCATGCATGCCCAAGACCCTGAGAGGAGAATGGAGGAGAAGGGATTGCGGCGTGGCCATCCCCCCTGGGGGGTGATTTCTTGCTTTCTGTCTCTCTGTCTCTGTCTGTCTGGCGAGCGCACGCGCCCTATAGCAAAAGCCTCTCCAAAAAAAAAAAAAAAAAAATAGTAGCTGACTGTAGGCATGAATGCCTACTCTCCTAGGGGAGACTGTAGCCTGAGAGAGAAGGAGGTAGGTACAGGCCATCTGTGTTGGCACTAGACTGGCTGTCAGGACAGGAAAGGGACGAGAAATGGGTATCGAGTAAGTCAGTGTTTATTTTCATGGAAGCTCTGGCACCAGATTCTGGATGGTAGCTAAAATGAGATTTGGTGGATAATTCATGTGCGTCACCTTCACTTCTTCCATGGCCCAATAGAGTTGCCTGGGTTTGCTGCATCGTTTTATTTTACGTTTTTGCTCTAGGGCATGTGCGTTCATGTACGCACATGCAAGAAAAAGGAGAGAGAGAGAAATCATCTCCCTCCCTCGGGGGGATGGCCACTCTGCAGTCCCTTCTCCTCCAGCTGTATATTTTAAGGACTTGAGTCCATGTAGCTGCAAAGGTTGTTCCCGTCCCCGCCCTCTCCTTCCCAATCTCAGAGCTTGCTGCCTAGGAGGAGCGGAAGTTATAAGCGCCTTATCTTCGGCTTGGAAGGACTCACCTTTAGCCTGAGCATTATATATGGGGCTGAGCCACAGGACGTTTTCCCTACATTTATTACCTACCATAAAGCCGATCGAGCACACTCTTTAGATGGGCCACTGTGAAAACACAGCTTGATTTTTATTCTCAAGTCAAGGTTATACAGCATGATTCTGAGTTAGATGGACACTGTGAGTTGCACTTACTTCAGGTTTCTAGACTCAGAGCATTTTGTGGAAGGGAAAGTTACCAGGGAAAATCATAGCTGATACACCCTTTGGGCTAAAACTCAGGCTGTAGCTCAGCAACCCCCAATTCTGCCTCAACCACAAGATCCAAGAGACACCTCTACCATCTCTAGTTATTCGGCAGCTCTGACTTTTCTTGTTCTGTGGAAAAACAATCCTTTCCAGACACACCTGCTAAAATGATTTGGGAGGGATTATTTTGGTTAAAAGGAATTATGGCAGGATTGCCAAATATCAATAATTAAGTGTCTGGAGCCACAGACGATCCCAGTGAGCAAAGGTAACGAATAATTCAGTGGTAGTTGCAACGGTTACACTCATTGTCACTGGTGATCCGTTTCAAGGGTCCTGTGTATTGGTGGCATCAGAATTGCGTGGCGAGCTTGAAAAAGTGGTATCACACTCAGACCTGGAGATTATGCTTCAGTCAGTCTGGGGTGGACTCAGGAACCTGGATGTGTAATCTCACCTCACCAGTGATTACAATCCAGGTTGAGTTCGGGAACCTTAGTTCTCCTCAACCTTTTCATTTTATAGGGTAAGAAACTCAGGCTGAGAGAGGGGAATGGCCCAGGGTTTTTCAGGCAATCAGAAGTAAAGCTGGTGGAACCAGCCATTAGCGTAATGGCTATGTTGCTGGACTCCCATGTAGTTGACCACAGTTCTAGTTCCAGACCCGGCGGCTTAAACTCACGCCAGGCGCGTGTGCGTGTGTGCCCAAGATCCAGAGAGGAGAATGGAGGAGAAGAGATTACAGCGTGGCCATCCCCCCTGGGGGGTGATTTCTTGCTCTCTGTCTCTCTTTGTCTTTCTGGCGAGCGCACACGCCCTATAGCAAAAACCTCTCCAAAAAAAGAAAAAAAAAAAAAAAAAAAGAAGTAAAGGTGGTTACAGAGTCTGTCTGGGTGACTTCTAAACCCAGCTTTCTTCCCATTTACTCTCTCAGCCTTCTCTGAAAACTCATTTTAGCTGTGGAGCTCTGTCTACTTCTACTTCCGGCAAAGCACGTAGACCAGGAACACACAGCGTGAGGTCACTCAGCACAGAGGACCCGAGGACTCAGTGTGGGCCCCTGTGTTCAGATCATCTGGTCTCTCCTGGTACAGAGGTAGATGGGGAGTGAAACTGTCTTTTATCTGCCTCAGGGGCGTTCCTCCTGCCCTACACCATCATGGCCATTTTCGGGGGCATTCCACTCTTTTACATGGAGCTCGCGCTGGGACAGTACCACCGGAACGGATGCATTTCCATCTGGAGGAAAATCTGCCCAATTTTCAAAGGTAACCAAAGGATTTGTATGAGTGAATTAGTGGGGCCCCCAAGGAAGTTGTGATTTCCATCAATGGGGGATCTAGGGACCTTTCTGTGCAATCAGTTAGGCCTCAGGTATCCCTGGGAAATAATTAGAGTAATTAATATTTTAGCTGTTCAAGTTGTATGTAATTGTTAAAAATAAACAGAATAAATAGCAATTAAAAGTAAGCTAAATTTATGGGCCAGCTACATGGCTAACTGTGTGGATCAAGTCTTAGACCTTGTGGCTTGAAAAATGCACTGGGTACATGTCCATGTGTGCTCCAAATCCTAAAAGGAGAAATGGAGAAGCAGGGATTGTGGCATGGCCATCCTCCATGAGGTGTGCGTTCTCACTTTCCCTCTCTCTCTCTCTCTGTCTCTCTGATGAGCACACATGCCCTTTAGCAAATTATTTTTTAAAAAAAGAAAAAGGTAAGCTAAATTAAAAAACTCAAAGCGTTAACAGCACACATCACATGTAGACACTTTCTACAACATGTAACCTTGGAAATATGTGTTAAGTCGTTGGCTGCATTGCCACCTTTCCGCCATCTCCTGAAGTCCTCAGGGAATGCACTGGATGGCAGGACTCACCTGTACCCTTTACCTGGCTGCGGGACTCTCCAACGTGCTGTTGTAGCCTTTAGCATTGGCTGCCCTGTAAACCTGGCTTTGCTTACCCTGTTGCCCACTGCCCAGGGATCGGTTATGCCATCTGCATCATCGCCTTTTACATTGCCTCCTACTACAACACCATCATAGCCTGGGCCCTCTACTACCTCATCTCCTCCTTCACGGGCCAGCTGCCCTGGACCAGCTGCAAGAACTCGTGGAACACTGGCAACTGCACCAACTACTTCTCCGAGGACAACGTGACCTGGACACTCCATTCCACATCTCCTGCTGAAGAGTTTTACACGTAAGTGCATGTAAGTGAGGGGTGGTCTTTTAGGGGCAGGCTGTACCCCTGAGGCATGACTTCCTAGGACAGAGGCAGGGAAGGCCCTAGCCTGGCAGACTTCTGAGAGATGAAGCAATCAGAACCTGGGGAGTGAATGTGAGTGAGAGAGTGGCAGAACTGGCCCCAGGCAAGATGTGGAGTGGGGAAACTACCTTGAGGGCTCTACGATCTGGCCTTCCATGCCTCCCCCTCCTTCCTGACATGCCACACCAGACTGCTCCAGCCTGCCCAAGCAGGTCTCTACTTTCATATTCCAAAATCACTCCTGGGTGTAGAAACCACCCTTCTTTCTGGGTGTTATTCTCATCCAGCTGTTGTGGAAGCAAACTATTCTAGTTTAATGTGTTGACTTCATAAGTGGCACTTACTCTTTGGCCACAGATGCTCAGAGAAGGTACTATTCTTTAATGCTGCACTTTCAGGCAATGGCAGCTCAAAGAGACAGCTACTTTGGGGTGGTGGAGGAGCCCACTATGCACACCTATAAATCTTCATGTACCCAAAAGCTACTCATGTTGGCCTTTCCGTTCAAGGCCCAGCCAGCAAAGGAGAGCCCAGGAAGTCTGGCTAAGTGTGCTTCCCAGAGCAGTGACTGTGCTGCTTACTCCATGAGGGAGGTCAGGGCCAAGCGTAAGTCTTTCCAAGTTTCAGTCCCTGCAGCGCTGTGTCATTTTGTCTCTGGGGACCCTCCTAGAGGTGGCACAGACTGTGTCTCAGGTCACTGTCACTATCCACACCCTCTCATGGGCCTGTTTCTCTTTTGCGTTAGGCGCCAAGTCTTACAGATCCACCGGTCCAAGGGACTCCAGGACCTGGGGGGCATCAGCTGGCAGCTGACTCTCTGCATCCTGCTGATCTTCACTGTTATCTACTTCAGCATCTGGAAGGGTGTCAAAACATCTGGCAAGGTAAGGAGGACTCTGGCTTCTGATCCAGGCCTGCCAAGGGGCCCCACAGGGTCTCTAACTCAGGGAACTCAGAGCCTGGATAGCTCCTGGTCGGGGACCGTCATTGTTTTCTTCAACACCACACACATTCATGATGCTTCATTTCTTTCTTCACCAAGTATGCTAGAAAATTCTAGAAATGGGGACCAACAGTTGGCATAATGGCTATGTTGCTGAACTCCCATTGGTCAACTGCAGTTTGAGTCCCAGACCCGGTGGCTTAAACTCACGCCAGGCACGTGTATGTGCATGTGTGCCCAAGATCCCAAGAGGAGAATGGAGGAGAAGGGATTGTGGCATGGCCATCCCCCCGGGGGGTGATTTCTCACTTTTTGTCTCCCTGTCTCTCTCTGTCTTTCTGGCGAGCGCACATGCCCTATAGCAAAAAACCTCTCCAAAAAAAAAAAAAAAAGAAAAAAGAAAAAGAAAATTCTAGAAATGAGCCAATCCCAAGAACCATTATATGATTTTTTTTTCACAAAATATTTTTTACCTGCTGATACAATCACAATTAATAATAGTGGCAATAATTTGCTGACAACCCGTCATGGACCACGCTCAGTGCTTCACACACACTGGCAAACTATATTGTTTCCCTCAGTCTTTTTCCCATTTTGCAGACGCAGAGTGGACTTAGAGGTAGTTAGTCCTGGCCAAGCTAAATCACCTCCCTCACTGTCTGAATCCAAATGCTGTGGTCTTTCTACCACCTCCTGTGCCCCCTTCCTGAAATGACAGAAAAAAAGAGGTAGATCTCCTTTCTTCGAGATCTTGAAGAATAAGAGACAGCAACACCTCCCACCTCCCTCCCCCACCCTGCCCGGCCTCCCTAGAATAACGTAACCCATGTTTCCGTTCTTTTTCCTTACAGGTGGTGTGGGTGACAGCCACCTTCCCGTACATCATCCTTTCTGTCCTGCTGGTGAGGGGGGCCACCCTCCCTGGAGCCTGGAGGGGTGTTCTCTTCTACTTGAAACCCAACTGGCAAAAACTGCTGGAGACAGGGGTAAGACAAGGAGGGAAAAGGTTTGCGCCTGTCTGTCATTTTACTGAATGACATGACATTCAGCCCCTACTCTGAATAGGACAGTAGGGACAACTGAAACTTGGGTTCAATGTGTAAGTCTGCAATAATGCCTTAAACTAGAAATGCGGACATGAAAAGGGCAGTTGACACCACTGGAGTGTATGCCTGACAGGAAGGGACATCACATGTGTTTGCACGTGATACATGGCCACGTGGAGGCACGAGGCGCTGGCCCTGTTGGTGCCTGGTGCAGGCCCTCACCCCCGCTGTGTTCCAGGTGTGGGTGGACGCTGCTGCTCAGATCTTCTTCTCTCTCGGTCCGGGCTTCGGGGTCCTACCAGCCTTTGCTAGCTACAACAAGTTCAACAACAACTGTTACCAGTGAGTACCTGGGGTCCCCAAGCTTAGCTTGAAAGTAGGATGAAGAAAGTCAGCTATTCTGGAAGAAAGCAACTGAAAGGATGACTTAGAATCTGGGAGGGCTCTGGCCATGATAACGGGTACCTCAGATTCTTCTGCTCTTCATGGGTGCCTCAGACCCCTGGCCCATCATCCATGGCCAGAGCACCCACCCTGGCCGTGACTTCATCTGTGTGATTTCTGTTTTGTGAGAGTTCCTGCATACTAAAAAAAAAAAAAAGAAAGAAGAAACAAAACTTATTAAGAAATATTAAATTATTTTTTTGGAATTATTTAATTTTATTTGTTCATTTATTTTATTTTAATTTGACCAGAGAGAGAGACACAGACAGAGAGAAAGAAAGAGGGAAAGTGAGAAAGCAAACCACCAGGTTCAGGACTTGAACCATGGTTGGCCACATGGGAGTGTCTAGCATCTTAACCACCATACCACCCACTGGTCCCACTTTTTTTTTTTTTGGAGAGGTTTTCGCTATAGGGCGCGTGCGCTCGCCAAACAGAGAGAGACATAGAGACAGAAAGCAAGAAATCACCCCCCAGGGGGGCTGGTCACGCCGCAATCCCTTTTCCTCCATTCTCCTCTCAGGATCTTGGGCATGCACGCACACACGCCTGGCGTGAGTTTTAAGCCACCGGGTCCGGGACGCGAACTGCAGTCGACTACGTGGGAGTCCAGCGACATAGCCATTACGCTAACTGCTGGTTCTCCCACTGGTCCCACTTATTAAGAAATTCTAACACAGGTTTATAAAAAATTGCAACATCCAATTAAGTATTTAGATTTAACAATTCAATGTGTTTTAACAACAAAAATTACAATGTGGACATTTGTTTATATAGATACGGACACAAAGTAAAATGATTTAATGATCTTGATCAACATAAAAATGCTGTAAATTTTGTGGCAAAAAATTTATTTCAGAATTTTTTAGGAATTATTTTATTTGTCGTCATCATTATTATTTAAATAATTAGCTTATTTGGCTTTATTTATTATTATTATTTTTCAATTTAATCAGAGGAAGAGAGAGGGAAACTGAGAAAGCAAGCCACCAAATCCGGAACTCAAACTACAGTTAGCCATGTCAGAATCCACTGCCTTTAACCACTATGCCACCAGCCAGGCCCTTGTTGTTATTTTTTAAAAGAATTATTTGTTTTAATTTTATTTATTAATTCATTTATTTTAATTTGACCAGAGAGAGAGACACAGAAAGAGAGAGACAGGGAAAGCGAGAAAGCAAACCACCAGGTCTGAGACTTGAACCATGGTCAGCCATGTGGGAGTGTCCAGCGCCTTAACCACAATACCACCTGCTGGCCCCATTATTATTATTTTTTAATTTGACCAAAGAGAGAGAGGGAAAGTGAGAAAGAAGGCCACCAAGTCCAGGACTTGAACCACGGTCAGCCATATGGGACTCCAACACCTCAACCACCATGCCACCTGCCCACCCTTCACTTCAAAATTAAAAAAATAAATAAATACTTTAACTCCGCTTTTCCACAACTTTTTTTTTTTTTTTTTAATTTGCTAGAGGGCATGTGCATTTGCCAGAAAGAGAGAGAAGTGAGAAAACACTCCCATGGGGAATAGTCATGCTAACAATCCTCTAGCCTCCTTTTCTCCCTCATTTCAGGATTTTGGGCATTCACATGCATCCAGTGCACACTGCTTACGCTGCTGGATCCAGGATTCGAACTGTGCAGTCAGCCATAGTGGATCCAGCCATGTAACCCATAGGCCATAGGAAATGTTGTAGAAATTGTGATTTAAAATCATCCCTAGACTTAATTTTATTTTATTATGGATATTCTCTCATAATATCCAGCACTCTGTGCTAGTCATAGGATAACTATACAACTTATTTATTAAAAAATAAGGGGAGAAGGGCCAGTAGCTGTCATGGTGGTTAAAGTGTTAGACTCCTACATAGCCAACCATGGTTTGAGTCCTAGACCTGGGAGCTTGCTTTCTCACTTTCTCTCTCTCTCTGGTGACCACACATACCCTATAGCAACTTTAAAAATAATAATAATAAAATTAAATAATTTTTAGATAATAATTTAATTAATTAATTATTTTTAATTTGACCAGAGAGGGACAGAGAGAGAAAGTGAGAAAGCAAGCCACCAGGTCCAGGACACAAACTGTAGTCAGCCATGTGGGAGTCCAGTGCCCTTAACCACCACACCACCTACTGGTCCATAAATAAATTGTTAACAAAGAAAATTAAGGGGAGAATTCTTCACTTGTACCTTAAGCAATGTGACCTTGCATGGAGACACTAGTCTGAAGTTGTATGGTAAGGTCTTTTTTAAAAAAATTAATTGTATTTATTAATTTATTTAATGTTATTAATTAATTATTTATTTATTTAAATTTGACCACACACACACACACACACACACACACACACACACACACAGAAAGAGAGAGAGAAAGAGAGAGAGAAAGCAAGCCTCCAGGTTCAGGACTTCAACCGTGGTCAACCATGTGGGAGTGTCCAGTGCCTTAACCACCACACCACCTGCTGGCCCCTGGTAAGATCTTTTATTAAAAGTCAGGGTTTCGGGACCAGCAGATGGCGTAATGGTTACATTGCTGGACTGCCATGTAGTTGACCTGGTTCAAGTCCTGGACCCAGAGGCTTAAAACTCATGCCAAGTGCATGTGTATGCGTGCCCAAAATCCCAAGAGGAGAATGGAGGAGAAAGGATTACAGTGTGGCCATCCCTCCTGGGGCAGCGGTCTTCAGGGGAAGTGATTTCTTGCTTTCTGTCTCTCTGTCTGTTGGCGCCCCCTAGCAAAAAATCTCTCTTTAAAAAAAAGTCAGGATATCTCTGTGGCAGTCTTGTGGCCTCATTAGAAGAGGAGGTAAAAAGTCTAAATCTGAGGACTTCACAAACATGAGATGAAGGCCCCATCCTGACCTCCCACTCCAACCCAGGATCTGTTCCAAAACCAGGCCTGTTCAAAATGGAGAAATCTGGACCTGGCCTCATAACTTTGTGGCTAGAGGAAGCCTGATCCCATATGGTCAAATGCAGTATGAATCCTAGTCCTGCTGGCTTAAAAACACTCCAATTGCAAGTGCATGTGTGTCCCCAAATCGCAACAGGCTGGAGGAGAAGGGACTGCAGTGTGACCACACTTCATTGGAGGTGCTTTCTCCTTATCTCTCTGGCTAGTGCATTCTCCCTCCGGAAACTAAAATGAAAGAAAGAAATGGAGAGGTTTGTGCTGTGTTGTTTCAGGGCCCGTATTTATATTTCTAAATAACAGCATCTCCTTAAAACTTCTCCATGCCATGAAGTTTGCACTTCAAGCCTGAGAGGTCAGGCCTCGGGCGGAGGGAAGGGACATGGGGCAGGCTTGCACTTCTCCGCACTCAGACGGCTTGTGCTTGCCATGGCTGGCCTGTCTTGGGCAGGGCAAGCACACACTGCTCCTTAGACCTCCAACCTCGGAACTGTCTCAGGCCCCTTGGGTTTTCTACTCCAGAGACGCCCTTGTGACCAGTGTGGTGAACTGCATGACGAGCTTCTGTTCGGGGTTTGTCATCTTCACGGTACTCGGGTACATGGCTGAGATGAGGAATGAAGATGTGTCTGAGGTGGCCAAAGACGCAGGTAGGACCTCAGATTCCATTTAGGTCCTTGTGCCTATTGAATTGCTTTGTTTTGAGTCTACAAATAACTAACTTTTGAATCACTTTTTAAATTAATTAATTAATTAATTAATTTATAATATGACCAGTGAGAGACAGAATGAAAGAATCAGAGAGGAAGTGAGAAAGCAAGCCTCCAGGTCCAGGATTCAAACCATGGTTGGCCATGTGGGAGTCCAGCACCTTAAGCATTATGCCACCTGCTGACCCCTTGAATCATTTCTAAATATTCTTCTAAACTATTTTAGTATTTGAGAAAAACATAATACCTTGGAAATCTCAGATCTTTCCCTGTATTTGAGTCCTGTAGAATGAAGTAGCTCCATTGGTACCCAGGACCAGGGCCTTCCATATACTCTGGGCTTGAAAATAGGACTTGGGCTTGGATTTATAACAGTAGATTTGGGGGTACCAGCAGTTAGTATAATGGCTATGTCACTGAACTCCCATGTAGTTGACTGCAGTTCAAGTCCTGGACCCAGTGGCTTAAACTCACACTGGGCAGGTGTGCATGCGTACCCGAGATCCCAAGAGGAGAATGGAGGAGAAGGGATTGTGGCATGGCCATCCCCCCTGGGGGGTGATTTCTCACTCTCTGTCTCTCTGTCTCTATCTTTCTGGCGAGTGCACATGCCCTATAGCAAAAACTTCTAAAAAAACAAAAACAAAAAAACGGTAGATTGGGTCAGCTCTGTGGCCTAGTGGTTAATGGATCCCACATGGTTGACTGCATGATTTGAATCCCAGCCCAAGTAGCTTGCAAAACATGCCTGGCATGTGTACATGGGTGCTCAAAATCCTGTCAGGATGGAGAAACGGAGGAGAAGAGATTGAACATTACCACATCCCATTTGGGGCTGTTTTCTCCCTCTTCCTCTTTCTCTCTCTGTCTCTCTTTGGCAAGTGTACATACCCCTTTGTCAAAAACAAAAACATGGGTTTGGGTCTGTGATGGTCTTGTGATGGGCCCATGTCTAGTAAATAAATAATTACTTACCCTCAGAACTGTCCCTTGCAGAAAAATAAAATGTTGCTGATGTGGCCACTCTGCTGTACTCTGAGGTTTTCATGGAAAAAGAAAAGAGCAAAATATATCGAAAACAGCTGATGGGTGGAGGCCTAGGGTTTTCTTGCTAACACTCCTGTGTTTTCAGCCTGATGTGGTGCTTTCACCAACCCCCAGCTAGCCCATGAGAGGCTGAAGAGGTTTCTCTCGCACTATCAAAAGGGACTTTAAAATAGCAGGAGGTCTTTATTCCAAGGCCACTGTGACTCTACTGAAATCAGTTTAACATTTCCTACTTTTCTGGAGCTAAAGACATCAGAGGAGGCTAAATACTGTGAGACTTTACAAATATCAACCCTGGTCCTGAAAAACACTGAATTGATATATAGTGGAAACTCTTATTTTATGTGCAGCGTTGCTGGTTCTTAGAGTCTTGGGTCTGTTTCCATCCCCCACATGAAGTGAGGGCACAGTTTTCACAATGAATACTCTTCCCTCCCTGCCTCCAAAGATGTCAGGGTGGCCAAGGGAGATCAGGGTGGAGTGTGAGGGAGCACTTGGTACATGTAAAAGCCTTATGGGACTGCTCTGTGGCACAATAGTACTGCACTGCTCAAGAGAACCTGGATCCCACATAGCAACTGCAGTTCGAATCCCCAATACAGTCAGCTTGAAACACACTGGGCATGTATGCAAGTGCCCAAGATCTGACAGTCTAAAGGGCTGGAGGAGGGGGATGGCAACTGACCAGACCCTGTGGAGGGTACTTTTTCCTCCTCTCTCTCTCACACGCATTCACTCTATCATGAATAAGGGGAAAAAAATTAAAGCCTGATTCATATGTAATATCTTGCGATGAAAATTCTAATGATCAGGGACCAGCAGTTAGCGTAATGGCTATGTCGCTGGACTCCCACGTAGTCGACCATGGTTTGAGTCCCGGACCCGGTGGCTTAAATTCACCCCAGGCACGTGTGCATGTGTGCCCAAGATCCCGAGAGGAGAATGGAGGAGAAGGGATTGCGTCGTGGCCATCCCCCCTGGGGGGTGATTTCTCGCTTTCTGTCTCTCTGTCTCTCTTTGTCTTTCTGGCAAGTGCACACGCCCTATAACAAAATACCTCTCAAAAAAAAAAAAAAAAATTCTAATTGTCAGGCCAGCAGATGGCATGATGGTTAAGGCACTGGATACCATATGGCTGCTAAATGAGTGGTTTGAGTCCCATCCTAGTGGCTTGATAAAAAACACACAAGGCATGTGTGCATGCATGCCCAAAATCCCAAAAGGAGAATGGAGAAGGGATTGTAGCATGGCCATTCCCCCTGGGGGGTGCTCTCTCACTTTTCCTCTCTCTCTGTCTCTCTTCAGCAAGTACACACACCTTTATAGCAAAAAAAGCTTAAAAAAACCCCAAAGAGTTGTAATTGTCCATGTGGCTGAGTTTTCCTCTGCAACACTGTTGTAGGGCAGATCTTGGCAAACGCCGCCTCCTCTCTCCCTCTCTGTCTCAGGTCCCAGCCTCCTCTTCATCACTTATGCAGAAGCCATAGCCAACATGCCAGCATCCACGTTCTTTGCCATCATCTTCTTCCTGATGTTAATCACACTGGGCTTGGACAGCACGGTGAGTGCATGGGAAGCAATGGGAAGATGAGGAGGCTGTACTCATTCCCTCCACCCTGGCCATCTCAGGCGGTGCTGTTGCTCCCTCCTGGGGCTCCCCAGGCTGTCCACTCCTCAGCCGTGGCACTCACTGCCTTCTTGTATGTTAGACAATCATCGACGGGATCATGGGGGTAAAGTGTCTGGCACGGGCTGAGGGCTTGGCATATGTGCACCGCTTCTCTTTTGCACCATCCCTTAACCAGACGATGGCACCTATGAGCCAGGGCAAGGTCCCTCTTGTGTCTCTGCCCTGCCCAGCATTCAGCTAAGAGCCTTGCTCTTACTAGCATAGACCGAGTCTCAGTTTTAAGTTGGCCTTTTTGGTACAGTCAGTCTCCCCAAGAGATTTCATGTATTGAAGTTCTGTCCACTGATACACTTTCTTCCCTGTCCTCATGGTGAGTTCTAAATGACAGTGTAAAATAGAAATACCTTCTAGATGTTTTCATGGGCCAGAGAGTCAGGGGAAACTGGCTTGACCAGCTTGCTGGTCACATAGCAATCTTACCCCTCCTCCCGCTCACTGTCCTGAAGGCAACAGATCTGTCCCAAAGTCTGCACTGTGACCATTTTCATGTACCTCTCAGTTTGCAGGCTTGGAGGGGGTGATCACGGCTGTGCTAGATGAGTTTCCACACATCTGGGCAAAACGCCGGGAGTGGTTTGTGCTCCTCGTGGTCATTACCTGCTTCTTTGGATCCCTTTTCACCCTGACTTTTGTGAGTACCATGGCTGTCAACTTTGAGGGGGCCTCCCCTAGTGCAACAGAACACTGTTAGATGTTCCTTTCCCTGATGCAATGCCCTGGCTTTAGGGCCAAAGGTAGAGGGGGGTTGTTACTGCCACAAAGAAGTTTATCATCACGGAGAAAAGTTGTTTCTGTAGATTCTGTGCATGGTATCCACAGGATCTTAGCAATTTTCAGTAGATCCAGCTAGATTTCAGACTTGGAAAAATATCTGGAGAAAAAACTAGGATTTGCTTTTCCAGTCTATTTTGACTTTTTAGGGTTGCTTTCTTGGGAATATTGCCCTGATGCCCCGATATGCAGACCATCTGGAGGTGAGCATCTCATGTGTGATGCTATTTTATCTCCTCCAGCACTTGCGATGGATGTCAGGCCTAGCCCAGCCTAGATGGCACAGGATTGGACTGAACTGTAGTGCTGGGAGCCACATGACCAACTGCAAGTTCAAATCCCTGGGTCAGCCTGAAAACATGCTAGGTGCACTCGAGGGTATCCAAGATCTTGTGGAGCTAGAGAGCCAGGGGGTGGGGGGTACCTCAGTGTGAGGAGACCCTGTTGAGAGCTATTATTTCTCTCTTTCTTTCTCTTTCCCTTCTCTTGCACACATGCAAACCCACACTCTCTCGATCATTTTTTTAAAAGAAGAAGAAATCAAACACTGGGGATTTGTTGTTGTTGTTAGCTGAGGCAAATATTGTAAAACACGCACCAGAGTACCCACGGGCATCCTAGGCCCGTGACCTCCTGACTTGAGGCAGAGTTTGCAGATGTGCATCTTCAGCTATGACCATAGTGGCTCTCAAGCTTCATCTGTGGGGTTGGGGGTTGAGTAAGACTCAAAGAAATCAGGAGATTGGACAGGTGGCAAGACTGTGACACAGGTGCTCAGTGCATCTGATATAGACACACCACGATTCAGTCTTTAGAGTGGATTCTACAGGCTGATGAATGTAGTAAGTGTTCAGTAATTTGAAGAGAGCTGAGAATAGATCCAGAGGCCCTTTGGAGGTTATCTCAGAGCTTAGTGGGAATAGGACACAGGTAAGAAGACTGCTGCAGAATGGGGAGAGTGTCTGATAGGGTGAAACCTGGTCCAGTTGCAAAGGCAAGCCCAGAGGCAGCTCTGGGGTGCTTAATTAGGGTGAAGGTAGGAGTTTTCCAGAATATCCTAAGTTCCAGAGCAGGCCTCTGTAGTAAGGAGGGCCAGCACTTCTGAGAGCCTTCAACGTGGCTGACAATCTCCTCTCCAGGGAGGAGCCTACGTGGTGAAGCTGCTGGAGGAGTACGCCACAGGGCCTGCGGTGCTCACCGTTGCGCTTATAGAGGTTGTCGCTGTGTCCTGGTTCTATGGTAAGCTGCTTCCTTCAGACGCTGCAATACTTTCTACAAACCACTGCAGCCCAGACGGGCCAATTTCATCAGAGAAAGGCAGGGAGGGGACAGTTTGCAAAGTGTGGCATCCTGGCAGGTCTGTAGAATCAGCTCAGCTGGGTGCCTCCTTCAGAAATGGGTCCTCTTTTCCTCTGCAATCTATGCAACAGACTGCCTGTGCACTTGGGAAGATTTTTTTTTTTTCTTTTTTTTTCTTCCCATCTGGGTATGAACGTTTACCCTGCGGGGTGAAGCGGTTCTGTGTAGCTCATCCACAATACTTTTAAGATCCCTACAGGCCTTAAGACTTGGACAACAAAAAATTAGCACACGACAAATGCATTTGTATTTGTATGTTATACTGCTGTTAAATAGAACGGCCCTACTTTTAAATTCCTGAAGTTCTCCTGAGCCTTGAGACAGAGCAAAGGAGCTTATCTTCCTTTTTTTTTTTTATTTTTTGGAGAGGTTTTTGCTATAGGGCACGTGCGCTCGCCTGACAGACAGAGAGAGACAGAGAGACAGAAAGCTAGAAATCACCCCCCCAGGGGGGATGGCCACGCCGCAATCCCTTCTCCTCCATTCTCCTCTCAAGATCTTGGGCATGCACGCACACATGCCCAGCGTGAGTTTTAAGCCACTGGGTCCAGGACGCGAACCAAGTTCGACTACATGGGAGTCCAGCGACATAGCCATTACGCTAACTGCTGGTCCTGGAGCTTATCTTCTAGGCAAGAGACAAGAGTATTCTTATTTGCATTATCCGTCCAGGAAGAATCCCCAGTTCACCCTCTCTGGTCCTAGGGTAGAATCTGATAAGGTGAAATCATTGTGTCCATTGGCAGAGGTTCCAAAAGCTCCTGAGTGGACTCTGGGAGGATGCGGGCAATGAAAATGAGTTAATTCCTTCTAAAAATGTATTTAATTTCTTACTTTCTATGATACCAAAGCTCTTTAGCATGTTAGCCATATTATGAAGAAAGGTATCTGAGCTGCACTTAGCCTAATTTTTTTTCTTTTAAAAGAAGAAATCCGGGGACCAGCAGTTGGCATAATGGCTATGTCGCTGGACTCCCATGTAGTCAACCGCGGTTCGAGTCCCGGACCCGGTGACTTAAACTCACGCCGGGCGCATGTGCGTACGTGCCCAAGATCCCGAGAGGAGAATGGAGGAGAAGAGATTGCGGCATGGCTGTCCCCCCTGGGGGGTGATTTCTCGCTTTCTGTCTCTCTGTCTCTCTGGTGAATGCATGCACCCTATAGCCAAAAAAAACCTCTCCAAAAAAAAAAAGGAGAAGAAGAAGAAGGGGAAGGGGAAGGGGAAGGGGAAGAAATCCAGGGCCAGAGGCTAGCATGATATGTTAAGGTGCTGGATTCCCATGTGACTAACCACGATTTGAGTCCTGGACCCAACAGCTTGAGAATCACGCTAGATGATGTGTGTGCATGCCCAGAATCCCTGGGGAGTGATTTCTCACTTTCTTTCTCTCTGTCTCTCTAGCCAGCACATGTGCCCTTTGGCAAAACCCTAAAAAAAAAAAATAATAAGAAAGAAAAAGAAGAAGAAATCTGGGGGTGGTGCCAGCTGGTGGCATGTATTAATAGGCTATGGCAGCAGGATCCCACATGGCCAACTGTGTGGTTCAAGCCCTGGAGTGGTGGCCTGAGAACACACTGTGTGCATGTGTATGCATGCCCCAAATCCCAAGTAGAGAACAGAAAAGGGATTGTAGCATCATCATTTACCCCGGGAAGTGGGGGTAATGTCTCATCCCCCCCCCCCACAAACATGTGCAAAAAATCTTAAAAAAAAAAAAAAAAAAAAAAAAAAAGAAGAAGAAAAATCCTCCTGGCCTCCTCCACAATTCAGAGGACAAAGTGTGAGAACTTAGTCCCTATCCTAGGAACTGCTGGGAGCTCAGGGCAGCTGCCAGAGAATGCCTGCCCCTTGGCACTTTCTCACCTTCTTGGTGCTCACTTCCATCCAGTTGTTTTTTAGAGAAGAACCTAAGCTTGATCTACCATATGAATGGGAAATATTGTGGTTAAAACTTCCCTTGAAAGTTTCTAAAGTATGGTCATTGTGGCTGTCCAATTGGTTCTCCATTCATAGGCAAAACTTCACTTTCATTTTTCTGTAACAATAAAAACAAACACTGAGGTGATGCAGTGTGAGCGCAAGAGGAAGCTTTGGTCTCTCCACAAAAGCCCCTCAATCCTTCTGCTCTATGTAAAAAGAGATTTGCTTGCTATTAAAAAAAAAAAAAAAAAAAAAAAAAGCAGTTTTGAGGGACTGGCAGGTAGTGTGGTGGTTAATAATAAATAAAATAAAATAAATAATTTTTAAGAGAGATTTTTGCTAAAAGGTGTGTATACTCCCTGGAGAGACAGAGAGACAGAAAGTGAGAAATTGTCCCCCAGGGTGGATGGCCATGCTGCAGTCCTTTCTCCTCCACTCTCCTCAGGATTTTCAGCACACATGCACACGTGCCCAGCATGAGTCTTAAGCCACCAGGTCTGGGACTCGAACAGCGGTCGACTATGTGGGAGTTCAGCAATGTAACCATTATGCCATCCTTTAGTCCCAATCAATAAATAATTCTTTCTGATCAGATTGGTGCCCATGAACCCTTCTTACGGAGAAATTCCAGAGCTCCCATACTTGGCCAGGGCAGGAATTCCAGCCCCCTTCTCCTTGTCATTACCAGTGCATGACCTTGATTCTTCTGGAGAACCAGGTCCTCTCAGTCAGTGAGCCTCTCTCCCTGCTGGTTTTAGGCATTACCCAGTTCTGCAGTGATGTGAAGGAGATGCTCGGCTTTAGCCCTGGATGGTTTTGGCGGATCTGCTGGGGAGCCATCAGTCCCCTGTTTCTCCTGGTGAGTTGTCGTTTCCCTCTTCTTTCTCCCCTGGGGGTAAGACTCACACTCACCCCCACAAAGTCACACATGAAAAATAAATTTCAGGGCTGGCCCTATAGTACAACATTTAAGTGCTGTGCATACAAAGCAGATCCCACATGATTGACTGTGGTTCAAATCCCAGCCCTAGCGGCTCAAAGAACATGCTGGGCATGTATGTGTGGATGTACCAAATACCAACAGGATGGAGAAATGAAGGAAAAAGGGTGTTGGCATGACTACACCCCAATGGGGGAGTGTGTGCACATGCTCTGTCTCTGGTGAGCACATACACCCTAAAGCAATTTAAAAAAATGTTTAAAGGTAAATTTTATTGATGTATAATATATATACAGAAAAGTATGCAAATCATAAGTGTACTTCTCAAAAAAACTATAAGTTGAGCATACCTATGTAACCAAAACCATACCAAGAAACAAAACACAAACATGGCTTGCATTGCAAGAGTCCTTCCATCGCTGTGCCCACCATGGCTTACCACTCTTCTCACATCCTTTTCTTTTTTCCTTTTCCTTTTTCCTTTTTCTTTTTTTTTGGCCAGAGGATACATGTATTAGCTGGAGAAAAACAGAGAGAGAAAAAGTAAGAAAGCATTCCCTCATGGGGCATAGTCACACTGTAATCCCTTCTTTGTCATTTCTCCCACTTTTCGGGATTTGGGGGTATATGCACATGTGCCCAGTGTGTTTTTCAAGCCACAGGATCTGGGACTCAAACCACATGTTGGCCATGGGAAATCCAGCCACTTTAACCACCACGCCACTGGCTGGCCCTCTTCTGACTTCTAACAACATAGAACAATCTGGGCTTCAATCACTTTAGTACATCACTCCCCTGCTCAATGGTAATAAACAGTATTTTTCCAGCACTGAAGCCAGGCCAGACTTTGTGCTAAACTCACACCTATTGCTCTTTCTTTCAAACTCTTGCAATAATTCTATGAAGTAGTTATGGTTTATGGTTCTGGTACTCCTATTTTATAGTTAAGGAAATTGGGGCTTGGCAATGTGAAATGAAGAATTCAGAGTCACAGAACAAGTAAGACCTGTTCAAGACAGGGAAGGATTTACTGTGGTGTTCAAGAAGGCCCTTGTAGGCGTCTTAGTGATTTTGTATTTATAATACAAAACTTTTATTGAAAGAATTATTTAATTTTATTTATTATTGTTATTATTTTTTAATTCACTATAGGGCATGTGTATTCACCAGAGACTTAGAGAGAGAGAGAGAGACAGAGAGAGAGCAAGCTTCCAGGTCCAGGACTTGAACCACAGTGTCAGCCATATGGGAGTCCAGCACCCCAACCATCACTCCACCTGCTGGCTCCAATACAAATATACTTAAATTATAATTGCCACAGGATGAGTGGGCTCACCAGATATAGAGAAAAAGCATCCTTGCAATGGGGCATGGTCACACTGCAATCCATTTTCCTCCATTCCTCTATCTTGTCAGTACCCTGGACATACACATGCACACACCCCATGTGTTCCTCAAGTTGCTGGGGCCAGGACTTGAACCATGGTTGGCCATGTGGAATCAGGCTCCCTATGCATAGGCCTAACCACTACACTACAGGGCTGTCCCTGAGAGGTGTTCATTATTCACTTCAGGGGCCAGCCCCATGGCCTACTGGTTGTAGGAACTGGATCCCATATGGCCTACCACAGAATTCAAATCCAGGTCTCAGCAGCTTGAAAAACACACTGGACATGTGTGTGTGTGCATGCCGCAAATCCTGACAGGATAGAGAAACAGAGGAGAAGGAATTGTGGCGTACCGCATCCTAATGAGGGGTGCTTTTCCCCCTCCCCCACCAAGTGCACTTGCCCTCTTACAAAATTGAAAAACACGTATATATTTCTGTCACCTTTGCTTCACGTGCCCCTGCTTTCACCCTAGTGTCTGCCTGAAGAGAGTCATTTGCTCACAGTGGAGAACATTCTGCTGACCTCCCAGGTGCTCTGAGGCAGCCTGGGGAAACTGCCTGTGCAGAGCAGCAAGGACCCTCTTCAGTGCTCTCATTTATCAGTAACTTATATCCTGGGGCTTTCAGACCTTTTCCAACCAGAAGGGTTGTTGGTCTGTTTCTTCAATCCATCTCCAGTTTATTAGGAGTATTTGGGCCATCCCTTTTTAATCTAGGTCATCTCTTTGGTATATAGCTGTCCCCCCTCACGCTTTCCAAAACAACCCCCTCCTTTTTTTTTTTTTTTTGAAAGAGCTTGAGCACTCGCTGGGGAGATAGGGACAGAGAGATAGAAAGTGAGAAATCACCCCCAGGGAGGATGACCACACCACAATCCCTTCTCCTCCAGAGTCCTCTAGGGATTTTGGGCATGCATGCTGCTGGTCTGGAACTCCAACAGCAGTCAACCACACAGGAGTCCAGTGCCTTAATCACTACACCACCTGCTGGCCCCTCAGAACAACTCTTTCTGTATTCTTTGTTTTGACTTTCCTGGGGGCAGTTCTGTGTTTTTGATATTTTTTTGTGCCTACATCTTTTTTTTTTGAGAGGTTTTTGCTATAGGGTTCGTGCACTTGCCAGAAAGACAGAGAGACAGAAAGCGAGAAATCACTCCCCAGGGGCGATGGCCATGCTGCAATCCCTTCTCCTCTATTCTCCTCTTGGGATTTTGGGCATGCACATACACACAGGCCCGGCAGGAGTTTAAGCCACTGGGTCTGGGACTTGAGCTGTAGTTGATTACATGGGAGTCCAGCGATGCAGCCATTATGCCATCTGTTGGTCCCTGTGCCTACATCTTGATGGTCACTTTTTAATTTTTTTTGTGAGAGACTTTTTTTACTATAGGGCACATGTACTTGCTGCAAGGCAGAGAGAGACAAAAAGGGAGAAATCAACTCCCGGGGTGATGACCACACCACAATCCCTTCTCCTTCATTCTCCTCTCAGGATCTTGGGCATGCACACACATGCACTCAGCATGAGTTTTAAACCAGTGGGTCCAGGACTTGAATTTCAGTTGACTACATGGGAATCCAGTTACATAACCATTATGCCATCTGCTGGTCTCTCGATGTTCACTTTTAAAGATGGGTATCATGCTCATTCTTGCGTCTGCAACATTCCATGTTTCTTTCTCTATCCCAGAATCCTCTCTGATGTCCATTCCCCTGAGCCCCAGAGGCTTCCAAAACAAAGCCAGCATTTGCCCCACGCAGCGAATATTCCCAGGGCACAGAGGCTCACGCATGAGCTCTGGGATCCCAATTCCCTTAGGTCTTGACCCGGCTGTTCCTCATTACCATACCAGCTTCCTGATGGCTCCTAGGTAAATTTAAAACATCTATATATGTTTTAATCCTGAAGTTTCATCTGTTTTCAGAGGGTCTGTCTGAATCACCTAGCCCACTTAGCTCACCAAAAGCAGAAGTTCTGACATACTGGGTTAATTTATAGTATCACCAGTGCGTTTCCATAATCTATTTACATCCTTTCATTTGTTTTTCAAAGGAAGACAAGACGTTGGGTCAATTCCCCACAGCCAGAAATGTGCACACATGTGTGCTGGTTTCCTTTCCTGTTCCCCACACTTGAGGAAATGTCCAGGGCTGAAACTTGGGTGGGGGAGGACATGAGGCGCTCACCTTGGGCATAAATTTAAGGATCACCAAAAAACTCAGTATTAGAGATAAATGCTATTTCAATGCCATATTTTTAAAACATTAAAAAATTGTATTTATTGTCATTATATATTTTTTTCAGTTTGCTATAGGGCATGTGTGCTCACGTGCTCACTGGAGAGAGAGGAAGAGAGAGTGAGAAAGTTAGCGGCCAGGTCTGGGACTCTTACTGACTTGGCCATATGGGAGTCCAGCACCTTAACCACCACGCCACCTGCTGGTCTTCAATGCAATACCTTTTTAAAATCAAAATTAATGCAAATGGATCCACAGTGAACAAAGTATCAACATTTCAGATAAACACAGGGAACACCCGTGTACTTGTGTGGCTCTCACTTCTCTTGCCGTACCTAATCTAGCCCCATTGGATCTTTTTTAGTTGTACTAAAATATTGTTTATCTAGACTGCTGAAATGTTGGCTCTCCCTTCACTGTCGTGCCCACACACCTCACCCTAGCCCTGGTCCGAGGCCTTTGGTATTTTCATTTCCATGACTCTCTGGTTGTGGAGTGGGATGGGTTAACTCTCAGTGCAGTCAATGAGCAGGACCCACGTACAGATTCGGGTGCAGACGTTACTCACGATGTC
Source organism: Tupaia tana (assembly GCA_026018925.1). Taxonomy (NCBI): domain Eukaryota; kingdom Metazoa; phylum Chordata; class Mammalia; order Scandentia; family Tupaiidae; genus Tupaia; species Tupaia tana. The sequence goes on from JAKSZU010000011.1 coordinate 21,273,490, forward strand.
GTGATGTTTGCTTTACTCGCCTCCTCTAAAGGCAAGTGCTCGTGTGCCCACGTAAGTGGAGGCAAAAGCTGTCTTCCATGTCTAAGTTTACTTAACAGAGCCCCTGCTCTGGGCTTTTTAAGGCTACTTTAGGTAAACAACAAGTAGATTACTAAAAATATTCTTTGTCACTGAAGCCAAGTTACAGAAACAGAAAATACTGTGCGCAAGGAGGGGCTGGAGTGTGTGGATGACATCTAGCTGCTGAAAGCACCTAAGCTCTTCCTGATCGAGTTAGTTTCACAAACCTGACACCAAGATGAGACAAATGATAGCGACGATGGCTCCTAAGCAGACCCTCTTTCCTTCTTCCCTCTTCCACAATGACCTTCCTTAGTAGAGTGTTTAGGTTGGGGAGAGTAGGTCAGGAGGCAGGTTTTCAGCTGGCCACGCTCCTGTTTTGAAGGCTTCCTCCTGGACTTAGGACAACATTGCTCAGAAGATGGATGCGTGTTTAACAAATTCCCATTTTATTACCTGCAAACAGAGAAAAAAAGATATAAATAGATGCTTAACCACACAAATAATTTACATTACTGTCTTCTTTATGACTATGAAATAATAAAATAAAATTAAATCAGGAGCAATAACAATTTCAGCACAGTGGTTACTAGGCAAAACCTGATATTTACACTCTCTCCGGAAACCAAACTAAAATAAGAAAATTCATAACCTAGGTGTTGGGAGCACACCATGGACTTGTTCTTGGTCAGAATTTTCAGAGTTTTCAAGTGAAATTTGTATGAAATGGCCTTTTTTTTTTCTGTAATTGCTTTCATTAAGAGGACTTGTGGCACATAGCCATTCATTGTTAAGATCCCTTGTGGCAGAGCCATCCTTGTTAAAACCCAGGCTTGGGGGTATAATGCAGAAGGCAGAGAACTCGAGAACAGGGGAGAAGCAAGACAGCCACAAGCCCCAGTCTTCTCCAGGTCTCTCCTGGATATAAGGCACTTTCACCTGACCAACAACCACAGCTGAGGAATGCAGGGAAATGAAACCAAAGCAGAGAAATTTGAAGCCCTAAGATGGGCAGGTGCTGTGGAAAGGTCACCCAGCTCATTCCTCTTCTGTGTGACAAGATGGGACCCAAACCACTCTCAATGGATGTCAGTCTCTTCCCCTGGCAGAGGATGGTGCTGAAGGGGAGCTATCATTTCCTTAACTGTAGAGGTAATTGTAGAGATGGTGTAGCAAACATCCCCTGGGGACCAGCAGTTGGTGTAATGGCTATGTTGCTGGACTCCCATGTAGTCGACTGTGGTTCGAGTCCCAGACCCAGTGGCTTAAACTCATGCCAGGCATGTGTGCGTGCATGCCCAAGATCCCGAGAGGAGAAAGGAGGAGAAAGGATTGTGGTGTGGCCATCCCCTTTAGGGGGTGATTTCTCACTTTCTGCTTCTCTGTCCCTGTCTTTCTGGCGAGCACATACACCCCATAGCAAAAACCTCTCCAAAAACAAACAAATAAAAAAAATCCCCACTGTAGGGGCTGAGGTAAAGATAGGAAAGAGAATCATAAAAGCACCTGGCGCGGCCAGCAGGTGGTGTAGTGGTTAGGGCACTAGACTATCACATGGCCAATTGCGGTTGGAGTCTGGAACCGGGCAGGTTGCTTTCTCACTCTCTGTCTCTCTCTAGTGAGTGCACTATACCAAATTTTTAAAAATAAAAATAATACATAAAATTAATTCAAAAAAAAAAAAAAAGGCACCTGGCTGTTTTATTCTTGGCAGTCTGGATACCAGAAATTGGTACTTTTGTATGTCAGAGTTCAATCTAGGATATTGCATATTTTGGGAACTTCCAGAAAGTAGCTCAGCTTTAGTTTCTGGTATTTGTGGTATCAGAACTGTCTCAGATATTATTTTAAAATTTTACTGTTTCTTGGAATTTCTTTTTAGTTCATCATCTGCAGTTTTTTGATGAGCCCACCACAGCTACAACTTTTCCAATATAACTATCCCCACTGGAGTGTCATTCTGGGTTATTGCATAGGAATTTCATCTTTCATCTGCATCCCCACGTATATAACTTATCGATTGATCATCACTCCAGGGACACTTAAGGAGGTATGTACTAGTTAGTGTGTGTGGGGTGCATGTGTGTGTCTGTGTGTGTGTATTCAGACTGGTAATTGTTTTGGGAGAAAAGGATTCATTTGTATGCTCTATTCAAAAGAAATAAGTCTACCACATGAAATCCTCCAGACAGCTCTCAACCTTACATATTCATGTACTACATTAGGGTGTGGACCTCTAATGGCTGCCACTGTTGTTTAACATATCTCTCAAAGCCTCAAATACTTTGGCAAAGGAGTGAGCTGGTCATTTTGGTGCGCCTTCGCATTCAGCTTGTGCCGTGTATAGCTTTCTAAATGTATCAGACAGCAACTTTGCCTCTTGCTTGACAATAGATACCAGACCTACGATGTGCTGTGATGGAGTGATACACAATTTTTTTCTTCATCTTTTTCTTTTTAAGTTTGCTACACAGTGCATGTGTTCACGAGAGAGAGAGAGAGGGAGAGAGAGAGAGAGAGAGAATATGAATGCAACCCCCGGGGGAGTTGTCACAATCCCTTCTCCTTCATTTTCCTCTTAGGATTTGTGGCATGCACACACACATGCCCAGCATGATTTTCAATTTACCAGGTCCAGGACCTGAACTGTGTAGTCAGACATGTGGGTCTAGCCACCTTAACCACCACAACACTAGCTGGCCCTTATTATTTTTAAAGTTTATTTTCTGAGAGAAAGAGAGAGAGAGGGAGACATACACCCTTGATGGGTGTGCCTGTGGGCATGCCCACAGGCATGGTGACACAAATTTTAAGTGGATATTATGGTGGAAAATGTCCATGGTGATTTGCAAACAGCAATGTGACAAGTACTATTGGGTCATCAGAAAAGTCATGATGTATTTTTCTATGCAAAAATGCATTATGACTTTTCTGATGACCCAATATTTTGAAAATTATTACAAAATAAGGATGTTGAGGAACAAGCAGATGGCATAATGGTTACATTGCTAGACTCCCAAGTAGTCTACCACAGTTCGAGTCCTGGACCTGGCAGCTTAAAACTTACACCAGGCACATGTGCCTATGTGCCAAAAATCCCAAGAGGAGAATGGAGGACAAGGGATTGCAGCCTTGCCATTCCCCCTTGGGTGGTGATTTTTTGCTTTCTGTCTCTTATCTCTCTGGCAAGCACATGTGTCCTATAGCAAAAACTTCCTGTCTAAAAAATAAATAAGGATGTGGAAACAAAATTACAGTTTTAGCTAAAATTTTTCTACCTATCCAGGGCTGGCCTGCAGTTAAGTGCTACACACAGGAAGCCTGATCCCACATGGCCAACAAGGGTTCAAGTCCCAACCCTGATAACTTGAAAAACATGCTGGGTATGGGTGTGTATGCCTAAGATGGGATGAAGAATTAGAGGACAAAAACCTTGCGATGTGATCAAACCCTGTTGTGGAATTCGCTCTTTCTCTGATGTGCGTGCATGCACACCCTGGCAATATAAATAAACAAATAAATACATTTTTAAAAAGAAACAATAAACTATTTAAAAAAGGGGGGAGGGAACCAGCAGTTAGCGTAATGGCTATGTCGCTGGATTCCCACGTAGTTGACCGCAGTTCGCGTGCCGGACCGGTGGTTTAAAACTCACGCCGGGCGCGTGTGTGTACGTGCCCAAGATCCCGAGAGGAGAATGGAGGAGAAGGGATTGCGGCGTGACCATTCCCCCTGGGGGGTGATTTCTCGCTTTCTGTCTCTATGTCTCTCTCTGTCTGTCTGGTGAGCGCACGCGCCCTATAGTGAAAACCTCTCCAAATAAATAAATAAATAAATAAAGGGGGGAGGAGTTATATAGCCAGCTATTTTCTGGAGAATGCTAGATTAAGACAAGTTAAACAGGTTTCCTTTGTATAGGGCTTTTTTTTTTTTTTTTTTTTTTTTTGAGAGGTTTTGGCTATAGTTTGCCTGTACTCGCCAGAAAGACAGAGAGAGACAGAGAGACAGAAAGCAAGAAATCAGGCCCCAAGGGGCATAGCCACGCTGCAATCCCTTCTCCTCCATTCTCCTCTTGGGATCTTGGGCACACGTGCACATGTGCCTGGCGTGAGTTTAAATCACTGGGTCCGGGTCTCAAACCACGGTTGACTACATGGGAATCCAGCAACATAGCCATTACACTAACTGCTGGTCCTAGTAGAAGACTTCTTAAACACCTTTAACACGGCCATGAGAGAGAAATAACATGCTGTGTTTTTTGCTACATATCCCAAGGAACTAGAATTCTTTTTTTTTTTTTTTTTTTTTTTTGTATGTGGCAAATGCCCTTGCTGAAAGAGAAAGAGTAGGGGGAGTGAGAAATCACCCCCACCCTACTGTCACCCCTCCCCCTCCCCAGGGAGGATGACCATGCTGCAGTCCCTTCTCTATTTCTCTGCTCAGGATTTTGGGCATACACACACATGTGCTCAGTGTATTTTTCAAGCCACTGGGTCCAGAACTTGAACTACAGGGTCATATATGTAGGATCCAGCCGCCTTTACCACGAGGCCATGGAGCCAGCTCTCAACTATCCCTTTAAAATGAATTTCTAGTGTGTGAATTCAGTACTCACAAGGTGACAAGGAAGACAACATTGTATAATGTGTATTTCACTATGAGAATGGAACTTTTGAGTTCCATAGCCCTGCTCCTTAAAGAACAACTCCTAGAACTGAAAAGTAGAAAATCTTGAAGGACATTACCTACTTTTCAATCCAAAATAAAAAGAATGGTAGCCAAGCTTCCTCTAAAAATCAATAAATCAAAAGATGCTTTCAGAACCAATTTTGCCTGCTTACCATACATGCAGAATTTGGGCCATAAGAGTTTTTTTTTTTTTTTTTTTTTTTTTTTTTTTTTTTTTTTAAGTATTATTTATTTAGGGGCCAGTAGATAGCGTAGCAGTTACATCGCTAGATTCCCACGTGGCCAACCGCAATTTGAGTTCCAGACCTGGTGGCTTGAAACTCACACCAGGTGCATGTGTCTGTGTGTCCAAGATCCCAGGAGGAGAATGGAACAGAAGGGATCATGCCACTATCCCCCCTGAGGGTGATTTGTCACTTTTACTCTCACTTGTCTCTCTCCAGCGGGCAAATGGGCTGTAAGGCAAAAACCTCTAAAACCAAAAAAGCATTATGGGGATCAGCAGATGGTGTAATGGTTATGTCACTAAACTCTCACATAATTGACTGCAGTTCAAGTCCCAGATCTGGGGGCTTAAAACACACTGGATGCATATGTGTGTGTGTGCCCAAAATCCTGAGAGAAGAATGGAGGAGAAGGGATTGTGGCATGGCCATCCCCCTAGGGGGTGATTTCTCACTTTCTGTCTCTGTCTCTGTCCCACTGATGAGCACACATGCGCTAAAACAAAAAGGAAAAAAAAAGAATTATGTCTTTAATTTTATTATATATATGTGTGTGTGTGTGTGTGTATTAATTTTTAAAAATTTTATAAGAGAGAGAAAGGGAAAGTGAGAAAGCAAGACACCAGGTCTAGGACTCAAACTGCTGTCAGCCTTGTGGGAGTTCAGCACGTTAACCACCATACCACCTACCAGCTCCCAGATATTCTATTAAAATATTAAGCAACTTAATATTTTTCTAAGTTCTGCAGCACATCCCTGAGCTGCTTCATGTCACTCTAATGATAAGTTTTACAAGGCGGGTTGTATATTTCATACCCATGCCCAAGTATATTTCAGATCTGTCTTAAACCTTCTGTGTACCTCAGCTGTTTCTACGGTAGAAATCCTCAGCCTCTTCTCTGTGATGAGTGCTACCCCAACATGAAATTGCTTAAGAAGTGATGATGTAAACGCTCACACTTTCTTAAATGTAATTATGTATTAATTTGCACTCATATGTGAACTAACTGTACTGGTTTATTGTTGGATTTATTAAATCAGTAATACCCTGGCCATTAGGGTGGTTGATGGCACGGTGCTCAGAGGCTGTAGTGTGTATACAAAGCACAAGAAGTCCTGCCGAGGGAAAAGGACCAAAATCTAGTGTATACTCTGTGTTGCCCCAGGAAGCTTCTTCAGTCCAGAATCATTCAAAGGCTCATTACAGCCTAGCAGGGGTTCTAGTGAAGGCTCATCATTTTTACCCATTAGTGTTATAACACTTTTCTTGGTTTACAGATGCCTATAGTTATATATAATTTTAAAAATCTGTATCTGAGAATAAGTTGGGAATTCCTTTCTTAAGGAAAGTCGAAGAGACTAGTTGAACTTACTATTAAATGTCATAAGGATGCTATTTAAGCTTTAATATTAATGTTGAGATTTTCTTTGCAGTTTTCTTAAGTTACAAGAATGTTTATAAGAATATATTTCCTTCCCAACAGCGTATTATTAAAAGTATCACTCCAGAAACGCCGACAGAAATTCCCTACGGGGACATCCGTTTGAATGCTGTGTAACATGCTTGCCTGAGGGAAAAGGCTTCCCAATAACCTTTTCCTCCAGTTCTGATGGCTCACACCTCGCCTTCTCCCCTTTAAGTGAAAGAGATTCCAGCTAAGCCTGACGACGATGAAAGGGACTTCTTCATAGAGACACAGACACAGTCTCAAAAAGACTATGGTGCCCAGACTCTTGTGGCCTGCAGCTACTTCTTTCCATGACATCTCCTACTCATACCACCATGTTAGACTGTGACGCAGCTGAGCTGGCCTGCTTTGGACATGTGAGGGTGTGTGAAGATGATGAAATCCACCCTATCATCAGTTAGGATTAGGTTTAAATCAAATAGTGCAAGTGTTCTGTATCATCTCTTGGTATGATAGTTGGTATCTGACATGTTTGCTTCTAAAGGTTTCACTGTTCATGAATGCATAAACCATGTAGGAGAAAGCAGGGATGCTGTCTTGCTAGCCATATATTTTCTAAGTAGTATAGAATTCTATATCTGGAATCTACTAGAATCTTCTAACCTGTGTGCTGCTATGGAATCAGGGAAGGAAGATGTAAGAAGCTTAACTGAAAACTAATGTGTACACGTGAGCATGTGAGTCTGTGTATGTTGTTTCAGTGTATTCTTATCTCTATTCTAATACTTTGGGCCCATTACAAACTATATGAATTTCCTCTAATTTTTCTTACATTAACAGATCCTACCTACTCAAATGTGTATGTATGTTATTATTCAAAGGGTACAATTGCTACAACATGCTCTGCCACTTCCGTTATAGCCCATACACCTTTTCTCGTGGGCACTTTCTTTTGCTGCACTTCAGTGCCATCTTCCTGTCTCTGCTAAACATTCAGGGTAATGTTCTATAGGCAAATCTGGCCTATTTCATTAGTCACTGTGGTTTGGCTGTGAACTACTTTGAAGATAGATGTTGGCTGAGAAGTGCACCTTCACTGTCCGGCTGGCCATCTGGGTTAAGTGCTACTTCAAATGACTTAAGTTTGTTCAGGTTATTTTGTTTTATGAAGAGAGAGAGTAAATCTAGTCCTTGCCTCACCCTAGGGTATGTAGATCTGCCATTCTGATCTAAACCAAGAAAATTGTCAATTTAAGAGCATTTGGCAAGCCTGGGTTAGCCATAAATGGACCCATCCCACCCCATGCCTGACCCTTCCTGGTGGTCATGAGTGTGAGGCTCCAGATAATTCTCATGATTAGTCTATGTTGGCTAGCTGGTGGTGTGGTGGTTAAAGTGGCAGGATCTCACATGGCTGACTGAGTAGTGTAGGTTTAAGTCTTGCACTCAGTGGCTTCAAAAACATGCTGGGTGTGTGTGTCATGTCGTGTGTGCCCAAAATCCCAAATGGAGAAATGGAGACGGATTGAGGTGTGACCTTTCTCCATGGGGAAGGAGGAAGATGTGCACTCTCTGGTGAGTATACACACCCTCTAGCAAAAAGAAAAAAGAGAAAAGATTAGTTGAGTAAGCCTGACCGGAAAATGGTCAGTTAAGTGAAGGGGCTTTCATTCTACATCAATCCCTAAAACAGATAGGTAAATTTGACCAGAGGTGATTTATGACTCTCAGATGCAAAGCTAGAGAAGCAGATTTGTCCTTGTAGTGTGGGATTTCCTTATTGAAATTCTTTTTCTTTTTTTGGAGAGGTTTTTGCTATAGGGCGCGTGCGCTCGCCAGACAGACAGAGAGAGACAGAGAGATAGAAAGCAGGAAATCACCCCCCAGGGGGGATGGCCACGCCGCAATCCCTTCTCCTCCATTCTCCTCTCGGGATCTTGGGCACGCACGCACACGCGCTCGGTGTGAGTTTAAGCCGCCGGGTCCAGGACTCGAACCGCGGTCGACTACGTGGGAGTCCAGCAACATAGCCATTACGCTAACTGCTGGTCCCCCTTATTGAAATTTTGAGGGGACTAAAACCTCGTCAGTGACAAAAGAATTTAATCATTTGGCTCCATATTGCATCAATCCTCCTTATAAATCAGATTTAATTCTAACAACTTTATAAAAAACAGTCTGAAAAGACCTGGTTTTATCCAATTTCATATCTTCCTCCCTTGTGTTTCTTTCCCCAACAATCTCTGCCCCAACCATCTTCTTGTATTCTCTATACATCTTTTTTTTTTTTTTTAAGAGAGATTTTTGCTACAGGGCACGTGCTCTTGCTGGAGAGACAGAGAGACACCAAGCGAGAAATCACCCCACAGGGGCGATGGCCACGCTGCAATCCCTTCTTCTCCATTCTCCTCTTGGGATTTTGGGCACACATGCTCACATGCCTGGTATGAGTTTAAGCTGCTGGGTCCGGGACTCGAACCTTAGTCAACTATGTGGGAGTCCAGCAAACATAACCATTATGCCATCTGCTGGTCCCTCCATACATCTTAATATTTCTGATTCTTTGCTTTTCCTAGCAAAATTTCCTCAGAGATGTTAGCTGCTGAGGTTTCCCAAATGTTACAGGAAAAGAGGACAGATTTTAAATGTCACTCATTGACCTACCTTGTCACTACTCTCATTCCTTTTTGCTGCCTTATTTCCATTCTTTGCCTTCTATCAATAGCATGCCAAAAGAGCAGTTACATAAGTGAAAGTGTATTTGGTGATAAATTACTTCATATTCTCCCCCTAGAGGGGGTATACATGCATCAGAGACAGAGAGGAAAATACACCACCCACGGGGAATGGTCCCACTGCAGTCCCGTCTCCTGTATCTTTCTCCTTTCAGGGTTTTGGGTGTGCATGCACATATGCCCAATGTGTTTCTCAAGTCACCAGGTCTTTGACTTAAACCAACTGGTCAACCATGTGGAATGTGGCTTCCTCAACCACTAGATCATAGAGCGTGTCCCTAAACTTTGCGAATTTTAAGAACCTGCTTTATAAAGGTATTTGGATATGGAGTCTACCCACCCCCTCCACCATGCTTATGCATTTTCCAAAGATACCAGGTTTTTAAAGTTTATTTCTTCCATGAGCAAGAGAGACAGCACTCCCAACAGGATCCTGATATCATGATCCATCCTCAGCCTCAGGCAGCCCTAGATCATGGTCAAGATACTGCCTAGTGTACTCAGAGAGGTCTCCCAACCTGAACCAGGAACCTTCCCACGTGGGAATGCCTTGCAGCAGAGCATCATGTTTACCACTGCACCATTGGTCACGGGGAAAACTATCTAAAATCTCTTTTCTGCATAGTTTGCATTTAGCTGAACCTTATTTATCAATACTACTACATCTTTCTAAGGAAAATTTAAGGGAAGGCTGATGGATTTTTAAATAACCTTTAAAATACCTTTTACATCTCATGTAGCATTTACAATTTACACAAAAGCAAAAGCTAAAAGTATAATTGAATTGTAAAATTATTTAAAGATGGAAGCTAATTTTTTCCCTATGATTTTACCAATAAAAAATGCCTAAGAAATAGAGAAGATACAAGACAGTCATGGAGGCAATTCAATCATTAGATATTCTTTCCTATATTGTTAGACAATGAAACCCAAAGAATTCATCTCCTAATAGTAAACTCAAGAATCATTTTAAAATCATTCCAGGGGCTGGCTGGTGGCGTGTTGGTTAGGATGCTGGGTCCTGAGTCCTGGACCTGGTGGCTTGCTTTCTCACTTTTCCTTTCTGTCTCTTTCCGATCAAATTAAAAATAATAACAATAAATAAAATGAAAGAACTTAATTCTTCCATATGAAGAATGAAAGAAATGAAATCATTCCATATGTTGGCTAGAAAGCATATGACATGTAACCTAAATACACTGCTCTGGTTAGCCCATCTGGAGATGGATGCAAAGACTTGAAAAATCCAAAGGCAATGTAATTGGCTCTAAAATCAAACCAAATAATGAGGGTCAGCACTATAGCCTAATGGTTATGTGAACCACATCCCACATGACCAATTGGGGTTCAAATCTCAGCTGTAGTAGCTTGAAAAACATTCTGTGGGCCAGCAGGTGGCAGAGCGGTTACATTGCTGGACTCGTACATGGCCAACTACAGTTCCAATCCCAGACACAGTGACTTGAAAATCATGCCAGGCACATGTGCATGCATGCCCAAGATCCCAAGAGGAAAATGGAGAAGGGACTGTGGCATAGCCAACCCCCTGGGGGTAATTTCTTACTTCCCTTCTCACTGTCTCTCTCTCTCTCACTCTCTTTTTCTGATAAGCACACATATCCTATGGCAAAAACCCTCTTTAAAAAAGAAAAATAGGGTGAGCACAAATGCAAATGTGCTCAAAATCCCAACATAATGGAGAAATGGAAGCAAAAGGATTGCAGCATAACCATGCCCCATATGGGGGGTGCTCTCTCCCTCTTCTTTGCTTTGTCTCTCTCATGAATGCATGTGCCCTCTAGCAATTAACAATAGATTTAAAATAAAAAAACAAGTAATTAAACCACAAAAGTTATTCTATGAGATTAGTGACTTCCTCAACATCCTTTTTTCACTAAGCTTGTTAATTGGGTGCTACTGGTTTCAAAATTAAAGTATGAGTTTCCATTTCATTAATCTCTTCTCCCTTAAAAAGATTATTCTAGAATTAGAATCATATTCTTTCTGATAAATAGAAAAGACTGACCTGGTATGTTTTATCTGTTGTATAATTGATTTGGCATTCACTGTCAAAACAAAGCTTAACACCATGGAATGCAATGGCTTAACTGTGCTGTTCTTACATATCTTAGACAATACTTAGCCACCCAATGGTAAAAACTAAGCCTGGTTCCTTTCTTAGCATGTCTCTTTACACATAAATCAAAACCTAGTGCTTAAGACACAGCAAGGTTGTCTTCGTTAAACACAGCAGTAGGGCATTTCTCACCCACCCATCTTTTGCTTTCTTTTTTTTTTTTTGTCAGGGAGGGATAGGGAAGAAAAGCAATAGATTTCTCAGAGACTGCCACAGCCTGTCATCTCTAAAAGTAAGTAATAAAAGCAAAATAGCTCTGTGCTAAGTGGGAAGAAGTTGTATATTTTAAAGGCATCAGGGAGTTCATACATCATCTTTTAAAATACAGGAAGAGAACCAAGTCCATGGCCTGGTGGTTAAGGCAGCCAGATCCCACGTGGCTGATTGCAGTTTGAGTCCCAGAGCTGACAGCTTGAGAAACACACTGAGTACATGTGCATATATGCCCAAAATCCCCAAAGGAGGGAGACATGGAGAAAGGACTGTAGCATGATCATTCCCTACAGGGAGTGTTTTCTCCTCTCCCTCTTTCTGTTTCTCTGTCTCTCTCTGGGGAGCACATGCGCCCTCTAGCAAAAAACAAAAACAATAATAACAACAACAAAAGCCAAAGAGCTATACTAATGGCTCTCAACTAGGAAGGTGGGCTTAGGAAGGGCTTGCTTGAGAAGCATGTTGAAGAATGAGGTTTATAAATCCACTTATGAAAGAAGTACACAGTAATGTCTTTAAAAAATTATTCATTTTTAATTTTACCTGAGAGGGACAGAGTGAGAGAGAGAGAAGGAAAGTGAGAAAGCAAGCCACCAGGTCTGGGACTCAAACTACAGCCGGCCATGTAGATGTCGGAGTCCAGTGCACCTAATGACCAAGCCACTTGCCAGTCCCCACAGTAATGTCTTAACACTCTCCATTCACTTGTCATTCACTCACTGACTCACCCAGAGCTACTTCTAGTCCTGCAAGCTCTATTCATGATAAATACCCTATTCTGGCGTACCACTTTTTTTTGTTTGTTTGGTTTTTTTTGTTTTTTTTTTTTAATTGCCAGTGTGTGCTCCCCAGAGACAGAGAGAGGGACAGAGTGAAAGGGAGAAAGCATCTGCTAACGGGGCATGGTCCTGCCACAATCCTTCCTCCTCCATATCTCCATTCTGTCAGGATTTTGGGCACTCACATACATGCACCTGAATGTTTTCCGAGCCATTGGGACTGTGATTTGAATCTCAGTCAACAATGTGGGATCTAGCTCTCTTAATCATTATGCTATGGGGCTGGCCCACTTTTAATTTTCAATACCATATTTTTACTGAATCTTTCTATGTTTAAATATATAAATATATAAATACTTAGCATTGTGGTATAATTGCCTGTGATATTCAGTACAGTAACGTGCCGTATAGGATTGTTGTCTAGGAGCAACAGGCTATCCCATATGGCCCAGGTGTATAGTAGTCTGTATCCTCCAGGTTTATGTAAGTACACTCTATGATGTTCACACAATGGTGAAACTGTCTAATGATATATTTCTCACAATGCAGCCTCATTGTTAAGTGGTACATGACTATACACTTGCTATGAATGTGTCCTTCAAAATTTCATGTGATGAAATTTGGTTGTGACGGGATTAAGAGGATGAACATGGCGGGGGACCAGCCATTAGCGTAATGGCTATGTCGCTGGACTCCCACGTAGTCGACTGCGGTTCGAGTCCCGGACCCGGTGGCTTAAACTCACGCCAGGCGCGTATGCATGTGTGCCCAAGATCCCGAGAAGAAAAATGGAGGAGAAGGGATTGCGGCGTGGCCATGCCCCCTGGGGGGTGATTTCTCGCTTTCTATCTCTCTGTCTCTCTCTCTGTCTGGTGAGCACATGCGCCCTATAGAAAAAACCTCTAAAAAAAAAAAAAAAAAAAAGGATGAACATGGGATTCATCCTCTTAATGGAACTAACATATAGGACTTTTGGAGGTCATTTGGGTGGGGTGCCCAAGATTGAAGCCTGGTGGGTTTATAAGGAGAGGAAATGAGACAGACACAGGGACATAGACACATGTTTTCTTTTTGGGCCATCTCACTATATAATGCCCTATGCCACTTTGGGTCCCCACCAACAAGACTCATTGATTCAGTCCTTGACCTTGGGCATCCAATACATGAGCTAAATAAACATCTGCTTTTAAAAATCATGCAGTTTCAGGTATTTAATTATTTTATTTTTAAAATAATTATTTAATTTATTATTATTATTTATTATTTTTCACATAAGTTTTGCCAAAGAAAAACGAAGAATGAGAAAGCAGTCCGCCAGGTCTGGGACTCAAACTTCAGTCAGCCATGTGAGAATTCTAGCACCTTAACTACCACACCACCTGCTGGCCCCTCAGATATTTAATTATTAGCAACAAAAGACTCTCTCTCTCTCTCTCTCTCTCTCACGCACACACACACACACACACTTAGGGGAGAAACAGACTATTTCAAAGGAAGATATCCAAATTATAATAGAAGGGCAGAGCAAGATGGCCAACTAGAGGTGCCTAGCAGTCATACCTCCACAAAAAGAACAAAAACAACAATGAACGATGATATTTCTTTTTAAAATTATTATTTATACATTCAATTGCTATACATCATTTAGAGTATAAAGTGATTTTACTCAGCATGATACATATCTCAGTTCAGTTGAGAATACTGTACACATCCTCATCAACAAATAACAAACCATATCTGTGTCCCATGAATATCTTATCTCTCCTTATTTTTCCCCTAATAAACAATGATATTTCAACTAGCTTGTCTGAAGAAGAGTGTTGGAGTAGAGCAAGGAAGTAGTGGAATCCCCACGGTACATGGAAACGCAAAATGGTAGCAGAGAGCGGGCAGCAAAACACCCTGCCTCTGCACCTGTTCTCCCCTACTGGGATCAGCTTGGAGCCAAGAGAGACATCTCTTCACAGGGCAAAGGTAAGCAGGAGGCCTCCTAGCAGTCCCCATTACTGCCACAGGCACCAACAGTCCTTGTTCCAGGAAAATCCTGCAATCCTCACAGACCTGAGCCCAGTCTGAAGAACTGCCTAGAGTTTACACAGCTGCACTGCACCAGAGTAGTAGCCAAAGTTGTGTACCTCCCACTGTCCATGACCCAGCATGGTGCTACCTTGAAACCAGTCACTGCTAGAGTTCATCCTGCTCTGAGGGGCAATAGCATTGCTTCTCTTCACTATATTGTCATTGTAAAATGCTCAATGGATAGCTGTAGCACCACAACTCCAGCTACTCAGAGTTTAGGCCAAGCAGAACAGCCATGACCTTTATACTCATGTGGCACCCTGTCACATAAGGAATAGGTGATTCTGCACAGTGGGGAAGCCAACCTCAGGTGGCTGACCCACTTTGTGATGCATCCTAGCCTAAAAGTCAGTCCAGTGGCCTTACCCCTGGCAAGTCTTCCCAGGAGCTGGTCAACTTACTACATATAGTCTGGACCTAAGGAATGACCCTGTCCCTAGCAAGGCTGTCCCCAGCAAGGATGCCCCCAACTTTCTACCCCTAGTTGGAGGATCCACTGTGTGCCCACCACTAGAGCCTGAGAACCAGTCTAATTCCCTTCCCCCAACAAAAGCACACCACTACTGCCACAAACTCCCACCACCCAGGCCACTGACATACTTGTAGATATCACTGACATGGATTATAGCTGAAGAAACCGCATGAAGAATGTATATACTACTATACTCACCCAGAAGCAAAGCCACTATACCCACCTGACACCCTAGCATCCATCTATAGAAAAAGGTCCCCCTTGAAAGCTACTCCATAAAATAGCTCCATCAAATAAACTGTTCTATGAGACACACAGATAATCATTGTACAGACAAAATTAAGAATTTAGTTTAAAACTTTTGTATATAAAATAGCAAGTGGGTATTTTTAAAGTTTGTATGAAAAACTAAATATTCTAAACATAAGGAGTAAAATAAAGTGTATTAAAGTATATATTTAAAAAAAGCAGGGCTGGCAGGTGACATGGTGGTTAAGGGTGTTGGACTCCCACATGGCTGACCATGACCAAGTCCTGGACCTGGTGACTTGCTTTCTCACTTTCCCTCTCTCTCTTACTCTGTTCCTCTCTGGTAAAATTAAAATAAGTAAATAAATAAATAAAGCTAAATAAAATAATTCTTTAAAAAATAATTCTTACAAAGAAGTATGACTCTTTCAACAGAACAGTAATTTTCCAGCAACAGATGTCAAAGAACTAGAAATTTATAAATATCTGAAAAGGAATTCAAGGGACCAGCAGTTGGCGTAGCGGTTATGTCTCTGGACTCCCATGTAGTCCACCACGGTTCAAGTCCCGAATCCGGTGGCTTAAATGCACACTGATCACATGTGTGTGCATGCCCAAGATCCTGAGAGGAGAATGGAGAAGAAGGGATTGTGGTGTGGCCCTCCCCTCTAGAGGGTGATTTCTCATTTTCTGTCTCTCTGTCTCGCTCTGTCTTTCTGGTGAGTGCACATGCCCTATAGCAAAAACCACTCCAAAAAAAAAAAAAAAAAAAAAAAAAAAGGAAAAAAGAAAAGGAATTCAAACTTATGAGCTTAAGAAAACTTAGTAAGATTAAAAAAAGTTTAGTGAAATCAGAAAAACAATTCATGATCTAGATAGGGAATTTTAAAGAGACAGATATCATCAAAGAGAAACTAAAAGAAATCTTAAAGCTGATGAACTCAACAAATTAATTATTTTTTAAGTTTTTGCCATAGGACATGTACACTCACTGGAGAGGCAGAGACAGTGAGAGGAAAAGTGAGAAATCACCTCCCAGGGTGGATAGCCATGCCATAATTCCTTCTCTTCCATTCTCCTCCTGGAATTTTGGGGACACAAAAATCAAGCAAGCCATAAGGTCTGGGACTGAATTGCAGTCAGCTATGTGGGAGTCCAGTGCCTTAACCACTATATCACCCGTCAGCCCAACAAATGAAATTTTAGAAGTACAGTTTAGAGAACCAGCTCTGTAGCCTAGTGGATAAGGGAGATAAATTCCACATGGATGACTGTGCTTTGAGTCCCTCTCAGGAAGCTTGAAAAACATGCTGGATGTGTGTACATGTGTTCCCAAAATCTCTACAGGATAAAGAACTGGAGAAGGAACTGTGGTGTGACCACACCCCATTGAGGGAGCTTTCTATCCCTGCTTCCCATCTCCCTCTGAAGAATGCACGTGCCCTCTGGTAATAATAATAATAATAAAATACAATTTAGAGCTTTAATAACAGACTAGATCAAACACAGAAAAATTTCTGGACTTGAAGACAGTCTTAAAATAATCCAGTCAGCAAAATGGAAAAACAAGATAAGAATAAGAAAGTCTATGGCACCTATAACAGATAATTAAGGAAACAAATATTTGCATTATGACATGGAAAAAGGCATAGAAAATCTATTTAACAAAATAATAGCTGAAAAATTTACAAGTCTTGGGAGAGATATAGACATCTGATTCCAGGAAGTTTAGTTTCCCAAATAGATTCAACCCAAGAGGTTGTTTCTAGGTCACATTATAATCAAACTGTCAAAAAAGCAAAGACAAAGAGAGAATCCTAAAAGCAGCAAAAGAAAAGCATCCAGTCACATATAAGGGAATCTTCACTGTCTGTTAGCAGATTTCTTGGCAGAAACCTTGCAGATCAGGAAAGAATGGGATAATTGTTCTGAAAGGAAAACAAACAAACAAAACAAAGAACAAACAAAAAAAAACCTGTCAGCCAAGAATACCGTATCCAGCCAGCAAAGCTATCTTTCAGAAATGAAGAAGAAATAAGTCTTTCTCAGACAAGTATAAACTAAGGTAATTCATCACTAGACAGGTCTTAAAAGAATGATTTTAAGCATTTAGTGTGGTGTGGTTGACCACAGCAGGTAGTGTGGTGGTCAAGGTGCCGGACATCCATATGGCCAACAGTTAAAGTCCAGGATCCGGTGGCTTGCTTTCTCACTCCTCCTGCCCTGCCTAGTCACTTTGGTGAGTACATGTGTCTTATAACAAACTTAAAAAAATAATAATAATAGAAGAGAGGCAAGGGGCAGGCCTTCAGAAGACTCCATGTCTCCTGAGAACTAGTGATTTCAGGGAAAAAAAGAGAAATGAAGATTTTCTACTGATAATTCAGTCTCCAGCCACCAAACTCAAGAGGTAGGAAGTCCCTTTAGCCTTCTCTCTGTCTCTGTCTCTCTCTGCCTCTGTCTTCTCATTTTTTGGTAATTTTTCCTTTTTAAAATTTTTTAAGGTAAAGTATTCTCTGGGCTTTCAGCCCTCCTTTATCTTGCTAATAATCCCCTTTCCCCCTCCCATCTAGGAGAGGCAAGGGGCAGGCCTTCAGAAGAAAACTCCTCTATGGCTCCTGAGAACTAGTGATTTCATGCCACATAGTTTTTTATTTTTTGCTTTTTTTGAAAAATTTTTTTTTCCTTCCCTTTCTCTCTCTCTCTCTCTCTCTTTTTTTTTTTTCTCTGTTTCCTTTTCTTTTTCTTTTATCTCTTTACTCTGCTCCTCAATCTCCATTTGCTGGGTTTCTAGATGGATCTAAGGGAACCATAGCCAAATATCCAAATACTATTAGGATTAACATATTCCTCAATACCCACTGAATCTGCTGCACAAAGGGATAAAAACGGAACGGCAAAGAGATTCTAGATCACCTTCTTCTGCACACTCCTGAATGCTCAGATTGAATTTCAAGAACGAGGAAAAAACACACCATCCATCAGATGACTAGAAATCACCACAGGGGCATAAGAAATATGGGAAAGCAAGAAAATACCTCTCCTAATAGGACCAGCAGTTGGCTTAATGGCTATGTCACTGGACTTCCATGTAGTCGACCACGTTTTGAGTCCCAAATCTGGTGGCTTAAACTCACACTGAGCGCATGTGCGTGCGTGCCCAAGATCCCGAGAGGAGAATGGAGGAGAAGGGATTGTGGCGTGGCCATCTCCCCTGCGGGGTGATTTCTCACTTTCTGTCTCTCTGTCTCTGTCTTTCTGGTGAGCACACACGCCCTGCAGCAAAAACCTCTCCAAAAAAAAAAAAAAAAAAAGAAAAAAGAAAAGAAAATACCTATCCTCCAAGGGAAAAGAATAACTCCTCTTCATCCACAGACTGTTCAATGGAAATCATGGAAATGTCTGATCAAGAATTTAGAATATCCATAATGATGAAACTAAGGGAGATAGAAGAGAAACAATAAACTGCGGAAGCGGCAGGAGAAAGGAGCTGATGCATTCCAGGAGGTGAGGAAATTCTTATAAGATCTAAAAGAGGGGGACCAGCAGTTAGGGTAATGGCTATGTTGCTAGACTCCCACGTAGTCGACCGCAGTTAGCGTCCCGGACCCAGTGGCTTAGAATTCACGCCGGGCGCATGTGTGTGCATGCCCAAGATCCCAAGAGGAGAATGGAGGAGAAGGGACTGCGGCATGGCCATCCCCCCAGGGGGTGATTTCTTGCTTTCTGTCTCTCTGTCTCTCTCTGCCTGGCGAGTGCACGCACCCTATAGCAAAAACCTTTCCAAAAAAAAAAGATCTAAAAGAGGAATTACACACTTTAAAAAAGAATCAAATGGGGGAACCAGCAGTTAGGGTAATGGCTACGTCACTGGACTCCCACGTAGTTGACCAAGGTTTGCGTCCCGGACCCGGTGGCTTAAAACTCACACCGGGCGCATGTGCGTGTGTGCCCAAGATCCCGAGAGGAGAATGGAGTGGAGGAGAAGGGATTGCGGCGTGACCATCCCCCCTGGGGGGTGATTTCCTGCTTTCTGTCTCTCTGTCTCTCTCTGTCTGTCTGGCGAGTGCACGCGCCCTATAGCGAAAACCTCTCAAAAAAAAAAAAAAGAATCAAATGGACCTGTTAGAGATGAAGTCTATAATACAGGAAATCAAAATCTCCTCTGAAAGTATTAAAAGCAGACTAGATCATCCAGAAAATAGAATCTCAGACATAGAGGAGAAAAGTACTGGCCTAGAAAAACCCGCCATAAAGACTGAATATACGAGAAGTACTAGATACCATCAAATGTCCAAATATCTGGATAATTGGTAACCCAGAAGGCAAAGAGACTCATAAGAGCATTGATAATCTATTCCATGAAATCCTGCAAGAAAACTTTCCAAACCTAGAGAGGCACTCAAAGGTCCAGTCCCAAGAAATACAAAGGACCCCAAATAGAATCAACCCAAGATCTTCTCCAAGACACATTAGAGCCAGATTGACCAAAACCACAAAGGGAAGATACTAAGATTGGCAAGAGAAAAACAGCAAGTTACCTGCAAAGTATATCCCATCAGGCTAACAGCAGACCTCTAAACCGAAACAATGTGAGTGAAGAAAGAATGGGAAAATATATTCAGTGTTAAGGGAAAAGCAATTGCAACCAAGAATACTGTACCCGGCAAGATCATCCTTCATATGGGAAGAAAAGACAAGAACATTCTCAGATAAACAACCTGAAAGAATTTACCAACACCAGACCAGATCTTCAAGAAGTTCTCAAGGGAGTGCTATACCAGGAAAATTAAATACACACAGAAATAAGAGTTCAAAAACTAGGAAATGGCCAACTTAATTGTAGGGACAAGTCTGGAGTTGAATATTATATCCCAGAATTTAATTGGGAAGATTGAACCACAACAGAAGATAAAGTACATGAGACTAAACTGGTGAAATAGCATTTTATGACTTTTGACTAAAACATTGCTGATTTTCTTCTAGGCTTTGTTTTCCAGTTTTAAGGATTTCTGTCCTGTCTTGAGCTGTCGATAGGTTCATGTACCTACTCTACTATTTGAACAGAATCCTAACCTGTTTCCTGGCTTTAAGTTTTAAGCAAAGTTCCTTAGCATTTCTTTGATTTATTAAAGTTAAAACTGCTTTTCTTGAAATTACCAGCTGAACTTGCTATCAAAAGTAGTTATATTATTTAAGAAATTGTGTGATCAATAAAATGTGGGGGGGGGGGGGAAGGAATGGAAAACAACTGTAGACACCAGAGGTAGCGTGGGAGGAGGGTGGGAAAGGGTCAGAAATAGGGGTAATACACACACACACACACGAAACTAGAAATGGAAAATTACTGTGATAACATGCATGATTAAGTCACTATGCAGTATATTCTGGATGGGAAATCACAATCACATTTTGTATGCTGTAATGATGCTTAGGGAATGAATGTAAATTAATTAATTAAAAAAGTGTTTCAGAATAAAAAAGCTCATGGAAATACGTGTAATAGGAAAAGTATGTATGAATTTCAAAAAGTTTTTGTACTGACCAGCAGTTAGCGTAATGTCTACGTCGCTGGACTCCCATGTAGCTGACCATGGTTTGAGTCCCAGACCCAGTGGCTTAAACTCATGCCAGGTGCATGTGTGTGTGTGTGTGCTCAAGATCTCGAGAGGAGAATGGAGAAGGAATTGCAGCATGGCCATCCCCCCTGCCTTTCTGGCGAGCACATGTGCCCTATAGCAAAAACCTCTCCAAAAAAAAAAAAGTTTTTGCACCAAAATAAATTCATACTTTAATTGTAAAAAAAAAAATAAGAGAAAAAACACATGAATTTATTTAAAAAATAAATTTTTTAAAGAAATTCCTTTTTTTAAAGATTTATTTATCATCATTATTTTTCAATTTGACCAGAGAGAGACAGAGTGAGAGAGAAAGGGAAAGTGAAAAAGCAAGCCACCAAGTCCGGGACTCAAACTGTGGTCGGCCATGTGGGAGGCCAGTGCCTTTAACCACCACGCCACCTGCCAGCCCCTAAAAAAAGAAATCTTAAGGGAGTTCTACAACTGGAAGCAAAAGGACAATGATTACTATCATGAAAACAAGTGATAAAAGAAACCTCACTAGTAGAGGTAAATTCATAATGAAACCCAGATATCCCAGTACTGTAACAGTGCTTTGTAAATCTCTCAAACCTCTAGTATAAGGTTAGAGGTCAAAATGGTCATACATAATAGCTATAGTTAGTACTTAAGGAACACACAATATATATAAAGATATAAATTAAGGCAACACAGATATAAACTACTGGGGGAAAGGTAAAAAGTCTGGAGTATATTCATGTGACCAAAGTTAAGTTGCTATCAGCTTAAAATAGTCTTTTAACTATAAGATTCTTTGTTAGCCCCCTGGTAACTATAAAGAAAAAAATTGCAGCAGATGTGTGAATGAGAAAGAAAAAGAAATCAAAGCTTAGCACCACAGGAAATTCACCAAGGCACAGAGATAAACAAGAAAGAACAATGGATCCACAAAACAACCAGAAAATAATGAACAAAATGGCATTAATAAGTACTGACCTATCAATAGTAGCTTTGAATACAAACAGATTAAATTATGCAATTAAGAGATTTGGAGTAGATGAATGAATAACAATAAAAAGACCCAACTATATGCTGTCTATGTAAGATTCATTTCACCTGTAAGGACACACAGACTGAAAGTGAAGGAATGCAAAGAGGTATTCCATACAAATGGAAACCAAAAGGGAGCAGAAGTAGATGCTAAGGCTTAATTAGACCTTAACACAAAAACTGTAAAAAGAGATCAAGAAGATTATAATACAGTGATAAAAGGGTCAATTTACCAATGGGACATAACAATTGTAATTATATTGGGCCATTGGGAAAGTCACGGGGCATTTTTGCATAGAAAAATACATTATGACTTTTCTGAAGACCCAATATATGCACCCAACCCTGGAGAATCCAAATATAAAATATCGTTAGATCTAAAGGGACAGCAAAAGAAATAACAGTGAAGAGAAAACCTGTATAATGAGAGAAAATATTAGCAAACTATATATTTGATAAGGGGTTAATATAAAAATATATTAAGAAACTCAGTAGCAATATATGTTCAATAGCAATCCAATTTAAAAATGAGCAAAAGATTTTAATAGACGTTTCTCAAAAAAGAAGCTATATAAATAGCTGACAAGTATACGGAAAAAATGTTCAGTATCAATAATCATCAGGGAAATGCAAATCAAAACCATAGTGAGATACCTTCACTTAGAATGGCTTTTATCAAAGACAAATGGCAGCAAGTGTTGGTAAGGACATGGGGAAAAAGCCCTGGGCCAGCTGGTGGCACGGTGGTTAAGGTGGTTGGATCCCACCTGGCTGACTGCTTTTGAGTCCTCAACCTGGCGGCTTGAGAAATGCACTGGACCCCTACGTATGCATGGCAAAATCCCAACAGGATGGAGAAATGGCAGAATGTGATTGCATGACCCTACTTGCTGGGGGCTGCTTTCTCACTTTCCCTTCTCTTCCCTCCCTATCCCACAAGCACACATGGCCTCTGGTAATTTTTTTTAAAAAGGCAGCTGTTGTACAATACATTGTTATTTATTTATTTATTTATTTTGCGCTTTCACAAATTATCATAATCTTGTTTATATTACATTGAATCATGTATCTTTATAGTGTATTACATTTCTTTTTCCAGAAGGAATACCTTGCATATCAGTCAAGATAAAGACATTACTATCCCCATCATCATCATCAAATAGCTTTGCATTATTTTTGTACAATGCATTATTGATGGAATGTAAGTCAGTATAGCTATAATGGAAACATAGAGGTTTGTCAAAAAACTAAAAATATAACTACCATATGTTCCAGCAATTCCACTACTGAGTATATATCCAACGGAAATAAATCAGTATGTTGAAGAGATGTTTGCACTCCCATGTTTATTATAGCACCATTCATAAAAGCTAAGATTTGGAATAAACCTAAATGTCCAATGATGAACATATGAAGAAAATGTGGTGTGTCACGTATATACAATATTATTCTGTCATAAAAAAAAATACAATCCCAACACTCCAACATGGATAAACCTAGAGAACATTAAGTGAAATTAGCCAGACGCAGAAAGACAAATACTGTATGACCTCACTAAAAGTTGACCTCATAGAAGCTGAGAATAAAACAGTAGTTATCAGTAACTAGGGAAAGAGAAGGAAAGATGAGGAGAGTTTGGCCAAAGGGTATAAACTTACAATTACATTGGAGAAGTTAAGTTCTGTTGTTCTATGTGTAGGCTATTATGTCAGGCAACCAGAACTCTGGACTTACCTCATCTTCAGAGTCAGCAATGCCAGTGGAAAACATCTCTCTAAAATCAAACAATCTTAGGATGGAGTTAGCTTGAATCACCTACCCTTCCTTCCTGGAGGCTATTCTGCCCTATTTGAATCCTCATGTTGAAGGAAAAATCAAGGTGCTATTACCAGAAGAGGGAGAATGAATGCCAGAGGTGCAAAAACATCTGTACATCTGCAGGAAACAGAAGAAAACTCTTAATCTGCAGTTCCTCACTGATCTATGTTTTTGTTTTCTTTTTTAAACATTTAGTTATTTATTTATCTATTATTTGTTGTGATTTTCAGCCTGCCAGGTCTGGGACTTGAACTCTGGTGGATCATGTGGGTTTCCAGTGCCTCATCTACCGTGTCATCTGCTGGCCCCTCACTGAATCTGTTAAACCAAGTACTTTAATGAATGCAATCAATAGCTTTCCCTATCAAAAGTATATAAGCTATTTTGGGAACTAGCAGTTAGCGTAATGGCTATGTCGCTGGACTCCCACATAGTCGACCGCGGTTCGCGTCCTGGACCCGGTGGCTTAAAACTCACGCCGGGCACGTGTGCGTGCGTGCCCAAGATCCGAGGAGAACAGAGAAGGGATTGCGGCTTGACCATTCCCTCTGGGGGGTGATTTCTCACTTTCTCTCTGTCTCTGTCTGTCTGGCGAGCGCATGCGCCCTATAGCAAAAAACCTCTCAAAAAAAAATAAAAAATAAAAAGTATATAAGCTATTTTATGAAACCTTTGAACTACTGAGGGGAAAAATGAGTTTATCAGATTTGCAATCAGTCTTTCCTTCCTAGATTATCTTGCACACTATAGTCAAATTAATATTTCCATTGCATGGCTCTAGTTACAAAACCCTACCCAAAGAAACCATATTCTCTAACAAAGTTGAAAATTCTTTTTTAAGAGAGAGATTTCTGCTATAGGGCATGTGTACTGCCAGAGAAACAGTGAAAAAAATCACTCCCATGGTGGCATGGCCACACCACAATCCCTTTTCCATTCTTCTCTTGGGATTTTGGGTATGTATGCACATGTGCTCGGCGTGAATTTTAAGCCACTGGGTCTGGGACTCAAACCACAGTTGACGACCTGGGAGTCCAACAACTTAACCATTATGCCATCTCCAAAGCTGAAGTTTTAGCTTGTTACTCAAGGTCTGCCAGAATTTCACCGATTTACCTTCCTATACTTACATTATACTACTCCCCATTGTAGACACTTTTTTAGGGTTAGCCACTCTAACTGATCTACTATGAAGTATTAGGATGTAACTGATATTTAACGTGCCAGTCAGAAATACGAACATTAGTTTTCTGGTCACTTTTGCCTTTAAAATGTTAATACATGTATTTTATCTGAGTTACCAGGGTAGGGCAGTTGCTATACAAAGCTGACCCACACAGGGAGGTTCCTGTCTGGAGACCTTCCTGAGTATACCCCAGGAATGCATGTGGCCATGGTTCAAGGCAGGCTGAAGTTGGGGGTGGATCATGACATCGGAACCCTGTTGGAAATGGTCTCTCTCATCCATGGAAAATTACATAATTTTTTTTTTTTGAGAGATTTTTGCTATAGGAAGCATGCACTCACCAGAGAGACAGAAAACGAGAAATCAACCCCCAGAAACGGTGGCCCCACTGCAATCTTTTCTCCTCCATCCTCCTCTTGGGATTTTAGGCATGAGCCCACGCACACAAGCCCAGTATAAGTTTCAGGACTCGAACTGTAGTCAACCATGTGAGGAGTCCATCTTCTTAACCACCATGCCATCTGCTGGTCCCCATAATAAATTCTTTAAAATAATTATTTATTATTACTATTCTTAACTTGCTATAGTTAAGAATATCAGAGCGAGAGGGAGAGTGAGAAAGCAAGCCAGAAGAACAGGGACTCAAACTGTGGTTGGCCATGTGGTAGCTCCAACCATTACACCACTTGCTGGCCCTGACATAGTACTTTTTTTTAAAAAAAGTCAACATTCTTATGAAATTTGAGTTTATCTTACAAAAATAAGAAAATATGGTAGCCTTTTATGACAAGGTAAGTTATGAGAGAAATAAACAGCATTTTCTTAATGGGAAGACCTGTTAGGAAACTTTTTCCATAGCATTCTTTCATACCCCATAAATAAATTATTTACAGTGCATAGTATCGAATGGTAAAGAATTAGTTCAAGAAAAGTAATACTCTGATACACAAATAAGCTGCTCTACCTCTTTAAAAGTACATACAATAAGATATACTGAGAAATTTGAATCTTTGGCTAATTTCATTTAGGCTAAATGTCTCTCTCTCTTTACCCTTAGCTTAAAGTTTGTTTTTTTTAAATTTGCTATTAGGTACATACACTCACCAGAGGGACAGAGAAAGTGAGAAAACACATCCCAGAGGGAATAATCATATTGCAATTCTTCCTCCTCTAGGGATTTTGGGCAAACATGCACATGTGTACAGTTCTTTCAAGCTGCTAGGCTATGTGGGATCTAACCGCCTTAACCACCATGCTATTAGCTGCCCCTAAAAATAATTTTTGTACATAACTAATACGGTAATTTGCCAAGATTTCAGAATTACAAATTAAAGTGCTTTTTTTTTAGAGAGACATTTTTGCTATAGAATGTGTGTGCTCACCAGAGAGAAAGAGACAGAAAGTGAGAAATCACCCACCAAGGGGGAATGGCCATGCCACAATCCCCTTTCCTCTATTCTCCTCTTGGGATTTTGGGTATGCATGCACGCACACACCAGTGTGAGTTTTAAGCCACTGGGTCTGGGACTCAAATTGTAGTGGACTACATGGAGTCCAGCAATGTAACCATTATGCCATCTGCTGGTCCCTTAGAGTGATTTTTATGAAAAACATCACAACAAAAAGATCGAATATGACATAAATGAGTAAAATTATTTTTAAAATAAAGGACAAAGTAAATATATATCACTATTTTTATTTTCATTTAAGCCAAGGATGCCGTGGGCTAAGGTTATTTACACAAGATGTATGATTCACATTTTACACTTCATACAAACTTTAAAACATTAAACAGTATTTTCTACTTTATTGTTGAAATCCACATATTTTTATCTGAAATACAATTGCTATAAAACAACTCCTGGTGACTAAGCCAACATTAGAAGAATTTTAAAAATTATTTTCTAATGGTTATACTAGAACCAATTTTCCTCATTAAGTACCTATAAGGATCTAGCACACTCTTATGCTTTACTGAAAATAGCCAAGAATGTAGCACTGGTAGGTGAGTACTATAATAAATTTAGCCAAGCATTCAAGAGAAAAGGATTTACTTTTAAGATCTAAACCCAAAATGAACTTTGAAAATATATTTTAAAATATCTTCCCAACCACGGTTAACATACTCCTTTATGCTTTCACACAGCAAGTTCCAGGCGTTCCAATTTTTTGTGTTTTTATACATCTTTCTATTGGGGCAGCTATCAATCATCTTCTTTCTCAATATAGGTCTTTGCATTAACCCGTGCCATTTGTCTGGCCAAGTACCTGTCTCTAGCTGACATTACAGTTTCTTCATTGCTTCGCTTTGCAAACTTGCTCAGTGCCTCGGGGGGTCCCTCTTGTTCTTTGCCCTTCTCTTGCCTTTCCTGTGTGAGTCTGTGTTTTGTTCCTAGTGATGTTTCAGAACTAGAGGGATTCTCTTGATTTCTTTCATTGTCCTTTTCTATGTTTCTCATCTTGTTGGATCTTTCCTGGTCAAGAAACTTATCCTTTGCCCTAGAACTTGGGCTGCTTTCCCTTCTGTCTTGACTCCTTTCTGAAGACTGAACACTCAGTTCTCGTTTTTCCCGATCTCTGTATTTATTATTATTTTCATATCTTTCCTTCCTCCCTTTCACATGTTCTTCCTTTTCTTTGCTTTTCTCTTCTTTCTCTCCTCCTTTCTCACTGTGTCGGTCATGATCATTTCGTTGCCTTTCTCTTTCTTGCTCTCTTGAGGAATATTTCTCCTTTTTCCATTCTCTGTCATTTTTTTCTCTTTGATCTCTTCCCCTCAGTTTATCTTCTTGTTCATGTTTCTTCCACTGGGAATCTCTATGACTGACCTCTCTGTGCCTGTAAGAATCCTTCTTTTCTTTTCGATGGTCACGGTCAGGGCAATAGTCCTCCTCCTGGTCTCTGGATCGCCTCTTTTGGTGCTCTTCTTCCCTTTTCTCATGTCCTCTTGACTTGGAAGATTTTATGTGGCATATGGTACCATGCCCTCTTTCTTCACTAGATGACCGTGAGTGAGTCTGATTTCTGTGATGCTTGGAGTCATTGTCAAAGGTCTCTGTGACTTTTTCCCTTCTGCAGTGCACTTTATTTTCTTCCATTTCATCATCATCGCTGCTCTTAACATCAAAGTCACTGTCTGCATCTGGATTTTCCTCTACTTTCATACTGGTCTGGAGACTGCATTTCTCATGTGGTATTCTGTTTTCTGAACTTATTTCGTCGGAATAACCCCTTGGTTTCTCTTCCTTTATCCCAGTCCTTTAAAAAACACACACACACAAAATGCCACATTATCACTTATAGTAAGCAAAGAAAGTGCACACATAATTTTTCTCAACTTTTAAAAAGTTTTTTTGCCATAGGTCATATGCACTCACCAGAAAGAGACAGTGAGAGAGAAAGTCAGAAATCATCTTCTCACAAGGGAGGATGGCTGTGCTGGAATCCTTTCTCTATTCTCCTCCTGGGATTTTTGGCATGTACACACATGCACCCAGCATAATTTTCAATCTGCCAGATCTAGGACTCAAACCATGCTCAGCCATGTGGGAGTCCAGTGCCTTAATCACTATGCTATCTGCTGGTCCTTCAATATTTAAATATACAAATCTCTCCAGTTATTGATATCAAAACCAATAACATGAAATTTATGTCATTTGTTTTTCTCATCTGATAAGTATGGCTAACTTATATAAATTAGTATATCTGGGATGGCTATTGCTAGACTTGCCAAATGCGGCAACTGAGTACTTGACATGCTTTTAGCCATGGAGACTGAATTTTAGTTATTATTATTATTATTGTTAATTAATTAATTAATTAATTAATTAATTTATTTTAGAGGTTTTTGCTATAGGGCACATGTGCTTGCCAGAAAGACAGAGAGACAGAAAGCGAGAAGTCACCCCCCAGGGGGATGGCCACGCCGCAATCCCTTCTCCTTCATTCTCTTGGGATCTTGGGCACGCATGCACTTGCGCCTGGCTTGAGTTCAAGCCATCAGGTTCGGGACTCGAACCGCGGTCGACTACATGGGAGTTCAGCGACATAGCTGTTTCACTAAATGCTGGTCCCTTTTTTTTTTTTTGGGAGAGGTTTTTCGCTATAGGGCGCGTGCGCTCGCCAGACAGACAGAGAGAGACAGAGAGACAGAAAGCAAGAAATCACCCCCCAGGGGGGATGGTCACGCCGCAATCCCTTCTCCTCCATTCTCCTCTTGGGATCTTGGGCACGCACGCACACACGCCCGGCGTGTTTTAAGCCACCGGGTCTGGGACTCGAACCGTGGTCGACTACGTGGGAGTCCAGCGACATAGCCATTACGCTAACTGCTGGTTCCCCCATTTTTTTTTTTTTTTAAGAGAGACATTTTTGCTATAGGACACGTGTGCTTACCAGAGAGACAGAGACAGACAGAAAAACAGAAAGTGAGAAGTCACCCCTGAGGGGGAAAGGCCACGCCATAATCCCTTCTCCTCTATTCTTCTCTCAGGATTTTGGCACATGCAGGCATATACACGCGCGCGTGCACACACACACACACATGTGCGCTTGGCGTGAGTTTTAAGCCACCAGGTCTAGGAATTGAATCAGGGTTGACTACGTGAGAGTTCAGCGACGTAACCATTATGCCATCTGCTGGCCTCAGTATTATTTACTTTTAATTAACTTAAATAGTCCATATGTATTGGGTTCTCAAAAGAGTCTGATCTTTTTTCTTTAAGTTTTTCTATGCAAAAACACGTCATGACTTTTCCAACAATCCAATAACTAGTTGCTATTTATTAGACATAGGCCTTGATATGTGAACCTTACCTTTTATGGAGGCTGAGTCTTATTTATAAAAATAAACCATTTTGGGGACTAGCAGTTGGCATAATGGCTATTGCTGGACTCCCATGTAGTCGACTATGGTTCGAGTCCCAGACCTGGTGGCTTAAACTCACGCCAGGCACGTATGCGTGCATGCCCAAGATTCTGAGGGGAGAACGGGTGGAGAAGGGATTGCGGCGTGGTTATCTCCCCGGGGGGGTGATTTCTCGCTTTCTGTCTCTCTGTCTCTCTCTTTCTGATGAGCACACGTGCCTATAGCAAAAACCTCTCCAATAAATAAATAAGTAAATAAATACATTTTCTTTATTTACTATTAGAACACACATGTAGGATTTTTCTGTATAACACCTGATTCTTCCCAAATTTCTCCTTAACTCTGACAGCAATCATTTTAAAATACCAGGGCCATAAAGGCTACCTATATATTCAGTTACATACCAGGGTCTGCCCCATAGCCCTACAGGGCTGTGCAGAGTAAGCTGGATCCCATATAGCTGACTAGAGTTTAAATACCAGTCCAGAGGGCAGCAGGTTGCATAGTGGTTAAGGTACTGGACTTCCACATGGCCAATTGCAGTTCGTGTCCTGGATGCGGTGCCTTGAAAATCACTCTGCATGCACATGTATGCATGCCCCAAATCCTAAGTGAATGAGAGAGAAGGGATTGTAGTGTGGCTATCCTCCCAGGGCAGTGATTTCTCACTTTTCCTCTCGCTATCTTTCTCTCTCTGCTCCTATGGCAAGAAAAAAAAAAAAAAAATGAACCCACGGTTGGTTTCAAGCTGGGTGTATGTATGTGTGCCCAATTCTGACTTGGTAGAGAACTGGAGATTGGAGAAAAGGCTATTGCAGCATGGGACCAGCAGTTAGCATAATGGCTATGTTGCTGACTCCCACGTAGTAGACCGCAGTTCGCATCCTGGACCCAGTGGCTTAAAACTCACACCGGGTGCGTGTGTGCGCGTGCCCAAGATCCCGAGAGGAGAATGGAGGAGAAGGTATTGAGGCGTGGCCATCTCCCCTGGGGGGTGATTTCCGCTTTCTGTCTCTCTGTCTCTGTCTCTATAGCGCAAGTGCCCTATAGCAAAAAAAAAAAAAAAAAAAAAAAAAAAAAAAAAAGCCTCTCCAAATAAAAAGGCTATTGCAGCATGATGGGGCCCTGATGTGGGAAGGGCCCTCTTCCTCTCTTATGCATGCACACATGTGGCCTCTAAGCATAAAAACGAAATATAACAAAATCACCCACAATTTAGTTTTTTTTTTTTTTTTTTCTTTTCTTTTTTTGAAGAGGTTTTTGCTACAGGGCGCTTGCGCTCGCCAGAAAGACAGAGAGAGAAAGAGAGACAGAAAGCAAGAAATCACCCCCCAGGAGGGATAGCCACACCACAATCCCTTCTCCTCCATTCTCCTCTTGGGATCTTGGGCACGCACGTACACGTGCCCGGCGTGAGTTTAAGCCACCGGGTCCAGGACTCAAACCGCAGTCAACTACATGGGAGTCCAGCGACATAGCCATTATGCTAACTGCTGATCCCCCGACAATTTAGTTTTGCTACTTCTTGAAGGTTATTTATAAGACTCAGAAAGCCTTTAGATATTCAGACATTTTATACATTAAAAGTTTAAGTCTTTGGCTTTTCAGTAACATTAAACTCAATCACTGAGAATCTTTTAAGTAAGCGATAACAATCGTTGTGAACTAACAGAATAAAAACGATCCTGAAGTAAATCTGTAGGTTTTAAATGAAGAAGCTGCAAATTCCTTGCCATTCATTCAATTATGTCAGGTTAACTGACAACATGCATGCAATGCTTAATCCTTTATCTTTCAAAGTGATAAAAGGACCCCGCATCCATAGATAATCAACAGTAACTTTGAATATTACACCTGCCACATCTCACCTGGCTTCACGAAAGCTGCATTTAGGTACTTCCTCTTCACCCACTGTCTGATTTAACAGGTGCCTATAAAATCCACTGAGATCTTTCTGCTTGGTTACATCCAAACGTGCTAAAAGAAGGAAAGCAAAAGTGAAAACAATCTATTTAAGAAGGCACAATACAGTTTCATTTTATAGACACAAGAGTATATAACAAACACAGTGTATAAATTATTCTCTAGATCAGAAGTTGGCAAAGCATAGCCTGCAGGTCAAACATGGCCTGCTGCCTGTTTTCATAAATAAATTTTTATTGGAATATAGTCCTGCTCATTTGTTTATGTATTGTGCATGTCTGCTTTTGTACTACAAAGGAAGAAATGAGAAGCTGGAACAGAGTACATATATGAAAGCCTAAAATAATCACTATTTGGTCCTTGACAGAAAATTTGCTAACCAATGAACACAGTACGTGGTCAGACAGAGAAACTTACAGATTTGTTTTCCTTCCATGTAAAGTTAATAGGCATTTGCCATTTCAATTATTTTACATAGTCTACCTACATCTTGAGAAATAATGTGTAATGAGAAGTGTATAAAGCACTAAAGTAAGGCACTTTAGCTCTGGCACATCTTTAATCTTTCTTCAATTAGTGTTTTTTTTTTTTTCCAAAGAATTATTTATTGGGACCAGCAGATGGTATAATGGTTACGTCACTGGACTCCACATAGTAGAACACTGTTCAAGTCCTGAACCTGGCAGCTTAATACTCGCACCAGGAATGTGTGCATGTGTGCCCAAGACCCCAAGAGGACAAGGAAAGAGAAAGTTCTGTGGCGTGGCCATCCCCCCCGGGGGGGTGATTTCTTACCTAGAAGCTTGCTTTCTCGCTTTCCCTCTCTCTCTTTATCCCTCTCTGGTCAAATTAAAATAAATCAATAAATCAATTAAGTTAAAAGCCTGTTGCCTGGTGATTTTCAATCCACCAGATTCAGGACTCAAATTGCAATTGGCCATGTGAAAGTCCAGTGCCTTAACCTCACACCACCTACTAGCCCCATGATCACAATATCAGTGACCAAGCAAATGGCTAACCATAGGACAGAGATTTGCAGCTGTTTCTTTTTACCTTCTTCCTCCTTCCATCTTACCTTCTAGTGCAGCAGCCCTCTTTTCTCTTTCTTCCTCTTCAGCTCTCTCCTGCAGTTTTTTCTTATAAGCAGATGTCACAAATGCCTCTTTATCATCAAATTTTCCCTTTTCTGTTTCTCGTTCTCTCTGTATTTTCTTTTCCATTCTTTTTTCCTGTTCCTTTTTTCTGATCTCAACTGCTTTAAGTAAATTGTGAATATACTTGGGCTAAGGGGAGGAGATTATTTAGGAATGAGACAAAATTAATAATATTGTTAATAATACTGCTAATACTCTTGTCATTTTTATCATGTACTCTAAAAAGACAGAAGTAACTAGTCCTGGGGCCAGCAGGTGGCGTGGTGATTAAGGCGCTGGACTCCCACATGCATGGATGGCCATGGTTTGGGTCCTGGACCTGGCGGCTTTCTCTCTGTCTCTCTCTGAAGAGTGCATGTGCCCCATAGCAAATTCAAAAACAGTAATAGTAGTAAATAAAAATTAAATAGTCTTAAAAAAGGGTACATCTTTAAAGAAATGACTAGACCAAATAGAATTGTTTGCTATTCATGTTAATATAAATTTGCTGGCAAGGTTAATATTGCTTTCAATAAAGAATTTAAGTGTAACAGAAATAGATTATTCATAATGCTATCTTACTATTTTTTTTAACTCAAAGAAAAATAATTTCCCAGTGTTTTCCCCATCATTTTTACTGGTATTCTCTTAATTTAACAAATAAATAAATCAGAAAAGTTCCTACTAGTTTTTTACACTTAGCAAAAATGATGAATTAAAATAGTAGCTTTAATATAATTTTATACTATCATTTTAATGGATACTTAAAATTTTTTTATTATTATTATTCCTGTTTTTGTAAACATTTGATCGCTATACATCATTTGGCTTATAAAGAGAATTTACCCAACATGAAATACATCTCAGATAATAAAGACTTTTTTTGGGGGGGAGAGGTGTCTTTTCCCCCCACTATAGGGCACATGTGCTCACCAGAAAGTCAGAGAGAGACAGAGAGACAGAAAGTGAGAAATGATCCCCAGGGGGGATGGCCATGCCACAATCCCTTCTCCTCCATTCTCCTCTCGGGATCTTGGGCACGCACACACACGTGCTCGGCATGAGTTTAAGCCATCAGGTCCAGGACTCAAACCGCAGTCGACTACATATGAGTCCAGCAACATAGCCTTTCGCCATCTGCTGGTCCCAGTGAAGACTTTTAAGATGCAAATATCCTCAAAAATCAATCTGCTTAAAAAAAAGAACAAGAGTGACAGAAAATTTGAACTTATTTTAATTCCCATCCAGTCCCCAATTTTCTTCAACTAAAAATGTGACCATGAAATGTGGAGGCAGATGATTGAGTTACCATGAGAAGACAATAAAATATAAATAAACATATACAGGACAGAAGCAGTACAAATTTTGAATAATTCAAACAATTATATACAGAGGTTTCAAAGCAAAAAAGAAAATGAACAAAATTGTTGGATAATTTGGGAGCAGCAGATGGCATAATGGTTACATCACTGGACTCCCATGAGGTAGACAACAGTTCTAATCTCAGACCTGGTATCTTAAAACTCATGCCAAGCACGTGTGTATCCAAAAATCTTGAGGGGAATGGAGGAGAA
Organism: Tupaia tana; assembly: GCA_026018925.1. Lineage (NCBI taxonomy): Eukaryota > Metazoa > Chordata > Mammalia > Scandentia > Tupaiidae > Tupaia > Tupaia tana. The sequence continues at coordinate 21,307,666 of JAKSZU010000011.1, forward strand.
GGGATTGCAGTGTGGCCATCCGCCTGGGGGGTGATTTCTCACTTTCTGTCTATCTCTCCAACAAGCACACCTGCCCTACAGCAAAAATCTCTCTTTAAAAAAAAAAAATTGTTATATAATTTACTTGTTTCTGTTAGAATACTATATGTAGAGTTTCTTAAGTTCTAAAATCAAATCTATAATATCTGGAACTTAAGAGGTTATTTGCACTTTAAATACCTAAAAGTTCTCAGATTAACTCTCATGTTAAAATAAGATTAAGATATAGAATGTAGGTTTAGTATCAAAGAAAGCTTTATTTTAACAACAAACCTTTCGATCTTTTCCCAAAAGCAATTTGGGATTATTTTCCTCCTTTTTTTTCTGCATTTCATCATAAATACTGTCATATTCATATACAGTGGAATCTTCTGCAAGGGCCTTCTGGATTTCCAGTTTTGTCTTAAAAAAAAATTAAACATGTTTCAAAAATAAGCCAGTCAACAGATACCACAAAAATCTATACATACTTTTTTTGAGAAAGGTTCATAAATTAGAAATATGTCATAAAAATTTCATCAATGACACTTTAGTAAATATAAATATATGGGCCAGCAGATGGTATGAAGGTTAGGGTGGCTGGGTCCTATAGAGCCAACTGTGCAGTTCAAGTCCTGGACCCAGAAGCTTGAAAAACACACTAGGCACACATGTTTACAATCACAAGAAGAAAATGGAGGAGAATGGATTATGGCATGGCCATCTCCGCTGAGGGGGGCTTTCTTATTTTCCCTCTCCCTCCCTCTTCCTTTTTTATTCAGAGAACACACATACCCTACAACAAAATAAATACATAAATAAAAAAATACGAATGCAAATTCTAAAGTCATACTGTTTGGATATGAATCCTGGCTCTATACTTACTAATTATTTTAGACAAACTTGTTCATCTTTTTTGTGATGAAAAAATTAGCTTTCCTAATTTTTTTAAAAGAATTATTTTACTTTATTTATTATTACTACTATTTTCCAATTTGATCAGAGAGAAACAGAAAAAGGGAAAGTGAGAAAGCAAGCCATCAGGTCTGGGACTCAACACGCGCTTGGCACGTGGGAGTCCAGCACCTTTAACCACCATGCCACCTGTTGGCCCCAGTTTTCCTAATTTTTTAAAAAAAATTAATTAATTAATTTAGAGAGAGATTTTTGCTATAAAGCCAGAGAGACCGAAAGCGAGAAATCACCCTCTAGGGAGGATGGCCACACCCCAATCCCTTTTCCTCCATTCTCCTTCCAGGATCTTGGGCATGCAAGCACACACACTCAATGTGAGGTTTAAGCCACTGGGTCTGACTCTTGAATCCTGGTTGACTACATGGGAGTCCAGTGATATAACTATTATACCATCTGCTGGTCCCTAATTGTATTAATTATTATTATTAATATATGTTTTAAAGATATTTTTGCTATGGAGTGCATGTGCTTGCTGGAGAGACAGAAAGTGAGAAATCACACATCACAGAGGATGGCCACGCACCCAATGTGAGTTTTAAGCCACCGGGTCCAGGACTCAAACTGCAGTCAACTACGTGGAAGTCCAGCGATGTAACAATTATGACATCTGCTGGTATTATTAGTATTAGTATTATTTTTTAATTTGACGAGAGAGAGAGAGAGAGAAAGAGAGAGAAGGAAAGTGAGAAAGCAAGCCACCAGGTCCCAGACTCAAATTGCAGTCAGCCACATGGGAGTCTAGTGCCTTAACCATGCCACTTGCCAGCCCCCTAGTTTTCCTAATCTTAAAAAAAAAAAGGTGAGGACAATTTCATCTCTTTCTCATACTGTGATAATTAAATGACTTAACAAACTTAAAACACCTAGAACCTGACAAAGAGTAAGTGTTCAATCAACATGAACTATTCTATTATCACCTATTCATGTCTTATAATTATCCACATTGAAAGGTTAAATGGTCCAGTGTATGACTGAGAAACATCTAACTCTGGCTTTGAGATGCCTATACTATACATTAAACTTTCCTGAGGACCAGCAGCTAACGTAATGGCTATGTCACTAGACTCCCGTGTAGTCGACCGCGGTTCAAGTCCTGGACACAGTGACTTAAACTCACACCAGGTGCATGTGTGTGCATGCCCAAGATCCCAAGAAGAGCACGGTTCGAGTCCTGGGCCCAATGGCTTAAACTCATGCCGGGTGAGTGTGCATGTGTGCCCAAGATCCCAAGAGGAGAATGGAGGAGAAGGGATTGTGGCATGGCCATCTCCCCTGGAGGTGATTTCTCACTTTTTGCCTCTCTTTCTGGTGAGCACATGTGCCCTATAGCAAAAATCTCTCAAAAAAACAAAAACAAACAAATAAAAAACTTTCCTGTGCTCTCTTATGAGAGACAGAGGGGGAGTGACATGGAGAACAAGGGGGGTAATGCAAGAAAACATCCTCCATGAGGGATGGCCACATTGCAATTCCTTGTCCTCCATTTCTCCCTCCTTTCAGGATTCTGGGCACACATGCACACACACGTGTTTCTTGAACTGCTAAGTCTGGAACCATGCAGTCAGCCATGTGAGATCTATCTGCCCTAATTATCCAACCACTGGCTGGCCCGAAAGTATCCCATTTTTAAAGCAATTTTCTCTAAGATTTGGTAAATGCAATCAAGCTAGTGGAAAAAAAAAAAAGAGCTAAATCAGTCAACAAAATATTATAGGTTAGGGGCAACAAAGCAGCAATGGACAAGTAGTTTAAGCAGCGCTGCAGCAGTGTTGCCAATTTCTTTTTTGTGTGTGTTTAGTATATATTTATTTCATTCATAAAAAAAGTACCCCTCCCTCCAGTCTCCATCCACATTCACTCATTTCACAAACACTTCCTGCTGTTCTGTGGCCTCCTTCAGTGCCCAAATCACATTGCATTCCTTGCAAAGGTCCAGATAATTGAAAAGGAACAGCTTCACATCTGGGAAAATCTATAGACCAACAGTGGCAAACACAGTACCATGAAACGGAAAAATAAAATGTTTGTCCCAGGAAGGCAGCAAAGTCAGGAACACCTCAGGAGAGTGGCTCATTGGCAGTACCAACTATGTTAACATTTCTTTTGGCCTCAAGTTCAGAAACTGGCTCAACTACCTCTGGGTAACTGAATTTTCCTGCATTGGAATCGTAGAAGTTCTACAGTCTCCTGGGAGAATATGAAGATTCTCCAAATTTTCATATTCAGATGCCTGAAAAATCATCTCACACTGGTCCTATTGCTTCACAAATTTGGCTATCACACTAGATTGAGACTCATACTTTTCCCACACTCATAGAGCTCCTTTCTGAGGTCCTCTGGAAGCTGGGTTATCTGCTTCATAGCTTCCGGCCTATGTTCAGATGTTCATCTTTGGTCACCACAGCTATAACTGCCACCCAGTACATGTGACGGACACACTCTTTGGTCCCTTGATATTTCTGTGTACCCAGCCAGTCTGTGGGACTCTTTTGAGCTGCCCTACCAGGTGCAGGAACTGCTGCAGGGAGCACGCCCTGTGAGTATTGCCAATTTCCAAGGAAATTATGAAAAAGTCTCAATAGGTAAAGTGGCTTTGAACAGCCAGAGTTAATAATAAAATTAAATTTGGGATTTATGCTGTAAGTGAAGAAGGTAGCACAAAAATATTAAAAGAACATTGAGGGACCGGCAGTTAGCATAATGGCTATGTCGCTGGACTCCCACGTAGTCGACCGTGGTTCGAGTCCCGGACCCGGTGGCTTAAACTCACGCCTGGCGCATGTGTGTGCGTGCCCAAGATCCCGAGAGGAGAAATGGAGGAGAAGGGATTGCGACGTGGCCATCCCCCCTGGGGGGTGATTTCTCGCTTTCTATTTCTCTCTCTCTTGTCTGTCTGGTGAGCGCACGCGCCCTATAGCAAAAACCTCTCCAAAAAAAAAAAAAAAAAGAACACTGAAAAACAAGATACCTGTATGACTGTAAGAAGTCACTCGACTCTCTGGAACTAATTGTCCCATTTATATAGTGAAGAAGTCGAACTTGATGGAGTCAAAAATTCTACTGATCTCTAAAATCCTGATTCAAAGCAGTCCAGCATTTACATTAAAGAATCGTTTTTTAAAAAATGTTTTTATATGGGGGCCTGCAGGTGGTGTGCTGGTTAAGGCACTGGATTCTCACATGGCTGACCATGGTTTGAGTTCCAGACCTGGCAGCTTGCTTCTCTCTCTCTGTCTTTCTCTGGTCAAGTTAAAAAAAATAATAGTAACAATACATAAAATTAAATAATTCTTTAAAAAATGTTTTTATGAGTACTTTAAATCATTCTGAGGCTGCTAGGTTACATATTATTCTACTAGAAAATTATGCATTATCTTAAAATAACTAAATACATAATTGTGTGCGAATTCCCCAAAGAAGCAGTTAAAATATAAAGGCTAAAAGCTTGGGCTCTGCAATTTCACTGCCTAGGTTTGAACACAACTCTATCATTTACTCACTAAGTGACCTCACGTAAGTCACATAAAATTCTTCTTGCCTTCATTCAAACTGTAAAATGAGGTTTATAAAAGCATCTTTCTCCTAGGATTGTTGTAAAAATTTAAAATAATCCTTAGAAAAGTCATTGCCATAGGTCTAGCATATAAAAAGTACTTAATAAATTTACTCTATTCAGGTTTCTAGTTAGAAAAGTGGATAAATGTGTACTAAGAATTGCAAGAAGAATGTGGAGAAAGAATTAAAATAGAAAAGAAGGGGCCAGCAGGTGGAATGGTGGACTATCACATGGCTGACCACGGTTCAAGTTCCAGACCTGATGGCTTTCTCCCTCTCTCATCAAATTAAAATAAATAAATACGTAAAAATGAATAGTTCTTAAAAAGAAAGAAGAAAAGTTACCTGGCCATTACTTAATTTCATTATGTTCTGCAGCAGCCAAAGAGACAGTGGTGTAGAACTAGAAAAATCAATAAACCTTCAGGCCTAGTTCTGTAATAGGTGCAATTTATCCTTTCTGAGTTTCCCATTTCTTCATCCAGGACCATGAGTGGGTTTGTGAGAATTTTTAAAGATCATGTATATATGTAAAAAGTGCTTGGAAACACCAGGTGCTAGCAAGATTATGAAGAATTACCTAATATTTCCATTTCTTAATATGTGAATTTCAAATAATTACAGAACTGTAAAGTTGCTTTGATTACAAATAGACCATTTTTGGGCAACTAAGCTCACTGGCAGGCATTTAGTAAAATGCAAAAAAAAAAAAAAAAAAGCCAAACAACCCACTGTCAGACCACTGAGTCATCTGAAAGCAGTTTTAATTATTTAGTATATTTAATATATTAAACAAGGTTAATATATAACACAGCAATTAAGAGCTAATTTGTGAGACAGAGAGGGAGGGAAAGTGAGAAATCACTCTCCTAGGCCACAGTCCTTTCTCCTCAAGTCTTCTCTTGAGATTTTGGGCACATACATGTGCATGCCTGTGATTTTCAAGCTGCCAGGTCTGGGACTCAAAATGCTCTGTCGGCCACGGGGGGATCCAGAGTCTTAACCTCCATATCACCTGCTGGCCCCTAAGAGTTAATTATTTACTGTGTTTTTCCTTTAAATTTATATAGGAATCTACAAGCTATATAAATAAAAAAAACATTTTTGCCTTTTTAGGAAAAAAGGGTCAGAATAAAATTATTTCTTTATACACTTTTACTTTGTTTTAGTGTCAACACCTAGCTATCAAAATTGTTACTTAAAAATCTAAGACAAAATACTTCACTAAATAACTTATCTCATTCTTCCACCTTACCTGTTTCATGGCCTGTTTCTTAGCTGCTTCCCGCTGAAGGCTTTCACTCACGGAAGTCTGTAAAACAGAAAAATGCTGCCACTGTGTAACTCAATTCAAAATTTCTTTTCCAGCATTCTGGTTGGCAAATGATTCCTTATTTATGGTTAATAATGAGAAGCTAATATTATAAATTCAATTAACATTTTTAAGGACTTTCTTCTAAATTTTAGGAAACAAATTTTCATTGTAAAACATCTCAGTAGACTAAAATGCATAAGAGCAAACAGAATGATACAAGAAAAAAATTAGGACACCTGGATTTTTAGTACTAACTTCACCACTAAGTCATTCAACCTCTGCAGATTTCAATTTGCTTTGTATGTACCTGTGAATGTGTGTGTGACTGTATGTATTAAGTGAGGGAAGAATAAACTAGATAACATTTCACTAAAATGGCATGATTTCCTACAACATAAAATGCATTATATTAGTAATCACCACTGAGTATAGTATATCAAGCTCTTGGTTAATGCTTAAGGTTTAGGGGCTGCAAGAACTACCTGTGGCTATAATCATTCAAAATATATGCACTGAAAAGCCTTCCATATAAAGCACTGTTCTACAATAGGTCCTGAGGGCAGTGGAAAAGGAAGAACAATTTGTTATTGAGATATATGGCCTGAAAGGGAGGACAAATAATTAAAGATAAAATTACAACATAAATGTGATAAGCAATCTAACAGAGGCTTAAAGAAAGGTCTATGGGGAGCCCAGAGCAGAGAAGGCAACTACATGCATGAGAATTCAAGAAAGTCTTCTCAGGGTCAGCAGGTGGCATGGTGGCTAAGATGCTAGATCCCACAAGGCTGACTCCATGGTTCAAGTCCCCAACTCAATGGCTTGAAAATCACGCTGGGCGTAGGTGTATACATGCTCAAAGTCCCAAGGGGAGATTGGAGAAGAGACTGCAATGTGGTTATCCCCCCGAAAGGTGGTTTCTCACTTTTCTTCTCTGTCTTCTCACTCTGTCTCTTTGAGGTGAGCTCAAAGGGCTTATGTCAAAACTCTTAAAAAAAAAAAAAAAAAAAGATAAAAGAAAAAGAGACAGAGTTATCATTAGACTTTAGTCAATTTCTTTTGATTTTTTTTTTTTTTTTTGTTCCCTACAGGGTGCGTGTGCTCACTGGAGAGAGGAAAAGTGAGAAAGCACCCCTACCTCCCGGAGGAATGACCACTCCACATCCTTCTCTTTCATTCCCTTCTCAGGATTTTGGGCAGGCATGACATGTCCGCATGTTCTTTCAAGCCTCCTAGTCTGGGAATCAAACTGCACAGTCATGTGGAATCCAGCCATCTTAACCACCATACCACCTAGTTGGCCCAGGAATTATCTACTCTTGAGGCTCATTGATTCTCACTTTTCCAGATAATATACTAAAGATGATGACTAAAACACCAATAACCTGTTTAATCACATATAAAAAAAATGTTAAAAATACAAAGAGAAGCATCACCAGGAGATAGTGTGGAGGGTAAGGCAGCTGGATCTCATGTGGCTCAGTGGTTCAAGTACCAGATTCAGTGGCTTGGAAAACATTATGAGTACATATTATGGACATGACCAAAATCCCAAGAGGAGAATGGAGGAGAACAGATTGTGGCATGGTCATTCACTTGTGGTGTTGGGGGGGGATCCTTTCTCACTTTCCCTCTATCTATGTCTGTCTCCCATAAGCACATGTACCCTATAGCGAAAAAAAATAAGACTCCTGGGTTTTGGCACACCCCCTAAAAAAATAATAATAAAAAAAAAAAAACAGAGAAGCAGTAAAACTTTTGTTTGTTTCTATAAAAGTAACCCTACATAAAACATATTATTTTTATCTTTAACATAACAAATATAAGAAACTAGTCTAGATCCATATTATATAGAGAAAAATAAAATTTAAAAAAGATTTCATAAATATTTAAAATTCTAAAAATTTGTTTAATATAAATTATATTTTGTATAATTAAAAAATATATATATATATTTTTTCCCATAAGGCACATGCACTAACTAGAGAGAGACAGAAAGTGAGAACTAATCCCCCAGAGGGGACGGTCATATAGTAATTCCTTCTCCTCCATTCTCCTTGTAGGATTTCAGGCATGCACACACAGGCACATGCACCAAGCATCATTTTCTTTCTTTCTTATTTTGGAAAGAGATTTTTGATACAGGGTATGCTCACTTGCCAGAGAGACAGAAAGCAAGAAATCACCTCCCATAAGGAATGGCCATACCTCAATCCCTTCTCCTCCATTCTCTTTCTCAGGATTTTGGGCAAACACGCACACATGCCCGGCATAAGTTTCAAGCTGCCAAGTCAGGGACTTGAACTGCCGTCAACCATGTGAGGGTCCAGCACCTTAACCACTACGCCCCTTGCTGGTCCCTAACCTGGTGTGAGGTTTTTTGTTTTTTTTTTTTCATTCTATAAGGATTTATCATTTCCAAATCACAGTGAAAAGAACTGCAGTCATTTACCAATTTTGTTTTCTACTATGTGCCTTTGAGATATCTCACTAAAAATTGGTATCAAAATACTAATTACATTTACAGAATGTAATATTGTAGTGACAGAGCTGAGACTGTTACAGACTATTAAGCCCTCTGAGTAAGGTTATATCACAATTATTTATACAGAACACTAGTCCAATTATATAAAAAGAGAGAACAGTAACTAGAAATTTATCTCATTCAGGGTTCAGAGATAAAAAGAGTTAACCATTCTTTCCATTATTTTTTGCAGATAAGTCCCTGTTCACGATGAAATCTGATAGCAATTAAATACTTGTATTTTTCCAAGCTACTGTATGAAGATGATGCTGAAGGCCATCACTATATACCACATGGCAACATATGGGCTCTTCTGTTCACCAATTCTGGCACACTTTCAAAATATACCCAACAGTCCACTTTTATTTCTGTCCAGGAGGCTTGGTGCCAAGGATCAGATACAAGCACAGGTGCATATAAGCAGCAAGATTACAGTCAACAGATTCTGAAAATTGAAAACAGCAGACATAGTGAGGCTGCCGGTGCCCTAGCCACATCACCCTTCTGGGCTCAGGGCAGACCCTGGCGTGATTTTCAAGCTGTCAGGTTCTGGACTCAAACTATACTTTAACCACCATGCTACCTGCTGGCTCTAAGATTTTATTTTACTTTTTTTGAGAGGTTTTTGCTATAGGGCACATGCACTTGCCAGAAAAAGACAGACAGACAGACAGACAGATAGAAAATGAGAAATCACCCCCCAGGGGGGAATGGCCAAACTACAATCCCTTCTCCTCCATTCTCCTCTCGGGAACTTGGGCATGCATGCACATACGCCAGGCGTGAGTTTAAGCTACCGGGTCTGGGACTCGGACAGCAGTCAAATACATGGGAATCCAGAGACATAGCCAGTATGCTATCTGCTGGTCCCAAGACTTTCTTTTTGGTAGAGATTTTTTCCTATAGGGCGCATGCGCTTGCCAGAAAGACAGAGACAGAGAGACAGAAAGCAAGAAATCACCCCCCAGGGGGGATGGCCACACCGCAATCCCTTCCCTCCATTCTCCTCTCGGGATCTTGGGCACGCACGCACACGTGCCCGGCGTGAGTTTAAGCCACTGGGTCCAGGACTCGAACTGCAGTCGACTACATGGGAGTCCAGCGACATAGCCATTATGCTAACTGCTAGTTCCAACCAAGATTTTATATTTTTAAAAGTCAAGTCTTTCCAAATTTTTAGATATAATTAAATGAAAATTTGGACTAGTTTCCAGAAAAGATATTCAAGCAAAGATAAAAATAACAACAGCAAGTCCAACTGCCATAAATAAGGGAAGGCTTGATCTTACTGAACTCAGCAAAAAAGAAACTGATTTCAAATATGTGCTCTATGGATAAAATAAACTAAGATATATAATTGTTGACAAACTACTCGAACTGCAAACTTCCTACATTCAGACTTCATATATTGCCTAGTATAAAAAGGAAGTACAGAATAATAGTCACAAGGATAAATAGGCTTAGGAATCTGAGCTTTAAAATGTTCTGTTGTACTAGCTGTGTTATTTCTAGTATGTTAACTTTTTTCCAGTTTCAATTTCCTCATCTATGTAAGAGAACCTACCTCACATTAAGTTGTTATAAGGATTAAATGATATAATATGTAGAAAGTGCTTAGTAAATATCTGGCTCAAAGAAGTGCTCAATAAATAGCTATTTTGTTATTGCTACTATGTTCATGTTTAAGAACATGGGGCTGAAGAAATGCTTCTATTTTAACAATGAAAATAAGGTATAAATAAAATAACCTGGACTTTTCCAGCCTAGCACTGTAATCAGTAGAAACTGCAAAAGAGCAGCCACAATCAGAGGATTATCTTGAGGTAGACTTTGAAGGAATAAAAAGAGACTGATCTTTGCTAGCAGGTGATATATCACAGAATACTTAGCAAGCAGGGCTGAATTGAGAAGGTTTGTGTGAATAGTGTGCTGGGTGTTTCCTTTTCAATAATTTGAATAGTTGACAAGTAAATATTTTCTCAAAAATATTTAAAACCATACAGTCTCTGCTGTTATAGAGTCACAGAATTATAATAAATATTTCTAACATTGTCTTTAAATTTCAGTTTTTTGATATTTTTTTTTTGGGGGGGAGAGGTTTTTGCTATAGGGCGCGTGCGCTCGCCAGACAGACAGAGAGAGACATAGAGACAGAAAATGAGAAATCACCCCCCCAGGGGGGATGGTCACACCGCAATCCCTTCTCCTCCATTCTCCTCTCAGGATCCTGGGCACGCACGCACACGCGCCCGGCATGAGTTGTAAGCCACCGGGCCCGGGACGCGAACCACGGTCGACTACGTGGGAGTCCAGCGACATAGCCATTACGCTAACTACTGGTTCCCAGTTTTTTTGAAATTTTGAAAGTTGTTTATTGTCAAGAACTATTGACTGTGAGCAAAAACTTTTTGATATATAAAGTAAATGTCCGTGTAAAAATAAACAAACGATAAAAAAGTTAAGCTATAAAACGGTAGCCTTACACACATATACACACCTATTTTTCCTGAGAGTATCACAGAAAAACAAACTGCTGACCAGAAAAGAATAGAAACTACATTCCACTTCCACTTTATAGTATATTTAACAGTGTGCTTAATCAAATATAAGGCTGGCATTTATTTGAAACTATACGGTATATATGCATCTACTGAAATACAAATATCTGCTTTGTTGAATATTTAAAAGGCTGTACATGTTGTGGGTTAAGATTCTTTGTTTGTTTTGCTGCAGGACACGTGTGCTCGCTGGATTGAGACAGAGAGGGGCAAAGTGAGAAATCACCCTGTAGTGGGGAAGGTCATGAGGTAATCTCTTCTCCTCCCTTCCCTTCTCAGGACTTTGGACATACACACACACACACACACACACACACACACAACACCTGGCATGATTTTCAAGCCATGTCTATGACTTGAACCATGGGCAGCCATGTGGAAGTCCAGCACCTTAACCTCCATGCTACCTGCTGGTCCCAATATTCTTTAAGGTTTTATATTGAATATATCAATAAACTAAGCATTAACTAGAAATGAATTTTATAGAACTGATGGTGGTTTTACCAGGAACTACTTATTAGTGAAAATACACTGACACTACAGCATGAGTAAATTAGAAATAATTCTCCTTGGGACCAGCAGGGGGCGTAATGCTTACACTGTTGGATTCCCACATGGGTGACCACAATTCAAGTCCCAACCCAGTGACTTAAAACTCACGCCGGGTACATGCACGTGCCTGCAAATCCTGAGTGAAGAATGGAGAAGGGACTGTGGCGTAGCCATCCCCCTGGAGGGGGTGATTTCTTGCTTTTTGTCTCTCTCTGTCTTATGTACATATCCCACAGAAAAAAAACTCTAAAAATAAAATAATAATAAAATAAAATAAATTATCCTTTAGAGAGTCCTCTGCTGAGCTGCTGAAACAACCAGATGGTAGGACTTACTATCAGGGATAAGCCAAGTGAATAGACACTTACCTGCCTTTAATAATTGCCCTGGTGGGGCCAGCAGATGATATAGTGGTTAAGTCTACAGACTTCCACATGGTCTACTGTGGTTTAAGTCCTGGACCCAGTGGTTTGAAAATCACACCAGGTGAATGATTGCATGCCCAGGATCCCAGGAATAAAATGGAGAAGGGATTGTGGCATGGCCATACCTTCACCAAAAAGGGTGATTTCTCACTTTCCCTCTCACTGTCTCCATCCTTGTCTCTGTCTTTCTGGTGAACACACACATGCTAAGGCAAAAATCTCTTTAAACAAACAATTGCCCTGGTTTGGGATAGAAGAAAAATGCTTATTAAAGAAGTGTTTTTTGGGGAGTCAGCAGGTGGCATGGGGTGGTTAAGGCACCGGATTCCTATATGGTTGACTGGTTTGAGTCTCGGACCTGGTGGTCTGAAAACCACGCTAGGTGTGTGTGTGTGTGTGTGTGCACAGCCACAATCCCAGGAGAATGGGGAAGTGATTGTGGTGTGCCAGATCCCCTGAGGGGTGATTTCTCACTTTCCCTCTCTCTGTGTCTCTCTAGCAAGCGCACATGACCTATGGCAAAAACATTTAAAAAAAATAAATAAATAAAAATTTTAAAAAGAAGTGTATTTTTTGAGCCAGCCAGTGGCATGGCAGTTGAATCCCACACAGCCAACTGTGACTCCCACAGTTCAAGTCTCAGACGCGTATGCCAGGCACATGTGTGTGCATGCCCAAAATCAAGAGAAGAGAACAGAAAGGAACTACAGCATGGTCTCCCCCAACCCAGGGTTCTCTCCCTCTCCCTCTTCTCTTTGACAAGCACAAACTTTGCCTATAGGAAAAGTACAAAGAAAAAAAATAAATGAAGATATGTGAGTTTTTAAAAAAATTGTTTGCTACAGGATGCATGAGTTTTTCAGAGAGTGAGTGAGTGAGAGAGAGAGAGAATGAGAAATCACCTCCTGGGGAAATGGCCAAGGTGTAATCCTTTCTCCTCCATTTTCCTTATTCTCCTCTTGGGATTTTGGGCACAAATGCACAAGTGACCAGCATGTTTTTCAAGCCACTTTTCAAGTCAGCCATGTGGGATCTAGCTGCCTCAAACATCATGCCACCTGCTGGCCCCAAGAAATGTATATTTTAAATATTATTTTGAAATAACTATATATTCACAGGGATTTGCAGAGAAGTATATGGAGAGTATGGGGCACCCAGTACCCAGTTTCCCTAGTGTGAACAACTTGCATAAATAGAATACAAAATCAACACCAAGAAATTGACACTGGTACACCCACAGAGCTTATTCAGATTTCACCAGTTGTATACACACACTGGGGATGTGTCTGTGTATAGATATGTTCTATGTTATTTTATAACATATAGCTTCATGTAACTACCACCACAATCAAGACACTTAATTATATTACCACCATAAGACTCCTTTATGCTACCCCTTTAACAGCCATACCCACCTCTCCTCCCCCATCCCTAATCCTTAGCAACCATTAATTTGTTCTCTAATCTCAATAATTATGCTTCATGCATGTTAAATGAAATCATGTAGTATATACCCTTTTGAGACTGGCTTTTTTCACTCAGCATTATTTTCAAGAGAGGTATTTTGCTTAACACAAAGCAGGTAGTGGATTTCGACCACTGAAGACTCTAGCCCCATACTTCACCCTCCTGCTCCCCAGTCTAGCCAGGAGCCAGGTTAGAGCACACTACTTATTCTCTCTCTTTCCATCTCTCCCTATTTTTAATTTTTATTCTTAAAATTTTTAAACTGAGCTCTCTGCAGCTCTTTTGTCTTTCTAATTCTTACCTTTCCTCCTGCCCCCACAGGATAAGCCAATCAGCAGTCATCTATATTTGAGTTACAAGCGGCCCCATTTGCGCGGTGCACTAGCACACTGTATGGTTTCACTTTTTGACAAAAATAAGTTTCTTCTCTTTTTCTTATTATTTTTGCCTTGTTTCTTCTCTTCGTTTTTTTTTTTTTTCCTTTTTTCTTTCTATTCCTTTTACTTTTACCTTTCTCACTTTTCTGCTCAGCCTCCATAAACTTATTTTCTAGACAGGTCTAGGTGCTCAGTAGCCAAATATCTGAATACTTTTAGGGTCACGTTAATCCTCAATTTTCATTGAATTGGTTATGTAAGGGGAGAGAAACGGTACTGTTTACAGACTGCAGGTCACCTCCTTCTCCATTCCCCTGATTGCTCAGATTTAACTCCAAAATATAGGGGAAAAAAGCGTATAAACCATCAGATTACCAGAAACCACCACAGAGGCACAAGAAATATGAGAAACATGGGAACCAGCAGTTAGCGTAATGGCTATGTCGCTGGACTCCCACGTAGTCGACCGCGGTTTGCGTCTCGGACCCGGTGGCTTACAACTCACGCCAGGCGCGTGTGCGTGCGTGCCCAAGATCCCGAGAGGAGAATGGAGGAGAAGGGATTGCGGCGGGACCATCCCCCTTGGGGGGTGATTTCTCGCTTTCTGTCTCTATGTCTCTCTCTGTCTGTCTGGCGAGCGCACACGCCCTATAGCGAAAAACCTCTCCAAAAAAAAAAAAAAAAAAAAAAAAGAAATATGAGAAACAAAGAAAACATCCCTCTTCTAATGGAAGAGAATAACTCCTCTTCCTCCACAAGTAATACAAGGGAACTCATGGAAATGTCAGATAAAGAATTTAAAATATTCATAATGACAAAGCTAACAGAGATCCAAGAGAATAAAGACAATGAATTCCAGAAGATGCAGAAGAAAAGAAACACCAAGTTCCAGGAGGTGAGGAAGTTCTTGCACAATCTGAAAGAGATACACATCATAAAAAAGAATCAAACAGAATTGTTAAAGATGAAGGCTATAATACAGAAAATCAAAACTTCCGTTGAAAATATCATAAGCAGATTAGATCATGCAGAAGATCGAATCTCAGATGTAGTAGACAGAACCTCTGACCTAGAAAAATTCATCAAAAAGACCGAAAAAATAACCCAAAAAAGTGAGAATAACATACAAGTAATACTAGATATCATTAAACACCCAAATATCTGGATCATCAGTATCCCAGAAGGTGAAGAAATTAATAAGGTATTGGTAATCTAGTCCATGAAATCCTGGAAGAAAACTTTCTAAACCAAGAAATGGACTCAAATATCCAGACCCAAGAAATACAAAGGACCTCACATAGAATCAACCCAAGAAGATCTTCCCTGTGGCACTTCACAGCCAGATTGACCAAAACCACAGAGAAAAGATACTAAAATTGGCAAGAGAGAAACATCAAGTTACTTTCAAATATCCCATAAGGCTAACATTGGACCTCTCATCAGAAAAAATGCAAACAAAGAAAGAATGGGAAAATATATTCAAAGTGTTAAGTGAAAAACAATCAAGAATAATATATCCAGCAACATTATCTTTCATATGGGAAAAAAAGACAAAACATTCTCAGATAAACAAAACCTGAAAGAATTTACCAACACCAGACCAGCTCTCCAAGATGTGCTGAAGGGAGTGCTATACCAGGAAAACTAAAGTCACACACACAGAAATAAGATACAAGAAATGACCAAGAGAATGGCCAACCTAATGATAGGGACAAGTCCAGAGTTGGATGTTAACTTCCAGAGTTTAAATGGAAAGATAAGACCACAGTAACACTGCAAATTCTATAGAAGAGAGATTAATTATGTGTGTCTGAACTAGGCATACATATTGTAAATGCAACACTGACTAGGAAAAAAAACCCATGACCTATGTATATGAAAACAAACCCATTCAAACACAATATAATTTTTAAAAGATACATGCAAACAAAAGCATACACACTGAACACATGAGGGTATGTTTAAAGAGGAACAAGAGAGGGGCTCAGGGATGAAAAGGAAAATTAAAAAAAAAAAAAAACACACACACAAAAAGAGCCTTGTGCAGACTGCTATGAATATGCCTTGAAGTGAGAAATATGAATAATTCTCTGTACATGTTTCAAAAAAGAAGTTTACTGTATGCATAGCAAATCTTGGTCAAAAAGATGTCATAGTTCCAGAGACAGATATATACATAGACAAATAGGTGCATGTACATATGAAGGATGCAGTTCTGAATAATAATCTTATCTGCTTTGTGTTAATTTCTGAGATGAAAAGCAAAAAGAGAAGCACAGTGGAGGTATAAAAAGGAGAATAATTTTGGATTGCTCATAAGGAAGAGTATAAACTCTCTAACCCTCATATATAGTATATAAGATACTGAGTAAAAGAAAAAAACTCAGAACATGGTTCTCCATATTCTATGTTACATCAGCCACAAACAGCAGAATTACACACATTTTATGAGCATTTGTTCAAACATATGTGCTATAGTTAATGACACCTCTTCCAATTATTGCTTATTTCACCAATAAAATAAAAACTCCTTCAGTTTATCCCAATCAGAAACATAACCTTAATTTCTAAAGGATTATCACTGTTGGTAATAACTAGCATATTTATAATGAACAGTCAAAGGTCTTGTACCCCTTCCAACTCAGGCCTAATTTTAATGAATTACACTTGGTAATGTATTTTTTTCAAAAGACAAGCAGTAGTTTGGCACCTAATATATAATCACAATGACCAAGTCAGGTGCGTAACATCCCTGGTACAGACTTTATTAGAGTTCAGCTATAAATACACCATCTCTTGACACTGAAGATGTAGTTCTTGCAGATAAAACCCAAAGGCAGGAAATGAATCTCCTTCCAAATGCTACTTCTTATCTTCAAAGTAACCTCAAATTATTACTAAACTAATAAAATAATTTTGCCTTAGAAAGTGATCTGATCTATTTTATTTTCAGCTTTTGATAAATCCAAGAGTGAGATGGAGGATTATTGCTTTTTGTCTGACTACACACACTGAAACACAACATAAAAATAAAGGAAAAGGTTCGCAAAATGATTTTTATGGTAAAGTTGTAATATGTAATATCAAAGCCTATCAGTATATGAGAAGACACGTCTGGTGTTGGAAAAAATTAGAAAGCCAATTTTGTTAACTTAGTAAATCTGGAAATAAAGCTTTTCTTGTTTTCTAATTAGAAATTGTCAGTTAAACAGGATGAATACAAAGACTGCAATGAGATTTTACATAAACCAAAAAATAATAATAATTCAAAAATATAATTATGGCTATTATTGCCTTGCTTATGTAATTTTCCTAATATTGACTGAATGGTTATTAGCTAATGGCTACAACCCAAATTGGAGATCAAGATTAGATGGCTGGCTTGAGTACACTTAAAAGATCACAAAAAAGCCAGGATATCAAATATGACTGTCGGGGCCGGCAGGTGGCATGGTGGTTAGGGATGCTGGACTTTCACATGGTCAACCACAGTTTTGAGTCCTGGACCTGGGGACTTGCTTTCTCAACTCTCCTCCCACTTTTCTCTCTCTCTCTCTCTGTTCAAATTAAAATAATAAATAAAGTTAAATAAAATAATTCATTTTTAATTGATACAAAAATGAAAAGGTTTTTTTGATGATAATGTATATGGTAATGTCCTTGTCTTGACTGATATGCACTGTATTTGTGCTATGAAAAGCCATGTTATACACTGTAAAGATGTAGAGAGATTAAATGTAAAGAATAAAAAGACACATAAAAAATCTTAAAAAAAAACTGTCAAAAAGGGGGATGAAGACAGTACAGAAAACTTTCAGATAATGATTAATGATAATTACTGCATATAAAGATTATTATAGCAATATAACTTCATTTATTACACTTATGCTATCTATCTGCACTGTACTAGGCATTTAAGATATAGCAATACAATTTTTAAAATTTATAAGCCTTAAGTAGATAATATTAATGAAGTTTTTATTTTCTTTAAAATGCGAAAACTAAAACTAAGAGGTATTAAATAATCTGCTCAAGATTTTAGAGCTAGGAAAGCAATATGAAGCTTTGGTTCAATCTGGCAAATCAATACATGATGCAAATCTCTTCCCTCTAACCCAGAGCCTAAGAATGTCATGTTAGAATGGAAATTTGTAATATGCTAGAAATCAAGAAGGGGTACCCTCAATGGACCAAAAATTTGAGAAAGATAGGACAAGAAATCAAACTATCCAGAGGTTGAGTGCTAGAAAAGGTGAGAATGGTTCTGAGGTTAAGAGATACAACAAGCAGGAAAAGACAGAAAAGATTAACTAAAGGCTTCACATTAGAAGTAGCAATGCACGTGGATCATTAAATACTGCCTTCCTAGGGCAAGACAATTAAGAGATCTCATTTCTGCTCTTAGAAATAGTGAAGACAGGCGTGCAGGATTAGACGGTTGACTTGGGTACACTTCGGAAGAACTGGACTTTTCTCAGGCTACAGTACGTATACACCACCCAAGGACAAGTCCCATCCCTCCCCTACAAATAAGCAATAGTAATAGAGCTGGCCTAAATCTCAAATACAAAAATGAGTAAATAAAAAATCCTCAACAACCATTTGCTGACTACCAACCATATACTAAAAACAGCAAGAAACAGAAAATACATAAAGGGCTTAAGATAATCATGACTACTGC
Source organism: Tupaia tana (assembly GCA_026018925.1). NCBI lineage: Eukaryota > Metazoa > Chordata > Mammalia > Scandentia > Tupaiidae > Tupaia > Tupaia tana. Next base: position 21,326,113 of record JAKSZU010000011.1, read on the forward strand.
AGAAAAGAAAGACAAAGACTGAATAATTTCCCCACATATCTGTTTAACTCTCAACTTATCCAGCTCTAGTTTACTGTGGCCCTTGTCATCTTCTAAATTAACACCTAATTTACTTATCTGTTTACTATTTACCATCACTCCTCTCTGCTAGAATATAAGCTCCCCAAAAGCAGTGGCTTTTGTTTCATAAACACTGAGCCAAGGACATCTGTTGAATGAATGAATGCATAATATATATGGAAGATAAATATGACACTCCAAAAAGATAACCTAACCAACACTAAGTTCCTATGAAGTGAAAGAAAAGCTAAATATTTAGATAAAATGCAATAATGTATTCCAGGATAAAAATAACTCAAATGATTTATACTAAAACACACTGAAAGTAAAGGTATAAAGAAAATTCTCAGTGCCATAGGTAGCATTGTGGTTGGGGCACTGGACTCCCACATGGCTGACTATGGTTTGAGTCCCAGACCTGATAGCTTGCTTTCTCACTTTCCCTCTCTCTCTCTGGTCAAATTAAAATAAATAAATAAATAAAAATAAATAAACTTTTTTTTTTTTTTTTTGAGAGGTTTTTGCTATAGGGCACGTGCGCTCGCCAGAAAGGCAAAGAGAGACAGAGAGACAGAAAGCGAGAAATCACCCCCTGGGGGGATGGCCACACCGCAATCCCTTCTCCTTCATTCTCCTCTTGGGATCTTGGGCACGCACACGCGCCCAGCATGAGTTTAAGCTGCCGGGTCTGGGACTCGAACTGTGGTCAACTACATGGGAGTCCAGTGACAAAGCCATTACGCTAACTGCTGGTCCCAAATAAAATAATTCTTAAAAAAAAAAAAGAAAAAGAAAAAAGAAAAAATTCTCTACAGTTATCTAACCAATTAAAAAAAAGTAGGGGCCAGCAGGTGGCACAGTGGTTAAGGTGCTGGACTCCCACACGGTCATCCGTGGTTAGGGTTCCGGACCCAGAGGCTCGAAAATCATGCTGGGTGCATGTGTGTACATGCCCCAAATCCTGAGGGTAATGCAGAAGAGATTAGAGTGGCCATCCACCCTGAGGATGATTTTTTGCTTGTTCCCCCAACACCCTACAAGTACATACACACATAGCAAAAATCTCTCTTAAAAAAAGAAAAAAGTTTACAAGAGATGAAAGAGAAAGGGTCTGGCAGGTAGCATAGTTAAATAAAATAATTCTTTAACTCTGTCCCTCTCTGGTCAAATTAGAATAAATAAAGTTAAATAAAATAATTCTTTAACAAATTGATTATTAAAAAAAGAGATAAAAGAAAGATAAAAGATATTAGTGTTGTACTTTTGTACTTCCTCCTAAGGACATTCAGTGTCAGTGAAAATGACTCATATCTACAGGGTTTTGAAATAAATTGTTTTCCTAGCAGCATTATACCTATTCAAGTAGAAATTTAAGTGATTAGAGCAACAGGCAAGCATTCTTTTTTTTTTTTTTTTTTTTTTTTTTGTCATAAGGCAATTATGTTTGCTAGAGACAGAAAAAAAGGGAGAAATTATCCCCCGGGGTGCAGGGGGATGGCCATGCCAAAATCCCTTCTCTTCCATTTTCCTCCTTGCATTTTGGGCACACATGCACATGTGCCCCGTGTGATTTTCAAGCCACCGAATATGGGACTTGAACCATGGTTGGCCATGTGGAGTCCACTGCCTAACCACCATGCCACCTACTGGCCCCCAGGAAGCATTCTTTAATGATCAAGAACTCAGGCAATAATGACCTTATAAGCACTTATTTAAAAACTATAAAATTAAGCCAAAGACATCAGAAATGGAAAGCAATGGTAAAATGTCTAGTAAGTGCACTACATGAAGTTTAAAAAAAAAAAAAAAAAAAAGAAGAATGGTTTAATTTCAGAAAATAAATGTAAATTTATCACATCAATATATACTAAAAACATTAAAATCTAATACCCATAGCGTAATGGCTATGTCGCTGGACTCCCCTGTAGTTGACCGCGGTTCGAGTCCTGGACCTGGTGGCTTAAAACTCACGCCAGGCGCGTGTGCATGCATGCCTAAGATCCCGAGAGGAGAAGGGATTGCAGCGTGGCCACCCCCCTGGGAGGTGATTTCTTGCTTTCTGTCTCTCTCTGGCTGGCTGGTGAGTGCATGTGCCCTATAGCGAAAACCTCTAAAAATAAATAAATAAATAAATAAATAAATAAAAAAAAAAAACTAATACTCATGATAAAATTATTAGTAAACTAGAAGCTGCAACAAAAGTTTAGAGCAAGTATCACATTTAATTATGAAACTTTATAAGTTATTCCCATTAAAGTCAATAACATGACAAGAATATTTCTATCACTGCTTCTACTCTATATTGTACAATAGTTACCAGTCTCCAGCCAATGCAATAACACACACACACAAACAGAGAAAAATAAAAAGATATGAGATAAAGATATAAGGGACAAAATTATTCTTACTTGCAGGCAATACAATTATCTAAGAAATAAAAAAAAAATCAATTATAACTATAAAGGTGCTAAAATTAACAGACCAAAAAAAATGAGATTCACACATACTAATGATAACTTGGAAAAATTCCCTTTTACAACAGTAACAAAGATTATAAGGTATCTAGAGATAAAATGAATAAAAGATATTTATGACCTTTATGAAAGAAATTATAAAATAGTACTAAACGGGGGCCAGCAGATGGTATAGTGGTTAAATCATGGACTCCCACATGGTCAACTGCCATTCAAGTCCTGGGGATCTCATGGCTTGAAAATCATGCTGGGCCCATGTGCGTGGTGCCCAAGGTCCCAAGAGGAGAATGAGGGAGAGGGAACTGCAGTGTGGCCATCACCCCAGGGGATGATTTCTCAGTTTCCCTCTTACCATTTCTGTTTGTCTGTCTCTCTCTGGCATGCACACACATCCTATGGCCAAAATCTCTCTTTAAAAATAAAAAATAATAATAGTATTAAAGGATATTTAAAACATCTGAATAAATACAGAAATATGCCACACTGGGCTGGTATCATAGCTTAATGGTTAAGGGATCTCACATAACCAACTATAGTTGAAATCCTGGTCCTAACAGCTTGAAAAACATTCTAAGTGCATGACCAAAATCCCGATGAGATGGAAAAATTGAGAAGGTATTGTGGCATGACTATGCCTCGTTGAGGGTGCTTTCTCCCTTTCCCTCTCTCTCTCTGGTGAGTGCATACATCTTCTGGCAAAAAAGAAAGAAAAAAAAAGAAAGGCCACCTTTATAAATAGACAAAAATATTATTAAAATATTAATTTTCCCTTTATCTATAAACTAAATGCAAAAACAAACAAAATTCTCCTAATTTGGTATTAAGAAATTGAAGATGACATTAAAATTTACTTAGATGACCCCAGGCAATTTGTAATGCCGAAGGGTACATGTGAGCACAAGAAAGGGAGAAAAAAAGAGACAGTGTACGCCCCTCTCCCCATGACGCTTAGTCATGCTGCATTTCCCTTTTCTTCATTCCTCCTTCCTGTCAAGATCCTGGGCACATGCACAGATAAACCAGAATGGTGACAGGCCATGTGGGATCCAGTTTCCTCCACATAGTGCTTAATCACTGTGCTACCAGGCTGGCCCAGACCCAAGGCAACTTTAAAGAATAAATGAGAGCACAATAGTGAAGACGAAGCTGAGAGAAAAGAAAGACAATATAATGACCTCATAGGTAAAAATGAAAGATTCTGAAGTCAGTAGAGATTTTTTTAATTTTAAGAGATTTTTGCTATAGGGTACATGCACTGACCAAAGAGACAGAGTAAGACAGAAAGACACAGAGTGAGAAATCACCCCCCAAGAGAGATAGCCACACCGCAATCCCCTTTCTCTCATTCTCCTCTCAGGATTTTGGGAACCCACACGCACCCAGTGTGAGTTTCAAGCTGCTGGGTCTGGCACTTGAGCTGCAGTCCACCATGTGAGAGTCCAGCATCTTAACCACTACACTCCCTGCTGGCCCCATCAATACAGACTTAAGACCCTATAAGACCATTTTGAAATACACTTGAAGAGGTATTGGAAAGGTTTAAAACACAACCTGGAAAGCCACTGGAAATGGCAGAACATAGACCTCCAAAAATTCTCTTTATAAAAGCAACTAAAAAAATTGACAAAAAAGAAAAAAAACCTGCCAGAATCAATGTTTGTTTTATTTAAATATTTAATTTTATTTATCATTATTATTTTTAAATTTGCTACAGTGCACACACGCTCACCGAGAGAGAGAAAGTGAGAAAGCAAGCCGCCAGGTCCAGGACTCAAACTGCAGTAGACCATGCGGGAGTCTAGCACCTTAACCACCATGACACTTGCTGGTTCCCATAATCAACTTTTTAAAAAATTATCATATTTGACTGACTGACTTTCTTTCTTTCTTTCAATTTGAACAGAGAGGGACAATAAGAGAGAGACAAAGTGAGAAAGGAAGCTAGGACTTGAACTGCAGTTGGCCATGTGGGAGTGCAGTGCCCTTAACCCCCATGCCACCTGCCAGCCCCCAGAACCAACTTTTTTTTTTTGGGGGGGGGGGGTTGCTATAGGGTGTGTGTGCTCGCCAGAAAGAGACAGAAAGTGAGAAATCACTCCCCAGGGGGTAGGGCCACGCCATAATCCCCTCTCCTCCATTCTCCTCTCAAGATCCTGGGCACACATGCCCGGCGTGAGCCTAAGCTGCCAGGTCCAGGACTCAAACCACGGTCAACTACATGGCAGTCCAGTGACACAGTCATTACGGCAATTGCTAGTCCCCCCAGAATAAACTTTTTTTTTTTTTTTTTTTTGGAGAGGTTTTTGCTATAGGGCGCGTGTGCTCGCCAGACAGACAGAGAGAGACAAAGAGACAGAAAGCGAGAAATCACCCCCCCAGAGGGGATGGCCACGCCGCAATCCCTTCTCCTCCATTCTCCTCTCAGGATCTTGGGCACACACGCACATGCGCCTGGCGTGAGTTTAAGCCACTGGGTCCGGAATGCGAACCGCGGTCGACTACGTGGGAGTCCAGCGACATAGCCATTACGCTAACTGCTGGTCCCCAGAATCAACTTTTTAAGAGCTCTAGATGTTGGGGCCAGCAGGTGGCATGGTAGTTAAGGTGGTGAACTCTCATGAAGCTGACCATGGTTTGATTCCCACACCTGGTGGCTTGAAACTTATGCCAGCTGCATATGCATGCATGCCCAAAATTCTGAGAGGAGAACGGAGACGAAGAGACTGTAGCATGGCCACCCCCCAGGAGGGTGATTTCTCACTTTCCCTCTCTATCTCTGTCTCTCTCCAGTGTGCACACGTGCCCTATGGTAAAATCCTAAAAAAAAAAAAAAAGTAATCAGAGGCTTATAGTAGAGGAGGGAGCATTTATTCAAGAACAGCTGAATCTTAGTAAGATCAATGAGCTTGTTAACATTTTAATTTGCTCTCTTCTCATCATTCCCTCTTCAGTGACATGTTAGCTTAAAAATAAACAGTCCACAATCATGGTAGAAACCAACAGTCTAGCAGTCATCAGAGGGTGAAGAACAGGGTTGGAATTCCTTCAAGACCTCATTCTGTTTAGTGGGTCCCCAGGAGATATCATTTGTTTACAAGGCTGTCTATGTGACTTGACTTAAGAGTTCACCAGTGCTAAAGAGTCTTCTTAGAGGTGTCTGTCAAAAAACGAAGACAAGAGCTGCTTACTAAGGCAGTGGGTAACCGTTCTAACAGCTGGGGCAACCAAAAATCTTAAAAGGAAAAGTTGAGGATTAGGATGTCCATAGGAGTCTTTGTAAGTTCCAATATATTCGTGGAAATCTTGAAGGCCATACATGTACACAGGACTATGCAGATGATCAGAAAAGACCTGAAAAGGTCCTAAATTCTTGGGACTGACTTTGAAGCTCTGCAAGAAGTAAAGGTCAGGGTAGAGCTGTAAACTCTTGAGTATTAAAGGGTGACCTAAAATGCACATAGGCCATGCCTTGGCAAAGAATGAAGAATTACTGCTTCCAATTTCTTTTTTGTTTGTTTGTGTGTGTGTGTGTGTGTTTTTTTGTTTTTTTTTTTTTTTTTTTAAGAGAGAGAAATTTTTGCTACAGGGTGCATGTGCTCGCTGGCGAGACAGAAAGAAAGTAAGAGTGAGTTTAAGTAGCTGGGTCTAGGACTCCAACCACGGTTGACTATATGGGAGTCCAGTGATGTAACCATTACGCCATCTGCTGGTCCCTACTACTTCCCGATATTTAAGGAAATCTGTCAAATATTTATCTGACTGCCAAGCTAACCCAGCAGAGACTTCAGTGGCCACATACAACAAAGAATATAGAATGTGCAGAATTAGTTCAGAAAAATTACTAAACAAAAACCAAAATGAGCAAAAGCAATATCCCTGGGGCAAGAAGATGTCATTCAGAGTTGCCATAGTATTTTAAATGATTATTATTTTTTTTTTAGAGGTTTTTGCTATAAGGCGTCTGCACTCACCAGAAAGAGAGAATAGAAAGCGAGAAATCAGCCCCCATGGGGGATGGCCATGACACAATCCCTTCTCCTCCACTCTCCTCTCGGGATCTTGGGCACACATGCACACGAGCCTGACATCAGTTTAAGCCACCGGGACCAGGACTCGAACAGCAGTCAACTATATGGGAGTCCAGTGATATAGCCATTATGCCAACTGCTGGTTCCCTTAAATGATCACTTTAAATGTTTAGTTTTTGTTTTTTTTTTTTTTTTTTTTTTTTTTGGCTGTAGGGCGTGTGCGCTCGCCTGCCAGACAGAGACAGAAAGCGAGAAATCACTCCCCGGGAGGATGGCCACGCCACAATCCCTTCTCCTCCATTCTCCTCTCAGGATCTTGGGCACGCATGCACACGCGCCCGGTGTGAGTTTTAAGCCACCGGGTCCGGGACACGAACCGTGGTCGACTACATGGGAGTCCAGCAACATAGCTATTACACTAACTGCTGGCCCATTAAATGTTTAGTTTTCAACCAAAAGTTTTAGGACAAGCAAAGAACAAGATAAAGTATGCTCAAGAACATAATTTTTAAAAAACTAAGGAAAAGTATGAGAACAATGTTTCTAATAGAGAACATCAATAAAGCAATAGAAATTGTAAAAAGGAGAGCAGGCCCTGTATTGCTGTGGTTAAGAGCAGTGCCTTGAGAGCTGGACACCATGTAGCCAACCGCGGTTAAAATCCTGGCCTTGATGGCTTAAAAACACATTGGGCACATGAGCATGCATGCCCAAGATCCTGATGGGAAGGAGGAATGGAGGAAAAAGGACTGTGGAGTGACCATGCCCCTTTAGAGGTTCTCTCTCTTTGATGACCACATGCACCTTTGGGCAATTAAAGAAAAATAAATAAAATTTAAAAAGAAAAATTATTAAAGAATCAAACAAGGCTGGATCCATGGCACAGTAGTAATGCACTGTTCTAGAGAAGCTGGATTCCACATGGTATCCATGGCTCAAATTCCAACTCCCGTCTGCTTAAACACACCAGGCATAGGCAAAAGCTTCCAGGATCTGACAGATGGAACTGGAAGAAAGGGATCACAGTGTGACTAGACTCTGTGGAGAGTGTTTCTCTCTCTCTTCTTCTTAAGTACTCTATCAGAAACTTAAAAAAAAAAAAAAAATTTTTTTTAAAGGAACCAAATGGCCAGTAGGTGGTATGGAGGTTAAGATGGCTGAATACCACATGGTAAACTTCACAGTTTGAGTCCTGGACCTGGTGGCATGAAAATCATGTGGGGCGCATGTACATGTATGCCCAAAATCCCAACAGGAAAGAGGAGAAAAGACTATGGTGTGCCCATCCCCCTGTGGGATGATGTCTCACTTTCTCAATCTCTTTTGTGCCTGATAGCAAAAATTATTTAAAAAAAAAGGGGGGGGGGACCAAATTCTGCAGGTGAAAAACACAATAATGCATGTATGCATTACATTTCACACAAACAAAAAAAAGACTTAAAGCACATAGATAGAAACAAGATTCATAAAGCAACTTTACTTAAGGGGACCCATGATTAATACCACAAATTTCTTTCTAGTAAAGAGTAAGAATTCCTACCTATCCCATCTTCAGAAACTGGGTTCTCTCAGTTACTTCTGTAGTGCTCTTATTCTACTGGGACACAAAATAAGGAGAACAGAATTCTCTTGCTGTTTCTCCCACTTCTAACAGAATTCTATTATTTAGTCCCGTCTTTTTTTCTCTCCTCTTTTCCACTCATAGACAGCAAGTTAAGGGATAAATTTTTAGCCACACTGCACAATTAATTTAAAATCCCTCAGTGCTTATACTGCTATTTCAATATACTCAATATCATGAATTTACTAGGAATTCAGTTTAATAAATACCATGTAAGAAAAATTTTAAAATTCTCAATTTTTGCAAATAATATGCTTTGTATGTAAAATGTCGTTTTACTTGAAATATACCACACTATATCCAGAGAAACAGAAATTATCTGATTATAACTGATTAAAAACCACAACTAACTGCTGGCATGATGGTTAAAGTGCTAGAATTCCCACATGGCCGGTCATGGTTTGAGTCCTGGACCTGGTGGCTTTCTCTCTCTCTCTCTCTCTCTCTCTCTCTGTCTTTCTCTTGCAAAACTCATGTGAGAAATAATATTAACAATAATAATAATAAATAAATAATTCTTAAAAAAAACACACACACACAACTAAAATACTTTTTTTTTTTTTTTTTTTTCTTTTTTTGGAGAGGTTTTTGCTATAGGGCGCGTGCGCTCGCCAGACAGAGAGAGACAGAGAGATAGAAAGCAGGAAATCACCCCCCAGGGGGGATGGCCACGCCGCAATCCCTTCTCCTCCATTCTCCTCTCGGGATCTTGGGCACGCACGCACACGCGCCCGGCGTGAGTTTAAGCCGCCGGGTCCAGGACTCGAACCGCGGTCGACTACGTGGGAGTCCAGCGACATAGCCATTATGCTAACTGCTGGTCCCCTAAAATACTTTTTATTGACTTGGATGTACTATAATGTTCAGCTCGATTAAAAATTTAACTTTTTCGCATCAAGTCAAAGAGCCTTCCAAATAAAATAAGATTTGTTTTTCACTAGGAAAAATGGACCTATGTTTTTTTAAAGACTGGGATTAAATGAGAAAGAATAAGAAACAGTGAAAGCAATGAAAATGTATGTGTTCCAGTAACTAGCTAATCTTCCTTTGGGAACACACAATTATAATTATCTTTCTTTTTAAGCATTCATTTCCTTCTATTCTTCCAAATTATAATATAAATACAATTTAAAAAACCTTAAACATCTTTAAAATGACCTTTTTCACTTATTATATTCTACTTATCTTTGCACATATAGCTTTGTATAACCGTACATATTCAATTTTGCTTTCTGTTTTTTTCATTTTGTCTTACTTCATGCTTTTAAGTACTCCCAAAATTCCCTTAGAATTCCTTCCATCAGATCAAATGTGTTATTGCTAGCCAAGTACAGTGGAACACATTTCCACCAAAGAGGTTTCATAGGAGGGTGGGCTCAGTTCTCAGGCCAACCTGGATACTCTGGGCACAGCTGCTCATACCTACAATACTAGCTAATTAGGAAGCTGGGGCAAGAGGATGGGGATAAAAAGACCCTTTCAAAAATAGCTATCTGCGGGAACCAGCAGTTAGCGTCATGGCTATGTCGCTGGACTCCCACGTAGTCGACCGCAGTTCGCGTCCCAGACCCAGTGGCTTAAAACTCATGCCAGGCGCGTGTGCGTGCGTGCCCAAGATCCCGAGAGGAGAATGGAGGAGAAGGGATTGTGGCGTGACCATCCCCCCGGGGGGTGATTTCTCGCTTTCTGTCTCTATGTCTCTCTCTGTCTGTCTGGCGAGCGCACGCGCCCTATAGCAAAAAAAACCCTTTCCAAAAAACAAACAAACAAAACAAACAAAAAAAAATAGCTAGCTGCTATTTCTCTTTTTCATAAAGAGGGGAAAATATGTTATTTCCTTTTATATTTTAATGTGATTTGGAAACTATCCTATTGGAAATCATTAAGAAGTTTACCAAAAATATTTCTTAAAAAGTAATTTGACAGGACCAGCAGATGGCATAATGGTTGCGTCACTGAACTCCCATGTAGTTGACCACAGTTTAAGTTCCGGACCTGGTGGCTTAAAATTCACACTGGGTACGTGTGCATGCATGCCCAAAATCCCAAGAAGAGAATGTAGGAGAAGGGACTGCAGTGTTGGCCATCCCCTTGGAGGGGTGATTTCTCGCTTTCTGTCTCTGTCTCTGTCCAGCGAGCACATGTGCCCTATGGCAAAAATATCTCTTAAAAAAAAAATTGAGGAACTGCAGATGGTATAATGATTACATCTCTGGACTCCAACGTAGTTGACCACAGTTTGAGTCCCAGACCTAGCAGCTTAAAACTCAGACCAGGCCCATTGCATGCATGGACAAAATTCTGAGAGGGGAATTTTTGCCCTCTAGCAAAAAAATCTGTGGAAAAAAAAAAAAAGGCCAGCAGATGGCATAATGGTTATGTCACTGGCCTCCCACATAGTTGACTGCAGTTCAAGTCCCAGATTCGGTGGCTTAAAATCACGCCAGGCATATGTGCATGCATGCCCAAAATACCGAGAGGAGAATGGAGGAAAAGGGACTGTGGTGTGGTCATTCCCCTGGGGGTGGGAGGAGATGATTTCTAGCTTTTTGTATCTCTCTGTCTCTGGTGAGAGCACATCACATGCCCTATTGCAAAAAATCTCTAAAATTAAAAAAAATATAGTAATTTGGAAAAAAAACAAGTATACAAAACCAAAGAGAGGGAAGATGGTGGCATAGCCATAAAATGAGATGCTCTGTGAGGCAATCCTACAAGTGTGGAGAGTTCTCCAAATACTCCAGGTACACATTCATCCATGATCAGGGCTGGGTGAGGGTTGGGGGTGGACTGCAGTGCCAGAACCCCATCTGGTGTGCTGTCTCTCACTCAAGGAGGAAATAACATTTTAAACAAATTATAGCCTACCACACAAAGACAATTACTGTTAATATCCTAAAATGCTTTCATTTTTTTCCACTGATATTATCTTTAACAATGCTGTATATATTTTTTCACTGCTCTTTTATCATACATTTTTCTTAATATACACTTGCTCTGTTACAGTCCTGCCTCATCACCCTGAGTCGCTGGGACTACACATGCAAGCCACTCCACCAAGTTTTTGAATGGGTAGAACTGAACCCAGGTCTCCCATGTGGTCTCATCCAACCCAGTAGCAGCATCAATCAATGCAGATGTTCCTCTTGATGAGATGTAGCATATCTGTTACACACACTTTATTTAGCCGTGCTTTCACTATCGAAAGTTGGGTTGGTTTTTAAGTTTTTGCCACCATAACCTTGACATAAATACTTTAATACTTTGAATATCTGTAAAGTTTTTACAAATTTCTGACAATGTCCTTAAGACAGAACTTTAGAAAGGAAAATATCAGGCCAGTTAGTAGAATTGTGGTTGGAAAGGCTAGATCACACATGGCCAACTGTGTAGTTCAAATCCTGGAACTGGCGACTTGAAAAACATGGTGAGTACATGTGCATGTGTGCCCCAAATCCTGAGAGACTAGAGAAGGCACTGAGGTATAGCCATTCCCCTGGGGGGTGGGGGAGATGCTATCTCAATTTCTGTCTCTCTCTCTGATAAACCCTATAGCAAACTTTAAAAAAAAGGAAGGAAAATATTAGCATGTTTTCTGTCTTATTGATATGCTGGGTTAAAAATACTTAAGTTTTAAAGGAATAATACTAATCGTTGGAATCACTTTTAGAAAAGGTGCACCTGCTGCATCAAACTATTTGCTAGTATGATAGTAAAAATCGGTAGCTTACTGTTGTCTTAGTTTACATTTCTTAAATATAGATTGACTATTTTTTAAATTTTGCCAGAGTGCTTGCCAGAGAGAGACAAAGTAAAAGAGAGGGAAAGTGAGAGAGAATCTGTCATGGGGATGGTCATGCCAAAATCCCTTCTCCATTTCTCCTTTTGGTATTCTGGGCACACATATATATGTACGTTTACACACACACACACACACACACACACACGTCCAGCATGTTTTCCAAGCTGCCAAGTCCAGAACTCTAACCTCACAGCTGGTGATACGGGCTCTAGTTTCTCCTACCACTAACTGGCCCAGGCTGACTATTTTTAATATTTACTAGATATTTCTATTTCTTCTATATTTATTTATAAATGTGTTTTCCCCATTTTCCTGCAGGAATTTTGCTATTTTTCTTCTAGTTTTTATAATTGCTTTCTATCTCATGAAAATTAATGCTTAACCTGTCAAAGATCTATACCATCATAGCTTCTAAGTGACTTATATATATATATAATTTTTTTTTTTGAGAGGTTTTTGCTATAGGGCATGTGCGCTCGCCAGAGAGAGACAGAGAGACAGAAAGTGAGAAATCAGCCCCCAGGGGGGATGGCCACGCCTCAATCCCTTCTCCTCCATTCTCCTCTCGGGATCTTGGGCACGCACGCACACGCGCTCGGCGTGAGTTTTAAGCCGCCGAGTCCGGGACGCGAACCGTGGTCGACTACGTGGGAATCCAACGACATAGCCATTACACTAACTGCTGGCCCCTCTATATATAATTTTATATACATATGTACTTAAATAATTAAGTTCATAAATTGTAGTATCTGGTTAAACTTAGTACTCTCTTTAAAGAAGTCAAAGAATTCTGTCTCTTTATCCAAAAGCAGCAATTTTCAGGTTGTACGCTTCTTAATGGCTTATGCATTATGCTGCAAAACTAGATCTCACAAATATGTTATTGTACAGAATAACCCTTTTGACCACCAAAATTAAAAGTGAAATTCGTTATGCTCTACAAAACGGCAAGCACTGATTGCAGATAAATATCCAAGAGGAAGTTCCACATTTAATCTGTCTCATAAAATCTACTTTATTCACTAATCACCTTCGAATACTCATGATATAAATTAGCCCTGGGGGGATAGCCACATTTCAATCCCTTCTCTTCCACTCTTCTCTTGGGATTTGGGGCACACACACATTAGTGCCCAACATGAGTTTTAAGCTGCCTAGTCCAGGGCTCAAACCACAATTGGCTAAGTGGGAGCCCAGTGCCTTAGCTACTACGCCACCAGCTGGCCCCTACAAATACTTTTGAGAAGAATTACATAGAGGTTTGCTAGCTTATAGGCCATGGGCCAGAACAAGCCCACTCATGTTTCTGTAAATAAAATTTTATTAAAACACATTTTGAAGAGTTTTCAAAAAGTTTGTAGAAAATACATATTATGATTAAAAAATGCAAGAATTTCTTTTTTTTTTTTTTTTGGAGAGGTTTTTGCTATAGGGCACGTGCGCTCGTCAGACAGAGAGATAGAAAGCGAGAAATCACCCCCCCAGGGAGGATGGCCACGCTGCAATTCCTTCTCCTCCATTCTCCTCTCGGGATCTTGGGCATGCACGCACACACGCCCGGTGTGAATTTTAAGCCACCGGGTCCCGGACGCGAACCGCGGTCGACTACATGGGAATCCAGCGACATAGCCATTACGCTAACTGCTGGTCCTGAATTTCACAATTTTTGTACCAAAATAAATTCATATTTTAATTTCATATTTCTACAAACATTTAGAATTACCATTATATTACTCACTTGATCTTAGCTAGAAGGCCAAGAAGCGATCCCATCATATTATTCATGCTCATCATTTTTTCTTTTCTTTTTAAATTTTGTTAGAGGGGGGACCAGCAGTTAGCGTAATGGCTATGTCGCTGGACTCCCATGTAGTCGACCGCAGTTCGCGTCCTGGACCCAGTGGTTTAAAACTCACGCCGGGTGCGTGTGCGTGCGTGCCCAAGATTCCGAGAGGAGAATGGAGGAGAAGGGACTGCAGCGTGGCCATCCCCCTGGGGGGTGATTTCTCACTTTCTCTCTGTCTCTCTCTGTCTGTCTGGCGAGCGCACGCACCCTATAGCAAAAACCTCTCCAAAAAGAAAAAAAGAAAAAACTTTTGCTAGAGGGCACATGTACTCACCAGAGAGACAGAGACAACAAAAAAGTATTCCCCAATAGGGTGTAGTCAGAAAGCTATACCTTTTCCTATATTTCTCCATCCTATCAGGATTGTGGGCAGACCTACACACGTGGCCTGCGTGTTTTTCAAGCTTCTAGGATCAGAAATTGAGTCATGCAGTTAGCCATTTGGGATCTACTAGGTTACAAGGCTAGCCCTTCATGCTCATCCTTTAGGTATTGTCTAATTGCTACTTTCATGCTAAATATAAAGTATAAAACTAAGCTGACCTTCAGGTTTAAAACATTTACTATCTGGAGCTTTACAAAGACAGCTAAAACACCCGAGTAAATAATTTTACTCGTTCTTGGAAGTCAGCCTATGTGTCTAGATCCTAACTCATGGAGCTTATATTCTAGTACAGTGACAAGACAGGTATATACACAACTTATAAAACAAGATTCAAAAAGCTAAGTTCTAGGTCAGTAGATGACATGGAAGTTAAGGATCCCACATGGCAGACTCTGCTGTTTGAGTCCCAGACCATGTGGCCTGAAAATCACACTGGATGCATGTGCATGTATACCCAATCCTGAGCGGAGAATGGGGGAGAAAAGACTGCAGTGTGGTCACCTTCCCTAAGGGGTGATTTCTCACTTTCTGTCTCTCTCCTGAGAGGGCATGTATCCTGTATCAAAAACCTTAAAAACAAAGCAAAACAAAACAAAAAACCCAAGAGGAGGGTGAAGGATAAGGAATTGTAGAGCGGTCATCCCCTCAGGGGGTAACTTCTCATGTTTTCTCTCTAGAGTCTCTGGCAAGTACACGTGTTCCATAGCAAAAATTTGAAACAACAATAAAAAACTAAGTTCTATTAGAAAGGTAAAGAGTATGGGAAAAAAGAAGAGATTATTTCCAGTGGTGAAAATCAAAGAAGGTATCTTAAAGGAAGAAGCTTTTGCACTAGGTTTGGAAAGATGGCTATAAAGTGGATATATAGAGATGGAGAGACTTCTAGTGTGAGAAAAAGCAGTGTACATACAAGAGCAGCTAGGAGAAAAGGCTAATTTAAAAGCCATTTTAAGGTCAAAGAACAGAAAACTTTCAATGTCAGGATTAGTATTTTAGATTTTTAAATAGAATTAGGCTCAGGAGAAAGGGAATAACAGTGATTATTAGCACTGTGCTTTTTAAAAAAGAAAGACTTGGGGGCAGCAGGTGGCATGGTGGTTAAGGTGTTGGGACTCCAACATGGCTGACCGGTTTGAGTCGCAGACCTGGAAGCTTGAAAATCACGCCAGGCATGCATGCTGGGTGTGTGCGTGCATGCCCAAAATCCCAGGAGGGATTTTCTCAATTTTAAACTAACCCTGAATTCATGTGCTAGGGCCCCTTTACTGGACCACTGGAGAGACTGATCTTAAATTTGGGATCTTAATTGCCAAAATATAACAGAAGTTTTACCTCATAATAGCTCCTCTCAAGGAGTATCTAATGTTCCAGGACAGGCTCCATGGTAGTGAAGTAATGCACTACTCAAGAGTAGCTGGATCCCACATAGCAACCTCAGTTCAAATCCCCAAACCAGTCAACCTGAACACACCGGGCACATGTGCAAGTGTCTAGGATCTGATGGGTTTGATGACTGGTGGAAAGGGACCAACATGTGACCAGACTCTGTAAAGGGTACTCCTCTCTCTCTCTCTCACACATCCACACACATGCTCTCATGTGTGTTATAAACTCTATTCTATCATAACTAAAGGAAAAGAAAAAAAAGTTCTCCAAAGCACTCAATTATTTTGCTTAATTGTGAAAAAAGTTTTAATATACATTCAAACCTTACAAATATTTACATATAATAATATATTCAACTAAGAAATCTACTTATCAGGCCAGCTAGTGGCGCAGTGGGTTAAGTTGGCTGTTCCCACTAGGTAATTCTGGGCTCTTGGACCCATCTCCCACTTGTATCTTTCTATTTATCACTACTAGTGTCTAGAGTCTGTCTTTACTTTTTTTAGAGATTTTTGCTATAGGGCTTGTACACTTGCCAGAGAGAGAGACAGAAAGCAAGAAATCACCCCCCAGGGGTGTTGACCATGCCACAATCCCTTCTCCATTCTCTTCTCAAGATTTTTTTGCATGCACGCACGCACGCACATGCACCCGGCGTAAGTTTTAAACTGTAGGGTTCGGGATTCAAATTGCAGTCAACTACATGGGAATCCAGGAATATAACTATTATGTCTTCTGCTGGTCCCATCATTACTAGTTTCTTATTGCTAATCTCTGGATTGCCTCAACATTCCCTTTTTGGCTCAAGTTGTCCAGCAACCATGTAACCAACTCTACAATTAAAGTCCTTCTATAGGAAGCAGGGAGAAGGAAGGAGCTATCAAAAACTGGCCCAGGTCTATCTTTCCTGAATCCAGTGTACCCACCATCCAGCTACCACAAGCCTCATTTTATAACAAAAATAAATAGCAATAACATGACTGTGGCATAACCATACCCCATGGAGGGGTATTTTCTCTCTCTCTCTCTGATGAGCTTATGCACCTCTGGCAAAATCTTAAAAATGACAACCCAACTAAAATATAGGTAAATGATATGAAAAGACATTTCTCCAAAGATACAAAAATAGCCAATATTACTGGCCATGAGGGAAATGCAAATCAAAAGCATACTGAGATACCACTTTAAGCCCACTAGCCATCTACAGTAAAAAAGATAGTGTTAGGAGTGGAAATGTCAGAATCCTCCTATATTGTTGATGGGAATGCAAAATGGTACAGCCATTTCAGAAAATATCTAGCAGTTCCTCAAAAGGTAAAACAGGGCCAGCTTGTGGCACGGTGGTAAAAGTAACTGGATTCCACGTGGATAACTATGTGGTTCAAGATTTGAACCAGGGAATTTGAAGACACAACGGGCATGGGTATGTGCATATTCGAAATCCCAAGAAAAGAACGGAGAAGGGATTACAGCATTACAGTGTGGTCATTCCCCCTGGGAAGTGTTTTCTTTCACACGTTACAACCTTGAAAATATTACACTGACTGACAGAAATCAGACACAAAAGGTCACTGACTACATGATTCCATTTATATGAAATGTCCAGAATAGGTAAACTCACAGAAACAGAAAAGTAAATTAATGGGAAGTCAGCAGGCAGTATAGTGGTTAAGGCACTGGACTCTCACAAGGCCAACCCCAGTTAGAGTTCCAGACCCAGAGCTTTTAGGATCTCACTGGGCACGTGTGCATTCATGCTCCAAATCCCAGAAGAATGGAGGGCAAGGGAAGCCAGCAGGTGGAGTGCTGAAGGTGCTGAACTCACACATAGCCAACCATGGTCTGAATCCTGAACCTGGTGGCTTCCTTTCTCACTTTCTCTCTCTCTCACACATGTGGCTTGAAGCAAATTTAAAAATAAGAGTAATGATAAATAAAGGGACAAGCGGGTGGTACAATGGCTATGTCACTGAACTCCCAAGTAGTTGACAACAGTTCGAGTCCCAGACCTGGCAGCTTAAAACTCATGCAGGGCACATGTGGGTGCATGCCCAAAATCCCAAGAGGAGGATGGAAGAGAAGGGACTATAGTGTGGCCATTCCCCCCAGGGGGTGAATTCTCGCTTTGTTTCTCTGTCTCTGTCTCTCTGGCAAGCGCACATGCCCATAGCAAAAATCTCTCTTAAAAAAAAAAAAAAAAAAAAAAAAAAAAAAGATAAATAAAAATTAAATAATTCTTGGGAACCAGCAGTTAGCGTAATGGCTATGCCGCTGGACTCCCACGTAGTTGACCATGGTTCGCGTCCCGGACCCGGTGGCTTAAAACTCACGCCGGGCGCATGTGTGTGCGTGCCCAAGATCCCGAGAGGAGAATGGAGGAGAAGGGATTCTGGCGTGACCATCCCCCCTGGGGGGTAATTTCTCGCTTTCTGTCTCTCTGTCTGTCTCTGTCTGTCTGGTGAGCGCACACGCCCCAAAGCGAAAAACCTCTCCAAAAATAAATAAATAAATAATTCTTTAAAAAAATAAAATAAAAAAGTCTTTTTTTTAAAGATTTCATTCAACTTTATTTATTATTATTATTTTTAATTTGACCAGAGAGACAGAAAGAGAGTTAGGGAAAGTGAGAAAGTAAGCCGCTAGGTCCGGGACCTGAACCATGATCAGCCATGTGGTGGCCCAGCACCCTTAACTACCACACCACCTGTCACCAACAAAAAAGAAAGAATTAATTTTAAAAAATTTTAATGAAGGAAGAAGGAACTGCAGCATAGCTATTCTCCCTCCCCTCCCCTCCCCCAGGGGGGGACGATTCCTCCCTTTCCCTTTCACTATCTCTGTCTCTGGTGTGTGCATGCACCCTATGGTGAAAAAGGAGGGGAAAAAATTTTAAAAAGATCAAAGGTTACCAGAGTTTAGGAGCAGACAGAATAGGGAGCAACTGTTATGGGTACAGGATTTCTTTCTATATGATAAAAATGTTTCAAGTTAGATGTGGTGATGGTTGAACAACTCTTAAAAACTAATGAACTTTAGGAGAGTGACATATGGCATATAAGTTGTATGTCAGTATGATTTTAATAGGAAGAAATTACAAAAAAATATCTCAAGTAAGTATAAAAAGAAATTTTTAAAGATCTTGCATAAAGATAAAAAAAAAAAAAAAGAAAAAGATGCTGCAAACCAATCTTAAAATATATATGCTGGGACGAGCGGATGACATAATGGCTATGTCGCTGGACTCCCATGTAGTCAACCACGGTTCAAGTCACGCACACATGCCCAAGATCCCGAGAAAACGGAGAAGGGATTGCGGTGTGGACGTCTGCCCTGGGGGCAGTTTCTCACTTTCTGTCTCTCTCTTTCTTTCTGGTGAGCACACATGCCCTAAAGCAAAAACCTCTCCAAAAAAAAAAAAATATATATATATATGTATGTATATATATATGCTGCTCCATTGTACTGTAAATGTACGTATTATATAGCAAATCTTCGCTCCTATGCTAACTTTCTTAGCTACCCAGAATATAAATCCTTAGAGTAATAGTCAACTCATCTCTTTTGTTCCCATATATTCAATTTGGCAGCCAAACTTTGCAATATTTACTTCTGTAGTATTGCTCATACCTGTCCCCTTTTATTCCCACTGACTTTGCCCTAGTTAAGACCTCATCTCCAGGACAGCAGATGGTGTAACAGTTATGTCACTGGACTCCCACATAGTCAACTGTGGTTCAAGTCCTGGACCCAGAGGCTTAAAACGCATACTGGGTGCATGTGTATGCGTGCCCAAAATCCTGAGAGTATAATGGAGGAGAAGGGATTGCGATGTGGCCATCTGACAGGGGTTATTTCTCACATGTGCCCAATAGCTAAAATATCTCCCACCCTATTTTTGTTTTTTTAAAAAAAGAGTAACTTGTTTTTAATTTTTTATTTATTATTATTGCTCAGCCTGACCAGAGAGAGACAGAGAGGGAGCGTGAGAAAGCAAGCTGCCAGATCTGGGACTTGAGCTGTAATCGGCCATGTGGGAGTCCAGCGCTTTAACCACCATACCACTTGCTGGTCCTGCAAAAATCTCTTAAAAAAAAAAAAAAATCCTCATTTCCTCTCTTAACTAGTATAGAAGCTTTCTAACAGACATGTTCACCCTCATTGCTCATCTGTCTCCTGTGTTCCACAATTCAAGAGATAAAAGTGCAATCATATCACTGAGCTACTAAAAATCTACTTTTAAATATAATGTTGATATTCCCTAAGTAGAATTCAAGGTATGCCACAATATGGCCCAATCCTGTTAAAACCTCATCTACAATAACTTTTCCTAAACGCTCTCCTTTCCAGATACATTATTCCACAAATTCTAGACCAGGTAAAACTAATCTATAGAGACAGAAATCATACGAGCAGTGGCATGGGGCAGACTGACTACAAAGGGGTGTGAAAAACTTTCAGGAGAAAGGGAAATGTTCTACATCTTGATTGGGGCACAGACACTTGTCAAAAATCAACCTCACTTGAAATCTGCTGATTTTACTATATATAAATTATACCTCAATTTTAAAAAGCGTGAGCCATATAAAAGTTAATTTTGTCAAAAGAGGAAAAGAAATATCATATATGTTCAATTATCTACCTATCCTATTATATTATAAAAATTGAAAAGTTACTTATCTGCCAGAGCAAAAGTAGTACCAGTTTAACTGATAGATTTTTGTTTGAAGAAATAGTAAAAATAATAATAATAATAATAATAATATTTAAAAATGAAGTATTAGATGAGCACACATTTAGGAATGTTTCTGCTATAAACTGTGGGTTTCACAGGAAAACACTGTTTGGGTTGTTGAGATAGAAAATGTTCAGATTAGATGCTGTTATTATCACAGAACTTACCAATGGTAACTTTATTCATAACCATAATTACAACTGAGCAATTACATTTAGCAGATACTAAAGAAGTAACCACAAAAGTAGTCCCATAGAGAAATAATCATCTTAGAGCATGGTTAACAAACTAGAAAATACTTTCCTAACAAAACTTACTAGGAAATTGGTAACATCTAGATCATTCCTAGGGGTATTTACACCACAATTTTGTTACATCAATTTTAGTGTCTGAAAAGACTTTGTATAAATGTTCAGAAGTAACTGAAGTTCATGCTTTTGAAGAAAAATGTCTTAGATTATAAAGAAAATCACAATGTCTTTCTCTAAATATTCCCTTTGATAGTTTTGTAAATTATACTTCAAAAACACTGTACTGACAAATAACAAAGGCAAAGACATCAAGTTCACAAGTTCAATTTTTAAAAAGTTTGGATTTTCAGTGATGCAGGAGTAAAAACATAGATTCCCTTACCTCGTCATCATCATCAGAATCATTCCCAAATACTGATGGTTTTTGCAAAACAGGGTGCAACAGCTGTGTTTTCTTTGGCAAAATAAGCCCATACCTGCATTTTTTTTTTTTGAAATAGAAATCACATCATTATCTTTAAATGTTAAAAAAATACATCTAGTACTTCCAGATGAAGCTACCAAGTCAAAACAAACTATGTTATTTCAAAATTCTAATATACTATAAGAACTCTTATCACTTTAAGTGATTGATGGACACAGGCCAAGCTCAAGTACCAATGTCTAATCAAGAAAGTGAAGCAAATGAAGAGATCAGAAATGTTTTAGATGAAGTAATGGTTACGTTTTTAAAAAGACATTAGTGGAAAGTTAAGTTTACCTCCACTACAGATAAAAACGCTCTAATTATCCTTATGGTCAACAAGTCAAGAAAATGGCTAGACTTTTTCTCACTGTGTACATACACAGTTTTAAAGAGGTTATCAGATCATATAACCTATGAAAACTTTGAAAAGATTAAATTGACTGACACATTCAAGTAGCTATGGGAAAAGTTCCCAGTACAACTCATTAAGCTCACTTGCTTTGTCTGAGACAATATGAGAGGACCGGACCATCCCATTGGATCCTACTCATTTCCTTTCCTACCTTTTGGCTTTTAAGATGCAGAGATAACGGGAAGCTGCATCAAACTAAGGATTACGTATCAAAGGTGAAACTCCCACGTACATACAGTATTTGTCACTTTTGCAGCAACATATGCCGCAGTTCCCTTAGGCCTACCCTTTCCTGTGGCTTCTCAAGCACAAAATTCCTAAAACGAGAACGAAGGGCGGGAATGAGGACTGGAGCGTCGGCCGAGAACAAGGCCTTCTAAGGAAGTCAGGAATGTCTCTCTTCTTACTGCCCCCGAGAGCAGCCACCGGGGAGAAACTCAAGCGCAGGGTAGGAAGCAAGACTGAGGGGCCTCAGACCGAGCTTTTGGAAAATAGAAAAGTCTCGCTCTCTGCCCCTCAGCCTAACTTCCTTTATTTCCTCACAAGTTTCTCCCTCAAACTTCGGGCTTCCATCCTGGAAAATGTATGGGGGAGGGGAATATGTGTTCCTCAGGATTTCTCGGTTTTCCCCGTCTCTACCCCTGACGAGACAGCCCCTTCATTTCCAGCGCACTTTAACTCCTCGGTCAAAAGCACCGTCGCCGTGGTTTCTCAACGCCCAGCCTGAACCTAACTCCCGGATCACTCACTGCCTGCCTGGAATCGCCATCTTGCTGCCGTCTCCGCTGAGCGTGGCCGACGCTAACGCGACGCGAACACCGACGTGATCGCGTTAAGTCTCGCGCGGCTTTGGGCAACCCGGAACCGCTGCCTATTGCTCAATTGCGTCGCTTTCGCGCAGCTACGTTGGGTCCTCCCGCCTCTGTTCTGACTCGGAGCCTGCCGGCCGCTATCGATCACAGCGGGAAAAAGGAATGAAAGAATTCTGGGTCTAGGTTCGGAAAGTGAGGTCCTGGGATAGTGTTAGAATTGCACATTCTCGAGCCCCGCCCCGGGCCGGCTTCATCGGGTATTCAGGGTAATGAAGCAGAATACGAAAATCTGTATGCTGGTGGTACCTCGTATAGAATCGAAATGATTAATGATAGTACTGTTCGTGATGCCACTGGCCACGGAAATCAAGGTCACGTATGATACTTTTTTTGTCTTTTGTGTTTTTCAGCTCTAGCCACATTCCCTCTGCACCCAGTCTCCACGCATTTCAAAACAGCCTGAAGGAAGGACGTTAAAATCTCCAACTTAATTGTGGATTTGTGTTTCTCCTTTCAGCTGCCAGTTTTTCATGTATTTTGAAACTCGGTACATAAACATATAAGATTATGTCTGCTTGCATTAATCCCGGTATCATTAAGAATCAACCTTATTTATTCCTATTGACTAGGTTGTCTAATATAACTAGCTTTCTTTTGATTTATGTGAGTGTAACACACCTTTTAAAAATTACTTAATTTTGTTTCCTATTATTTAATTTTTAATTTGATCAGAGAGACAGAAAAAGAGAGAAGGGGGGAACCGGTAGGTGGCGCCGGCAGGTGGCGGTTGGTTAAGAGCTCTGGATTCCCACATGGGTGACCGCTGTTCAAGTCCTGGACCTGGCTGGCTTGCTCTCGTGCTTTGTCTCTCTCTCTCTCTCCCTTTCCCTCCTCCTCGCCCCCTCCCCTTCTCTGGTCAAATTAAAATACGTAAAATAAATAAAAATAAAATAATAAATAAAGGTAAAATAATTCTTAAAAAAAAAAAAAAGAAAAAAGAAAACAAGAGAGAAAGGGAAATGAGAAAGCAAGCAGCCAGGTCCGCGGGCTCGCTTTCAGTCAGCCACGTGGGAGTCTAGCACCTTAACCACCACTCCCATCTGCCAGCCCCAAGCATGATACCTTTTTCTATTCTTTTCTTTTGAACCTATTTTAATCTATTTGTGTTTTTATATCTAAATTAAATCTCTTGTTGGCAACATATAATGGGTCTTTTTTTACCCAGTCTTACAATCTCTTTTAATTTGGGTGTTCAAAACATTTTTGTTAAAGTGATTGTAAATGTAGTTACTATTTGGTTTCTATTTTTCTCATCTCCTTGTCCTCTTTTCCACCTCTGCTCTATACTCTTGCTTTTTGCCTTCTTTTGGAGTAAGAGAAATTTTAATGATTCACCTACTGATTTTTGTAAGTTTGACCCCTTTTGTTGGCTTAGCCATACGTTTTTCATTTTTAAAAAAGTTTTACCAGAGGGCACATGCACTTACTGGAGAAAGAGACTTAAACTGTGCAATCAGCCATGTGGGATCAGCTGCCTTAAGGGCCACACTACTAGCTGGGTATTTTTTTTCTTAAGTTGCCAGAGGGCATGTGCATTCACCACAGAGAGAGAAAGAGAGAGAGGTAGAAAGCATCCCCCAATGGGGAATGGTCACATCACAATCCCTTCTCATCCATTTCTCCATCCTGTCAGAATTTTGAACATGCATGTATGTGTGCCTGGTGTGTTTTTCTTTTCTTTTTTTAAGAATTATTTTCTTTTATTATTATTTTTTTAATTTGACCAGGGAAAGTGAGAAATCAAGCCACCAGGTCCAGCACTCGAATCATTGCCCACCATGTGGGAGTCCAGTGCCTTACCCAGCATGCCACCTGCCAGCCTCACCTGATTTTTTTGAGAGATTTTCTTTTTGCTATATGGCACTTGCACTCACCTCCATTCTCCTCTCAGGATTTTAGGCACGCCCCACCTGGTGTGTTTTTCAAGCTGCGGTGGTCAGGATTTGAACTGCCTGGTTGGCTATGTGGGATCTGGCTCCCTCAACCACAAGGCCACAGGGCTAGCCCATCCGTCAATTTTTTTTTGTTACTGATTTTAATTTTTGCTATAGGGAATGTGCACTCACTGGAGAGAAAGAGAGGGGGATAGTAAGAAATCACCCCCTCCAGGGAAGATGGCCATGCTACAATTACTTTTCCATTTTCCTCTGAGATTTTTAGGCACACACATATGTTCCTGGTGTGTATTCCAAGCCACTGGTCCAAACTCATTGGCCCTGTTGGTCATGTGGGATCCTCTTTAACCACCACACCACCAGTTGGCCCCAGCTCCTGGGGGTGATTTGTTAGTTTCTCTGTGTCTCTGGCATGCACACATGCCCTATGGAAAAACAAAACAAAATAAAACAAAAAAAAATTCAGGGGAAACCCCCATCCCCACCTAGTGGGACCTCCACCAGGATGCAGATTTTCATTAAAACCCTTACGGGGAAGACCATCACTCTTGAGTTGAACTGTCAGAAGCAATAGAAAATATAAGAGCCAAAATCCAGGATAAGGAATTCCTCCTGATCTGCAAAGACATATTTGCTGGCAAGCAGTTGGAAGATGGGCCTACTTTGTTTGACTACAACAGCTAAAAGGAGTCCACATTTCATCTTGTGTTGAGACTTGATGGTGCTAAGTAAAGAAAGAAGTCTTATACCACTTCCAAGAAGAATAAGCGTAAAAGAAACAAGGTTAAGCTGGCTGTCCTGAAATACTATAAGGTGGACAAAAATGGCAAAACTAGTCACCTTTGAGAGTGCCCTTCGGATGAATGTGGTGCAGCATGTTTATGGCCAGCCATTTTAACATTCATTCATGTGGCAAATGTGACTTACTGCTTCAGCAAACTACTTGCCCTAATTGTGTATGAGTTAATAAAATAAATGAACTAAGCTTTTTCTTTTTAAAGAGAGGTTTTTGCTATAGGGTGCATGTGCTCACCAGAAAGACAGTGAGAAATCACACCCCAGGCGGGATGTACATCCTGTAATCTCTTCATTCTCTTCTCGGGATCTTGGCCAGGAACACACACATGCCTGGCATGAGTTTAAGCTGCCGGGACTGTCTGGGTCTCGAACTGCAGTCAACTATGTGAGAGTCCAGTGAAGTAACTATCACACCATCTCCTGGTCCCAAACTAACCTTTTTAAATTTCCTGCTTTCTGCCTGTGGACGCCGCCGGGGAAGCATCGTTGAACTCTCTTTTCTCACTGCCGTCATGTCTAAGTCCGAGTCTCCCAAAGAGCCGGAACAGCTGCGGGAACTCTTTATTGGAGGGTTGAGCTTTGAAACAACCGATGAGAGCCTGAGGAGCCATTTTGAGCAATGGGGAACGCTCACAGACTGCGTGGTAATGTGAGATCCAAACACCAAGCGCTCCAGGGGCTTTGGGTTTGTTAGTATGCCAATGTGGAGGAGGTATGCAACCATGAATGCAAGGCCACACAAGGTGGATGGAAGAGTTGTGGAACCAAAGAGGGCTGTCTCAAGAGAAGATTCTCAAAGACCGGGTGCCCACTTAACTGTGAAAAAGATATTTGTTGGTGGCATTAAAGAAGACACTGAAGAACATCACCTAAGAGATTATTTTGAACAGTACGGTAAAATCAAAGTGATTGAAATCATGACTGACTGAGGCAGTGGCAAGAAGAGGGGCTTTGCTTTTGTGACCTTTGATGATCATGACTCTGTGGATAAGATTGTCATTCAGAAATACCATACTGTGAATGGCCACAACTGTGAAGTAAGGAAAGCCCTGTCCAAACAAGAAATGGCTAGTGCTTCCTCCAGCTAGAGGTCAAAGTGGTTCTGGAAACTTCGGTGGTGGTCGAGGAGGTGGTTTTGGTGGTAATGACAACTTTGGTCGTGGAGGAAACTTCAGTGGTCGTGGTGGCTTTGGTGGCAGCCGTGGTGGTGGTGGATATGGTGGAAGTGGGGATGGCTATAATGGATTTGGTAATGGTGGTGGTTATGGAGGAGGCGGCCCTGGTTATTCTGGAGGAAGCAGAGGCTATGGAAGTGGTGGACAGGGTTATGGAAACCAGGGCAGTGGCTATGGCGGGAGTGGCAGCTATGACAGCTATAACAACGGAGGAGGCGGAGGCGGCTTTGGCGGTGGTAGTGGAAGCAATTTTGGAGGTGGTGGAAGCTACAATGATTTTGGCAATTACAACAATCAGTCTTCAAATTTTGGACCCATGAAGGGTGGCAACTTTGGAGGCAGAAGCTCTGGCCCTTATGGAGGTGGAGGCCAATTCTTTGCCAAACCACGAAATCAAGGTGGCCATGGCAGTCCCAGCAGCAGCAGGAGCTACGGCAGTGGCAGAAGGTTTTAATTAACTGCCAGGAAACAAAGCTTAGCAGGAGAGGGGAGCCAGAGAAGTGACAGGGAAGCTACAGGTTACAACAGATTTGTGAACTCAGCCAGGCACAGTGGTGGCAGGGCCTAGCTGCTACAAAGAAGAAATGTTTTAGACAATACTCATGTGTATGGGCAAAAAATATGAGGACTGTATTTGTGACTAATTGTGTAACAGGTTATTTTAGTTTCTGTTCTGTGGAAAGTGTAAAGCATTCCAACAAAGGGTTTTAATGTAGATTTTTTTTTTTTGCACCCATGCTGTTGATTGCTAAATGTAATAGTCTGATCATGGCGCTGAATAAATGTGTCTTAAAAAAAAATTTCCTCCCCAAAAAAGTTTTTTTAAGTAAGGAAAAGATTTTACCCAGATATTGGGTTGTCAGGAAAGTCATGCATTTTTGCATATAAAAATATGTCATGACTTTCCTGATGACCTCATAGTTACCATTTCTTATATTTTCCTATCTTTGCAAGTTTTCCCTCTGGTACAGTACCTTTTAAAATACTGTTTTAAACAGCTTTATTGAAATAACTCACATATGTAACTCACTCACTTAAAAGATAGAATAATGTTTAATATATTTGTTGTACTACCATTGCCACCATCCATTTTAGAATACTTTCTCAGTACCAGTAGAAATCACGTATCGACTAGTCACTCACAGTGTCCCCCAAACCTCTCAGCCCTAGGCAACTAATACCCCACTTTTTGTTTCTATGGATTTAAAGTTCAGTCTTTGTTTCATGTATTTGGAAGCTCCATTATTAGGTATATAAATATATAAGACTGTCATATCTTCTTAATTAATTGACTTTCCTTATGAACTAACTTATCAAAACATTGTTTGCTCTGAAACCTACTAGTACGATATTTAAGCCACTCACATTTCTGTTGACATTAACTCCAGGGAAAGAAAAAAAATATGTAAGAATGAAAATCATTGCAATTACTGCATGATTGAACTTCCAAAAGCACACATAATTGTGATAATATAAACAATGAATATTGATCTAACTTAAATAACCACATAATAATACTGGGAATAATGGAGGGAACAAGAAGTGTGTGTATGTGTGTGTGTGTGTGTGTGTGTGATATTAAGGAAGAAGCTAAATTTTTGTACTGGGAAGTTAATTTTTTAAAATTTAACTAGCTATTTATTTATTTTTTAATTTGACCAGAGAAGGACAAAATGAGAGAGAGAAAGACAGTGAGAAAGTAAGCCACCAGGTCCAGGACTCAAACCACAGTCAGCTATGTGGGAGTCAAGCACCCTTTAACCACCACGCCACCTGCCAGCCCCCTTTATTGTCTTTGTTTTTGTTTTTAAAGAATTACATGTATGGGGACCAGCAGGTGCTGGACACTTCCACATGGCTGACCACACTTTGAGTCCCAGACCTGGCAGCTTGCTTTCTCACTTACTCTCTCTCTCTCTCTCTCTCATTCTCTAGTCAAATTAAAATAAAATGAATAAATAAATAAAATGATTCTAAAAAAAAAAAAAGATTTACTTATTTGGGACCGGCAGATGGCATGGTGGTTAAGGTGCTGGACTCCCAGTGTCCTACTACAATTCAAGTTCCGGACCTGGTGGCTTGCTTTCTCACTTTATTTCTCTCTCTCTCTGGTCAAATTAAAATAAATGAATTAATAAATAAAATTAAATAATTTAAAAATAAGTATTTATTTATTTATATTTTATTGTTTCACATGAGTTTTGCCAGAGAAAGACAGAGAGAGGGAGAGTGAGAAAGCAAGCTGCCAGGTCCAGGACTCAAACTGCAGTAAGTCATGTGGGAATTCCAGCACCTTAACCAACATGCTACCTGCTGGCCCCCCTTTTTTGTTTTTTAAGAGAGATTTTTGCTATAGGATGCATGTGCTCGCCAGAGAGACAGAGAAAGGCAGGAAGACAGAAAGCAAGAAATCACCCCCTATGGGGATGGCCACACCTTCTCCATTCTCTTGAGATTTTAGGCATGCACACATATGTGCCCAGCATGAGTTTTAAGCTGCCAGTTCTAAGACTTGAACCGTAGTCGACTACATGGGAGTCCAATGACAAAAACATTACACCTTCTGCTGGCCCCAGATAGATTTTTTTAAAAAAAGAATAATTTTATTTTTAGATTTCAATTATTTATTTATTTATTTAAATTTGACCAGAGAGGCACAGAGAGAGAGAGAGACAGGGAAAATGAAAAAGCAAGACACCAGGTCCAGGACTCGAAACATGGTCAGCCATGTGGGAGTCCAATGCCCTTAATCAACATGCCACCTGTTGACCCCCACATAGACACTTCTTAACACACACACACACACGTGCACACACACACACACAGAAAGTCATTCATGTTATTTAACAATATGGAAGTAATTGTCAACTATAGTCAACATGGGGGTTGGCAAACATTTTCTGCAAATAGATAGTAAATATCTTAGATCTTTTGGGCCATGTGATCTCTGTGGCAACTACTCAACTTTGTCCTTATAATGTGAAAGCAGCCGTAGGTAGTCTGGGCATGGCTGTTCAATAAAACTTCATTTAACCATAACAGGTAGCTGGCCAAGGTTGGCCTGTGGGCTGTTTACCAGTTTCTGAGCTAAGAAAATTGAAAGTCGTTGACTCAGAAGCAGGAAATGCAGGGGTGAGGTGGGACTAGGAAACACTCTGTTCTCAACAGACCTGGCGCTACAGGATGATCCTATGTACATGGGTTAACTTTGCTTTAAATAAAAAGAGTAAAGAGTGAAAAATAAGTCTTCCTGCCAGGACTGTCTGTTTCTTTCTTGATGGGAATGAATGGTGAATTTGTTACACAAATTCGCCCTATGGAAAGTTCAATATCCTAGAGAATGTGAGTTTGGGGCTGGTGTATTGAATTCTGTATTTTCCCCTTGCCTTTAGGATATCATAAGGAAGCAGCAGTAGCAGGATTTTCCCAAAGCTAGAAGGTTGGTTTCTCAGACGCAATGTTGAAGAGGGTTCTTTGGTCATTTGGCAGAGTCCGCGGCAGTGGTGGTAACTGCCTGGTGAATCAAGAGCACAGAGAAGCCTAACATCCCAGATTTGGGAGTTTGAAATACTGTAAGGACTGAAAAAGGGTAAACCAGTAAAAGTCTCATCATTACCATCCCCCTGGTGATTATGCAGCAATAGACTTCTAGAAATGAGATTTCAGGAACAGAGTAGCAGACGGGAGTTGGATCCAAAGCAATTGAAAGTATCGTGGTACACAAACTCATGGATCTTTCATTTATTTTTTTTCTGTAGGGTGCATACACTTGCTGGAGAGAGACAGTGCCAGGGAGAAAGTGAGAAATCACCCCCTAGAGGAAATGGCCATGCTGCATTCTCTTTTCCATTCTCCTCTCAGGATTTTGGATACACACATACATGCCTAGCATGATTTTCATGCTGCCAGGTCTGGGGCTCAAACCATGCAGTCAGCCAAGTGAGATCCAGCTGCCTTAACCACATACTTGTTGGCCTCCCTTTTAACTTTTTTAGCCTTAATGTTACTAATGTGAACTTCTCTACTTTCAGTCTCTGTTGCTCTTTGTACCAGTTGTTTCCCGAACCAACCGCTCACTCTATGCCTCCTCCCTACGTGTAGCTTTTGCTAATTTGTAATGTCTAGAAGACAGTATGCTTCAATTTTAAGGCCTGTGACACTTGGCCTTTCCATTAAGACTTTGCTGCTGTTGCTATTTTCCAGTTTGGTTTGTTCAAGGTTTTAACGCTTCTTACATTAGGCCATTACACCAATCAGCTGGGCTTTGGTAATGGATCAACCCTGATTCAAACAGATGTGACTAGAGAGTCAAGAGTCACATTGAACAAAACATAGCCACCTACAGAGGCCTCATTGGTTGAGTTCAGTGGGAAGCACAGTCTAAATTCAGGCAGTAGGCAGAGGGAGATAGAGTATGATTAATGACTGGGAGATGGAACACCTATGAAGCTAAGTAGCATGTTGAAGTTCAGAGAAATTTGCAATATTTAATTCACTGATCTGGTCAGTTAAGAGAGGTCTTTATAATAGGATTATATGGAGGAGAATAAGAACAGAGTTGATGTGGGGTGGGACTTTGTGGTAGTGGCATTGTGTGAAATCTTTTATATAAGAGGAATGGAAATTCCCTAAATTACCTTCAAATGATCTCGTCAGTTAGTAGATTGGGGATGGTCTATTGTATACAGCGTCACTGTTAACCTATGAGCTGCAAGGAAAGAGCAAATAGAAATCCAATCAAGGCCCAGCATCTGTGGCATGGCCAGTAGCTTGTGGACTGTGGAGCTGGAAGCCACACGCTGACCAGGGTGTTCAGGTGCCTGCTCTGGCTGGCCTGGAGACATACCAGGTACATGCACATGTGCCCAGGATCCTGGCCAGGAGGACTGAAGGAAGAAGATCATGATGCAATGACCCCCGTGGAAGGTGCGTCTCTGTCTCATGTATGCTTGTACTGTCGTGAATTTTAAAAATCTAATCAAATCTAAGCTTCTGAAGTGTATGTAAATATAATTAATAAGCCTATTAGCAGTGAAATAAATTGATTTAGATATAAATCTATCTATTGACTTTTTTTTTTTTTTTAATGAAAGAGTGAGGGAGAGGGAAAAAGATTGCCCTGTTTTTTTGACTAAGTTTCACCATGTGTGACCTTCCTGTCCCAGCCCCAAGCCTGGAGCGCTTAGGTTGGTTCAGGATCCAAACCCAGGCCTCCCCTTAGCTCTGGCGTTGTCCAGCAGTGCCCTACCATCTGCACTGTTGCAACTGGGCCTATACTGAAAATTTTGTCAAATGTAAACAATATCCTCCCACTATAAAAGTAAGGTCCTGGTTGGTATTAAGGGCTAATTTTTTTTTTTTTTTTTTTTTTTTTTTTTGCTATAGGGCACTTGTGCTTGTGAAAGAGAGATGGGGGAGAGGTTTGGCGGAAGAAAGCACCCCAGGTGGAATGTCCATGGTGCAATCCTTTCTCCTCCATGTCTCCCTTCTCCTGGGATTTGAGTACACATGCACATATGCCCAGTGTGTTTCTCAAGCTGCCAGGTCCAAGACTATCACGTCATGTGGAATCCAGCACCCTAACCACCATGCCACTGGGTGGCCCGAAGGGATCATTTTTCTTACTTGAATGATAGTTAAATAAATTCAACCGATCTGGCATGTTGGTTGCTTACTTTTACAGTAGTTTCCAGAAGACTAATAGCGTGGTCATTATTACCCTAATAGGATAGGAAAGTGTTAGCGAGATGTTTTGGATGCTATGAAGGGCAATAAATAAACCAGAAATTGAGATGAATGGGTTTTAGGTCCACCTTGCCGCTTATTAGCTGTTGTAAACTAGATAACTCATTCTCCTCCTCCTCATTTGCCATAAGCATCCCCCATAGAGGATGGACTTGCTGCAATTCCTTCTCCATCTCTCCCTCCTTTTGGGATTTTGGGTACACACACACATCTCAAGTGTTTTTTTTTAAGAGTTTTTTTTTTTTTTTTTTTTTTTTTTTTTTTGCTATAGGGCACATGCACTCGCCAGAAAGACAGAGAGAGACAGAAAGCAAGAAATCACCTCCCAGGGGGAATGGCCACACTGCAATCCCTTCTCCTCCATTCTCCTTTCAGGATCTTGATCACACACACACATACACACACACACACAATCACACACACAATCACACACAATCACACACATACACACACACACACACACACACACACACGTGCCCAGCTTAAGTTTAAGCCACTGGGTCCGGGACTCGAACTGCAGTCGACTACATGGAAGTGCAGCGACATAGCCATTATGCTAACTGCTGGTCTCTCAAGTGTTTTCAATCCACTGGGTCCAGGACTAGAATCACACAGTGGAACGCATGGGATCCATCCATCTTGATCACCACGCCACCAGCTGGCCCAACAACTCACTCATTGAGCCGATTTCCTCATTTGTAAAATGGAAATAACCTCAATACTACCTACTTTATACATTATTGGGAGAGTGAAATAAGTTTGTACGTGAAAATAGTTCAGACAAGTTAGTGCTGTGCAAATGTCCACTGTTTATTACCATTAATCTAGAAGCCATTCGGTTAATTCCATAATATTGATTAAAAAACATAGCATCCTGCAAAATCGTCTCTTCTTTGCTGCCTAAAATGCCATTTGTATTCACTGTGAGCTTTGTATGAGCTTGTTCTGAAGTCATCAGGATATGCCACTATCAGTTTAATATCTTCAAGAACAGCATTCCTAGAAACGTTGCTGCAAATGCCCCTAAAAGCCTTCTTCCAAATATGAAACGGCCTGATAGGTTAAAACAGGGCATGTGAGCATCGAGAGATGAGGACTGGTAATAACACTGCCATCTTATCAGAAAGGTTAACAAGGGACCTCCACTCTCAAATTATAAGATGTTCGGAACACATCACATTTTGTCAACCTAATAAAGAAAATAAAGTTTAATTTCCCAAAATTTTATTAAAAAATGGACTCTGTCATCAGATATCTTATTGCAAAGATGCAATCTCACATCACACAGTAAAGTTTGCTGTAATAACAAGCTTTAAACAAATACAAATTCTTTTTGTAGTTTTTGAACTTGAGAGTTTTGTCTATTAAAAAAAGTATTTTCTTTTTTCTGAGTCTTAGACGTTTTCCCACATTAATTTCTGTTCATTAAAATGACTTTTAAGTTGTTTTTTTATTAATAATTATTTATCTTGGGGCTGGCAGTTGGCGTGGTAGGGATGCTGAACTCCCACATGGCTGACCGCAGTTCGAATCCCAGACCTGGGACACTCTCTGGCTCTGTCCCTTTCTAGTTGAATTAAAATAAATAAATAAATAAAGGTTAAAAAATAAAAATAATTCTCAAATAAAGAATTATTTATCTAATTTTATTTATTACTAGCATTACTTTTTAACTCACCAGAGAGAGACATAAAGAGACAGAAAGCAAGAAAGCAAGCTGCCAGATCCTAGCCACAAGCTGCAGTTGGCTATGTGAGTCCAGTGCCCCAACCGCCATGCCCCCTGCTGGCCCCTGACTTGTACGTTTTTAAGGCAAGGGAAAGATGGTAAGAGGAAAGAGGCAGTGTTCAGATAAGTTTTTAGAAAATTCGGAAGAACAGTTCAGGGTCGGCAGGTGGTGTGTGTGATGGACAAAGCACTGGACTCCCACATGGCCGACCAAGGTTCAAGTCATAGACCTGACGGCTTGCTTTCTCACTTTTCCTCTCTTCTCTCTGGTCATATTTAACATTAATAATGGGACCAGCAGTTAGCGTAATGGCTATGTCGCTGGACTCCTATGTAGTCGACCGCGGTTTGAGTCCTGGACCAGGTGGCTTAAACTCATGCAGGGCACGTGTGCATTCATGCCCAAGATCCCGAGAGGAGAATGGAGGAGAAGGAATTGCAGTATGGCCTCCCCCCTGGGGGGTGATTTCTCACTTTCTGTCTCTCTGTCTCTCTCTTTCTGGCAAGCACATGCACCTTATAGCAAAAACCTCTCCAAAAAAAAAAAAAAAAAAGAAAAGAAATTGACAATAATAATTACAAATAAAATAATTCTAAAAACACAATTCACAGTTCATTTCTTAAAATCTTTATTATTTATTTGGTACTTTTTGATGTAAAAACTGCCATCTTTTCAAACTCTAAATCTTCGGTCTTTATTTTGTACCTTATATGAATGAATAAACTATCCAATCAAGGATAGCAGTCCCCAAGCAGATACACAGCTCAAACTAAAAGGAAACTTCCAAATACATTCTCTAACACTTACATAGGTTAGGTTATGGTTACCTTAACTGGATTCTTTTTAGATAAAATTTCTTCTTGGGTAGTATTTTTGGTTTTAGAAAGTGCTGAGGTAAATGTCTAGGAGCATGTGGCACTCCTTTCCAATTGAAAATATTTTGTTGGTAACAAAATCGAATACGTCCAAAGTATCCTAAATACAGTGCCCATTCCATTAGCTATTCTCTGGCGAACTCTCCCCTGGCATTTTTACATAAATGTAATTGTCGTTCTTGGAGGGCAGTGGAGGCTTAAAAGCACTGTTCAGTTTTTTACTCAGCTCAGTGAGAGTGGAACAGATGTGTACCCAGTGATACAGCTGTTCAATGACAATATTACTGAATTTCCACACTTCCATCCGGGAATGACCTGCATCAAGGGGAAAAAAAAAAGTCAGTGTGGGTAGTTTTGTGTTTTTATTACTGAAATTCTAAGTTCCAATATTGTAATTAAAGTTCACTAGATATGGGGACCAGCAGTTGGCATAATGGCTATGTCACTGGACTCCCACATAGTCAACCGTGGTTTGAGTCCCAGACCCGGTGGCTATGCCCCCTGGGGAGTGATTTCTCGCTTTCTGACTCTCTCTGTCTCTCTAGCGAGCACACGTGCCCTATAGCAAAAACTCAAAAAAAAAAAAAAAAGAGTTCACTAGATATGTTTTGAGTGAAAAATCACAACATCATGTTTAAATATGCAACTACAGGAGTACAACTAGTTACATTTAGGTATACTCACAGAATAGAATACTACACAGCAATTTACAATGAAAAAATTATAGCTACCTATATTGTTATTGAAAAAAATCTCAAAAACATATTGACTACAAAAAGTAAGTTGTAAAGATATATTCTTTTGGATATAATTTACAAACGCCGGCTCTCTGGCATAGCAGTAATGTGCTGTTCAAGAGAAAACAGATCCCACATGGCAACTATGGTTTGCACTCCCGCTCCGATCAGCCTGAAGCATGCCAGGCACACACATGAGCGCCCAGGATCCAATGAGCTGAGAACGGGAGGAAGGATCTTGTGGTGTGACCAGACCTGGTGGAAGGTGCTCATTTCTCTCATTCTCACATCTGTGCAGACACACCTTACTATCAATAAAGAAAA
Source organism: Tupaia tana (assembly GCA_026018925.1). NCBI lineage: Eukaryota > Metazoa > Chordata > Mammalia > Scandentia > Tupaiidae > Tupaia > Tupaia tana. The sequence goes on from JAKSZU010000011.1 coordinate 21,361,726, forward strand.
AAATTAAAAAAAAATGTAAAATTGCAAGAGCCAACCTTATAGTACAGTGGTGAAACATTTTGCATAGGGAGCCAGATCCCACATGGCCAAACGTGGTTCAAGTCCCAGCCCCAGTGGCTTAAAAAACATGCATATACAGATATGCCCAAAATCCTGACAGAAGGGAGGAATGGAGAAAAGAAGGACTGTGGTGTCACCATGCCCCATTGGGTGGTGCTTTCTCTCTACCTCTCTCAGTCAAGCACACGTACCCTCTGGCAAGCAAATGTGGACACAATTAATTTTCCAAAATTTTCTTTCTCTTTTAACTCACACACACACAGACACACACAGACACACACGCACACTTAGGGACACTGTGTTTTCTCATTCGTTTGTAAGTGTTTAATAAATGCTGAATTGAAACATTAAATTAAGAAATAACTGGATTAGACTTTTCAAACACTGAAAGTCTTTCTATAATCTATTATAGCTCAGTAACATTAGTGACAATTATGAATAAAAACAGAACCAGATGCTCATCATGAGAGCACATTACAAATACCTGATTCACCTTACTTTATGAGCAATATTAGACCAATCAATATACATACCTAAAATATTAAGGGCGCATTTGTATTCATTGATCCCTCTTTGTAACTAATTAGCTTCCTGGAAACTTTACAAGGTTTCCAAAGATTGGTTTACCTTAATGTTCCAATATTATAAATCTAAATAAAATAAAAGTTCACTCTAGGATAGTCCTGAAATCAGTCCCAACTAATTTTCTGAGATAAAACAGTTCTGTTGCTTTCCACGGCTTTTGTTCTGCCTTTCGCAAATCCCCATTAAGAGCTCTGTTCCATTGCCGCCTGCCACAGAGCTCTTATCTGAACATCCAAATGAACAGACCCCTAGCTGCAGCCATTATTTAGTGGCCATCTCCATGGTGATTTGAGGACACGAGGATGGGAAGCGAGGTCGCTCCCTTTCATCAGCCCTTCTCGCTTATTTCCTGTCTTATTGTTACCGGGGACAGAAGCACCGAACTCGTCTGGGCAGCAGTTCTTGTTTCCCTGTCGCTTCCAGAGATTGATGGGTTAACCGGCTCTAACGATTGATTGCTCTAATGAAGCAGCCTCGGGGGTTCAGTTGCGTTCCCCCTAAACGCTTGAGCGCTACTGCCCTCTTGTGGCGCCTAGTTGCTAAATTTTTGCAACTTGGACGACAGAGCACTTTAGCAAACTTAGGAATTCTTTCAAGCAGATATACTATTTTTACTTATCTATTTCATATCCAGAAGAAGTTATCATTATTTTCTTTGCCTTGGCAAAGGTTATAGTAAATTATCTGAAGACGTCTGAGCTATAAAGACTGCTGAGTCAATCTTTAGATCTGTTTGTAGACCTATTAATTCAGAAATGTTTTATTACGATATTTTTGTAGTTTCTAGCTTAACCAGACTTTTAATTACATAAGGAATTCACTCGCCTTAAAACTGGAGACTGTAATAAGATAATTCTAAATTAAAGCTCCATTTATGGATCCCTGCTTTAACATTAGACTAATTGAATATAACCTTTAGGGAATTATAGACGATTAGTAAAGATGGGCAAAGCAAAAAGAATTAACAACTTAAATTTCAAGTCCCAGGCAGCTAGTGGTGTAGTAGTTAAGGCAACTGGATCCCACATGGCCAACTGAGTGGCTCAAGGGTTGGATCTGGCGACTTGAACAACACGCCAGGCCCTTGCGCATGAACGTCCAAAATGCTGAGAGGAGAATGGCATGTTTCCCAAGCTGCTGGGTTCAGGACTTGCACAATTGGCCACCTGGGATCCAGCCGCCTTAATTCTGGGCCTATTTTAAAACTTTTTTTTTTTTTGAGAGTTTTTTGCTATAGGGCACGTGTACTTGCCAGAAAGAGAGAACAGAGAGACAGAAAGCGAGAAATCATCCCCCAGGGCAGATGGCCATGCCTCAATCCCTTCTCCTCCATTCTACTCTCGGGATCTTGGGCATGCACGCACACGCGCCCGGCGTGAGTTTAAGCCACCGGGTCCAAGACTTGAACCGTGGTCGAGTACATGGGAGTCCAGCGACATAGGCATTACGCTAACTGCTGGTCCCAAAACATTTTTAAACAAAAGATAGGAATTAGATAATACTGAGACAAAACCATTCTAAATAAAGGTCCTATGATGTTTTTATTGCACCCCAAAGGATAGTTTTATATAAAACCTTCTGAGGTGCTTGCCCTCTATTTTGGAGACCACCAAGTTAAAATCTGAAAGAAATGGAATGGTTACTCCTTTTCACATGCATTGACTTCGCTCACTCCTAAAATCCTGCTATGAGACAAATATAAAGGAATCAAAGAAGACATGAATCACAGGAACGGAGAGACTGCGGAAAGAGAAACACTAGTATTTCATTCCTACTCTCCTCTCCTCAAAGCCCCGACACATCCTCTCTCATCCTCACTTCAGCTGGTGACTCTGCTTCCAACTTCACTATAAAAGTGGAAGCAATTGGGGCCGGCAGGTGGCGTGGTGGTTAGGGGTGCTGGACTCCCACATGGCCGACCACGGTTCAAGTCCTGGACTTGGCAGCTTGTTTTCTCACTTCCTCTCTTTCTCTATCTTTCCCTCCCTCCTTCTTTCTCATTCTGTCCCTTTCTGGTCAAATGAAAATAAATAAATAAAGTTAAATAAAATAATTCTTTAAAAAAGAAAAGAAAGTGGAAGCAATCTGTCTAACAGATCCCATCCTCCCTCATCTACTTGAGGATATTGGCTCAGGAATTCTCTTCTCTCCCACATGTCAGCTTCTTACTTCTTACAGGACTGCAAGCTTGCTATTAACTGTCCCAGCTTCAAAACTAAGCAAAACTTTTTTTTTCTTTTTTTGGAAGCAAAACTCCTTTGACCCTATTTCCTCTTCCATTTACTCCATTTCTTCGTTCCTCTTTTTAGCACAACATTCAAACTTGTTGCTGTTCAGTCTCCTTCCCTCCCTTTGTGGATCACCTATTTAACGATACATCCCAATTTGGTATTTCTAGCCTGGAGCCTTCTCCAAACGCAGAGTTATTTATTTAGCTACGTATTCATAGTTCTACTTGGATATCAAGTAGACATCTCCAACGCAGCATGTAAAAACTGGGATACTCCATCTCCTTTGGCCAAAGCCTTTCCCACCTACAGTGTTCTCCATCTCGGTTGAAGGCAGCTCCATCCCTCTGAACTGTACAGGTCAACCTTGGCCCCTCTGTTTCTTTCTCATTCTACACTAAAACCGTCAAGATACTTTCTGGTTCAGGTCAGTCAGGCAGTGTGGTGGCTAAGGCTGGAGCCTCAGTGCTCTCACCATCACTAGCTTCCTCAATAAAACACCATCATGATTCTCCAAGGGGGCAGGGGAGAGAGATGCCCTGCTGGGGGCAGGGGGGATAGGAAGAGGGGACACTGTAGGACTCACAGTTCTGATTAACCTACAAGGTTTTTGCCGTAGGGTGTGTGCACTCACTGGAGAGGAGAGATACAGAGAGAGGAAAATTGAGAAATCACCCCTCAGGAGGAATGGCCACACTGCAACCCCTTTTCCACCATTCTCCTCTTGGGATTTTGGGCATGCACACACATATGCCCGGTGTGAGTTTCAAGCCACTGGGTCCAGGACTCGAACTGCAGCTGGCCATGTGGGAATCCAGTCACTTTAACCACCACGCCATCTGCTGGCCCCAATGCTGATTAACTCTTATTCTCAGGAATCATCTTCCCTGGGAGATGTTTATTCATTTCTACTGCCACCTCTGGTGGCTTGGGCAGATGCTTCTCAACCCTCCTCCATTATAAAAGTAGGACAAGACTCCTTTGCTCCCACTGCACAGCAAAGGACCAGACAGAACACTTTCTACCAACCACCCAGGAATTAAAAATAGGGATACAACACTGAACTGAGTCTGTAGTTCTGAGGATGTGCCTGGTTCTTTTAAATGGGTCAGTGTGAAACGTACACCAAGGTACCAAGAATGCTGCTCGGTCCTACTGATTTGGACTCTGTATGCTAACATCGGCTTGGGTTCAATTACAGATGTCCACTCTCTTTTTGGACCTGGTAGTCTTGGGTGGTGGACCCTTTTTGGAAATTGCTCGACCTGGGTTTAACAGAGTCCCATTTACAAGCTGCTCATGGATTTCAGGCTGTGGAGGAAGAAACATCAGTTCAGTTTTAGAACAGAGTCCCTTTGTCCTGGTAAGAACTTCTTAAAGGGCCCTTTTAGTTAAGATAGTAGACAAGTACTCACTTGTACAATGTCTAGGAGGAGATTATAACAGGCGACCTTGGAGTTGGGTAGAGACCTGAGGCCTGGATGCTTGATTCACATTTCATCCATGCACACCCCTTCCATTTTTCAGTTCCGAGTTATTTGGTGCTGGGTTCTCATCTTGGGACCTCCCTGAGCAAACTGGGTGCTCTTAGAGAGGCATCTCTAACAGAGTCTATGATGCCTGTGGTCTGAGCTGGCTGGGACTGGGGGAGGATCGTGGTATAGAGACTCTGCTGGGGATGTCGCTCTCTCTGTCCATTTCTCAGAAGAAAGGAATAAATAAAAGCTTGTAAAAGAGAGAAGAGAGACCAGATGAGGCTGGCAGTATGGGTCCAAAGTAGAGTGGAGTAGGGAGGAGATCCTCGAGAAGGCACAGGTCTCCAGGCAGAAGAGCCCAACTACGAGGAGCACCGTAGGCAGATGTTGACGTGCTGTTGCATGCATAGCCGTCTAGGAGTTACCACTGGAGCGACAGGCCCCCGGGGAAGTGTGTCGGTAGCATTCACGTGCAACGGGACAGCCTGGAGGAGTCAATATTGTTGAATAAAGTGGCCTGGTGCTCCTTCACAGATGACTGCCTCAATCTAAGGCAGGACACGGCTGTCTAAAGTTCCACCAGAACATAAAATATCCATTACCTGAACTAGAACGAACTGGGGTAAAAGTCGGCAGCAGAAGCCCTAAGAAAACATGAGCATGTCATCAAATCTAAGTCTGTCCTTCTGCTACAATCACTAGTCTGGAAGGTTCAGTGGGTTAGGAGCTATGCCATGTAGTCTCACAGTCCTCCTGATCTCTGACAGAACCTTCAGATATTGTTGGTGCCATTTCATGCTGAGTGGGGGGTGGGGTTGGGAGGTTGTTGAATAGGTGTCTTAATTTAATTTAATTTTTAAAAAATTTCTTTCTTTCTTTCTTCAGAAAGAGAGGCATCCCTTACAGAGTCTTCATGCTAGGTTCCACCCCTAGCCTCAGCCAGCCAAGGTCATGAGCACACACAGACAGGCCCAGTGTGTACAAGGAGAAATCAGGACACGAACCCAGGACTTCTCTTTTGGCTTCAGTGTCATGGAGCACTGTACTACCACTATGTCACTGCAGTTGACTGTAGGGACCTTATTTAAAGCTGCTAAAAGGGCCAGCTGGTAGTGGTGGATGAGGTGGCTGGATCCCACACAGTCAAATACAGCCCCAGACCTGGTGATTTGGAAGAATGTGGGGCGCACGTGTGTGCATGCGTGCCCCAAATCCCGAAAGGAGTGTGCAATGGACGAGAAGGGATTGCAGTGTGACCATCCGCCGTGGGGGTGCTTTCTCACTTTCCCTCTCTCTTTGTCTCTTCCTAGCAAGAACACACATCTTCTGGCAAATTAAAAACAACAACCAAAAAGTTGCTAAAAGGCCAGGACCAGGCAAACTTCGAACAACAGACTGTCCTGCCAAGAAACTCCTTTCCTCAAGGCACCAACAGGCTCTGCAAAGAATTCTTCTCTCTTTCTCCACATGGGGACTTAGAATTTCCTGATACAATTGCATATGAGAGAGAGAGGGTTGGTATTTGGACAGCCTACAAACTTCCTTGATTGCTGTGGATGCCATTATGACGAGGGCTTGGTAGTGGTGATGAGGGATCCTGTGGGATATTGGCTTCTGGTGGAGTCCACCTCTGTTAGCTGCAGCTAAAATTCTTGCCACCTGAGGGCACTGTTGGAAAGCAGAAAGGGGCCAGGAGCCTTGGCGGTTAAGGCTTGGAAAAGGTAAGTTTCGCAATCAGCTAGGATAGTTCAAGGTGGGAGCCAGCCGAGAAATAGAAGTGTTGCATGTATTCTGAAACAAAGGTGCTCTGTATGACAACAGGAGTTCTTACAGGAAAATTGGAGGTAGAGCCCAAAGAGCGTCTTGTAAGGCTGAAACCATGCCACAGAAGAGAACTTTGGCCTCTCCTGTGGCTTGGAACAGACCTAGTAAGAGCTGAGAGCCGATTCCTGTGCAGACCTGCAAGACAGAGTGGATGGGCCTTCTCGTCCTTGGTTCTCATCTGACCGAGGGACCGGACTGGACACCAGTAGTGCCTGAGTCCTCACCCAAGAAAGAGGACAACACTCTGTGAGGGCACAAGAGACCCTGGCAGCGAGGTCCGGCTGTGGGTCAAGGAGCTGGCAGGCTGACTGAAGTGTAGGACTCAGGGAGCGTACCAGTTAGACGAGCTGATCACACACGAGGAGAGCGGTGGGAGCTCATGGTGGGAACTAAATCCACCCCAAATGAAGAGTGGGAACCGCTGGGTTGTCGGGAAAGTTATGATGCATTTTTGCATAGAAAAATTATGTCATAACTTTCCCGATGACCTAATAGGTCGGCTACGTCTGGGGGTTAGGCCAGCTTAACATAATAAAAATGTTTTTAACATATGTATCATAGAAATCCATAAACCCTTCTGACTTGGTCTGGAGTCTACAGGAGAGGGGATGAGGGAGGAGAGAGACAGGTATAAGAACAGTTTCTGCAGAGCCATTTTCCCAATTAATGATGACATGAATAATGTACATGTAGTCAATAAGTAAAGATAGATGTCCTTTTAAATTCTCATATGTATGGCAAAGACAGGGAATGGCAGGGAATGCGATCAATTACAGACAGCGCCGCTCCTTTTGGAAGACTTATCATCATAACTATCTATTAATTAAAAATCTCTTAATTGCGACTGTGTTTTACTGCTGTTGGTATAGATTTAGACTGTAATCAAGTGGGAATTTACCTTTGATGTGTTCATCAATGAGCTGTAAATTAACTGCCACATGGCTAGCAGTTGGATCAAAACTACAAATATTCTCGACTAAATATTTATTAACATACTGTGAAAAAAGACCAAAAGACAAGTTAGACATTTCAGCAAGTGGAAATACGGCACCTAGCTCACTCGTTTACATAATTCCATTTATATAAAGTTAAAACAAGCAAAACTCATCTGTGATGTTAGAAGTCAAGATAGCTACCCTTGGGGTGTGTTTGTGGGGTGGTAGGGTGATGGGAAAAGGTATACAGGAGGGCTTTGGGGATGCCGCTAATGTTCTGTTTCTTGATACGTGCTGGTTAGATGGATGTGTTTATTGTGTGAAAATTCTTGCATTTGTGCACTTAGCAACTTGTGCAGTTAAGAACTGTGCACCTAACTGTGTGGAGGTTACTCTTCAATAAAAAGAGTGCTGTAGGGGGTTGGCAGGTGGCATGGTGGTTGAGGTGCTGGAATCCCACATGACCGATAGCGGTTTCAGTCCCAGACCTGGTGGCTTACTTTCTCACTTTCTTTCTCTCTCTCTCTGTCTGTCTCTGGTCAAATTAAATAATAACAATAAATGAAAATGAAATGAATAAGACTTTTTTTTTTTTTTAAAGTGCTTTAAAAGAAAACTTACAGAGACCAAGCTGGTGGCATGGTGGTTAAGACGCTGGACTCCCACATGGCCAACTGTGGTTCAAGTCCCAGACCGGGGCGGCTTGCTTCTCACTTTCCCTATCTCTCTCTGTCTTTCTCTGGTGAGCACATGTGTCCTGTAGCAAATTAAAAAAAATAATAATGATAATGATAAATAAAATTAAATCAATTATTCTTTTTTTAAAAAAGCCCCAAAACTTACAAGTTTACACTTATCCCAATTTCCATATTCACTTGAAAATTCCAGCTCTGGATAAAAGAACAAGATAACTGCCATCATGACGTCCTGCACCAAGTTTACGTTGGCTATCGACTCCTGGAACTTGCTGTCACGAGGAGTGTTTGGGTCCACTACAGGGTCGTGGTCAAGGAGCAGCAGCGACACAAAGTCCATGGAACTGAGGAGCTGGAGGCTTTCTTGCAACTCCCGCAGCATGACTCGGAAGAAGAGCACTCCTGCCCGCTGGACTTCCCCGACCTTTTCAATCTCTGGAATAACAGAAGGACATCTCACATTGCCTTTCTGGCACATACATGACTTTTTCATAGGATTCTGACCATTTTGTAGTGAATCCTTTTTCTTTCCCCCAGGAAAAGAAAGATCCTATCCTACGGCTTTAAACAATCTTGGTTTCTCTAGCATGAAATCAAGAGAGAAGTGGAATTACGCTTGGTGAAGTGCATAGGAAGAGGCTCTGAGAAAAGGCACAAACTTGGGTTTTAGCGTTAGACCTTAGTTTGAATACATGCCCGCCCCCTGACCAATTCTACTGTCTCTCTGAATATGCTTTTTCCTCTTCTGTGAGAATGGGGCTAATCCCTACTTCTCTGGTAAACTGTGGGAATTAAATGAGGCAGTATATGCAAAAGTGCTTAATTTCACACTGTACACATACTGAACACTCAAAAGGCATGGGTTTTCTTCATTTTATTTATTTATTTTTTTACATTTATTTATTTATTAGCATTTTTTTAAGTCACCAGATCTGGGACTTGAACTGCGGTCAACCATGTGGGAATCCAGCTCTTTGAACCACTAAGCCACCTACTGGCCCTTCTTCTTTTTCCCTTAACCTGCTCTAGGAAATGGCTGGAAGTCTTTCAGCTTAATCCTACACAGTGTTACTCTAAATTCTATTCACTTCATTCTAGCCAGCCAAAGATGCTTTCTTCCCTCCCTGCCTCTAAGCTGCTATGGAGCTAAGAATAGCCTAGTGGATACAGAATGACAAGAACTGGGGTCTTTTTTGTTTCTGCCTCAGGCTTGCTGTTGGACCTTAGATAACCTACTTTACTTCGGTGGGCCTTAGTTCATCCTCTGTAAAATGGAGGTGTCCTGACGGGTTGATACTGTGGGAGAGCACCCGCACTTGGGTTTAGCCCCAGCTTTCACCAGTTTGCTAACTGTGCAACGGAGCAGAGTGTTCACTTTCTCTGAACCTCACTTTCCTCACCTGTAAGATGGGACACCACTGTTCACCTCAGAGGGGTATGGTAAGGATGAGATGAAATGACATGTTTAAAGTACTTGAGGCATGATGGGACATTGAATAAAGACTAGTTCTAGCTTGCCTTTTTAAGTCCTTCCAGTTCTACAATTATATGACTCTAACCACGAGAATGTGATTCCATGCCTTCGCGTTAATGCACAGACCATAGTCATCAGCCCAAGATCGCACAAGGGGATTCTTTTCACACAGAAAGATCTGAGCATCACAACTATTCACTTTAGAAAATGCATCTTTCATTGTGCTGTCCGTGATTTCCCCCAAATCTACTAAACCCATGAATCCGGAAGTCGCCATAGTCACAATACCTAAGATACATTTTTTCTTTATCTCTCCAGAAGCTTCTCCCAGTATTTCATAGCAGGCAGCTTGGATCATCTTCATCATTTTCTGTAGATCTTTATATTCTTGATAAAACAACATCCTGCTCCGGCCAATGTTAAAATCGAGGACTCCCAGAGCCTCTCCTGTTCTCTCTCGCAGTGGAATTACTATGTGGGTTTCGCCACAGGCAGAGGCCAAAACAACCTCTGAACTGTCTATACATTTAAAGAGAAAATCTCTGAAACCAAATAAGCACAGGATATTAAACATCAGCCTGTTCACAACATTTCACCCAAACATTGAATCATCCTCTCGTGCCTATCGCACTCCCACCATTCCAGCCCTTGCTGTGTTTCTGTCTGTCGGAATGCACCACCCCCGACTTCACGTTTCTGTCCTTCACCTTCCTCTGTCTACTTCCCCAACCTCCGGATCTAAAGTCGCACCACCCATGTCACTCGTCATCATGATACTCTGCTTCACTGTCTTTATGTTTATCTGAAGGAGTTCATATTTTTGTCGTGGTGTGGTTTAATTATTGTCCAGTACACCTTGGTTGAATGCCAGAAGGAGTATAGAGTGTGTTAGAGCCCTAGAAGCAGAGTTTGAGACAGAGATGCTTCTGTACGTGACTTATTAAAGATGTGCTCTAGGGAGAAGGGAAGCCAGGAAGGGAAGGGGGAGAAGCTAGAAAAAAAAATAATTTCAGATGAAGTCTAGCCTCAGCTTGATCCCAAGGGGAGCGGTGGAAGGTAAATTATGCCAAAGAATCTGTCTCACCATGAGGCAAGAGAGGGGTCTTTTTATTCTAGAAACAATCATCATTGATTCTAAGCAGCTCTAGGCTCATTGGGGTAGTTTGGGGTGGGAGAATATTTACATAACTCTTAGCCACCTTCTGGTGAGGGACTCTAATCTCCAAGGACACTCTTGCAGAAGCTACAGTGTGACACCAGGCACACCCCCTGGCATACTGGACTGGCTAGACAATGTTGGGGACAGGGGTCCCTGGCATGGTGGAGCCCTGTCAGGGGTGTCTCTCTCTCTTTCTTTTAAAATTTTTATTCATTATCATTATTTAATTTTTATTTTTTTGAAGTTGACTAGGAAGAGACAGAGAGAGAGAACAGGAAAGTGAGAAAGTAAGCTGCCAGGTCCAGGACTCAAACCATGGTCAGTCATGTGGGAGTCCAGCTGCCTTAACCACCACACCACCTGCTGGCCCTCTCTCTCTCTCTTTCTTTCTTACAAACATAAAGTTCTGACGTGAGCCCTTACCTGCGCCAGCACCTATAGCAACTGAGAGAAGACATGTTGGGGAACTGGGTATGGCATCTATAGAGACCTTTGTGGAGACTTGCTTGGAAATGGGGTGGCTGCTTCTTTCTTTAGTGAAGCACAGACATACCCCTTAATATGTCTTTCTCACTTTCCCCATCTACGTTAGTATTGAGATGCCATTCCTTCAAGGTATTTGTAAAAATGTTGGTGCTTTGCATAACCTCAAAAACACACTTGCAATTCATAATATCAATCCCACTGCCACGGGGAGGATTACTCCTTCTGCTGTTCTCATTCTGCCATTGCTGTGCCACCACTTCATGTCTTTATGATAACCATATCATGAGGCCTGAAACTAAAATGTTCAGGAGTAATGACAAAGCTAGTTGGTTAACAGCGTTCTTCCAAAGGCATCTGCTCTAAGTTATAAGCAAGAATCCAGTAATATGAGTCTTGGTGTTACAAGGACTCCTGCAGAACTCTTGACCAGGACAAAGAATAACTACGAGAAAGAAACTTGAAACTGAATAAATAGTATGGTATGAGGCTAAGCTAAAATTAAGATACATACTTACATGTCAGATTAACCTGCTAGTCAGAGAGAGGGTCACCACTTACATAACCACACTGACCCCCAAGGAAGCAGTCAGGTTCATTGCAACGACTGTTTTCAGTTAAGATCTAACTGTCTTGCAATAGATGTATTTTCAGTTAGGGTCTAGCTGTTTCCCATCTGTCCACTGTTTACCGGTATAGCTCGCATTCCCGGTGATGGGCATTCTAAGTAATCTAGAATGGGGTAGTTATTAAAGATAATTCTTAGGCCAGTCGGTAGTGTGGTGGTGAAGGTGGCTAGATCCTACACAACCGACTGCACAGCTTGACTCCTGGACCCAGGCTTGAGAAGCACGCTTGTGCCCAAAATCCCAACAGGAAGGAGAGATGGAGGAGAAGGGATTACAGCTTGAGCATTCCCATGGGGGAATGCTTTCTCACTTTCTCTCTCTCTCTCTCTCTCTCTCTCTCTCTCTCTCTGGTGAGCACATGCACCCTCAGCAAAATTAAAAAAAAAAAAAAAAAGACAACCTTATTTGCTTTCTCCCGCCTTTGCCTGTCTTTCTTTCTTTAAGAATTATTTTATTCAATTTTACTTATTTATTTAAATTTGACCAAAGACTGACAGAGTGAGAGAGAGAAGGAAAAATGAGAAAGCAAGCCACCAGGTCTGGGATTTGAACCACAGTCGGCCATGTGGGAGCCCAGTGCACTCAACCACCATGCCACCTGCTAGCACCTGCCTGTCTTTAAACAAAACATACACATTCATAGGCTAGCTAACATTAACAGACGAGTTCTGATAAATAATGTGGGTATAGTACTCATAATCATGGTGGGTTTTTGTTGAATTCCATGTTTACTAGGAAATAAAATAATATCATCCTTTAAAACATATAATTTTAATAAATGCTAATGAAAACTGTTTTGAAAAGAACGTGGGAAAAAGGAAATAGTATGTCCTATGCAGACAGTATTCTATAGGAATTTTTCTTTTTTCTTTTTTTTTTTTTTTTTTGGAGAGGTTTTTGCTATAGGGCGTGTGCGCTCGCCAGACAGAGAGAGAGACATAGAGACAGAAAGCAAGAAATCACCCCACAGGGGGGATGGCCATGCCGCAATCCCTTCTCCATTCTCCTCTCGGGATCCTGGGCACGCACGCACACGCGCCCAGTGTGAGTTTTAAGCCACCGGGTCCAGGACGCAAACCGCGGTCGACTACGTGGGAGTCCAGCGACATAGCCATTACGCTAACTGCTGGTTCCCTATAGGAATTTTTCTTTAAAAACTAATTAGAGGAACAGCAGGTGGCATGGTGGTTAAAGTGTTAGATTCCCGCATGGCCAACCAAGGTTCAAGTCTAGGACCTGGTGACCTGCTTTCTCACTTCCCTCCTCTTTCTCTGTCTCTAGTGAGTGCGCAAACCCGATAACAAGTTTAATAATGATAATAATAAATAAAACTAAATAAATAATTCTTTAAAAAACTAATTAGAATAAGAGTCAGTGGGTATTAATAAGAGGTAGAAGCTGATTTTTCAGATCTACTCTCACACCAGGGATATGTGCTCTGGCTGCCAAACAAAACAGACATGTCTCATACCTGAAGATGCATGCCTTCCTGAAGATGGTAGGGGGATTTGTGTGAATTTCTGTTAGACCCAGCTGCCCTGTAACCATCATATTGCGTAAAACATAGTCTGAATTCTGGCAAAGAGGAAGAAATTTCATTAGAGAGGCGTAATGGGACCACATAGTTCTTAAAACTTTTGGAGACAAATAAATAGAAAAAATAGGAAAGTTTAGATGACTTTTAGCTTTAAGGATAGTAACATTTTACTTCCTAACACCATTAAGGAACCATGTATTCCACACACACAAAAAATGTCCAAAAACGTATAAGATTTTTTTTTAAGGGGACAAGTTAAATTTTTTCTAATTGGGATAAAATATGTGTTTATATTATTTTTCTGATATTAAAGGTGCATTGTAGAACATCTGGAAAATAAACTTCACCAAAACTGTTGTCGTCAAGGTTACTAGTGATTCTCTCATTTTTAGATCCATGAGTCAATCCCTACTAGTCCTCATCTTCAACCACCTCTGGCAGCATCTGATTCAGTGAACAACTCAGGGAATAACTCCCTTCTTCTTCTTCTTCTTCTTCTTCTTCTTCTTCTTCTTCTTCTTCTTCTTCTTCTTCTTCTTCTTCTTCTTCCCCCTTCTTCTTCTTCTTCTTCTTCTTCTTCTTCTTCTTCTTCTTCTTCTTCTTCTTCTTCTTCTAAGTTTGCTAAAGTGCATGTGCACTCACCAGAGAGAGACAGAGAGAGCGAGAAAGTACCCATCCAAGGGGGGATGACCACACTGCACTCCCTTCTCTAGTTTCCTCTCAGGATTTGGGCCCACATGTGCACATGCCTGGTGTGTGTGTGTTTAAAAAATATTTATTTATCTATTTATTTATTGTGATTTTCAAGCTGCCAGGTCAAACTGTGATCAGCCTGTGGGAAGCCAGCACCTCAACCACCATACCATCTGCTGGCTCCCCAGGGTGTTTTTCAAGCCACTAGGTCCAGAACTTGAGTCATTCATTCAGCCATGTGAGATCCAGCTGCCTTAGCCACCATGCCATTGGCTGGCCCAAACAGCTCCCTTCTAGAGATACTTTCTTCACTTGGTTTTGGGATACCACTCTCTTTGTGTTCTCCTACCTCACTAAATACTCTTTTCCTTCCTCCTTGCTTCTTCTTTATCTCCTTACCTCTAAGAAATTTCAATTGTAAGGCATAACTTATATGTGGGTTGAAGAAAATTTTTTTTTCTGTTGGTCCTTCAGTTTTATTTGATTTTCCAATAAGACATTTCTCTCTCTCTCCTTTTTTTTTTTTTTTTTTTTTTTTTTTTTTTTTTTTTTTTTTTTTGCTATAGAGCCTGTGTGCTCATTAGAGAGAGACAAAGAGGGTAAAGAGTGAAAAATCACTCCATGGGGGGGATGGCCATGCTTCAACTCTTTCTCCTCATGATTTTGGGTACGCACGCACAGGCATCTGGTGTGATTTAAAGCTGTCGGATACAGGGTTTGAACCTGGCAGTTGGCCATGTGAGATCCAGCCACCTTAACTTCCATGCCACTTGCAGGTCCAAAATTGATTTAAGCTTTAAAACAATCATATTGGGATTTTCTTGGAATTTTGTTAAATTTATAAATACTTTTTGGAAGAAATTGTATCTTTACAAAGTGGTCTTTGTGACAAAAAATCACAATATGACTTTTTATTTTTAAAAAGTATGCTTCTTGACAAAAATTTTGTCGTTTGCTTCATATATTGGTGATAGGACAAAGTGGGAAGAATGTTCTTGACAAAGTAGCATTTTTGAAGTTCTTGAGGTAGAAAAAATTTTGCTTTCTATCATAGAGAGTGGGATATGAAACATTAGTTGCATTTGACTCTTCCTGATAGTGTCTTCTGCTCTTCTTCCCTTTCATTCAAGCAGAAAATCGCTATCTGTTCACTGCCTGAGAAAAGGAATGTGATGGTAATATTACGTGTTAAGTATGATGTTTATGGTAATATCTTTGACTGGGCTAACATGCAGTATATTTATCCTGGGAAGTTTCATTTTGTATGCTGCAAAAATATACAGTGATGGAATGCAAATAAAATAAGAAATAAAAAAGAAAAGAAATGTGATGAGGTAGCAACCAGGAGTCCATGGTTAATTTCTGACTTTTGTTTTTTCAAAAGCTTATGTCGATATGACTTACAACAGCAAACGAGGCACACATTTTAGACACTTGTCCCTCTCAAGACCTCAGTGAAATAAAACCCTGAGGTCTTGATTTCGTTGTTTGTTGTCAACTGTGGCATAACCTTAGCTCCTAGAGACCTCAGGTCTTTGTACATATCCCTATAGATCTCAGAACAAGCGAGGCAAAAGCACATCTTTCTTCTATTGCTATGTTCCTGACTCTCTTCTGTCTTCTCATCTCTCTGAGATCACAGTCAGAAAAGGCTCTTTGCTTTTAGGACTCACATGATTAGACTGGGCCCACTTGGATAAGCCAGTATAATCTCATTTCAAATTTTTTAACCTTTTTTTTTTTAATGAAGGATTTTTGTTATAGGGCATGTGTGCTCACCAGAGAGACAGAGAGAGACAGAGAGACAGAAAGCAAGAAATTCCCTCCCCGGAGGGAATGGCCACGCTGCAATCCCTTCTCCATTCTCTTCTTGGGATTTTGGGCACACACACACACACACACACACACACACACATGCGCACGCTTGGAGTGAGTTTTAAGTCACTGGGTCCAGGACTCGAATGGTGGTTGACTATGTGGTAGTCCAGTGATGTAACCATTACACCTTCTGCTGGTCCCCTCCCCCCACTTTGTAAGGTTTTTACCACAAGATGGGTGCGCTTGCCAAAGACAGAGACAGTGAAAGGGAAAGTGAGAAATCACACCCCCCCCCCCCCCCCCCCGGGAGGGTGGCCATGCCACAATCCCTTCTCCATTCTCCTCTTGGAATTTTGGGGCATACACACACATGTGTCTAGGTGTGCTTTTCAAGCCTACAGGTCTGGGACTCAAACCACAGCCAGTCATGTGGGAGTCTAGGACCTTAACCACCATGCCACCTGCTGGCCCCTCAAATTTATTCATCTTAACCATGTGCAAAGTCCATTTTGCATGTAAAATAACGTATTCATGGGTTCTAGGAATTAAGACATGGAAAGCGTTAGGGGAAGGAGGGCATTATTCCGTCTACCACAGTTAACTATTTAATAATTTTAGTACTCCAAAGGTATAGTTAGACATCAAGCCAACTCCGTGGTTGAGTGATAACATGATGCTGAGGAGAAGCCAGATGCTACATGGCCACTGCAGTTTGAATCCCTTCTCTGGTCAGCCTGACACGTACCAGGCACGTGCATAAGTGCCTAAGATCCAATGGGCTGGAGGACTGAAAAAAGAGGGATTGTGGCATGACCAGACCCTGTGGAGGGTGCTCCTCTCCCTTTCTCCTCTTTCTCATGTGCACACACTCTGGGATGAATAAAAGGGGAAAAAAATTAGTTTGGGGTACTAAAACAATCTGAGTTTCATATCTAAGAGAATTTGAATCTCCTCATTTCACTCGCCTATGGTTACTGTTAACAGAGCAAGAGTTGTTTTCCTTTATGAATCTACCTGATAGGAACATGGGCAGGAGGTGAGGTGGTATCTGACAATCTACTTTATAATTCATATCAGTCAGGGTGTCAGAAGGAAACAGATGGCATGCTAGGACTGGGTAATCTGAGGAGAGTTTAATAGAGAGACTATTTATGAAGGCTTGGACAGTGTTTAAAACCCTGACCCAATAATAATGGAGAGTAGTTATCGACCTTGACCTGAAGAGGGAAAAGGAGGAAGCAATTATCAGGACCTGGAGACAACAGCTATGGAGAGGACCACCTGAGTAAAGGTGAAGTGGCTTTAGTAGAGGACAGCCAACCTGCTGCAGCAGCCTGACAGAGAAGCCGAGAGCGAAAACACCCCAGCTGCACCGTTCTCTGACCTCCGTGCTTCTTGCTTACCTTGGGCTATGTTGACCTTTTTCTTTTTTAAAAAATTCACTCATGATAGAGCATGTGCATGTATGAGAGAGAGAGAGAGAAAGAGAGAGAGAAACACTGTCCATAGGACTGGTCATATCGTGATCCCCCTTCCCCAGCACCTAGCCCTCCAGGATACCAGACACATGTGAACCCAGTCAATGCGCTTTCACGCTCACTAGGCCGGGGAATTGAACTGTGTTCAGCAGGTGAACCGCAGCTCTACAATCTGGCATGCCATCAATATACAAATGTTGGGCCTATATTGGCTTTCTCTATGGCACCGTAGGTGTTGCTACCCTAAGGCCCTGGCAAAGTGCTTCCAGATCCTCCCCAGACCCAGCACACTCTGACTCCAATGCAGTGGTGGCTGCCAGATGTAATGGTCAGCCCCAGTCCCTAGAGCTGTGGAAGGCGCTGATGCCTACCTTTAGGAGCAGTGCCAGTGACAAAGTATTCTCTGTCTCACAGCCCATCTACTCCATGACTCTGCCCTCTTTGGTCAAGGTCTCTTTAGCTTGATCCAGCCACTGAGGGAAGAAAGCAAGGACTTTGTGGCAAAAAAAAAAAAAAAAAAAAAAAAAAAGAAAAGAAAAGAAAAAGAAAAAGCCAAGGGACCAGCAGGTGGTATGGTGGTTAAGGTAGTGAACTTCTGTTCTGGCCGGCTGCAGTTTGAATCCTGGACCTAGTGGCTTGCTTTCTCATTTTCTCTCTCACACTCTCTCTCTGGCAAGCACATGTGCCCTATAACAAATTAAAAGTAATAATTATAATAAAAATAAAATTAAATAAATAATTTTTTTTTTAAGTAAAAGAAGAAGCCAGAAGGGGGCAAGTCAAAGGCCTGGGAGATTATGAAGGTGATGCTACCATCTCTGAGTCCTTTAGCCTTTTTGAAAGGAAGACACCTTTCTCTTCATTTTTATCATATGGAAAATTCTAACATTGAAGTTAAGTGTAAAGAAGCAAAGCAAACATGCAGCAAGAATTTATCACATTATAGATAGGGGACTGTTTTTTTAATAAATTGGTGTTATGAATTACATCCATATGATGCTGGTGGCAATTTCCAGTTCCTGTAGACTCACAGACTAGCTAGGGGGACCTAGCATAGGATGAGGAAAAAAAAAATTTTCCTGGGCTGGCTCCATAGTTGGTTAGGTGAATCAGATTCCACAGGGCTGACCACAGTTTGAATCCCAGCCCCAGTGGCTTGAAACACATGTTGGGTGCAAATGTATGCATATCCAAAATTCTGACAGGACAGAGTAAGAAGGAGAAGGGATTGTGGTGAGATCACACTCCACTGGGGAAGGAGAGTGCTATTTCCTTCTCCCTCTCTAGTGAGTGCACGTGCTCTCTGGCGATTTAAAAAAAATGTATTGAGGCCAGCAGATGGCATGGTAGCTAAGGTGCTGGACTCCCATATGGCTCACCACGGTTCAAGTCCTGGACGTGGCAGCTTGCTTTCTCACTTTGTCTCTCTCACTCTCTCTGGTCAAAGAAATAATAATAATAATAATTCTTTAAAAATGTATTATTTAAAAAATGTATTGGCTGAGAAAAAGCAAACAAATGTAACCTAAAAAATAAAAACTAATTCTTTCTTGGGTTTCCCAAATTGGAACTTTTTACCAGATACTTTTACTAAGCACCTGACTTGCCCTGTGGACAAAGCCCATCTAGGCTGGAAGGACAAAGGCATCATGTAGAGGGACGCAAACATGAGAAGTGGAAAGATAACAGACATGAGAGAGCCTTGATGGTATTGAATCTCTGGATCTGGTCCTCCTGGAAGCCAACTTGACTCCTACACTTTCTCCATTCTAGTCATATGAGACAGTCAATTTTCCCTTTTGCCCAAGGCAGCTTGAGATGGATTCCTGTCACTTACAACAAAAGGTTTTGGGTTGGTATCATGGGAACTATGTCTCCCAGTTATCCTAGTAATTAGTTAATACGGCTTACAAATATTGTAAGAAAATAATATCTGGATACTCTATTGGAGAGGTCAGACATTACCACGCCTGGCCTACCTGGTCTGGGTTAGGCTCAATGAAATATGTAGTGATGGAGGTGATGCTGGGTGCGATGTCATAGAGCCAGCTGATACCAGTGATCACGATATGCAGGATGTGCTCCCGGCTATGGACGTGGTGATAAGCAGTGCTAAAGACACTGGCAACACCCTGCAGAAGCAGAACATTCAAATTGCCTTTTCTTTTTTAAAATAGTGAAATAAGTGGCAATGCATTAATTGGATTTTCTTTGTTTTCTTCTTTAAGAGTGAGAGAGAGAAAAGGAGAGAGAAGAGACGACATTTTTTGGCAAGGTTTCACCATATCATAATCTTCCTGTCCAGTCTCTCAAATAGCTCGGATGACAGACACTTAAGTGTGTTCAGGTTGACCTGGGAACTGAACTGGGCTCTCATTTATGTCTTCCAGCCTCCTGTTTAGTGGTGTTATCTGTATGCCACTGTGGCTGGGCATGTACTGTCTTTCTAATAAATGATAATCTATTTCCTACAAATTAATCATCACTTCTCAAAAGGTAGTATTCCAGATTCTACTATAAAAAAGAACCAGCAAGGAATCAAAGGTGTAAGGAGATTCATAGATACTTTCTATCTTCCTTCACTGCAATTTCTTTTTTTAATTTAGGTTATTGTCATAGGCAGCATGCACTCACTGGAGAGAGAGACAAAAAGACAGCGAGAGGGGAAAGTGATAAGTCATGCCCCAGAGGGGATGGCCACACCACAATCACTTCTTCTCCTTTCTCCTCTCCAGATTTTGGACACACATACACAGGTACTTGGCACGATTTTTGAGCCACTGGGTCTGGGACTTGAGCTGTGGTTGGCGGTGTGAGAGTCTAGCACCCCAACCACTAGGCACTGCTGGTGCACAGTTTCTATCCTATAAAATCAAATAGAAATACTTGTAGAAATGGCCTAGCTATTTCATAGTCTGAAAAGTGCCTATTTTTTGGTGATTTAATTTGAAAACATGGAACACTCAAATGACAGGTTTTTTTTTTTCTTCATTCTTTATCCTCAAAAATTATAGCATCAAAATCAAAAGCTATTGGGATGTATATCACTTAGCACCATTTGTAGAAAGAACAAAGGATTTCTAGGTATCACTACGAATAAAATACAAATATACTATGTCCTTTCTAAAAGGCCATCCCTGCTTTGCAGGTCTTAGTGGTCTAACCACTGGATTTCTATTCTACAGCATACTGTTTTATTCCTATGATTAATGTTATGAGACACACATTAACTACATTCTCAGAAAGGCTGAGGTATGGATGTGCAACTGAGGTGGAGAGGTCTTCCATAAGTGGTGGGGAACCTCTCCAATGACTGATACACTTACAAGGAACCACAAGTGTGATGACATTGTCTATGTACACAGCTTTACTCTTATCTGGATTCAGGTTCCACTTTTTAAAAAGTGTAGGAAAGGCTATCCTACCATTGCTCTTGAAGACTTTAATGACTTTCCTGATAGAATCTGATCTCATGAGGTAGGAAGATGTTTATTTCATGGGGATCTCTAAGAGTGTCAACAGCCATGACCCCAAAGATCCTCATATATGCATCCTGAAGAGGAAGAGCCAGGAATGACCCATTACGATCTTCCTTCTCGCGAGCCTCATTCCAGAAGAAGATGTTCCCATGGTACTGAACCTGGGGGACGTGGATCGGTTTGCCTTCATCCACGACTGTAAAGCTGAGGAGAAGGAATATGAGGATGGGAGAAGAACAAGGTGAGGGTTTAGATTAAACCATGGAGGAAACTAGATCGATTCTCCAATCACAATCATTGACATTATATATCAGAGAAGTGGAATCACATATCATTGCTGGTATGGAGGACTTGACTTGAGAGAAAGGTTTTTCTCTTTTCCAAATAATTATTTATTTAATTGTATTTCTTATTATTATTGTATTTGCTATAGGGCACACATGCTCACCAGAGAGAAAATTTCAAAAAAAAGCAAGCTGCCAGATCTAGGACTTGAATCACAGTAGGTCATGTAGGAGTCTAGTGACTTAACCATCATATTATTCGCTGGTTCCGACAGAAAGAAAACAAACTTATATCTTTTTTTTTTTTTGAGAGGTTTTTGCTATAGGGCATGTGCACTTGCCAGAGATGACAGAGATAGATAGAAAGTGAGAAATCACCCCCCAGGGGGGATGGCCACACCACAATCCCTTTTTCTCCATTCTTCTCTCGGGATCTTGGGCATGCATGCACACGCACCTGGTGTGAGTTTAAGCTACCAGGTCCGGGACTTGAACCTCAGTCGACTACATGGGAGTCCAGCGACATAGCCATTACGCTAACTGCTGGTCCCACAAACTTAGATCTTAACAGAGAAAGCATATGTAAACAAGATGCAGGAGACATAAATTATAGAGCAGGCAGAAATAACTGAGTAGAGTCCCTGTGTGGCAAATCGTTGCTCAAGGGCAGCTCTAAAATGATCACGTGGAGTCATCTTGACCTGGAAGGAAGCCCATCAGCTCCCACTTCAAAAGCATTGGTGACTGATGCATTTTTCTCCCAAACACTTAACTGGGATTTCGATACTAGTTTACTTCAGAAAGGGATGTTTTTTTCATAGAGTGAAACCAACCTCTTGAAGTTCTTACCTGATGCCCTTCATGTCCCTGTAGAGTACTCTGTTCAGTACAAATGGGGCATCATCTAAGGTACAAGCCACATTCCTCAACAGAATTTTCCCTCTATCAGGCAGTAGTAGGTTTTCTTCTAAGAGGGAAATGTGGGCACTAATCTTCTTATTTCCATGGGCTTCGGCATCCTATGGCAAAATGCTTATGACCATATATTTGCAAATAACCAAAGAACTCCTCTAATCATGTCTCTCTTCACTAGCTAACTTGTGCATTTGGCCCCAGTAATTTCATTTTCCCAAATAAATAATGTGGATGTTACTATTAATGGACAGAAGGGGAAAGTTGACACCAGAGCTATCTACCAAACCTAAATTTTAGTGAGTAGAATAGATTTCCTTTACGCCAAATAGTCTGGTTTACTGAAAAACAAAAATGAAACTCCTCAAGTCTATTCAAGTTTAGAGGTTTAAAACTTGGATCTCCATAAACTGTAATCATATTGTCTGGGCTACAGTTAAAAGTAATTTAGTGAGTAGAACCAGCAGATGGCATAATGATTATGTCCCTGGACTCCCATGTAGTTGACTGCAGTTTGAGTCCTGGACCCAACGGCTTAAACTTATGCTGGCCGCATGTGCGTGCGTACCCAAAATCCCAAGAGTAGAATAGAGGAGAATGGATTGTGGCATGGCCATCCCTCTGGAGGGTGATTTCTCACTTTCTGTCTCTCTGGCGAGCACACGTACTCTATAGCAAAAATCTCTCTCAAAAAATTTGTTTTTAGTGAGCTGGAGCAAGAATGTTATCTTCATTTCATTCTTTCTTTCTTTTTTTTTTGGAGAGGTTTTTGCTTTAGGGTGCGTGCGCTCGCCAAACAGACAGAGAGAGACAGAAAGCGAGAAATCACCCCCCACCCCCAGGGGGGATGGCCACACCGCAATCCCTTCTCCTCCATTCTCCTCTCGGGATCTTGGGCACGCACGCACATGCGCCCGGAGTGAGTTTTAAGCCACCGGGTCAGGGACACGAACCGCGGTAGACTACGTGGGAGTCCAGCGACATAGCCATTACGCTAACTGCTGGTCCCCTAAGTGACAAGATTCTATAATAATCTTAGTTTGGTTCTGGACAGTACCATAAAATGTGGTGTAATGTTGGATTCTACTTTAGAAAAAAATTATGATTTAAATATTTTCTTTTAAACTGACTTCCAGAACATTATACAAGGGAAATGTAGCTTGAATGGTTTGCACATCCCCTTGCTGGTATTTATCATTGTCTCTTCTGGACTTATTTGACTCTCAGCACAAATGAAAGGAGAACCCAAGACATTTTTTTCCTACATTGGTCTTTTCTATTTTTCTTCCCTGCTTCTATCTCATCAACCAGTAATGATTCCAGTTGCATCTTTCCTAGGTTTTGGGTCATTTGTAATGTATTGCAGTGAATAAAACATCTATAGCACCATCTACTGATTTTTCAAGACAATTCACCATGCCCCTCTGTTAACCATCGAACATCACTTTAGGAAACATACCTGGGTGAGGGCTTTAAAGGTCTCAGCGTACACTGGCTCCAGGGACACCCCACTTGTTTCTGCAGCTTGCTGGATATGGTGCAGCCACTTCCGTCTGGCACAATTCCGCAGACTTTCAATATGACTTCTCTCTAAAGCATCCATCAGAAATTCCACAACACTTTCCAGAACTTGATCTTCATTGCCCCTAAGTTCAGACACGACCAATTCTATGTACTTCTGAAATTGTTTTGAAGACAACCTCACTTCATGATCAGGGTGCGGCTTTGGAAATTGGATGTGTAGTTTAGCTAAAAGATAAAAACATAAAGCCAAGAACAAACCAAAAGTTAATTTATCCATGGGAGAAAATTTTATTCTCTTCTTACAGCAAACTGAAGTCCTTGACAACTGTTCTCCATGGAAAACCAGATACATCAAAGGCATCTCTGAGCCCACAGGAATATTTTACAGTGACCTCCCATGCTGAAGTAAATGTAACTCCTATGACATCTATTCTGTTTTTTTTTTTTAATTTTTATTTTATTTCTTTCATTTTTGCCATAAGATGCATGCACTCTCCAGAGAGAGACAGAGTGAGGCAGAGAGCGATAGTGAGAAATGATTCCCTAGAGGGAATGGCCACACCACAATCGCTTCTCTTCCATTCTCCTTGTGGGATTTTGGACATGGATGCAAATTCACCTGGCATGATTTTAGAGTCCCTGGGTCCAGGACTATAACTGCAATTGGTTATGTAGGTATCAGTACCTAACCACCATGGCACTTGCTGTCCTTGTTTTGATTTATTTGTTCATTTTAAAAGAATTATTAAATTAAATTAAATTTATTTATTTATTTTAATTTGACCAGAGAGGGACAGAGCAAGAGAGAAAGAGAGAGAAAGTGAGAAAGTAAGCCACCAGGTCTGGAACTCAAATCGCGGTCGGCCATGTGAGAGTTCAGCGTCCCCAACCACCATGCCATCTGCCAGCCTTATTTATTTATTTATTTATTTATTTATTTATTTATTTATTTATTAGAGGTTTTTGCTAATATGGCACTTGTGCTTGCCAGAAAGACAGAGAGAGACAGAGAGACAGAAAGTGAGAAATCAGCCCCCAGAAGCGATGGCCATGTTGCAATCCCTTCTCCTCCATTCTCCTCTCGGGATTTTGGGCATGCATGTACACATGCCCAGCATGAGTTTAAGCCACCGGGTCCAGGACTTGAACTGTGGTCGACTACATGGGAGTCCAGCAACATAGCCATTATACCAACTGCTGGTCCTGGCCCCAATTTATTTTAATGGTACTACTCAACCTGGTAGAACTCTAGGATCTACCGGGTTGTCGTTGGTAAAGTCATGATGCATTTTGGAATAGACAAACAGAAAAATACATCATGAGTTTCCAGAAGACCTAATACTTTGATTCCTTTCTACCTTTTGCCTTCCATATCCAATAAGCCACTTAATCCTACCCCGCTACTTGTTGACACTATATCATTATTTTTAGGAAGGGTCTCACTATATCATGATCTTCCTTCTTCATCCTTCCAAGTAGCTGGGTCTTTGAGTGCATGACACTGCATCCACTTTTTTAGGGCAGGCCAAAGATTGAACTTGGGCTTCCCATGTGGCCTCAGTCGACCAATGCACACTACTACAGCTGGGCCTTGGCAATATGTCTCATGGCCATGCCTCCCCATTTCTACTTTTATAATCCCAGCTAGTTTTTAAACATAATTTTATAATTGATTTATTGTTAATATAATTTATTGATTTAATTTATAATTCATATAAGACTAAATTCAAGCATAATTCATGTTACATAATTCATCCTACCACATTTGGGTCCCATCTATTTCCATTCTGCCTCTAATATCATAAAGGAATTATTTGCTCTGATATACTCATTTTTTTTATGCTCCCTAACCATGCCTTGAATACTTTGGCATTCAAATCTCTTTTATTTTAGTAATTGTACAAGCATGAATCCACTACCAAACTGAACATTACCAGTATCTTACATCTCCCTTTACATCCTGCCCTGTTCCATCAACTGCCTTCTTGCATATCCCAACTCTGGCACTATCCTGAAATTTAGTGTTATATTTCCCTTTTTTTCCTTTTGCTGATAGTGTTACAGCTATATAACAATATAGCATCACACACACACACACACACACACTTATAAACATGTTTTCAGTTGTTCAGTTTTGCCAATTTGTAAACTTTAGAAAAAGTTTATCGAACTATAATTTTCTGGAACTTGCTATTTAAGCCAATGTTAATGTATCTATCCTTGTTATTCCTGTAGCTGTGACTCACTCATTTTCATCATTGTATGCCATCATGTGATCATATCATCATCAATTTATTTATCCTTCTGTTAATGGGTGTATAGATTGTTTTCAACATTTTGCTCTTATGAACAGTACTGTGAGCATTTTTGTATATCTCCTAGTATATATGTGCAAGTTTCTTTGACATTCCTTATAAATTAATAAGTCATATTATGTACCCTTCCTCTTTAAAGAGTACATATCTTTCCCTTTTAAAGTATGAATCAAAGTCTCTCCTTGCTCGAGAAGATTTCCACTGTGGTTTCTCCTTCCCATGAAGGACAATAACATCCATTCTGTACCATTTATTTGACAATGAACAAATACTGCCTGATAAGTTTAGTCATCTTATTATGTGCACTCTTCTCATTCTTATAGTTGAATGTTTATTGATTTTTTTGTTGTTCTTTAGCTTCCATTCATTTTTTCCTAGTATTAGTATCTCCAATTTGCTCTGAGGAAACTAGTCCACTCCCATCTCAGTTCATGTGTTTGAGTGGAAGTCCACTCACAGTTCTAGAGGTGGAGGATGCATCTCAGGATTAAGTCAGTCAAGGCATTCTATTCCTCTAGTCAGAGTGGTTGGTTTAGTACAGACTAACGCGACTTTTTGTTTGAGCGATTAGCAGGAGGATATTTTCCTTTTCATTCCCACTGGACTTGAATGAACCTGTGAGGATGTGAGACTTGTGATGTGAGGAGATTATCACAAGGGGAGAGGTTGTATTACAAAGGAGTTAAGACAGAAGAGAGTAGGGCCAGACTGAAAGCAAGAGAAAAAGAACCAGGCACCTGTCCTAATGGCATTATTTGAGTTTTCAAACCTAGTTGTGTCCTGAACTAGTCCTGGACATTTCCATTTCATGAACCAATAATTTAATTTTTGCTTAACAACTTCAAGTTGGAGTTTCTGTGACTTGAACCAAAAGGGTCCCAATGAATAATTAAAAGTACTGGGGCCAGCAGGTGGCATGGTGATTAAGGGTGCTAGACTCCTGCATGGCCAACCACTGTTTGAGTCCCAGACCTGGTGGCGTGCTTTCTCTCTCTCACACACTCTGTCCCTCTCTGGTCAAATTAAAATAAATAAATAAAGTTAACTAAAATTTGTTGTTTTTGTTTTGTTTTGCTATAGGGTGCATGTGCTCGCCAGAAAGACAGAGAGAACAGAGAGAGACAGAAAATGAGAAATCACCCCCCAGGGGGGATGGCCATG
This sequence comes from Tupaia tana, assembly GCA_026018925.1. Lineage (NCBI taxonomy): Eukaryota > Metazoa > Chordata > Mammalia > Scandentia > Tupaiidae > Tupaia > Tupaia tana. The sequence goes on from JAKSZU010000011.1 coordinate 21,388,474, forward strand.
CTGCAATCCCTTCTCTTCCATTCTCCTTTCGGGATCTTGGGCATGCACGCACACACACCCAGCGTGAGTTTAAGCCACCAGGTCCAGGACTTGAACCATGATCGGCTACATGGGAGTCCAGCAACATAGCCATTACTCTAACTGCTGGTCCCTAAAATAATTTATTTTTTAAAGTAAATTTTTTTAAAGTACCTTGTGGGTTCTTCCTCTTCTATTTCTTCTTCTCTTTTCTCTCTTTTTATTCCTTTCCCTTTTTAATTTGCTCCTAAGGTCATGAGGTGCGCCAGAGCAAACTGCTCTTGGCCAGGGAAAGCCAACATGGCAGGGTCTAAGGGTCCAAATGGGTTAAGGAGGGCATCTGTGCATAGGTGGTTTGTCATGGGTTGTCAAAACTTGACAGTAAGGTAAGGAGGTATCCTCCAGGTAGAAGGGCAACCTTAAGTCCATGTGGTGAAGAGGATGGCCCTACACAGAGGTGGTTTAGCTTGGGTGTCAAAACTCAGTGAGATGAAGAGGGCATCCATGTGGGGTGGTTCACAACATGGAGTATTTGACCTGAACAAGGTAAAGAGGGCATCCAACAGAAGAGACAGGATGGCCTGTGAAGACAGAACCTAAACAAGATGAGGGGCATATTTATGTGGAGAGGCAGTCCAACATGAGGAATCAGAGCCCAATGAAAGTGAGGAGGACTTCCAGGTAGGAGGTCTGCTCAGCATGGGAAGTCAAAGCCTGAGAGGATTGAGGAGGGTACCTATGTGAGAAAATGCTTTGGTCTGAAGTGTCAGAACCTAGGGCACATGTGAAGGGCATCCACTTGAGAGGCGATCTTGTGGGATGTCATAGCCTGAGCAGAATGAGGAGGGCAAACATGTGAGAAGAGAAGATTAGGGCCAGGTGTTGGAATTTAAGTATAGTAATAAGGACCTCAGTGTGGGAGAAAGGACAGCAGCAGTGATGGAAGATTAGTTCCATGGAGAACTAATGGAATGACTGGGGGATTGATCAAATAAATAAACATATGTAGGACAACACGAGCAAGAAAAAGGAAGCTACAAAAATGGAAAGGGGAGAAAACTAGAATGAACTGTACTGTGTTGGATTGAAGTTGGAGGTATTGAGGTAAACATGAGTTTTTTTTTTTCTTTCTTTCTTTTAAATTTTTTGAGAGAGATTTTTATTATAGAGGACTTGTGTGTGCTGAAGAAAAAGAGAGACAGAAAGCAAGAAATCACTCCCCAGAGGGGACAGCCACACCACAATCCCTTCTCCTCCACTCTCCTCTCGGAAGTTTGGGCATGTATGCACATGCACCTGGCATGAGTTTGAAGTCACTGGGTCTGGGACTCAAACTGTGGTTGGCCATGTGGGAGTCCAGTGACATAACCATTACGCCATCTGCTGGTCTTAATCATGAGTTGTTTTTCTTTTGTTTGTTTGTTTTGTTTTAGAGATTTTTGCTATAGGGCATGTGTGCTCACCAGAAAGACAGAGAGAGACAGAGAAACAGAAAGCAAGAAATTACCTCCCCCAGGGGGCATGGCCACACCGCAATCCCTTCTCCTTCATTCTCCTCCTGGGATCTTGGGCACGCACACACATACGTGCAGTGTGAGTTTAAGCCGCTGGGTCGGGGACTCGAACCACGGTCGACTACATGGGAGTCCAGTGACATAGCCATTATGCCAACTGCTGGTCCCACCAAGAATTTTTTTTTTAAATATTGATACACAGAAAAGAATACCTAGGAATAAACTGAACTAAATAAGTAAAAGATTACTATTATGAAAATTACAAAAAACTGAACAAAGAAATGAAAAAAGATATATACACATACACACATAAATACACACACACAAAGGAAAGGCATCCTTTGTTATAGATTGGAAAAATCAATGTAGTTTAAATGTCAATATTACCCTACGTGATCTATAAATTCAGTGCAATTCCTATTACAATTCTTTTAACATTATTTAGAGAAACAGAAAAAAAATCAAAGTTTGCCTAGAATCACAAAAGTCTCTGTATCATTAAAGCAATAATATATGAAAGAAGTAAAGTTGGGAGCATCTCGCTACCTGACTTCAAAATATATTACAAAGCCATCATAACCAAAAAAGCATGGTGCTGGCACCAAAACATACACATAAACAAATGGAGAATCCAGAAATAAACCCAACAACATATAGCAATGAGTTTTTGACAAAGATCACATGACAACCCAGTGGAGAAAATAAAGTTTATTTTTCAACAAATGGTGCTGGGAAAATTGGATATCCACTAGCAGAAAAATGAAACTAGACTCCCCACTATCACCATTTACAAAAATTAACTCAAAATGGACTAACAGCTGGAACCAGCAGTTAGCGTAATGGCTATGTCGCTGGACTCCCACGTAGTAGACCGCGGTTCGCGTCCTGGACCCGGTGGCTTAAAACTCACGCCAGGCACGTGTGCGTGCGTGCCCAAGATCCCAAGAGGAGAATGGAGGAGAAGGGATTGCGGCGTGGCCAGCCCCCTGGGGGGTGATTTCTCACTTTCTGTCTCTCTGTCTCTCTCTCTCTCTGTCTGGTGAGCGCACGTGCCCTATAGCAAAAACCTCTCCAAAAAAAAAAAAAAAATGGACTAACAACTTAAACATAAAGCTCAAAAGATAAAACTACTGAAGAAAACACTAAGAGACACTTGAAGATACTGTAATATGCAAAGATTTCTTGAGTAAGACCCCTAACGCAAGGGCAATAACTCCAAAAATATATAAGTAGAATTACTTCAATCTAAAAATCTTCTGCACAGTGAAGGAAACAATAGAGTGAAGAGACAATCTACAGAATGGGAGAAAATATCTGTAAACAAATGATGCTTCAGAAAGGAAATTGTTAGCCAGAATATGTAGGGAACTCAAACAACCGAATGCAAAAAGAAGAACAATCCAATTTTTAAAAATGAGCAAATGAGTTGAATGATAACTCTCTAAGAAAGACATAATTGACAAAAAGCATATGAAGAAATGTTCAATGTCTCTTATCATAAATAAAATGTAAATCAAAACCACAATGAAAGATCACTTAACACCAGCCCAAATGGCAATTATCAAAGAAACAAAGAAGGACAAGTGCTAGTAAGGTTGTGGTGAAAAAGGAACCCTTCTATACTGTTGGTAGGAAAGTAAATTAGTACAGCTACTGTGGAAATCAATATGGAGGTTTCTCAGAAATCTACAAACTGGGCCAGCAGGTGGCATGGTGGTTGAGGTGTTGAACTCCCACATGGCTGACTGTGGTTTGAGTCCAGACCTGATGGCTTTCTTTCTCTTTCTTTCTCTCTCTCTTTCTCTGGTAAGCACACATACCCTATGGCAAAATTTAAAAAAAAAAATTAATTAATTAAATAAATAACTTTTAAAAAATCTACAAATTGGGGAACCAGCAGGTGACGTGGTGATTAAGGCACTGCACACTCCCACATGGCTGACCACAGTTTGAGTCCTAGACCTGGTGGCTTGCTTTCTCATTTTCCCTCTCTTTCTCTGTGTTTCTCTCTGGTCAAATTAAAATAAATGAATGAATAAATAAAAATTAAATAAATAATCATTTAGGAAAAAAATCTACAAATTGGAATACCATATGATCCAGTAATTCTACTTTTTGGAATTTATCCAAAGGACAGGAAAACACTCAGGTGGAAAGACATTTAATGCTCATTCATATTTATTTCAGCATATTCCCAATTGCTAAGATATGGAATCAACCTAAGTGTTCAACAACTGATGACTGGATTGAAGAAATGTGGCACATATAAACCATGGACTGCTTCCCAGCCGTAAAGAATGGCAAGATTCTGTCATTTGATTCACACTGGATGAATATAGATTTAATGTAAAGTGAAATAAGCCGGACTACAAAAGACAAACATTGTGTATTTCTGCTCAATATATGCCAAATGTTTGCACTCTATGGCAGAAAGATCTGAGGATACGCTAATGAGGAGGGAGTCAGTCAGGTAGCATGCTGGTTATGGCAGCTGGATCCTACATGGCTGACTGTGTGGTTCAAATCTCAGACCCCGTGGCTTAAAAGACATGCCAGGCATATGTGCATTCATGTTCAAAATCCTGAGAGGAAAAATGGAGGTTAAGGAATCGAGGCATGGTCATCCCCCAAGGGAGTGATTTCTCACTTTCCCTCTCTCTCTCTCTCTACTTTCTCCCTATAGCAAATTAAAAAAAAAAGGTAGTAGGGAGGGCAAATGTAGATGTCAAAGATTGTATGGTAGGTTGATGGAAAGTAGAGGGCAGGTGGGAGGGACTTAGGGAAAAAGCATTTAACAGTCAAAAGAATGTAAGGTTCTTTGTTGAAAATAATGTACAGGGTATGAATCGATAGTCATATATTACATGTATGCTTTGAATATCCATAATGTATGCCATAAAAATATACAGCAATTAAATGTAAATGAAAAATCATTTTTAATGATGAAAAATATTAATGGTAGAATCTAAGTGTATACTAATTACTGTAAAATTTTCAGCTTTGCTCTTTTTAAAGTTCTTCATAATAAAATGTTAGGAGTAAGGAGGGTAAGGCCCAGGAGTCATACTGAAAGGACTCCTAGTGTCTAAATTTGTGACAATATGAGCACTAAAGCAAATAATGATAATATTGGATTATAACATATTCAATAAAGTAGGAAACCATGAATATATACTGCTATAAATGAACAAATAAAAATTTTGACAAACCAAAGGGAAGGACTGCTTATATGGTTTGAAAGTATACCCACAAAATCCGTATTTATTGCAAAGTAGGAGAGAGTAACTTTCAAGTAGAAGCATCTGACAGAATCATCCTAACTGGTTAAAGTTATTATCATGGGGCTTCTGTTAGGATTCAGTGAGAAGAACACAGCATTGTTTATGTGATATATTTCTGTCAAAGATGAATAATCTGAACTTAACCATGAAGAAACATTAGACAAACCCAAATGAAAAACATATGACAACCAACCAGCCTATCATCTTCAAAAGTGTCAAGGTCATGGAAACCAAGCAAAGACTGAGGAGTTTCTTGTGGCCCCTGCCCATCGCCTCTCGAGCGCGCCCCTAAGATGGCACCAGCGGAAGCCCAAAGTCTGCCCAGAGGGTGAACAACTTTGAGGAGGTGGAACGGCGGAGAGCATGGAGAGCACGGGAACACGACATGCGACCAATCCTCATTCGAGGATTGGCTTCCCTACACATGGACAATGCGCTGATTGGCTAAGGGCCCTTTAAAAGGCCCTGGGAGGAAGCGGGGAGGAGAGGAACTTTGGAAAGATAACCTGGGGAAATAAAGCGCTGAAGAGAAGACCGTCTCCGGGTCGTCTGTACCGCCGACAAGTGGTGGCCCGTTCGGAGAACCTTTGAAGAATCAAGGAGCGGCCAGAACTCTTCCGTCCCAGGGCAGCCGGCTGGAAAACCTCGGTAGGAGAGGTGAGTAAACAAACCCCGGTGAGAGGGGTCAGGCACCTCGGTGAGAGAGGTGGAGTGATCTCGGTGAGAGAGGTCACGCAGCCTCGGATTTAGAGGCTGGTTCCCAATCCCGTCCCTAGTCCTTTCCCTCCATTAGTTCAAGGGGGTTCCGCTGGTTCGGACCGCTATGGGCAACTCCCCGTCCCATCCTCTGTTCCTAGCCCTAAAGCAACTGCTTAAAGTAAGGAAGTTGAAACTGCGTGATAAGACCTCGGGAAAGAGGCGATAAGTAAAAGACCTCGGGAAAGAGGCGGGTAGAAGACCTCGGGAAAGAGGTGGTAAGTAAAAGACCTCGGGAAAGAGGCGGGTAGAAGACCTCGGGAAAGAGGTGGATCAAGACCTCAGTAAGAGAGGCAAGTCCCTCTCCGCTTTTCCCTCTTTTCCTTTTTCTTGTTTCTTTAGCCTGTTGTCCTAGCCAACATGGGTAACTCACCCTCTCACCCCCTTTTCCAGGCGCTTAAAGCGCTCTTAAAAACTAGAGGGCAGTCAAACCTCGAGGTTATAGAAATTTGACCGATGGCACCTGGATCAGGGGCCGATGGCCTGCTGGTCAGTCCCAAAATCACATCCTACCCCCAAAACAGCCACGCTGGGCCCCCTTTTGTAGAGGATCCTCTCAGAATCCTACCCAGTCCGTCTCGAGCAATCCTTTCCACATGTGGTTACTCTGTGGTATTAACAGGAACTGTTCAGATCTTGCTCCAATGTCTATGCTAACTGGAGGGGCTGTGGGTCACTCACAAATTTCTTGGAATCAGACCGAACCCTTTGAGTGCTCCGCCTCTGTCCATGCAGGTACTAACAACATCACTTTTGGCCCTACCCCCGTATGTGTTCATCCTCCCTTTCTCTTTCTAGTAACCAATGGGTCAGTGCAAAATGGCCAGCTTCAGTGTCACAATGGCACCTGCTTCTACTCTCTGTGTTGGAATGCCACTCAATTTACAAGCGCTGTCCTGGTTCGCTTGCCCACGGCTGTCCCGGTCCTGGTGGAGGCCCCCTCTATCCTCTCCCTCTTCGGTGATACACTGGCTGTGGTGACAGCTGTTGCTCTTGCAGCTGGGGCTGCAGCCACTGCAGCTGTTTCTATGTATACCACAGTTCAAACAGCAGATACCTTAAATAATCTATCCACTAGTGTGGCACAGTCCCTAAGCTCCCAGAGCCATATAAATGCTCATCAGAGGGTTGACCTTTTACAAGAACAGGTTGACGTTCTTTGGCGCCTCGCCCAGCTAGGCTGCGACTGGCATACCCCTTCACTGTGTGTCACTGGAGTACCCTATGAAAATATGAGTCTTGCAGCTAATATTTCTCGAGAGCTTTCCTCCCACCTTACAGGTAACTGGTCCTTAGAATTTGACAAACTCACAGAAGCTCTACGTGTCCAGATTGTCAACATCAACTCCACTTGCCTCAGCCCTGATGTAGCTCACGGCCTTGGGCAAGCCTTAACAGCAGGATGACAGCATTGTTACTGCACTCGGGGCCCCTGAGAGGGCCGCCCCGAGGAGGGCATGACCAGCTGCATATGGGTTGGCACCGCCATCTCCCATCCCCAAAAAATCGGTGCCGGACAGGTAGCCGCCTGGCTCGATGCCCTAGTGCATGGAGCCGTGCGTCTTACATGGTCCCTATTCTCCTGGGGGTTGTGTCCTCTACCCTCTCCTGCTTTGTAAAAACAAAAAGGGGGAACTGTGGCGCGCCCCCGCCCATTGCCTCTCGAGTGCGCCCCTAAGACGGTGCCAGCGGAAGCCCGAAGTCTGCCCAGAGGGTGAACAACTTTGAGGAGGTGGAACGGCGGAGAGCGTGGAGAGCACGGGAACACGACATGCGACCAATCCTCATTCGAGGATTGGCTTCCGTACACGTGGACAATGCGCTGATTGGCTAAGGGCCCTTTAAAAGGCCCTGGGAGGAAGCGGGGAGGAGAGGAACTTCGGAAAGATAACCTGGGGAAATAAAGCGCTGAAGAGAAGACCGTCTCCAGGTCGTCTGTACCGCCAACAGTTTCTTATCCTAGAGTTCCAGAGCAAAGGAACAGCAGTAGTTTTACACTATCATTTGATCATTTTTCAGTTTCTTTAAAAAACACTTTGTGTGCTTTTCGATGAGACTTTTAAATAAATACGGTTCTTGATATTCAAGATTCCTAGGATTTGGTGACAGAATGCATTGCCAAAATATGCTAACTTTAAGAGAGTTAAAGGGGCCAGCAGGTGGTGATGGTTGGGGTGCTGGACTCCCAAATGGCCAATTACAGTTTGAGTCTTGAACCTAGCAGCTTAAGTTCTCACTTTCTCTCTCTCTCTCTCTCTCTTTCTCTCTCTCTCTAGTGAGCACATGTGCTCTATAGAAAATTTTAATAATAATGATGATAAATAAAATTCAATAAATAATTATTTTAAAAAGAGTTAAATGTCCTACTTAAATAGAAATTTATATATTGAAGCTAATCTAATCATTTTGGGGTCAGTGGGTGGCACAGTGGTGAGGGTGCTGGACTCCCACATGGCCAACCATGGTTTGAGTCCTGGACCTGGTAGTTTGCTTTCTTGCTTTCTCTTTCTCTCTCTGGTCAAATTTAAAAACAAAATAATAATAACAATAGCAAATAAAATAATTATTTTTTAAAAAGCTAATCTAATCATTTAAATAGAAAAACAAAAGGTAAACACACTGTAAAGGTTAATATCTACTCCATGAGAGGTAAAAGGGGAAGAGTGATTTATTCCATTAAATTCTACCATGTGGGAGCGAAATGGTGGCATAGGAATAAAATGTAATGCTCTGTGAGGCGATCCTATATAGAAAGATTCTTGGTTCTTATCTGGGAGCCTTCCTGACTTTGCCAGACATATGTCTGACATGATTTAGGGCTGGCTGAAGGCTGAGGGTGGGGGAGATCACAGCATCATGACCCTTTCAGGGGTGTTGTCTCTCTGTCTCTCTTTGACTCTCGCTCATTGAAGAAAAAATAAATAAAATTCTATAGTGTAGACAGGTCACATATACTACAGCTTTTTCTTTGTGATACTTCTGCCTAAAAGATTAGGCTGTATTCCTCTATTAGGAATAAAAAGAGAAAATGACTAGCCAGAAGTTTCAAGTTACCTCTTCCATACAGAAAACTTCCATTTTAAGCACACCAGCAGACATATTTCTAGAAACTTCTAATCTTGTGACTTTACGCTATTTAAATCTCCATTTTTAAAAATCTTGGACACAGAAGAAATAAGTCACTGTAGAGCAAAACAATAAACAAACAAACAAAAAAGCTATTTGAAGCCTTGCCAATTAGTTATTAGCTAAGAGCTCAAATTCACAATTTTCTTTCTCTTTTAAAAGAGGCTAAATCTATTTTTGTCTTTATTGCATCTGCTAAGCTAAGCAATTATCTCAGACAAAGTGGCTACCAATCTGTGTTCATGGAGAGTCATTTTGTGTAAGCCTGCCCTTGGAGAGAATGATGTGTTCTTCCTGCTTACATGTTCATCTGGCAGCACATTCTGGCTCCTCATTGCTTTTCTCATTCGCATTTGCTGCCCTTGGCCCTTTACACTTTATGTTTTTTACCTGTTCCTATTGCTGTACTGCACTCATACAGGATTCTATATAATTCCATATAATTAGATTTCATATAACCCAACATGTGGAACTTCCTTATAACAGTATCCTTAGGTTCCTTAAATTCTGGACTTCATCATGTCTAATGCCTTCATTTTACAAACAAGGACACCTGAGCCCATGAAGGTTAAGTAACTTGTCAAAGGTCACATGGCCACTTAGTGAAGATCCAGTATTGGACAAACTATCCTGAGCATTGTCTAGTGCTCTTTGTAGAATGTATTTATGAATTATGAAACATATCTTTCTTATATAGAAACAACCTCATTATGCCTTTTACAATTTCATTAAGTGAATTGTCTTTGGATGAAGTTTAAGATAAGCAGTGTAGTATAATGTAATGTATGCAGACAACTTACTGAAGAGAATATGACAATTGATAACTTAGGTACATTTGAACATCAGTCAATACAATGATTTTTTTTTTCTTTTGGAGAGGTTTTTGTTATAGGGCACATGCGCTCACCAGAAAGACAGAGAGAGACAGAGAGATAGAAAGCAAGAAACCACTCCCCAAGGGGGATGGCCACATTGCAATCCCTTCTCCTCCATTCTCCTCTTGGGATCTTGGACACGCACGCACGCGCACACACCCGGCCTAAGTCTAAGCCGCTGGGTCCAGGACTCGAACTGTGGATGACTACATGGGAGTCCAGCGACATAGCCATTATGCCAACTGCTGGTCCCAATACAATGATTTTTGAAAGGGCTGAAAAACTTAACACTGACAAGTCTTTCCTTTATGCACCATATACTTTAAAAGATGAAAATCTAATATACTAAAGTCACCAGATAAATCCTTAAACTAACAATAAGTAAAATCCCTTAAACTGGGAGCTAATAAAATAATTTATTATACCAAAATGAGAATTTTAGTAGCTTTTGATTGGGAAGTATTAATTGGTAAAGAAAAATAACATAGGGGTAGAAAAAGTCATTAAAAATAATAAGAGTTGGGGAACCAGCAGTTAGCGTAATGGCTATGTCGCTGGACTCCCACGAGGTCGACCGCGGTTCGCGTCTCGGACCCGGTGGCTTACAACTCACGCCGGGCACGTGTGCATGTGTGCCCAAGATCCCGAGAGGAGAATGGAGGAGAAGGGATTGCGGCGTGACCATCCCCCCTGGGGGGTGATTTCTCGCTTTCTGTCTCTCTGTCTCTCTCTGTCTGTCTGGCGAGCGCACGCGCCCTATAGCAAAAAAAAAAAAAAAACCTCTCCCCCCCCCCCAAAAAAAATAATAAGAGTTTAGTAAATTGAAGAGAAACTTACAAGCCTGTTAGACTTGAGAGGTAAATCAGACCGTGTGATGGCAAAAAGATAAGACAAGAATTAAAAACAGAACTGTGGAGTAATTTGCGTTCTTGGAATCTCAAGAAGGAAGCCAGGTCCATAGAGGGAATCTAACTATTTAGAGTGAAGGTTTTGGACAAAGCCTTCTGCAATATATTCCACTCCTGACTACACTGACAAATATGCACAGGTTCTAATTTCTCTACATCTTTTTTTTTTTCCAAGAGAGTGATTTTCACTATAGCATGTGTGCGCTCACCAGAGAGACAGAAAAGACAGAAAGCAAGAAATCACCCTCCACCCCAAAGAGGGATGGTCATGCAGCAATCATTTCTCCTCCATTCTCCCCCTGGGATTTTAGCCAAGCACACACACACACACACACATACCAGGTGTGAGGGTTAAGCTGTCACTGGGTACAGTACTCGAACCACAGTTGACTATGTGGGAGTCCAGCAACTTAACAATTATGCCATCTGCTGGTCCCACAATTTCTCTACATCTTGCCAACACTTGTTATTTTCCTATTTTAAACTTGTAGTCACGTTATGTATGAAGTGGTATCTCACACTTATATTAACAGAATAACCGATATTTTAACTGAAAATATATGATAGAACTAGAAAACTTGAGTGCGAGTTATTAGCACAACTTAAATAAGAACATTCTCAGAGGCCAGATTGTGATGCAGCAGCAACGCACAATGCTCCGTGAGGCAATCCAACATGAGAAGGTTCCCAGTTCAAGTTCAGAGACCTCCCTAAGCACACTGGGCACATGCCTCCCCAGGATCCCAGGCTTGTTGAAGGTTAGGGGTGGATCTTGGCTACGGACCCCAGTTGGTCCTCTCTTTCTCTGTATCTCTAGCTCATGGAAGAGATTTTTTAAAATTAGAAAAAGAAGATTATTCTTTTATTTTACCTTTCTTCATAGATTCTTTTTCCATTCCCTCCTTATATGTGTACAATAGTTTATCGACTTCCTTCAGATCCAGGAAACCTGAGCAATCACAGTCCCACTTCTGAAAGAGGGCTTCTAAGAGAAGCCCTCGACGGACATGGAGAGCATTCTGTCTAATCTAGAATGCAAATAGGGTAACAACACACAAAAGATATGTTCATTGTGCTGGCTGACATCTCGTATTTAAAGTACAGCTTTACTTTGGGGCTAAGTATGATATTAATGAAGAATGCAGTGATTAATTTTAATCCCCTAAATGTCATTTTCCTGTTTCACCTCTAGACCAAAAACATAGGCATTCTTTGCACTGGAATAAAACATATTAACTTAGAAAGGCTATTACACCCCCCCTAAGAATCTATTTTTTTAGAATGATTTTATTTAACTTTATTTATTTTAATCTGACTTGGGAGGGGTGGGGAGAAAGTGAGAAAGCAAGCTGCCAGGTCCAGGACTTGAACCACAGTTGGCCATGTGGAAGTTCAGCACCATTAACCACCACACCATTTGCTGGGCCCTCCTAAGAATCTTTGATCATTCCTTTCTACTCCTCCTCCATGTTTGTTCAGGAATGTGATAAACACATGGTTGCTTTGCCTGGCTTCTTGGGATTTTCTTGAGGGAAAGGGATTGAATGGCAGTGTTTAAAAAAATAAAAGACAGCTATGCTTAAAAAAATTCTTTTTGGGAGATGGTGGGGCTGGCCCCATGGCCTGATAGTTCAGGGAGCTAGATCCCACAGGTTCGAGTCCTGGCTCCAGAAACTTAAAAAAACATGTTTAGCACATGTGTGCACATGCCAAAGTCCCAAAAGAATAAAAAACTGAAGGAGGGATTGTGGTGTGACCATGCCTCATTGTGGGATGCTTTCTACTTTCTCTCTCTTCTCTGTCTCTTCTTGATGAGCACAGTTGCCTTCTGGCAAATTTAAAAATTTTCTTTTTTTGGAGAGGTTCCTGCTATAGGAAACGTGTGCTCACCAGAAAGACAGAGAGAGACAAAGAGACAGAAAGTGAAAAACCACCCCCCACCCTCCCTGGATGGCCATGCTGCAATCCCTTCTCCTCCACTCTCCCCTTGGGATTTTGGGCACACATGCACATGTGCCCAGCGTGAGTTTAAGCTACCAGGTCCAGGACTCGAACCACGGTTGACTACAGGGGAGTCCAGCGACATAGCCATTATGCCAACTGCTGGTCCTCCCAAAATTTTATTTTTATACTTAATACTGACCTAATGACATTAATTTTACTTATCTTTTACATTTTCCACTAAATTAATTCTATTAACTAATAATAATTGAATTAATATCTAGATATAATTAGTTGCAAAAAGAAAGTGGCCAGCAGGTGATATGGTGGTTGGGACACTGGATCCCACCTGGCCAACTCTGTGGTTTGAGTTTCAGACCTGGCAGCTTAAAAAAATGTGCTGGGTGCATGTATACCCAAAATCCCAAGAGAAGAATTGAGGAGAAGGGATTGTAGTGTGGCCATCTTCCCTGGTGGTGGTGGTGGGGGGTGATTTCTCACTTTCTCTCTGACTCTCCAGAGAGTAAACATGCCCTACAGCAAATTTTTTTTTTTTTAAAGTAAGTGTACAGTCAGTAGATGGTGTAGCGGTTAAGGCATTGGATGGCCGACTATGCAATTCAAGATCTGGACCCAGCGGCTTGAAACTCAGGCTAGGTGCATGTGGGTGTGTACCCAAAATCCTGAGAGGAGAATGGAGAAGAAGGGATTGCAGTGTGGCCTTCCCCCCTGGGGGGTGACTTCTTGCTCTCTGTTTCTCTAGCAAGTGCATGTGACCTATAACAAAAATCTCTCAAAAATAAAATAATAGCTATATTTGTGGAAATAAAATGATCAGTCTGGTTGTAAACTTTTTTAAAAAGAACCACACTAGGAACAACTGAGGTTGAGAGATTTACATATAATAGTGACATCACTTATTCCCGTGATAAATGATATTACCTACCTGTTCTAAGGCACTCATTTTCTCTTCTTTTGTTTCAACATATCCTCTCTTAAAAAAGGAGGTAAGCGTCTCACTGACACTCAAGGGAGCATCTTCACCAATAAATGTCTCCAGGAGCTGCACAAACTGGAGCAAATTGAAGGAAACTCCATTGAAGGCACTCCTTCCTTTTATTTCCTTGTAAGACTGAATATTTCTGATAACTGAATGTAGATCTGCCAAGCAGAAAACATATACCAAGTGATAAAGTGAATGATTTTCTGAAATCTTAGGGAAAATAAATGCGTACAGATTGTAATGGACATTTTCTGTTTTTGCCTGTCAGGAATCCATGCTTCCTTCATGAGGATAGCAGCCTTCTTTTTCCTTTGAGAAAACAGCTCTCCTCCACTGTCAGTTCAGATAAGTCAGCCTCCCCGTCCTCGTTCCACAAACCACCATGTAATAGAGGGCTGGACAATGATTCACGTATGACAGCAATGTAACTTACTGTAGGCCAATGAGGATTAGCTCCAGAACTTTTTGGGAAAACTACTGCAGAAGAATCTGTTTTTTATACTCTGGTTGCTGAAATAGTAGGAGGTAAGCTTAGAGATGCTCTAAGTGTTGTTTTTGTTTGTTTGTTTGTTTGTTTGTTTGTTTGTTTGTTTTAATGTAGAGAAAACATCTCAAAATTGAAAGTGATGGGTTTCCACCATCTTTCTGTGCCTCCATAGTGGTGCACTTGAATGTCCTGATGTCCTCAAGAGCATCAACAATGCTGAAAAGAGAGGTAAACGCCAGAATCTTATTAGGCCGTGCTCCAAAGCTATTGTCCGGTTTCTAACTGTGAGGATGAAGCATGGTTACACTGGCGAATTTGAAATCATTGATGACCACAGAGCTGGAAAAACTGCTGTGAACCTCACCAGCAGGTTAAACAAGTATGGAGTGATCAGCCCCAGATTTGATGTGCAACTCAAAGATCTAGAGAAATGGCAGAATAATCTGCTCCTATCCTGTCAGTTTGGTTTCATTGTACTGACAACCTCAGCTGGCATCACGGACCATGAAGATGCAAGATGGAAACATACAGGAGGGAAAATCCTGGGATTCTTTTTATAGTGATGTAATATACACATACAAATAAAATGCCTCATTGGAAAAAAACTCAAAAGTGATGGGGCCAAGCAGGTGGTGTAGTGGTTAAGGCACTGGACTCCCACAGGCCAACTGTGGTTCAAGTCCTGGACCTGGCAGCTTGAAACTCATGCCAGGCACATGTGCATGTGTGCCCAAAATTATGAGAGAAGAATGGAGAGAAGAGACTGTGGTGTGGCCATCCCCATGAGGGGTGATTTCTAGCTTTCTGACTGTCTCTCTAGTGAGCGCACATGTCCTATAGCAAAATCTCTCTCTCAAAAAAAAAAAAAATGTTGAAAGTGACACCGAGAACAGGGTTGAGAGTTAGAAAAATATACTACTATTGTTGAACTCATAGATCTAAATATGCCTAAAACCTACTGTACTCTACACTTTTCAGTTAAATTAGTAAATATTACTACTAAAATTATTATCACTACTAAAATATCACATATATTATATGTATATATATGTGTGTGTGTGTGTGTGTGTGTGTGTATGCATGTGTATTCACCAAAGACAGACAGAGAGAGAGAGAGAGAGAGAGAGAGAGAGAGAGAAAAGGAAAGTGAGAAATCACCCCCCAAGGAGGATGGCCATATCACAATCCCTTTTCCTCCATTCTCCTCTTGGTATTTTGGCACAAGAGCATGTGTGCCCAGTGTGATTTTCAGGCTGCCAGCTCTGGTACTCAAACAATGGTTGGCTATGTAGAAATTCAGCTCCTTAAACACTACATAACATGCAGGTCCCTTCATCAATATATTTATCTTGAGGCTCAATGTTGAAACATGAAGCATAGCTCATAAAATGTCTTCACAGTGACTTATATTTGATGTAATCATTGATTCAATCATTCATGTCTTTGTGCCTTTTATATAAGATTTGGTGTGCCTTAAAAATAATTACCCATTCGATTTTTTAAAAAATAATAATAAAATGAGGGACCACCAGATTGTGTAGTGTTTATGTCGCTGGATTCTCACACAGCCAACTGCAGTTTGAGTCCCGGACCTAGAGGCTTGAAACTCATGCCAGGTGTGTGTGCATGCCTGCCCAAAATCCTTAGTGGAGGATAGAGGAGAAGGGATTGCAGCGTGGCCATCTCTCCTGGGGAGTGATTTCTCGCTTTCTGTCTCTCTGTCTCTCTGTCTCTCCAGTAAGTACATGCACCCTTTAGCAAAAATCTCTCTCTAAAAGATAAAATTAATCAAAATTGAAAAGAGACTAGGAAGAGCATGAACTAGCAGACTACAAGAGCTTGATCAATGCCATTCATTTTCACCAGAATATTTTCAGGGGAGTTTGTTATTTAACCTAGGCTTAAATGAGAAAAAAAACTTGCATATAGGAAGAAAATACTCTTCATGTAAGTAGTACTACTATTGTTGATGTGAAAGGTAAAATGATAAAATAGCACTTTAATAAAATATGAGTAATTTTTGTATGGGTGTTAAATACATGGTTTATCTAAATGCTAAAAACTACTCTTTGCTCTATTAAGTAGATCTTTCTTTGCAAGTCTTGAAAGCAAGATAGATTTTCACCTGTCTCACATATTTGGATGTGCACCTACTAGAAGGAATAGCTGGAATAATTGTTATTGAGTTCTAATATCTAATATTTGATTCCCTCTGTATGTTTGAATCATAGCTTCAAAGCAGTTGTAGGGCCAAGTAATGGTAAATAAATGTCGTAATCTATAATTCTAAAGATTTTTTGCCTTAGGGGGTGTGCACTTGTCAGAGAGAGAGAGACAGAGACAGTGAGAAGAGTATTTATCAACAGCTCATGCCACCAACGATAGTACACCACCACCCAAAACATCTATCTTGTACATATTTAGATCCGTCAGTTCAGGGACAAAATAATGCAAGGATCACTTCCTTTTATATCTTAGCTGACGCTAGTCTTATCATGGGGTACCACAGTAAATGAACTACATCTATTAGACTGCCATCTATGCCCTCTAGTTTCATTGTTGAGGTATACCTGTGAACCTGGAGTCACCATAGATTGAGTTTGCCTGATCCTCATCTTCAAATTTGACATAGTTCATCTTCCAGTTGCAAGTCATAATTTCACCTGTAAAAAAATACATTCTATAACACAGCCAATTAAACTTCACTTATGCAATGATTTTGTTCCAGAATATAAATAAAAGGAAGACTAAATGAAACGTTACCTGACCATGACTTTCCTTCTATTTTTTGGGACTTGGGTTCACAGGATTTGTCTTTCTGAACTTCCTTTTTTGAAGTTTCTAAAAGAACAAAAGAAATTAACTACAAATTGGACATTACATATCATTCAGATATTCTAAGGCTAGTGAAGGAGAGAAATGCCTCACATTCAGAACACCAAAAACCCTAAGTATTTCCCCATATTTATGTGTCATAATCAAACACAGTGAAATTACTTAATAATTTTAATTGCTGAGAGCAGCTCTGTGGCAAAATCTATGTGCTGCATCCCAATTTGGCATGCAAAATGAGAGCTGCATTTCCTAACTATTATCTCAGCTACATATCACTATAAGCCTACATCCTGACCAATGAAACGTGAATAAATACTTGAAACACAGGGTGCTTTCTGTCTTAAATATGACTTTCAGAAACTCTTCTAGAATGTGTATCTTAATCTAACTGAAAAAAGCAAGACCCATTTTATAGGTAAAATTTTTTAAAATTTAAAAAATGGTTTCTAATATTAAAAACATACTCCATTTAGAATAAAAAGACTTCTATTGCTTTTTCAGAAACCCAGTTAAGACATGTCTACAGGTAACATTACCAGATTTCTTCCTCACTAATAGATTTCTAATACAAAAGGAATTTTAGGTAAATTGACAATAGTGACATGGAAAGTCATTTCTGATTTTCATTTAATTGGTTGCTCAAGGTCTAGACTCATGTTGAGCAGCAAAGTATGTCTAAGGTTTGCATGATCCCATATGCTAGGAAGAGCCTCATTTGACTATGTGTTTTATTAAGACTTTCAAAACCATTCCACAAAACTCTGTAGGGAACTCTGTAGGAGAATTGCATTGCTACCTGAATGACGATCTTTTCTAGTTGATGTTGGAACTTTCTCTTGCACTTCAGAACTCGTGACTGGTTCCTCTTTATGTATTTGTTCCCAAGACCTCTGTTCCTGAGTAGGGATTTCAATGAACTTAGAGGGAGCAGCCTCCCTAGATTTCATACTTTCTTTCAAGATACTACTTTTTCTTGATTGTGAAATTGAGTCTCTGTCCTGTTGTTCTATGGGAGTTGCCTCTTCATAAGGGTCTTGTTCTGATTCATTGAGTGGTTCTTCTATTGTCAGCTCACTGAGTGATTCATATTCTGAAAGTGACACTTTGTGTGGTCCTTGTCCTATTGACCCTTTGTGCTGTTCTTGTTCTGTAATTGACTCCCTGCGTGACCCTTGTTCTGAAATTGAAACTCTGCGTGGTCTTTGCTCTATTACTGACTCTCTGTGTGACCCTCGTTCTGAAGTAGACACTCTGGGTGGTCCTTGCTCTATTATTGAGTCTCTACGTGACCCTCGTTCAGATGCTGACACTCTGAGTGGTCCCTCCATTATAGGCTCGTTCTGTAACTCTTGGTCTGAAGCGGACATGCTGAGTGGTTCTTGACTTATTATTGATTTTCTGTCTGACCCTTGTTCCGAAGCTGACACTCTGCGTGGTCCTTGTCCTACTGTTGACTCTTGGCTCTGTCCTTGTTCTATTACTGACCCTCTTTGTGGTCTTTGTTCTGGAGTTGCCTCTGTGTTTACTGCTTGTTCTGCTATTGATTCTCTGTGCAGTTCTTGTTCTGCAGTTGGCGCTCTTCCTTGGTCTTCAGTTGAAAGTCTGTGTGGTCCTTGTTCCACAGTTCTCCTTCTCTGCTGTCCTGGTGGGTTTGGTGGTGGTAGTGATGTTCTTTGTTCATCATGTTTATGTTGATCTTCTGGATTTTCTAATAATTCACTTTGGGTTCTGTCAATATGATTTTCAGAAAGTAATGTATTCATCTCTAACAGCATTTTGTCAAAGTCTTCATAAATGTGTTTCTGATTATCCATGTCTCCCCAGAACTCAGATAATACTATCTCCTCAAATTCAATGAACGGCCCTAATATAGGAAACAGAATATTTACCTAAATAGTTAATCTTATACGTTAGAATCAGAACTATTAAATTAATGTAGAAAAGCATTGAATACAATGATTGTAATATAGACCCATTGCTTTAAATAAATATCAGTTACCTATCAATGAAACACAATAAAAAACAAAAAGGTACCCAGAGGAACATAAAAAATGCTCACTACCCTGCATTAGAGATTATCCCTTCCTAAAAGGTATGGTTTTGGAAATTAACAAAATTGTTTTGCTACTTGGAGTGTTGCTTAGACTGCCAAGAAAATGTAATTTATCTTCTATCTTTGTGGTCCTTCCTAAGCATAGCATTGGGATAAGGAAGGGGATGTGTTTTCCATCTCAAATATATTTTCTTTTTTTACCTAATTCCAATATCTTTTCAATATCTGCAATATAAAAGATCAAAACAAGTCTTTATCCATGATGATCTTTCATTGAGGAAACAATCACTTTTTTTCACTATTTTTCCAGTATTCCTTTTTTCCTCCCTTCCTTTCTCCCTATATTCTTTCTTCATTCCTCAGTTCTTTTCCTTCACAACTTCTGTGCCTGGTTCAGAATTTTAGGCAAATACTGGATAGTAGTTACCAGAATTCCAGTATTAAAAAACAACAATAATGGGAGCATCAGATGGTGTAATGGTTACATTGCTGGACTCCCACATTGTTGACTACAGTTCAAGTTCCAGACCAAGCAGCTTGAAACTCATGCCAGGTGTATGTGCATGTGTGCCCAAAATCCTGAAAGGAGAATGAAGAAAAAGAGATTGCAGTGTCGCCATTCCTCCTGGTGGGTAATCACTTTCTTTCTCTCTGTCTCTCTCTGTATCTCTAGTGAGCACATGCGTCCTATAGCAAAAATATCTCTCAAAAAAACTCAAACCAAACCAACCAAACCAACCAAAAAACGATATAACTCTGGTATCCAGGACTATAGTGAGTGGGACTCATGCCGTGAAATTATTTCCACCCTCTGCCCCAACATTTAGTGGTTAAGCTGTAAAACTAAGATTGCCACAATTTTCAGGAATACTCCATGTGTTGATATATCACCCACAGATTTTTAAGTAAGTAATAAATCTTCACATATAATAAAATATTGATTTTCCTGATGGAAATGCAGTCACTAGAAGACTTTATCTATTTTTTGGTGGCGAGAGAGGTTTTTGCTATAGGGCACGTGTGCTGGCCAGAAAGAGAGATAGACAAAAAGCGAGAAATCCCCCCCAGGGGGATGGCCACGCTGCAATCCCTTCTCCTCCATTCTTTTCTCAGGATCTTGGGCATGCATGCACAAGGGCCTGGCGTGAGTTTAAGCCACGGGGTCTGGGATTGTGGTTGACTACATGGGAGTCCAGTGATGTAGCCATTACATCATCTGCTGGTCCAGAAGACTTTATCTTTAAAAGCAAAAATAGGGACCAGCAGTTAGCATAAAGGCTATGTTGCTGAACTCCCATGTAGTCGACCATGGTTCGCGTCCTGGACCCGGTGGCTTAAAACTCACACCGGGCGCGTGTGCATGCGTGCCCAAGATCCCAAGAGGAGAATGGAGGAGAAGGGATTACAGCATGGCCATCCCCCCGGGGGGTAATTTCTCGCTTTCTGTCTCTCTGTCTCTCTCTGTCTGGCAAGTGCACGCGCCCTATAGCAAAAACCTCTTAAAAAATAAAATAAAATAAAAAAGCAAAAATAAAACCCATAATTCGTTTTGTCCTAGTAGTAATATAAAAAGAATACTTTACTGTATAAGTACATACAAGTAAAAATGCTTGGGAGGGGACTAATAGATGGTTACTTTGTTGAACTCCCATGGAGTGGACTGTAGTTCTAGTCTTGGATCTGGTGGCTTAAGACTCTGGTTGGGCATGCATATGTACATGCCCAAAATCCCTAGAGGAAAGTGTAGGAGAAGGGATTGTGCGTGGCCATCTCCCGTGAGGGTGATTTCTCACCTTCTGTCTCTCTCTGTCTCTGACAAGCACACACGATCTACAACAAAAATCTCTCTTAAAAAAATGTTTGGGAGAAGGTGATACTCTTTTTAGAAATCTTAGAATTCTAAACTGGGCTTTATGAATGAAATTACTATTACCAAGTTAGACATTATAAATAGAATCACCATTACTAACGTGATATTTAAAACATTCAAATTTGTAACCAAAGCAGCTCTTCATCTGAATGAATTTATCATTAAGTTCTAGCTGAGTTATGGCATGATAATTTAAGCACTGCACTACGGTGAAAAATACATCTACTTATGATAAAGAATGAATTTGATGGGGGAACAAGTGTTGGAATAGTTATCATGCTTTAAAGATGTTCTGTGAAAGGATTCCATGGGGATAGAATGATTTTGTGTTATCGCATCAGTGGACTGCCTTATGCCCACTTGAGCATACTCCCTCTGAGTGGCACTTACACTGTCTTGGGTTTCGGAGTATACTCCTAAGCATTTGTGGACTTTGATCATAGAACGTTTCCAGCAAGGCCAGTGTTCTCTGCCGATCCAAAAACCCTATCTAAACAGAAAGTTGTAATTAGCAACTACAAGAGATTTAGGATTTTTATGTAAATGAAATATAACTTATTTAAGATCTTATCATGATTGCCACCACCACCATCATCGTATAACTAAAAGCTACAACATCAAAATCAGGAAAACTATATCTTGCCTTTAGGCTTATACTTGACATTCCCAATCTGAGATATGTCAAAATGCCTTACACTTAATAAATATAATATTTGTTGCTGTTGATTTATTAATTGCTAAGTCCAATGTATAATGTTCACTCTAATCTGCTCTGAATATGTCACTGGAAACAATTAACAATTCCTACTTGACCTTTTTTGTATTGTTTTGAGAAAAAATTTAATTACATATTTACTCAGTATTGAGATCTAATTCATGCAAGTAAAGGAATTAATTTAGGGCTAGCTGCTGAGACACATGGGTAATGCAAGTGTCCTGCAAGGCTAAAAACTAAATGGCAACTGCTAGTTCAGATAGCCATGCCAGCCTAAAAACATCCTGGGTGTGGGTGCTCAGAATCCTAAGTAGCTGGATGGCTGGTGAAAGAGGATCACAACATGACAAGACCATATTAAGCATCTCTCTCTCTCTCTCCTTCGTGCATAATTGCAGTCTCTATCATAAAAAAAGAAAAACAAATCTATTTTAAAGTTGGACATGGTATTTGTGCCTGCAGTCCAAGCCAGTGGGAGGCTGAGTCAAGAGGGTCACAAGTTCAAGACTGGCCTGGGCAACATAACAAGATCCTGTTTCTTAAAAAAAAGAAAAGAAAAAGAAAGAAATATATTTTATTCTTTTTAACTATTGTATAATACTCTATAATATAAAAACACCACAATTTTAAAAAGAATTAGTTTATTGAACTTTTTGTTTATTCATTCATTCATTCATCCATCCATTCATTTTAATTTGATCAGAGAGAGACAGAGTCAGAGAGAGAAAGAGAGACAAAGTAAGAAAGCGAGCCACCAGGTCCAGGACTTGAATCGTGGTCAGTCATGTGGGAGTCCAGCACCCTCAACCACCACATCACCTGCCGGCCCCTGCCACAATTTTTTTCAACAGAGAAATTTACATTCCTTTGTCTGTAATATGTTTTTTCCCTTTGCTCCTTCCACCCACCCTCTACCACCCACTCTCTATCACCCACTCTTTCTCCCTTACAGTCTTTGGTATGTACACTCATCCTCTCTACTATCATATCTTTGAACCTTTTGATTTCTGCCACAGAGTGCAGACATTCGGTATATACTGAGTGAGGATAAACAGTGTGTATCTTTCAAAGTCTGG
This sequence comes from Tupaia tana, assembly GCA_026018925.1. Taxonomy (NCBI): domain Eukaryota; kingdom Metazoa; phylum Chordata; class Mammalia; order Scandentia; family Tupaiidae; genus Tupaia; species Tupaia tana. Next base: position 21,410,932 of record JAKSZU010000011.1, read on the forward strand.
CTCACTTTGCTTAACATTAATTCTTCCATATTCAACCACTTTGAATCAAACAATAGGATCTCATTGTTTCTTATGACTGAGTAATATTCTACAGTATATATGTATCACAGTTTTTCAAACTAGCCATCAGTTTTTGGACATGTAGGTTGATTCCATGTCTAATAATTGTGAATAATGCTGCAATAAACATGGATGTGCAAGTGTCTTTCTGATGCAGTGCTTTCCTATCCTTTGGACAAATACCAAGATGTGGAATTATTGGGTAACATGGTAGTTATATTTGTAGAACTACAAATGATAGTTCTTTTTGAAGAACCTCCATATTGTTTATTTTTCTTTTTAAAAAATCTTTAAAATTATTACCATAGTCTTGTTTATATTACATTAAATCACATATAACTTTACAGTGTATTACATTTCTTTTTTCAGAAGGAATACCATTCATATCAGTCAATACAAAGACATTAAAATTCGCATCATCATCATCATCCAATAGCTTTTCATTTTTTTCCAGATTATTATTATTATTCCAATTATTTTTTTAAACATTTAATCACTATCCATATTGTTTTCCACAGAGGCTGTACTAATTTACATTCCCATCAAAAGTGTAAGAAGATTCCCTTTTCACCACAGTCTTGTCAGACTTGTTGTTCTTTAGTTTTTTGTTCCTAGCCATTGTAACTGGGGTTAAATGGTATCTCATTGTGGTTTTAATTTGCATTTTCCTTATGTCAAGAGACTTTTAACATTTTTTTCCATATGCCTCTTGGTCATTTGTGAGTCTTCTTTGGAAAGTTGTCTATCAGTTCATTTGCCCATTTAAAAATTGGACTATTTATTTATTTACTTATTTATTTTTGGAGAGGTTTTTGCTATAGGGCCTGTGCGCTTGCTGGAAAGACCGAGACAGACAGAGATAAATCACCCCCCAGGAGGGATGGCCATGTTGCTATCCCTTCTCCTCCATTCTCCTCTCGGGATTTTGGGCACGTACACACGCACGCGCACCTGGCATGAGTTTAAGCCACCAGGTCAGGAACTCGAACTGTGGTCGACTACGTGGGAGTTCAGCGACATAGCCATTACGCTAACTGCTGGTCCCTGGACTATTCGTTCTTTTAATGGGTAAATTTCTTGAGTTCCCCGTATATTCTGGACATCAATCCCTTGTCTGAGGAAACTTTGCAAAAATTTTCTCCCATTCTCAAGGTTGACTTTTCACTCTAATTATTGTTTTCTTTTCTATGAGGAAGATTTTCAGCTTGATATAATCCCACTTGTCTATTTTGGAGGCTACTGCTCGTGCTTTAGGGGTCTTTTAAGAAATCTTTGCCTACTTCAATAGCTTCAAAAATTTCCCCTATGTTTTATACTAGTAGTTTTGTAGTTTGAGGCTTTATCTTTAAATAATTTATTCATTTTGAGTTGATTCTTGTTAATGGTGAGAGATAGGGGTCCAGCTATGTTAGCTCTAGGTAAGATAGTGAATATATACTGCTGTTCCTTAAAGATAAAATCAAATTTCTTCTGTTGGTCTTTGTAAACTGCTCCAGAGAAAACATTTCAAGACCAATAGTTGTGAATGAGAAGATTATATCAATTTGGTTCACTAAGGATTCCCCACCTGTGGCCAAACCCATAGCTCATGAGTTAAGGGAGCTGAATCTCACGTGGTCAACTATAGTTTGAATCCCAGCCCTGGTGGCTTGAAAAACATGCAGGATATGTTTATGTTCATGGCCACCTATTGGAAAAAAGGAATGGCAGAAAAAGACTGCAGCATGATCACACTGTGTGGGGAGTGTTCCTCCCCCTGCCCCAGTGGCAAGTGCACATGCCCTCTGGCAATTGAAAAAAAAAAAAAAAAAGGATTCTGTACCCAGAATAGTCACTGCAAATACAGTCACAGTAATCTATATTCTTCAAGATGTATCTATTATCGGGACCAGCAGACAACGTAGTGATTATGCTGCTGGACTTCCACGAAGTCAACTGTGGTTTGAGTCCTGGAAGTGGCGACTTAAAATTCATGCCAGGCATGTGTGTGTACATGTCCAAAATCCCAAGAGGTGAATGGTGGAGAAGGGATTTCAGTGTGGTCATCCCTTCCTCCATGGGGTGGGGTTGATTTCTCATTTTCTGTCTGCTCTCCAGTGAGTACATGTACCCTATAGCAAAAATCTCTCCTTATATTAAAAAAAAAAAAAAAGTATCTACTTTCTATAAAAACAAACCCTGAAAATTATATAAGAATGTGATAGGATTACTTTCTCAGAATCCTTTATATATTTTTATAGCTAATCTCTATAAAATTGTTTTCTTTTTTGTTTTTGTTTGCCTGTTTGTTTTTACCATTCTGGCAGACAGGGAAAGTTCAGGAGTTTTTACTTGGTCTTTCCTACCAAAGTAGCTCTTATCTCCCAGTTTGGAGAATAAATATGAGTATTCTGCTAGTTGCTTAGTATGTTTATTCCATCTAAACATTCAGGAAACAGAAATAACCATAGCTAAATCTACAGACTAACTGGACCTGTAATCGAAATTTGGGTCAAAATATCATCTATAACCTGATATCTGTAAGTTCTAATTTTAACCAATGGTCCACTGGGGTGTTTTGGGGTCCTGAAGTTAGTGTTGACTTGGAGTTAGTGTCCAGCAATCTCTGAACATCTGAGATATTTCCTTTTCTCGGTGCATATTTACGCTAGTAACTGGCTATGGGCTCTTTGAGGAAGCCCTGGAGTAAGATCTACAATTCATGCTTGTGAAAGTCTTGTAGAATTCTTCCTCAAGACCCAATCTCCCCTTCAGCCAAGCAGTTCTGAGTGTATAAACTGACTTAAGTCTGAAAAGTGCCTAAGAAGACAAGATTCTCCATTGTGGTGTCTCAACTCATATTTCTGGTCTCCTAGTTAGTGCTTTTCTTTAAATAGATCCAGTAATAATTTAGTAGACATCTTATCTATTCAATTCCTTAGGAAACCATGATTACCAAGAAAATGAATATGTGGGTCAAAATGTGCAGATGGCCAGTTTAATCCCCAATGTTCATTATGGTAATTTTAATTTAATATTCAGGAATTAGGGAAATCATCATAGTCTGAGTTTTGGACAAATTAGACCATTAAAATATGCCTTGGACCTTGGGATTGGGTCAAAATACCATCTACCAATGATATCTACAAATACTAACTTTGACTAGCAGACCTTATCTCTTGTCAGTTAAATGAAAAATGTCTTCTTTCAACTCAGTAATTTCCCTTGAAATTAGAGCGTTCATGTTGATGGCAGTGTCTCCCACCATCATCCACAGGACAGGTACTTTAGAACTTTTTAATTATGTTGGTGTTCCCTCATTAATTTTCTGAGTATTTCTCAAAGAACTGTCCTTTGGTCTCCCTTGGGTGAAATGATTAAGGTGTATATGTTGAGGCTACATATAATAAATCAACTTCAGCAGTCTTGTAAGTCTTTAGATTTCTTCCTCAGTAGTGTGTCAAGAAGGTTCTGGCATCTCAACCTCACAGAATATAGTCCATTTTGGAGTCAAGATTTTATTTCATTTCATTTACCAAGAAAATTGCTAAAATGATATCCAGATAAACTATTACTGCTAAGTAAATCTGCAAATTATAACAATACTGACAAATTTGGAACAATCCAAATTTATATCCCCCTTTCTTAGTCTGAACTTGCTATAATCAACTCCCACACATTTCCCCCAGGTTTCTGCTGTTATGAATTAACAAAAATTCGCTGTTCTCTTGGACTTCCAACAATTGCTTCTCAAGACAAAGTTGGAACTAATTCTGCTGGGGCATCATGAGATCTGATTCTAATTTGGGGGTCTAAATAGGTCTACAGGTGGATCTTGAGGAAAATAAATACTCACTTGCAAGCTAATTGACCCAGGTGAACATATTATAGGGTGTCTAAGGAAAGAAAAGCTAATATTCTCAGACAGGAGAGAAGAGATTTTCTGCTGTCAAGGGAGGCTTAAGGGAGATTTGTAGCTCAAGTCTCTTTCTTCTGAATCCACCCAAACGCAGTCATTCCAAATCCCAGAGTCCTTCTGTTTTCCAAATAATGTACTAAATTTCATGTAAGAGACTTGGCAAGTCTACGAATTGAACTTACATTTTAACTCTGTCTTATTAAATTTTAGGGCTGATTTTTTCATCAACATCTGCCCTAAATCTTTAAGAAATAGAGATTTCTTTATAAACGCCATAGAAACTGGTTTTCTGACCGCAACTTGAGCTGAAACTTTAAAGCTCTGAGCTTGCCTTTTACTTTCTGTAACATAATACAGCAAGATGAAGGCCACACACCAATAGTCCTAGGAGTTATCAAGTTATCACTATTAAAATTATGGCCAAATGCAGCAGTCTCTTGATCTCTTAAAGATTTTTCTTAAAGAGGTACTTCATCCCAAGCAACCATAGTGATAATTTTTTTAACTTTTTCATCAAGAAGTAACAAATATGCAATGAGGTGTACAAATTCTGTGTGTAGCTCAATGAATATTTGCCTACCTGTAAATACCACTCAGATATAAAGATATAGCACATTTTCATCACTGCCAGAGGGCTCCCTCATGGTTTCTCTTAGTCAATAACCTCTCAAATCTATTATTCTGCTAGTTATCACTATAGTTTGTTCTTTTTTTTTACCTACTCATTTGCATATCTTATTCAGAAATGTTTATACCAGTACAACAAAATTAAATCTCAGAGACAGCAGATATCATTATGTTAGGTATCATTAGTTTATTATAAGAGAGACATGGAAATTATTTACATGATTAAAGATTTCACAACTTCAGTTGAATGGGCACCTTTGTATGATGCCATTTTAGTAGTGATTTATTTCACTCTACATACTTTCCAAGAACATCACCATCTCTAAATGAGAAATAATCCTTGTCGTCTAGAAGTACTTTGGTGCCCCCATGTTCTGGGAGAAGAACTTTATCTCCAACTTTCATGCTAACGGGTTGAATCTCTCCACCTTTTCCTTTAGAGTCAGATCCAACAGCTACTACTGTTGCTTGCAATACTTTGCCTTGAGACTTTTCTGGAAGCATAATACCGCCTTTGGTTACTGTTTCCCTTCAAACAATACTTGGTCAAAGAATGGAAGAAACTTCCTAAATGCTTGTCCTGCCATGACTCCTGCAGATGCAGTTCATACTCTGGTCTCACACTACCATCACAAGTTGATTAGTCTGTTCTTAAATGTCATATTAGTGGAATTATACAGTATATGCCTCTTTGTGTCAGCCTTGACTTATGAGTGTCATTCATGTTTCATTTGACTATAATTAATATTTTCATTGTGGCATAATAGTCTACTGTACAAATATATAGAAATTGGGAAGGACCAGCAGATAGCACAAGGGTTATATCTCTGGACTACCACATGGTCAACTGTGGTTTGAGTCCTGGACCTAGTGGCTTGAAACTCATGCCGGGTGCATATGGATGCACACTCAAAATCTCGAGAGGAAAATGGAGGAGAAGGGATTACAGCGTGGCCATCCCCCTTGGGGGGTGATTTCTTGCTTTCTGTCTCCCTGTCTCTCTCTGTCTTTCTGGTAAGTGCACGTGCCCTATAGCAAGAAAACTCTCAAAAAAATTAAATGATAATGAATAAAATTAAATTTAAAAAATTCTTAAAAATGTAATAATGATGATAAAATTAAATAAAAAGAAATTGATTAGAGAGTGTGTGCATCTGACAAAGAGAGATATACACAAAGAGACAGAAGAAAAGTGAAAAAGCACCCCTCCCCCACAAAATCCCTCCTCCATTTCTCCCCCTTTCGATATTTTGGGCACATATTGCACACATGCCTAGTGTGTTTCTCAAGCACCTGGTCTGGGACTCAAACTACAGTCAGCCATGTGGGTTACAGCCTCCTAAATCACCACACTATGGGCTGGTCCTAGTTTCCCTTTTTTATAACTTGGTATCAATGAAATCATAGTAAAAAAAAAAATCTTCTGAGCCTACCTTCTCTCCTTTAGCAACTTATGTTTGAAATTCATCAGTGATATTGTTTGTATCAGTAGTTCATTCCCTTTTACTAATGAGTAGTATTCCATGTTATGGATATACTACAATGTGTTTATCCATCCACAAGTCAATGGACATTTGATTTGCTTCCAGTTTAAAGCTATTATGAATGAGGCTGCCAAGGGCATTTACATACAAGTCCTTAAGTGTACACATGTTTTAATACTTCTCATCTCATTTCTTTGCATTGCATTTTATTTCTCCTACGTGAGTAGCTAGAAGTAAAAAAGCTGGTCATTCGGTCATTTGGTAAGTATATGTTCAGTTTTTTAAGAAATTTCCAGGAGCCAGTAGGTCATGTGGTGGGTTAGGGCTGTGGACTTCCACATGGCTGACCATGGTTTCAGTCCCAGACATGGCAGATTGCTTTCTTACTTTCTCTCCCCTTCTCTATCTCTCTCTGAGCACACATATTCTATAGCAAAATTAAAATAATAATAATTAATAAAATTAAATAAATAATTTTTAAAAATTCCAAACTGTTTTCAAAGTAGTACCATTCTTTTTTTCTTTCTTTTTTTTTTTTTGGAGAGGCTTTTGCTATAGGGCGCGTATGTTCGCCAGAAAGACAGAGACAGACAGAAAGACAGAAAGTGAGAAATCACTCCCCTGGGGGATGACCACGCCACAATCCCTTCTCCTCCATTCTCTCTGGATCTTGGGCACACATGCACATGCGCCTGGTGTTAGTTTAAGCCACCAGGTCCGGGACTCAAACTGTGGTCAATTACATGGAAGTCCAGAGACATAGCCATTACGCCAACTGCCAGTCCCCAAAGTGGTACCATTCCTACCAGTGATCTAAGAGAATTCCAGTTGTTCCACATCTTTACTAACACTGGTATTGTCAACCCTTAAATTTTTGTCATTCATTAAGTTAAATTTTTATCTAATTGTGATTTAAATTCACATTTCCATGACAAATAATGACACCAAACATATTGCCATGTACTTATTAGACATACGTGTATCTTCTTTACTGAAAATGTCTACAATATTTCTAATTGAGTTGTTTTGTTAAGTAGTAGGATTTCTTTATATTTTCTAGGTACAAGTCTTTTGTCATTAAATGTATTGCAAATATTTTCTCCCAATGTATAGCTGTTTTTTTCTTTTTTTTTTTTTTTTTTTTTTAAGTTTTTTTGCTATAAGATGAATGTGCTTGCCAGCAGGAGATAGAAAGACAGAGAGACAAGGAAAATGAGACATCATCCCCCAGAGAGGATGGCTACATTACCATCCCTTCTGCTCCATTCTATTGTCAGGATTTTGGGCACATAGACACATGCACCCCATGTGAGTTTCAATCTACTGGGTTTGGGACTTAAACTGTGGTTGGCTATGTGGGAATCCAGCTCTTTAACCATGACACCACCTGCTGGTCCCTTCATTTTCTTTTCTTTCTTTCTTTCTTTTCTTTTCTTTTTTTTTTTTTTTTTTTTGAGAGGTTTTTGCTATAGGGCACATGTGCTCACCAGAAAGACAGAGAGAGACAGAGGGATGGCCATGCCGCAATCCCTTCTCCTCCATTCTCCTCTCAGGATCTTGGGCATGCACGCACACACACCTGGCGTGAATTTAAGCCACCGGGTCCAGGACTCGAACCATGGTCGACTACATGGGAGTCCAGCGACATAGCCATTATGCTAACTGCTGGTCCCTGGCCCCTTCATTTTCTTAATAGCATCCTTTTGGTTTTTGGGTTTTGGTTTTTAATTTGCCAGAGGGTGTGTATGCTTGCCAGAGAGAGACAGAGAGAAAGCCTCCTGAACTCCCATCCCATGGGTCATGATCACACCACAATTCTTATCTTCCATTTCTACCTCCTGTCAGGATTTTGGGCACACATGTACATGCACCTGGTGGTTTTTCAAGCCACCAAATTTGGAACTTGAATCACTCACTAGTGATGTGGGATTCAGCTCCTTCAAGCAATAGGCCTTGGGCTGGCCCCATAGTGTTTTTCAAAGAGCAGAATTTTTTAATTGGATGAAGTCTATTTTATCACATTTTTTTCAAGGTTCATGTTTTTTTCTGGAAGCATGTGAGTTTTACGCTAAACGTTTAGGTCTAAAATCCATTTCGAACTATTTTAAAAGCTTATTGTTTCTTGAAAGAGAAATAAGGGAGGGGAGATAGAAAGAAAGAGAGAACCTTTGACAGGATCTCCCCATACCACAATCCTCCCCTCAGCCACCCAACCAGATGGGATCATAGGAGTGACTAGGTGTGCCTGGCCTGTTCAGATCTGCCTGGGAAAAACCCAGCCCTCCACTGTGGCTCCAGTATTATACAGCAGCGCCCTACTGCCTGCACCACCACAGCTAGGTCTCAAGCTTCATTTTGTATATAACATGAGGTAAGGCTTCAGGTATAACTTTTTCTCCCACATTTGGATAGCCAGTTTTTCTAGCACCATTTTAAAAAAACATTTATTTATTTATTCTGATTTTCAAGCCCCCATATCCAGAACTCAAACCAAAACCATATTTGGTCATGTGGTAATCCAGCCCCTTAACCACCATGTCACCTGCTGGCCTGCACCATTTGTTTTTTAAATGCTATTGACTGCCTAGTTCAATGGAGAAAGGAGAGTAGCTAAGAGATTTCCTCTTTTCTCCTGTTGTTTAATTTCCAATATTTGGGAATTTTCCAGCTGTTGATTTCTAATTTAACTTTACTGCAGTCAGATCATGTATTGTATTGTTTCAGTTCTTTTAAATTTATTGAGACTTGTTTCATGACACAGCATATAATCATCTTGGTACATGTTTTGAGTGTACTTGAGAAGTGTGCTTTTCTGCTGTTAATGGGTGGAATGTCTATAACACCTCAAGTTGAGTTGATTGATGGTGTTGTTCGAGTTTTTTATATCCTTACTGATTTCCTGTCTCTTGTTCTGTGAATTGCAGAGAAAGTAATATTTAAATCTCCAATTATAATTGTAGTTCTGTCATTTTTTGCTTCATGTATTTTATACTACATATTTTGGCAATTAGGTAAGTGTACATTTAGAATTACTATGTGTTTTTTTGTCAAATTAACCCCTTTGTCATTATGAAATATCCTTTTTAATCTTTGGTAACACTCCTTGTTCTGAAGTCTCCCTTGATATTAATACAGACACTCTGACTTTCTTAGCATGTCCATGGTGGTATAGCTCTTTATTTTTTTAAGTTTCTACTATACGGCAAAATTGGCCATGAAATCGGCCATGTGGGAATCCAACTAACTGCCTTACCCTCTATACCACCTGTTGGCCCACGTGGTGTATCGTTTTATAAACATTTATTTTATTTTTTCCCTATGAATAAGAGTACAAAGAAAGAGAGACAGGTAGAAAGAAAGATAGCACCTCTAAAAGGATCCCAATGCCACAATCCATCCTCAGCCCCAGCTAGCCCCAAACCATCACACATACTCAGCATTCTCAGGGAGGTCTTCAAACTCGACCCTGGACTCTTTCCATGTAGTTAGCCTTGCAAAGCATCACATTTTACTGCTGCACCACCATCCAGCCCCTCCATGGTGTATCTTTTTATTATCCCTTTACTATCAATGTCTTTATATTGATTCTTATATTTTTATTCAGCCTGACAATTTCTGTCTTTTTACAGAGTATTTAGACTACACACACATATATGTATTTTTAGGTTTTTGCCATAGGGCATGTGTGCTCATTACACAGAGACAGGGAAAGGAAAAGTGACCAATCACCCCTCAGAGGGGATGGCCATGCCACAGTACCTTCTCCTCCATTCTCCTCAGGATTTGGGGCACATACACACACGTGGCCAGAGTGATTTTCAAGCTGCCAGGTCTGGGACTTGGCCCATGGTAGGCCGTGTGGGAGTCCAGAACTTTAACCACCATGCAACCTGCTGACCCGTCCATGAACTTTTTAAAGTTCCCTCATACTTCATACCTAATATAAGAAACTTACTTTCATTTCCCCACCTCTTAGAAATACTTTTTAATATAAATTCTTGTTTTTTTCTTTCTTCTTTTTAAAAATTTATTTATTTTACACTCATTCACTGAACATCACAGCATTCAAAGTCCAATTTCCCATCCAGAATACACTGTATAGTGGCTTAATCATACATGTTATCATGAACAAATAATATTTCCACTTCTTGTTTCTTGTGTGTGTGTGCATGTATGTTTTCCCCCCTATTTCTCATCCTCTGCCATTTCCCACCTTCCTCCCACTGTGTCTGGTATCTGCAGTTACTTTCCATTCCTTTTTAAATTTTTTTCACATTTTATTGATTCACAAAATCTTAATCTAACTACTTTCAATAGCAAGTTCAGCTGATATATACATATTCGTGAACGTGTGTTTGATATCAGGCATGAAACTCTGTGAGTAGATTGAATATACTCTAAAGTAGCACCTAGCTAAGGTTATATAGCTTACTGTGGTCATTAAGTAGGTATTTTAATATATTTTTTAATTTCAAGAAAGGCAGTTTTAGCTTTAATAAATCATAATAAAAATATTAAGAGAAATTTTCTTAGGACTTAAAGCCAGGAAGTAGGTTAGGATTCTGTTCAAATAGTAGGTACATGGACCTGTCGACAACTCGAGAGAAGACAAAAATCCTTAACTCTGGAAAACAAAGCATAGAAGAAAATCGGTAATGTTTTAGTAAAAAGTCTTAAAATTCTATTTCAACAGTTCAGTCTCATGTACTTAATCTATCATCTGTTATGGTCCGATCTTTCCATTTAAATTCTGGAAGATAACATTCAACTCCGGACTTGCCCCTACCATTAAGCTGGTCATCTTCTTAGTTGTTTTTGAACTCTTATTTCTCTGTGTCTGACTTTAGTTTTCCTGATATAGCATTCCCTCCAGAACTTCTTAGAGAGCCAGTGTAATGTCGGTAAATTCTTTCAAGTTTTGTTTATCTGAGAATATATTTGTCTTCTCTTCCATATGAAGGATAATCTTGCCAGGTATAGTATTCTTGGTTGAAATTGTTTTTCACTTAGCACTTTGAATATGTTTTCCCAATCTTTCCTTGTTCACATTATTTCTGATGAGAGGTCTGCTGTTAGCCTGATAGAATATTCTTTCTAGGTAATTTGATGTTTCTGTCTTGCCAATCTCAGTACCTTGTCTTTGTGGTTTTGGTCAATCTGGCTATAATGTGTCTTGGAGAAGATCATCTTGGTTGATTCTATTTGGAGTCCTTTGTATTTCTTGGGTCTGGATCTTTGAATGCCTCTCTAGGTTTGGAAAGTTTTCTTCAGAATTTCATGGAATAGATTATCAATGTCCTTATTAGTCTCTTCACCCTCTGGGATACCGATATCCAGATGTTTGGACATTTAATGTTATCAGTATTTCTTGTATATTATTCTCATTTTTTGCGGGGGGCGGGGGAGCTGTTTTCTCAGTCTTCATGGTGGATTTTTCTAATCCAGTGATTTTGACTTCTACATCTGAGATTCAATCTGCTGTATGATCTAGTCTGCTTTTAATACTTTCAAGGGAGGTTTTGACTTCATGTATTATAGCCTTCATCTCTAACAGTTCCATTTGATTATTTTTTTATGGTGTGTATTTTCTCTTTCAGATCATGCAAGAACTTCCTCACTTCCTGGAACTCATCGGTTCTTTTCTCGTGTCTCTTCTGGAATTCACTGTCTCTCTTCTCTTGCATCTATGTTAGCTTTGTCACTATGAATATTCTGAATTCTTTATCAGACATTTCTGTGAATTCCATTGTACTGTCTGTGAAAGAAGAGGAGTTATTCTTTTCCCTTGGGGAAGAGGTATTTTCTTGGTTTTACATATTTCTTGTGGTTCTGTGGTGATTTCTGGTCATCTGATGGGTTATACATTTCTTCCTAATTCCTAGAAATTCAATCTGAGCATTCAGAGGCATGCAGGAGGAGATGATCTACAATCTCTTTGTCATTCTCTTTGTTTTTCTCCCTTTGTGCAGCAGCAGATTCAGTGGGGATTGAGGAATATGTTGACCCACTAAAGAATGGGGTCTGGAGGGTGAAGTCTCAGCAGAAAATCTTCATTACTCTTAATCCCTGAAAGCACCAGTTCTCAGCTCCAATGGAAGAGTCCTTTTCTTTTTTTTATTTTAAGAGAGATTTTTGTATAAGGCGTGTGCACTTGCCGGAGAGAGAGAGAGACAGAGACAGAGAGACAGAAAGTGAGAAATCACCCCCTGGGGAGATGGCCACACTACAATCCCTTCTCCTCCATTCTCCTCTCAGGATATTGGGCATGCATGCTTATGCACCAGGCATGAGTTTAAGTTGACAGGTCCGGGACTCGAACCACAGTTGACTACATGGGTGTCCAGGAACATAACCAATCACACCATCTGCTGGTCCCTCTTTTTGTTTTTTAAGAGATTTTTGTTATAGGGTATGTGCATTCACTAGAGAGACAGAGAGACAGAAAGTGAAAAATCACTGTCCCCCCCCCCCCCCCCCCAGGGGGGTTTGGTCACAGTAAAATCCCTTCTCCTCCATTCTCCACTGTGGATCTTGGGCACATGCACTCAGACCGAGTTTTAAGTCCAGGACTCAAACTGTGGTTGATTACATGGGAGTCCAGCGATGTAACCATTACGCCATCTGCTGGTCCCAAACTCTTCTTGTTTTTAAGAACAGCATAATAATAGTGGTAGACTTTCCTTTTTTTTCTTTTTCTTTTTTTTTTTTTTAATTGCCAGAAGGCATGTGCACTTGCCAGAGAGAGGAAGAAAGCATTCCACAATGGGGCATGGCCATGCTGCAATCCCTTCTCTTCCATTTCCCCATCCTGTCATAATTTGAGTGCATGCACACTGTGTGTGTGTGTGTGTGTGTGTGTGTGTGTTGTTTTTGTTTTTAGATTTAGTGAAAGAAAAAGTAAAAAATCACCCCCTAGGAAATATGACCACACTGCAATCACTTCTCCATCCTCCTTCTGGGATCTTGGGCACAGATGCACACACATCCAGAGTGATTTTCAAGCCACCAGGTCTGGGACTTGAACCATGGTTGGCCATGTGGGAGTCCAGTACTTTAACCACCAGCTGGCCCTGCTGTATGTTTTTTAAGCCTCCAGGGCTGAGATTAGACAATGGTTGGTGTGGGATCCAGCTCCTTTAGTCAATAGGCTATGGAGCCAGCCCTGAAGTGGTAGACTTTTTATTCCTCACAGCTCTTTGCTATAGGAAGCCACCTATAAAAAAGTAAATGATAACAATCCCAAGTAAACCTCTCACTTAATAATGGGAAAGAAAGACCGGCTGGTGTGGAGCAGTAATGCAATGCTCTGCAATGTTGTGCCCACACGGGAAGGCCCTGGGTTTAAATGCAGCATCCTCTCTGAACATGCCAGGTGCACGTATGCATGCCTGTGATCTGGACTGGGGGGCACGGGGGGCGGATAGTAGTATGAAGACCTTATTGGGATGCCTACCTCTCTCTCCTTTCTGTATCCCTCTCATGGAAGAAATATATAAACTTTAAAAGAAAATTAAAAAGGAATGGCAAGTAAATAGATTTAGAAACAAAATCCTGAAATTGGCCACTCAAAGTGTGATCTGTAGGCTGGTGCCAGTGTGCAATGAAAAAGGCACAAAAATTGGGAATAGCCCCTGGAATAATTTATAGCAATTAGAGAGAGTAAATAATAAATCAGATTTGAATCTGATCATAACATATGTGAGTTGTACTGTGTGTGTCCATTTTCTCCTCTACTAATCAAATTTAATTGAGTATTAATCCATGACAGGTTGGAAAGTAAAAACATCATCAACAACGACCTAAAAACTGGTCCTTCACAACAAATAATTTGAGAAACAATACCTTACCTTTCCACGGTCACAATGCAGAAAGAGCTCAGCAAACATCTTCCTCCTCATGTCAGTTTTTATGACCTCGCGGAATTCATCTGCACAGTGGCAAAGGTGCTTAAGGAGTTTCTCAAACATTTCACTCTTAAAATCTGCGATGCGTGAAGAGATGTACTGCAGAATACAAGAGGGCAAACAACTGACGTAAAGCTGTGCTGCTTATTTGGAGTTTCCCAAATTCAGCAGATGTGCATGGAATAGATTGGCTGTAAAATGTTTCCATCTCATTTGCTTATCATTAGATAAAACTTGTTCATGGTAGTGCACTCTGCAGGCAGTGCTGCAGAGAGAGTGGACCAGCGCAGTCCCAACCCCATAGACCAGTGGAAATAGATATTTTTGGAGCAATTTCCCTCTACATCACATCAGCATTATACAGGGCAAACTTGCCTCACGGTTTGAAATAGTAGCAGTCCTAAAATGCTGCCTATAGATGAAAAGTTCTAAAGACTGAGTGCAGGGGACCAGCAGATGGCGTGGTGGTGAAGGTGCTGGACACTCCCACATGGCCAACCACGGTTTGAGTTCCGGACCTGGTGGCTTGTTTTCTCACTTTTCCTCTCTCTCACTCTCTGTGTCTCTCTCTGGCCAAATTAAAATAAATGAATGAATAAATAAAATGAAATAATTCCTTAAAAAAACTGAATGCAGTTTTTCTAATTGGTATGTAGCATATATAAACATACATGTTCCAAGACTGGTTAGAATTAATTCTTGTAACTTAAGAGATGGAGATCATGGATGGTTTTTGTCTCCTGATAGGGCAATAAGGTATCCTTTGTCTATGTTTCGTGTGTGTGTGTGAGAAAGTGTAGGGGCTAAAAACATCTATACTCTTGGGCCATTTCTCTTTTGATTCCTGTTAAATAGATTTCCAGAAGTGTGACTGCTAGCTTAGAAGGCAAATGAACCTGTATTTTTATGTAGGTGTGTGCCCTTTTGCACTCGCACTGCTATGAGTGGCTATTTCTTCTCAGCCTCATCATCAACCTATATTTTTGCCAATTTGATAGGTCAGGAATATTAGATTCTTATTCTTTCTTTTCTTTTTTCTTTGCCTAAGGACATGCATTTAAGAGAGACCAAGAAAGAGAAAAACAAACAAAAACCAATGACTTGGTCACATGGCAATCCTTTTTTTCCCTCTATTTCTCCATTCTATCAGGATCCCAGACACACAAGCACTGCCCAGGGCGCTTTTCAAACTACTGAGGCCAGATTTTGAATCATGGTAGGCCATGAGGGGTCTGGCTCCTTCTCCACAGTGCTTAACTGCTATGCTAGGGGCCACCCTGAGGAACATCACATTCTTAATCTATAGCTCACAATAAGACATAGAATGTGTCCTCTGAGATGAGTGGTTAGGCAATGGAAGAGTTCCTGAGTGAACTTCTCTTGAAGTGTTAATAATTGGGAGTCCCATTATTCCATGATTTCCTTCCCTGCCCTAAGCACCATGGTTACCACATTTATATAGCATGATCCTGTTTTCACAGCCTTAAATGACTGGACCAAGGGAGGTTGCTTAGCCTAAACAAGGTCATTTAGATTTTCTCACTGAGAATTAGGAAGAGCCAGCCTATCTCTGAATGGGGCTGAATATGGGGATTGCTGGAGAGCCAAAACTTTACTCCTACTCTCATAGGATCTTTGGCTGGGCCTAAAATTAAATCGACATAAGATGGATCAACAGGATAAAAGCATAACAATTTAATATAACTTTTAGTGTCATGGGAGTCCTCATCAGGTATGAAGACTCAAAAAAGTGACAAAATCTACAAGCTTTTTTATGAGGTTGAGCAAAGAAAGGCAATTGTGGCAAAGTGAATTATGAGGGGAGACTAAAAAGAAGATAAGATAATAGACTAACAAAGTTTATTTGCACAGAATTCTCTTGGCTAAAACTCCCCATTGAAGAATATTTCCCTTTTCCTGGTACAGGAAGGGAGTCTTTCACAAGGGAATTTTTATCTCCTGTTTTCATGTTTTCAGGAAGAAAAGGGGAGATTAGGATGCCCTCCCTTTTTTTTTTTTTTTTTTTTTTTTTAGAGGTTTTTGCTATAGGGCGCATGCACTCGCCAGACAGAGAGACAGAGAGACAGAAAGTGAGAAATCACCCCCCAGGGGGTATGGCCATGCCGCAATCCCTTCTCCTCCATTCTCCTCTCGGGATCTTGGGCACGCACGCACATGTGCCCGGCATGAGTTTAAGTCACCGTGTCCGGGACTCGAACTGCGGTCGACTACATGGGAGTCCAGTGACATAGCCTTTACGTTAACTGCTGGTCCCTTGAATCTACCATTTGCCAAATGCTTTTTATCTTTATGTAATCCTTATGCCAAAGTGGAATGTTTTGGGGTGTCATATTCTACCACCCTTCAAATGTAAATTTAAGTGCTGTTGAGTAGCCAGATTTCTCCATGTGAACTGAGGATGCAGAGTCTGGCTTAGAGAGAAAACAGAGAGCAGAGAAACAGATTTGATGATTCCAAATCCTTGTTCTAGTCCTTTCCTAAAACCCTTGGATTACGCCCAGTTTTCAGCTATGTTAGCTCCAGTCAGTTTCTGCTTCTTGTAATTAACATGCTTTACAAGAAAACATGTTCCATTTTAGTAACTTATTTCTAAAGAACAGTAATTCTTTTAAAATGTAATAACTTTTTTTTAGAGGTTTTTGCCTTAGGGCATGTGAACTCTCAGAGAGAGAAGGACAGAGACAGAGATAGTGAGAGGGAAAGTGAGAAATCACCCAC
This sequence comes from Tupaia tana, assembly GCA_026018925.1. Lineage (NCBI taxonomy): Eukaryota > Metazoa > Chordata > Mammalia > Scandentia > Tupaiidae > Tupaia > Tupaia tana. The sequence continues at coordinate 21,427,644 of JAKSZU010000011.1, forward strand.
CGGGGGAATGGCCATGCTGCCATCCCTTTTCCTCCATTCTCCTCTCAGGATCTTGGGCACGTATGCACATTGGTATACCTGGTATGAGTTTTAAGCCACTGGGTCTGGGATTCGAACTACAGTCAGCCATGTGGGGGTTCAGTGATGTAACCATTCCATCATCTGCTGGCCCCTAACATGGAACAACTTTTTGATACATACTTTTTGAAGTTGATATTTTATTTCCTCATTAATATCATCTGGGCAGGTTTAGAATGCATTATGTAAGAGACATGTTAGGCTTGAATCCATGCTAATGAGTCACCAACTGGTTTAGAGATCAAAAGAGGGAAATGTACCACAGAGTAAATGAGCTTTTCTAAATATTTGGTTCCCTTAGCTGCCTAAACCACCTAATCATCATTATTCTTGATGGATTAAAAAGAACAGTTCTTATCTCACCTCAGGAAGCAGGGTAGTGTAAGTGATTAAGAGCTCATATTCTGGACCTGTCTGGGTTCGTTCAGATCCCAGTTCCCATGTTACTTGGTTTGTGAAGTGGGTATCATAATAGCAGCTGTCTCACAGGTCATGGTGAGGATCCTGTGTATGTAGAGAACCCGAATATTTCAAGCAGTAAGTTCTTTACAGCCATTGCTCTTGTCCTCTATTGTTGTGGATAAGAAGCTAGCCAAGAAACATTTTTCTTTTGTCAGAGGGTGTAATGCACTCACCAAGGAGAGACAGAGAGAGAAGGGAGGAAAGCACCCCCCATGGAATATGGTCACGCCACAACCCATTCTCCTCTATTTCTCCTGCCTGTTGGGATTGGGGGGTAAGTACATACACACGCCTGGCATGTTTTTCAAGTCTCTAGGTCCTGGATTCAAACCATGCAGTTGGCTATGTGGGATCCAATGGCCTTAACCACACCATGCCACTGGCTGACCTGGAAACTTTATAGAATAAAACAGTCCTCTCAGCTGATACACATCTTTAGAAAGGGAAACTCAATGAGATCAGAGGTGCTCAAAGTGTGATCCCCAGACAGCGGCATCGGCATCGACATCACCTGAGAACTTGTTAGAAATGCAAATTTTGAGCTTTGCCCACACCTACTGAATCCTGAAACTCTGGGGTAGGCCCAGAAATACATCTTAACAAGCCCTCCATGGGATCCGATGCTCACTGAAGTCTGAAAGCACTGAACTAGATGATCTGGCGTAACTGGTCCTAATAAGTCCAGTATCCTAAGATACTGTTTGATCTTCGGTGACTTTTTGTTGTTGTTAGGTTTTTGATACTTACATATATATATATACATATATATACACACACACACATACAGAGAGAGATACAGAGAGAGAGAGAGAGAGAGAAAGTGAGAAATCACCACCCAGGGGGATGGTCATGCTGCAATCCCTTCTCCTACAGTTCTCCTCTCAGGATTTTGGGCATGCATACATACAAACCTGGCATGATTTTTCAAGCCACTGGATCCGGTACTTAAACCATGGTTGGCCAAGTGAGTGTTCAGTGCTTTAACACTATGTCACCTGCTGGCCTGATCCTTAGTGACTTTTTGCTTAAAAGGAGATATTTTTCTAAATGACTCATATGGTAGTGATGAGTAATTGACATTTTTTGACAATACCTGTAGCTCAGTCCTCAAGCATTGGAAAAAAACATTACTGATTTGTAAGAAAAATCATCCTGTTTTATATTAAATTTTTGGGAACTGACCACAAGGCCATATGGGTTTTCTGGCCGTGGGAATATTATTGAATCAAAAATTAGTTAAAACCTTTCTCTGAGAGACACTTCAACATCCTGGATTTATAGCCTGTGGGTTTTCTGAGTGAGTATATTCTGATTGTCCTGGAAGCATGGCTCTATGACATGAAAACCCAGGTGCCACTATGAATTACACATCAAATTTCAAAACTAGAAATCGGCAAAATTTGCAAAAATCTCTTGCAAAAAAAGAAAAAAGTGAAAATACATGGGAGGTTCTATATTTTCATACCTTTCCAAGGAATGAATCAAAATGATTGCTTAGATTAAATTAAGACTAATTAACTACTGATATCCTTTAGTTTGATAGCTCAACAATCTGTTAAACATTTGAACTGCACTTAGTCAAGTTATCTTTGTGTGCTAGCTCCCAATGTATTTAATCCTCTGTGTGTGTGTGTGTGTGTGTGTGAGTGTATGTGTATGTGTTTCCCTTCTGACAATGTTGAGAATGTGGCAAATGTCTCATTTTTTTTGGGGGGGGGTCATATTTTTTAAATTACTTTTTAAAAGTATTACTCATACATTAAATCACTATACATCATTTAGATTTTGAAGAGACTCTACCCAGCATGATATACACCTCAGTCCAGCCCAGTTGAGACTATTATACACATCCTCATCAACAGATAAACAACCTTAACCATGTCCCACAAGTGTCTTACCTCTCCATTTCCCCCCCCAATTTTCCTTTCCTACGCTCTTCCCCTCCCACACTCTCTTTCCACTTTGTCTCTAGTGTCCATTACAATTTTTAATGCATTTTAAATTTAAATTTATTTACATTCATTCATTATACATCATTACAGCATACAAAATGAGATTTTCCATCCAGAATACACTGTATATTGGCTCAATCAAGCACATCAACATACGTGTTATCGTCAACAAATAATTTTCCATTTCTTGTTTCCTGTATATTTTGATTTTGTTTGTTTTCCAGTCTTTCAGTCTCTACCATAGAGTAAAAATATGGAACACTTCATGAATTTGCGTGTAATCCTTGCACTGGGGCCATGCTAATCTTCTCTGTATCATTTCAATTTTAGTATATGTGCTCCCGAAGTGAACACAAATGTCTCATTTTATAGACTGAAAACTAGTATTAGATATTACACCTCTGAGCCATTGGGATTCACACATTTAATTGTCGATATACTAGGTAGTTGATGTTATGAGAGGCTAGGAAGAGAACTATATGTTTGGAAACTATCTTTAGGTATCAACTTCCAAATCGTATTTGTAAACCCTGATAGTTTAGGAGTCAGAAAAAAAAAGGGAAGAAGGGTACAGAATGTTGAAGTACATAGCAAGCAGTTGCTCTCTCTCATTGAAGAAATGGTGTGTTCATACAGCCTTTGCACAGAAAATTAGCTTTCCAGTCTCGGGGAGGGAACCTTAAAAAAACAATTAGGCCCAGGCTGGGGCAGGAAGATTATAATGTAGTCATCTGTTCTTGGACTGTGCTTGACCCTGAGTCACTGACACCACTGACTGCGAAAACATAGATAAGCAGGGATTACTGCATAGCAATGTGAACTCCTCCGTTAGGGTGACCAACTGCTTTGCTTTGCCTGGTACTTCCTGGTTTTAACACTGAAAGATCCATGTTCAGTCCCAGGCAAACCAGGATGGATTGACATCCTATAACTCAGTCCATGTTCCCTGTGGGGAAGGCAGCTAGTTTTTCTAATGGGGGCCCACTGAAATCTAAGAGTTTCTTTTCAGATTTGTACAGAGAACCTGATACCTAGTCCTACAACTCAGTACAGTGTTAAAAGTGACATAAATGGAAAGTTTTGTCTCATAAAATGAGTTGTCCCTTGGAGATCTAAGTGTTCAGAAAACTTAAAGCAAGGGACCAGCAGTTGGCATAATGGCTATGTCGCTGGACTCCCATATAGTCAACCACAGTTCGAGTCTCAGACCTGGTGGCTTAAACTCATGCCGGGCGTGTGTGAGTGTGCCCAAGACCCTGAGAGGAGAATGGAGGAGAAGGGATTGCGGTGTGCCCATACCCCCTGCAGGGTGATTTCTCGCTTTCTGTCTCTCTCTGCCTTTCTGGCAAGCACACACGCCCTATAGCGAAACCTCTCCAAAGAAAAAGAAAATTTAAAACAAACCTGATGTTCTCCTAAAACATGTCTAGAGTTTCTAAATGCTTGGCTTACAAAACAAAACAAAACAAAACAAAACCCCAAATGAATCAGTACACTCTATATTTTGAATAGTTTTGGTCAAAATATAAATGTTTAAAGCACTGTTCTTAAGGTTCCTTTTGAAATAAGGAAGCAAGGTAGACAGATGGATGAAATTTAAAACTCACAGCTACCATGTGAATTTCTTACATGAAACCTGCTCTGTTGAAGTTTCAATTTTCCTTTGTTATACATCCCCCAGCAGCAATGAATATAATAACTTATAATATTTGCATCTATTTGCTGCTTTGTAAGTGTGTGTGTGTGTGTGTGTGTGTGTGTTGTTAATTCATTTATACTTTAATTCTCTCTTTCCCTGATCTTAGCCTGGTCCCATCCAGTGTGTGTGTGCACACAGATGCTCCTCCAGCTCTAACATGGACATAAAGTCTCGCATGTGCCTACAGACAGACCGTCACACCACAGTGTATTATTGCATTGCTGTAATACTTTACTGTATAGAGTAAAATTGAGTATACTCCTAACAACTAATAGTCTAGAAGTAAACATTCTAAAGTAATTAATTTGGGTGTTCATTTACTTAGAATAACACAGATAGAAATGAGAGATACATCATAGCCAACAAAGAGCACCAGTTGTTCATTTATCCATCAATAAAATGGATACACTTGAAAAATGATAGGCATATAGAAGCATTCTCTCCATTTCTCTTTTTCTTTATATTGACTATTATTCAATGACTTCATGTTCTTCAAACACCCTCTATCCTGAGTACTAGTTATTAGGTGGTCGGAAAAGTCATGACACATTTTTATGTAGAGGTCTGACTTTTTTGACAACCCAATACATTATTCATTACAACTCAGAGCAGCAATTGTATGACACAGTATTTCCACTGGGTGGCACTTGTGTGTAATATCTTGAATGTGAGCCTGACATTTATAATTCCATTTTCTTCCAGTTTTGTTAAATGAGTATAAATAAGATAATCTTAAAGTACATCTCTTTTTTTTAAAGAAGTATTTATTTAATTTTATTTATTGTCATTATTATTTTTTTTTAATTTGCTACAGGGCACATACACGCTACAGAAAGACAGAGAGAGAGGGAGAGAGAGGGAAAGTGAGAAGGCAAGCCGCCAGGTCAGGGACTTCAACAACAGTTGGCCATGTGGAGTCCAGTGCCCCACCACCACACCACCTACCGGCCCCAAAGAAAGCTCTTTAAAAGCAAATACTACAGACCGCTACTTCTATGACATATAGAATGATTCAATGATTTGATAAGAATTAAATATTTTCCATAAGTATTTCTTTTTTATTTTTTTAGAGAGAGATTTTTGCTATATGGTGTGTGCACTCACCAAAATGACAGAGACAGAAAGTGAGAAATCACACCCCCAGGGGGATGGCCATGCCCCAATTCTTTCTCCATTCTCCTCTTGGGATTTTGGGCATGAACACATATACACCTGGTGTAAGTTTTAAGTCACTGGGTCTGGGTGGACTCGAACCACAGTCAACCATGTGGGAGTCCAGCAACGTAACCATTATGCTATCTGCTGGTCCCAATATTTCTTCTTATAATTAAAAAAAGTTTAAAGCTTTAGGCTGGAACCGCCATCTTCCAGTAATTAACCAAAATGACGAACACAAAGGGAAAGAGGAGAGGCACCCGATATATGTTCTCTAGGCCTTTTAGAAAACATGGAGTTGTTCCTTTGGCAACATACATTGGAATCTACAAGAAAGGTGATATTGTAGACATTAAGGGAATGGGTACTGTTCAAAAAGGAACGCCCCACAAATGTTACCATGGAAAAACTGGAAGAGTCTACAATGTCACCCAGCATGCTGTTGGCATTGTTGTGAACAAACAAGTTAAGGGCAAGATTCTTGCCAAGAGAATCAACGTGAGTATTGAGCATATTAAACATTCTAAGAGCAGAGATAGCTTCCTAAAACGTGTGAAGGAAAATGACCAGAAAAAGAAAGAAGCCAAAGAGAAAGGTACCTGGGTTCAACTAAAGCGCCAGCCTGCTCCACCCAGAGAAGCACACTTTGTGAGAACCAATGGAAAGGAGCCTGAGCTACTGGAACCTATTCCCTATGAATTCATGGCTTGATGGGTGTTAAAAATAAACTGGGAACCAGCAGTTAGCGTAATGGCTATGTCGCTGGACTCCCACGTAGTCGACCACAGTTGGCGTCCTGGACCCGGTGGCTTAAAACTCACGCCGGGGGGACCAGCAGTTAGCGTAATGGCTATGTCGCTGGACTCCCACGTAGTCGACCGCAGTTCGAGTCCCGGACCCGGCGGCTTAAACTCACGCTGGGCGCGTGTGCGTGCGTGCCCAAGATCCCGAGAGGAGAATGGAGGAGAAGGGATTGCGGCGTGGCCATCCCCCCTGGGGGGTGATTTCCTGCTTTCTATCTCTCTGTCTCTCTCTGTCTGTCTGGCGAGTGCACGTGCCCTATAGCAAAAACCTCTCCAAAAAAAGAAAAGAAAAAAAAAAAATACTCACGCCAGGCGCATGTGCGTGTGTGCCCAAGATCCCGAGAGGAGAATGGAGGAGAAGGGATTGCGGCGTGACCATCCCCCCGGGGGGTGATTTCTCGCTTTCTGTCTCTAATGTCTCTGTCTGTCTGGCGAGCGCACGCGCCGTATAGCGAAAACCTCTCCAAAAAAATAAATAAATAAATAAAAAATAAACTAATCTGTGGTCTAAAAAAAAAAAGTTTAAAGAATTACTTATGTAATTTTATTTATTTATTTATTTTAAAAATTTGGTACAGGGCACATGTGCTCACGAGAGAGAGAAAGTGAGAAAGCTAGTCACCAGGCCCAGGACTCAAACCATGATCAACCATGTGGAAGTCAAATGCCTTAACCACCATGCCACCTGCTAGCCCCAATTAAAAAAAAATTCTTTTCCCAGGGGGCACATGTGAGACAGAGAGGAGAGGGAGAAAGCCCAATAGGCTTGGTCACCAACGATCCTTTCTCTTTCCTTTCTCTATGCTATTGAGATTTTGGGCATGCGTGCACTCATGCCCTGAGTGTTTTTCAAGCTGCTAGGTCCAGGACTTGAACTGTGAGGTTGGGCATGGAGGATTCAGCTGCCTTAACTACCAGGCCATGGAGCCAGCCCTTTTATAAATATTTCTTTTTTTTTTTTTTTAAGAGAGATTTTTGCTAGCACATGTGTGATCACCAGAGAGAGAGAGAGACAGACAGACAGACAGAAAGTGAGAAGTCACCCCTGGCGGGGGGATGGCCACGCTGCAATCCCTTCTCCTCCATTCTTTTCTTGGGAATTTGGGCACGTACGCACACACTCCCAGTGTGAGTTTCAAGCCTCCAGGTCTGGGACTCAACTATGTAGGAGTCCATGGACATAACCACTACAAAATCTGCTGGTCCCTCAGAAATATTTCTATATAAGAAATACTTCCTTGATTTCAGTTCTGATAACAGTTCTCTATAATAAAAGTGCCTGATTGCATCTTTGCATTTCAGGGAGAAAAGTTGGGAAATGTCAGGAAAACAAATCTGAATAGCCCAAACCATCTGTTAAAACAAAAGTATATGGCCAGCAAGTGGTATGGTGGTTGAGGGCACTGGGCTCCCACATGGCCAACTGCTGTTGTTCAAGTTCTGGATCCAGTGGCTTGCTTTCTCACTTTCTCCCTCTCTCTCACTCTGTCCCTCTCTGATCAAACTAAAATAAACAAATAAATAAAATTAAATTTAAAAAGTCTATGAAAATTATATATATATATATATATATATATACACACATACACATATACACACATGTACATGCACACATACTTGATTAAAGGAGAAAGGGTAAAGGTAACATATACCTACTATTATGGTACTTCATAGAAACTCATTAGCATTTGATATAAGACCTTTGTAGACAGGGTCCTCACCTGACTTTCCTTTCCATTTCTCATCTTTTCCCTAGTTATATATCTCATATACTAACAAAAAAGAATTATTTCCTACCATGTAGACAAATATACTCTTTCAGGTCTTTATGGTTTTTACATGCTATTGTCCTGCCTTCCTGGAAAGTCTTTCTCCCTTTTCTACATCTGTCCAGCTCCCTAAGACCCAGCAACAATACATTATCTGAGATGTTTTGGCTCACCTACTCTGTTGGTATTCTTCCAGGGACATCCAGCTCTCTTTTAAGGTATATTCTTCATGACAATCTTTTGGAATAATTATTTGCTTGTTTGTCTCCTCACAAACCTCTCGAACCTCAACACTGGGAATTAACATTACAAGGTGGAGTTCAAAATTTTTAATTGAATTGGTTCAGGCACGTTATTGTAAGGCCAAGCTTGAGACTTCTGTGAAGGATGAGAATCGATTGCCATCACATAGAAGATGAATTCTCATTAACTTGGGGTGTCTCCTCATAGGGTCTTGCTGTATAATTTATGTGACACACAATAGAGCTCAATGTCCTCCAACACACTCATGAATAGCATGCAGGAAAAATGCAACTTAAACTAAACTGAAAGCAAAAACCTCTTTTTTTAAAAAAAGGAGGTTTTGGCTAGAAGGCACATGCACTCGCTGGAGAGACAGAGAGGCAGAGACAGGAAGGAGAAATCACCCCCCATGGGGGATGGCCACACCACAATCCCTTCTCCTCCAGTCTCCTCTCGGGATTTTGGGCATGCACGCACACGCGCCTGGTGTGAGTTTCAGGCCACCAGGTCCGAGACTTGAACTGCATTCAACTACATGGGACTCCAGCAACATAACCATTATCCCATCTGCTGATCCCAGGACAAAAACATTCTTAGAACGATCATGATAAAATTTTAAACTACATAGAAGACAATGTGCCAAAAGGGAATCTGCACTCCTGTGCTCGTGGCAGCATTATTCACAATGGCCAAGATACGGAATCAACCTAAGTGTCCAGCGGTTGATGAATGAATAAAGAAAACATGGTATACACACATGATGGAATACTATCTAGTCCTAAGAAAGAGGGAAATCCTGTCCTTTGTAACAATCTGAATGGACCTGGAGGACATTGTGCTAAGTGAATAAGCCAGGCACAGAAAGACAAATACCTCACAATCTCATTGATATGTGATATCTAAAAAAGTTGAATCTATAGAAATAGAGTTGAATGCCATTCACCAGGGCTGGCAAGGTAGTGGAAGGAAGGACTGTGGAGATGACAGTCACAGGCTACAGAGTTTTAGAGAAATAGGAGGAATAGATATCTGAAATGTAGTATACAACAGGGGGACCACAGTTAATATGTTATATACTTCAAAATAACCAAGAGGGTAAATTTCAAACATCTCATCACAAAAAAAATGATGTGGGGTGATGAATATGTTAGTTAGCTTGATTTAATCATTCCATACTACATACATATATCAAAAACACCACACTGTACCCTTTAAATATATACATTATGATTTGCCAAAATAAAATTAATAAAAATAAATAAATAAACTAAATAGATGAGCTGAACAGTGGAGGAGAACAATAGCTAAAACTGAAAATTAAATATTGATTTCAGGGGCCAGCAAGTGGCGTGGTGGTTGAGGCACTGGACACTCCCGCATGGCCGACCACAGTTCAAGTCCTGGACTGGTGGCTTGCTTTCTCACTTTCCCTCTCTCTCTCTCTGTGTCTCTAGTCAAATTAAAATAAATGAATGAATTGATAAAATTAAAAAAATAATTCTTTTAAAAAAGGACTGATTTCAAGGGCCCGGCCCTGGACACTGCTTGACAGATTGGGGCCAAATGGGAGGCCTGGGTTCCATTCCTGGCTTACTCTGGAAAGTTGGGCATGATGGTACACACCTGTGGTCCCAGCTACTCGGGAGGTTGAGGCAGGAGGATCATGACACAGCAAGAACCTGTCTAAAACACCACACACACACACACACACACACACACACACACACGTGCACACACACACACACACTCTACTGATTTTAGGAATTCTCCAAGAATACACATGAGTGAAGTTTATTCTTGAAACACAAGGGTGGTTTAGTATTGGGGAGTTTATTGATATAACTTACAACATTAATAGATTGTATAATTATGTGATTATCCCAATAAATAAAATAAACCACTTGAAAATATTCAAAATCAACTTTTTCTTTTAAAAAATAGTTCAATTATAGGGGCCAGCAGTTAGTGTAATGGCTATGTGACTGGACTCCCATGTAGTCGACCGTGGTTCGCGTCCCAGGACTCGGTGGCTTAAAACCATGCCGGGTGCATGTGCGTGTGCACCCAAGATCCTGAGAGGAGAATGGAGAAGGGATTGCGGCGTGGCCATCCCGCCTGGGGGGTGATTTCTCACTTTCTGTCTCTCTGTCTCTCTCTCTGTCTGTCTGGCGAGCACCCGTACCCTGTAGCAAAAACCTCTTAAAAAAAAAAAAGTTAAATTATAGACGGAAACTTCTAAACTTAGTATTTACCAGAATATTCATCATAAGTCAACAACCAAACAAATACTTTTTGAATAAACTAAAAATAAAAGGATGGAATAAAAGAGAGTACAAAGCTCAGGGTTTCTTACAAAGACAGCATTTGTTTTAAAGGCAATTCCTCTTCCCCTTTTCTCTGACTCTAGTATCAAGAATCAGAAGAGTTGGGAACCAGCAATTAGCGTAATGGCTATGTCGCTGGACTCCCACATAGTCGACCGCGGTTCTTGTCCCGGACCCGGTGGCTTAAAACTCACGCCGGGCGCGTGTGCGTGTGTGCCCAAGATCCCGAGAGGAGAATGGAGGAGAAGGGATTGCGGCGTGACCATCCCCCCAGGGGGGTGATTTCTCGCTTTCTGTCTCTATGTCTCTCTCTGTCTGGTGAGTGCACGCGCCCTGTAGCGTAAAAACCTCTCCAAAAAAAAAAAAAAAAAAAAAAAAAAGAATCAGAAGAGTGACTAGAAAGGGAAATGTCAAGCCTTTAAACTGGAGTTTCAAAGTGAACAACAGGTCTCATATAGCCTCTGGAGAAAGTCAAGAAACTATCCATACCGTCTTGGAATAAATACAAATTACAGGAAAACCATCCAAGAACCAGGAGTATAAAAAGAAATGGCATAACAGTAGGGCAAGGATGAAAATATAACATAGGAAGAAAAAAAAGCAATTGGCAGATAAAGACAATCTCCAAAAAAAACAGCTCAAGAAAAACAAGACATTTCTCACAATTGTTTTAAAGGATAACTCATTAGGAACACAAATCCAATATAACAAGAACTAATAGTTGCAGAATGAGATGAAAGGGTAGAGTTTAGGTGTAACGACTCAAATTGAGCATTGAAATTTAAAATGCGCTCTTTTCTATAAAAGAAAATGAAATGAAAAATAAATAAACTAACAAAAAAATTTTTTTAAAAAAAGAACTAACACACACACACACACACACACACACACACACACAAGACGCTCTTTTTCAGCTGGAACCATGGAGGGCATTCAAGAGAAGAAAAAGAAGGTTCCTGCTGTGCCAGAAACCCTTAAGAAAAAGCAAAGGAATTTTGCAGAACTGAAGATCCAGCACCTGAGAAAAAAATTTGCTCAAAAGATGCCTCGAAAGGCAAGGAGGAAGCTTACCTATGAAAAAGCTAAGCACTATCATAAGGAATATAGACAGATGTACTGAGAACTGAGATTAGCATGGCCAAGATGGCAAGAAAAGCTGGCAACTTCTATGTACCTGCAGAACCCAAATTGGTGTCTGTCATCAGGATCAGAGGTATCAATGGACTGAGCCCAAAGGTTCGAAAGGTGTTGCAGCTTCTTCGTTTTCGCCAGATCTTCAATGACACCTTTGTTAAGCTCAACAAGGCCTCAAATAACATACTGAGACTTGTGGATCCATATATTGCATGGGGGTGCCTGAACCTGAAGTCAGTAAATGAACTGATCTACAAACGTGGTCATGGCAAAATCAATAAGAAGCAAATTGCTTTGACAGGTAACTCTTTGATTGTTCAATCTCTTGGTAAATTTGGCATTATCTGCATGGAGGATCTGATTCATGAAATCTATACTGTTGGAAAACACTTCAAAGAAGCAAATAACTTCCTGTGGGCCTTCCAATTATCTTCTCCACTAGGTGGAAAGAAGAAAAAGACCACCCATCTTGCAGAAGGTGAAGATGTTGGCAACAGGTAAGACCAGATTAACAGACTTAGTAGAAAGATGAACTAAGGTATCCACCATGATTATTTTTGTAATCTGGTCAGTAAATAAATAGTGGCTGTTTTCGGACTGCAATGTATTGTTGTATTAGTAACTTTTTTGTTAACTTGCCTCTGCTTTGCCTTAACTATTGTGACACATCTTGGTGCTTGGTAAAATTAAGCCAAAACTTCTGTAAGACTAGGGTCCATTTTTTTATTTTGTGAAAATCACTTAGGGACTGTTGAAAGGCTTTTCCTATACCAGAAAGCCTGTTTACCCTTTTGAATTTTTCTGAGTAAAAATGGGTTTATTCAAAGAAAATTTATTTCAAGGCATTCATGCGTGATTTGTAGGTAAGGTAATAAAATAAAGGTCAGTTCACCAAAAATAAAAAAAAAAAGAAATTTAGAAGAGCAAGCAACATAAAATGTAATTATTGACAGAAAAGTTTTAGAGCATAACAGTGAATTCAGATGATAAAAATAAGAAAATTGGGGACCAGTAGTTAGCGTAATGGCTATGTCGCTGGACTCCCCTGTAATCAATCACAGTTCACATCCCGGACTTGGTGGCTTAAAACTCACACCGGGCGCATGTGCGTGCGTGCCCAAGATCCCGAGAGAAGAACGGAGGAAAAGAGATTGCGGTGTGGCCATCCTCCCTGGGGGTGATTTCTCACTTTCTTTCTCTCTGTCTCTGTCTGTCTGGTGAATGCACGCACCCTATAACAAAATCCTCTTCAAAAAAAAAAGAAAGTTAATAAATTTAGAAAGAATTACTAGATACAAAAGACAGATCTAATCCCACCAAAGATAATTAATTGGATTCCAAAAAAAAAAAAAAAGATAATTGAATTCCCTGTTATAGACAGCTAAAAGATAAAATGGAAGATGTATTCAAAAACATAATACAAGAAAATGTCTCTGAAATGAAAAAATAAATCTGAATATCAAAAGAGCATACCATACTCAAGTATTAAAAAATACTTGGTATTTTTTAAGCAAAATACCAAGACATATTCTATTCAAACTCTTTCTGTTTTCTTTTGCAGTCTACTAGAAGGTGTGTGTGGTTTTCAGAGAGACAGAGAAAACAATAGAGAGGGAAAACGAGGAAGCAGAAGAAGATAAATTGACCTAGTTACAATGGTGCACGTGGTAAGGTGCTGCTGTACAAGGCTGAGGCTACACAGTGGGTCCAGTTTGAATTCTGAACAACCTCAACAGTGGTATATACCTATAATTCTGGCTAACTGGGAGTCTGGACGGACACAACAGAAAGACCCTGTCAAAGAATTCTTATCTCGCTCTCTTTCTCTCTTACCCTCTTCCTCTTATTCTCTCTCGCTCGTTAAAAAAAATAAAAAGGCAAGCAAAAGCAAAAGCAAAACCAGAAACAGAAACAATCAGAGATCTGTTTTCTCATAGTTCTGGAGGTTCAAAAGTCCAAATCCAGGTGTCAGCAGAGTCCGTGTCTGGCAAGGGCTCTCTCCCTGGGCTGTAGCTGGCTGCTTTTTTGCTGGGTCCGCACAGGGCCTTTTCTTGGTGTATACACAGAGAAAGTGTGATCTCTCTCTTTGTTTTCTTATAAAGCCACATATCCTATCAGATTAAGACCCACCCTTGGGGTCAGTAGGTAGCATGGTGGTTAAGGGCACTGGACTCCCACATGTTCTGTTCGAGTCCCAGACCTGGCAGCTTGCTTTCTCTCTTTTTCTCTCTCTTCCTGGGCAATTAAAATAAATAAATAAATAAAGTTAAATAAAATAATTCTAAAAAAAAAAAGACCCCATCCTTATGACCAAATTTAACCTTAAGTTCCCCCTAAAAGCCCTCTCTCTGGATACAAAATCGCTTAGTGTTTAGGGCTTTAACATATGAATTTGAGGGCAGGAACCCAATTCAGTCTACAGCAAGCTGTAAACAAAGATTTACGTCCAGATACTAAACTTAGAATTTTTTTATAGTGAATAATGAGAACATAAATGTATAAAAATAAAAATACCATTAAATAAATTATGATACTACACATCACAAAATACATGTAGTCATTAAAATGTTTTGAGAACCTGGCACGGATGTTAGGGCACCGCTCTGCAATGTTGGAGCCACTTGGAAGACTGTGGTTTGGATTCCAGGCAGACATATGAGCATATGTGCATACGTGCCATGATCCTGGATGGCTGGAAGATGGGGGAGTGGGGAAGGGGTTGTGGTGTGCCAAGATCCTGCTTAGGGTGTCTGTTTCTCTCTCTCTCTTTGTCCATGAAATAAATAAATAAACTTTAAAAAAATTTTTAAGGACCAAAATGAGTAGATGCACTTTTCTTCATTCCCCTTTAACTACAGCTGAAAACCCTAGATATTAGATATAAACAAATTTATGAAGACTATGAAAGGTAGAGAGGAGACAGCAGATTGGCCAGGGACCTTAGGACCCGACAAATGATGTTATCCTGGGTTTTCTTCTGGACTCATATGTTCGTAATGGGAGCTGTAGAAACGGGCAACTCAGAAATGCCAATGAGAACATACAAAACAAACAACATAGTAATAACAACAAAAACAAAACAAAACAAAAAATGAGAAAAGCTTGCTCTCTCTAACCACAGGAATAGAAAAGAGGCAACCTAGAAAGAAAAATCATAGATAATAACCACCCTCCTCAGCCCCTGGTTCATTCTCAAAAGCAAAGGCCAAGTAGAGAGCCTAGACTTCCAACCCTGCTCATAGCCAAATGACCCTCTCCCTTCCTGCTGGGAGGTAGGAAAGAAAACCAAACGGAAAGCCAGTAGTTTTGTGTACACATATCAATAACAAGGCTCCCTTCCTCTGCCCCCAACTATCAAAAGAGATTGAATGGGAAATTTAGACTGCCAAGCCCACCCAGTCTGATACCAAAGAAAGACCTTTTTTAAAGAATTATTTATTAACTTAATTCCATTTGTTATTATTATTGTATTTTTAATTTGACCAGACAGAGAGAGAGAGAGAAAGTGAAAGAGAGAAAGCAAGCCACTAGGTCCAGGACTTGAACTGCAGTCAGCCATGTGAGAATTCAGCGCCTTTAACCGCCATGCCATCTGCCAGCCCCAAAGAAAGCCTTTATGTAAAATGTAAATAAGCTCTAGGGTATTGTACTCAAAATGTCCAAGATGCAACAGAAGATCAAATATTGTCCAAGAAACTAGGACAATTTCAACATGAATGAAAAAGACTATGAGCACAAGTCAACACTGAGATGTCACAGATATTGCGGGTATCAGACAAGGGTTTTAAAGCAGCTGCTATAAAAAATCTTTTAACAAACAATTATGAACATACTGGAGAAAATGAAAAAAAAATCTCAGCAAAGAAATGGATGAAAAAATTTCAAAATTATACCAGAATTTCCTAATTTTTTTTATTGCCAGAGGGCATGTGCACTTGTAGGGGTGGGGGGCAGAGAGAGAGAAAGTACCTCTCGGTGGGGCATGGTGGTGTAGTGATCCTCTCTCTTCTTTTCCCTCCATGCTGTTGGGGATTTGGGGAAGGCACACACAGGTGCCTGGATTGTTTTTCAAGTTGTCAGCTGAGACTCAAACTGCAGTCAGCCCTGTGGAATCTGGCCACTAGGCCATGAGGCAGCCCTAAATTGTCCACTTTTAGGAAAACTGGTATAAGACAAATTGTCAATTAGCACCAAGAATCAGTGCTTTGCAAAGAAATATAAGTTATGTATTGTCTGTTACTATATTAAAATGATGTATCGACTTTCCTGAACCATTTTAATGCTATCATTTGTTTCTTTGCAAATTTTTCTTTGAGTTGCTTGTCTCATTTGTATTTGTGGGATTTTAATTTATGAAGGTGACTAAAAGGCTAATGCCACTGAAAGATTTTGATTAGTTAAAATATTCAAGGGAAGGGAGCGTGCTATGCCATGCAAGGACCATAGGGAAAACATCAGGTTTTGGTCAAGAGGCAGAAGGATCAAAGGGAAAGCCTAAGCCAGAGTCCTTGTGGTTTCTACAGGAAATGCAAGACAAAGCAGTCAACAATTTAGAATTGGCTACTTTGAATAACTTTAGGTCTTTGGGGTTAAGAGGCTATCCCTGGTTGTCTGGTACTTGGTCCTGGGTCGCTTTAAGGCAGGGAAAACATGGATTTTAGATAATGGGGGAGATATAAAAATCTTTGGCTGTTAGTTTGGCCCCGTGACTAATGGATAGAAAATAAACAAATACTGACTGTAAGAAAACACAGTTGGAACATAACTGAGATAGACTTTGCCAAATACTTAACTGATGTAACAATCCTTTTGAAAAGGATTCCAGAAATACTTCATACACAGTTTTGAAACAGTATATTGTGCAGTCTTCACCATCAGTGGAGCCAAGGTGTATGAAAGGAGAAAGAGAAAGTTGCTTTGAGTCTGAGGCTCATTAGAGAAAAACAGGGGAAACAGGAAATATGAAAAAATATAAAAATAAGCCATGAAAGACTTAGGACTCTGATACCACTAAATTACTTCTTTTGCTTATTGCATTATAATAGAATCATACTTTCTTCACTGCAGTATTACATAGACTTTTTTAAGAATTATTTTATTTTATATATTAGTATTATTTAAATTTTGCTGTAAGGAATATGCACTTACCAGAGACAGACAAAGAGAAAGAGGCAAAGTGAGGAAGCAAGCAACCAGATCTGTGACTCAAACCATGGTCAGCCATGTGGGAGTCCAATGCCTTAACCACTACGCCACCTGCTGGCCCCTTATGTAGACTTTGAAATCAAATTGCCTGAATACAAATTTCCCTATTTCACTAGTTGTGAGACCATATGCTGGTTATTTAACCTTTCTGCATATTGATGTTTTCATCTGTAAAAGTAAAAGTAAAAGACAAGAGATGCTGAGAGGATTACTGGGTTCATGGACAGTTTAGGACAATGTCTGGCCCATAGGAAATGCTTTGTAAATTTTAGATCTCATTATTATCTGTATAACCAGAATTCATTGAATGTAAGATGTTGGTTTTTCTTGATCTTACCAGAAAATGTCAGCAGAAGTTTTTCATACTTTCACATAATGAATGCCGCTGATTAAAAAAAACTTGTAAGATGCTTTTGATTACAAGATGTAACTTAATTTCAAAGGAGCTAAAATATTTTGAAGTATATATCTTAGAATAGATAAAATTAATTTTCATATTTTAATTTAATCTACATGTAACATACACCAAAAGACAATCAAAACTGGCAAAATAATTTGATTCAAATATTAAATAAAGTAATTCCTTACTTCTGTAAATTCCATTTTGTCCAGTCTTGGTTCCATTGACTCAGTAATATCCAGTTGTTTGCAATATGATTCTAATTATGGAATAAAGTTATTTTTTAGTTAGTTTGGTCATAATACATTTATATTTTATATTTATATTATAGTGCTTTAAAAGTAGAACATAAAATTATTCCTTAACTGATATCTTTCCATAATTACAATAAAGTAAATGACATCTATCAGTTTGTTGGAAAAGTCATGATGCATTTCTTGCATAGAAAACATACATCATGACTTTTCTGACAACCCAATAGTTGGGTAACATCCCAATTACTACTAAATTTTATTTTCCTATCTTTATTTAACCAAGAAACCCAAATATTACAAGTCTATGTATACATACACACACACACACAACACATATGTATTATATATATATATACATATATATATATATATTTTTTTTTTTTTTTTTTTTAAGAGAGAATTTGCTATAGGGTGTGTGTGCTCACCAGAGAGACAGACATCCCCCTGAGCGGATGGTCACACTGCAATCCCTTCTCCTTCATTCTCCTCTTAGGATTTTGAGCATGCACCCACGGATGCGCCTGGCATGAGTTTTTAAGCTGCCCGGTCCAGGACTTAAACCACAGTCAACTACGTGGGAGTCCAGCAATGTAACCATTACACCATCTGCTGGTCCCAAGTCTATATTTTTAATGAATATGTTGGAATAAAGTAGAAACAAACATGCATATCAATAATATAAAAGGCTACAAAAGCTCCTGTGTTGGTTTATGCTGGCAGGTGTAAAGTAAAACAACTCTCCAAACTTCCTTTTTAAATTTTCTTTTGGTTTTAATGTTTCATAAGTTAAATAAATAAAGCATTAATGTGTTCTTTTAGTAAAAAAAAAATTAAATAATACGAAAATATAGGCAGCAAAATGTAAGTATCTTCCTTTTTTCTGAATCCCACCAGCACTCCCACTCCTCCCGGCCCTGGAAGTAACCACTGTTGTCCTCGGGACAGCCCTTCTGTGCATATCCATATGTATCTGTAGACCTACACACATACAGCTTGGGTTTTTCTACATATAAATATTACCATTTTGATCTGCAACTTGCTATTTTCACTTAGCACTTATTGTAGATCTTTTCCAATAGGATCTAGCACTCGGGGGGAAGTTTGGAATAGGAAAATGGATTAGACATCACCAGCTGCAGTGACGGATTTGAAAGAGAATCCAGGGAGCATGTGTAGTGTGTGAAGCGAAAAGAGAGTCAAAAAGGAAATTCTGGGAAACATTTAAGGTGCAAACAAAAGAAGAACCAAGAAGTAAAAATGCTAAGAGGTGAGCAAAGATGAAAGAAAAAAAATCAAGAAAGACTGATATCATAAAAGTCAAGAACAAAGAGTTTTTGTGAGCGACAGAGTGGTCAATGATGGTGAATGTGGCAGTTCAAATAAAGATTTTAAACCTCCATTTGATGTGACAACCATGCAATCCTTATTGACCTTACCAAGAGACATACACACAATATGAAAGCACTAAAATGCTGGCTTCTTCTACTTCTGACAGTTAACTCCTGCTTATCATGGGGTAGCACAAGGCCTAGGAAAGGTTCTTCAATCACCCTTGAATTTTGTTATTGCTAATTATAAGACACCAGTTATCGCGGCCACAAGAGGATTATATAAACCTTCGTATAAGCTTATGCAATAGATGCTGATATCCCTGACCTAGATCTTCCCCCAAGCTCCAGAAGACTATGTAAACCAAGTGCAATGAAATGTTCCTGTCTGTCTCTTGACTGAACCTGGAGCAACTTGGGTCAGGAAACATGTCTCAGTCTGCTTTACATTCTCTACCCATTCTTTGCACCTGGAGCTAAGTGAGGGATCAATAAATATTGAATCAATGAATGACATAGAAAATAAATGCTATAGTATAGAAGGTGAGAGAAGAAACAATCACTGTCAGCAGGAATGGTCTGGAATTTCTAATTTTATTAGGATCTCAGAGTTTTCTCTACTTACACCTTCGTGTGTACCCCCATAAATTAAAATAAAGTTATTTGAGAAATTTTCTGTAACAGGAGTGGGAGTTGAGCTGAAGGAAGGATTACAGATTTTCAATAGGCTAAGAACAGGGAGGAGAGAAGTTCGGCAAAGCTCAAATCATGTGATTAGAAAAATGAGAAGCATACTTTATTTTTAAGTGTGAAGAAATCTCAAACAATCTACTGTTATCAATGTAGCACAAGTGGTTAAAAAATTTTAAAAAGTCAACTAGATGTAAATTATGTACATCTCAGGGCCCAAACTCTAGTTCTTTATGCAACAAGTCAGATTTTTGTTGTTGTTGGCCTAATCTGACATTGGGAAATCTTTCTGAAAACAAAAGCATCAAACTCTGGGGTTCCTGGCCCAGCATTGGTGGCACAGCTGGTGGCATGCTAAACTGCAGTGTGGGAAGCCAGAAGGCCAACTCCAGATTCCCAGCTGACCCGAAATGTGCCAGGCACAGGTGCCCAAGATCCTAACAAGCTGGAAAACCAGGAGGAGGAGATATGGAGTATCAGATTCCATCAACAGTGCCTGTCTTTCTCTTTCTCATTCTCTCTCTCTCCCTCTCTCCCTCTCTCTCTCTCTTTCTCTCTCTCTCTCTCTCTTGTGTGTGCATATGTTCTTTATCATGACAAAAATAAACTTCAAAAAATATCTCTGTTGTTCTCCATAGAGATGGTACTGTCCTCCTTCCCCTCGGTGAGCAGAGTGGAAATTTAAGGGCAAGTTTTTGTTGCCATAATGATGGGGAGTAGGAGTAGAGGCAGAACTCCTGCAATTCCTGCACAATGAAGACTTTCCCTCTCCTGCCAGGCATTCAAGTAGCTGAAAAATCTGCTTTTAATAATTTTGGGTCTAGAGCTTAAATTTATTTTACCTATAAACACAGAGTCTAATTTTGCTATTACATTTTCCAAGAATGTAACTACTGTAAAAATTTGAGGCAGGATTGTATTTTGTTTGATTCTGGCACTTTACCAGGAATGCTTCACCATTTCTGAAAATTATGTAATAGGAGGTAATATAAATTGTATCCAAACTCTTATACACACACCTGTGACAGTCTGGATTCATAGATTTCCTGGTCATGGGGAGTCTATGTATAAGTCCAAAGCTAATCATTTACTCTTACTTCAAAACATAAAATACAAAGAAATGGTCAATTGCATGTAAGTTTACTTTTCTTATGTCTTAAACATTCCTTTAGAAGTAAGTAGAAATGTTCATTATATCGTCCAGTGAAGTCATAGCCAAGCATTTATATATTGAAATAAAGTACATGCAATTCTTTTTTTTTTTTTTTTTTTTTTTGTAGAAGTTTTTGCCTTAGGGCCTGTGTGCTTGCCAGAGGGAGAGAGAGAGTGAAAGGGAAAGTGAGAAATCACCCCCTGGGGGTTGGCCACATACCAATCCCTTCTCCTCCATTCTCCTCCTGGGATCTTGTGGTCACACATGTATACATGCCCTGTGTGAGTTTAAAGCCACCAGGTCCAGGACTTGAACTGCAGTTGGCCATGTGGGCATCCAGCAATGTAACTGCTATGCCATCTTCTGGTCCCAGTACATAAAATTCTCATGTCTTTCTTTGTATTTCTTTTTTTATCACAGTTATGACATTATGTCTTTCTTTTTAAATTTTATATACGTAAGTTATATTTTCTAGAAATAGCATAGGCTAATAAAGGGGTATTAAAGAATATTTATAATAAAATGGAGTGCCGAACTGAAAGGACTGAGAATCACTGATTGTGTCCCTGTTTTTCTTCATCTGAGAAGAGCAGAAGAGTTTAATTACATCTGTAAGAGCTTTGAATAACATCTGTCCCAATATTGACTCTCCATCTAAATTCAGTAACTACTCTCCCCAAAAAGAAATAAGAATAAAAACATTATAGTAATAGGCGTACTTACCAAGCTCAAATTCTGGATTTTGAAAAAAATCATGAAGAGCATTCTGAATCTGCAAATCAAAAAATAGAATAAGAAAGAAAAGAAGCAAGCATATGAAAGAAACTACATGCTTTATCTTGATTATTTATATTTAGTATTTTAGAATAAAAGTCACCTGTAGTGTTTCTTTTTAAGTCCAAGGTGATCTTTCTAACTAGCGATGGCATAAGGGTTACATTGCTGGACTCCCACATAGTCGACCATGGTTAGAGTCCCAGACCCGGTGACTTGAAACTCATGCTGGGTGAGTGTGCGTGAGTGTCCGAAATGCTGAGAGGAAAATGGAGGAGAATGGGGTTGCAGTGTGGCCATCCCCTCTGGGAGGTGATTTCTCACTTTCTGTCTCTCTCTATCTCACTGGTGAGTGCATGTACCCTATATCAAAATCTCTCTAAAAGAATAATAATAAAATAGATTTTATTTTTTAGAGAATTTTT
Source organism: Tupaia tana (assembly GCA_026018925.1). NCBI lineage: Eukaryota > Metazoa > Chordata > Mammalia > Scandentia > Tupaiidae > Tupaia > Tupaia tana. Next base: position 21,449,492 of record JAKSZU010000011.1, read on the forward strand.
TTTTCCTTTTCTTTTTCTCTTTTTGCTATATAGGGCATATGTGCTTAGGAAAGAAAGACAGAGAGAGGGAGAGGGAAAGTGAGAAATCATCCCCCTCCCATGCCAGGGGTAATGGTCATGGTGCAATCCCTTCTCTTCTAGTCTCTTCTTGGGATTTTGGGCATGCATGTACATGCACCCAGCATGATTTTCAGTCGCCCAGGTCCAGGACTCAAACTGCACTGTCGGCCACGTAGGATCCAGCTGCCTTAACCCTCATGCCACCTGCTGGCCCTCTTTTTAGAGAAGTTTTAAGTTTACAGAAAAATTGAGAGGAAAGTACAGGGCATTCCCATATATTCCTGGCCCCCAATAAGCACAGCCTCTTCTGCTATCAATATCCTGCACCAGAGTGGTAGAGCTGCTACAAATGATGCACCTACATTATCACTCAAAGTTCACAGTTTATCTTAAGGATCTCTTGGTATTGTAAATTCTGTGGGTTTTGACAAATGTATAATGACATGTATCCACCAGTATATCCACCATTACAGTTTCATACAGAGCTATTTCACTGCTATAAAAATGCTTTGCGCTGTCTACTCATTCCTCCCCACCCGCTCACCCCTGGCAGCCACTAGGCTTTTCACTGCCTCCCCAGTTGTGCCCTTTTTCCAGAATGTCGTATACTTGGAATTGCACAGTGTGTAGCCTTTCAGACCGACTTCTTTCACTTAGTAGCGTGCAATTAAGCTTCTTTCCTTTCTTTCCATAGCTTGAAAGCTCATTCCTTATTAGCACTAAATCATATTTCACTGTATGATGTGCCACAGTTTATTTGCCCATTCACCTACTAAAGAATATTTTGGTTGCTTCCAAGTTTTGGCAATAATGAATAAAGCATAAATATAAATATCAACGTACAGGTTTTTGCATGGATCTAAGTTTCTAATTCACCTGAGTAAATACTTAAGAAAGCAATTGCTGGAGCGGATGTTAAGAGTATGTTTAGATTAGGGGTTTTTACATGTGTGTATATGTAGTAAAAATATATAAAACTTACCAGCCTCAGGGCAATCCCATAGCACAGTGGTTAAGTACTGTGAATGGAAAGCTGAATCCTCCGTGGCTGACGACAGTTAAATCCCAGCCTGGTGGCTTGATAAAAATGCTAGGCACATGTGCATTTGTGCCCAAATGGAAAAATGGAAGGAAAAGGATTACAGAATGATCATGCCCTATCAGGGTGGGGGTACTTCCTCTTCACTCCCCATCCCAGGGATAAAAATTTTTCACCAATGAAAAAAATTTTAAGAAGTCTTTATAAGGTGCTGGACTCCCACATGGTCAACTGCAGTTCAAGTCCTGGGCCTGGAGGCTTGCTTTCTCTCTTTCTCTCTTTCTCTCTCTGGTCAAATAAAAATAATAAAAATAATGATAATAATAATGATGATAACAATAATGATAATAATAATGACCATAAATTATTCATCATTATTATTACTCTTTACCTCATTATAAGGTATAGGGAGCAGCCAGATGTGGATAAGGCATTTGCGATCTTTGTGCTTACGCTGCAGGGCAAGCAAAAGCTCTAACAAAGACATAATCTACTGTTACACAGCAGGGCAGTGTAAATTAAGGGAGGTGAGTGTTAGCCAGAGAAGGCCAGGGAAACTTATTTAGAACTACAAGCCACAAGAACCACAGGATGCAAGATGTTCCACAGCCGCGACCTGGCTTCTCCATTCCATTTCTATATAAAAGAATAAACCTTGGAACGGCTCAAGTCCACAGCATTCTCCACCAGAGACTCCCAGTCCACTGGATCTCAGCTTTTTCTTCTTGTCAGTCTGTCTGTTCTTTCTCAATCTGCTACCCACTTTTACTAGGGGTTCCAGGTACCTTCGCTTCCCAGGCCAGGGCAATAAGGCACATGTGCTCACCAGAAAGACAGAGTGAGAAGGCAAGCCACCAGGTTTGGGATTCGAACCATGGTCTGCCATGTGGAAGTCCAGTGCCTCAACCACCACACCACCTGCTGACTCCATCAATTTAAATGTTAAATAATCATATATCTAAGTATATCCATATTGTGGTGAAATAGAACTTTATGATCTTGAAAATCTGAAACTTTATACCCATTCAACATTAACTCTCCTTCTCTTCTTCCTAGCCTTGAGTAACCGTCATTCTATTTCTTGTTTCTGTGAATTTGACTACTTTAGGTACCTCATGTAAGTGGAATAATTCAGTACTTGTCTTTTAAGAGTATATTTAGTTTTTTAAAATAATTATATATCTAATTTTATTTATTTACTTATTTTCAAATTTGACCAAAGAGAGACAGAGAGAGAAGGAAAGTGAGAAAGAAGCCACCAAGTCCAGGATGCAAGCCATATGGGAATCTAATGCCCCAACCACCACGCCACCTGCAGGTCCAGCAAGAGTACATTTAGTTTTATAAAAAACTGCCAAACCAGCCAAGCTACAGTGACACAGACTGTAGAGGAGCTTCTGCATGACATTAGAGACCATGTGAGAAGGCTGCAGGTTCACATCCCATGTGTGCTTCAACACACCAAGCATAGTTGCACCCGTGATCCAGGCTGGCTGCAGGAATAGGGGAAGGACCGCAGTCTGCCTGTCAAGGGTCAAAGGTCTCTCTCGCTCTCTCTAACTCTCTCTTTCAGAAAATAAATAAAAACTCTCTGAGGAAAAAGAAAAATAAACTGCTAAACTATCTTTTAAAGTGGCTGTACCAGGACCAGCAGTTAGCGTAATGGCTATGTCACTGGACTCCCACGTAGTCAACCGTGGTTCGAGTCCCGGACCCGGTGACTTAAACTCACGTCGGGTGCGTGTGCGTGCGTGCCCAAGATCCCAAGAGGAGAATGGAGGAGAAGGGATTGCGGCGTGGCCATCCCCCCTGAGGGGTGATTTCCCGCTTTCTATCTCTCTGTCTGTCTGGCAAGCACATGTACCCTATAGCAAAAACCTCTCCAAAAAAAAGAAAGAAAGAATTCTTTTTTTTTTTTTTTAATTTCTTTTCTTTTTTTTTTTTTTTGGAGAGGTTTTCGCTATAGGGCGCGTGCACTCGCCAGACAGACAGAGACATAGAGACAGAAAGCGAGAAATCACCCCCCAGGGAGGACGGTCACGCCGCAATCCCTTCTCCTCTCGGGATCTTGGGCACACATGCACACGCGCCCGGCGTGAGTTTTTAAGCCACCGGGTCCAGGACGCAAACCACGGTCGACTACGTGGGAGTCCAGCGACATAGCCATTACGCTAACTGCTGGTTCCCAGAAAGAATTCTTTAAAAAATAAATCAATAAAGTGGCTGTGCCATCTTGCATTCCCATTGACAGTGAATGAGTTCTCATGATACAGCTTGTCTTCTTTGATTCATATTCACTCACTCACTTTAAACCAAATATATCCTTGGCACTGTATCTAATCAATTAGTATTTTCAAATCTATACAGAGCCGAAACAATATTTAATTCTTAGAGTATAGTCGTCACCTAGAGACAAAAGACAGTGGTCTCTTGAGTCTCACAAAAGTACTCACAAACACACACACACACAAACTCACAACAAATAAACAAATGAGATCTAATTGTAAAGATGAATTTGAGGGGACTTCAGCTAGAATTGAGATTTAGAATTCTAAATCTCTTTAGATTTCATTTTATAATGCTCAAGAGCAAATTGAGGCAATTAACTCTCACCAGAAAAGTGAAGAATCAACTTACCCCAACGGTACTGGAAATTTCAAGAGAGGCTTCTAGCATTCTCCTTAGTATTCTAATATTATCACCTACCCCACCTACCCTTCATATATAGCCCTTTTCTTTTCTTTTCTTTTCTTTTCTTTTCTTTTCTTTTCTTTTCTTTTCAAGAATACTTATTTAATTTTATTTATTATTATTATTTTAAAATTTTATAGAGGGCTTGTGTGCTCACCAGAGAGAGAAACAGAGGGAGGGAAAGTGAGAAAGCAAGCCACCAGGTCCAAATAGCCCTTTCTTACCACCGCCAGAGGGATCATTCCTTTGGGGTCTAGAATCCATTCATCAAACTGTTCCTGCAGAGCTTGCTTCCTCGTGTTGGCCACCTTGACTTTGACTTTGTTTAAGCATTCTCTTTGTTCTCTTTTCTCCTTAATATGCTCCTTCATCTTGGATACTCTGAAGGATGTAGAAATCAAAAATATCTTAAGACTTAGGTTTGGTTCAGATTGTACACGTGACAGATTATAGAGTTCAGAACCTCATTTAAACTTTGTACCTGTTGTTTCTCCAAGAAATAATTCTTCTTTCTTTTCTTTTTTAAAGGTTTTTGCCATAGGGTACACATGTGCTCACCAGAGAGAGACAGTGAGAGGGAAGTGAGAAATCACCCCCAGGGAATGGCCATGCCACAATTCCTTCTACTCTATTCTCCTGGGAATTTGGGCATGCAGACACATGCACCTGGAGTGATTTTCAAGCCACCAGGTCCAGGACTCAAACCATGGTCAACCATGTGAGAGTCCAGTGCTTTAACCACTATTGCTACCTGATGGACCTATCCATGAAACATTCTCCCCCCCCCCCCCCTTTTTTTTAAGAAGTTTTAGCTTTATGGCATGTGCACTTGCCAGAGAGCAAGAGAGACAGATAGTGAGAGGGAAAATGAGAAATCACCCCCACCCCGGGGGATGGCTACAGGACAATCCTTCTCCATTTTCCTCCTGGGATCTTGGGCACACATGCACATGTACCCAGTGTGAGTTTCAAGCCAGCAGGTCTGGGACGGGAACCACTATCAGCCATGTGGGAGTCCAGCAACGTAACCACTACACCATCTGTTGGCTCTGACATGAAATATTTCTTAATTCAAGCCTGCAGTGAGCCCTCCTTCCCCCAGCATTTGATGAATTTGTTGTTAATCATAGACTGTTTTCTACTACAAGTGTTATTTGATTTTTTTATAGAGATAGGCCTTATTTTACTAACTGAATACTATACCTAAGAAGCGTTGGTCCAGCTGTGGTGGCACAGGTAGGCCAATACAGGAGCCATATGGGAAGACCTTGGGTTTGATTCTAGGTCAACATGCTAGGCATGTTTCTGGCTGGCTGGAAGGCTGGGGGGAGGACTACAGTATGCAAGGTCCTTTCATGGTATGTCTCTTATTGCTCTCTAGTAAAGTAAAATAAAATAAACCTTTAAAAAGAATTGGTGGGAATATAAATTAGTATAGCCATAATTGAAAAAACTATATGGATGGTTCTCAAAAAACTAAAAATAGAATTACTCTATGATCCAACAATCTCACATGTGGTTATTTACCCAAAAGATAAAAGATCAGATTGTTGAAGAGATGTCTGCACTCCCATGTGCATTCACATAGCCAAGTTCGATGTCCGTCAACAGATGAGAGGATAAAGAAAATATGATACATACACAATGAAATACTATAATGCCTTGGGACCAGCAGTTAGCGTAATGGCTGTGTCGCTGGACTCCCATGTAGTTGACCGTGGTTTGTGTCCCGGACCGGGTGGCTTCAAACTCACGCCGGGCGCGTGTGTGTGCGTGCCCAAGATCCTGAGAGGAGAATGGAGGAGAAGGGATCGCAGTGTGGCCATCCCCCCTGGGGGGTGATTTCTCGCTTTCTGTCTCTCTGTCTCTCTCTGTCTGGCTGGCGAGCACACGCGCCCTATAGCAAAAACCTCTTCAAAAACAAAAAAAAGAAAGAAAGAAAAGAAAAAAAAAGTACTATATAGCCTTAAAAACGCAGCAAATTCTGTTACCTGTGACATGGATGAAACTGGAAAACATTGAGCCAGGCACAGAAAGACAAATATTGCATTGTCTTGTTCTCATGTATATGTGGAATCTAAAGCAATTGAACTCAGAATCAGAGGGTAGAGACATGGTTACAGAGCCTCCAGTGGCAGAAATGAGATGAGGGTCAGAGGTATAAAATCTCATTTGGAGAGGAAGAATTCATTTCTTTTTCTTTTTCTTTTTCTTTCTTTTTTTTTTTTTTTTTTTGAGATCTATTGCATAGCATGGTGAACATAATTCATAATGTGTTATACATTTCAAAATTGCTAAGAGAGCCCAGCCTCAGTGGTATAGGCAGTAGTGTACTGATCTGTAGTACTGGAAGCCACATGGCCAGCTGCAAGTTCAGAACCCAAGTCAATCTGAAAACACACCAGGAGAATGTTTAACATTCTCCTTCATCTTGGATACTCTGAAGGATGTAGAAATAGAAAGTATGCCCAAGATCCTAGAAGGCTGGGCAAAGGGATTGTGGCATGACAAGATCCTGTTGAGGGTGCCTGTTTCTCTCTCTCGTTCATGCACTCATATGCACTTTCTTTCATAAATAAAAACAAATAAACTTTAAAATGTTGCTTAGAGTAAATTTCAAATGTTCTCACCACACACACAAATTACTTAAGGTGATGAATCAAGTAGCTTGATTTAATTGTTCAATATTGTATTTATAAATCAAAACATCACTTTGTACCCTATAAATACATACAATTATTAGTCCAGTTGCTGTGGCACAGTGGTAATGTGAATACCTTGTAAGGCTAGAAGCCATATGGCCAGCTATGGGTTTAGACTCCTGGGTTGGTTAGGTAGTATGCCAGGCACATGTGCAGGCACCCAGGATCCTGAAGGAGCTAGAAGGCTGGGGAAAGTAGATTATGGCAAGACGACAACCTAGTAAGTGTGCTCTCATGCTTTCGTGTGCATGCGTGTGCTTTCTATCATTATACATCCACATACACACATAATTACAAACTGTCAACTTACAATAAAAAAGAAATTACTAGGTAGTCGGGAAAGTCATAACATATTTTTCTGTTTTTCTTTTTTTTTCTTTTATTTTTATTTACATTCATTCACTGTACATCATTATAGCATATAAAATGAGATTTTTCCATTCAGAATACACTGTATATTGGCTCAATCAAGCACATCAACATATGTATTATTGTCAACAAATAATTTTCCATTTCTTGTTTCCTGTATATTTTGCCTTTTTTCCCATCCTTGATTCCCTATCTCACCCTCTGCCATCTCTCATCCTCCTCCCACACTGTGTCTGGTATCTATTGTTGCTTTCTATGCCTCCCCCATTTTATTGTTTCACTAAATATCTTAATAAATCTAAATATTTTCAATAGCAAGCACAGCTGATATATACATATCCATGAACACAAGTCTGATTTTAGGCATAAACCTCAGTGAATAGAACGAACATACTATAAAGTAGCACCTAGCTAGGGCTATATAGCTTACTGCAGTCATCAAATAGGTATTTTTAATGCTTTTTTTTCCTTCTGAAAATTTTTTTATTAATTTACATTCATTTCCTGAGCATCATCACAACATACTAAATGTGGTTTCCCATCTAGAATAAACTGCATAGTGGCTTAATCATGCATGTTATCATTCATAATATTCCATTTCTACTTTCATACATATATATTTTTTACCCCATGTCTGACCCTCTGCCCTATTCCACTCTCTTATTACACTATCTCTGCTGTCTACAGTTGTCTTCAATTCCATTTCCCCCAACATTTCGTTGATCACAAAATATCATAAGTAATCTAACAACTTTCAACAGCAAGTTCAGCTGATGGTTTCAAGAAAAGCAGTTTTGAACTGTTAAGGATATTTCCTTGAAACTTAAAGCCTAGAAACAGGTTAGTATTCTGTTCAAATAGTAGGTACATGAATCTATTGACAGCTGAAGACAGGACAAAAATCCTTAAAACTGGACAACAAAGCTTAGACAAAAAGCAGCAATATTTTAGTCAAGTCACAGAATGCTGTTTCATCAGTTCAGTCTCATGTACTTAATCTTTCTTCTGTTTCTGTTGAGGTTCGATCTTCCAGATTGGACTCTGGGATATAAAATTCAACTCCAGACTTTGTCCCTACAGTTGAGTTGCCCATTTTCTTAGTTTCTGAACTCTTATTTCTGTGTGTCTGCATTTAATTTTACTGACATAGCACTCCCTTAAGAACTTCTTGGAGATCTGGTCTGGTGCTGGTAAATTCTTTCAGGTTTTGTTTATCTGGGAAAGTTCGTGTCTTTTCTTCCCAAATGAATGATAATCTTGCTGGGTACAGAATTCTCGGTTGAAATTGCTTTTCACTTAATACTTTGAATATATTTTCCCATTCTTTCCTCGCTCACATTGTTTCCGATGAGAGGTCTGCCGTTAGTCTGATGGGATACCCTTTGTAGGTAACTTGCTGTTTTTCTCTTGCCAGTCTTAGTATCTTGTCTTTGTCTGTGGTTTTGATCAATCTGGCTATAATGTGTCTTGGAGAAGATCTTCTAGGGTTGATTCCATTTGGGGTCCTCTGTATTTCTTGGGATTGAATCTTTGAGTGCCTCTCCAGGTTTGGAAAGTTTTCTTGCAGGATTTCATGGAATAGATTATCAATGCCCTTAAGAGTTTCTTCGCCTTCTGGGATGCCTATTATCCAGATGTTTGGACGTTTAATTGTATCTAGTATTTCTCGTATATTATTCTCAAATTTCTGAGCCATTTTCTCAGTCTTCGTGGTGGATTTTTCTAGGCCAGCAATTTTCTCTTCTACATCTGAGATTCTATTTTCTGTATGATCTAGTCTGCTTTTAATACTTTCAAGGGAAATTTTGACTTCTTGTATTATAGCCTTCATCTCTAACAGTTCCATCTGATTCTTTTGTAAAGTGTGAAATTCCTCTTTTAGATCTTGCATGAATTTTCTCACCTCCTGGAACTCTTCAACTCCTTTCTCCTTCCTCTTCAGCAGTTCCTTGTCTCTCTTCTCTTCCATCTCTGTAAGCTTTGCTATTATGAATGTTCTGAATTCTTTATCAGACATTTCCATGATTTCCATTGAACTGTGTGTGGATGAAGAGGAGTTATCCTTTTCCCTTGGAGGAGAGGTATTTTCCTGCTTCCCCATATTTCTTGTGGTCCTGCAGCGATTTCTAGTCATCTCGTGGATGGTTGGTTTCTTCCCAAACCTGGAAGTTCAATCACGCGAGTTTTGTATGCTGGAGACCAAATTATCAGTGGGACCTCTTCATTTCTCCGTTTCCCCCAAAATGGCTAGATCGCAGGACCCATGGAGCTGTCTCTTTCAGAAGGCCTGTTCTGTCTTGGTGTTTCCATTTCCAGTAAGCAACACACGGAACAGGTCTGCAACGTAACTGTTCAGCATGTGTTGGTGGTCATTGGTAACAGTCATGTTGGTTAACAATCTCAGTCCAGCCAGCTGCACAGCAGAGTTCAGGGGACCAGAAAAGACATCTTCACAGACTTGATTGATGTATGTCTTTATTTTTATTTGATTCTCAACATCCACACTCAGGCTATTCAGTGCATTTAGAGCTTTCTCTTTAATACTGTGGTTAAGACTGTTGATTTTGCTTCCAACAATTGGAATACCACCCAATTTATAAATAATAGCTTGGTTAGCTGAAAATGCTGCACTGTTACCCAATGTGACCAAAGCTCTTTCAATAATTACAGGATCCTCAGTGGTCTCCAGCAGGTAAAGGAGTTTCTGAAGTTTTTCAGTATTAAGGACATCATCACATGAACCATCAGTTAAGTCCCCTGTGGAACGAGAGGAGCGCAGCCCGAGCCCGCGGCCACCGCACCGCTGGCCCCGCGTCAGCCTGTAAATGCAATAGCAGGCGCCGGCCCCAAGGACCAGGCCGGCAGCCCCATATTTTTCTGTTTTTTCTATGTAAAAATGCGTCATGACTTTCTCAATGACTCAATCGTAAGAACAGCCTCAGGCAAGATTGGATGTTCTAAGGCCTTAAGGTAGTGAGCCTCTCCCCTGGACATAGAAATCATCTGGAAGGTTTCCAATTCCAGGTCTAGGCAGAAGCCTAGAAGATGCATTTATAACAAGCATCCCAGGTCATTCTAATGCCTCGGACCAAACCTTTGAGAAATGAGTCTAGGAGTGTATCTTGGCCTACTACCTTTAGCTAGAGTCAAATGCTTTGACAGCCCTTGCTGAGGTACCCTTGTATTCAGCCAGAGTTTCATCTTTAAGATTGAAAAAGAGAATGAATTGTGATTTTTATTGTTCCTATATTCATCACTCCTATTAGGACTTCAGATACCTCCAAACTGGTTTTTATTGAAATCAAATGGCTTAGAATAATAAAAAAAATAACTGCCAGTTTTAAGGGCAATTTTCTTTCAACAATATTTGAGGCACGTCTTCATGTTTCAATAAAGAATGACTAAGACAAGCTGACAGATTCTGAAATGCAAAAGGATCTTTCAGTAAGAACTGGTAAATACCTCTGATAATCCAAAAGAAATACTAAAATCTAAGTCATTACTTTATGCCCATATAAAACTTCAAAATTCTCTGAGAAAATAAACCTTCAAAAATAAACTTTTATGGGGACCAGCAGATGGTGTGGTGGTTAGAACACTGGACTCCCATGTGGTCAACTGCAGTTCAAGTCCCAGACCCAGAGACTTGAAACTCATGCCAGGCACATGTGCGTGTGTACCCAATATCCCAAGAGAAGGATGAAGGAGAAGGGATTGCAGCATGGCCACCCCACCCCCACCTCCGGGGAGTGATTTTTCACTTTCTCTTTTCCATATCTCTCTCTCTCTCGTAAGTGTACATGCCCTCTAGCAAAAATCTCTCCAAATAAATAAATAAACAAACATTTATGTTTGCAAAGAAAAGCAGGCAAGTAGTTTAATAGTGCAGAAAAACCTGTGATGATGGAAGATTAATATGTATTTTTTAAAAGAGATTTTTTTGCTACAGGGCCTTATGCACCTGACAGAGACAGAGAGACAGAAAGCAAGAAATCACCACCCATGGGGGATGACCATGCCACAGTTCTTCCTTCTCTATTCTCCTCTTGGGATTTTGGGCATGCACACACACATGCCTGGTGTGAGTTTCAAGCAGCCGGGTCCAGGACTCAAACCACGGTCAACTACAGGAGAGTCCAGCAACGTAACCATTATGCCATCTGCTGGTCTCAATATGTATTTTAAAGGAAATAACAGGTCTTTATGATGCAACTTCCAAGCAGCCAAACTGCTACCTACCACTTACCTCAGAGACCTTAGTCCCTTCTGCGTCTCTCCTGCTCTTCCTCTACTGTTTCTCCCTCTGCTGGCTTTCTCTCTTTCTGTTTCTCTGCACAGCATTCTTCTCAACTTCTGTCTTTATTTCTGCAAGGCTCTCTGTTCTGTAGCTGCGACTTTTACCCAGGTTTTTCTCACTATTCATTCATTTATTTACTTAAAAAGTCAGTCATCACTGACAAATATTTATTGGGCACTTACCAAGGATGCTGCCATTAGAAAGCTTGGGATCCAATGACAGAACAGATGAGTAAACCATACTGTATAGTAAGAATCATCTCCAGATTCTTGTGCGACATCAAAATGGATTCACAGAGTTGGTTATCTGTCATATTTCTGTCTGCTTGAGATATTACTTAACCTTTTTTGTTTGACTAGATCCTCCATATACTTTAGGCTTCACCTCAAACATCATTTCCTCCTACTTATTGATGTGCATATTAAGAAACAAAATGTAGTTTTATGCTGCAGGGCCACTACACATGAGACTCCAAATATAATCCAAATGGATTTTTAAACATTTTTATTTATTATTATCATAATCTTGCTTATGGATTTTAAAGTGGCTATATTGCTCATTTAGGGAGTGAATAAAATTTTTCTTCTGTAGCTTGCATTGTTTCATGAGGATGTTTACATGAATTAGCAGAATTTTATGGCATCCAAAACTCTTTTTTTTTTTCTTTACAGTTTGCTATCGGGCATATGGGCTTGTCAAAGATAGAAAGAGTGAGAGAGAAAGTAAGAAATCACCACTCTGTTGGGGGGGATGGCCGCATCACAATCTCTTCTCCTCCATTTTGGGATTTGGAGAACTCATGCACATATGCCCGGTATGTTTTTCAAGCCACTAGGTCCAGGATTTGAATTGTGCAATCGGCCACATAGGATCTGGTTGCCTTAACCTCCACACCGCCTTCTGGCCCAGTATCCAAAACTTTTAACTCTGTGCAGTATGGGGTAGGCATAACCTATAAGTAGATTCTAAGTATAAGTGGACTAGGAGAGAGAAAAAACTAGTGTGGTAAGCTGCAAAAATTATCACAAGTTCTTTCCTTTACTGTATGCATGTCTCTGTATGCAATGTAACTTTGCAAATAGACTCCTACTTCCATGAAGAGATGAAGTCTATTTCTGCATCCAGTGTGTCTGCCTTTGCCCACGTGACTTGCTTTGGCCAATGGGCCATCAGCAAATAGAATTCAAGCAGAGAGTTGGAAAGTGCTTATACATTGGGGCTTGCCCTGTTTTACTGAACTCCAGAGCCCTTCCACTACCACCTTGGAAATGAGCTTAGGCTTGCTTGCTGGATGATTATCCAGTTATTGTCAATTGCTTTTGCAAACAGTCAGCCAACCACCAAAAAAAGTAATTAAGGCCATCAACCGCCATCTTCCTACAATGCATGAGTATGTCCAATTGATACAGTGTGGAGCAGACATGAGTCATAAGCCTTACCCAAGTTACTGACCCCAAAATCATAATCAAATAAATAAAGGGTATTGTTTTAAAAGCCACTAAGGAGCCATATGGTGGCACAATGGCAATGCAATGCTCTGTGAGGCTGACCTACATGGGAAACTTGCAGGTTCACATCCAGAGACCTCCCTGAACACTTGGGCACTCCAGCACCATGATCTGGAACTGGTTGAAGCTGGGGTGGATCATGGAGTAATGACCCTGTTGGGGTACCTGTCTTTCTCTCTTTCTGAGTCCTCCTTGTTCATGGAAGAAATAAATAAATTAACTATTTTTAAAAATTACTAAGATTCAGGGTACTTTGTCATGCAGCCAAAGCTAGCTAGTAAAAGTCTACTCATATGAACAACTGCTTTGAGATGTCTTAAAGAAAAGCACAGTATAAATCTAACTGTTGAAGACAGAGGCAAAGATGCTTTCCCACTCTTGCTGTGACCATCCAGAGTCTATTCTTCCAGTGAAGTTATTCAAGGAAAACATTCCACCTACAGCAACATTTGCATAGATTATGTCAAAACTGAATGTTAAACTTCATCGAAGTTGGTTCTAGCCAGTTTAAGTTGAAAATTGACCATGAACTTTGAGTGACCCCAATACACCAGATCATTATGAAACCTAACTGAAGACTCTTTCTTGACCACTGAACAGTGAGAATTATTTCAATCAATCATGTACAGATCTAAGTATAAACTCTATCCTATACAGTGTGATAGTATTTAATTCTTATAAACATAGCCACTATAAAACTCCCTTCCTAACAATTAAAAACTACTAAATATTTCTCCTCTGCAAACTGTTCAGTGCATTTTTCACTAGTGTATATTCTCTTGCCTGGCGAATTAATAAACTCAGATTTGTTTGTTAATTTTTAAGCTCTGGTGCTCTTAGTTTCTGAAAGCTAAACTGGACTTCTTGCCATTCCTGAAGCATGTTGATATAAATCCTGGGATAAGTATTCCTATAAAATCTATATATGACATGTGTCTATTTGGTTATCATACTAACTTAATTTTCACTTTCTTTTTTTTTTTTAAAAAAAAGAATTATTTTATTTAACTTTATTTATTTATTTATTTATTTATTTATTTAAATTTGACCACAGAGGGGACAGATCGACAGACAGAGGGAAAGTGAGAGAGCAAGTCGCCAGGTCTGGGACTCGAACCACAGTCCATCATGTGGGAGTCCAGTGCCCTTAACCACACCACCTGCCAGCCCTGTTCATTCTCTCTCTCTCTCTTTTTGTTTCAACACATATCTTACTAGAAGAGCAGCCTCCTGATATAATATGTCATGACTTGAGGCCAGTAGGTGACATGGTGGTTAAGTTACTAGACACCCACATAGTTAATTCTGGTTTGAGTCCAGACCCAGCAGCTTGAAAATCATGCCAGGCATGTGTGCACGTGTGTCCAAAATCCTGAGAGGAGAATGGAAGAGAAGGAAGTATTGCATGGCCGTTCCCCCTGGAGGGTGATTTCTCACTTCCCCTGTCTTTGTCTCTCTCCACTGAGTATGCGCACCCTCTGGCAAAACCCTAAAAAGTATGTCGTGACTTTAAAAACATCTAAGAAATTGATTAATCAATGATACATTCTTTTCATTGCCAGAGGGTGTATGTGATCACCAAAGAGAGACAGGGGAAAAGGAGAAAGTGTCCCCCCAGTTATTTTTGATTAATTTTGCCAGAGGGTGTGTGGGTTCACCAGAGAGAGACAGGGAGAGAGGAAAAGCGAGAAATCACCTCTCATGGGGAATGGTCATGCCCTAATCCCTCTCCTCCACCTCTCCTTTCCTTGGGGATTCTGAGCATGCACATGCACCTGGCATGTTTCTCATGTTTGAATCTGGGGCTCGAACTGTACAGTCATCTATGTGCGATCCAGCTGCTTCAACCAGCAGGCCACCAACTGCCCTCTAACCCTGCCATATTTTTTTCTTTTATTGTCAGAGGACATGTGCATGAACTAAGAAGAGAGAGGGAGAGAGAGAAGAATTGGAAGAAAGCATCCCCTCATGGGGCATGGTCATGCCAATCCCTTCTCTTCTAGTCCTCCATCCTATCAGGATTTTGGGCATGCATGTACATGTGTCAGATGTGTTTTATATGTCACTAGAGCCAGGATGCAAATCAAATCAATATTTGAATGGATAAATATTTAGGCCTATTTAGAATTTTATAAAATAAGAGAAACATTTATCATACCATTCTCATTAAATACTGATGATTAACTCTAGAGATTTCAAAATTAAACATTCAATTACTTCAAATTTTAAAAAGTGTGGCAATTAAGTTATACTCCTGCAGTCATCAGGCACTAAGACATGTCTCATAATAAACCTTGTGTACCTAAAAACAAAAACAAAAAAGAAAGATAAAACCCCAAAACAAAACTTTCCCCAATGGCTGAAGGTATAGCTGGAGTCCTGAACCTGGCAGCTTGAGAAAACCACTGGGCACATGTGAATTCATGCCTAAAATCTCTAAAGGAGGGAAAGATGGAAGAGAAGGGATTGTAATGTGACCATTCCCCATGGGGGCAGGGTGCTTTCTCTTCTGTCTCTGTCTCTCTCTGCTGAGTACACGCACCCTGTAGCAAATACATACATACATATATATATATATATACACACACACATATATATATGTATATATATATGAAATATGGATAAAATACATATGTATAATATAAAATAGTCCCTGTCTTCAAAGAGATTGTAAGGATGTAAAGAACAACTACATTAGAGGGTGCTAAGGGTCAGTATGAGTCTACAGGTGTTTCAGAATATATAGAAAGATGGTTGGTCATAGTACGCAGCAGTGATGCAACACTCAAGATGCTGACAACATAAGGGCAAGTCCCCAGTTTCTGTTCCGAGTTCTCCTTGTACATGCCTATGATCCTGCTAGCTGAGACTAGGGGTAGACAGTGGCATGAATATCCTGTAAACATGTGCCCTGCTTTCTCTCGTGGAAGAAATAAATAAACTTAATAAATAAATACATTATATGTGTAGGTGTGTGTGTGTGGAGAAAGAGAGAGAGAGAGAGAGAGAGAGAGAGAGAGAGAGAGAGAGAGAGAACCTCATCTAGACCATATACAACAAAGTTATCCCAGAGAAAGTGGTACTGGAGCTGATTCTGGAAGAAAAAATTAGCCAATGAGAGATACAAGGGCAAGAATGTTCTAAACAAAGAAAGCTGGTACTCTAGAATCCAGAAAAGATGTTTGGTTGGTGGTTAGTTGATATGTATGAGACAGTAAAATTGTTGTGCATAAAGAGTGCAGCCTATTGAAACCAGCAGGTGGCATGGTGGTAAAGGCACCGGACTCCCTGGTGGACAGCAGCTTGGGTTCCAGACTTGGCTGCTTGTTTTCTCACTTTCCTTCTCTCTTTCTCTCTTTGGGGAGCACATGTGCCCTACAACAAACTTAATCATAATAATATTAATTAATTAATTAATAATTTTTAAAAAGAAAGCAGCTTATCAGGCTAGAGTGAACTAAGTCAGGGCTTGGTGTTTTGAGTGCACTGTCGCTACATGTCAGGCAGCTCAGATATAATGCCTCCAAGTTTTGAAGCTGGTCCTGATGGGGAGGATTTATTATTTCTAAATTGGATGGATGAATAATAATTGAGTTGCCTTTCTGGAAAAATATGGTAGAGTAAGAATATTCTGCATGAGGAGTTGGGAGAGAACTCAGGAAACATGTTTTGATGTTATAAGCCTACACTAAGATAGAAGATGTAAAAACCAAGGCAGTTTTATGAAAGGTCTTTAGCCTTCTAATGAGAAGGCCAGAACCTCTTCTATAAATGGATAAATCCTATTTTTTTTTTGAAGATATCAGTTACTGGATAGTTTAAAATGAATTAATTATATAGCAAATCCTCAGAATTTCTGGACATCTTGGATAGTCTTAGGTGTTTCTATTCCAGGACAATCACATCTTGTAAAGCCATTTTGCTAGGTATCCAGCCCTAGCTGGAGAGAACCTGATTCAAAAACTATTGCAGTCGATTTAATATTAGGAATGTTCTATGCCACTGAAGCAGACCAGAGACTCATTCAACATCAAGTTGCAGAGTGCGGTATAGAATATCAGGATATCATCCAAAGGGATCATGATTTTTTGGTCCATAACTATTTAAAATGGAATATATACATACACAACAGAGTACAATTTAGAGATAGATATGAAACTAGTCAGTGTACCTATATCATTATGCTTCAGGTTGAACAAAAGGAGAACCTATTTGGATAAAATCCTATTACAGGGACCGGCAGGTGGAGTGGTGATTTAGGGTACTGGACTCCCACATGGTCGACCGCGGTTCGAGTCCTGAACCTGGAGGCTGTCTCACTTTCTCTCTCTCTGTTTCTCTGTTTCTCTGTGGTCAATTAAAATAAATAAATTAAGTTAAATAAAATAATTATTTTAGCGTAATGGCTATGTCGCTGAACTCCCATGTAGTTGACTGCGGTTCAAGTCCCGGACCCGGTGGCTTAAACTCACACCAGACGTGTATGCGTGCGTGCCCAACATCCCAAGAGGAGAATGGAGGAGAAGGGATTGTGGCGTGGCCATCCCCCCTGGGGGGGTGATTTCTCGCTTTCTCTCTGTCTCTGTCTCTCTGGCAAATGCACGTGCCCTATAGCAAAAACCTCTCCAGGAAAAAAAAAAAGGAACTTAAAAAATTCTATCACATACCATTGGGTAAAATGGTCATTCAAATACTATAAAAAATATTCCTTTCATATCAGTAGGTGGCATAATAGTCAAGGTGCTGGATCCCGTATAGCTGACTCAGCAGTTGAAGCCCTGGACTCAGATGCTTGGAAAACATGCTGGGTGTGTGCACATGTGTGCCCAGAATCCCAAGTGGAGAATGGAAGAAAAAGGATGACAGTG
The DNA here is from genome assembly GCA_026018925.1 of Tupaia tana. Taxonomy (NCBI): domain Eukaryota; kingdom Metazoa; phylum Chordata; class Mammalia; order Scandentia; family Tupaiidae; genus Tupaia; species Tupaia tana. The sequence continues at coordinate 21,467,026 of JAKSZU010000011.1, forward strand.
TGGCCATCCTCCTTGGGAGGTGATTTCTCACTCTCTCTTTCTCTCTGCCTCTCTCTCTCTCTTTCTGTCTCTCTCTGGCAAGTGCATATGCCCTATAGCAAAAATCTAAACTAAAAAAAAAAGGCTTTCTCTTATTTATCCATTTACTCTCAGCATAATCTGTTTTAATGAATTGATAAAACCTGATATTTAATACAGATTGACAAAATGATTAATGTTACTAATGTCGCTTGTGGAAAAGCACTGCAGGATTTCCTAGCGTAACATAAGCACAAGGGCCTGGCTCAGTAAAGGAGTGGCAGCTGGTGTGGAGTACCAGCAGACAACTGTCTAGGAAGCTTCTGTCTCCTGGCAACTGAGGAAGACCCGTATCAAGGATGAAACCTTCCCTCTGTCTTGCCAAGTCTTAGTGCTGACATCTTGTAAGGATGAGTTAACATTTTGAGGCTTTTTTAAAATACAAATTAAATACTTTGACGTAAATCCTATAACTCTTTGCAGATACCACATTTTAGTAGAAACGCACACAACAGATTTTGTCACATAGTCTGCATAATTTCTTTGAACACTGTACACTAATAAATCTGTAGGGGGCCAGTAGATGGCGTGGTGGTTAAGGGCGCTGGATTCCCACATGACCAACCACAGTTTTGAGTCCCAGACCTGGCAACTTGCTCTCTCTCTCTCTCCCTTTCTCTCCCTGTCCCTCTCTGGTCATATTAAAAATAAATAAATAAATAAAGTCAAGTAAAATAATTCTTTTAATAAAATAAACAAATCTTTAGGAAGCTATAATAAATAAAATAAAGGCATTTGTCTACTCCCTTTTAAATTTTATTTGGTTTGTATATCCTCAATGTTTGAGCATTTATATTTACTTATTCTTCTCTACTATGTAACTGTGTTAGAGAAAGTGATTCTTTGGAATATATTTGTGTGATTCTTTCTCTTCATGTATTAAATGTTTCATTATTAACACATGAGGCTAATAAAAATGTCAGAGGAAAAATGCCCAAAAGATAGCTCAAGGTATGCACAGAGCCCATAGTGACTATGAAATAAGCAACAGATATAAGGATCAGAGGTATTTGCCTGGTTAGAAATGGATATGCATTGTGCAAGGAAAGATTCAAGTTTTGGTTTTGGGTCTCTTGTGTTTACTTCCTGATTCTTTTGCACTCTCATTCTAGCATCTTATGTATCAGGATTGATAGAAAAAAGAGAGGAAAGTTATAGTACAATAAGCCCTACTACTCTGGAATAGTCTGACGTTCTCACATTAATAATTTTCCTTTTATTTTTACTGTTCAGAATGTTTTACTTTAAAAATATATGGTACAGTATAATTGACCTTTTTTGGCATATGGTATTGCAGATTTTAATATATATATAAATATGTATAATCACCACAACAATCAGGTTATTAAAAGTTTATAATTCTAGGATCAGCAAGTGATGTGGTGGTTAAGGCACTGGACTCCCACCTGGTCAACTGTAGTTCAAGTCCTGGACCTGGTGGCTTGCTTTCTCACTTTGTCTTTCTCTTTGTCTCTCAGGTTAAAATTTTAAAATAATAACAATAAATAAAATTAAATAAGTAATCTTTAAAAATAAAATTTATAATCCTGGGGCCAGCAGGTGATATAGTAGTTGGGGTGCTGGACTCTCACATGGCCAACAATGATTCAAGTCCTAGACCTGGAGGCTTGCTTTCTCATTTTCCATCTCTCTCTCTCTGATGACTATAGTAAGTTAAAAATATTATTATTAATAATAAATTAAATAAATATTTTTAAAAGTTTATAATCCTATTTTAAGAGCAAATATTTTTCTTTCTAATTGCTAGAGCACATGAGAGAGAAAAAGAGAGACAGAGAGAGAAAGTATCCCCCAATGGGTCATGGTCCTACTACAATCCTTTTCCTCCATTTCTTCATTCCCTCTGGGTTTTGGGTACTTGCACACACACGCCTGGCATGTTTTTCAAGCCACCAGGACCAGGATTCAAACCACAGTCAGTCATGTGGGATCTGGCTCTCTATGTACAACACTTAACTGCTGAGCTATGGGGCCAGTCCGAGGTGGGCTATAAATACACATTCCCTAATCGTATCACAGAAAGGAGAGAATTTGAGAGCTGATGTCTGACCTAGAAAAATAAGACAATTTCTGCATTTTCTTTCCTCCCCCTTTTATCATAAATGACCCTAGTTTAACCCTAAGCCTCTCCTCTTTCCTGTCATATATATGTAGGCATTCCCGAGCACTGGAAGAATCAAGAATCACAGGGAAAAGATATTTAAAAATAAAAAATGTATATTAAAAATAAAATATGATGGGGCTGGCAGATGGTGTGGTGGTTAAGAGCGCTGGACTCCCACATGGCTGACCACGGTTCAAGTCCCAGATCTGGTGGCTTGCTTTCTCTCTTTCTCTCTCTCTCTCTCTCTCTGGTCAAATTGGAAAATAATAATAATAAATAAAGTTAAATAAAATAATTGTTTAAAAAATATGACAAAAAGCAAATGAAACCAACTAGGCTACTTTACTATTTTGAAAAACTGCATATACAAATTACTGTTCATTTTGATTCTATACCTGTCTCTCAGGAAGCTTGATGAAAAGCAGTGAAATATACTGCATATGTAAGACAGACAGCAGTGATAATAAGCAGTTACTACTATAAAAATTGCTCCAAGTGAGGCCAGCAGGTGACATGGTGGTTAGGGCACCGGACTCCCACATAGCTACTGCGATTAGGTTCCCAGACCTGGCAGCTTGTTTTTTCACTTTCTCTCTCTTTTTCTGTCCCTTTGTGGTCAAATTAAAATAAATAAATAAATAAATAAATAAATAAATAAATAAATAAAGTTAAATAAAATAATTCTTAAAAATAAATTGTTCCAAGTAAGTAAGAAGCATCTTCTCTATCTATTATTCTTAGATATAAAACAGAAATGAATCCCTTTTTTGACCTGGGAAGTGGGCAGATGACAACTTTGAATGAAGCTGAGGAAAATGAATACTTGAACATTATCACTAGAACATGAAGTGTTTTTTGTTTTTCTTTCTTTCTTTTTTTTTTTTTCTGTTATAGGATATGTATGCTTGCGAGAGAGAGAGAGAGAGAGAAAGAGAGAGAGAGGAAGTGAGAAATACCCCCCTGGGGGGATGACCATGCCACAATTCCAATTCATTATCCCCTCCAGATTCTGGGCATGTGCACACACGTGCCTGGCGTGATTTCCAAGCCTCTGGGTCCAAGATTCAAGCTGCAGTTGATTATGTTGAGAGTCCAACTTCTTAACCACTACGCCACCTACTGGCCCCCAGAACATGAAGTTGTGACAAACCAAATAAAAATACTGTCTTTTTCTTGAATATAAATAAGGAAAATGTTGGGACCAGCAGTTAGTGTAATGGCTATGTCGCTGGACTTCCACGTAGTCGACCGCGGTTCGAGTCCCGGACCCGGCGGCTTAAACTCACGCCGGGCGCGTGTGCGTGCGTGCCCAAGATCCCGACAGGAGAATGGAGGAGAAGGGATTGCGGCATGGCCATCCCCCCTGGGGGGTGATTTCCTGCTTTCTATCTCTCTGTCTCTCTCTGTCTGTCTGGCGAGCGCACGCGCCCTATAGCAAAAACCTCTCCAAAAAAAGAAAAAAAAAAAAAAAAAGGAAAATGTTCATTACTAAAGTGAATGGACTTCACCAAGGCCCTGCAATAGACTGAGGACAACAAAAACAATGATGTAGTTAAAAATTGAAAAGCAAGATTATTTTTACTAAGATCGTTGGGTATCCAAGCTTTAAATCAGTAGGCATTAGGAGCAGAACATGCTGTTGTAAAGCATCCTTAGGATTTCTGGATATTCTACAAATGCTTGACACTGTCATCTGTTGACATAAAGATCTTGAATTTTTGCCAGAGAAAGATGAATTAAGTCCTAATTCTAGCAATTCAGGAAAACAAAGCATCTTTGATTACTCTTTATGACATTTCTACAATTGGCATTGCACCAAAGGAAACAAGGCTCTTATCAAGCCTCAAATGACCCTAACCAAACTCCAACTTTAAGAAACATCAAACATAATCCTCTTGTGTCATGTTATTGACTGGCAATGGAACCTAGACCAGAGTCCTATGTGCCCATTACTATTTTTATTATAGATATTGATAAATGCCTACAATTTTATGTACTGATTAAAATTTATCTATCTCTAACAGGAGGAAGCATTTTTTAATATATCAGTTTATGACCTTGACAATACATCCTAAATTACAAGCATTTTTTTAATAGAAATAGATCTAAATACATCTGAATTTAATGCTCCACAAGTACAGATGATGAGTGGAAATATTCTTTAGCTATTTATTAAATTTAATGACACGGAGTCAGTCTGGAGGCTGTGGTTGCAGAGGAACTACCAGAGAAGAAGCTGAAAAGATGCTATCCATGCTCGTTGCTGTGGCTGTGGCCCACGCACTTCCTCAGCAGGCTGGGTTTATCTCCAAAAATGCTTTGGGATCATCCTTCATTGCCACAAGGAATCTTCATGCCTCTACTACTCATCTTCAAAAGACTGGCACAGCTGAGATGTTCTCTATTCTTTTTTTTAAATTTTTAATTTAACTTTATTCATTTGTTTATTCCAATTTGACCAGAGAGGGACAGAGAGAGAGAAAGTGAGAAAGCAAGCTGCCAGGTCCAGGACTTGAACCATGTGGGAATCCAGCAACCGCAACCACCACACCACCTGTCGGCCTGAGATGTTCTCTATTCTTGAAGAGCAAATTATTGGAGCTGATACCTCTATTGACCTTGAAGAGACTGAGTGTGTCCTAAGTATTGGTGATGGTATTGCCCAAGTAGATGGACTGAGGAATGTTCAAGCAGAAGAAATAGTACAATTTTCTTCAGGTTTAAAGGGTATGTCTCTTAATTTGGAACCTGACAAGGCTTGTGTTACTGTGTTTGGAAATGATAAACTGAAGAGGACAGGAGTCACTGTGGACATTCCAGGTGGTGAGGAGCTGTTGGGTCATGTAGTAGATGCCCTTGGTAATGCCATTGATGGAAAGGGTTCAATTGGTTCCAAGACCTATAGGCGAGTTGGCCTAAAAGCCCCTGGAATCATTCTTCAAATCTCTGTGCAAGGACCGCACAGAGACTGGCATTAAGGCTGTGGATAGCGTGGTACCAGCTGGTCGTGGCCAGCATGAGCTGATTATTGGTGACAGACAAACTGGAAAAACCTCAATTGCTATTGACACAATCATCCAGAAACGTTTCAATGATGGAAAAGATGAAAACAAAAAGCTGTACTGTATTTATGTTGCTATTGGTCAAAAGAGATCCACTGTTGCACAGCTGGTTAACAGTGTAAGTCTACAGATACAGATGCCATAACATACACCTCTGTGGTGTCAGCTACAGCTTCTGATGCTGCCCACTTCGGTACCTGGCTCCTTATTCCGGCTGTTCTACAGGAGAGTATTTTAGAGACAATGGCAAACATGCTTTGATCATCTATGACGACTTATCCAAACAGGCTGTTGCTTATCACCAGATGTCTCTTTTGCTCGGCCGACCTCCCCTGGTCAAGAGGCTTATACTGGCAATGTATTCTACTTACACTCCCAGCTGCTGGAGAGAGCAGCCAAGATGAACGATTCTTTTGGCGGTGGCTCCTTGACTGCTTCACCAGTCATTGAAACACAAGCTGGTGATCTGCATACATTCCCAGGAATGTCATTTCCATCACTGATGGGCAGATCTTCTTGGAAACAGAATTGTTCTATAAAGGTATCTGGCCTGCTGTTAATGTTGGTTTGTCTGTGTCCAGTGTCGGATCTGCTGCCCAAACCCAAGCCATGAAGCAGGTGGCAGGTGCCATGAAGCTGGAATTGGCTCAGTATGGTGAGGTTGCTGCTTTTGCCCAGTTAGGTTCTGACCTTGATGCTGCCACTCAATAACACTTGAGTCGTGGTGTGCGTCTGACTGAATCGCTGAAGCAAGGACAGTTTTCTCCCATGGCCACTGAAGAACAAATGGCAGTTATCTATGCTGGTGTGAGAAAATCTTGATAAACTGGAGCCCAGCAAAATCACAAAATTTGAGTATGCCTTTTTATCTCATGTCATCAGCCAGGACTAAGCCCTGTCAGGCAATATCAGGGCTAATGGAAAGATCTCAGAAGAGTCAGATGCAAAACTGAAAGAGATTTTTATCAAACTTCTTGACTGGATTTGAAGCTTAAATTCATGGATTGATATCAAAAACCAGTTTGGTTTTTGTTGTTTCTTCTAGTAAATCTGCTCCATTTGTAAAAGGGTTACTCTCATCTCCCTGATGTACAGATATCACATTAAAAATAAAGGTTCCATATTGTGTGGTGGTGAAAACAAAAATTAATGACACTGCTTTCTGTGTGCTGTTCGAACTTTCCACTACTATGAAAATTCCATTAATCCGGTTTCTCTTTACTTCTGTCTTGATACTTTAGTGTGCATAATAACCTTTCCTGAAACTTGTTTTAAATGCATTCCTAGATGTTCTGATTGAGAAAATCTGAGAAAGAATCTAGGAATCTGCACTTTTAACCCAGCACCCCAGGTGATTCTGATGTCATTGGTAGGGAACCACACTCTTAGATAAACTGTTTCAGTGGAAAACAAAAATTCCATGTCCAAATATAAAATAAAAGTTTTGCACATACGTTTTACTTTATTCTATAGGTATACAAAAGCCTAATTCCAAAATTGTTATTCTAAAGCTTCTAATTAGTTGTTTACCCCATAGGAAGACCACTAAGTCATAGAGAATTTTAGATTCCTTTATAAATGTGAGTCTCCATGCCAGAAGATGTTCAAAGGAAAATACAATTCAGGCAGAAGCTCAGAGATTCAAAGTGCATTGTTTGTTTTTTAGATATGGAAGAGATCAAATAGACATAATTTACACCAGGGGCCGGGGTCAGCAAACTACATCTGGGGTGGGAAGGAGGAAGTGAAGGGTAGTAGCAAAGTTGGCCCACTGCCTGTTTTTGTATGGCTCAAGATCCAAGAGTAGTTATTACATTTTTAAATAACTCAAAATCATAAATATTGGTTCAGCTGTGATATGCTTGCTGGTTGATGCTGCCACTCAGAGGACTGAGGCCACATAGAAGGCACAGGTTTGATTCCTGTTCCACTCTGTGCCACTCAGCTTGGCACAATGGCACAAGCTTGTAGTCCTAGCTACCAAAGAGGCTAAAGGAAAATGGGTATGCTGGTGATCCAGACTAGCTGGAAGACTGAAAGAAAAATTGCAGTGTGACAAGACCCTGTTTACAAAGGCTTTTCTTTGGTCCAATGGAATTTAACCCTGGTTTCTTCAGATTTTATATTGTTTAATTTTTTTTTTGAGAGGTTTTTGCTATAGGGCGTGTGCGCTCGCCAGACAGACAGAGAGAGACAGAGAGACAGAAAGCGAGAAATCACCCCCCAGGGGGATGGCCACGCCGCAATCCCTTCTCCTTCATTCTCTTCTCAGGATCTTGGGCACACATGCACACGCGCCCGGCATGAGCCACCAGGTCCAAGACTCAAACCGCGTTCGACTACGTGGGAGCCCAGCGACATAGCCATTACACTAAATGCTGGTCCCTGTATTGTTTAATTTTTTAAATATTTGATGGGATATAGTCTAAGAACAAAAAAGCTGCAAATAAACCTAAAACCTCATTTAGTATTCCTGTTATTGGTAGACTTGATGGTATTATTATTTTGAAGATATTTGATTTAAATTGTAGGATAAAACAAACCAGTAATTACTTCAATATTGTTAGGAACCGAGGTCTTTGGTGTAAAAAAAATATGAATATAAAATAAGGACATTAGGTAAAAACCCTAAGATGTATTTGATATGAAATTATCAATATGAACTTGCTATTTTAAAAACTCTATTTCTTAGCCCTGATGAGTCTAGAAGCAATGATAATACAATGTTTATGAGCATTTTTAGCTCCCTGATGAGGGATAACCATTAAAAAGGTCCAGGAGTGCTTAAAAAAAAAATGTGGGCTAGACTTGGGCATGATGGTTAAAGTGGCTGGATAGCAAATGGCCAGCGTGGTTGAAGTCCTAGACCCAGTAGCTTGAAAAACACTCAAGGTGTGTGTGTTTATATGCCTGAAATTCCAACAGGAGGAAGAAATGGAGGAGAAGGGATTGCTGTGTGCTATTCCACGTGGGAGTTTCTTTTTCACTTTCTCTTTCTCTCTCTCTCTCCAGCAAGTACACATGCTCTCTGACAAATTAAAAAAAAAAAAATGTATGAAGCTTTCAGAGACTAAAGGAGTAGTGCCAAAAGAATACAGGAGCCAAAGTTGGGGCAATTTGACCATCAAAAAGAAAAAAATGATCAAAATATATTGAATAGATCTTAAAATCTATTCATCTCATAATGATAATCAGAAAGGAATGCTACTCCAAAAGAGAAATTTTTTTTCCATTTGCTGTCATGGAAGCAACTACTGATAGATAGATAGGTAAGATGATGTAGATATATAGGTACAATATTCTGAAAGTCTAATTAAAAGGAGAAAAATATTTTTCTGTCATCTTAGTAGGAAGCATATTTCAATGTAACCAAACACATAGCAACAAAGTGGAATTTATTTCAGAAATTCTAAGATAGTTCAACATTAGGACATCTATTAATAAAATTCATCATTAATGAATCTAAGTTAAAAAACACATGATCATCTCCATAAGTGTTGAAAAAGCATGTGAAAAATTCAATTATCAGTCTTGATTTTTAAAAATCACTCTGTAAGATAGAAATTAGGTACATTTTTCATATTGTAATAAAATACATATTTTTAAGATTCAAATGGAATAGAACTAATGTATTTTAAAAGCTTCTCACGGAAGAAGTTTACTAAAGTTGTAAACAAGACAAGGATGCCAATTATTTAACATGGTATTGGAGGTAATAGCCAATGCGGTTAGGTAAGAGAAAAATGTTAGATACATAAGAGTTGAAAAGGAAGAAGAAACAGTACTATTATTTACAGACAATATGGTTGCCTCCCTTGGAAACCGAAGAAATTGACTAAGATTTTACTGTAAAATAACTCAGTAAGGGGGCCAGCAGGTGGCAGGTGGTTAAGGGCGCTGGACTCCCACATAGGAGACCACAGTTCAAGAACTAGTCGACTACATGAGAGTACAACAATGTAATCATTATGCCATCTGCTGGTCCTGGAAATTAAAAAAATTTTAAAGCCACAACTCTCATATAGCTTACTTACCAGTGCAAGGAGACATATAAATCACAAATAAAAGACCTAGTGGCTTGCTTTCTCACTTTCCCAGTTTCTCTCAATCTGTCCCTTTCTGGTCAAATTAAAAGTAATAAAGTTAAATAATTAAAAAAAAAGAACTCAGTAAAGTGGTAGGACACAAAAACATAGAGAAGTTAATAGCTTTCATGTCTACAGACTACATTTACATAGAAAATGTAGTGAAGGGCCAGCAAGTGGCACAGTGGTTAAGGTGATGGATTGCCACATGGCCTATAGTGGTTAGAGTCCTAGAACTGGCAACTTGAAACTCATACTGGGTGCGTGGGCATACATGCCCAAAATCCCAAGAGGAGAATGAAGGAGAAGGGACTGCAGCATGGTAATCACACTGGGGAGAGGGAGAATGATTTCTCACTTTTCCTGTGTCTCTCTCCTCTTTGCCGAGTTCACATACCCTACAACAACAAAAAAAACTAAAATATATAAATAAATAAAGGGAGTAAAAATTATAGATACTATTAGATAAAAGTTAAATTTGGCTACACAAAAATAAAAATTATTTTGCATGACACAAGATAAATGGCAGGTGAAAATAGGAAAATATTTGTAATTCATATTACATGATTTTGTGGAAAAGGAAGCAAATTAATAATTCACATTTGCGTTTGCTTGTATATGAATAACAAAATTCTGTAAGACTCCATAGAAAACTAAGAACAATAGTAATCTATGGAGGAGGTGGAGTATTGAGTATGTGTGGGATAAAAATGGGAGGGAAACTTTTCACTATATAACTTTTTATATAATTCAGCTTTTGAATCAAGGGATATGCATATGTGGAAATTTAAATATTTTAACTATAATTTTTTTTCTCTTTTTTAAAGAGAGATTTTTGCTATAGGGTACATGTGCTTGCCAGAGAGACAGAGGAAGACGGAGAGACAGACAATGAGAAATCACCCCCGGGGGGGATGGCCATGCTGCGGTCTTTTCTCCATTCTCCTCTTGGGATTTTAGAAGCACACACCCTCCAGCATGAGTTTCAAGCTGCCAGGTCTGGGACTTGAACTAGTCGAATACATGAGAGTACAGCAATGTAATCATTATGCCATCTGCTGGTCCTGGAAATTAAAAAATTTTTAAAGCCACAACTCTCATATAGCTTACTTACCAGTGTGAGGAGACATATAAATACACAAAATTATACTTGGAGTCTTAGTGAGATAATTTAATCTATAATAAAAATAACTTATTTAATATTCATTAGTTTTCACAGTGCTTTGAAAATAGCAAAGGTAACATATTTTTTACAGTAACACCTTCCCACTAACTATAAAATCACTTCTTCTAAGTTCTACTTAGGTGATTACATATCCTTCTACTAGGTTTTCAATATAATGAGAAGGCTCCTCAACTAAAAATATGACAGGGGTCTGAAGGCGGCATGATGGTTAAAGCTCTGGACTCCCACATGGTTGACTGTGGTTCATGTACCAGACCTGGCAGTTCGCTTTCTCATTTTCTCTCTCTCTCTCTCTCTCTGGTCAGATTAAAAAACTATAATAATAAATAAAATTAAATAAATAATTATCTTAAATAATTTTAAAAAATGACAAACTGTACCTGTTGCAGATAGTGTCAGGAACATGTATCTTCAGGTTTTCTGTGACTTCTCTCATCACCCTCTGGTAACCAGACATTCCTTGGTCTTTGACATAATAAGTATTGTTTCTCATTAAATATTCTCCCAAACGATTAATTGGATCAAACTTGGTTGGAACATCAACTTCTGTCAAAAGCTTCTTTTTTTCCTCTTGCATTAACATTTTTTCCACTCCAGGAATCAAGGTGGGTAGAAGTTTGTCAAGCAAATATGCACGAGTATTGAGTGTCATGCTTTCAGTGTTAAACCACTCTTCGGCCAAATTATCCCTAGGGAGTTTTTTCTCACTCTTTTTTTCTAGTTCTTTCATCATATTTTCTTTATCTATTATTTTTTGCTGCATTGCCTGGGCTCTTTTCTCTATTTTTTGAAAGAGATTTTTCTTCCATGGTTGTTCTAGCTTTGATTTCGGTTCAGTTTCATCTAAACCAAAAACTATTTTTGCAGGTTTTCTCACCACCATATTTCTTGGGACCTCAGAATCAGGGTCTATTATAGAGCTAGTTGAGACTTGTGGCTGCCCATCCAGGTTTGATTCTGAGGGGAAAAACATTTTTAAAATATTAGAGGTTTATTTTAATCTTTATGACTTTAGAATATTACTAGAAAAAAAGTGTTTTACATCCATTTACATGGTGTACTGAAATATTGTCAGCTGAAATTAACAGAAAATCAGACGACAATAATTTTAACCATGAAGACATTTACTGTTGGCTTTATCGGAAGTCATTCAGCATGATTTTTTAGAAGAGTTATTTATTTAATTTTACTTATTATTATTTTTTAATTTGCTATAGGGGCCAGCCTGTGGCATCGTGGTTGAGGCACTGGACTTCTACATGGCTGATCATGGTTCAAGTCCCAGACCTGGTGGCTTGGTTTTTCACTTTCCCTCTCTCTCTCTGGTGAATTGAAATAATAAGTAAAAATTAAATAAGTAATTCTTTTTAAAAAATTTGCTCTAGGGCTTGTGTTCTCACCAGAAAGAGAAAGGGTGGGGGGGAGAAAGCAAGCCACCAGATATAGGACTCAAATGACAGTTGGACAAGTGAGAGTCCAGCGCCCTAAACACCATGCTACCTGCTGCCACCCCATGATTTTTTAAAAATAATTATTTTATTTATTATTATTATTTTAAAAATTTGCTATAAGGCACATGTCCTCATGAAAGAAAGAGAAAGTGAGAAAGCAAGTCGCCAGATCCAGGACTCAAACCGTATTGGCCGTGTGGGAGTCTGGCACCTCAACCTCCCACAACATGATTTTTAATGATTTTAAGTAGTCTCTTTCTATTATCCTTCATTCACCTTTTGTGCTTGTACCTCATGATCACAGGATTGCTATTACAGCTCCAGACATCACTTCCTCACAGGAAAAAATAAAAACAAAAAAGGTTTGAAGACAAAAAAGACTTTCTCTTCTTGAAGTTCTGTTTTAGTATTCAAGAGAAGATCTTAGACACCCCACTCCAAGACTTCCCTTTACATTTCATTGGCCCAAACTAGAACATATGCCCACCTCTAGGCTAATCATTGGTAAAAGGAAAGGGGATAACTATAAATACTTTTGACCAATCATAATTTGATTTCAGGGTTTGGAACAAGTTCCTCTGATATCAAGTATTTTCTATTGGCTATAAAATTGTGGTTCAGTCAGAAAGATGGGGAAATGTGTGCTGAACAGGCACTGACATGTGTCTGCCACACACATACGTATATATATATTTTTTTTTCTTTTTTTGGAGAGGTTTTTGCTATAGGGCGCGTGCGCTCGCCAGACAGACAGAGAGAGACAGAGAGATAGAAAGCAGGAAATCAGCCCCCCAGGGGGGATGGCCACGCCGCAATCCCTTCTCCTCCATTCTCCTCTCGGGATCTTGGGCACGCACGCACACACGCCCGGCGTGAGTTTAAGCCGCCGGGTCCGGGACTCGAACCGCGGTCGACTACGTGGGAGTCCAGCGACATAGCCATTACGCTAACTGCTGGTCCCACATACGTATATTTAAATATATTTCTTCCCACTGTTACATTTCTAGTCTCTTCCATGTTTTCATTTTATTTGGAGAGATTTTTGCTTCAGGGCACGTGTGCCTGCCAGAGAGACACAGAGAGACAGAAAACACGAAATCATCCCCCGGGGGGGGACAGCCATGCTGCAATTCCTTCTCCTCCATTCTCCTTTCAGGATTTTGCACATGCACATGTATGTGCCCGGCTTGAATTTTTTTTTATTTTTAAAGAATCATGTATTTATTTTTATCTATTGATTCATTTATTATTTCACAGAGAGAGACACAGAGAGACAGAGACAGAGTCAGAGGAAGTGAGAAAGCAAGCCACCAGCTTTAGGACTCAAACCATGGTCAGCCATGCAAGAGTGTCCAGCACCTTAACCACCATGCCACCTGCTGGTCCCCTGGCTTGAGTTTTAAGCTGCTGGGTCCAGGTTTTGAACCGCAATTGTCCATGTGGGATTTCAGCGATGGAACCATTATGCCATCAGCTGGTCTCCCATGCTTTCATTTTTAAAATGCAGGACAGAGGCCCAGTCATGGTAGTGCATGGGGGTTGATGCTCTTATTTGGCAGGCTGAGGCCACATGAGATGCTAGGATTCAATTCCCAGCTCACCCAGTTCCTGAGTTCCAGCTACTTGTGAGACTGAAGGCTGAGGTGGGAGGATGGCAACACAGCAAGAACCTGTCTAAAACAAATCAAGAAAAAAACAAGAATACCATACATATACACACACACACATGGTGACAGTGGGGGGCATGACTGATATAGACTAAAAGGCTTAAAAGACAATGAAATGAAGAAAAAAATGCAGGATGAAAGTATTAGATCAAGAGGATAGACTGAGAATATCTACATCTCCTCCCTACAAACAAATCTCTAGAAATGACTGGAAAGGGTGTGCATGTATGTATGTATGTGTGTTAAATGTATATATACCTATATATACATGTATTATATATACACACATATAAGAATCCTGGTGATTATAAAGGAGCTTTCAATAATTAGAAAATTTGAGGATCCCTGAAAAGGGATTCAATTGATTAAAGAAACTACAGGACTGAAAAATATAGGAGAGCACCACTGTGAAATTTGGGAGCAGTTTTTTTCATTGTTGTTTTTAGAAATATATTTTTAAGAAATATTTATTTAATTTTATTTGTAATTATTATTTATTTTTTAATGTGACCAGAGAGAGAGAGAAAGGGAAAATGAGAAAGCAAGCCACCAGGTCTGGGACTCAAACCATGGGTCTGCCATGTAGGAGTCCAGCACCTTAACACTATGCCACTGCAGGCCCTTTTTTTTTTTTAAGAGGTTTTTAACCTTAGGGACCATGGGATCACAGGAGAGAGAGAGACAGAGACAGTGAGAGGGAAAGTGAGAAATCACCCCCCGACGGAGGATGGCCACACCATAGTCCCTTTTCTACTCCATTCTCCTCCCAGGATCTTGGGCACACATGCACACAGGCCTGGCGTGATTTTTCAAGGCACCAAGTCTGGAACTCAAACAGTTGTTGACCATGTGGGAGTCTAGCAACTTAACCACTGCCATCTGCTGGCCCCTGGGAGTAGTTTTAAGGCACCCCAAGCTCAGAGGATGTAGATATGAGCAGCAGGGGAATGACAGAACTTCTTTGTATATCTTCATCCCTATTTGAATTAATACCAGACACCGGAGACATTCTTCATTTAACTGAGAAATTGCAGTGTAGATGTTCGGGCTTAAGAGGCAGGATTTCCACACACAGAATATGAATTATTGACAACTTCACTGTCTGTACATCTTACCACTCCTCCATAATTAGACAACAGAAAAAGAAACTCTTGGGGCTGGCAGCTGGTATTGTGGTTAAGATGCTGAACTCCCAGGAACCATCAGTTAGCATAATGGCTATGTCACTGGACTCCCACGTAGTTGACCGCGGTTCGCGTCCCGGACCCGGTAGCTTAAAACTCACGCCGGGCGCGTGTGCGTGCGTGCCCAAGATCCGGAGAGGAGAATGGACGAGAAGGGATTGTGTTGTGACCATCCCCCCTGGGGGGTGATATCTCGCTTTCTGTCTCTATGTCTCTCTCTGTCTGTCTGGTGAGCGCACGCACCCTATAGCAAAAACCTCTCCCCCCCCCCCGCCAAAAAAAAAAGATGCTGACCTCCCAAATGGCTGACCATGATTGAGTCCTGGACCTGGGCTTGCTTTCTCACGTTCCCCTCCCCCTCTGTGTGTGTGTGTGTGTGTGTGTGTGTGTCTGGCCAAATTTTAAAAATAATAATAATAAATAAAAATAAACAAATAATTCTTTAAAATAAAAAAGACAAACTCTAGTCACAGTAAAACAAACAGGGAATCTCAAATGTAAAAGTAAACACACATGTATGAGTCATGGAATATTTAAAGAAAACCATTCTCATGACTAAGTTCAACAAATACAATAACTAGGGGCCAGCAAGTGACGTGGTGTTTAAGACACTAAACTCCGAATGGCTGACTGTGATTCGAGTCCCAGACCTGGAGGCTGGTGGCTTTCTCTCTGTCTCTCACAGGTGCCCTATAGCAAATTAAAGAATAAGAATAATAAAATAAAATTATTATTTAATAAAAAATAACTAATGCCACACAAGGATATATCACTAACAAAACAAATGTAAGAGGTCTCTAAAGTTATTATCTTTAATATCCTTAGAGCAGAGAAATTAGAAGAAATAAAAGGAACGTTATTAATAGTTATTTTTTAAAACTAATGAGAACTTAAATACCTAGTGTTCAAATTTTGGTTTCTAATATCATTTTCAATTCGAAAAAAATCAGGGGACTGATCGAACTTCTTTGTATGTCTTCATCTGTATTTGAGTTAATATCAGACACCAGGGACATTCATCATTTCACTGGGAAAAAGGGGTATAGATTGAGAAATGGCTGATTCTAGGATTAAGGCAAGAAATAAACAAGATGAGCCTGATGCATCTTCTAGTGGCAGAAAGTAAGGATGTGGTTAAACAAAGCAAAACAAAATATTTCAATAAATAAGTAAAGAGAACAGACAAATCTCTTATGCGAAGTAGTCCAGATAAGCTGTGTAGCTACTCTGCCCTCAAGGAGAGAGAGCATAATTCCCGTCTCCTTGAGTGTGGGTTGCATATAGTGACTTCTTCCCAAAGAGTACAGTATGGAAATGGGAGGAGGATAAATTTACAGTGGAAAAACCTGGCAAACGCTATGTCAGCTTGATCATCAACATTGACATCAATAATTAGGTCATTTTAGGCTGGCACTGTAGCATAAAAAACACCTAAAAAAAAAAACCTAAAAATAAAAAAGCACCCCCCATGGGACCAGCAGATGGCATAATTGGCTACGTTGGTGGACTCCCATGTAGTTGACTGTGGTTTGAGTCCCAGACCTGGCAGCTTACAACTCACACCAGGCATGTGTGCACATGTGCTCAAAATCCCAAGAGGAGAATGGAGGAAAACAGATTGCAGCATGGCCATCCCCCTAGGTGACGGGGTGATTTCTCGCTTTCTGTCTCTCTCTCTCTCTGTTTCTCTGGCAAGCACACG
Organism: Tupaia tana; assembly: GCA_026018925.1. Taxonomy (NCBI): domain Eukaryota; kingdom Metazoa; phylum Chordata; class Mammalia; order Scandentia; family Tupaiidae; genus Tupaia; species Tupaia tana. The sequence continues at coordinate 21,483,566 of JAKSZU010000011.1, forward strand.
CACCCTACAACGAACAAACAAAACTCTCAAAAAAAAAAAAAAACAAAAAACAAAACAAAACAAAACAAAAAAAAAAAAAAAACACCTCCTAGGGCCTATAGGTGATATAGTAGTTAAGGTACTGGATTTCCACATGCCAACTGTGATTTGAGTCCTGGACCTGGTAGCCTGAAAATCATGCCAATGTGTGCATTCCCAAAATCTCAAGAGGAAATGAGGGAGAAAGGATTGTAGCATGGCTACCCTCCCTCCCATCCCTTGGGAGAGATTTCTCACTTTCCCTCTGTCTCTTTCTGTCTCTCTCCAGTGAGCACATCATCCTATGTCAAATATCTCAAAAATAAACAAAAACAAAAGCCTCACAAAAGGGTATGGGCATGTCACAATCCTTTTTCTTCCATTTCTCCATCCCCTTAGTGTTTTGGACATGAATACACATGTATCTAGTATGTTTTTCAAGTTGCCAGGGCTGGGATTTGAACCACAGTTGGCCATGTGGGATCTGGTTCCCTCTGCACAGGACTTAACCACTATTCTATATGTCCAGTCCTCAGTAATGCTTTATAGTTTCAGTGTAGAGATTTTGCTCATCTTTAGTTAGATTCATTTCTAGACATTTAATGTCTTTTTTTTTTTTTTTTTTTTTTTTTTTTTTTTTTGGAGAGGTTTTTGCTCTAGGGCACGTGTGCTTGCCAGAAAGACAGACAGAGACAGAAAGCGAGAAATCACCCCCCAGGGGATATGGCCACGTCGCAATCCTTCCTCCTCCATTCTCCTCTCGAGATCTTGGACACGCACACACACGCACCCAGCGTGAGTTTAAGCCACCGAGTCTGGGACTTGAACTGCAGTCAGCTACATGGGAGTTCAGCAACAAAGCCATTATGCTAACTGCTGATCCCTAGAAGTTTAATGTTTTTGATACTCTTTAAAATGGCATTTAAAAATTTTCATTTTCTAATTGTTGCTAACAAATAAAGTATAATTGGTTGTTGTATACTGACTTTGTATCTGGAAATTTTGCTAAAAAAATCCCTTTCCTTTACAATTTTTATAACTTCTGTATTTGCTTTACTGCACTGACTAAAACTACAGATATTTTTAGGTGGAGTAATCTGCTTCTCACTCATTTTTAAAAATTAAGACACATTATCACAGGGACTTTGTTTTGAATATTACTGAATTTCCAGCAGCAAGAACAGTGTCAGGAATTCAAGTATTTATGGATGAGTATGCAAATGTAGGGTTGAAAAGCTTATGTGCAATGAAATAAAAGAAACCAGAGTTCAAATTCTAGCTCTAACACTTACAAACTCTGTGACTTAGAGCAAGTCACTTAACTTTTTGCATTTATTTTCTACTTCTATAGAAAATAAACAGTAATTACACGTTGCAATATAGTCATGATGAGAAAATAACATATCTATATCCATCTGTATACTAAAAAATCTGTAGTTATATAGGATGAGCTTACTCACAGAGTATGACAAGAAGATGAACAGAGGAATCTTATAAAACATTCTTAAGGAATAGGCAGAAAAAGGACACCTACACAAGACTGAGAGTGACTCAGGAGTTGGGAGAAAAATAGGATAGGTTAGAATCACAAAAACCACAAAAAGTGTATATTATTAAAGATATCTCAGTATGAGGCAGTAGAAATCCATCTTAAATTATTTAAATTTGAGGCTAGAAATATAGCTTTCTGGGAACAGCAAAAAAAATCTACCTTTAATATCGGGTTTGCTCCACCAAATTAATTTTTATACAGTGTCTTAACAGGCTGACAAAAATGGTCACCAGCAGCTTTAGATATACATAATTTTTATAACCATTGACTTTAGGCAAAAGTTTTCCATTGAAAGAATCTGAGAAAGATTTTAATTAAGTAGACATAAATCATATGTATATTTCTGAACAGGTGGTTAAATACTCTGACTGGAGAAGTTTGGATAGCCACCTGTCTCTATCCAGAGGGATAAGGTCAGCCCCACCTAAACCAAAGAGATTCAGGAAAAAAGGCTGGCTCCCCAAAGAGGTATTGAGCAGACAAAAGCAAAACAAAACAAAGAGTACTGCCAAAGGAAGTAGTCAATAGTGTCCAATGCTGCTAAGAAATCAAATAATATAAATAGAAAGTAGACATTGGCTTTAACATCCAGTTGTTCTTCACTAAATAATTTTTATGATTGAAAATGGCATCTAGGGACCAGCAGATGGCATAATGGTTACATTGCTGGACTCTCACATAGTCGACTATGGTTCCAGTCCCAGACTCAGCAGCTTAAAACTCACACTGGGCGCAAACTGCGGTCGACTACGTGGGAGTCCAGCGACATGCGAGTGCACGCGCCCTATAGCAAAAACCTCTCCCAAGACACAAAAACAAACAAACAAAAAACTCACACTGGGCATATGTGCATGTATGTTCAAGATCCAGAGAGGAGAATGGAGGAGAAGGAATTGTGGTGCGGCCATCCCCGCAGGGGGGGTGATTTCTCACTTTCCTTCTCTCTGTCTCTCGGGTGAGCTCATACATGCTATAGCAAAAATCTCTCAAAAAGTAAATAAATAAATAAAAGGAGGGACCACCAGGTGGCATCGTAGTTAAGGTGCTGGACACTTCCACATGGCTGACCATGGTTTGAGTCCCGGACCTGGTGGCTCGCTTTCTCACTTTTTCTCTTTCTGTGTCTCTCTGGCCAAATTAAAATAAATGGATGAATAAATAAAATTAAATAATTTGTTTTAAAAATTAATAATAATTTAAAAAAGAAATGGAATCTAAGGTCAGCAATTTCTATGACGAGAATGGAACCTAGACTGCTGTGAGTTGAGGGGAAACGTGGAGGTCAAGCGCTGACTGACTTAGTACACACTTATTGCAAGGAATGTGACTGTAAGGGGAGGATTTTTCTTTTCTTTTTCTTTATGACAAAGAATTTTTCTTCATGGAGGGATAGGCTTGACTATATTTAGAGACTGAAAGGCAGGAGCTAAGGCAGAGGGGAAAAAAAATAGAAGCTGCAGGGGAGAAATTACATGATGGTCCTTAGGATCTGAGGAGCTATGAGGCCATGAAATCAAGAAGAACAGAGTTAGGGCCGGCAGGTGGCATGGTAGTTAAGGGTGCTGGACTCCCATGTGGCCGAATGTGGTTCAAGTCCCAAGACCCGGTGGCTTGCTTTCTCATTTTCTCTCTCATTCTCACTCTATTCCTCTCTGATCAAATTAAAATAAATAAATAAAGTTAAAATAAAATAATTCTTGGAACCAGCAGTTAGCATAATGGCTATGTCACTGGATTCCCATGTAGTTGACCATGGTTCGAGTCTCGGACCCGGTGGCTTAAACTCATACTGGGTGTGCGTGCACACATGCCCAAGATCCCGAGAGGAGAATGGAGGAGAAGGGATTGCGGCATGGCCATGTCCCCTGGGGGGAAGGGGGGGAGTGACTTCTTGCTTTGTCTCTCTGTCTTTCTCTGTCTTTCTCTGTCTTTCTGGCGAGCGCATGTGCCCTATAGCAAAAATAAATAAATAAATAAATAAATAAATAAATAAATAAATAAATAAGATAATCTAAGAAAGAAAGAAAGAAAGGAAGGAAGGAAGGAAGGAAGGAAGGAAGGAAGAATAGCAGAGGGCAGCCCTGTAGCTCGGTGGCTAAGCACTGTGCAGGTCAGATCCCAAATGGTCAACCTGGGTTCAAGTCCTGCCCTCATTGGTTTGAAAAACACACTGGGCATGTGGGAGAGTTGGAGGGAAAGAACTACAGTGTGACTGGCCCGACTGGGGGTCTTTCTCGAGATCTCATGCATGTGTATGCTCCTGGCATTAAAAAAAAAAAAAATACATAATAGCCTGGATGAGATAAGATGTTTCTTACATTTAATTGGGAAAAATAGTAAATTGAAGACATTCACTCTAACAGCTTTTATTTTTTATTTATTTATTTTTTTTTTGGAGAGGTTATTTTGCTATAGGGCGCGTGTGCTCGCCAACAGACAGAGAGAGACAGAGAGATAGAAAGCGAGAAATCATCCCCCCAGGGGGATGGCCACGCCGCAATTTCTCCTCCATTCTCCTCTCGGGATCTTGGGCACGCAAGCACACGCGCCCGGCGTGAGTTTAAGCCATCGGACGGGACTCGAACCGTGGTCAACTACATGATCCAGCAACATAGCCATTACGCTAACTGTTGGTTAACATCTTTTATTTTTGTGGAATAAAATAAATTTTGCTAAAACCATGGACCAGCAGATGGCGCAATGGTTACATTGCTGGATCCCACATGGTCGACCGTGGTTTGAGTTCCAACCAGGAGGCTTAAAACACACTGGGCACATGAGCAAGCGTGCCCCAAACACCAAGAGGCAAATGGAGAAGAAGGGATTGTGGCGAGGCCATCCCCCCGGGGGGGTGATTTCTTGTTGTCTGTCTCTCTGTCTCTCCAGCAAGTGCATGTGCCCTATAGCAAAAAAAAAAAAAAAAAAAAAAAAAAAAAAAAAAAAAAAAATCTCTAAAAATAAATACATAAATAAAACCAAGGAAGAGTGGGATGTTAAACTTGACACAAGTGATAAAATTTCTGAAATAACTGCTGGGAAGTTGAACAAACCACAAACACATTAGACAGATTTCCAGTCAATATTGAAAGTCTATCTGGATTAAAAACCACGTGTTCTCAGTGGCAGCAGCACACGGGACTGGTTATCTTGGCTTGGGTCCCCAAGATTTAGTAGCTCAGCCACTGAACCTATGTACGCTAGCATGTTTTCTTCTCACTCATGATTGCTGAGGTGAGGGGGACAGATTCATGGGAATCTTACAGTTATTTCTGACGTGGGTCTTGGAGATGCCATAGTTCTAGGTCTTTCCAAATATTACCCACTGATAAAGAATATCACTGCCTAGCTGAACCACAAAATGATCAGGGATAAATATTGTTAGTCTTGCTTCTGTCACTTTGTGACAGAGGAAAAAATATATATGGAAATTGTTTCTGCATTCATTGCTAACATAACAGAAAAGTAGGGTTTTTTTGTTTTGTTTTAAATTTTGCTGAGGGCAAATGCACTTTCCAGAGAGAGAGAGACAGAGAAGTGAAGGGGCGGGAGGGACGAGAAAGCACCATCCCCCATTGGGAATGGTCTCTTAGTAATCCTTTCACCTCCATTTCTCCTTCATTTTGGATTCTGGGATGCATGTACATGTGCTCAATGTGTTTTTCAAGCTGCAGGGTTCAGGACTCAAACAGCACAGTTGGCCACGTGGGATCCAGTCACTTTAATCATGACACCACCAGGTGACCCAAAAATTAGTTATTGAGATGTGCTTTAATCATTAATAACTCTTTTTTTCTTTTTCTTCTTTTTTTTTTTTTTTTTTTTGCTATAGGGCGCGTGCGCTGGCCAGACAGACAGAGAGAGACAGAGAGACAGAAAGCAGGAAATCACCCCCCAGGGGGGATGGCCACGCCACAATCCCTTCTCCTCCATTCTTCTCTTGGGATCTTGGGCACGCACGCACACACGCCCAGCGTGAGTTTTAAGCCACTGGGTCCGGGACGCGAACCGCAGTCGACTACGTGGGAGTCTAGTGACATAGCCATTACGCTAACTGCTGGTCCCATTAATAACTCTTAATAAAGGGTACTATTGCAATTAAAAGGCATGATATCATAGCCTTCAACTCTAAAGCAGTGGTTTTTAAAAAATAATTATTTATGTAATTTTATTTATAGTTATTGTTATTATTATTATTATTATTATTATTTTTTTTTTTTTTTTTGGAGAGGTTTTCACTATAGGGCACGTGCGCTCACCAGACAGACAGAGAGAGACATAGAGACAGAAAGCGAGAAATCACCCCCCGGGGGGAAGGTCACGCCGCAATCCCTTCTCCTCCATTCTCCTCTCAGGATCTTGGGCATGCATGCACACGCGCCCGGTGTGAGTTTTTTAAGCCACCAGAGTCCGGGACGCGAACCGCGGTCGACTACGTGGGAGTCCAGCGACATAGCCATTACGCTAACTGCTGGTTCCCCTTATTATTATTATTTTTAATTTGACCAGAGAGAGCAGAGAGAGAGAGCGAGGGAAAGTGAGAAAGCAAGCCACCACATCTGGGACTCAAACCATGGTCAGTCATGTAGTGCACCCCAACCACCACACCACCTGCCAGCCCCAAGCATTTTTTAAAAAATTATTTTATTTATTTAATTTTGTTATTTATTATTTTTTAAGACTTTTTTTGGGACTAGCAGTTGGCATAATGGCTATGTCACTGGACTCCCATGTAGCCAACCGCGGTTCGAGTCCCAGACCCGGTGGCTTAAACTCATGCTGGGCGCATATGCGTGCATGCCCAAGATCCCAAGAGAAGAATGGAGGAGAAAGGATTGTGGCATGGCCATCCCCCCTGGGGGGTGATTTTTTGCTGCCTGTCTCTCTGTCTCTCTCTGTCTTTCTGGCCAGCACATGCGCCCTATAGCAAAAACCTCTCAAAAAAGAAAATAAATAAAAAGACTTTTTAATTTTACTTATCATTATTATTTTTTAATTGGATCAGAGAAAGACAGAGAGACAGAAAGTGAGAAAGCAAGCCAGCACGTCAGGGACTCAAACTGTGGATGGCTATGTGGGAGTCCAGCACTTTAACCACCATGCCACCTGCTGGCAAATTATTTTTTTTTTTTAAGAGAGATTTTTGCTGTGCAGCGCCTGCACTTGCCAGAGAGGCAGAGAAAGAGAGACAGAAAGTGAGAAATCACCCCCCGCTCCCCCCCCCAGGGGGGATGGCCACGCTGCAATTCCTTCTTCTCCATTCTCCTCTTGGGATCTTGGGGGCACACATGCATGCCCAGCGTAAGTTTTAAGACACCAGGTCTGAGTTGTGAACCAAGGTGGAGGTCCAGCAACATAACCAGTATACCATCTCCTGGTACTAAAAAAAGAATTCTTTTTTATTTTTTAAAATAATTATTTTATTTTAACTTTCTTATTATTTTCCAATTTGGCCAGAGAGAGACAAAGAGAGGAAAAGTGAGAAAGCAGGCCACCAGGTCCAGGACTTGGTCAGACATGTAGAAGTTCAGTGCCCTCAAACACTATGCCACCTGTGGCCCCAATTCTTCTTCTTCTTCTTTTTTTAAGAATTATTTTATTTAACTTTATTTACTTATTTATTTTAATTTGCCCAGAGACAGAGTGAGTGAGTGAGAGAGAGAGAGAGAGAGAGAGAGATTAGGAGAGAAAGAGAAAGTGAGAAAACAAGTTGCCAGGTCTGGCACTTGAACTGTGGTCAGCCAAGTGGGAGTCCAGCGCCCTTAACCACTATGCCACCTGCTGGACCTCCCCCAAATAATTCTTTAAAAAAAAAAAAAAGACTTGCAGGTATAATGATGATATAATGTGTACTCATATATTTATTCTTAGCTTAAGAAAAAAATTACCTATGTATTAAAACCTCTCATATACTCCTGAGAGAAATAGTATTCTGAGTTATAGGCTTAACGTCTCCAGGTGTTTTTTTATATTGTATTATATCTAAGTGATACACTATCGTTCTTTTTGTTTTTTACTTTTATAAAAATTATTTTATGCCATGTGTATTCTGGAGCCTTTTTTATACTTAATATAATGTCTGGGAACTTTTATATTAATAGGTATAAGTCTAGGTCATTCATTTTTCATGGCTGTATAATAGTTCATCAAACAACTATATTGTGGCATATTTATTCTCATTTTGATGTACATTAGGTTGCTTCCCTTTTGATATTTTGCTACAACAGATAATCCTACTGAATTAGGAGTTAGATCCTACTCCTAGGTAGATTGGGAAGGGCTTCCCATAATGGAATTACTGTGGTTTGGCTTTCTACGGTCTGGTAGATGTTCACTACGTCCCCATTACAAGTCTCAGAGGAATTTATGACTCCCTGCTGCTTGTTAAAATCAGACTGAAACCAATGTCAGAGCACAAAGATAAGAAAATCTCCATCATTAACTAAAACTAAGAGTCATCTGGTCCCCTCCAGGGACTAAGATTTACTAAGGACTCCCAGATGTCTTGAGTTCCAGGACTGGGGTTGATAACCCATTTTAAAGAGAAACGGGTTTTTGTTCCTTGTCAGGATCCTATATAACTAGGCCATTTTGGCCCACCTACAGCAACTGGCTCAAGTCCCCTTTCTTCTACTGGATCGGAAACTTTTCCTCCTTCAATAAAACTCTGCTTGCTGTCCTCTGTTGGTGTTTCTAATTCCTCATGAATGTCAGAACCAGCATGGGTCTTGGACCTGATCACTTCCACACCCCCTTGTCACTACTATAAAAATAATTGCAAGACCCAGAAATAAATTCCCAAACATACAGTCAACTGATTTTTGAAAAGGGGTACCAGTCAATCCAGTGGGAAAAGGAAAGCCTCTTCAGCAAGTGGTGCTGGAAAAACTGGATTTCCACCTGCAGAAAGATGAATCTGAACCCCTACCTCTTACACCTTTGACAAAAATCAAGTCAAGGTGAATCAAAGATCTAAATCTAAGACCTCAAACTATAAAACTGCTCCTAGGAAACACTGGGGAAACTCTGGGAGATATTGGGGTAGGGAAAGACTTCTTAAATAAGATCCTCAAAGTGCAATTGATAATTCCCAAAATAGACAAATGGGATTACATCAGACTAAGAAGTTTCTGCATGGCAAAAGACACAGTAATTAGTGTGAATTGACAGCCCTCAGATTGGGAAAATATTTTTGTAAATTATACATCAGATAAGGGACTGATAATCAGCATACACAAGGAACTCAAGCAGCTGTTTGGACAAAAGATGATCAACCCTATTAAAAGATGGGAGAATGAGTTGAAAAAAACACTCTCTAAGCATGACATACGAATAACCAAAAGGCATATGAAAAAATGCTCAACATCCCTCATTGTAAGGGAAATGCAGATCAAAACAATGAGATACCACCTAACCCCAGTCAGAATGGCTAAGATTAAAAAAACAAAAAATGATAAGTGTTGGTGGGGGTGTGGTGAAAGGGGAACTCTCTTACACTGCTGGTGGGAATGTAAATTAGTCCAGCCACTGTGGAGAACAATTTGGAGATTCCTCAAAAATCTACATAGAACTACCATATGATTCAGCAATCCCACTCCTTGGTATCTACCCAAAGGACAGAAGAATTCTTCATCGGAAAAGTGCTTGCACATCGATGTTTATTATGGCACTATTCACAATTGCTAAGACATGGAACCAACTGAAATGCCCCTGAACAGATGAATGGATTGAAAAACTGTGGCACATATACTCTATGGAATACTATTCAGCCATTAAAAAAAAAAAAAAAAAAAAAAACCTGGCTTTTGACAGAAAGTGGAAGAATATGGAAGCTACTGCTGACTGAAGCAAGCAGGCTATGAAGGAGAGACATTGTATGTCCCCACTTAATATATACCAAGTGTCCACACTCTATTTCTGAAACTGATTGACTAAAGGATATACAAAATCAGTAAATGGGTTTAAATTCCAGATATAGTGTGTGTGAAAGAGTAAGGCCTGAGGAATGGCATTTAGAAGAACAATACGGAGGCAAAGCATTAATGGGACAAAGAAATGTGATATTAGCTGTTGAAGCTATTCTACAGTTTAATCAACTGGACTAGGGAAAAATGTTCCCATATTGAAATATTCACTTTGTAAGCTAAATAATGTGATTGAATGTATAAAAAAATATAAATAAATAAGTAAAAATAATTGTAAGAGCCTCCTTGTATACATATGTGAGAGTTTTTCTAGGGTATATTGCTAGGATTTCAATTGTAGGGTTCTATAGTTGAATGTTGTGTTGTCCTTCCAAAATGCATGTGTTGGAACCTAAAACCCAATGTGATAGTATTAAGTGGTGGGGCCTTGGAGGAATTAAGTCATAAGAGCTCTACCCTGTGAATAGGTTAAGTGCTCTTATAAATGAGTTGATGGGAACTAGCTAGGTCTTGTGGGGTTTTGTTTGTTTGTTTGTTTGTTTGTTTTTCTCTTTCCCATTTCATCTACCATGTGAGGACACACTGTTGATCCCTTTTTGCCCTTCTGGCTCTCTGTCATGTGAAGACACAGAATTCAAGGGGCCATTTTGTAGGCAGAAACTGGGCCCTCACCAGTTACTGAACCTGCTAGTGCCTGATGTTGGACTTCTCAGTCTCCAGAACTATGAACAAGGAATCTACGCTATTAATAAATTACCCAGTCTGTGGTATGTTTTTAAATGAATTATCTTATATAATTTTATTTATTGTTATTTTTTAATTTGACCAGAGAGAGAGAGAGACAAAGAGAGGAGGAAAGTGAGAAAGCAAGCCACCAGGTATGGTATTCGAACCGCAGTTGACCATGTGAGAGCCCAGCACCTCAGCCACAGCACCACCTGCCGGCCCTAATTTTTTTTTTTCCATAGCAGCAGAAATGGACCAAGACCAAGAAATGGACCAAGCTTGAACTATAATTCTCAGGGTCAAGAAAGGGGGCTTTAAAGGTCATAGGGCTCTAATGCTCTTGTACACTTTGTGACCAGAACAGCTATGCTTCCATTTGTTTTACATCATTGGAGAGCATCACGAGATTTCATACGAATAAAAGGTTTGCTGCTTTTTAAAAAAGTTTAAAGACCAATACTCTGAAGAATAGTTTAAAATCACAGCTAGATAGTATCCATCTTTCTGCCCAGGAGAACGATTGAATAGTCGATGAAGAAATCCTTGAAAAGCCAACATTTTTTCTTTGTAATAGAAGGTCTTAAGCCAATGGTAGATTGTATTTATGAACTCTCCTCTCGAGTTTTGATGTCCTCCTTGGACAATTATTTTATTCTGATATGGAGAAAGTGAAGACAATAGTGTAATGTTCCTCTTACCTCTCAGTTGGACTTGCAAATAAGCAAACTACTTTTCTGGGGGAAAAGAACAGTATGATTCCACTTTGTTTTGTCACAATGCTCCTTCATACACAGTACATTTAAAAATAACTGTGAAAGAAAGTAATTCCTTTACATCTTCAGGTTCTAACATAGTTTTCTTTTTCAACCTGCCTAGCACAACTCAAGGCAGATATTCCTCCTTAAGGATAGTGCTAGAGATGTATGGCAACTTAATATCTGCCCATCTGCCATGGCTCATTAGTGAATTCACACATGAACTAGTGCATTCTCTTTTTTCATTACAGGCTGCTAGTGCTCCTCTAGTGTGTTTGTCTATTATAGGTTGCTAAGCAATAATCCTAGTGCTTGCTTTGTCCCCATTGAAACACGGAATGGGAGTAAACATGTGTTGGGTTACAACTCCAGTCAAACACTTCTCTCTTAGAGCCATAAACCAAGAAAAGAAAAAGAGAAATAGCAATAGCAAGGTCAATAAATCAGGATTCTGAACAAGGCTATGTGAAGCTGTCTTTTGACTGAGTACACTCCGAATTCAAGGATCACAAATTATAATACTACCCCAAGGGTGAATTAGTTCACAGATGTAATTAAATACGGTTTTAAACAGGTACTTTTTTGTTTCTTTTGTTTTTGTTTTGTTGGTTTTTTTTTTGGTTAGCAAGTCTATCCTTGGATAGACCTGAACCTTTTACAGATTGAATCGATTTACTTACACATCCACTCAATAAAAAATTATTGATTTCTATGTGCTAGCACTATGCTAATCACTGGGTTGTTTTTTTTTTTTTTTTTTTTTTTTTTTTTTTTTTTTTTTTTTTAAGGATTGTCCTCTTAAACTCTTTCTAGAATTAAGAGCCTTTTAAGCTTTACCCACATCTTCTAACATACAAAGACCTATTAAAGCACTACAGGCATAAATGCTTCCAACTAAATAAGTAGGGACACAAAAGAATTTCATTTTCATATTTTGAAAGGTCTGGCCTTTCAAAGTGACTTTTATCATTTCCTGTACTTAGCGCATGGCCCACTGCTGAGCATAGCCTCAGTACAAAATCTATTTAAGTACATAATAGGAATGAATTATACTCCATGTTATAATAAGCCTTAGCAGGATTTTTCTTCACAAGGAGGCATGTAACATTAGTGGGACTGGCTGCCGATTAAACTGGTAAAAATTGACCCAGCATAGCTACTCAACAAGCTGTATGATGTTCTTTTTAAACACAGGCCCTGTTTGAAATTCAGCATCCTTGTCCTTATTGTCAGGATTTCTTAACATTTATCTGTAATGTAGAATGACTGCTATAAAATAAGGACACGAAGCATTACTAAACAGTAGTGAAATTAAAAGCGAATAGCTATAGAAAAAGGCCATCTTGGGGCAGCAGGTGGCACAGAGGTTGAGGATGCTGGATCCCACATGGCCAACTGCATGATTCAAGTCCTGGACCCAACAGCTTGAAATTCATGCCAAGTATGTGTGCCCCGAATCCTGAGAGGAGAATGGAGAAAAGGGGAACCATCTCCTCTGGGTGGTGCTCTCCCCCCTCGCCCCCCCCCCCCCGTGTTTCTCTCTGGCAAGTGCATGCGCTCTATAGCAAATTAATAGAAAAAAAAAAAAGAAAAAGGCAGACTCCAGGGCCAGCATGTAATGTGGTGGTTAAGGGCGCTAGACTCCCACATGGCTGACCATGGTTTGAGTCCCAGACCTGATGACTTGCTTTCTCACTTTATATCTCTTGCTCTCTCTCATACTCTGTCCCTCTCTGGTCAGATTGAAATAAATAAATAAAATAAAATAATTCTTTAAAAAAAAAGACATATTTCTACAAAACTTTGTTAATCTTAGAGTTGTGTAATAAGAAAAGATCTGAGCAAAATTAATAAATTTTTTAAAATTCTGAAAATACAAGTTAGGCTGATGGCCTGAAAAGTAGAACAATGAAGGTAAAGAAATGAGGAATTGATATGGTACATTTAATACAGTGTTTTCTATGCAAAAGCATGTATTTGAGTGTATTTTGATAACTGCTTGGCAAGGTAACATGACTTTAATTTTGACATACATAAAAGGACAAAGATGCTTCCTTTGACATGTTGAAACTGCAATAAAAGTTCCTCTTCTCACTTCTTTATTTAAGTTTATTTACTCATTTCATCTGACAGAGAGAGAAGTACCTCCCAAAGAGTCTTTATGCCATGATCTGCCCCTAACCTAAGTCAACCCAGATCACAGGCATGCACACATGTGCCCAGCATGGCCTTGGGACACAAACCCAGGACCTTCCCATGTGGATCCAGTTGCATTTTGCTGCACCACTGTCTGGCCCATCCCACTTCTTATATGCACACATATGCTCTCAGAAAAAGGGATTCATAATACAAGATTTAACAGTGACTGTTCAGCCCAGCTGCAGTGGTTCAGACAATAGCACACTGATCTGCAGTGCTGGAAGCCACATGACTGACCGTGGGTCTGGATCCTGAGTTAACCTAAAACATGCAGGGTATCTGTGCATCCAAGGTCTTAACTAACTTGAGGCCTGAGGGAAGGGGATTGTGTGGTTATGAACCCTGTTGAGGATGTCTCTCTTTTTTTGGGGAGAGTGTTTTTTTTTTTTTCTCTCTTTTGCTATAGGGCATGTGTGCTCACCAGAAAGAGAGAGGGAGAGACAGACAAAAAGTGAGAAATTACCCCCGGGGGGATGGCCACATCGCAATCCCTTCTCCTCCATTCTCCTCTAGGGATCTTGGGCATGCATGCACATGTGCCTGGTGTGAGTTTAAGCCACTGGGTCCGGGACTTGAACCATGGTCGACTACATGGGAGTCCAGCGACATAGCCATTATGCTCACTACTGGTCCCCCCCCTCTCTCTTTTTCACTCTCTTTCATCCTCTTTCTCCCTCTCACACAAAAGAAAAAAAAATAGTAGTAGTGACTGTCCACTAAATAAATAAGTACATAGAATGTTTTCTGGGAAGGCAATAAATTATGTGATAGAATAAATTTATGAAGTTATGTAGGCACAATGGCCATAAAGTAATTAAAGTGAACATCTGATTAAATTTATAACAAATAACTCAGATCACAATTCTGGTTGGCACATTTAAAAATCAGTTATTTTATAAATCTGGCCCAAGTGATTAAGGTTAAGGTCAAGAATACACATATGGGGTATTGATGGGAGGAGTTGGGGTGAGGAGGAAGTAAATCAGGCAATTGGGGGTTAAAGGCAGGTGGAGGAAGACAGGTAAGGACTTGGCAGGAAGAAAAATGTTAAAAGTCACTGAAGTTGTGAAAATAGCACTAAGTTGGGAGTAACGGTAATGTCACTGGACTCCCGTGTAGTCCACCATGGTTCTAGTCCCAGATAAAGTGGCTTGAAACTCATGCCAGGCGTATGTGCGTGCATGCCCCAAATCATGAGAGGACAATGGAGGAGAAGGAATTGTAGCATGGCCATCCTCTGTGGGGAGTGATTTCTTGCTTTCTGTCTCTTTGATCTCTCTCTGTCTCTCTGGTGAGTGCACATACCCTATAGCAAAAATCTCTCTAAAAAATAAATAAATAAGATAGCACTAAGTTTACAAGAAAGACAAAATAAGTGTCAGAAAGTTTTTTTTAAGAGAGATTTTCTGTTATAGGGCATGTGCGCTTGTCAGAGAAACAGAAAGTGAGAAATCACTCATCAAGGGGGATGGCCATGCCGCAATCCCTTCTCCATTCTCCTCTCAGGATCTTGGGCACGCACTCACACATGTCCAGGGTGAACTGCAATCAACTACGTCGCTGCGACATAACCATTATGCTATTTGCTGGTCCCCAGAAAGGTTTGATTCTTAATGTGTATGTATTATTACAGTGTGTATTAAGAAGAAGAAACACCAAATAATTGTTCTTAATTGGCTTAAGAAAAATACTTAGAAAAAAAGTACTAAAAAGTCGTAATAGTGGGACCAGCAGATGGCATAATAGTTAGTTGACCTCAGTTGACTGCAGGGACTCCAGGTCGAGTCTCAGACCTGGTGACTTAGAACTCATGACCTGGTGACTTAAAACTCATGCTGGGAGCATGTGCCTGCATGCCCAAGATCCCAAGAGAAGAATGGAGAAGAAGGAATTTCAGCATGGCCATCCCCCTCAGGAGTGATTTCTCACTTTCAGTCTCTCTGTCTTTCCAGCAAGTGCATGTGCCTTATAGCAAAAAATATCTCTCTCTCAAAAAAAGTTATAATAGCATCTACACAGCAATTAATAGTTTAAGTTTAGAGAACCCTTTAATAATTGTTATTATGGGGCCACCAGGTGGCGTGGTAGTTAAGGTGCTAGACTCCCACATGGTTGACTGCAGTTCTAGTCCCGGACTTAGTGGCTTGTTTTCTCACTTTCCCTCTCTCTCTGGCCAAATTAAAATAATAATAAATAAAACAATTATTTTAAAATTATTCATTGTAATTCAGCTTAGACAAGTCTAGCACATATAATACTAAACACTTGATATTCATAAATTAAATCAAAGGGAATTTATAGTGAAATTTTAAATACTATAAGGAATTTCTGTTGGTACAGGATTTTACTAACTTCTGGAAGAAGGAGAACTATAATGAACAAGGTGAATGTCTTACTCGCTTACTTATTGTCTTTTTGGTTCTGTAAATTTTCTATCTGCATTATTACATGGAACTTGGGTTAAGGATAGCAATATGACTCAAATTTTGGATCGAATATTAAATATGTGGTCAAGTAGAGGAGTGAAAAAAAAATAAACAGGACCAAGAACTGTAAGTAAACCGAACTACTAGAATTTTTCATTTTATTTTTATATTAATGGGTTACTACTAGATGTCAGTCAGCTCTCTTAGCTACATTTTCTCTTTAATTAAGTAAAGGATGAACAGCCATAAAGCTGCCTCAAAAATATTATAGGTGAAAGGAATACATTTTAAACTATTTCCTAAATTGCATTTAAAATACCCTGTGATTATATTTTTAAAATGTAAAATCTTGGAGAATGCATTCCCAATAAAAATTGATTGCCAGTTTTAGATTCCGTTGTGTAGGTGAAAGGCTAGTTCTCTACCTTGGGATTTGATTTCAGCTGTCGCTTCTTCTGCCACATCTTTGCTGGTCTCCATGATAGAATCATCTGGTATAGTCTGTGAACTCTTTGAAAGGGGAAAAGAAACACCAACTTTAAAATGACTTCTTTTTCTCAAAGGTACATCAACCCTCAAGGGGAGTTCATTGCTTTGTAAGGGTCATCAAACATTCCTATTTGCTTTTTCTAGGATTTAATGCTGTCTAGTAGAGAAGCAAAGCAACAGCATGGCAGTGAGGTTACCCTATAAACTGGTGGTTACTGTACTTTGGGTAATAATTCTGATTTTAGAAAACAAGCTCTATTGGGGCCAGCAGGTGGCATGATGGCTAAGGGTGCTGGACTCCCACATGGTTGACCATGGTTCGAGTCCTGGTCCTGGCGGCTTGCTTTATCACTTCTTCTCTCTCTTTCTCTTTCTTTCTGTCCTTCTCTGGTCAAATTAAAATAAATTTAAAAAATAATAAAATATCTTTTTTGGAGAGGTTTTTGCTATAGGGCGTGTGTACTCACTAGAAAGGCAGAGAGAGACAGAGAGACAGAAAGCGAGAAATCACCCCCCAGGGAGGATGGCCACACCGCAATCCCTTCTCCTCCATTCTCCTCTGGGGATCTTAGGCATGCACGCACACGCACCCGGCGTGAGTTTAAGCCATGGGGTCCAGGACGTGAACCGTGGTTGACTACGTGGGAGTCCAGTGATATAGCCATTATACTAACTGCTGGTCCTAAAAATAATAATTTTTTTTAAAAAAAGAAAGCAATCTTTATTTATCTGTAATTTATAATAGCTCTCCACACATAATTTACTTATCCATAGAAGCTTCCTGCAAATGACTCAAATGAGTCAGCTTAATAACTAATATGAGGGACCAGCAGTTAGTTGGTGTAATGGCTATGTCACTGGACTCCTAGGTAGTTGACTGCGGTTTGAATTCCTGACCCGGTGGCTTAAACTCATGCCGTGTGTTGTGTGTCCAAGATCCTGAGAGGAGAATGGAGAAGGGATTGCGGCGTGGCTATCCTCCCTGGGAGGTGATTTCTCGCTTTCTATCTCTCTGTCTCTCTCTGTCTTTCTGGTGAGTGCACGTGCCCTATAGCAAAAACCTCTCAAAAAAAAAAAAATTAAAATGAATCTGCCCTTTTCAATTTACCATTTTGCTTGTCTTTTTGAATATCCACACCTTTTCTTTTCTTTCTTCTTAAGAAAATTATTTTTGGTGACGGCAGGTGGTATGGTGGTTAAGGGTGCTGGACTCCCACGTGGCCAACTGCGGTTTGAGTTCTGGACCTGGTGACTTGCTTTCTCACTTTCCCTCTCTCTCTCTCTCTGTCCATCTCTCACTCTGTCCCTTTCTGGTCAAATTAAAATAAATACATAAATAAAGTTAAGTAAAATAATTCTTATTTATTTATTTATTGGAGAGGTTTTTGCTATAGGGTGTGTGCATTAGCTAGAAAGGCAGAGAGAGAGAGACAGAAAGCAAGAAATCAGCCCCCCAGGGGGATGACCATGCCACAATCCCTTCTCCTCCACTCTCCTCTTGGGATCCTGGGTACGCACGCACACACGCCTGGCGTGAGTTTAAGCCACGAGGTCCAGGACTCAAACCACGGTTGACTACATGGGAGTCCAGCAATGTAGCCATTACGCCATCTGCTGGCTCTATAAATAAAATAATTCTTAAAAAAAAGAAAGTTATTTTTTTTTAGCTTACTCCAAAGCATTAGTATCTGATTATTCATGACAAGTCTACCTCAAGAGGCTCTTTCAGTTCAACTGAGTCCTTTTTTCTTGCTTTGTCTTCGTTTCCATTTTCCTGAAATGGAAACAGTGTTAGTAAGAGCTATCCAAAGGGAGATGAGGATTAAACCGATATTTTGTACTCTAGTATAGCAAGCTTTTTACTTTAAAGTAGTTCACATAATGAGTAAATATCACATCAAATAAAATTACACAACGTAGTTGTATCAATAAACTCAAACAAGATTTGTTACAATTAAGGAATGCCAACTGACTAGAAACAGGTCACTGTCACCCAACTATTATTCTGACCCCTTTTTCCTGTCAAAGGAAAGCATTTCTGTCAAAACCTTGTGCAGAATATTTCAAATAAAAAGAAAACTAATGAAGTGATAGACTATGATATCACATCTCAATCTTCCTGAGAATGTTAAATCTCAAATCCTCTCATAAATGGTTAGAAACTTATGTAAGCTAGGAACCTGAGCAGATTTGGGTTCCTCTTGAGATGTTGACTCACTCATCTGGACCACTAAAAAATATCACCAAAATAGTATGGAAAACATTACCAGCCCCGTATTACTAACAAAAAGAGAAGGAATTAATTTACAACAAAAAATACTCTGGCAGATCAAAATCTCCCTTATGCCCACCCCCGCTGCACCCCATCGTTCTATTGAATGGCAGTAAGTTCTCAACTGCTAAACTTTCAACTGTACTACTGTTATTACTGTTGTTACTGAGCAGAGCTAGATCAGTGCTAAGCCAGTACCCACAGAGATAAGAAAACTCGCCTTACTAATCATCCAATTAACATTAAAGAAAACTTAGCAAGTTATACAATTTAATTATTTAACATTTTTATCATCCTTGTTAATTTTTCAAACAATAGAGGTAGGTAAAGTGAAACTTCAGTGACTACCAAATTTATGTGAGAAAGGTAGCTAGGTGATAGAATAATCATCTCCCTAAAATGCATTTTTCGGGGTGTGGGGAAGAGTTCCGGGAAGAATAATTTATCTGGTTTATTTATTCATACCAGGGAATTAAAACAGATAATTACCAGATCCCCGCTTCACTGCAAATATCTGTAGACTGAGTCACAGATGCTCAAATCACTGCTGTGCCCCAAATCATTTAAGAGTCTGTGTATATATAGGCTAAGTGCTGTGTAGAGAGTAAATTACACACACATGATCTCTGGCCCTAGGGCAGGTACCATCTAGGGACTCTTTAATTTTTAGCAGTATGCATATAACACTCTAGAGTATTCATTTTTCTTTATCAATATAACACATATTCTGGTTGAATAAACCAAAAAGTACTGCCTTTGGAGATAACGGGATCCAACACTTAAAAATAGTCTCAAAGCCCTTCTGAAGCAGTTCATAAATAATAAATAATATAATAGATTAGATTTCTGTGACAGGTCCCGACTGTATATTCTCACAGCTTGCTTTCTTTGCTTATGGTGTCTATCTCCTGAAATTGCTGAGAAACTGCCTTCTATTTCCTTTAGTCTGCTTTGTTTGGATGAACCCAGATAAATTCAAATAAAAAAACCTTTACTGCGGGGCTGCTGGTGGTGTGGTGGTTAAGGTAGCTAGATCCCACGTGGCTGATGGCATGATTTAAGGCCCAGACCCTGCGGCTTGAAAAACATCCCTGGTGCATGCGCGTGCGCACACATGTGCGCACCCGTGTGTGCCCCAAATCCCAAAGGACAAATAGAGGAGAAAGAACTGAGAGGTGGTCAACCCCCCCGGGGAGGGAGATGCCTTCTCACTTTCCTCCCCTCTCTGTCTCCCTCCAGCAAGAGCACATATTCCCTCTAGCAAAAAACAAAAACAACCCCCCCCCCCCCCCCCCCAAATTAAAGAAACAAGAAACCTTTATTGGATGCTTTTCATATGCATGCAGATGTTGGGGTAAAAAAAAATATGAATAAGACTTGCCTTTGAAGAATTCGCAATTTAGTGAGGGAAGAAGATGCGATTCAATCTGCAAAGTTCAAGAGTAGAGGTACATACAAAATGTTAAGCAACAAAGAGAAATAAGCAACTTTCCAAGGGCAGTCAGGGAAGTTTTCAGAGAAATAAATTTCCAAGCTGTATTTTAAAGAACTAGTAAGATATTTTTGTACAAAAGAGAGGGAAAGGTATTTGAGGCAGAAAGAACAACACAAGTGTATGAAAGTTCAAAACGTTTGAAGCATTCATATACTAGAACATAGTTACGTAAAATAAAGTGACAGCAGATGAGGCTAAAAAGGTAACTACAGTTAATCTGTAAAGAATTATTCATGCTAAGTCAAGGAGTTGCACTTTATTCTGTGCTTTTTAAGTGTAGGACAGATGCTATCAAATTGGCGTTTCTAAAAACGTTTCTAAAAAAGTTAACTAGCAACATAGAGGATGGACTGGAAGTGTGAAGGACTGGGGGAATAGAGAATGACAGTAAACGCTGAATCTTAAATGTTGCATCTGAGTTGAATGCTTCACTGCCCCTCACTCTGGTGTAGGCTCTGCCAGACATTGTCAGTATCCCAACCATATTCCTTCAAGTTCACCCTTTTAGAACACGCAGATGGTGTCTGTAATCCTGTCTTAGGGCTTGCTGTAAACCCAAATGTGGTGACAGGCCAGAATGCTTGAGAAGTAATATCTGTAGGAGAGGCTCTCAGCCAATGATGGTAGGGAGTAGCAGACAGTACTAAGGGTAAGACTTTTTTTTTTTTTTTTTTTTTTTTTGGTAGAAGTTTTTGTCTCAGGGTACGGGCACACCCCAGAGAGAGAGAGAGACAAAGACAGTGGGGGGGGGGGGGGGGATGGCCACACCTTAATCCCGTCTCCTCCGTTCTCCTCCTAGGATCTTAGGTACAATGCACATGCACGCAGTGTGAGTTTAAAGCCATGGGGCCAGAGACTCCAACCAGGGTTGGCCATGTGGCAGTCCAGCAATATGACTGCTACGCCATCTGCTGGCCCCAGGATAAGACACTTCTTAAGGTATATTTTATACACCTTTTTGCCAAGATGGCTCCGAAAGTGAAGAAGGAAGCTCCTGCCCCTCCCAAAGTTGAAGCTAAAGTGAGGGCTTTGAAGGCCAAGAAGGCAGTGCTGAAAGGCATCCACAGCCACACACACACACAGAAAAGATCTGTACATCACCCACCTTCCGGAGGCCCAAGACTCTCAGGCTGTGGAGGCAGCCTAAATATCCTTGGAAGAGCGCCCCCAGGAGAAACAAGCTTGACCACTATGCCATCATCAAGTTCCCCCTGGCAACCGAGTCTACCATGAAGAAGATAGAAGACAACAACACACTTGTGTTCATCGTGGATGTCAAGGCCAACAAGCACCAGGTCAAACAGGCTGTGAAGAAGCTCTATGATATTGATGTGGCCAAGGTCAACACTCTAATCAGGCCTGATGGAGAGAAGAAGGCGTATGTGCGACTGGCTCCCGATTATGATGCTTTGGATGTTGCCAACAAAATTGGGATCATCTAAAGCAAGTCCAGCTGGCTAATTCTAAATACACACTTTTCCACCATTTAAAAAAAGGTATATTTTATACTATCTCCCAGAGTTGATGCTTGCTTCGATTGCCCACAGTGTAATTTGCCCCATCATGCATTTGTTTGGCTTCCTTCACTGCCCTGTATTACTTCTCTACTCTCTTACGATCATTTCCTGGAACCATCTCCCAAATGAATTTGTCCTCAATCCTTAGATAAAGGTCTTTTCCCTGAGAAACTAAACTAAAACAGATCATGAGGATTAGAGTTAAAAACTGACCTAAGGAGTGAAAGAGAAGTAATGGAGATTCATTACTTGTTCTTTTCTTATTTGGAAGGTTGAATGATTGATGATGCCATTAAGTTGAATAAAGAAACAGAAAAGGGGGCCAGCAGGTGGTGTGGTAGTTAAAGCTCTGGATCCCACATAGCTGATTGCATAGTTCAGGTCCTGGACCCAGTAGCTTAAAAATAAATGGAAGAAGAAGAAAAGAGAGAAGAACAGGTTTGGGAAATGATACAATGAATTTGAGTTTAGACCTTTAAGACACTTGCTCAGTGGCAAAGTGAGCTACAAAAATCCCACTAGGAGTCTAAAGGCTATTGAAATTATACTGTGATCCACTGGTAGAAAATTATGCAGAAATCAAGTCCTCTGGAAAATAACGAAGATGCTGTCCAGTCAGAACCGTGTTACCTTATATTTTAAATTACTCAAAGTACACAGAATTCTGTACACTTCATACTCCCACCCGGACATCCTAGAGTCCTTCCACTTTGATTACTAAGAGATGGAGTGTCTATGAATCTACTTAAGAACCCTCCACACTCGGGGAACAGCGTAGGAAAGGAAATTTGGGGGGGAAATGGAGAGGTAAGGCATTTGTGGGATGCTGATATGGTTTATTATTTGTTGATGAGGACGTGCGTATGTTCTCAACTGGGCTGGACTGAGGTGTGTGTCATGCTGGGTAAAGTCTCTTTACAATCTAAATGATGTATAGCAATTAAATGTATAAATAATAATTAAAATTAGTAATAAAAAATTATTAAAAAGAAGAACCCTCCACACTCACTCTCAATAGATTTGTAACTTGGTGAACTTTAGCATTTGTATCTTGGTTTGCATGACTCATGACACAGAAAAGTCAATTATCCTTGAGGAAGATAAGAGAGAAATCACAAGTTATCTGTTTTTACAGACTAGTAGAAGTTAAGAACTGTCTTTTACCTATATTTCTTTTGAATCTTGAATGCTTGAGTACTGATATCAGGACGAATTTGTAGGAGAATACTAGTGGAACTCACCCAAAGACACCAGATAGGAGGAGGAAAAAGGCTGACCACAAACTCTTAGTAACAAAAATAGAGCTGAGAAAAAGTAGCCAGTAAAGATACTAATAATCATTGAAAGTTATAGAGGAGCCTGCAGAGCTTCCAAGCCCTCTCTGGATGTGCCACTCTCCCAACACCTCCACATGTTCAAAAACCTGTAAATTCTCTGAACTCTGTCCTTTTTTTTTTTCTTTTTCTTTTTTGGAGAGGTTTTTTGCTATAGGGCAGAGACAGACAGAGAGATAGAAAGTGAGAAATCACCCCCCCAGGGGGGATGGCCACTCCGCAATCCCTTCTCCTCCATTCTCCTCTTGGAATCTTGGGCACGCATGCACACGCGCCCGGCGTGAGTTTAAGCCACTGGATCCGGGACTCGAACCACGGTCAACTACGTGGGAGCCCAGTGACATAGCCATTACGCTAACTGCTGGTCCCAACCCTGTCCTTTTGAGTAAGGATAAAATGAAAGAATAAAAAAGGAATCTATAAGAAGATAGGAAAAGAATAAGTATCAAGAGAAGATGGAACAATACATGCATATTGATAATTGTATTAAATGACAATGGTCTAAACACTCCAATGGAAAATATGATTGTTAGATTAAATTTAAAAAAAGGAAACAGAATAATATTGTTTCTATAAAATTATATTTTATATTTAAGTTGGGCTGACCCTGTAGCCTAGTAAGGGAGCTGAATCCCACATGGCTGACAGAGGGCTCAAGCCTTAGTACTAGAGGCTCAAAAAACATGTCAGATACATTTGCATGTATCCCAAAACTCCAGTGCGATGGAGAAATGGTGGAAACCAGATGGTAGCATGACCACACCCCATTGGAGGGGTGTTTCTTCCCTTCCCTATGATGCTATCTCTCTCTGACTAGCACACGTACATGTCCTTTGGCAATTAAAATAAATAAATAAAGGGACCAGCAGATGGTGTAATGATTATGTCGATGGACTCCTACGTAGTCGACCATGGTTTGAGTCCCAGACCCAGTAGCTTAAACTCACACCGACCGTGTGTACATGCATTCCCAAGATCCCAAAAGGAGAATGGAGGAGAAGGGATTGTGGCGTGGCAATCCTCCCGGGAGGGAGGGGATTTTTCACTTTCTGTCTCTCTGTCTCTCTCTGTCTTTCTGGCGAGCACACGCGTCCTATAGCAAAAATCTTTCCAATAAATAAAAACATTAAAATTGGTGCAAAAGAAAAGGGAAAAGTTTTATGAGGCAAATTAAAATGAAAGGAAAGGTGACCAGTAGGTGGCATAGTGGTTAAGGTGCTTGGACTCTGTCATGGCCAGTTGTGGTTCCAGTCCCAGACCTGTGGCTTGAAAATTACCCTGGACACGTGTATATGTATGTCCAAAATCCCAAGAGGAGAATGGAGAAGAAGGGATGGTGGTATGGCCATGACAAAAACCTTAAAAATAAATTTTAAAAAAAGAAAAGAAAGGAAATCTGAAATATTTATACTAATAACAGGTAAAGTAGATTTCAAAAAATAAAATAATACCAGAGAGCTTCTACGGAAATCCTAAATATTTTAATTCATAGAACCAATATATATATAATTATTTTGGAGAGGTTTTTGCTATAGGGTGCATGCACTTGCGAGAGAGACAGAAAGCAAGAAATCCCGCCCCCCCACCCCCGCCCTGGGAAGGATGGCCACGCCGCAATCCCTTCTTCCCCATTCTCTTCTCGGGATCTTGGGCACACACACACACAAGCCTGGCGTGAGTTTAAGCCATTGGGTCCGGGACTCGAACTGCCATCGACTACATGGGAGTCCAGCGACATAGCCATTATGCTAACTGCTGGTCCCCATAGAACCGATATTAGTAGAATAATAAGAAAAGTGGAATGTAACATAAAATTTAATTATATGGCTTACAGAGTTATGTTTATTGAACTTGGCCTCACCATGTTACTCATGTGAAATAGGGGCACTGATTGGGAAAAGCGGGGCCCTGAAAGTTGGTATGGGAACATTTAGCTGGACTAGGAGGCTGAGAACCTCAATCTCCTGAATCACTACGAGCTTCTCTTGTCAATGAAAACAATTTGTCCTATATTTGAGGAAACTAACCTCTTATTTAAAAACTTGTAATAATCTCATAAGAGGCAATTGCACTGTATGAAATGCTTATTTTCCACAAGACCCACCCTTACCCCCTACTATTGCTAGTAGAGCCATAACTAAATTAGATCTTAAAAATACTCTAGCAGAGAATATATAAAGTCTGACCAGAAGAAAGTTATCTTTTATATCAAAAGTACCTTCCTAATGGCAGAAACCCAGGGATATGAGAGTATTTTATACGAAAGTTAAAATAAGGACAGAATGCAATACCAGACTGGGTGGAATCTATTGATATATGTACCTGGATCAGAAATTATATATTTTAACGTGTTAGTAACAAAACTTCAAAATAAAACTGAGAAAAATAGCCAGTAAAAGATACTGATAACAACTGGAAGTGGTAGGAGAAGAACCTCGAAGTGAGACTAACCATTTACTTGGTTGATCCACTGAAACTTGATGCACACAGTAGCCTCTATTTAATTAAGTACAGATACCTGAACTCCCCTGGCATAATATAAAGAAAGAATCTCAAGGCTTAGGGAGGTAGGAATATTGGAGTGAATTTATCATATGTGACCTGCACATCTGCTTCTCCTCTTACCCCAGTATATCCCCCAAGAGGACTCAGGAGACACCCCTTTACTAAGTCATTGAGAAATACACTAGTGAGTGGGAGTACTTGCACCTCCCAAAGCTCTGTGGTAACTTTCCTCTGTGAGCTGGGTATGATGGTGGGAGATGCTCCATGGAGATGGACTTCTGGATATCAGGGAAGATGACCCATTTCAGAGTAGCAGAGTCCAAATGTCAGTGTTTAATTACCAGAGACAAAGAAGGCATATTTGTCATAAATGAAAGTTGAATAGTAATCAGATGTTTTTAACTTTGAGAGATCTTTGACTGTAGCCAAATAATTATGATGTTCCTAGAAATAAAACAAGTAGCCAGCTTACTCAAATGGTGATCATCAAGGCCAGCAGGTGGCGTGGTGGTTAAGGTGCTGGACACTCCCACATGGCCAACCACGGTGGCTTGCTTTCTCACTTTCCCTCTCTATCTCTCTCTGGTCAAATTAAAATAAATGAATGAATAAATAAAATTAAATAATTGTAAAAATGGTGATTATCTACATATAACATATACATTTTTAAATTGATTTAATTTTATTATTCTTCTTCTTTAAAATTGCTATAGGATACACATGCTCAGCAGAGAGCAGAGAGAGATGAGAGACAGAAAGAGAGAGAGAGAGAGAGAGAGAGAGAGAGAGAATGAGAAAGCAAACCACCAGGTCTAGGGCTTTAACTGTGGTAGGCCATGTGGGAGTTCAACACCTTAACCACTACACCACCTGCCGGCACCATATTTTTAAAAATCTACACATGGAGACTATAAATATAAGTTTAGTCACCACAGTTGAGACTTCCAACCTCTCACCTAGATCTTTAATTGAAGGGAAGGCAGGGTCCCTTTGAAGAAGGATTCTACAGTACTACCATTAGTGTATACTGAAAATCTTCCTCCATATCTTCTCCACAGAGATCTGTGATCATTTCCTAAAATGATTGTGTGAAAAGGAAAAGAAATACCCAGGTTTTTTCAAGAATTTTTAAACACTGGCTTTAAACGGATGGTAATTTCTGAGAACCCAAAATATCACTAATCTACCAGTATGAGTGGGGATTATGCTGGCAAGGTGAGAGACAGAGATAACTCAAGTTTGAATCACAATGCACTGACTAGGGCCACAGTGCCAGTCTGTGATGAATGTATTAAATATAATTTGAATAGAGGTACTAGTAACTGGCAGAATCTCCGTAACAGCTTTCTGATTCTGGAATAGAGACCATTATGGTATGATGGGCAAGTCAAAGCCCTTGTAAACACATCCCCAAACATACCAGGATAGTAAACAAAAAAAATACTGCTTTCTCGTAATGAGAGAATGAGGGATTACACAGATTAACGAAAACCAATAAAGATCTGAAAGAAGCAACTATTTCATGCCAATTTAACTTGCCTATCTGGCTTATGAAGAAGGCTTAGAAAATGAATAGATAATTGTAAATTTAATTAAGTGGCACCTCCATTTGCAGCTGCTCTTTCATATGTGTTATCTTTACTGGAGTAAATGAACACAGCCCTGTCAACTGGCATGCAGCTACTGACCTAGCAAATGCTTATTTCTCTTCATAATTTGGCAAGGAAATGGAAGCAGTTTGCTTTTACTTCATAGAGGCAACAATGTACCTTCACAGTCTTACTTAAGGGCTACATCAATTCTCTTGTTCTATTCCATAATATAGTCCTCACAGATATTAAGCATCTTGATTTTCTGGTCAGCATATTTATCCAGGACATTGATGACTGCATGTTGATGTAACAGAGAAGCAGGAAGTAACAACTATTTTAACTTATACTATATTTGTCTTCATGAGATATATATAAATCAGATGATGGAAGATCATTCTATTCCTTGTATTAATTTCTATATCCCTCAAATGTCAGTTATTAAAAGTAATATCTCATTTCAGCCTAGGTGACACAGTTGGTAATATAAGATACTGCAGTGCTGAAAGCCACATGACCAACCACTGGTTTGGATCCCCAACCCAGTCAACCTGGAACATGCTGCGCATGCATGCAGGTACCTGAGACCCTAAGGAGCTGGAGGGCTTGGGAAAGGGGGTCATGGCAGAATAAGACCCACCTGAGAGTACTTTCTATCTCACTCTTTCTTGTTTGCACACATAAGCTCTCTATTACGATTAAAAAAATAAAGCCTTTAATACATATCACAGCTCTGTACTCACCCATTTTTACTCTTTGACTCTGGCGCTTGGACTCATAAACCTTATTTCTTTGCTTTGCCGGCTGGCTCTGTTAATACTCTGCTAACTAGGGGCACGAGGGAGAGAACCCAGGATTTGTCTAAATCCTGATTGTTTCTTGTAGTCTTTTGGTTCCTGCGTGCTTCACCTTAGTAATGCTTTTTCATCCTGGTAGCTAACACTTTCTTTTCGCAGCAATAGCTGAATACAGTTTGTAGTTTTTCTACAGTTCTATAGTTTTCCTTGACCTAACGACACCAACATCAGCCAACCAGTGCTCCTGACTGAGAGGTCTGTGGCCTAGATCCCAAGGAGCATCTCCTCTAAGTTCAGAGACACTGACACACTAAACAGCACCTTTTTTTTGGAGAGGTTTTTGCTAAAGGGTGCGTGCGCTCGCCAGAAAGACAGAGAGACAGAAAGCGAGAAATCACCCCCCAGGGGGGAATGGCCACGCCATAATCCCTTCTCCTCCACTCTCCTCTTGGGATCTTGGGTATGCACGCACATGCGTCCGGCGTTGAGTTTAAGCCACCGGGTCCGGGACTTGAACCGCGGTTGACTACATGGGAGTTCAGCGACATAGCCATTACACTGTTGGTCCAACAGCACCTTCTTCTTGGTGATCTGAGTTTCAGCTCTGTGGGGCCACACCTCTAAGTTTCTAAATTTCCCTCCCTTTTTTTCCCCAGCCCTAGAATTGGTAACACTTACTACTTCTGTGATGCCTTAAATTTCTGTTTATCTTTTAATTTACCTATTTAACAACAATTATATTTAGCTAACAATTCTTTGTTAAATTCTCTTCGCAAATATCTCGTGGTTTTTTTTTTTTTTTTTTTTTTTTTTTTTTTTTCTTTCAAAAGATTTTTGCTATAGGGCATGTGCACTCATCAGAAAGACAGAAATCTCCCAGGGGGATGGCCACACGGTAATCTCTTCTCCTCCATTTTCTTCTCAGGATTTTGGGCATGCATGTACACGTGCCTGGCATGTTTTAAGCCACTGGGTCTGGGACTCAAACCGCCATTGGCCAAGTGGGAGTTCAGCAACATTACCAGTATGCCATTTGATGGTCCCTCTAGTGTGGTTTCTATCTCCTGTCTGGGCATTGACAGTTAAATAAAGTTAGTAAAGGCTAGCTAAAATTTAAGGAAAATTACAGCCAAAGTGGAGGCAACGGAGGGCCCAATTGTACTCCAATCACTCTCAGTCCTTACGTATTCCATCTGTGTTATATTAATTTATACTTATAACTGTGCTCAAGTCATTTCAAATGTAAGGGACTAGATCACCATGGATAGGACCATGATTTCCTTTTTTTCCCTCTCCCACCCTCTCCCCGTTTTTTTCCTCTTTCAACAAGTTTAGCTATATAAAATGTAGTGTGTGTTTGTTTTTAATTTGTTATACAGGACATGTGTACTCGCTAGAGAGAGAAAGAGAGAGGAAAAATGAGAAGGTACCTCTTGGGGGAGATGGTCATGCTACATACAGTCCCTTCTCCTACAATCCCTTCTTGAGACCTTGGGCATGTATGCAAATGTGCCCTGTATGTTTTTCAAACTGCTAGGTCTAGGACTCAAACGACACAGTTGACCATGTGGGATCCAGCGGCCTTAACCACCAGGCCACCTGCTGGCCATAAAATGTAGTCTTTTTTTGTTGTTGTTAAAGAATTATTTATTTTATTTATATTATTACTTTTTAAATTTGCTATAGGGCACATGTGCTCATCAGAGAGAGGGAGCAAGGGGTGTGGGGTAAGTGAGAAAGCAAGCTGCCAAGTCCGGGACTCAAACTGTGGTTGGCCAATGTGAGAATCCAGTGCCTTAACCACCTTGCCACCTACTGGCCCCAAAATGTAGTCTTTTAAGTGACTCACTTCATTTGGTATCCAATAAATCAGCTGCAGATATACTGCAAAATAGTAATCTATTCAGCCCTTAGGAACAGTTTGAAAGAATTATTGGCTGGCACTTCTAAGTATTCTGCCCTTGGTCAGAAGCAGTGTGATTTAGAAATTCTCACATAGCAGCTCAAAAGAATGAGGATCTGATGACCCACCTTAGTATATCCCCCGGTTCCACTGGTAGCAGCACAATGAACGACCTGCTGAGCAGAGCCAATGAATATTCTACTACTAAGACATCACTATCAGAAGCCACTTAGGGTGTATATTCCTGCCTACCATAAATATTTAGCATTGAAACTACTGGAGAAGTGCATTTCCAGGTACCCAAGAAGCAGACTCAGCCTTAGTGTGGCCAGCAAAAGTAGTCTGACCAAATACTCCTGATGGACCAAGCTCCCAGTATCTCTCTTTGTATATACTAAATTATTCCTTTTGTTATGTGTGATGTATTTTGGCATTGCATTTGCCAATGGGAAAAAAGAAAGAAGTAATAGAGTCAAATATAACTCATTCTTAAAAATTTTAAACTGTTGGGCCAGCAGGTGGCATGGTGGTTGAGATGCTAGACTCCCACGTGGCCGACTGTGGCTTGAATCCTGGACCTGGTGGCTTGCTTTCTCCTTCCCTCTCTCTCTCTCTCTCTCTGGTGAGCACATATGTCCTATAGCAAGGTTTTTTTAAAAAGAATTATTTTTATTTAACTTTATTTATAATTTGATTAGTGAGGGACAGAGCAAGAGAGAGAAAGAGAGGAAAAGTGAGAAAGCAAGTCACCAGGTCTGGGACTCAAACCACAGTCAGCCATGTGGGAGTCCAGCACCCTACCACCATGTCACCAGCCAGCCCTTTCCTGTAGCAAATTTTAAAACAATAATAATACTAAATAAAGTGAAATAAAAATTGGCTCCCACATGGCCAGCTATGATTCGAGACCCAGACCTAGCGGCTTGCTTTCTCACTTTCCCTCTCTCTTTCTCTGGTCAATCAGAAAATAATAATGATGATGAATAAAATAAAATAAATTACTGACATGATTTTTTTTTTTAAAAAAAGAGAGACAGAAAGCAAGAAATCACTCCCATGGTGGGGAGGGGACATGCTGCAATCCCTTCTCCTCCATTCTCCTCTTGGGATTTTGGGCATGCTTGTACATGTGCACAATGAGTTTCACAGTGCCAGGTCTGGGACTCGAACCACAGTCAATCACATAGGAGTCCAGTGCCTTAACCACTATACCACTTGCTGGCCTTGCTTTAAAATTTTAATTACTATTTGCATGAACTAAGTTTTTATCAATTAAGACTATGAAGAATTTAAAAAGATCACCATTAAACTGTCTTATTATGGAACTATATGCAGTTAGGTATAAAACTCTATGTAAAAAATTGGGGTCGGCAAGTGGCATGGTGGTTAAAGGCGCTGGACTCCCACATGGTCGACCACGGTTCAAGTCTCGGACCTGGTGGCTTGCTTTCTCACTTTCTCTCTCTCTCTCTCTCTCTCTCTCTCTCTCTCTCTCTGTCTCTCTCTGATCAAACTGCAAAATAATAATGATAATAATAATAAATAAAGATAAAATATTTTAAAAAAAAACTCTATGTAAAAAATGGTATGTTTACAGAGCAATCTCAAGTTTTCTTTAAATTTTTAAAAATATTTTGGGGCCAGCAGATGGTGTAGAGGTTCAGACATGGCCGACTGTGTGGCTCAAGTCCTGGACCCAGTGCCTTCAATATTCCTTCTCCACTATACTCTGGGTTTTTTGGGCATACACACACAAGTCCCAGGATGTTTCTCAAGCTGCTATATCAGAGACTTGAACCTTACAGCCAACTGTGTGGGATCCAGAGCCTTAGCCACCATGCTACCTGCTGCCCCTAGATCAAAATTTTTTACCTGGGGTCCCTTGATAGATTTTAATGAGTACGCGAAATATGCAACTGCATCTTTCTGGAGAGAAGGTCAATAGTTTTTATTAGGTTCCCAATGCTTATGAATCTGGGGTCAGCAGGTGGTACAGCGGTTAAGGTGTTGGACTCCCATATGGCTGACTACAGCTCAAGTCCTGGACCTAGCAGCTTGCTTTCTCACTTTCCCTTTCTCTCTCTCTGGTCAAATTAAAAAGTAATAATAATAATGACAATAACAAAATAAAATAAATAATTCTTAAAAAAAAAAGCTTAAGAACTGACTGATCTCAGGGGTTTCAAGTTTCCCTATTTTTTTTTTTTTCTTTTTTTTGGAAAGGTTTTTGCTATAGGGCGCGTGCGCTCGCCAGACAGACAGGGAGAGACAGAGAGATAGAAAGCAGGAAATCACCCCCCAGGGGGGATGGCCACGCCACAATCCCTTCTCCTCCATTCTCCTCTCGGGATCTTGGGCACGCACGCACACGCGCCCGGCGTGAGTTTAAGCCGCCGGGTCCGGGACTCGAACCGCAGTCGACTACGTGGGAGTTCAGCGACATAGCCATTACGCTAACAGCTGGTCCCAAGTTTCCCTATATTTTACCCTGGAAGAAATGACACAAGTTAGGGGTTAAATGGATTCCAGTGGCACAACCAGGCCTCCATTATCACAGGTGTGAAAGTGAAGGTGCTATAAGTAGAATTAGGAGGACTTTGGTCTTTTGGGCTCCCTCTTTTGGGAATTCTGCTCTTGATCTCTCTCTTCTCAAATTCGGCTAGCATAGTAAGAGGTTCTAAGGATCTTCACCCTTTAGAAGTAGAATACTCCTCTCTCAGATCACCAACAGGCCAAGTAGGAGCCAAGATAAAGCCCAGGGAAGAGTACTTACAAATGGGGCAGAGCACATAGATTTGAAATGCTCACATGTAATCCAGGTCATTTCACAAAATGGTTATACTGGGGATTCACAGCCAAAGCCCAAAGTCACTGTCAGAGAGTATATTTTTCCCAGACCTTCTGTGTATTTCCATAGAACTTTATACATGTACAGACTATATATATATATATATATATATATATATATACGTTATATATATATATATATACACACACACACACACACACACACCTATCTACCCATCTCCCTTGGGGCCTAGCCAGAGTACCACTAAACTATACTGTAATTTTTTGCTGATGTGCTTTTTCCTGCTAATAATCTGAGCCCCTGAGAGGTAGATAAATATTTGTTTCATCCTTAAAACCGTGTCTAGTACATGGGGCTGGCAGGTGGCATGGTAGTTAAGGGCGCTGGACTCCCACATGGCTGACCAGTTCAAATCCTGGACCTGGCGACTTGCTTTCTCACTTTCCCTCTCTCTCTCTCTCACTCTGTCCCTCTCTGGTCAAATTAAAATAAACAAATAAATAAATAACGTTAAATAAAATAATTATTTAAAAAACCATGTCTAGTATATAACACAGTCTCAATTAATAGTAAACAATTAATAAACATACATCAGTAATGTCCAAATCCTAATTTTCTGAAAACGTAGGGAAAGGGTATGTCCCTATACCAGAAAAGAGATACGTCCCCTATAAATTAATTTCTTGATACAAACTTAATATGAATTTGAGTACCTTATAATCCAGTTTTGACTGAGTTTTATCACCTTAACTAGGCTGAACAAGAACATTCTATATTTACCTATAGATGTGTCTCAGCCATTAATCTACTCCCTACTGTTAAGAAAAGGCATGAATCACGTCTTTTGTTCTTCTTATTCCTTTTTTGCTTGAAGTTATTTTCTGCATATGGGATACACTCAACAAAAACTGACTGGACTTGGAATAAACTTTAGAGAATAAAAAAGTTATCTTAGGGGCCAAAGATGGCATGGTGGTTGGGGTGCTGGACTCCCACATGGTCGACCATGGTTTGAGCCCTGGCGGCTTGCTTTCTCACTTTCCCTCCCTCTCTCTCTCTCTGTGTGTCTCTCTGGTAAAATTAAAAAACAACAACAACCTATAAATAAAATTCTTTTTTTTTTTTTTATTTTGGAGAGGTTTTTTTCGCTATAGGGCGCGTGCGCTTGTCAGACAGACAGAGAGAGACATAGAGACAGAAAGCGAGAAATCACCCCTCAGAGGGGATGGTCACGCCGCAATCCCTTCTCCTCCATTCTCCTCTCGGGATCTTGGGCAAGCACACACATGCGCCCGGCGTGAGTTCTAAGCCACCAGGCCCAGGATGCGAACTGCGGTCGACTACGTGGGAGTCCAGCGACATAGCCATTACGCTAACTGCTGGTTCCCATAAAATTCTTTTTAAAAAGTTATCTTAATTATATACAGGGCATTATAGTTTATACTGCATTATCTCATTTGATCACAAGAATCCTGAGTAAGAATGTCATTGTAAAGATGAAGGGACTGAAGCACAAAAAGTTCAAGCCATTTGCATAAAACTCCATTTTACTGAACTGGAGCAAGAAACATGTCTTCCTACTCCTATGGTACTGTTCTTTCCTACTATGAAGTTAATGAAATTAAGCATCTCTTCTTCCAAAAGAATTTAATAGTAAATTATTACATGAAAGAAGATAGTGTTGCCATTTCTGAGTCAGTAAAAGAATCAACATACTGGGGACCAGCAGGTGGCATGGTGGTTAAGGTGCTGGACACTCCCACATGGCCGACCACAGTTCGAGTCCCGGACCTGGCGGCTTCCTTTCTCCCTTTCTCCCTTTCTCTCTCTCTCTCTCTCTCTCTCTCTCTCTCTCTGTGTGTTTCTCTCTGGTCAAATTAAAATAAATAAATAAAATTAAATTAATAATTAAAAAAAAGAATCAACATACTTAAGTACATTACAAAAACGTGTGGACTGAATAATACCTTGTCTAGAATAATTCGGTTTAGAAACCACATATATTTCATTGATTTGAGTTCATTTGGCTTTAGCTATGCGTGTTTCTTGGCTATGTACACAGCTTCCTGTTTGGTCTCTCAAACATTGGTTCAAAGTTGTACTTCTGAACCTTGCTTTCTCTTTTCCTGTTTACTATGTAGCTCTGGGAAAAACACAGTCAGATTGTTTAATCTGTGAACCATACATCTTTGTTTAATTTTGTCTCGTAGGCACTCTTGATCACCACCAGGGGGCAAAAGCCTACCAGCTGGATTTTCTGCAGCGTACTCTATGTAGGACGTACAGTACAGGGACCCTCAGTGTCTGATTCTTGATGGAACCTCCCTGCTAATTATTTCAACCACAGGGCCTCAGGGAGAGAACAAAGGCTCGGCACAGAGGGCTCTTGTGGCACTTAACCGTACAGAAGCCAGAAAGAACTTATGACAGCCTGTCAGTTTAAAAGGAGCGACGAGATCCAAGTGTTGCAGTGACAAACAGGAGGAGGTGGCTTTAATAACTCCTGAGTGTGTGTTTTCTACAGCTTTGATATGCACGGTGATATTTACCAGCTCATCCACTCATTGAGGAGTAGCTTTGTCAACTCTTCCTCTGTGCAAATAATCAATGGTATTTGCATTAGGCGATCCCATCCCCCCTTTTTTATTCTTGATTTTCCATTACACTCTTAGCTTATATCCTGCTGACAGTTTATCTTTTAGGAAATTGCTACTCTAAAATAGGTGTCAATCTATACTTTCCCATATGTCTATGAAATAATGGAATCCAGAGAAAGAAAAGGAACCTCAGCGAGCCAATTGTTTAATTAAGAGAATTTCTTCACCGCAGGAAGCAAGTGGGAGGTGAATAGCAGGTTGGACCCCTGCAACTCTTCAGCCCAGCTTTCTCGGCCTCCCTGCCTCGCTCAGCCTCTGCTCAGCTCAGGAATAATCAATGAGTCTTTAAGGCAGGTCAGAGAAGAAGCCTGAGGGCACCGCGAGGCCTTCCAGGGTATAAACCTGAAAACCTTTTAAAAAGACGCATCAGGAAGCCTGGGCAGAAGGGTGGGAAAGCTCAGAGAAGCGCCCAGAGCCGGGCCAAGGGAGGGTACGTCGGTCTCCTGGTCTGGCCCAGTCCCTGCCGCGCTCAGTGAAAGCACCTGGAACCCCGCGCGGCCCTTTCCCACCGGAAAAAACGTGTTTGCTTCAGAATTTCCACTCCAGTTTCTTCTCTGTAGGGTTGGCGCGCCTCAACCTCATAAAATGGTTGTCTCTCCGGAGTGAGGAACCTAGGCGCCCCCCACCCTGGGACTCCTCTGACCCCGCGGGCTGCCCTCGGCCTTCCCCACACCACACGCCCCAGCTCCCGGCGTAGGCAAGCGGCGCGACCGCAGCGCCGAGGAGGAAACCCGGAGGGGGCGGCGGCCCGCGGCGGACGCACCCGGCCGGCTTCCGGCAACTCAAGGGTTACGACGAGGCGGCGGCGCGCGCCGAGGGGAGAGGCGGTTGCTGACAGGTGGCGCCTGCGCACTGGGAGCGCTCATTGTGCCCCGCAGCTGCCGAACCGCCCGCCAGTCCGCCCGCCGCCCGTTCGGCGCGTCAGTCGGCTAGATCCTGGTGGTGGGTGCGGAGCCTCCGGCCGTCCCCGCGGCCTCCTCCTCCTCCCCGCTCCCCTCACCCCCACCGCGCACGCCTTTCCCCATCCCGGCTCCGTCACCCTCCCGCCCCCCACACTCAGGACGAGAATGCCCTGCCCGGAACAACCCAGCAGCGCCTAGATGGCTTTGGTCACGGTCCAGCGGTCGCCTACCCCCAGCACCACCTCCAGCCCCTGCGCCTCGGTGAGTCCCTCCCGGCGGCCGCTCCGCTTGCTTCTGTCACTGCGGCTCCGCTTTGCCTCAGCGGGTCCCGCCGAACGCCACTGCGCACGCGCCGCGCGGCTTCCCAGGCCTTGGCACTAGGCTGCCGCGAACCCACCTCCCCAACATCCCCATCTTAAAGACGAGCGGCAGGAGCTACGAGACGCCGGATCTTGTCCCAGGGACCCTGCCCACCTAGCTCCTCACAGTCCTCGCCCTGAAATCCCCTGTGGCATGCTTTCCCATGGCTTGAGCACTTCCTTTCGGGAATGAGTCATTCTTGCTTTTCGCCCTCCCCCTTCTTTTACCCTCTGTTGCTCTGCTGCAGGGAGGGGACCGTGGGACTCCAGCGCGCCCCTTCCCCACATCCACATTCCCTTACCCACACCATTCACGGATCCGTCTGTGCACACTGCACACCCTTCTATCGACTCGCCGGGTGTGTGCCTGCCCCCTAGTCACTCGTTGTCTTTCTTGTGCTCTACACAGTTCAGGCTTTTCGAACTGCTGAATGGTAGTTACTGCTAGGTTTCTTCCCTCCCCAAAGGGTGGCAGTGGTCTTCTCTGCTTCTTGGACCTCTTACCTTTCCTTTATGAGGTTCTGAAGCCTCCGGTGCTGCTTGATAACCAGCGCCAAATCCATTTCCATCTTACAGGCATTTATGCTGTGCACTCATTGCTCATGATCGTTCTCGGTCTTAGGTCGTGTTTGTATGGCTCATTACTTCAGATGCCTAGAACGATAAAGCATGCTTCCAGGAGGAAAATTGTAACCAGTAACTAGCCTTTCCCAGCTGAACTGGTCTTTGCCTTCACTGCTTACCCCACCCCCACTCCTTTACAAACCGTTCACTTAGGCTTCATTATTGAGACATATTTATTTTTTTAAAATAACATATTGCACTCGTGGGTCAAAATGGGCTTTACAAAACAAACATGCAGATGTCTTAGAAGTAGGGTGAGTGAAAATGTGAAGAATTGAGAAATCCACCTTGAACTCCCTATAGAATTGTAATTTTTAAAACTGTTAGTGGATTTAGTAATATCAAGTTGCAAAATGGTATTCTATAAACACTGTACCACCGTCCACTGTAAAAATATCAGGTTGCTCTTAATATTTATATATTGATTAAGATTTGAGCTCTGTTACCTTGAAAATATGCTGGCTGATGAATTCAGTATAGCTTCCTGAATTCGAATTTTTGTTGTTTTTAGTGGTACTTTTTTTATGAACCTTCTTTTGCATTTTGTACGAAATTGATAACTAAATCCTAATTTGAGAAGTAATTGTATTTCAAAGGTTAATTTATCTTGTGTTGTCTAAGAGAGCAGAGCTGGGATCCTTGGTTAGAAGTTTAGAGAAGGAGGTTTCTGGTGGTTCTAAGGAAGACTTTTGTAACAGTGGTGTTCATTGCCTTGCAAAATACAATAGTGAGTGTCCATTGCTGGAAGTATTCATGCAGAGGCTGGAGGGCCTGGGAGGTGGTATAAAGAATTCCTGAATTGAGAGACTTGTCATACTTGTTACAAGTCTTTGAGATTCTGTAATCTAAGAATAATTGTACTTCAAAGCTGTCGAAGCATTTTAGGGTCCTCTGAAGACAAGTTTAGGAATAGAAATGAAATATAATTCATTCTTATGTGTAGTATTTTATGCTAGTTTTTGGAAAGTCATTTACATACTATCAAACCATCCTAAGTCCCTTCACTAGTAAATTTCTTTTCTTTTCTTCTTTTTTTTTTTTTGAGAGGTTTTTGCTATAGGGCGCGTGCGCTCGCCAGACAGACAGAGAGAGACTAGAGACAGAAAGTGAGAAACCATCCCAAGGGGGATGGTCACGCTGCAATCCCTTCTCCTCCATTCTCCTCTCGGGATCTTGGGCACGCACACACACGCGCCCGACGTGAGTTTTAAACCACTGGGTCCGGGACGTGAACCACGGTCGACTACGTGGGGGTCCAGCGACATAGCCATTACGCTAACTGCTGGTTCCCTTCACTAGTAAATTCTTTGGTTTGTGATTACCAGTCCTGATTTTGACTGAGAAAGCAATTGAAGGTATGCTAGCAAACTAGAAGTCAGTATTATAGTAACATTATTTTCCCTGGGCATTGTTGAAAACAGTTTATACAATAATAATAATAATAATAATAATATAATAACATATGTATTATATATCAAAATGTCATCACACTGATTTTCTTGAGGTGAATGACTAATATGTAGTTAGGACACATCTACTTGGTATGACTAGATTAGACAAAACTTGAGTCATGTTAACAAAACTTGAGTCATGTTAGAATCTTAAGGTGTGTCAGTAGTCACTTTTGATGAAGGTAATTAAATTGATCGTATGGTAAGCTCAGTTGTGGAGTTAAATGACTGATTTTTCTGTATCTCCTAGCCTGGTTATTTCAGTTGTTTATACTTGGCTCCATGTGCAGAGGAATCCTGGGGCTGCTGTGTGTAACAATCAGCATTGTTAGCATGACTAGTGAGCCAGTTAGCGCTCCCTGAAATCGCCTTCCTATTTGACTCCATCCAGTGTTGTGTTCAGCTGAGCTGTCTCGTGGTCCTTGGGCTCCAGCGTTTGGCTGCTATCTGACCTGCATATATTTCCTGTTGCATTTCTTGCCGCATGAATAGGTTGGGTTGTTTGTTTTAAGAGAGAGGAAAGAGCGGAAATAATCTAGATAGTGATGAAAGGAGAGATTTAATTTTGTAAAGCCAGAGATTTACATTTTTTTATTAGCCACTTTAAGAATTTTTTTATACTTTTTTACTATAGGATGCAGAACATTTTAGTGTTATTAGCTCTTTAGTATTCTTTCATTAGAGGTTAAATAATCAATTGATCATCCACTAGGTATGAATGACCATTGTAGATATTAAGATGTACAAGACATTAATCTGTCCATTAAGATCATGTAATCTGGGGACCAGGGACAGCAGAGGAAGAACAAATATATGAGGTGAGAGGGTAGAAAAGGAAAGTGAGGGGAATGATATGTACCTGAGATACTGGGTCATAATGGTCCTAAGTATTGTCTAAATTCAGATTAAGATAAATTCACTTAATGGCATTGGTGATAATACGAGTAATAACACCATCTAACATCTCTTAGTGCCTCATCTATGCCAGGCATCATGCTAAATGCTTTACATGGATTAACTAAGTCCTCACAATATGCCTATAAGTTACTTTTATCTCTATCTTACAGGTGAGGAAACAGTCAAAGTTATTAAGTAATGTGTCCAGTGTCATTCAGCCTGGAAGTGGTTGGTGTTGTAATTGAAACCCAGATGTGTCTAATTTAAAATTTGCCATCTTTTCTTCTTTGGTGATCAAGAAGTATACATAAGTCGTCCTCAAAGTTGTTCTTGAAGGATGGATTTAATTTCTGTAGGCTGAGATAGAAGCTAGGAAAAAGAGAGTATTTCAGGTGGAGAGAGGCTCTATACACTAAGCCTTAGACACAGAAAAACACAAGTCGTACGTACCTGAAGGAATTACACAGACCAGTCGAGGAAGGATTTGTTTGGAAAAGTAGTAAGAGATCAGGGTGAGGAGCCAGCTAAGACTGCACAGGGAGTTTAGGTGTTTGAATTTGATAGTCAGCAGAGGTTTTGAGCAGATGTGATCACAGAGATGTTTTAAGAAAATTGATCTAGTAGTTATGAGCCAGAGGGATTTGAGGAAGGGAGAGAGAGGCCTTAAGTGGAGCCACTTAGAGGCGGTAATAGTAGCCCAGATGTGAGATTATAAAGGCCTGACCTGGGATTTTGAAGTAGTAATGGAAAGAAAGGGACAGATGTGAGGGACTGTTAAGACTCAAAGGACGTGGGGACTGATTAGATGTAGGGAAGGAGAAATCAGAGATGCCCCCTCTAGGAATATATTTTCCTTCTTAAATAACAGTTGTTTCCTAATTAATAGAGGGCAATTTAAGAATTCTCTCTTTTCCTTTATTCTTTCTGATAAGAATCTTATTTATTTTTTTAAAAATTATTTTTATTTGACAAAATTGTATATATTTATAGTGAACAAAATAACACTTTGATATGCGTGTACATTTTGGAATGATTCAAGTCCACCTAACAAGCATATCCATCACCTCCCATACTTAACATATTTGTGGTGAGAACATTTAACTCTACTCTCTTAGTAATTTTGAAGCGTATAATTCATTTTATGAACTATAGTCACTATGCTGTACAGTAGATCGCCAGAATTTATTCCTCCTGTTTAACTGGAACTTTGTACCCTTTAACCAACCTTTCCCATTCCCCCCCACCTCCAAATCTGGTATGAATTTTCGCCTATATTGATCCAGGGTCACATAAACATAGTATAATACCATAGTAATCTTTTACTTTTGTGTAGTGTTTTAAACTTTTCAGAGTGTTTTGTGTTTGTCATCTAATTTAATCCTAGATCAGTCACTTAAGTTATTCAGAACAGGTACCAAGGTAAAAAGACTTGCTCAAGGTTACAAAACTGGTGATAATAGAACCCGCACTAGAACTAAGTTCCTTCCCTCTTGGTTCTCATCTCTTTCCGGGATGTGATAAGGGAAACAGCACATGTAGTTTCTGATCCTGAACCTTGACTGTTAGTCTGTAAAGGAGTAAGACCTGAGATAAGATCAAGAACGCGCACTCTCTTTGGAGCGAGTTATGGTGCAACCTTGACACCTAGAACAGAATCATCCCAATCTGTGCACGTCATTTTTAAGTGATGCGCTTATTTGAAGCCTATTCACTTTTAATTTACACAGAATTCTTACAAACTTGGATATTTACTTTGCTTACTCTTAAACGTTTCCTTACTTTGCTGATGATCAGCAAAGAATGGAAAGTTGCAAGTGCTGCTAAATGCAGGTTCCCTATAGGACTGGAAAGTGATATCTGATAGTTTCAAAGCAAAGGAAGAGGAAGAAAACCTATAAATAGCTTGTATAAGAAAAGATTTAGTAATTCTTGGTTACGTAATGTAGGGGCAGATACTGCTGTAGGACTGAGTAGTTCCTGAGAGCAACAATTTTATGTTCATAATGATGACCCTGAATTGTCATAAGATGGCTTAATGTTTTATCTTGATTTAAGCAATTTATATTAAATGTGGTATATTTTTATCTAAATGTCCATCCAAGTTTTTTTGTTGTTGTTGTTTGTTTGTTTGTTTGTTTTTAGAGGGATTTTTACTATAGGGTATGTGTTCTTGCCAGAGAGTCAGAAAGCCAGAAATCACACCCCTCCCCATGGGGGATGGCCATACCGCAATCTCTTCTCTATTCTCTCAGGCTTTTGAGCACACACACACACACACACACACGAGTGAGTTTTAAGCTACCAGGACCGGAACTCGAACCACGGTCAACTAAGCGGGAGTCCAGCAACATAACCATTATGCCATCTGCTGGTTCTAAGATGTCCATCCAAGTTTTACCAAAACTTTGATGTTTAAGAATATAAATTATATATAATCTTTTTTTCATGATAATGGATGAAGA
Organism: Tupaia tana; assembly: GCA_026018925.1. Classification (NCBI taxonomy): domain Eukaryota; kingdom Metazoa; phylum Chordata; class Mammalia; order Scandentia; family Tupaiidae; genus Tupaia; species Tupaia tana. The sequence continues at coordinate 21,525,226 of JAKSZU010000011.1, forward strand.
ATATATTATTGTTGCATATATATTCAAATATATATGGCCACACACTGAATAATAAAAGATAATAAAACCAAGAAAAATATAAAATTGATTTCTATGAAGGATAGATACTTAAAAGCATTGCTTTTGGATTTTTTAAAAACAGCTTTAAAAACTTTCATACACTCAGGACCAGCAGTTGGTGTAATGGCTATGTCGCTGAACTCTCATGTAGTCGACTGCAGTTCGAGTCCCGGACCTGGTGGCTTAAACTCATACCAGGTGCATGTGTGTGAGCGTGCCCAAGATCCCAAGAGGAGAATGGAAGAGAAGGAATTGCAGCGTGTCCATCCCCCCAGGGGGTGACTTCTCACTTGCTGTCTCTCTGTCTCTGTCTTTCTGGCGAGTGCACGTGCCCTATAGCAAAAACTTCTCCCAAAAAAAAGAACAAAAAATCTTTCATACACTGTAGAGTACTATGTGGCCATTGAAGGAAACTTGGAAATACAAAAAAGTATAGAACAGAGAATAAGACATGTGCCATCATTGTATTTTACAAAGCTGAAATGCTGCTGTATATATAATTTTGTATCCTTTGTTTGTTTTTATTTGCTAGGGGATGTGTGTCCTGTTGAGAATGGGGGGAGGATGTGTTTGTTGGTAGTGAGGAAGCACGACCCACAGGGAATGGTCATGCCACAATCCTTTCTCCTTCATTTCTCCCTCTTCTTGGGACTTTGGGTACACATGCACAAGTGCCAAGGATGTTTTTCAAACTGCCTTGTCTGAGACTTGAACTGTGTGGTCAGTCATGTGAGATCTAGCCACAGGCTGGCTCCTAGTCTTGCTTTTTTGTTATTTACGGTAGATATATTGCCATGTCATTTAAATGGCTGCCTTGAGTAGTTATATAACTCATTCTATTTCGTTATTGATAGGCATCAAGATTTTCTCCAGCTTTTTTTTTTTTTTTCAAGTTTATTTATTTCTTCCATGAGGGAGGGAGAATGTGGAGGAAGAGGGAGAGAGAGACAGACAGACAGAGGCAGCACCCTGAACAAGGGTCTGGATGCTACAATCCACTTCTCTCTTTTTTTTTTTTTTTTTTTTTTGAGAGGTTTTTGCTACAGAGCGCGTGCACTCACCAGGAAGACAGAGAGAGACAGAAAGCGAGAAATCACCCCCTAGGGGGGATGGCCATGCCACAATCCCTTCTCTTTCATTCTCCTCTCGGGATCTTGGACATGCATGCACACGCGCCTGGCGTGAGTTTAAGCCACCGGGTCCAGGACTCAAACCACAGTTAACTACATGGGAGTTCATCGACAAAGCCATTATGCTAACTTCTGGTCCCACTACAATCCACTTCTAGCCTTCACCCAACCCCTATTATGGGTGAGCTTGTCCCCAGCATACTCAGGGAGGTCTCCAGACTTGCACCAGGAACTTCCCCATGTGGGGTTGCCTTGCAGAGCATCACATTTTACCACTGTACTACTGTCTTGGCCCCAACCCAAGCTGCTGTTTTAGTATATATTATAAATTATACTATCATTGGGCATAAATATTTGACAGCATTTTGGAACATTTATCATGATTACAAAGAATGCAATTACTGAATCAGAGCATAAACAGTTTTAAGACTCCCATTACCAAAGGGAGAAAAAAAAAGAAGAAAAAGAAAAAAACAGGATCCTATTACATATTTACACTCTCTAGAAAATTTTTTCCAGTTTGCATTTCTTCAAACCTGTCTAGTATAAGAATGCTCATTTCTGCTAACTTTCTTGAGACTAGGTATTCTCATTTCATTTTCATTTTTTCATTTTTTATTTTTTTCTATAGGGACATGTGCTTGCCAGAGACAGAGAAAGAGAGAGAGGAAACGTGAGAAAGCACCCCCAGGGAAGATGGCCTCACGACAGTCCTTGCTTCTCCTTTCTTTTCTCAGAATTTTGGTTGGACACACACACATACACCTGGCATGCTTTTCAAACCACAGATATGGAACTCAAAACCTGTAGTCGGCTATGAGAGATATAGCCACCTTAACCTCTATGCCATCTACTGGTTCTTCATTTCATTTTTAATAATTACTAATTTTTTTTTTTTGGAGAGATTTTTGCTATAGGGTGTGTGCGCTCACCAGACAGACAGAGAGAGACAGAGAGACAGAAAGCGAGAAATCACCCTCCAGGTGGGATGGCCACGCCACAATCCCTTCTCCTCCATTCTCCTCTCGGGATCTTGGGCACGCACGCACATGTGCCCGGCGTGAGTTTAAGCCACGGGTCCAGGACTTGAACCGCGGTCAGCTACGTGGGAGTCCAGCGACATAGCCATTATGCTAACTGCTGGTCCCAATAATTACTAATTTTTGAAAATAAGAAATAATACCTAGTTGGTTTGATTAGTATTTTATAATTAAATATTTTACTAGGCTTTCAATTTAACTTTTTTAAAAATAATTATTTTATTTAACTTTATTTATTTATTTAAATTTGATCTGAGAGAGAGAGAAAGCAAGCTGTTAGGTCCAAGACTCAAACCATAGTCAGCCATGTGGGAGTCCAGCGCCCTTAACCACCACACCACCTGCTGGCCTCTCAATTTAACTTTTCAAAGAGATTTATTGAGGTATAATCTACAAACCACAAAGTTTACCTATTTTAATAAGTGTGCAATTCAATGATTTTAGGTAAACTTAAAAAGCTGTGCAACCCTCATTTCAAGACTGTTTCCTTTTTGTGAATATCTGTTCATTTGCTTGAATCTGTGTGCTCTTTTTATTATGAATATTAATCCTTTATTTATTAAAAACCTTGTTTTTTTTTTTTTGAGAAGTTTTTGCTATAGGGTGCGTGTGCTTACCAGAAAGACACAGAGAGACAGGAAGCGAGAAATCACCCCCCAGGGGGGATGGCCATGCCACAGTCTCTTCTCCTCCATTCTCTTCTCGGGATCCTGGGCACGCACGTACACGTGCCCAGCATGAGTTTAAGCCATTGGGTCTGGGACTCGAACCGCGGTCGACTACATGGGAGTCCAGTGACATAGCCGTTATGCCAACTGCTGGTCCCACCATTTACTTTTCAATTCAGTTCGTATTACTCTTAGAATAAAGTCTACGATTTAAAGTTTTGCTAGTGAGACCTTGAATGAGCCAACCTTGCTTCCCTCTTCAGCCTTGTCTTTTCCTAAGTCCCTGCCTTGCACACTGCTCACAGTTAAGCATGACGAAAACCATGCACCCTTTGGTCTCTAGGCTTTTTGCACATGCTGTTCCCTTTCCTTGGAACACTTTTCCTTCATCTCTTTACTTAACTAATTCCTACTCATCCTTCAGGTCTCAGCTTACATGTCACTTCTTCTGGGAAGCTTCCCTGACTCCACCCCCAGACCATGGTAGGTGCTCCTCCTATGTGCACCATAGCACCTGTACTTACCCATGGAGGCTCTTATCTCTTTATTGTACTCGACTGTTTATTGCTTATCTTCCCCAATAACCTTTAAGCCAGAGACTGGATATGTTTGCATTTTTTTGTATCATCAAGGCCCCCAAATGTTTGACGTATGTATTGATGGATGTAATCATATTTAATAATCTTTTCCACTTTGAATTCTTCCATTAGAAAGATATCCCCCAGGAAGACCACATGATATGACCACGTTTGTGTGTATGTGTGTGGTGTTTTAGACAGTGTCACCATGTCGTGATCCTCCTGCCTCAGCCTCCTGAGTAGGTGGGACCACAGTTCATAATGCCATGCTTGGCTCTTTCAGACACGTTCCCACACTGGTCTCAAGTTCACAGGCCTCCTGCTTCAGCCTCCCTAAGCGTACAGCTTTTTAAAAGGTGGACCAGAAATCAGCCTGAGCCTCCCGTGTGGGCTCAGCTTGCTGAGCAGCAGCATTCAGCACACACCACCTCTGCTTTTGAGACTTTGAATACATTCTGTCCTCCAGAAAGGCTACATCAACCTTCGTTTCCAAGTAGTGTATAAAAGCAATTCACTGCATCCTCATCAGCCTACCCTTATCAGCCCTAGGTATCCTCATCATCATCCATTTTCTTTATCATTATGTTTATTGAATACTTGCTGGATACTACACACTGTGTTGAGTGCCTTACGTGCATTATGTTATTTAATTTTCACATCATGCCAGGGTGGTAGGTATAACTATTTTACAAAGAAAATTGAGGGTCAGAGAAATAAAGTGAATTGTCCAAGGTTAGAGGTCTGATGTCTTAACAACAATCCAGAACACTTTCTCTTAACCACTAGTATTTTATTATTTTAATTTACATTTTTTTTATTAGTGGTTAAATGTTTTTTCAAAAATGTATTACTATATACTTTATATTCTTTGTTTTGTATATTGTTCATATACTTTGCCTAACTTTCTCCATGGGTACTTATTTTTTCCATATTGATTTGTAAGTATCCTTTTATTTATTTACTTATTTATTTATTTTTGGAAGTATCCTTTATATACTAAGAACATTAGCCTTTTTCTGTTATGTTGCAAGTTTTGCCCCCACTCCCTCCTCCTCCCTTTTTTTTTTTTTTCAGTTTTGCTATAAGGTGCATGTGCTCACTGGAGAGAGACAGAGAGATAGTAAGAGAGAGGGAAAGTGAAAAATTACTACCCTGGCAGGATAGCCACTCTACAATCCCTTCTACTCCACTCTCCTCTTGGGATTTTGGGCATGCACACATAAGCACGCGCACGTGCCCGGCATGTTTTTCAAGCTGTGGGATCTGGGACTCAACCAAGCAGTCTTCCTTGTGGGATCCAGCTGTCTTAACTTCTGTGCCACCTGCTGGCCTGACCATGCTTTTCATTTGCGAATTTGTCTCATTTGTTTATTTTATTCATGTTGGCCTACAAACATTTTAAAAATTTTAATACCATCCAGTCTTTATGTATGGAAGTTTTTCCTTTTCCTTTTTTACTTAGTTCAGTTTCTATCAATAGAGAAATATTCACCTATATTTTCTTAAGTTGTTTATAGTCTTTTATATTTTACTTTAACCATTTGAAATTCACTGCGTGATGTAAAGTAAGGATTGCTTTTATTGTTGTTGTTCCATGTGGTTAACAAATTGTCCTAGTTCGTTTTATGAAACAATCACTCCTTTTTCCTCCAGTTGTGTATAACTCTATCTCTGGGAAATACTGAAGTCAGCTGTAAGTAGAGTGTGTTCTGTCTTCTTTCGGAGTTGCATTGCTAGCCCCACAGGGGTTTAGTTAGTTTAGCATGTGCTACTTAGTATTCATTAAATTACATGGATAGAAAATTAATTATCTTTTTTTTTTTTTTTGGAGAATAGGGCGCGTTCGCCAGAAACAGAGAGAGACAGAGAGATAGAAAGCAGGAAATTGATGGCTCAAGACGCACGTACCAGTAAGGTCCAGGACTCGAACCGCGGTCGACTACGTGCCAGCGACATAGCCATTACGCTAACTGCGATTAATTATCTTAAATTTAAAAATTTGACTCAAGAGAGCTAGGTGGAGTGGCGGTTAGGCCACATAACCAACCACAGTTTGGGCCAGATCTGGACCCTGGTGACTTGAAAACCACACTGGGCACATGTGTACATGCTCAAGATCCTGAGATGAGAATGGAGGAGAAGGGATTGAGGTGTGGCCATACTCCCTGGGGGGTGATTTTTTACTTTCCCTCTCTTTCTCCTATGGCACACACACCTAAAAAGAACAAAAACAACAATAAATTTGACTCAAGTTTCTGGGAAGTCCAGAGGAAGAGTAGGCCTTTGGTAGTCTTAAAGTACTTTTTATTATAGGTCTGTCATCCTTTCTACCTGGCTCTCAGTGATAGGGAGCAGATTCTAGGTTATGCTCAGATTGAAAAAGACATTCTGGGGACCAGCAGTTGGCGTAATGGCTATGTCGCTGGACTCCCACATAGTCGACCGCGGTTCGAGTCCCGGACCCGGTGGCTTAAACTTACGCCGGGCACGTGTGCGTGCGTGCCCAAGATCCCGAGAGGAGAATGGAGGAGAAGGGATTGCGGCGTGGCCATCCCCCCTGGGGGGTGATTTCCTGCTTTCTGTCTCTCTGTCTCTCTCTGTCTGGCGAGCGCACACGCCCTATAGCAAAAACCTCTCCAAAAAAAGAAAAAAAAAAAAAAGAAAAAGACATTCTGCAGCATTGCTTTCCTAGTAGAACCATTAATTATTACTCCTGGTTCCAGCAACTTAGGACTTTACAGTTTTTCCATTAAGTGCCTGCTGTCAGGTTGCCTTTAGCAGTACCTGGCCTATCATATATATTTACATGTCCATGTTTTTTTTGTTTATTTCTTCCTTGACTCAGAAAACCTAGCTGTGAGAGAGAAACTATTTCCAATTAAAAAATATTATTATTTATAAGCCCCTTTACTCAGTTCGAAATGATGCTGGTGGCTATGTGTGCATGGGAGAGACTTTATGAATCTTGTTACAAATATTAATGAGTGCTATATTTTGCAGGTTCATCTATCCTCTTTCTCTAATTCTTAGCATCGAATCCTTTCCAGATATTTTTACAAAATATTCTGCATTTTCTTGCCCATTTGAGCAGCAAACTGCTGACGACAATGCCCTCATTTTCCTGTTTGTCAAGGGAAAGTCCAGTGAGATGTCCTTGGCTCTGAAATGTAGTGAAGGGTCCATGGTTCCCTAGACCTCCTGAAAAATAGGGGGAAATATTTCATTTACTGAATGTAAGAGGATATATTTAGAAACAAGTGGGGAGAGATAGTACTGTGTTACAACCTAGATTTTATGGAGCTGTTAGTCTAATATTTTAAAAATTTGTTTAGTTCCTTTATTTTTTTTTTTGGAGAGGTTTTTGCTATAGGGCACGTGCGCTCGTCAGACAGACAGGGAGAGACAGAGAGACAGAAAGCGAGAAATCACCCCCCAGGGGGGGATGGCCACGCCGCAGTCCCTTCTCCTCCACTCTCTTCTCGGGATCTTGGGCATGCACGCACACGCACCTGGCGTGAGTTTAAGCCACCGGGTCTGGGACTCGAACCGCGGTCGACTACGTGGGAGTCCAGCGGCATAGCCATTACACTAACTGCTGGTCCCTGTTTAGTTCCTTTTTATGTTTATACACTATGTTTGTACAGAATATCTATTTACTAATATACGGCTCTATTGGGGGTCCAGCAGCTAGTTAGTCCTTGGCCTCAGGAAGCTTAGAATAGAAGTGGAAAGAGTGGTATTAAATAAAATTAGATTACAGTGTAGCAGTAAGCATTAAGGAATGTAATGAAGGCCAAAAAAGACTTCTGATTTGAGCCTTAGAGAGTGGGTAGATGAATGGGCCCTCATGGCCTGGCAGTTAATGGAGCCAGATCCTACACAGCCAACTGCAGTTCTAGCCCTGGACAAGGCAGCTTGAAAAACATGCTGGGCCCATGTGCATGTGCACACCCAAAGTCCCAGCAGATGGAGAAGCAGAGAGGGGATCCCAGCATGACCACGCGCAATTGGGATTATTGGGATTGCTTTCTTTCTCTCCTCTCTGTCCAGTACACATGCCCGTTGGCAAAAAATAAAAATAAAAATAAAAATAAAAAAGTCACCAAACAGAGGGTAAGGGGTGAGTAGCAGGAGGGAGGGAAACATTCTTTTTTTTTTTTTTTTTTTTTTTTCTGTCAGGGTACTTTTATTATTATTATTATTATTTATACATTCAATTGCTATACATCATTTAGATTGTAAAGAGACTTTACCCAGCATGATATACACCTCAGACCAGTCAGGTTGAGAATATTATACACATCATCATTAACAAATAATAAACCATACTGTGTCTCACAAATGTCTTAACCTCTCTATTTTTTCCCCAAATGTCCTTTCCTATATTCTTCCCCTTTCCCATTAGCCTTCCACTTTATCCCCAGTGCCCATAACAATATTTGCTTTTTTTAAATTTCATTTTCTTTTATATATTCAATCACATTATTTAGCTTACAGAGTGAATATTTTAACAGGTGAATATTTCTCCCTAGTCTAGTTGACATAACTGTAAGAGGGAAGCATTCTTAAGCGTGACATTAAGACACAGGGCTAGAAATCGCATGATGTGTGCACAAGCAGTATAATACTGATGCCATGCGAAGTACAAAAAATGAGTTTAGAGCAATAAAGATAATTTCTTTTGAATTTTAACATCTGTGACCTGACTTTTACCTTGAACACAGTTATATGTTCTCTTGGTTTTCTTTAAAGAGACTTTGTTAAAATTTATGATTATGGGCAAGAAGTATCAAAAGTGTAACTCTTAATAATAGCTACTATCCTTTAAAAAAAGAATTATGTATTTAATTTATTATTTTATTATTATTATTTTTAATTCATCAGAGAGAGACAGAGAAGGAAAAGTGAGAAAGCATGCCACCAGGTCTGGGATTCAAACTGCAGTTGACTGTGAGGGAGTCCAACACCTCAACCACCATACCACCTGCTAGCCTAGATGGCTACTACTTTTCAAGTATTTGCTGTATAGTAGTCACTGGATTCAGCACTAACTAGGCACAACAGTCATTTGTAGTAGGACTTCTAATGCTCCCATTTTATAGATGAGGAAATGGACTTTCAGAGAGATGTCTAGACTCCACTCTAGGAGTGGCAGATCTGGGAATGAAACTTTGATCGTCACAGTTGGAGAACAACTGCTAGACTAAATTACCTTCTGGGTGTTGAAATTTGTCTCTGTGTCCAGGTGCTATTTGATTTCCTTCATTTTTAAATAATTTAATTACACATTTGCCCTGCCATAGTTTGAGTCATTATGATTTGTGACTTTCCGCTGTTTGTTCAGCACAAGTTCAGCACAAGTTAGTTGAGAGAGGGCTCGTTTATGGCATAGTGGTTAAGGCAGCTGGATCCCACATGGCCAGCTGTATGGTTCGAGTCCTAGACCCATGGGTTGAAGAACACTCAGGGAACATTTGCATGTGTGCACAGAATTCCAAAAGGAGGAAGAAGAGATTGCAGAGTGACTAGCAGAGTGACTGTCCCCCATGGGCAGGGGAGTACTTTCTTACTTTTTCTTCTCTCTCTTTCTCCAGTGCTCTCTACTTAAAAAAAAAAAATAAAAATAAAAAAATTAAAAAAAAGAGTTAAGAGCCTTCTCAAGCGTTGTGGGATGATATAAGTTATTATCTTTGTTTTAGAATTTACAAGTCTAGTGGGGAAGGCAGCTATAAACTAAGTGTATATAATAAAAACCTGGTACAGTGAGTGCTGTAGGAGAGGCACAGAGCAAGTGTGTACGTAGGGACACGATGAACCGGGAATGTGGAACAGACTAATTGGAAAAGACAGAGGAGCAAAATATCTTTGAAACTAGGGAAATGAAAGATACTTTTTATACTTCCAGGTATTAATTCCTTTAAGGCCCATTCACAATTAGAGGCAGTTTTTTCTACGGGGTAATTATTGTAATATATTGTTATCTAAGACATGGTAGCGAGTTACCAAAGCTTCCGTCTTTGGCAAGTGTGTGTTGTGGTTACTCCTCACCTGTTCTTCCTCTACCACTCTACCTTCCCTCACTTAAAGAAAAGGAGAAGAAAGGCCAGAAGGTGACTCAGAGGTTAAGGGGCTGGATTCCCACATGGCCAACTGTGGTTTGAGTTCTGAAACTGATGGCTTGGAAATCACATTGGGTGTACATGCATGCCCAAAATCCTGAGAGGCAAATGGAGGAGAAGGGATTGCAGCGTGGCCATCACCCCCTGGAGGGTGATTTCTCATGATTTCTCATTTTCCCTCTCACTGTCTCTCTCTCACAAGTGCATGCACCCTGTGGCAAAAAAAAAAAAAAAAAAAAAAAAGAAAGAAAAAGAAAAGGAGAAAAACCAAACCAACCAAATCAACTTAAAAAACAAACAAACAAACAAACAAAAAAAAACTGCTATAGACAGGAGAATGTGATAAATTAAACTTATTGAAGGGTGACATCTCCACGCAACTGATTGATGGAAGCAATGATTTTCCTCTTACTGCTTCAGACAACAAAGACAACAAGAATTTGGGAGAGCACTTTCTTCATAGTTACAATGTATAAATATCTCAAGCAAAAATTAGGATAAGTCATGTTAGCATCTCATAACACACTATTTTAATCTATTAAGGAAGCTCATTGATTCTTTGGGGTTTGAGAAAGTGATTGTGGTTTAGAATAAAAATAGTATCTGCTGATTACTCTAATGTAGGTCATATTGGGGTGGGGAAGCCCTAAAAGTATTTTTACTTCTCTCTTCTTAGGCCTTCAGAAATACCTATAGTAACATGAAGCAAGTGTAGGATCTGGAAACTGCCTGAATCTGAATCTTGGCTTTATCATTTACTAGACATAAACAGGTGAACTAACTGCTCTATGCTTTGGTTTGCTTACCTATAAAATGGGGATAATAATAGTACTTTTTCACTGAAATGCTATAAACAGTAAATGAAAGAATGCATTAGAACCAGGCGAGACACAAAATAAACATGCCCTCATGAAATAATCAGTTGCTTTTGTAACAAGGGTGATCTAGGATTGTTGTTTGGTTGTTAAGCAATTTTTTCATCATAACACAAATTTAGTGGAGAAGGTATTTGCTTTAGGACAATGAAATTCATAGTGGATAGCCTGTTTCAGAGTTTAGTTGACCTTTTTTCTTTTTAATTTTTTTCACTTTAAAATTAGAGAAGCTGTTTCTATTATAATTGTCAATCTCCATGGCAATGTGTATTATATATAATTTTGTAATGACCCTAGAGTAATATACAGAATGATTAATGCAACTGTAATCTTTAAAGATCTCTTTCTCTGACTTCACCCTCCTGACCCCAAGATCTAGTAGTACAAGCCAATCACAAGCTATCTACATTTGAGCTCCAAGCAGCCCCTTTCAGGGACCAGGACAACTAAAGATTTTTCTGCCCAGACTTCACCTTCCTGATCCCAATGTCTTGTAGGGTCAGAGTAATCCTCAATTCCCACAGAATCTGCTGCACAAAGGGAGAAAAATGGAACTGCAGGGAGATTGCAGATACATCCTACATGCCTCTGAATGCTCAGATTTAACTCCAAAATTTAGGGAAAAATATAAAATCCATCAAGTGACCAGAAACCAGAAGCACAAGAAACATGAGAAGTCAAGAAAATTTCTCTCCCCCAAGGGAAAAGAATAACTCTTCATCTTCCATAGGCAATACAATGGAACTCATGGAAATGTCAGATAAAGAATTTAGAATGTTCATAGTGACACAGCTAACAGAGATGCAAGAGAAGAGAGACAATGAACTACAGAAGATGCAGGAGAAAAGAGACAAGTTCCAAGAGGTGAGGAAGTTCTTGCATGATCTAAAAGAGGAAATACACACTATAAAAAAAGAGTCAAACCAGAAATGTTAGAGATGAAGGCTGTAATACAGGAAATCAAAACCTTCCTTGAAAGTATTAAAAGCAGATTAAATCATGCAGAAGATCAACTCTTAGATGTAGAAGACAGAACCTCTGACCTAGAAAAATTAACCAAAAGACTGAGAAAATAACCCAAAAAAGTGAGAATGATATATGAGAAATACTGGATACCATTAAATGCTCAAACATCAGATAATCGGTATCTCAGAAGGTGAAAAAAACTAATAAGGGCATTGATAATCTATTTCATGAAATCCTGGAAAAAAATGTTCTTAACCTAGAGAGGCATTCAGATATCCAGACCCAAGAAATACAAAGAACCCCACATAGAATCAACCCAAGAGGGACCAGCAGTTAGCGTAATGGCTATGTCGCTGGACTCCCACATAGTCGACCGCGGTTCAAGTCCCGGACCCGGTGGCTTAAAACTCATGCTGGGTGCGTGTGCGTGTGTGCCCACGATCCTGAGAGGAGAATGGAGGGGAAGGGATTGCGGCGTGGCCATCCCCCCTGGGGGGTGATTTCTCGCTTTCTATCTCTCTGTCTCTGTCTGTCTGTCTGGCGAGCACACGCGCCCTATAGCAAAAACCTCTCCAAAAAAAAAAAATCAACCCAAGAAGATCTTCTCCAAGGCACATGATAGCCAGATTGGCCAAAACCACAGACAGAGACAAGATACTAAAATTGACAAAAGAGAAACGTCAAGTTACTTTCAAAGGATATCCCATCAGGCTAACATCCGACCTCTCATCAGAAACAATGCAAGCAAGGTAAGAATGGGAAAATATAATCAAAGTGGTAAGTGAAAAACAATTTCAACCAAGATACTACACCTGACAAGATTGCCCTTCATATGGGAAGAAATGACAAAAACGTTCTCAGATAAACAAAATCTGAAAGAATTTACCAGCACCAGACCAGCTCTCCGAGAAGTCCTGAAAGGAGTGCCATACCAGGAAAACTAAAGTCAGACACACAGAAATAAGAGTACAAAAATCAACCAAGAGAATGGCCAACTTACTGGTAGGGACAAGTCTGGAAAGATCAATAATAACGTTGAATGTTAACTTCCAGAATTTAAACAGTAACACTGCAAATTCAACAGAAGAGAGATTAATCACATGAGACTGCACTGGTGAAATCGAAGTTTTGACTTTTGACTAAAACATTACTGATTTTCTTCTATGCTTCATTTTCCAGATTTAAGGGTTTTTGTCTTCTCTTCAACTGTTACCTATTGTTTGAACTGAATCCTACCCTTTTTCCTGGCTTTAAGCCTTAAGCAAACTTCTCTTAACATTTCTTGATTTTGATCTATTAAAACTAAAACTGTTTTTCTTGAAATTAAAAGCCACATAAAAAGAGTACCTACTTAATGACTGTGGTAAGCTATATAACCCCAGCTAGGTACTACTTTATAGTATGTTCATTCTACTCACTGAGGTTTATGTCTAAAGTCAGACATGTGTTCATAGATAAGGATATATCAGCTGCACTTGCTATTGAAAGTATTTAGATTAATTAAGATCTTCTGTGAATCAATAAAACGTGAAAAAGAAAGGGGGGGCATGGAAAGCAACTAGATTCTGGAGACAGTCTGGAAGGCGGGTGGGAAATGGCAGAGGGTGAGAGGTAAGGAAGCAAGTGGTGGGGGAGAAAAATATAAGAAACAAGAAATGGAAAATTATTTGTTGATGATAATATATATGGTAATATTCTAGATTGAACCAATACACAGTGTAACCTGGATGAGAAGTCTCATTTTGTATACTGTAATGATGTACAGCAAATAAATGTAAATAAATAATTTTTTTTTTTTTGGAGAGGTTTTCGCTATAGAGGGTGTGTGTTCGCCAGAAAGACAGAGAGAGACAGAGAGACAGAAAGTGAGAAATCACCCCTTAGAGGGGATGGCCACACCTCAATCCCTTCTCCTCCATTCTCCTCTTGGGATCTTGGGCACGCACACACACACACCCAGCATGAGTTTAAGCCACTGGGTCTGGGACTCGAACCACGGTCAGCTACATGGGAGTCCAGCAACAAAGCCATTACGCTAACTGCTGGTCCCTTGAAATAAATAAATTTAAAAAACCTCTTTCCTTGAGAGTTTATCAATTTAATAGCCCCTGCTTAGCAGCATGTTATTCTATTGAATGTTTTGCTATATGGTAGGACAGATCATTCCAAGTGTTCACCTTAGTTTGTATAGTCAAATCATAGACTGAGTATGTTGGTCTTTTTAATGATTGAGATTATAGATCATTTGGCAAAATAGAACAGACATTGCTAGGTATCTTTTAAATATGACAACTCTAAAGACACTGAATGTATTTGTGGGCTTAAATATATCTCTGTATTAGGAAACAGTAGATGTGAAGAACAATCTGTTTAACCTAACTATCCCAAGCAGTTGGCCATTCAAATAGCTCTTGCAAGGTAAATTTCTAAAGCAACTGAATGAATTCACATTTGCTATAACAAGAGGTCTATGCTTCATGCTTTGGTTGTATTTCGATTATAGTTTTTATTATTGAATTCTGTCCAAAAATAGAGACAGCCTATTTCTTCTTAGAATACTGAAAAATAAAATATAGCAAGTTTTCTGTGAACACAGTATTTCGATTAGACCTCTCTATTATAAACTGCAACTTTCTCAACTGTTAGCATTTTTTTAATGCAGATTTTGGGTTTTCAATTAAACTTCAAAGGAAATTGTATTGACTATAATGGAAGTTTGGTTAGGCAAGGTACAGACATTCTTGCAGTTATATAGAATCTTGAAAAATTGAATCTAGGGCTTTTAGGAGAAAGAAAATATTCTTTAGTTATTCCCACTTAAGCACCATTTTGTGGGATTTTAATCTATAAGATTAAAAAACTGGGGGCTGGGGGACCAGCAGTTAGCGTAATGGCTATGTCGCTGGACTCCCATGTAGTCGACCACAGTTCGAGTCCTGGACCCGGTGGCTTAAACTCACGCCGGGCGTGTGTGCGTGCGTGCCCAAGATCCTGAGAGGAGAATGGAGGAGAAGGGATTGCGGCGTGGCCATCCCCTCTGGCGGGTGATTTCTCGCTATCTCTCTGTCTCTCTCTGTCTGTCTGGCAAGCACACGCTCCCTATAGCAAAATAAAACCTCTCCAAAAAAAAGAAGAAAAACTGGGGGCTGGCAGGTGGCGTGGTGATTAAAGACTCTGGACTCCCACATGGCTGACTGCAGTACAAGTCCCAGACTTGGCAGCTTCCTTTCTCACTTTCCCTCTATCTCTTGTTCTGTTCCTCTCTGGCCAAATTTTTTTTTTTTGAGAGGTTTTTGCTATAGGGCACGTGCGCTCGCCAGACAGACAGAGAGAGACAGAGAGACAGAAAGCGAGAAATCACCCCCCAGGTGGGATGACCACACCTCAATTACTTCTCCTCCATTCTCCTCTCGGGATCTTGGGCACGCACGCACACATGCCTAGTGTGAGTTTAAGCCACTGGGTCCAGGACTCGAACTGCGGTCGACTATGTGGGAGTCCAGCCACGTAGCCATTACGCTAACTGCTGGTCCTGCTCTCTGGCCAAATTAAAATAAATAGATAAATAAATAAAGTTAAATAAAAAAAGTTTAAAAATTAAGAAAACTATACTTAGTATGAAAAACCTTGTAGCATTGAAATTGTCTTATAAAAAATTGTGGTTGTAGCTTAAAAACGAGAAACATGGGGCCAGCATTTGGCGTGGTGGTTAAGGCACTGGATCCCATGTGGCCAACCTGGTTCAAGTCCTGGACCCGGTGGCTTGAAAATTGGGTATATGTGCATGCATGCCCCAAATCCCAAGACAATAATGGAGAAGGGATTGCAGCCTGGCCATCCCCCCAAGGGTTGATTTTGCACTTTTCTTCTCTGTCTCTGGCAAGCACATGTGCCCTATGGCAAAACAACAACAACAACAACAACAACAACAAACTTTAAAAAGAAAAATAAAGGACCAGCAGTTAGCATAATGGCTATGTCGCTGGACTCCCACATAGTCGACTGCGGTTTGAGTCCCGGACCCAGTGGCTTAAAACTCACGCCGGGCGTGCACGCCCGTGCGCGCGCGCGTGTGTGTGCCCAAGATCCCAAGAGGAGAATGGAGGAGAAGGGATTGTGGCATGGCCATCCCCCCTGGGGGGTGATTTCTCGCTTTCTGTCTCTCTGTCTCTGTCTGTCTGGCAAGCGCATGCGCCCTATCTCTCAAAAAAAAAAAAAAAAAAAAGAAAAGAAAAGTAAAACTTTAAAAGCACAAAGATTATTTAGGCCTGTATGTAAATGAGCTTGTTCTGAATGCCAGTCTAAAGAAAGTCAGAAATAGAGGTGTTGGTTACCAATTAATCTTTGGATAGTTTGTAGCTGTCCTTCAAAGTGATTCAAGACACTGTGAGGAAGACTGTATTTGTTTTGTTTTGCCTTTCTTTTTTTTTTTGGTGGGAGTCCAGTGCCTTAACCACCATGACATCAGTTGGCCCCTTTAAATGAAAAAATTTAAAACTGTTTAATTTTATTTATGAATATTATTCTTTAATTTGATTAGAGAGACAGGGAGAGAAAGAGAAAGAGGGAAGAGAGACTGAGAAAGCAAGCTGCCAGGTCTGGGACTCAAACTGCCATCAGCCATGTGGGAGTCTAGTGCCTTAACCACCACACCACCTGCCAGCCCCCAATTTTTTTTAAATTTAAATTTAATATACATATTATACATACATATATATATATGTATAATATGTGTATATATATATATATTGACATATAGATATTTAAGGGTAGGTGTGCTTTCTAGAGATAGAGACAGTGAGAGGAAAAGGGAGAAATCATTCCCTGGGGGGATGCCGTGCTTCAGTCCCTTCTCTATTCTCCTGGAATTTGGGGCACATACACACACGCCTGGTGTGATTTTCAAGCTGCCAGGTCTGGAACTCAAACCACGGTTGGCCATGTGGGAGTCCAGCAATTTAACCACTGTGCCACCTGCTGGCCCTAAGACTATGGCTTTTTTTTTAAAGAATTATTTTATTTAACTTTATTTATTTAATTTATTTATTTCAATTTGACCAGCGAGGAACAGAGAGAGAGAAAAAGTGAGAAAGCAAGTTGCCAGGTCTGGGACTTGAACTGTGGTTGGCCATGTGGGAGTCCAGTGCTCCAAACACCACACCACCTGCTGGGTCCAAGACTATGGTTTGAAGATCTCAGACTTGTCCTAGACATTTTTTTTTTTTGGCATAGATTTTTTTTTTCTACTTTACTGATTGCATTTATTTGCAAGCATTTACTAAATAAGTACTATGTATATGATTTTATATCACTTGAGCTGTTAGTATAGTCTACTCTTAATAGAAAATTGGATGGCTGAGTTTCTGTATTTAACTTTTTCTTCAGCTTGCTGATATACTGACGTCACCTATATGATTTTGTACTTTTTTATTCTGTATTTTACAGGTGGCTCACATTTCTGAAGTAATCATAATAGTGAATTTCTAATTGAAAATAACCTTTGCAGGACCAGCAATTGGCATAATGGCTATGTTGTTGGACTCCCATGTAATCAACTATGGTTCAAGTCCACTGCTTAAACTCACACTGTGTGCGTGTGCGTGAGTACCCAAGTCCCTGAGAGGAGAATGGAAGAGAAGGGATTGCGGTGTGGCCATCCCCCCTGGGGCGTGATTTCTTGCTTTCTGTCTCTCTGTCTCTGTCTGTCTGGTGAGCGCACATGCCCTACAGCAAAAAACCTCTCTCAAAAAAAAAAAAATTGGGGGAACCAGCAGTTAGCGTAATGGCTATGTCGCTGGACTCCCACGTAGTCGACCGCGGTTCGCGTCCCGGACCCGGTGGCTTAAAACTCACGCTGGGCGCATGTGCGTGCATGCCCAAGATCCCGAGAGGAGAATGGAGGAGAAGGGATTACGGCGTGACCATCCCCCCTGGGGGGTGATTTCTCGCTTTCTGTCTCTATGTCTCTCTCTGTCTGGCAAGCGCACGCGCCCTATAGCGAAAATCTCTCAAAAAATTTTTTGTTGTTTTTGTGTAGGGGACATCTCTCTCTCTCTCTCACTTTGCCCTCTATAGTAAAATTAAAAAATAAATAATCAATAAATGAAAAGTTAGAATAATTCTTTAAAAAATTTTTATTGTGTGTACTTATGGTATACAATGTGATGGTATGAGATAGCAATACCGTTACTCTAGCCCAAGTTATACTTACAGAATTAGGTTATAAGTGGCTCTAAAATTAGAAACAAAAGAAAGAAAAAGTTTATTGAATGGATAGTGACTTTGGAAATTATCTGAATACACAAAAATGTTATTTGAAAATGTATAAGGTCAATAGTTAATAAAATGCCTTGTAACATAGTGATGTCTTTCTTTCTTTCTTTCTTTCTTTTTTTTTTTTTTTTTTTTCCTAGGGGGTACATATTGCTTGCCAGTGAGAGATAGATAAAGGGAGAAGTAGAAAACACCCCCAATGGGGCATGGTCACGCTGCAGTTGCTTCTTCTTTTCTCCATCCTGTTGGGATTTGAGGCACACATGAATGCATACCCAACATGTTTTCCAAGCTGCCAGGGCCGGGATTCAAAACACAGTCAACCATGTGGGATCCAGCTCCCTTTACCACAGGGCTGGTTCAACATAGTTACTTCTTTTCAAAAAATTTTTGCCAGTGAGTAGACCAGCAGGTGGCATTTTGGTTAAGGTATTGGACTCCCACATGGTCGATCCCAGTTCAAGTCCCAGACCTGGTGACTTGACAGTCACACTGGGCATGTGTGTGTGCATGCCCAAGGAAGAGAATGGAAGAGAAGGGATTTAAGTGTGGTGTTGGCCGCCGCCGTTGGCCGCGGAGCCAAGATGGCGCTGCTGGCTGTATAGGGAGGCGTGTACAAACAACTCCTTCTACAGCCAATCAGGACTTGCCTCGCACAGGTGAAGGAACTTGCGGGTGGAGCCGCTGGGAGGACCCTATATATACGGGGAAAGAAGCTAGCTGAAGAGGAAGCTGAAGCTGGCTGAAGAGAGAAGCTAGCTGGTAAAGAGGAGAGAAGCTAGCTGGCTGAAGAAGCTGGTACCGGGAAGAAGCTAGCGGGAAAAGCTGAAACCTGTGAATAAAGACTGCGGGAGGAAGAACCGGGTGTCGTCTCTTCTCTGCAGAAGGGGCGCCGACAGTGTGGCTGTTTCCCCTAGGGGGTGATTTCACTTTTCCTCTCACTGTCTGACTCTCCCTGGCAAGCACATGTACTCTATAGCAAAAACTTTAAAAAAAAAAAAAAAAGAGTTAAAATAAATTTGTCAGAGGGTGCATGTGCTCACAGGAGATAAGAAAAAAAAGTGAGAGAGAGAGAGAAAGTGAGGGAACACCCTTTAAGGGGAATGGTCATGCCACAATCCCTTCTCCATTCTCCCATCTTTCAGGATTTTGGGCACGCATACATATATGAACCCAGCTTGTTTTTCAAGCTGCCAAGTCTGAGAATTGAACCATGCAGTCAGCGGTGTGGGATTCAGCCATCTCAATCACTACCTCGTAGGTCGGCCCAACTTGGTCATTTCTCAACCGCTAAAATTAGAAAGTTCTCTTTCCTCATTTTGCTTTTTGCCTACTTCACTTGATTCATTAATGGCTTTCTGAAATAACATTTTAGAAGTTGAGAGCAGAATTTCTTCAGGATCAGTAAGTAATGTGATAGTGACATTGAAATAATGGAACTTTTTTCTTTTTAATGCTGCTATCTTTCTTGATTATATGAGTGTGAAGAATGAAATATTTTGTACATTGACCATCAGTGTACTTTTCTATCTTGCTAAATCCAGACCCACAAGGGCAGTTTTCCTCTCTGGCTAATTTAGTAATGATTATACAAGTTTGTCTTATGTACTTGTTCTCCGGTAAATAGGCAGCATTATAACATAGTGGTTAAATTGACTTAAGCTCTAGAGCCAGATTCTGCAGTTCAAATCCCAGCTCTAGTACTTAATAGGAATATGACTTCAGGCAAATTAACCTTTCTAAAAGCCTGTTTCCTTACCTGCAAAGTGGGATAATTTTAATACTTATCTTACAGGATTATTGTTGGCATTCATGAAAGAACTGAATGAATGCTTAGTACAGAGTCTGGACTATAGCATAATGAGTGTTCAGTGACTGCAAGTGATTGCTAATATTAAGTAGATTTAATTCTTTGCTCTCTACAGCAGTACTATATATAGTATTTAATTTTCAAAATTACAGTAACTTGGCTTCCAATCTGATTGTTATAGGTGACATATTTTGATTTTTGCTGAATTGTATTAAGCATGAATTACTCTTGGATATGTTACTTTATGAGAAAGTGTATCCAGCACACCTTAGACTGCAGTTGATGTGGCCATCTTGTGTAATGGTAGTGAAGTTAATAAAGTGCATTTGAAGAAAATGAGAACTGTAGTTTGTGGCTATCTACAGCTACCATTAAAGCTCTTAAAATTATTTTTAGATAGAGATGCAATGAACTTTTGCACAGGGTGTATGAGTCCCTGTTTAATGCTCAGTGGGCACAAGAAATAGTCTTTTGGAAGTTGAGATAGGTGTGTCATTTCTTGAAACTACTTGTAGTGAAAGTCTATATTATTTAGCTATCCTAAACAACAGCCTCCATGAAATGTCACAAAACATTCTATGGCACTTAAAATTTTTATGAAATTTTGACTTGATAGCTTTGGATACCAGAACTCTAAACCTTTCACCAGGAATATGCAGTGGTAATGCAAGCTTACTTTGCTGCTAAGACTACTGAATTACAATTCCATTTTCTTGCTTGGGAGATTTTGGATGCTGTGTTTTATATTTCTTTGCCACTTCTATGTAATAAATCTAGGAAGTTTCTTGGACTTTTGATTACTATTGAAATCTTGGGATTTATTTACATATATTGCTTCCTAGGGGCTCACAGAATTTCAGAACTAGAAATTGACTATTATGACTCTTCATTTTACTGGTAAATAATTTCCAGTTTGGGTCAAAGGATAAAGGTCAAAATACCTCTTCTCTTGGGCAGTTTCAGGAGAGCTTTTGCTATGGTAAAAGCCCTGTATAATACTTTTAGTAGAAATTGATTAGAAATTTTCTAGACTGCTAGGTACTCAAATCACCACCTGGGTTCTAACCCAGACTTAGATTGAAGTATAATATAGGAGGCCACTCTTTTAAATATAGCTGGGGAATTAGGTAGATGATGGATAGTGAGGCTGGACAAATTGGGCCTCTGATAAGTTGGTGACTATGAGCTCTGTCTTCAGGGATTGAAAATTGTGATCAAGTGTAGACCTGATGTTGCCAGAAAGGTCTTAAATCTCAAGAAACACTAGTAATGCAGATTATACAAAATCTCCAGATTTGTAACTGTTGGCAACTGAATTGGCTGGGAATGATTTTGAGTGTAAGTGACAAAAAAACCAAGTTTAAACCATGAGAATATTTTGGCTTATCTAGCGAGAAATTCAAAGATATATACTCCTGGACTGACTTAGCAGCTCAGCAATACCATGAGAATCTAAGTTCTTTGTCTCTTTCTGTTCTATCATTAATAATATATTAGATTCTCATCTTTATACTTGTCTCCACATAAAATATAGCTGTTGTAGCTCTAGTCAATACTGTTTTTTATAAATATTCATCTTATTCATAATAATGAGCTTGTGTGCATGCATGTGAGAGAGAAGAGGGAAGTACCCTTGACAGCATCTCATTACACGATGACCCTCTTCCCCTGTTTCTCCAGCCCATCAGGATGTTGGGAACATGCACATGCCCTGTGTGTTTCAGGCTGACTGGGACAGGATCTGAACCCATGGTGGACCAAGTGGCTTCGGCACTACAGTTTACTATGCTACCAACTGTGTCACCAGGGCTGGCTCAGTACACCCATGTTTGCTGCAGGAAGGGATAAAATGTACTGAGCCAGCAGTGGCTGTACCTTTTATTAGGAAAGCAACAGATTATTTTCAGAACCTGGACTCCCATTCCTAGCAGACCTCTCTTTAAGTCTCTGGTTACACGACCACCTCTGGTTGCAAGAAAGCCTGGGAAAGTAAGAATATGACTTTATATCTCAATCATTGAATGTCAGCAAGGGAAAGAGATGTTTGGAATAGCTGTTGTCAAACTTTGTCTATCATAACAACTAATGCAAATTTGAAAAACTATCTTGAGGACTAAACAGAACAATGTATCTGTGACCTAGATTTGTCTACTGGGTCACCAGTTTATGGACACT
Source organism: Tupaia tana (assembly GCA_026018925.1). Taxonomy (NCBI): domain Eukaryota; kingdom Metazoa; phylum Chordata; class Mammalia; order Scandentia; family Tupaiidae; genus Tupaia; species Tupaia tana. The sequence continues at coordinate 21,546,920 of JAKSZU010000011.1, forward strand.
TTAATCAGTATTTTTTGTTTTCCTATCTCAGTACTATGCCTTCCTGACTTCTTTTTTTTTTTTTTTTTGGAGAGGTTTTCGCTATAGGGTGTGTGTGCTTGCCAGAAAGACAGAGAGAGACAGAAAGCGAGAAATCACCCTCCAGGAGGGATGGCCATGCCACAATTCCTTCTCCTCCATTCTCCTCTCAGGATCTTGGGCATGCTCGCACATGCGCCCAGCATGAGTTTAAGCCACCAGGTCCAAGACTCGAACCACGGTCAACTACATGGGAGTCCAGCGACATAGCCATTACACTACTGCTGGTCCTGCCACTCCTGGCTTCTGTCAGTCATTTTGTTTGCTAAGGAGCTCAAAACTAGAAAGTTTGAGTTTAAGTGCTAATACAGAAGTTTGCTAGCACTGTTATACTGGGCTAGTGTGCTTAATCTTTCGCAACCTCCCATTCCTTATGTGGAAATTTGGCGTATAACATTGCTATATAGCATACTAGTTAAATGCAGAGGCTTTGGAATCAGAAAGACCTATGTTAGAATCCTGTCTCTGCCCATCAAGTCACATAATCTCTCTAGGTTGCTTTCTCTGTAAAATGGGGCTAATAGTTGTACCCTATCTCACAGAATCTTCATGAGAACCAAAGGAGAGACAGGGAAATCTAGCTTGAGATTCCCAGAGTTTTAAAAGTGAGCACATGGGGTTAGCAGGTGGCGTGGTAAAGGGTACTAGACTCTGACATGCTGCCCGTGGTTCAAGTCCCAGACCTGGAGGCTTACTTTCTTACTTTCTCTCTCTCTTTCTCACTCTCTGGGAATGTTAAAATAGTAATAATAAATGAAGTTAAAGAAAATAATTCTTTAAATAAATAAATAAATAGAGCACATATGGCAAAAATCAAAGTAAAAGTTGTTGATGGAAAAATTCCTTAAATCACCCATGAAGATCAATATACATGGTTTTGGGCACAGAATTCTGTAATTGGGGTTGAGGAGACACAACTTTTCCCATCTCGTGCTCACTCTGTTGCATGTATTTGTTGAGTAGAATGACAGATAAACTCATGCACTACAACATAACATATATATTAAATTATTTAATTTTATTTATTATTCTAATTTAACCAGAGAGAGAAAGAGGGAGAGAGCAAGAGAGAGGGAAGGCCTCCAGGTCCTAGACTTGAATAATGGTTCTCCACGTGAAAGTCCAACGCCTTAACAACCACGTTACCAGCTGGCCCCCTATAACTTACTTTTTTTTATCATATTTATTCTCTACCTAGCACACAAAATCAAATTAGCACAAATTAAATGCACATTTGATGTAACTCCAGCATTACTATTGGTGACATGCCTAACTTGTCGAAAGGCCTTTTTAAGCCTTTAATAAGTGGTAGCTGTTATGGTTGCTATAGATGCAGCACGTGCTGTTTGAGCATGAAGAGTTGACGTTGTGCAGGGTTCAGCTCGGCTCCTGATTGTGCAGCACGGATCAATGATAATTTTTTTCTCTGCTACATCAGCCAAGATTTACAATAGACGAATGTGGCTAAGGGAAACTCTTTTAGAGATAAGGACATAGGATTATCAATTGTATTTCAGAGAAAAAGCCTAACATAAGTGCCTCCAAATGTATAGGCCAAAATTAACACCATCCCAAACAAATGATATGCCAGTTTATTGATATTTTCATTGTTTAAATTATGTAGTCAATTATTCACACAGGAGATTATTTTTATTTTGAAATGCTTTTTTGCATTGCTTTCTTTCAAATTTATAATGTAGAGGTCTCAAAGGACAAAGTGGAAAGCAGGATATCAGGAAGCCCTCATGAAGCCCTCCCTTCATATGGGAGTCATTTTCCAAAGATGTTAACCATTTTCACCTAAAGCTATACTGAGCCACAGCTATACTGTTTTATAGTGCTGACACATATATCTAACAAAATCTTATACCACTTGAAAAAAGCATTGGGTATATAATGATATGATGACCTTTGTACACTTATTCTCTGAATAATATGTATTTGTTGCTTACAATACTTCGGAACTTCAGTTTCTTGGGTTACATTGTGGTGCTCAGTATATAATGAATCATGCACAGTAAAGCATAAATACAGCTTACATATTCCCAGCCTTGCTATTCAGGAAGGCAATTATGCTCCCCTTTTCTTACAGGAAGTGTTTATGTTTTAGGTTACAAGGGGGCAGAGGTGTACCTTTTCAAAGTTTTTCTTGAGCATGCAAAAATATGAAAGTAAGAAAAGCAGTTAAGACTCTTAACAGCAATAATACGCTTTTATTCAATTGCTTTCAAGTATTTTCCATTGAAAATAAATTTGTCTAAACTTGTATCTTATCACCTGTTGCTTGGTATAGAGTTGTCTTATTTTTAAACAAAGAAGGAAAATCTTTTTTTAAGATGACTCATATAGTGACGTAGTAGGTTAGTAACGGGGCGGTGTTTCTTTGGTTAAAATGAACATTAGAAATAACAGATACTGGTAAATTTTCCCATGGAATTTAACTCATATTTGGGAATTCTTAAGAATCTGTGTACAGGTACCTTATTTCACAGCAGTCTTAATAATAAGAATGGTTACATTTCTTTACTATATGACCATGGAAACTTACGGTGTGGCATTTATAATTTGTGAGTTATAATTAGCTTATACTTTTAAGTCTTTAAATATCCAGTAATCTCCCTTACCTGTGATTATTTTCTTCTACTGTCTCTTGAGACCCATTCATCTGTGATTGGGTGATTTAAGCATTTAAAGTTAATTAAATTTAGCTCCTGAGCCTTATTTTATTTATTTATTTATTTTTTAATGTAACTGTGGTTATGGAACTAGGTCTAGCAAAAACTTGATTTTAGCATTTTTATAACTATACAGATGCTTCCAAGATAATACTATTTGCCGTGGAAATACTGTATGTTAATAAAATAAGGGATAATAAAAAGAGGGATAGGTTAGGTTAATTAGAAAGATATAACGATTGTATTCTCCCGTTTATAGAGAGTTAGAGATTTTTATAATTTCCTGTAAGAGAAGTTGTATTTAAACTTGACCTTACACCATTTTTCACAGTAGGGCAGGTTTTTTTTCTTTCCCTTATGAGAAAGGAGGATAGGAGGGAAAGGGAAAGAGACAGAGAGAGGTATTTCGCACAGGGTCTCACCATGTTGTGATCCTGCCCCAGTCTCCCTGTTATCTAGGATTACAGGAAGTGCATGTTCAGGGTGTCCCAGGAACTGAACGAGGGCCTCCCATGCAGCTTTCAGCCTCCCTATCCTTGTGCTACTATAGCTGGGCTCAAAGTTTAGTTTTTAATTAAAAAAAAAAAAATCCTTCAAAGCTGAAGTTTGGAGAAGTTTCTTCTTCTTCTACTTTTTTTTAATAAGGTTTTTTCTATAGAGCATGTACACTTGCCAGAGAGAGAGAGACAGAGAGAGGAAAAGTAAGAAGTCATCTCCCAGGGAAGGACCACACAGCAGTCCCTCCTGCTCCTTTTTTCCTCTTGGGATTTCGGGCACGCACACACATACACACCTAGCATGATTTTGAAGCCGCTAAGTCTGGAACTGAAACCGTGGTCTGCCACGTGGAAGTCCCAACACCTTAACCACTATGCCACCTTCTGACTCATGGAAATACTTTTCATGAGAAACTTGAGAGGATTGGAAAGTGATAAAGGTTTTATCAGGATTGATGCATTTTGACACTTACTCATTGGCAGTTTTATCTGGAAGAGAATTGTCTTTAAAGTCAGAAAATTATTTTTTGGTGTGGTGGTGAAGGCAGCCAGATCCCTCATGGTTAACTGGTTTGAATCCTGGACCTGGCTGTTTAGAAAACACACTAGCCATGTGTGTATGCATGCTTAAAATCCCAAGAGGAGAATGGAGAAGGGTTCGCAGTGTGGCCAGTCTCTCTGGGAGATTCTCTCTCTCTCTCTCTCTGTCATGTGCTTGCACTGAATAGCAAAAACAGCATCAACAACAAAACAAGACAAAAAAAAATAATAAAACCCCTTTTAAGGTTATACATTAGTGATGTGTACCCAGTTTGGCCCTGGACCTTAGTTTTTCCCTTTATTTGGAAGATTTAAGTTGCTTAAGGAATTCTGAGCCATAGGATAACAAGACTAGTTTTATGATTGTTTGGAGGTTTTTGTTTTGTATAATAGCATGTGCTTACCCAGTCCTTTAGCTCCTTGAGATCCTGGGTGCCCACGTGTGTAGCATATCCAGTGTGTTTTCAAGTTGACTTAGGGATCCAAGTCTGCCTTTGACCAGATGGCTTCAAGCCTTGCAGGGTACTTGTATTACTACTGCACTGTAGCAGCTGGACCTTGTTTTGTTTTATTATTATTATTTTTTTTTTTGGACAGGCTCTTGTCATGTGAGAAAGCACATAACAAGCACCCCTCAGGGGAATGACCACACTGCAGTCCTTTCTCCTCCATTCTCCTCTTGGGATTTTGAGCATACATGCACATGTGCCTGGTGTTTTTCAGGCCACCATGTCTAGGATTTGAACCATGCAACTAACTAGCCATGTGAGATCCAACTGTCTTAACCCACATGCCACTTGACTGGCCCCAGACAGGATGTTGTTGTATTGCTCAGTCCAGGATCCTCAAGCTCAGGATCCTCCTGGCTCAGCCTCCCCTAGTTTTGGGAATTAAGGTGCGTGTCACCACATGAGCCTTTCATAGTGAACTACAAATGGAACCTGGGCCTCCCATGTGTTCCCAGCCTGCAGAGTACAGTATTTTGGCAGCATGTACCACTGTATCTGGGCCAAGACTACTTCTCTTTTTAAATTTTACTTCTTCTGTTAGCAAGACAGATAGAGAGACAGCACCCCCAACAGAGTCTTGACACTATAAGCCCCAAGTCTCAGCCAGCCCCAGAGCATAGATACCTTGTACACAGTGTACTCAAGGTGGTCCCCAGATGAAAACTTGGAACCCTCCTATGTGGGTGAACCTTGCAGAGTGTAATATTTTACTGCTGTGCCACAATCCAACCCTAGTTCTTTTAACAAATATAACAGAATTTATGTATTTGGAAGACTGTTGTTCTTACGGAAAAAGCACAATGTATTTATGCAAATAATGCAACATTTGCTTAGCATCTTGGAGCTTCTTTTTTTAACATTGCCTTCAGTTCTTTTTAATATCTCTAGGGGTAACAAGTCTTCCTTTGAAGGCAAATTTGATTTTTAGAAAGCCAAAAGTAATTTGCCATATCTGATTAATATTTGTTAATATCTGATGACTATAAACCAATCCAAAAGTTCTTGAGTGTCTTTTATTCTTGTGTTTCAGGCCTTAGGGATACAAGAAGATCTAAAATAATCACTTCTTAATCTCAAACCCTTGGAAGAATGGTGGATGCATAAAAGCTAGGGACAGATGGCACATTCAAAGACTGTCTATGAGATTTGTCTGGGAGATGAAGAACAGAGAAGAGGATTCTCAGCCATGTAGCTTTATTCACAAAACAAACAATTTTAGTAAAAGAAAGGAGTGAAAATAGGCTTCTCTGTAAGGTACTGAGATACTTTTTTGTGAATCAGGGTCCTTACAAATCATGAATTGGTGGGACCAGCAGTTAGCGTAATGGCTATGTCGCTGGACTCCCATGTAGTCGACCATGGTTCGTGTCCCAGACCTGGTGGCTTAAAACTCACACCGGGCACGTGTGCATGTGTGCCCAAGATCCCGAGAGGAGAATGGAGGAGAAGGGACTGTGGCGTGATCATCCCCTCTGGCGGGTGCTTTCTCGCTTTCTGTCTCTCTGTCTCTCTCTGCCTGGCGAGCGCACGCGCCCTATAGCAAAAACCTCTCAAAAAAAAAATCATGAATTGGCTTAAACAGTTTTCAAGCAAATATTCCAAAAACGTTTCAAGTGGTAAGATATCATAGAACTTTTTAAGATGGCTACTTGAATAGAACATGTATTTTAAAGTAACATTTTGGGCTGGTCCCCTTAGCACAGTGGTAAAGCACTGTGTACTGGGAGCAAGAACCTGCTTGACCAATGGTTGTTTGAGTCCTGTTCCAGTGGCTTGAAAAACACACTGGGCAGGTGTGTATGTATGTCCCAAATCCTGACAGGATGCAGAAATTGAGGAGGTGGGATTTCTGTGTGACCATGCCCCATTAGGGTGCTTTCTCTCTCTTTCTGGTGAATGCATGTACCTTTTGGCAATTGAAAAATAAATACACACACACACACACACACACACACACACACAGTGTATTGATTTTAAAAAGCAACTTTTATTGGTTTATTATTTTATAGAATAAAATTGACTTTTTGCTTTGAGAGTCTCAAAAGGTATTCACTGTGGAAAATTAATATAGACTTTTGTTCATTTCCTCTACTTCTCTTAGATGTTTCTACAAACTCTTTTTTTAAATTTAATTTCTAGGCTAAAGGAGATAAGAGTTTCATTTCATAGCAAATACAAAGGGAAGGGGGAGAAAGAGATAGTAAAATTTAAGAATATTTCTAGGTGATCCATTTCAGAGACAGAGTACTTAAAATTTGATACTTTTCTCCTTAAAAGTGTTAAACATGTTAGTTGATAGACACTGATTTCCAGAATGAATAGAACAAATAGTTGAATTTTTCCCTCTACCCCCAGGACAGGAAGTGGATGATAGAGTAACCTTATAATTTATTATTCAAACCAGGGTAATGGTAAGAAAGGAATGCCAAAAATCATCTTAGCACAAAACAGATGTTAACTAGGATAGGCAAGTGGGGCATATGGCCACCATAGGCATGGGGATTTTAGAGAACAATCCTAACATGCACATTCATAGGGGCTGCTTTTTTTTAAGAGAGATTTTTGCTATAGGGTGTGTGTGCTTGCTAGAGAGACAAAGAGACAGAAAGTGAGAAATCACCCCCAAGGAGGGATGGCCACACTGTAATCCCCTCTCCTCCGTTCTCCTCAGGATTTGGGGTGCACACGCACCGGTGTGAGGTTTAAGTCACCAAGTCTGGGACTCAAACCGTGGTCAACTACGTGGAAGTCCATGATGTAACCATCATACCATCTGCTGGTCCCAGGGACTGCTTTTTAAAGTCGTTGTGACATACCACTAACAAAGCCTGCTTATTATGCAACTATATGAGTTCATAATGTTACTTTGTAAGTAAGCAAAGGACAGAACTGATTGCTTATTAAATGTAAATGTGTAGCATTGGATTTTCTTTTTACAACTTGCCAGAGGGCACGTGCACTTGCTAGGAAATAGAAGGGAGAGAGAGAGAAAGCAAGCACCCTTACTTCCATGAGGAATGGTCACACTGCAGTCTCTACTCCATTTCTTTCTGGATTTTGGGCATGCACGGACATGCACCCTAGCATGTTTTTCAGGCTGCTGGGTCCAAGATTTGAACCACATGGTCAATCACATGGAATTAAGCTGAGGTAACCACCAGACCATGGGCTGGCTCTGAAATTAGTGTTTCTGTTTATCATGTCTCTCAGAAAGTATTGTACATTCATTGTCATTTCTTCTATAGAGAAAGAATAGGCCAAGCTGCTATAAAAAGAGACCTCAACATACTGCAACAAACTAGAAAGACAACGTTCATTGCTCTTTCATGTAACATTTTATCAGAAGAACCATTTCTTATTACCCAGAGATGGAAGACCTGCTCCAAATGGAATGGTTAAGCTCTCCAAAACTGCTATATTCATAAGCTTGTATTGCTTGGTTTTCACGAGAACTCTTGTTTGCCTTTTTGGCTACTTAGAACCTTTACTTAAAAGCCTGCCCACATCCTGCTAGCCTATGAGGCTTTACGACAGAAATACAAAGAACTTGTCATCTGAAGAGTGAAAAGTTTAGAGATACGAATTTATCTTGGTATTTGTTAGGTAAACTTTAAGTAAAAATTTCATTTTACTGAGGGGGAAAATATTTAGAGTTTGTTCCAATTAGTTCTTTTGTAACTGTCTAGGTTCAGGTAATTATTTCCTTCTCTGTGTTCTCATAGACATTTCTGACTTATTTATTTATTTATTTATTTTGTCATTTTTGCTGTAGGGCATGTGCACTTGCTTGCTGGACAGGGCAGAAAAGTGAAGGGGGCTGGGGAGAAAGGGAGACAGAGAGAAAGAGGAAGCTCTCCGTAGTAGAAATGGTCACACTACAATCCCTTCTCCATTCTCTTCTAGGGATTTTGAATACATACATGGAGTATGCTTGACATGTTTTTCAAGCCACTGGGTCCAGGACTCAAACCACACAACTGTCCATGTGGGATCCAGCTAGCTTAACCACTATATTGCCAGTTGGTCTCTAATAGAAATTTTTTATGTGGGGCTGGCAGGTGGTGTGGTGGTTAAGGCACTGGGTTCCCACATGGCAGACTACGGTTCAAGTCTCAGATCTGGTGGCTTGCCTTCTCACTTTCCCTGTCTCTCTCTGGTCAAAATATAATAATAATAATAATAATAATAATAATAGATAGATAGATAGATAAATAATTCTTTTTTAAAAAAGAAATTTTGTCTGTGTAACTATCTCTACATCATTATATTAGGGTTTTTATTTGAGAGTCCTCCATTCGGCTGAGGTCAGGAACCCTCCTTATTCACTTTTGTAACCCGCTTAGAGTCTGGAATATAATAAATATAATAAAGAGATGCTGGAGTTAGCCAACAATAAAGTGGATGGGAGTGGGGTTGAATGAACTTTGTAGACAGAATGATAGAATGTGTAGAGATGTGACAGTAAGCCATTTGTAGAAATACACATGATTGGATTTGGTTGGAGTAGAAAGGGGCATTGTGACAGATGAGACTAAACAGGCCAGGTCATGGGGAGCCTTAAGTGTAGGAGGGTGAATTTTATCCTCAAAATGATAAGGAGTGCCAGATACATAGCATAGTGGTTAAGCACTGTGCATAGAAAGCCAAATCCCACATGGCTAACTATGGTTCAGATATTGGCTCTGGTGACTTGAAAAACATGCTGGACACATATGCATGCATGTCCAAAATCCTGATGGGAAGGTAAGATGGGGGAAAAGGGATTGTGGCATGACCACATCCTACTGTGTGTGGGGGTTTCTCTCTGTCTTTCTCTCTCTTATCAAGCACATGTACCCCCTGACCAAAACAAAACAAAGCCATGAGGCAATATTGAAGAATTTAAGTAGAGGAGTGATACTTGCACTTTACCAAGATAGTTATCTGAACATGTATTAGAGGAGAGCCAGATATACTAGTTAATGAGTTGGGAGAAAGAGGAAGGTTGGTAATTAAGAGGGAAGGTTTAGAATATTCTTTCAGTTTTCAGATTTGGTAGCTGGGTAGAGAATGGTGCCTGCCATTTACATTTGGGCAGCCAGGTGGAGAGTGGTGCCATTTACCAAAATAGAAAACACAGGGGCCACTTCTTTATTATTATTACTATTATTTTATTCATTGTCATTAAAATTTTTTTAACAATTATTTTCTTGAACTTTATTTATTTATTTATTTATTTATTTAAATTTGACCAGAGAGGGACAGAGAGGGACAGAGAGAGAGAGAGAGAGAGAGAGAGAGAGAGAGAGAAGGAAGGAAAGTGAGAAAGCAAGCTGCTAGGTTTGGGACTCGAACTGTGGTCAGCCATATGGGAGTCCAGCATTCCCAACCATTACGCCACCTGCTGGCCCCCCTTGTCATTATTTATTTTATTGAAATTGACCAGAGAGAGACAGAGAGAAAGAAGGAAAGTAAGAAATCAAGGTGCCAGGTCCTGGACTCAAATCATAGTCAGCTATCTGAAAGTCCAGCAACTCCAACCACCATGCCACCTGCTGGCCCCAGGGGCCACTTTCAATGGTGTGGTGAGGCATGAAAATCTTGGGAAGACCCCAGGTTGCTTAGGTAAATCTGTGGTTCAGTTAAGAGATCTAGGTTGGAGATACAGAAAATGATAGTGGCTACATATTGAGCTTTTGCTTGAATGTGTTGGGCACTGTGATAAACTGTACATGTATGTGTACACAGTTTGTTAAGTACTAAGTCAAACACACATACAAGCATTAAATGTATGTGTGTGTACATATATATAAGTGTGTGTGTGTGTGTGTGTATCATGAACTGTTATCATTTATATTTCATGGAATAGGAAACGAGGGTCCAAAGTGACACAGTCAATAAGCAGCAGAGTCACTTTGTTGACTCTAAAGCCATGGTGAAGCCATGAGAACATGAATGTGATCACCTATGGAGGATGTACAATATTGGATGAGTCACATGGAGAACTAAAGGGTAACTGAGGCAGGAGATGAGAGGACTAACAGTGAACTTGGAGGACTTAGGTAAGTGGGAGGCTAGTAGAGGAAGGAGATCCTACAAATAACACTGAAAAAGAACATCGAGAGCAGTATTACCCAAAATGTGTTCTCCAACCCATTAGTTATTTAAGATTGTTCTTTAAAAGGGAAGGAGGGTTCTCTCTAGTCAGGTAAATTAGGCATACACTGCAGAAACTCGTTTTTGTAGTCATGATGCGCATCAGCATAGCAAAGATCTGAGAAATCCTGTGGTAAAGAAACCTATTTAACTTCCATATCACAGTTCCCAGACCTATTTGATCATGAATCCTTGTCTTTGTTCCTGCTGCTAGAACAAAATTCTGCAGACTAGGAATTTTGTAAATAATTGAAATGTATTTTTCACAATTCTGGAGGAAGTCCAAGACAAGGCACCTGCAGATTTGGTGTCTAGTGAGGGAGTTCTTGCAATGTCCTGACAAGTAACTAGTGTTGGACAGCTCCCTGGTACCTCTTTAATAAGGTCACTAACTGCATGCATGAAGGTTCTGCACTCATGATCTAATCACTTCTAAAAGCCCCACCTCTTCATATTGTCACACTAATGATTAAGTTATGACGTATGAATTTTGGGAGAACACAATCAGATTATAGCAACTCCACTTTTTTCTTTCTTTTTTTTGTTTTTGTTTTTGTTTTGTTTTGTTTTGTTGCATAAATCCTATTGACATCCCAGAACTAGAGACTCTAGTTAGGATGAAATCCAAGTTGATGTGGCATCATAGACTCTAAACAAGAGAAATTCAGGAAGGAAGTGGTCACTATTGGGTCAGATGTTTTGAAGAGGTCAAGAGAAGAGTAGGAAGTTAGTTGCTTTGGCAATTTAAAGGACTCTGGTGACTTACGAGATCAGCTTCCTTACAGTAGGTGGCTGGTCAGAAAACCAACTGCAGTCGGTTAAAAGGTGAATGAGTGATCAGGAAGGGGGGGGGTCTAGGAAATACACTGTTCTTTTCCAAACCTTGTCTTAGAAGAAAAGCAGAAGAAAAGTAACTATAGGGGAATTGAGAGTGAGAGAAGGGCTCTCCAAGTGTATTTGGAAGAGACTAAAGAATATTTTTCTGCTGGGGTGAAAGGGTGATTAGGAAAGAAAAGGGTCAAGATATGGGAGGGAAGAGAGGATGATTTATGATGCAAGATTCCAGAGAAAGTGGGAGGAGAGAGGTTGCAGAGGACAGATGCAGAGATTAGCTTTGGAGGGATAGGAAGCATCACATTGAGCGTTAGTACAGTAATGCCCTTAGGAACTTCTTTTTCCAGTAGGATTTTTTGTGCTTTTGGTGCTTGTGCTTGGGTCTGCTTTTTACAGCTTTACTGAATCTTTCCCTTCATTGTCACAGTGCTGGCTGTCACTTCCTGTTGTCATTGTGCCTTCCTCTGGCAGTTCTTTACTTTTACGGATTTGCTGTTTCATACCTGCTTCCACCTTAGAAACCTGGAGAGCCAAGTTTTTCAGGAATTAAGAGTAAACTGCAGGTCTAAAAGGCAAACCCTCCTTCTCCAAGGGAAGGTGTTCATAACTTTAGGACATCTCTTTTCTGTACTTCAAATTGCCTTTTTCAGGGGAAAGGTGCTTTGGAAACATCCAAAAGTTTTTTGTTTTGAATTTTGCTAGAGAGCACATATACCCACCAGGGACACAGAGAGAGAGAGAGAGAAAGAGAGAGAGAGAAAGCACCTTGGACAATGGTTATGATGCAATCCCTTCTCCATTTCTCTCTCCTTTTTGGGATTTTGGGCATGTATGCACATGGACCCAGCATGTTTCTCAGTCCACCAGGTCCAGAACTCCAACTGTGCAAACTATCATGTGGGACCCAGCCACCTTAGCTATACCATGGGCTGGCTGGCCCAGAAGTTTTTTCATTTATATGCATTTATTATACTATTGAAAAATAGCTGCTATTGGGACCAGCAGTTGGCATAATGACTATGTCGCTAGACTCCCATGTAGTCGACTGTGTTTGAGTCCCAGACCTGGTGGCTTAAACTCATGCCGGGCGTGTGTGCATGTGTACCCAAGGCCCCAAGAGGAGAATGGAGGAGAAGGGATTGCGGCCTGGCCATCCCCCCTGGAAAGAAAAGAAAAACAGCTGCTTTTTTTTTTTAAGAAGAGATTATTGCTGTAGGGTGCGTGTGCTCACTGGAGAGTTAGAGAGAGACAGAGAGACAGAAAGCGAGAAATCATTCCCCGGGGGGAATGACCACACCACAGTCCTTTCTCCTCCATTCTCCTCTTGGGATCTCGGGCACACACACACACGCACCCAGTGTGAGGTTTTTTTTTGTTTTTTGTTTTTTTTTTGAAAGGTTTTTGCTATAGGGTGTGTGCGCTCGCCAGACAGAAAGAGACTGAGAGACAGAAAGCGAGAAATCACCCCCCAGGGGGGATGGCCACGCCACAATCCCTTCTCCTCCATTATCCTCTTGGGATCTTGGGCACGCACGTACACACACCTGGAGTGAGTTTTAAGCCACCGGGTCCGGGACTCGAACCGCGGTCGACTACATGGGAGTCCAGCAACATAGCCATTACGCTAACTGCTGGTCCCCCCAGCGTGAGTTTTAAGCTGCCAGATCCGGGACTCGATCTGCAGTCAACTACATGGGAGTCCAGTGATGTAACCATTATGCCATCTGCTGGTCCCGAATTTTTCTACTTGAAAACATTATAATAGCCATTTTTCTCATTTTAAAAAAGCTTCTTGGTGATAGATATTTATAAGCTAAGTATTGTTCATGTAAAACCTCTTGAATTTAAAGATGGATTGTAGCTAGAATCTAAAATAATTAATAGGGTGTGTAGCATATAAAATTCTGAATTGTAACCATGAAGGCACCTCAGCCTCGATGTCACAAGCAGGAGGGTGCTGCTGTGCAGTGGCTGAGACTGCATGGGAGGTTCGGGTACGATTCCCAGCTCAGCCTGCAGAGGCTGGGTGCTGTGGCGTGTGCCTGTGGTCCTACCCGACTGGGAGGCGAAGGCAAGAAGATTGGACAAAACTGTCAAAAGTCTCTCTCTCCCTGCTTCCTGACCTTGCTCTCACTCTCTGTCATCAGAATAAAATAAAGTAAAATGAATTATAACCATAAAATTGTACAAGACTAAATATTCTTTAGTTAGTAGAACCAGGTATTTGTTGTGTGGTCGATACGAGGCCTTCTGATATAATGATGCAGTACTGCTCTGTGCTTTTATGGCCGATTACGCTTCTCTCAGCTAGAGCCTTCGGTCAAATAAGTCTGTGAATTCTTTAGAAGTTTGGAGGCTCTTTTTTTTTTTTTTTTTAACCCCTGTAACTCGGGCATATGTTCAGCATTTTAGAATTTATTATTTAAAAGTGTAGATTAAATCTGGTGGGGTTCATTCCAGATAATATAGTGCAGGGAAGAATTTGTATTGAATATGGTTGCCAAACCACTTTTACCAGATGCATTTAGTTTAGCAGAGAGATTTGTAGGCCTCCTCTCTGTCCTACTGAATGTCTCTTGATGGAGTCAGGACTATGTTTTTAACAGATAATTAAGTGTTTCTGGTATGTGCTAACCTATGAAAACTATCCATGCAGGACTGCAGCCTATGATTAAGTTTGACCTAGTCTGGTTCTCCCACTGACTATAGAGAAAATATTGCTGGTTAGAACCTAAACCAGGTGAGTTCATGTGCAATTGTTTTTATACGATCATCTTTCACAAACTTTTTTCAGAACCAGATGTAGTGGCACAAGCAGTAGGGCACTGCTGTGTCAGACTGGGGCCACATGGGAGGCCTGGGTTTGACTCCTACACAAGTCAGGCATGATAGCTCATGGCTGTAATTCTAGCTAACTGGGAGGCTAGGGCAGAGGAAAGCAATGGCAAGATCTTGTAAAAGATATTTCTCTCTCTCTTTTCTTGCTTTCCTCCCTCTTCCTCCTGTGTGTGCACACATATATGTTCTTTCTCTTTCACAAAAATTTTTTTGACTTTTTAAATTTATTGAATTATAATTCAAATGCTATACAGTTATCACATCTAAAATGTTCACTAGTTTTTTTGGAGAGGTTTTTTTTTTTTGTTATAGTGCGCGTGCGCTTGCCAGACAGGCAGAGAGAGACAGAGAGATAGAAAGCGAGAAATCACCCCCCAGGGGGGATGGCCATGCCGCAATCCCTTCTCATCCATTCTCCTCTCGGGATCTTGGGCACACACGCACACACGCTCGGCGTGAGTTTAAGCCACCGGGTCCGGGACGCAAACCGCGGTCGACTACGTGGGAGTCAAGCGACATAGCCATTACGCTAACTGCTGGTCCCTAAAATGTTCATTAGTTTTATAAATCTTCCTTGGAGAAATGTCTATTCAGATTCTCTACCATTTTTAAATGAATTATTTGTCTTATTATTGAGTTATAAGAGTTCTTTATATATTTCAGGTACAAGTCACATGTCAAGGATGCTATTTGTAAATGTTTTAATACATTCTGTAGGTTGTCTTTTTATCTTTTTTTATGGTATCCTTTGAAACACAAAAATTTAAAAATTTGAAGTTCAGTTTGTCTACTTTTTTCTTTTTTTTTTTAATCTTTTTTTTATTACATTGAATTACATATAACTTTACAGTGTATTACATTGCTTTTTCAAAAGGGAATGCCATGCATGTCAGTCAGTACAGAGACATTAATCTCCCGCTTCAACATTCAATATCTTTCCTATGTTTCCCCCAATCATTATTATTATTATTCTAATTAGTTTTTATGATAAACATGATTTTTTTTTCCAATTATCAGATCATAAAGTTCCCAACAATAGGGAACGTAGAATCCACTCAGGGCTGGACCAAGGGTTGGTCTCGTGCAGCCTCGCAAATGTAGGTGAATCTCCATGGAACACAGTTTCAGGAACGCAGCTCAGGAAAGCAGAGACAGCAATCAGCTGATGAGGCACGCGGGGAAGACCCCGGCCACGGCCCGCGGGGCAGAGCCCCAGCCACGGCACGCGGGAAAGACCCCGGCCACGGCCCGCGGGGCAGAGCCCCGGTCGGGCCAGACCTCCGGATAGGGCACGCGGAGCAGAGCCCCGGCCACGGCACGCGGGGCAAACCCCGGCCAAGGCACGCAGGGCATACCCCGGTCACAGCACATGGGGCAGAGCCCCGGCCATGGCACGCGGGGCAGACCCCGGCCACGACACGCGGGGCAGACCCCGGCCACGGCCCGCGGGGCAGACCTCGGCCACGGCCCGCGGGGTCAGAGCCCCGGCCATGGCACGCGGGGCAGAGCCCCGGTCGGGCCGGACCTCCGGGTAGGGCATGCGGAGCAGAGTCCCGGCCACGGCACGCGGGGCAAACCCCGGCCAAGGCACGCAGGGAATACCCCGGTCACAGCACATGGGGCAGAGCCCCGGCCATGGCACGCGGGGCAGACCCCGGCCACGACACGCGGGGCAGACCCCAGCCACGGCACGCAGGGCAGACCCCGGCCATGGCCCGCGGGGTCAGAGCCCCGGCCATGGCACGCGGGGCAGAACCCCGGTCAGGCCGGACCTCCGGGTAGGGCATGCGGAGCAGAGCCCCGGCCACGGCACGCGGGGCAAACCCCGGCCAAGGCACGCGGGGCAGACCCCGGCCACGACACGCGGGGCAGACCCCGGCCACGGCACACAGGGCAGACCCCGGCCACGGCCCGCGGGGTCAGAGCCCCGGCCATGGCACGCGGGGCAGAGCCCCGGTCGGGCCGGACCTCCGGGTAGGGCATGTGGAGCAGAGCCCCGGCCACGGCACGCGGGGCAAACCCCGGCCAAGGCACGCAGGGCATACCCCGGTCACAGCACATGGGGCAGAGCCCCGGCCACGGCACGCGGGGCAGACCCTGGCCACGGCACACGGGGCAGACCCCGGCCACAGCACGGAGGACAGAGCCCCGGCCACGGCACGCGGGGCTGACCCTGGCCACGGCACACGGGACAGGGCCACGGCACACGGGAACAGATCCCCGGCCACGGCACGCGGGGCAGAGCCCCAGTTGGGCCGGACCTCCAGACAGGGCACGTGGAGCGGAGCCCCCACGCCCTGACCCTGCACCCCAGCACGTGGAGTGGAGCCCCCGCGCCCGCCTCCCCACCCCTGCGCGCTGGCACGCGGAGCGGAGCCCCCGCCTGCCGCCCCTGGACGTTTAATTGTATCTAGTACTTCTTGCATATTATTCTCAAAGTTTTCGGCCATTTTCTCAGTCTTTATGGTGGACCTTTCTAGGCCAGCCATTTTCTCTTCTACATTAGAGATTCCATTTTCTGAATGATCTAGTCTGCTTTTAATACTTTCAAGGGAGATTTTGACTTCTTGTATTATAGCCTTCATCTCTAACAGCTCCATCTGATTATTTTGTAAAGTGTGAAATTCCTCTTTTAGATCTTGCATGAATTTCCTCACCTCCTAGAACTCTTCAACTCCTTTCTCCTTCCCCTTCAGCAGTTCCTTGTCTCTCTTCTCTTCTATCTCTGTTAGCTTTGCCATTATGAATGATCTGAATTGTTTATCAGACGTTTCCATGAATTCCCTTGAACTGTGTGTGGATGAAGAGGAGCTATCCGTTTCAATTGGAGGAGAGGCATTTTCCTGCTTCTCCATATTTCTTGTGGTCCTGCAGCAATTTCTAGTCATCTGGTGGATGGTCGGTTTCTTCCCAAACTTTTGAAGTTTAATATGAGGGTTGGGAAGTGTGCAGAAAAGGAAGCAGAGAGAGGGAAACAATACCAACAACAACAAAAAAAAACCAGACAAGAAACAGAGAAAAAGAAGAGAAAAGCTTTGGAATAAATCTAAAAAAGAAAAATTAATATTAAAAAAATTTCAATAAAAATCAAAAATTAGAAAACCGCGCGGCGCGGAAATGTCTACATCTCAGGAGCCGTTGAGCAGGCTTTCTCTTGAAGAAGGGCTGTTCTGGGAGGAGCAGAGGGGATTATTAACAAAACAAAGGCCTAGGAGGGAGGGGCCAAAGGGCCCTGTAAGACGCCTCACCTTAAAAAATTCTAAAAAGCAAAAATTAAAAAAAAGACAGACAGAGAGAGAGAGAGAGAGAGAGAGTGAGAGGTAGAGAGAGACAAAGATTGATTCAGAGACAGGAGATATGAAAGGGGTTTTCCTACCACGTGGGTTTTGTATGCTGGAGGCCCAGTTAGGAGTGGGACATCTTCCTTTCTCCCAGCATGTCTAGATCTCAGGAGATGGAGTAGACTGTCTCTTGAAGAAGGGCTGTTCACGTGGGTTTTGTATGCTGGAGGCCCAGTTAGGAGTGGGACTACTTTTTTCTTTTGTTGTTCATGCATTTGGTGCCATATCTAGGTATCTTTTGCAAAATCTTATTAGGTCATAAAATTTACCCCTGTGTTTCCTTCTAAGAGTTTTTTTAGCTTTTCACACTCAGATTTTTGATGACTTCTGATTTAATTTTTGTACGTGGTGTGAGGTAAGGCTCCAACTTCATTTATTTGCATCTGGCTATCCAGTGTCTCAGTAACATTTCTTTGTTCTTTTAAAAAGCTGAACTCTGCTGGTGTAATGGTTATGTGCTAGACTCCCATGTAGTCGACCATGATTTGAGTCCTGGACCTAGCAGCCTAAAACTCACACAGGGCATGTGTGCATGCATGTCCAAAATCCAAGAAGAGAATGAAGGAGAAGGGATGGAGGCATGGCCATCCACCCTGGGGGATGATTTCTTGCTTCCTGTCTCTCTGTCTCTCTGGCAAGTACGCACGCCTATAGCAAAAGTCTCTCTTAAAGAAAAAGCTGAATTGGTTTTATATAAAATGCTTTCATTATTTTAAATTAGTAGGATAATTAACTATGAAAGAATATATGTTTTATTTCAAGTTTCTCTTCTTTTAGTGACTTTTTCTACTGTTTGTGTGATTAAGGTTGCTGTTAGGACTGTAGAAAAAAGGGCCATCAGGTGGTGTGGTGGCTAAGGCACTGGATTCCCACATGACTGACCACATTTCAAGTCCAGACTTAGTGACTTAAAAATCATGCTGGGTGCATGTGCATGTGTGCCAAAAAACCCAGGAGGAGAATGAAGGAGAAGGGACTGCAGCATGGCCATCCCCCTCGAAGGGTGACTTCTCACTGTCTCTCTCTCTTTTTGGTGAGCACACATGCCCTATGGCAAACAAACAAACAAAAACATAGAAATATAAACCATCAAAATACTTGGTTTGTAAAAATTACTAGTCTTTTACTTTGCGTTTTGTGTGGATCTCATCCCAGAGAGTTGGCCAATGTCCAAGATATTTATTTTTTCACATAGAGTCTCAAGGATAAAACTCCAGTATTTTTGAAATTATTATTTTTAATTAATTAATTAATGTATTATTATTTAATTTGACCAGAGACAGAGAGAAAGTGAGAAAGCAAACCACCAGGTCCAGGACTTGAACTGCAGTCAGCCATGTGGGAATCCAACATCTCTAACAACCACACCACCTGCCAACCCCCAGTTGTTTTCTTGGATCTTAGTGAGAAAGAAATAGTCATTTATCACTTAACAGTGGGAATTCATTCTGAGAAATGCGACATCAGGGGATTTTGTTGTCGTGTGAACATCATAGGATTTACTTCCACAAACCTAGGTGGTATAGCCTGTTATATACCTAGGCTATGTAATATAGCCTATTGCTTCTAGGCTACAAACTTGTACCGCATGTTACTTACTGAATACTGTAGACAATTGTAACATAATTGTTGTAAGTATTTATACATCTAAACATAGAAAAGGAAAACTCCATGAGTGGATCTTGTAGGATTGGAAGTTGCTCTGGGTGAGCCAGTGAGAATGGTAAGGGAACATGAAGGCCAAAGGTATTTACTATACTACTGTGTGTTTTATAAATATTGTATACTTAGACTATACTAAATTTATTAAAATGTTTTTTCTTTCTTTAATAATAAATTAACCTTAGCTTACTGTAACTTTTTTACTTTATCAAGTTTTAAATTTTTTAGAAGTTTTGACTCTTTCCTAACAATACTTAGCTTAAAACACAAACACATTATACAACTATACAAAAATATCAGTATTTTCTTTCTTTACATCCTTTTCTATAAACATTTCTCCATTTTACAAATTTGATATTGGGCCAGCTCCATGGTGTAATAGTAATGCACTGCTCAGGGAAAGTCATGTGCCAGATGACAACCTAGGTTTGAACCCCTGGCCCAGCTGGCTTGAAATGCACTGGGCATGCAACTGAGTACCCAAGATTCGGAGGGAGGGAGGACTGGAGGAAGAGGATCATGGCGTGACCAAACCTCATAGAGAGTGCTCATGTCTTTCTCTTGTTTGTATGCACATAGTCTATCATGAATAAAGAAAAAATACTTTTTACTTTTAAGCTTTCTGGTTATGTCGCTGGACTCCCATATGGCTGACCACGGTTCAAGTCCCAGACCCAGTGGCTTGAAAATCAGGCTGGATGTGTGTGTGTGTGTGTGTGTGTGTGCATGCGCTCACGTGTGTATGTGTCTGTGTGTGTGTGTGTGTGTGCCCAAGAACCCAGGAGAAGAATAGAGGAGAAGGGATTGTGGCGTGGCCATCTCCCCCTCTTTCCCTCTCTCTTTCTCTCTCTGGCAAGTGCACGCGCCCCATGGCAAAACCTCTGAAAAAGAAAATGAAGACACTAGCATATTAGCACAGGCCTATCCTGGGTCAGAATCATAGATATCATTGTCTCTCACCTCCATATGTTGTCCCAGTGGAAGGGTCATGATGAACAAAGCAACCTAAGATTAAATCTAGCACAAGAAAAAATGATATAATCAAGAGATGCAGTAAACATGAGAGGTAGGAGACTGATTAACATAATTCAGCATATTGTCTTGTAGTAAACCTTTTTTTATTTTCCATAAGTAGAAGGTGTACACTCCAACATAAAAATAAAAAGTATACTTTGGAGAATACATAAACCAGTAACATAGTCACTTATTATCATTACCAGGTATTATGTACAGTGCGTAATAGTATGTGCTGTACTTTATGTGATTGGCAGTGCAGCAGGTTTGTTGACAAACACATGAGTAACACCTTGCACTAGGGCATTATGATGGCTACAGTGTCACTAGGTGGTAAGACTTTCTGCTCCATTGTAGTTTCCTGAGACCACCTTCAAATGTGCAACCTGTGGTTGACCAAAAATGTCATTATGTGGCACATACTATACACATAATGCCTGATTCTCTCCAAAGTCCTTTCCTACCGTTTAATGGGGCCCTGAAGACTCCTCAGTTTTGAGCTTCATGATTTTATGCTTTTTCTTGCTGGTATCTGTCAGTTTTTGTAGTAGAGTCAGGTGCAATCTGCCCAAGCAGTTTCTTTTATTGTTTCCATGTATGCTAACCTGTAAAAACTATTGTTTTGTAAGATCATCTTATTTTTTATGAAAGAAAATGAGATATTTTCTTCATATAAAATTAGAATTGAGGGGTCAGTGGGTGGCATGGTAGTTGAGACACTGGACTCCCACATGGCCAACTGTGGTTCAAATCCCAGACCTGTGGCCTGAAAATCACAACAAATAAATGTTTTTTTTTTTTTTTTTAAATTAGAGTTGAAAACACTTTTTTTTTTCCTTTTGACATAGGATATGTATGCTTGTCAGAGAGAAACAGAGGCAGAAAGGGAAAGTGAAAAATCACCCCTCAGTGAGGATGGCCATGCTGTAATACCTTCTCCTCCCTTCTTCTCTTGGGATTTTGGGTACACACACACACCCAGCATGTTTTTAAACCGCCAGTTCAGGTCTCAGGTGTCGGCCATATGGGATCCAGCACCTCAACTACCACACCACCTGCTGGCTTGGAAATACTTCTTTCTTTCCTGAAATTAATATTTAGTAATAGCTTCCCCTCATCTCTATTGTAAAAGTAGGTGTATTCCCTATGCTGTGATGACCAGAAAGTTTCTTGTCTTAAAAGAGTAGGGGGCCAGCGGGTGGTATGGTGGTTGAGGTGCTGGACTCCTGAATGGCCAATTGCAGTTTGAGCAGCTTGAGTTCCAGACTGGTGGCTTGAAAATCACGCTGGGTGTGTGTGCACTTGTGCCAAAAATCCCAGGAGGAGAATGGAGAAGGGATTGCGGCATGGCCAAACCTTGCGGGGAGTGATTTCTCACATTCCCTCTCACTGTTTCTCTCTGGCGAGCACATGTGCCCTATAGCAAGAAAACTTAAAAAGAGAGAGAGAGAGAGAGAGAGAGAGAGAGAGAGAGAGAGAGAGAGAGAGAGAGAGAGAGAAAGAGAGCCAGCCGGTGGTGTGGTGGTTAAGGTAACTAGATCCCACAGGGCCAACTGCATCGAGTCCCAGACTCAGTGGCTAGAAACACCTGCCAGGAGCATGTGCATTTGTGCCCAAAATCTCTAGAGGAGAATGGAGGAGAAGGGATTGTGGTGTGGCCATCCCCTCCTGGGGGATGCTTTGTCCTTCCCCTGTCTCGGTCTCTCTGTCTCTTTCTGGCAAGTGCCCATGCCCTATAGCAAATTAAAAAGAGAGAGAAGCAAGAGAAAGAGAAATAAGAACCATCAACTTTTACCTGAGCATTTACTCTGTGCTAGGCACTCTTCTGAGCCCTCTGTAGGGGGCTGATTGATTCCATTCTCCCGACCACCCTCTGAGGATATGTACTATTAGCATCTACGTTTCACAGATGTGGAAATTGAGGCACAGACAAGAGATGGAATAGATTAAAATCCAGACAGTCTGACTTCAGTCTGACTCTGACTTCAGAGCTCATTGTCTTAACAACACATGCCAAAGACTGGCCCGCTTCATCCTTCTTGTCTTAGTCTCCAAGTCTGAATTCCATGTCAGTTTTGGTGGGTCTAGAAAAGAGGAGCTAGGAAATACACCTAAAGTGCTTAGTATTTTTTTCCTACTAAAGCTCAAGCTTGTCCTCTCTCTCTCTCTCTGTTTTTAAATTTTGCCAGAGGGCACATGTACTCACCCAAGAGAGAGACAGAGATAGAGAGAGAGAAGAGGGAGGGAGGGAGAAAGTGAGAAAGCACCCCTCATGGGACATGGTCATGCCACAGCCCCTTTTCTGTCTCTCCCTGCTTTTGGGATTTGGGGTATGCACATACACACACCTGGCATGTTTCTCAAATTACCAAGTCCCAGACCCAAACTGCACAGTCAGCCATGTGGGATCCACCTGCCTCAACCACCTCACCACAGGCTTGCCAAACTTATCATCTACTTTAATGGTCATTGGATCATTCAATAATGCTAATATTCAAAATGTACAAAATAGCCATATATGCTTTAAGACTTTTTTTTTTTTAAGAGAGGTTTTTGCTATAGGGCGAGTGCACTAGCTGGAGAGACAGAGAGAGACAGAAGGACAGAGAGCGAGAAATAACCCCCCAGGGGTGATGGCCACACCACAGTCCCTTCTCCTCTGTTCTCCTCCTGGGGTCTTGGGCACGCACATGGCGCCCACATGAGTTTCAAGCCACCAGGTCCGGGACTCAAACCACAGTCAACTATGTGAGAGTCCAGAGATGTAACCACTATGCCATCTGCTGGTCCCTACTTTAAGAATTATTAATGTTATTAAATGTGTTCTATGCCAATACTTGCTTTTATAATGTAGGTTAATAACTGATCCCGGGTATTATATTAAATTGATAACAAAATGTCATTGACAGGGATATTATCAAGTGAAATAAGTGGCCCCAAAGTAGTATAAACCGCATGATGTTGAAGAAATAACATTGGTCTGATAGAATAGCCATTTATCTGACTTTGCTACCATTTAGCTCTGGCCCTGCCCAATCTCTTATCTAGTTCTGGTTTTCTCATCTGGAAAATTAAGAGTAGACTCTGTAAGGTCCTGTCCAGCTTTAGCACTTACAGATACAGTACGCTCTTGGCATGTTCTTCAGAACCACAGAGTCGAAGTTGAAGGAACTGCCGTAATTGAATTTTGTTTCTTGGCCTTTATGGTAATTATTGGCCGTCATACAGAACAGGCTGAGAGATAATTCCGTTATTTGACCTCTGGATCCATGGAGTAGAAACCTCTGTCCCTGCACAGGAAATGTGATTTACACACTATGCCTTGGAAATGTATTTTTAGATGCTCTTAGTGTTTTATAAGGATCTGACCAGAGGCTGTTAGTGGCTTACATATATTCTCTAATGAGTTAATACGTCACTGGCTAAAATTAGGTTTTTAGAAACTTGGTTTTAAAATAATTCTTAAAAATAGATCTTTTGGGCCTAGTTTGGAAATAGGAAGGGAGGTAGGTATTGAAGGATGGTTTAGGATCCAGATGTAGTTTTGGCCTAGGGTACTGACAGTGATTTCCAGTACTGTATATGCTTCCTTGTTTATTTTTTGGTATTCCGTAACTAATACACTCTTTAAAAAAATTATTTATTTTATTTTTTATTTATTCATTCATTTATTTTTTAATTTGACCAGTGAAAGACAGAGGGTGAGAGTGAGAGAGAGAGGAAGTGAGAAAGCAAGCCACCAGATTCAGGACTCAAACCCCGGTCGACCATGTGGGAGTCTCCAGCGCCTTAACCACCATGCCACCTGCTGGTCCCACTAATCCACTCTTAATAATAATAGTAGTGATCGCTTACAGAGTGCCACCTATGGATGGCAGTATTTTGACAAGAAATCTTCAAAACTTAAACCTAAGTAAGTAGGGGTCTTTGCATGTTCCTTAAAGGAAAGACTTAATATTGTAAAAATGCCATTTCTACACAGGTTAATTTATACTTTCAGTACAATCCCAGTCAGAATCCCAGCAGACTTGCTGTTAGAACTTGATAGACTGACTCTGAAATTCATGTGAAATGGGGCCAGGTGGTGGCATCGTGGTAATGCAGCCGGACCCACTTTGGAAAGGTCCTGGTTTATGCCCTGGGTCCTCCCTGAGCACTGGGCACACACACACATGTGCCTGTCTGGGTCAGGGCTGGGACTGAGTCTAGATTGTGGCTTGAAAATCCATTTGGAGGTACTCCCATCTCTCTGAAAAAATAAATGAATAAACACTTTAAAATATATTTAAAATCCATGGGGAAGGGAATATGCTCAAGAATAGCAAGTTTTGCTTTTTAAAGACAAGATCTCACAGTACAAGACCCTCCTGCCTCAGCCTCCCAGCTGAGACTACAAGTATATGCCATCATACCTGACCCACCTGGAGCTCAGGATCCTCCTGACCTAGCCTCCCAAGTCATGAAGATTACAAGTGCATAACACCATGCCTGGCCTTTTAGGTTGAATTGGGAATCAAACCTTAGCCTCCCACGTGGTCCTTCCCTGTGGAGCACAGTGTCTTAGCAGTGCATGTCGCCATGACTGAGCCATAGATTTTTGAAACATTTTTAATTTTATTTACTCATTTGTTTTAATTTGACTAGTGAGAGACAGAGAGAGAGAAGGGGAGAGAGGGAAAGTGAGAAAACAAGTCACCAGGTCAGGGATCCAAATCGCTGTCAGCCATGTGGGAGTCCAGCACCCCAACCACCACACCACCTGCCAGCCCACATATATGTTTTTTTAAGCGAATGAGCAGTGATATACCCTAGCAAATATTGTAGTACATTATAAACCGTTACTGAAGCAATATAGTAGATTAATGTAACAGATGTAGATTATGTCTATATAGGGATTTACTCTATAATTGAGATGGTAATTAAAATCAGTAGGGAGAAGAACTATAACTGGAGTTTACAAATTCAAAAGAGGTATAAATAAGAGCCCCATTTAGCCCAATCTCAAAAATAAATCCCAAATGAAGTATAGGTCTAAACTTATCAACAATATATAATGTTACTGGCTAAACTTATCAACAATATATAATGTTACTGGAAGACGAATACAGGAAAGCATGTTTATGATTGAGGGGTATGAAAGGGCTTCTTAAATAAGTCATAAAACCGTGAAAGGTTACTAAATTTGACTATATATCAAAATATAAATGTTGGGTCAACTGGTGGTGTTGTGGTTATGGTGACTGGATCCGATATGGCCAACTGTTCAGTTTGATTCCTGGACCTGGCTACTTAAAAAACATGCTGGGTGTATGTGTGTGAATGTGTGTACCTAAAAGAGGAGAATGAAGGAGAAGGAACTGCAGTGTGGTCATTCCTCCTGAGTGGAGCTTTCTCACTTTCCCTCTCTCTGTCTTTCTCTGTCTGGTAAGTACACATGCTCTCTAGCAAATTAAAAAAAAATGTGTGTGTGTGTGTGTGTGTGTGTGTGTGTGTGTGTGTGTATATCAAAGTTAAGGGGGCCAGGAGGTGATTGGGGTGCTGGACTCCCATGTGGCCAACTGCAGTTCGAGTCCTGGACTTGGCAGCTTGCTTTTTCACTTTCTCTCTCTGTCTCTCTTTTTTTGAGCTTATTCAAAATTAATAATAATAATAGTAAATAAAAATAAATAATTATTTTGTTAAAAGTTAATGTAAAATATACCATAATTACATTTGTAAACAAGCAATACTTGAGAAATATTTGCTTTATATATAGCAAATGCTTTGTATTAGGAATATGTAAAGAATTCTATAGGGCCAGCCCATGGCAAGGTGATTAAGGCAGCTGACTGACTGCTCAGTTTGAGTCCTGGACCCTGCAGTGTGAGAAACATATCAAGTTCATGTGTGTACATGTGTGCATGCCTAAATCCTGAAAGGAAGAAGAAATGGAGACCATTCCCAATGGAGGGTGCTTTCTCACGTTCACCTTCTCTCCCTCTTTCTCTGTAGCAAGTACATGTACCCTCTGCCAAAATTAAAAGAAAAAATACTATAACTAATAAGAAAGATAATTAATAGAAAAAATAAATTTATAGAAGGAATAAAAATGGCCCAGAAGAAAACATTTTTATTGGACCAGCCCATGCCGTGGTGGTAAGAGGCTGGAATCCCATATGACTAACTGTGTGGTTCAAGTCCCAGACCTAGTGGCTTGAAGAACATGCCAGGTTTATGTGTGTGTCTGCCCCAAACTCTGAAAGGCGGGAAGAATGGAGGAGAAGGAATTGTGGCATGACCGTTCTTCATAGAAGGTGCTTTCTCTTTTTCTCACTTTCCATCTGTCTCTCTGTCTCTCTGGTGAATATATGTGTCTTCTGGCAAAACTGAAAAGAAAACATACTATTCTGGCAGGTGGCATGGTAGTTAAGGGTGCTGAACTCCCAAATGGCCAACTGTGGTTCGAGTCCCGGACCTAGTGGCTTGCTTTCTCTCTCTCTCTTTCTGTATGTCTTGCTATGATTAAATTAAAAATAGCTATAATGATAAATAAAATAAAGGAAATAATTCTTTTAAAAAGATATGTCCTTATTAGTAATTAGGGACATTAAAACAATAAAGTAATTTTTTTTGCTTATTGGGTTAGGGGGAGGAAATATCTGATGACTCAGCACTTCCTTTTCTTGGTGTCACCCTAGAGAAATAGTCTTACATGTGATACAAGTATGTGTTGCAAGGAAGATGATTATAACATTGCTTGTAATAGCAAAACAAGATAAAACAAAACTGAAAACAACCTAACTATTCATTAAAAGGAAATGCTTAAATAAACTCTGGAATACTATGCAGTGCTTAAGAATGGGATAAATCTATATGTACCAAGATGTTCCAGATATAGTAAGAAAGCATATTACAGAATAGTACATATAATACTATTCGTATAAAATAAAACATTTCTATATTTGCATAAGCATACACATGTCTGACTCATAGGTCAGACATGTTTCAGTCTCTTCTAAGGAGGAGACTGAGCATTGGGTTTGTAGTTAAAGGGAACATTAGATTTCTTAGTGTAGTTGGTATTTTCTTTTTTTTTTTAGAATTATTTAATTTTAATTTTATCTATTACTATTATTTTTTAATTTGACCAGCGAGAGAGAGAAAGTGAGAATGCAAGCCGCCAGGTTTAGGACTCAAACTGCAGTGGACCATGTGGGAGTCCAGTGCCTTAACCACCATGCCACTTGCCACCCCCAATAGTTGGAATTTTATATAACAATATATTTTTTTATTTTAAAAGATAATTATTAACTAATTAATTAATTTTAATTTGACCAGAGAGAGAGAGAGATAGAGAAACAGAAAGTGAAAAAGCAAGCTGCCAGGTCCAGGACTCAAACCCTGGTTGGCCATGTGGGAGTCCAGCACCTTAACCATCATGCCCCCTGCCATCCCACAATAAATGATATCCTTATATTATTTATTAAAAAAAAAAAAAACACTAAATTAGGGGCCCGCAGATGGCATGGTGATTAAGGCATTAGACTCCCACATAGCTGACCACAGTTTGAATCTTGGACCTGGTGGCTTGCTTTTTTTACTTTCCCTCTCTTGCTTTCTCTGTATCTCTCCCTGGTGAGTGCACATGCCTTATAGCAAGATAAATAATAACAATAATAATAATAATAATGAAATTGAATAAACATTTTCAAAAATGTGGTGATAGTAAATTTTGATTAGAAAAAGAGTAGGATAGTGGTTACTGGAGGCTGGGGATGGGAGGGGTGAAAGAGGATATGAAGGTTGGTTAGCAGATACAGAATTACAGTAAGGTAGCAAGAATAGAGTGTTACATAGCATAGTAGAGTGACTATAGTTAATAGTAATGTGTGTTTCTTTTTTTTTTTTTTTTGAGAGGTTTTTGCTATAGGGCGCATGTGCTCACCAGAAAGACAGAGAGAAACAGAGAGACAGAAAGCAAGAAATAACCCCCCCAGGGGGGATGGCCACACCGCAATCCCTTCTCCTTCATTCTCCTCTCGGGATCTTGGCACGCATGCACGTGCGCCCAGTGTGAGTTTAAGCCACCAGGTCTGGGACTCAAACCACAAGTCTACTACATGAAAGTCCAGCTACATAGCCATTATGCTAACTGCTGATCCCATGTATTTTAAGATAGCTAGAAGAGAGGGGTTTTAATTTTAAAATTTTTAAATTTTTCTTTCTTCAGAGAAAGAGTGACAGGTGCCCCTTCGAGTGTCTTCATTCCATGATCCCCCTCTAGCCTCTCTCAGTCAGCCTGGATTGTAGGAGAAGCCTTGGGATGTGATCCCAAGTCAACCTGAAGCCTGTCAGGCACACATGTGAGGGCCCAAGATCCAGGCGGGCTAGAGATAGGTAGAAAGGACCGTGGTGTGACCTGAGCCAGTGGAGCGTGCTCCCCCAACCCTTCTGTCTTTCACTCTCATGTGTATGTGAGCACACTCTATTATGAATTTTTAAAAAAAGGAAAATAAATTTAGACTTAAATTTTAGCCTGTGTTCTCAAGCTTTCAGTGCATCAGAATCTCTTTGGAAACTATGTGAATATGCAGATTAGATCCAGAATATACATCTTAAAAAACAAATTCACCTAAGTGTATTTTCTGTCTTGCTATTTTGCCTTCTGGGCAATTGCTGAATCTTACCCAGTCTGCAGTTAGCTCAGTAAATTTAGGACACAAATAAGGAGCCCAAAGAATTCTCTAATACTTAGATGATCTTAGTTTTATTCATCAAGTCAGTTAAAGAAAGTAACTCTGGCTAATGCAGTATTTATTAAAGAGACTCTGGGAAAGAGAAAGTGATGTATATAATTCTTTTCCACCTTTTAAAATTCTGGAAAAGAAACTTCCTCTGAGTATATTACCCCTTTGTAAGTATTAATTACTCCTTACAAAATCCCAGTCAGGGAGAAGGATAATTATTAATTCCATTTTATAGTTTACAAGTGGGAAGTATCTCAACTTTTATGAGTCAGTGGGGTGAGTTAATAGAATCCTGGATTTCAGGAGAAAGACTAGATTCCATGTAGCCTCTCTACAGTATTCAACCTGCTGCCTTCACCCAGACAGAACGCACAAGTGCACCCTCAGGTTTCCATATTTCTGCATCTTCTGTGTGTTCAAAGCTTAGTTCAAACGTACCTCCTACACAAAGCCCTCCCTGATCCTTGAGCAGAAAGTAACTTCTTTCTGCCTTCTAACTATATTTTTTTCTAGTACAAGACTGAAGGCTACCTAAGAGTGGAATTCACGTTTCATTCTAGTTTTTTTCCCAAATAATTACTTTATTTAACTTTATTTACTTTTAATTTGACCAGAGAGGGACAGAGAGTATGTGTATGTGGGTGTGTGTGTGTGAGAGAGAGAGAGAGAGACAGAGACAGAGAGAGAGAGAGAAAGTAAGAAAGCAAGCCACCAGGTCCGGGACTCAAACCACAGTCAGCTATGTGGGAGTCCAGCACCCTGAACCACCACACCATCTGCCGGCCTCATTTCATTCATCTTTATGTGCTATTTAGTATTCTGCATGTACTAGGCATTCAGCAATTGATGGCCAGCTAGCCAGATATATAATGGGCAGATGGATGGACAAATGAATGCATGAATGACCAGAGAGCTCTTTGTTCTAACAGCTTGTGCATACAGTATATTAAGTGTGTCTTTGCATTTGGCTTGTTCTTTTCATATATTTTTTTTCCTATTTCTTTTTACATTTAATTGCTGTATATCTTTACAGCATACAAAATGAATTTTCCCAGCAAAATTTCAAAATTAGTCCAATCAAAAATATTACCGTATACATTATTATCAATAGATAATTTTCCGTTTTTGTGTCCCTTAAATGTTTTGCTTCCTTTTTTCCCCCTTTGATTCCTTCCCTTCCACCCTCCAGTTTGCTCTTATTTTTATTCAAGTCTTAAGAGCAAATTATTTTATAACAATAAAAATTTGAAAACATCCTTCATCTTTCTAACATCATATTCTCTTACATTTTTAGGTGTCAAAATTTAGTATACTCAATATTATATTTATAGCATTGTTTTCACCAGCTTAATTTTCGTGACCCTTAGTTGGGACTTGGAAACTTTGCATCTTGTTTTGATGGTTTTTTTAATGGGCCAGAGGCCTCTAATGAACATCACATGCTTTACGAAGCCAGCTCAGTCTTTTTAAATGTAGACTCTAGGAATACAGACAGCTTTTTATTGTTACTATTGTATTATTTCTTGGGTGGGAGCCAAGAGTTCATGCTAAGATGTACTGTACCCCTATTGCCAGGGGGTTCTCTTAGTCACTGATTAGTCATTATAACATGCTAGGACGAACTCTAGGGTTTAAACTCTCAGTTTATTTATTTATTAAAGAATTTGACTGAAATGTGCTGCAATTTATTTACCTGTTGTTGTTGGACATTTGGTTTTATATGTACATATATATTCTATAGGGAATATTTTGTGCGTAAATTTATTTTTTTAGTTTATTTTTCCCATGAGTAAGAGACACAGAGAGCGATACACATACACACGTGCACAGAAATAGTGTTCCCAACAGGGTCTTGATCTTGTGATCCATCCCTAGCTTCAGCCAGCCTCAGATCACGAGCATGGTGTGCATGTCTGGTGTATTCAGGGAGATCTCTGGACATGAACCCGTGCAGGAGAGTCTCACAGAGCATCATGTTTTATTGCTGCATCCCTGTCTAGGCCCCTTGTGTATAAATCTTTATAAATAGCTCTAATTAATTCTTTAAAATAAATTCTAGAATCTACTGAGTCCAAGGTAGTGAACATCTTTTAGACTTTTGATACAATGTCATTACTTTTTTTATATATACCATTTTATACCCATAGTCATTACTGTGTGAGTTTCTTTTTCTTTTCCTAGCTTTGGAAAGATTTGTAATCTCTTCTCTTTATCTTTCCTAAACTGAAAGATAAAAATCAGATTTTATTTTGCATTTTTGTTAATTAAATGAGATGTGTTTATTTTTTAAAATAATTATTTATTTAATTTTATTTATTATTATTTTTAATTTGTTATAGGGCTCACCAGAGACAGAGACAGAGACAGAGAAAAAGAAAGTAAGAAAGCAAGCTTCCAGGTTCGAGACTTGAACCTGTGATCAGCCACATGGGAGTTCAGTGCCTTAACCATCATGCCACCTGCTGGCCCCAAAATACATTTATTTTATTATTTTTCTTTTGAGAAATCGAATGAGTCAGAAAGCACTAGTATAGATTGATACACAATATATCTTTTTTTTTTTTTTTAAAGGTTTTTACCTTAGGGCGCATTTATTGACAAAGAGAGACAATGAGAGGGAAAGTGAGAAATCCCTCCCTCCCCCTATCCTCCACGCCCCAGGGGGATGACCACACTGCAGTCTCTTCTCTTCCTTTCTCCTCCTGGGATTTTGAGTATGCACCCACATGCTCAGCATGAGTTTCAAGTGGCTGGGTCCCTTACTCAAACTGCTGTAGGTCACATGAGAAGTGCAGCACGTTTACCACTACGCCACCTGCTGGCCCTCAGAACAATATATCTTTATTCCAAACCGGCATAAAAAGGAATTGCCTACAAATGGCAGCAAGAGAGTATATTTTCAAGTCTTGCTGTCTTGAAAGACTAGATGTAAACTTTCAATTTTGGTATGAATAGTTCAAGCTCAAACAATGTTCAGAGGATACTAACATTCGGAGTTCAGTGTTCCAGAACATAAATTTGCCAGTTCTCTGAGAATACTGGAAGACACATGGAAAATTCAACAGTCCTACTTCAGTAATTTGCTTACAATTCACCAATGGGCAAAATGCAGGCAGGACTGCCAGCTGTTCTGCATCTGCAAACATTTGTGCAGAACTAATTTTAATAACAGATGTTGGCGGGGGCTGGGAAGGGGCGACTACAGTCTCCCCTTTGAGAAAGTTGGACCTATCCCGTGGCTTCTCAAATGCCCTATAACCCCTGTTAGCCAGAGTTTCATTCCTAAAATACCATATTTTGCTTTCTTTCCTTCCCGTGTGAGAAGTTTTAGAAATGCTTAAGGGAATCTAACAACTTCAAAAAGTCTTAGTACTGTTTCAGTTGCCCTCCTATGACGTTGTCATGTATAGATGGCTCTTTGTCTACATTTGAGTTCAAGCATGAAAGATTCCATTCTGATATCTGGGGTGTCTGAACTTCATATGTATCATATCCATCAAAAAGAAAATCTGTTTCTTTATTTTGTATAGAGTTTAAGTTACAGGCAATGAAACCTTAAGCAAAACCCATCATTTTTGTTTATCAAGTGGACAATAAAGGCATCCTAATTCTAGCAGGAATTTGCTGAGTCAGTGTCTGAATGAAGCCACATATAGATTTTAGGTTTATGATATCAGCATTCGAGCTCACCAAAGGAGCTCACACAGACCCTCTAAAGTACTTGTGAGTATCCTTGCTCGAATGTCAGAGTTTAATCAAATTGCGTTCTTTCTGGGACTTCCATACTATTGAAACCAAAACACTACAGCCTATTAAGGCTAAATAAGCTCTTTTACTGTTATTTGATTTTTAACTATTTATTTTTTTATTTTTTTAAAACAAGGCAATATATTTACAAGATTCAAAATTTAAAAAGTTATTAAAGGGTATACAGTAAGGTGTTTTACCTCTGTCCCCTAGCCATCCAGTTCCCTTTATGAACAATGAATATTATTATTTTTCAGTGTCTCTTTCTAGAAGTACTGTGTCCACACACATGGTAGATATGTGCCGACTTTTGTGTATGCTTTTCTCATTTACACTGATGGTAGCTTTCTATATTCAATATTCTGTGCCTTGCTTCCTTCACTCACCTTTAGAAATATTTACATATTAGTTAATAAAAAACTTCCTCATTTATATTTATTCCTGGCTAGGAATCCATTGTATACATGTACCATAAAGTATTTAACTAATCTCCAAGCTTTTGTTGGTATAATAAATTCTGCAGTGAATTATATTAGAAAAGTGTTATTTTAGCTAATTATTATAAATTGCTAGAAATGGAATTACTGGACCAAAGGAAAGATATTACTTTAATTTGCCAGAAGTCATGTGCACTGGTCAGGGAGATGGAGAAAGAAAAGGAAGAAGCATCCCTTAATGCTTGGCTTGAAAGGATTTGGCTACACCACAGTCCTTTCTCCCTCCTTGCACCCTGTCAGGAATTTGGGGACACACATGCCCCGAATGTGGGCTGTCAAATTGGGATTTGAACCTCACTTGGCCATGTGGGATCCAAGTCTCTTAACCACCAGGCTATAGGCTGGCCCAGTTTTATTTTTAATAGACATAAAGCTAGGATGGAACCCAAGGGTTCAGTCTTAAAGCCCAAACCTGAAAAAATATAAAGGTCATAGAAAACCAACTAGAGATTCTAATCTGTGTCATTAAATGAGATGACTTTAAAATATTCTTCAAGTAAAAATGACAATGAAAATGCTAAATGATTACTTGAAATTTGATGGCCAGTAAATAACTTTAACACTAAATTATTTCCTTATTACATTGAATAATTCAAGGCTACTACATAATTAGGAAAGTTTATTTATTTAACTTGTTACTCATCCTAAATTCTGCTATGCAATTTTTTTTCTAAATTAATTATTGCTATTTTAAATAGCATCTTTTTTTTAACTCATTCACAATACATGGGTATAAACATTTATGAAGTTTCTATTATATATGAACATTTGGCCCTTTCCCTTAAGGAACAAATTACAAATTTATAGTAAAGTCAAAAATTCAGATAAGGAAGCCAACAAGTGTTGTGTAGGTTAAGGCATTGTATCACATATATGACTGGTTGTGCAGTTCAAATCCTGGACCCAGCAGTTTGAAAATCATGCTGGGTACGTGCACATATAAGCCCAAAATCCTGAGAGGGGACCAGAGAAGGGATTGTGGTGTGACCATTTCCCCTGGAGGTGATTTCTCACTTTCCCCCTCTCTCTGGCAAGCTCATATTTCCTATAGCAAAAACTTAAAAAAAAAAAAAAAAAAGAAAGAAAGAAAAAAGAAAAAAAGAAATCCAGAAAAGATTTTTTTCCCTTTTATATTATGTCTTGATCTATACTTTCTTTTTTTGTTTCCCTCAATATGTGGGATATTTGGGTGGCTTCTTTTTGTGTGTTTATTTGCTATTTGTATCTTTTTTTGGTGAATGATCCGTTCAGATCTTTTGCCTTATTTTTTTCATGAGATATTTGTTTTATTGTTTAATTGTAAAAATTCTTTATATATTCTCTATATACAAGTATTTTGTCAGGTTATGTTTTGCAAAAATTTCTCTTAGTCTGTAATTTGCTTTTCGTTTTCTTAAGTGTGTTTTTCAAGTACAAACATTTTTAAATTGTGGAAATCCATTTTATAATTTTTTTTCTTTATGGTTTATTCTTTTTGTGTCCAGTTTAAGAAATCTTTGCATAACCCAATGTCATAAAGATTTTCTCTTACATTTTTTTCTTGAAGTTACATTTATTTATTTATTCCATTCATAGTTGTCACCAGGGTCTTCCCAACTGATAACATTAGGCCCAGAGGTTAAAACAATTTGCCCAATGTCATTTAGCTATGAGTTTTGCCATGTCTTCTGGTTTCTAAATTCTGTGTT
Source organism: Tupaia tana (assembly GCA_026018925.1). Lineage (NCBI taxonomy): Eukaryota > Metazoa > Chordata > Mammalia > Scandentia > Tupaiidae > Tupaia > Tupaia tana. The sequence continues at coordinate 21,581,701 of JAKSZU010000011.1, forward strand.
TTTCCCACTATGCATGTCAGACTTGATATAGTAGTAACATTGTGTTGTTGTAAGACCCATATTGCTTTGCTATATTCTGGGGGTGATTGTTTCATTTGTAATTTCTCAAGGCCTTTTACTTCTCTCATTTCCTGCTAGACTCTACCATTTGTTAGCACATCAATCAGAGGGGAAGTACGAGAAGAATTGTTAAACTTACTAATCAAATATTTTTCTGTACACTTAGAAAAGATTTTTTTAATAATGACTTTATTTAACTTTATTTATTTACTTATTTTAATTTTGACCAGAGAGGGATAGAGTGAGGGGGAGGGAGTGAGAAAGCAAGCTGCCTGGTTCAGGACTTGAACCGCGGTCAGCCAAGTGGGAGTCTAGTGTCCTTAACCACCATGGCACCGGCTGGTCCTGAAAAGATGTTTTTAATTATTTGACTTAATAAAATTTTGATTTATGGTGTGCAGATACAAGAATGCCTATCAAATAGTTAGCCAACACATTTATTAAGTGCTTGTTATAAAATGCTAGACACCATGTATATGGAAATGAGTGAGTTAGGTAGACTTCATCTTTCTCCTCATGAATCTTATAGTCTAGAAGAACAGCTTTTAAGTTCTTGTGAATGAGATTCATAGTGAGATTCAAATTTGAAATTTGCACCTACAAAATGCATTGTAGGTGCCACGGGCAGTAAGGTGCTACTAGGTGACACTGGAGCCATTATGAGAAGGCTCTGGGTTGGGTTCTGAGTTGACCTGAACATAACAAGTGCACCTGCAGGTGTGTCTGTGATATCTTGGCTGATTGGAAGGCTTTGGGGAAGGATCATGGTGTGATAAGACCTTGACAGGGAAGTTTGTCTCTCTCCTTCTCACACACAGAAAGAAAGAAAGAAAGAAAGAAAGAAAGAAAGAGAGAGAGAGAGAGAGAGAGAGGGAGGGAGGGAGGGAGGGAGGGAGGGAGGGAGGAGAAACTACTAGACAGAGAGAAGGGAAGAGAGGGAAAGCACCATCCAATGTGGCATGGTCGTGCCACAGTCCTTCTCCTTCCACCTTTCCATTCCATCAGGATTTGGATCAGACATGCACACATGCCCAGGACTGGGATTCAAACAGTCATGTAGGAACCTTTCAATTCCCCATGCACCATGCTTAACCATTGTACTACGGGGCCAGCCTGAAAGAAACAAAACAAAAAAAAAAAGAATTACTAATTTAATTTAATTTAATTAATTTATTATTATTATTATTATTATTATTATTATTATTATTATTTAATTTGCTATAGGGCACGTATGCTTACCAGAGAGAGAGGGGAAGAGTAAGCAAACAAGTTTGGGACTTAAACCATGATCAGCCGTGTGGGACTCCATTATTTTAACCACCATGTCACCTGCTGCCCCTCTGAAAGGAATTTTTTTAAAAGTACATTTTCCATTATGACCTTGTGTGCTTGTGTATGTACTCTCACACACATGTACAACAGAAGTTTCATTAAATAATTCTCTTTCATGCAGTGAACTCTGGTGTTTCCTATCCTATTCGGTTACTTAAATATTTTTTTAAAAAAAGCTATCTTGCTCCAAATGTCTAAATTGATTCTATAAACCTGCAGTTTGAAAAAAAAAAATACTTGTCTGAATAGTATCTGCTTGTTTACTTCTTCCCCCAGCCGCTTTTTTGAGAGAGAAGAGAGAAACATACGTTTTGACAGAATTTCACAATTCTCCTGCCTCAGCCTCCCAATTGACTGAGATTACAGGTGTACACAACAATTTACAGTGTGTTCAGGTTGGCCAGGAACGAGACCTGTGCTTCCCATGTGGCTTCCAGCCTTCTAAGAGGTGGTGCTACCTGTGTGCCGTGGCGGCTGGGTTACTTACTGCATTTTGAAGAGACTTTCCAAGGCTGTGAATTGTTGCTGAGGAGCTTGCTGGGAGAATGTGAATGTGGTGTTTGCGCCTTAAGATTCGCAGCTGCCTACTGGTCAAGCTAGAGAGAGCATAACCCTACATTGCTGCCGAATACGCTGAAATGTTCCAAGTTTCAAAGGAGGTGCTAACTTTGTACTTAAGATTCTGTAGTGCTGGAAATTACAGTACTTCTTTACTTCTCAACATTACCTGGTCCATTACAGTCAGGACTAAGTGAGAAGTACCTAGCTAAGGAAATTTATCACTTACTCTCTTTCATGCTGAAACATACTCATGTACACAAAACCCCAAGAAATTATTTCAGTAAGAAGATTAAGAAGTAGCTTTCTTCATTTGATTGGTTGGAATAGAGGAAACTAGATACACTGCGTGCTGTCACTTGGCTAGATATAAATTACAAGCAGTTCCGGAAGGAACTGTTATAAGTCCTAGCCACAAGTGACTTTTGTTGTTGTCGTTAGAATGTGAAGTTGTTTCATATCCTTTAGGCAGGTAGTTCAGAGCTTGAAAATACAGAAGAGTCTATTCATTTATCTCAGTTTGCAGTTATTCGAGGATTAGAGATCAAAGGACATTGCTTTAGAAACTAGAAACTTAATGGGAGGAAGTTTTATCCTGGAACACTGTTTAGTCTGATTTCTACTCAAATTGGGCCTCAATGTTAGGTTTGGTTAGTGGAGTTTTGTTTTGTTTTGTTGTTGTTGTTTTAAAGATTTATTTATTCTTATTTTATTTATTTATTTATTTATTTTTATTATTACTATTTTTTAATTTGACCAGAGAGAGACAGAGAGGAAGTGAAAAAGCAAGCCACCAGGTCCAGAACTCAAACCATAGTTAACCATGTGGGAATCCAGCCCATTAATCACCACAACATGTGCTGCCTCCCTCCCCCTTTTTTTTAACCTCCTGATAAGTGTATAACTGTTGTACAGTAGGAGGGTAATTTTTACTTTGAATCTTTGTAACCATCTACCTTCTTTGATCAATCTGTATGAGCTAGTAGCATTGCCCCAAGGACTGACGGAGACTGTGATCCCAGTTTAGTTTCTGGGGAGAATAGGCTGGCTCTGTGGCCTGGTGGTTAAGACAGCCAGATGCCACATAGGAACTGTGTGGTTTTAGTCCTGGACCCGGATGCTTGAGAAACATGTCAGGCACATGCGTGTGTTCAGATCCCAAAAGGAGGGAGAGAGGGGGAGGAGGGATGCAGGCGCGGACCGTCCCCCATTGGGAGTGCTTTTCCTTTCCCTGTCTCTGTCTGGCGAGTACATATACCCTCTGGCAAGAGAAAAATAAAGTTTCTGGGGTGTGTAAGATTCCGATGGGCCCATTCTAATAGAATCATTTTGTTGTAGCAAAGGGAAACTAGTGAATTAATTTATTTTAAATAATTTCAAAGATGAGCATGGTTTAATTATCAACCAAGAATACCACTGTTGTTCTCATACAGTTTCGTCTCCATCCAGACAGTGACAATCGTGAGAATAATAAAATGATTTTAGGATGACTCTCAAACTGAAGGCATCTCAGGCAGTTTTTGTTTGTTTTCCCAGTTAGAAGAAATAATATATTTGGAAAGAATTCCTTTACTTATGGCAAACAGATACTATTCTCTTTAGAGATTATACTAACATGAAAACTAAGAGATTTTTTTTCCTCTCTCATGAGAGAATTTATCCTACAAGAAATAGATTTTCTCCCTGAATATCCCAGTTTCTGACAACCCTGACCAGGTTCAGTCAGCTCTGGCGCTCACTACCTGACTGATGTCTGTAGGATGTGATACTTGTTGCCTTACTTTACTAAAGGGCTCTGCCTGGGCCAGGAGTTCTTCCTTGTGTAGACTAATGTCCAGTGCAAGAAATGCATGCCAAAACTGCAGGCCCCTCTAAGATCAGGCTAATGAATGTCATAAATATCTATGCGTTAACATCTATTCCTAGTGACTATGAAGAGAGTTCTGGTTTCAGCTGGCCTTGAGCTCTGTGCAAAGACTGACAGTGAATTAGACTCCTACATTGCACCTTCCTGCATGCTGCCTCTATTCCTGCAGAAAAGCACCATCAAAAGCAACCTCATTCTTTTCTTCAAGGTGTTTTTGTTTGTTTTTTTTCTTTTTCTTTTTCTTTTTTTTTTTTAGCCAGAGGAACTTCTTTCTTTGGCAAAAATCAAGAGATCTTTTTGTTTTCTGTTTTTGTTTTTGTTTTTTTTCATGATAAGAGAGCACGTGCATGTGCATGGGAAAGAGGGAGACAGAGATGGAAAGGGGAGAGGAAGGGAGCGACAGAAGCATCCTTGACAGCATCTCCCCATGCCAGAATCCCCTTTCCCCAGCCCTTCAGCTCCTCAGGATAATACGTGTCCACACCCAGGCCCAGGTGTTTTCAGACCAACCTGGGGGTCTAAACCCACCGACAGCCGTATGGCTTCCAGCCTTGAGGGCAGTGTTACTGCTGTAGCACAGCAGCTGGGAAGGCCTTCTGTTCACAGAGTGTCTTCTGATCCCCTGATCTGAGCAGGGTAATTCTTCCCTATGGTTTCTTCTCATCCTTGATCCTTCTTCTCCTCCTTGATGCTCTCCTGTTTTGGATCTCGAGTCTCCTTGCTCTTGTTAATTGGGGCTAAATTCTTGTCCTGGCTCTTCCTCTTGGCCTAAAGCTTAGAGACCCATGTTATTTCCTTCTGATCTTTATAAAGACACAGAACACCTGGGAAGCTGCAGTGGCCGCAGTGGAAATACTCTAGCGCCGGGACTGTGGGAAGCCAAGCTTACTGAGGAAAGGGGCCCTGCAGTGAGACAGCCCTGTGGCTAGCTCTAAAGCTTTAACTCAGATTTGAGTTTTGACTTAAAGCTGCTTTTTAAGGCATGGTGGGCTTGGGTTTTGGGCAACAAACACTTTGGTTGTAGGACATACTCCTTAATCTCTGGAGTCCCTACACTGCTAAGACCCCTCTTTAGTTATGGGAGTATCTCACTGTAGTGGCTCTCATGACACCATCCAGTTGTAGTTAGGCAATAAGGCCCTTGGTATTGACTGTCTCGCTGGAATCTCTGGCCCTTGAAGCAGTTTTTGAATTCATCTCCGAAATCTTTTTTTCGGTCGCCTTGGTCCCTGAACACGCCAGGACACAGCTCAGATTTAAAATGGCTTCTGTCTCAGTGTTTCTGGGCTCTAGAAGATGGGGTTTAGAGCATAGCTTTAGCCGCCTTGGTCCCTCTCCAAAATCTTTTTTTCTAAAATGGAAACTAAACTTAAAGAAATGTCCCCTTTAGGAACAAACTCCTTCTCTGTAGACACTCTTGGCTCTTCTGTTCTCTGACTCTGGGGCATTGCTATTTTATGGTTAGCATCTCTTGAGACACTTCTGCTTTCATTCATTTGCTCATTTCCTGACATTGTAGTTAGTTCTGGGCTAGCTCTGTTAGTCCTCCACAAAGTCCCGCTTTTCCAGGTTATTTTCTGTGATGCTGGATGACAGGAAAAGTCCGTTTTCTCCCCATTCAGTTGATGGGAGAGCATTCTGCAGGCCCATGACCAGTATTTGACCTATGGATCCTTCTGCAAGCTCTCTTGTGGAGATGGCATTTTATGTGATTACCTTGTTTCCTACTGCGTGAGGCTTTCCCCCACAGAGCTTGGCACTCACTATGACATCAGCCTCTGAAATGTGGATGACTGAGGAGGAAAAGGCAGACTAGGGTAGAATCTGTGATTGGGCTTTTCTCACCTTTAAACAGTTTTATGGATTCAAAGATGCTGAATACCTCTGCTGCACTTAGAAGTGAATATGGGGACCAGCAGTTGGCATAATGGCTATGTCGCTGGACTTCCATGTAGTCAACCACAGTTCAAGTCCCAGACACAGTGGCTTAAACTCACGCCGGGTATGTGTGCGTGCGTGCCCAAGATCCTGAGAGGAGAATGGAGGAGAAGGGGTTGCAGCGTGGCCATCGCCCCGGGGGTGATTTCTCACTTTCTGTCTCTGTCTTTCTCAGTCTTTCTGGCAAGCACACGTGCCCTATAGCAAAAACCTCTTCTAAAAAAGAAGCGAATATGAATTTTCAGTATATGTCACATGTTTGGATAAGGGAAGGAAAGGTCTGGAGAGGTTTTTATTTAGATGATATCCTCTCAGATTTTTTTTTTTTTTTTTGGCTAGAGGGCACGTACACTTGCCCTCTAGAAAGAGACAGAGAGGGCGCATGAGAAGAGAAAGCACCTACCATGGGGAATGGTCACACTGCAGTCCCTTTTCTTACATCTCTTCCTCCTTTCAGGATTTTGGGCACACATATATGCAGCTGGCATGTTTTCAAGCCACCAGGTCTGGGACTTGAACAGTGTGGTCAGGCCATGTGAGATTTGGCTGCCTTAACTACTAAGCCATGGAGTCACCCTGTTCCTCCCCCCGCCTGCCCCTTGCATCACATACACACACACACACACCATTAAATAGTGTTTTGTTTTTTTGAGATTTTTTGCTATAGGGCATGTGCACTTGCCAGAGAGACAGACAGAAAGTGAGAAATCACTGCCCAGGGGGATGACTACACCGCAATCCCTTCTACATTCTCCTCTCAGGATTTTGAACACACATGCACATACGCCAGGCGTGAGTTTCAAGCCGCCCAGTCCAGGACTCAAACTGCAGTCAGTGGACTGACCCGGCGATGTGGGAGTCCAGTAACATAACCATTACACCATCTGCTGGTCTCACCGTTAGGTAGTTTTAATGGTTGGAGTAACTATTTCTCCCAAGAATCGGAAGTGAATCTTTTGGAAAGATTATACCTGAGGTTTACAGATTTTTACTCAGTTCCTTCTAGGCAGCTGCTCTTATCACATAGTTCAGTGAATCAATTATAATGCGAAAATAACCTTGCTACAGTATGAGGAGATCTTGTGGTTGGAATGCTATATAGAAAATCATTACAAATACAAATCATCACTCACTTTACTCACAGTTCAACCCGTTAGTCCTTAATTTCAAGTATGTTCCTTGGTAATCAACCTAGACTCTTCCTCTAGTACTAGATCTAGATTTTTCAGTTCCTTATTTATTTAAGAAGCAATCAAGTTTTTTGCAAGGAAATGTGAGAGGGTCTTCAAAAAGTTTATGGAGAATATATATTATAAAAAAACTATGCATGAAATTCAATATTTTTTGCACAGAAATAAACTCTTACTATGATTTTATTCTTCCATTAACTTTTTGAAGCCCAGTCTTTGGTTCTAAGTAAAAACTTCTTTTCACAATCATCTGAAACCTGACTTGTTCGTATCTCGGGATCGTCCCTCAGCCATTCTGCACTTCTCTCTCTTTCCTGGCACGTATCTCCAGACATCTGTCCAAGAAAGGCTTTTCTCTCCTTTCTTACTCAGTGTCGTCTTGTCTTCCAAGTGCTCTCACTTTCTGAGGTCCCTTAGTGTCTCTGAAATAGCCTTCTCTGTGCTCTTCAGACTTCCATTCCCCAAAGAAATACCAGAGTTCACCTCTCCGCACACACTGTGGGAGCATGCGGCGATCGCGTTACACGGTGTACACACTCGCAGCTCTAAAACCCAGGTCACTGGTGTAGCCAAGTCAAGCTACACAGACACTTTAAAAGGTATTTGTGTGGCAAGGGCTAGGGAAGTTGATGGTTGTGTCTTAAGACAAGTAGCTCTCCAGTATTGGTCTGAGCAGGGAAATAAAGAGCTAGAATTCTAAGATTTTAAAGACCATGGAGATAATATGTAGGATGATTTACTAAATAAATGAGGGTCCACAAGAACTGCATGTTTTCAGCATGCATGGAGTTAAGCTCGCAGTACCGCGTTGTTTTGCTAGCCTGCTGTCACCTCATAAAGTTGACAGAACCGATGTTTTTTTAAACTCCTACACAGAACAGGAGGAAAATAAGCAGCTAACTTTGTAATAGCAAAAGCCTAACCAAAAATGAAAAATAAGAGAGTGTTTGGTTTGCCTAAAAAGAGATAAACTAGTCTCTCTGTGGATTATATTTGAATTTTGAGTCCCTTAATTAGCACCTGGAGATACAAATCCAAAGGTTTCTCTTCTGTGTCTTGAGACTTCAGGTCAAAAAGTTCTGAGGTGTTGCTGCTGTTTTTTTCTCATTGTTCTTTTTGTGGGCTTTCAGCCAGGATTGGACATGTATCACTGGCTTCTTTGCTTTTCTCTGTCTTTCTGAACGTGTTTATTCTTGTTTATTAACTTGTCATTGGTTTTATGAATGATTGCTTTTCAGAATCCTCCATGGTTCCTACCTTAGTGAGGGTGTCATACTATATAGGTGTCCCATCTGATACAGGTAATGGCCCTCTACACACGTTGAATAACTTGCATACAGATAACTGACGTATCTCCCTCGAGATACTCCACTTTCCTTTAGGTTATTTTGCCATCAATTGCTAATTTAGGAATCCACTCATCAGTAGGAATGTTTCTGTGAGAATATGTAATTCAAGGTCTACACATAAATTTCCGAATAATCTTTGTATAGATTGGAAACTGCCTATTTTTAATTAATTGATTTTTCTGCATTGGCCTCAAACTGTTCCAGCATAGTCTTCTTTACTCCTTTTTTTCTAATCTTTTTAAATTTATTATCATTTATCATCTTATTCTTTTTTTTTTTTTTTTGGAGAGATTTTTGCTATAGGGCACGTGCGCTCACCAGAAAGAGAGAGACAGAGAGACAGAAAGCAAGAAATCACCCCCCCGGGGGGGCGGGGGGGATGTCCACGCCGCAATCCCTTCTCCTCCATTGTCTTCTCGGGATCTTGGGCACACATGCACATGCACCTGGCGTGAATTTAAGTCACCGGGTCTGGGATTCAAACCGCGGTCAACTACATGGGAGTCCAGTGAGGTAGCCATTACACCATCTGCTATCATTTTATTCTTTATTTTCGAAGGCACTGGTATTTTTTTAAAATTATCTTATTTTCAGAGAGAGAGAGAGACAGACAGAAACAGAGACAGAAAAAGAGCTGACCCTCCCAATGGGATCCCCACACTGTGATCCACCTCTTGCCTCAGCCAACCAGGATGATGGACACAGGTGCACACAGAGTGTACAGGGAGGTCTCAGGACATGGCCTAGGACCCTCCTGTGTGACTTCAGCATCACATGGTGTTATGTTACACTGTACCACCATGGCTAGCCAGCACTGGTTTTTGATTAATCACAAATAGACTTTATTCCAAATCTCATTCCTATTTTCTCTTCAGTTTCAACTGTTTCTGTCTTTTGTACCCTAAATTGAAAAACAAAATAAAATCTACTTGGGTTCAGTGAAATATATGGTAGGAATTAAGACCAGCAAAGTCTTCTTCTCATTCAAGGAATAATTGATTGTTAAGAGTAATTCGGAGGTGGGGAGGGACAGTAGACGGCCTAGCAGTTACATCTCTGGACTCCCACACAGACAACCGTGGGTCAAGTCCTGGACCTTGTGACTTGAAACTCATGCCGGGCATGTGATGTGTGCCCAAGATCCTGGGAGGAGCATGGATTGTGGCATGGCCATCCTCCCTGGGGGTGATTTCTCACTTTTTCTCTCATTGTGTCTGTCTGTCTCTCTGTCTCTCTGTCTCTCTCTCTCTCTCCTCTTGGCAAGCACATGTGCCCTAAGGTAACAACCTCTTTAAAAAAATAAAAAGGTTAATTCTGCGGACCAGCAGATGACGTGGTAGTTACATCACTGGGCTTCCACATGGCCAACCATGGTTTGAGTCCCAGACCCAGTGGCTTGAAAATTATACCAGGCACATGTGTGTGCATGCCCAAGATCCCCAGAGGAGCATGGAGGAAAAGGGATTGCAGGCATGGCTATCCCCCCCTGGGGAGTGATTTTTCATTTTCCCTCTCACTATCTCTGTCTTTCCTCTGGCAAGCCATGTGCTCTAAAGCAAAACAAACTCTAAAGAAGTTTTTTTTCTGGGGGTCAGTAGATGGTATAGTAGTTAAGGTGCTGGACTCCCACATGGTTGACCATGGTTCCAGTCCCAGACCCTGCAGCCTGAAACTCACGCTAGGTGTGTTTGTATCCTAAGAAGAAAATGGACGAGAGGGGATTAGGCATGGCCTTCCCTTCTGGGGGGTGATTTCTCACTTTCTCTTTGTCCCTTTCTCTGCTCTCTGGTGAGCACACACACTCTATAGCAAAAATCTCTCAAAAATATTTTTTTAAAAAAAGAATATTTCTGGGAGCCACCAGGTGGCTCAGTGGTTGTGGCACTGGACTCGCATATGGCTGACTGTGGTTTGAGTCCAAGACCTGGTGGTTTGAAAATCATGCCTGTCACATATGCATGCGTGTCCAAAACCCCAAGAGGAGAATGGAGGAGAAGGTATTGCAGTGTGGCCATCCCCCTGGGGGGTGATTTCTCATTTTTTGTCTCTCCGTCTTGGGCAAGCACACATGCCCTATAGAAAAACCTCTCTTTAAAAAAAAAAAAAAAAAAAAAAAGGAGTCATTATTCCAATTTCTTCTTAGTATTTGTAATTCTTCCTTAAGCTAGGGTTAAAAATTACATAGAGCTCTGACAAATGATGCAGTGAATTTTGACTCTCATGGCAAATTATTCACCAGGGAATGGAGAATAATCCCAAATTCCCCCTTGTCCCCTAATACTTCACTATTTTATAGACCGTATGTGAAACTGGATTGTCAAGCTTTTCTACTCAGGTCTCTGATTTCTAGGTTAAGTTTACACTGTTGATTTTTTTTTTTTTTCTCTAAGCACTGATGTTAAAATAAAAAATGTGGTTATCTCTCAGCACAGTAACAGCAAGTTAATTGAGATACTACATCAATCTTAAATTGCAGGAATTACTTCACACTCCTTTTAGTTATAGAATTGCCATTTTAGTATGTAAGTCTGTTTCTGTATGTGATTCATATATGTATTATAGAGAAGACATTTACCTCTTAGGTCAGTTTGATTGTAGAGAAACTCTCCAGCACCTAGAGAACTCATTGGAATTTAGAGATCGACTGCTTAACTATTTTAATAGGAGTGATATGAGTCCACCTTTTTTTTTTTTTTTTTTAATTTGCCAGTGTGTGTGCATTCAACACAGGAAGAGGTATAGACAGAGGGACAGAGAGTGGGCGAAAGCACCCCCAGTAGGGTGTGGTCGTGCTGCAGTCTGCCTCCATTTCTCTGTTTTGTCAGGGTCTCAGGCAGGCATGCAAGCATGCCTGGCATTTTTTTCAGGCCACTGGGTCTGGTTCTCAAACCATGTCGTTGGCCATGTGGGATCTGGCTCCCTTAAGTACCAGGTCACAGGGAAGTCCCATCATTTTGGTTTGAATGCAGTGGTTTCAGTGCTGTGTGAAGAAGCACATACTTTACTCAGTACTTCAGAAACTCTCATGTATATCTGAAACACCTTGTTAACACATTTCTAGGCACCAGCAGATGGCGTAGAGACTATGTCTCTGGGCTCCCACATAGCCTGACGGTGGTCCAAGTCCTGAACCTGGTGGCTTAAAATTCATGTTGAGCACATGTTCACATGTGCCCAAGATCCCAAGAGGAGACTGGAGGAGAAGAGATTGCGATGTAACCATCCCCCGAGGACGTGATTTCTCATTTTCTGTCTCTCTGTCTCTCTGGCTAGTACACTATAACAAAATGTCTCAAAAGGAAAAAAAAGATCATATTTCGGGGCCAGCAGATGGCCGGGAGATTGAGGCGGCTGGACCCCACATAGTCAATTGTGTAGTTTGAGTCCCAGACCCAGCAGCTTGGGGGATGTACCAGGTGTGTGAGCATGTGAGCACAGAATCCCAAGAGGAAAATGGAAGAGAATGGAAGGGATTGTGACATGGCCATCTCCCGTGGGAGGTGCTTTCTCACTTTCCCTCTCTCCTTCTTTCTGTTTGTCTCCAGTGAGCACCTGCACCCTATTTATAAAAAGAAAAGAGGAAAAATAAAAACCAAAAACATTTCTTGGCCCTACTTCCATGTTTTTCATGTGGTAGGTCTTGGTAGGGCCCAGGAATTTGCATTTCTAGCAAGTTCTCAGGTGATGCTGCTACTGTTAGTCCGGGGACCACACTTTGAGAATTACTGCTGAGAGGAATTTTCTATTTCAGAAATATTTCTTTTTAGGGCAGACAATTATATTACAATGAGGGAAGTGGTACAAAAACAAAACAAAACAAAATCTCAGAGAGTTGACAGGTTTTGGTGGGCTTTTTTCAAAAAATATTTAGATTGGGGCCAGCAGGTGATATAGTGGTTAAGGCACTGGACTCCCATCTGGCTGATTGCAGTTCGAGTCCCAGACCCAATGGCTTGAGACTCAGGCTGGGCGCATGTATGTGTGTGCCCAGAATCCCGAGAGTAGAGTGGAGGAAGGGTGATGGAGGCATGGCTATCCCCCCTAGGGGGGTGATTTTTTGCTTTCTGTCTTTGTCTCTTGCTGGCAAGTGCATGTGCCCTATAGCAAATTATATACACACACACACACACACACACACACAGATATATATATATATATACATATACATACATGCACACACACATACACACACATATACATACATACATATATGTATGTATATGTGATATATATGCATGTATATTTAGGTTATCTCATGTAAGGTTGTGAATTTTCTGCTATGGTAATGTGCTGTTTGTGTGAGATCTGAGATGCTATCCTAAGTGAACATTCAAAGAATGAAAAGCAGAATTTCTAAATCTTATTACTGTGAGTTGCAATAAAAGACTTCGAAGGAGAAGAGAGATGTAGTGCAAGCGTGTGAATGTTGTATCAGAGAAATTTGAATTAGAATCCCTGTTTTGCCACTTACTGAGTGAAATTAGAGTGTGTAAGCTTGCCGTGCTTAGTATTAAGTGAGGTCATAACTGTGAAATGTCCTGGTTATGATAGCTGTCCATCAGGCTTGTTATTTTTATAAGCTAGCTCTCCTCAGTTGCCTTTGTGTGCTCAGACTCTATGGGTGCTGTATTTTATCCGAAGTCTTACTCGTAAAATAACTGGATCTCAGCTGTCACAACCCCGTGCGTGCCGTGGAAATGAGACATAGATGTGGGCCTCATTCTCCAAGCACACAACATCTGTTTAGGGAGTTAGAATTTTCTTTCCATTGAAAGTACCAGAATACCCTATTAAGAGTGGGACAAACTGACTTTTTCACATGAAAGCTCAGAGGCAAGGCCATTACAGAGAGAATGCTCACTGCACTTCCCGGGTTTTGATCCTTTCCACTTTTCCTGCCCTGCCATCTTAGCGTGCTGCCTTCTGTCCGTGGGCTTTTCCTTTTGAGGACACAGAATATCTGTCACAGCTTTACTCGTGGCATATGTTTGCACACCTGCATCCAAAGGCATAGGAAGTCTAGTTTCTTTCCTTAGGTCTCCTTGGTCAAGGTGGAAAGCCTGTTCCAGAAACTTGCAGCAGACTTGCCCTCAGGTCCTACTGACCAGAATTAGGATGTGATTATGCGCTGGGCTCCCGGGAAGCTGAAAGGCAGGCGTCTGTCATTTTCAGCCTGTTGAGCGGGACTGGTGGGTGAGACGGATGAGCGATGACTGCTGTCGATCACAGCAAGGATCCACCACGGGAAGAGCGACCAGGTGCAGAGTAGAGAGCAGTCCCAGGTAGTGAGCATTAGGCTGAATTATGTGTGCTACCCCAGGGTCAGCACACACTTTTTCTATTAAAGGCCAGATAGTAAATATTCTAGATTTGTTAGCCACATACGGTCTCTGTTGCATATTCTTATTTGCCCTTTTTAAAATTTTAACAACACTTTAAAAGCGTGTAAACCTAGTCCAACCTAAATGGCTCCGTCTGTAGGGAGACACATGGGAGGCCTGGACTTGGATACTGGGTTGACCTGAATGCAGTGGAAGTGTCTGCACCATATAATCTTGGCTGGCTGGGAGGCTGAGGGGAGGATTGTGGTATGATGAGACCCTGTCAAGGGCACCTGTGTATCTGACTGTCTCTGTTAATAAACAATATGTTATTTAAAAAATATGTGGGCCAGCAGGTGGTATGGTGGTTAATGTGCTGGATTTCCACACGGCCAACTGCAGTTTCAGTACCAGGCCTGGTGGCTTGAAGCTCAGGCCAGGTGCATGTGTGTGCACCTACAATCCCGAGAGGAGAATGGAAGAGCAGGAATTACAGTATGGTCATCGTCCCTGGGAGGTGGTTTCTCACTTTCCCTCTCTCTGGGGAACGCACCATGGCAAAAACCTAAAAACAAACAAATAAACAAAACCATTCTTGGTTTGCTGGTCTTATTAAAAACATGCTGTGGACCCGATCTGGCCCACAGGCTTTAGTTCGCCAACCCCTGCTTATACAATGGAGGCTCAGAGGGCAGCTCCCACTTCAGGGAGACTGAAGTCATTATATTGATATTACAGCTTCCTGAAATTTGGGGATTTGAGTGATATTTTGAAGGTAAGTAAAATTTCAACTGAGAGATACGTTCCCTCTCAAGGATATCGGGAGTGGAGGAAAACACCTGTGACGCTTACCATGACACAGAAGTGCACCTTTGCCAACGAAGTGGGCTAACCGCAGGCCAGAGTTGAGAGTCCTGCGGCACGAATACTTTGTCTCAGCCACTGACAGACCAACCTGCTAAGTAGCCAGAGAAATGAAGCTGCTCTTTTGGCTTAAAGCCTTCATATTGACTTGGAGCCCAAGAGAGGCAGTGTTTCTGTAACAATCGACTCTTCTAGGAAGAGCTGTTGCCACGATGACTAATTAAAGGATAAACGTCATGTGGTTAGGAATGAATACTCTTGGTCACTGGGACCATATCTACATACAAAGACTATAACTTATCTTCAATTTGTGTGATTGTTACTGGCAAGGAAGAATTGCAACAACTAAGTCATTTATTCATTGAACATTTGTTGAATGCTCACTGTGTTCCAAGGCCCTAGACATACAAGATGAGAAGCTCACAGTCTAGAGAAGAAAGAATCTATGTAGAAGTAGTAACAGTAGCGTGAGATAAAGGTTAGAATATATTTGTGCAAGGAGCTGTGGGTGCCTAGAAGGAACCACCCAGTTCCTTCTGATTTAAACTTTCAAATGGACTCATTCTAATTATTGCTGTCCTTCAATAACAGTATGGACGTGTTCTTCATACTAGACAGTTATCTTACAGATCTGTACCAATAATCACAAAGAGGCCTATGTAAAATCCTGTGGTAGGAACAAATCTAAATCATTGTTTCTCCAGAAAAAGCAGTTGCAAACATTGTGCTGCTGCTACTAAGTTTTTAGGTTCCTCTCTATATAAGGCACTTAGCCTTATAATGTTTTTCCTTTTATATTGCAGTTAGTTAATTTTGTGTCTCCTGTATTGGTGTAAATGTTGGGTTCTAAACAATTATTTCCCCAGTAAAAACTCTAAAGAAGAGTATAGTGGTAGATGGGATAATGGCCACTGACTGAAAGAATCCTCATCCTAGTGCCCTGTGAATCTGTGACTGTCTTATGTTACATGTTAAGGTTTCAGGTGGGATTACATTGCTTATTATATAACTTTTAAATAGGAAGATTGAGCCAGCTCCATATCCTAGTGGTTAAGGAAATCCAATCCCATATGGCTAACTACAGTTCAAATCCCAGGCTTGGTAGCTTCGAAGACAGACCAGATATGTGTATACTCATGCTCAAAATCCCAACAGACTGGAGAAATGGAGGAGATGGAATTGTGGTGTGACCATATCCCATTAGGGGTGCTTGTGCGCTTGCACACTCTCGCTCTCATTGTGACAAGCATATGTACCCTCTGGCAATTTTTTTAAGAATAGAAAGATTGAGGCTGGCAGGTGGCAAGGTGGTTAAGGAGACTGACTGGTTAACTGAATTGAGGAACATCTATACAATGCAATATTATGTAGCAATCAAAAATAGTGAAATGGGACCAGCAGATGGCGTAACAGTTATGTCGCTGGACTTCCATGTGGTTGGCTGCGGTTCGCATCTCAGACCTGGCAGCTTAAAACTCATGCTGTATCCGTTTGCATGTATGCCCAAAATCCTGAGAGGGTAATGGAGGAGAAGGGATCGTGGTGTGGCCATTTCCCCTGGGGGAAGGGGACTTCTCACTTTTTGTCTCTCTCTCTCTCTCTCTCTCTCTCTCTCTCTCTGTCTCTCTAGCAAGCATGTGCACCCTATAGCAAAAATATCTCTTAAAAAATAGTGAAATGACTGTCCATCAGTGGATGAATGGATAAAAAAAATGTGGTATATACATACAATGGAATATTATTCAGCCATAAAAAGTAAGGGAGTTCTGGGACCAGCAGTTAGCATAATGGCTATGTCACTGGACTCCCACGTAGTCGACCGTGGTTCGCGTCCCGGACCCAGTGGCTTAAAACTCACACCAGGTGCATGTGTGTGCGTGTCCAAGATCCCGAGAGGAGAATGGAGGAGAAGGGATTGCGATGTGTGACCATCCTCCCTGGGGGGGGGGGGGGGGGGGGGTGATTTCTCGCTTTCTGTCTCTATGTCTCTCTCTGTCTGTCTGGCGAGCGCACACTCCCTAAAACGAAAACCTCTCCAAAAAGTAAGGAAGTTCTGACACATGCTACAGATGGATGAACCTTTAGACATTGTGCTAAGTGAAATAACCCAGTCTCGGTGACTGGCAGGTGGCGTGGTGGTTAAGGGTGCTGGACTCCCACATGGCTGACTGCGGTTTGAGTCCTGGACCTGGTGGCTTGCTTTCTCACTTTTCCTCCCTCTCTCAAGTTAAATGATAATGATGATGATAATAATAATAATAATAAAGTTAAATAAAAATAATTCTTAAAAAAATAAGCTAGACACAGAAAGACAAATAGTATATAATTCCACTGATATGAGGTTTCTAAAGTTAAGTCAGACTTATAAAACCAGAAAGTGGGCCCAGCCTAGTGGCACAGTCAGTAGCAAACTGAACTGCAGTGCCAGAAGCCGTATGACCTCCCAAGGGTTCACATCCTAGGGTATGCTTGAAAACACACCAGGCACATGTGAATGCACCTAGAATCCTGAGGAGCCAGAGGGCCAGGGAAAGGGGATTAGAAAGTGATGAAACTCTCTGGAGGGTGCTTCTCTTTCTCATATACTTTCTATCATAAATGAAATAAATAAATTTAAAAAGAAAGAAAGAAAGTGAATGATGGTTGCCGTTGTTTGGGGGAAGGGGAAATGAAGAGTTACTTAATGGATACAGAGTTTCAGCTTTGTAAGATAAAAGAGTTCTTGAGATTGGTTACACAATAATGTGAATATACTTCATCCTACTGAACTTTAAAATAGGTTAAGATGGCTTGGGCCATCTGATGGCATGGTGGTGAAGGTAGCTGGATCCCACAGGGCCAACTGCATGTTTTGAGTTCCAAATCTTGCAGCTTGAAAAACACGCTAGGTATGTGTGTGTGCATGCCTAAAATCATAAAAGGAGGAAGAAATGCGGAAGAGAGGGAGGCGTGGTTCTTCATTTTCCCTCTTTCTCTCTTTGTTTCTGGTGAGTGCACATACCCTCTGGCATATTAAAAAAAAAAAAAAGAGGTTAGTAAATCTTATGTTGTATCACAGTTTAAAACATTTTAAGTAATGAAATGATATTAAGTTTAAAAGGAAATGACAGAAAAATTGGTGTAGCGTGATTTTTAGAGAAAGAACATATACATACATATACACAGAATATTTCTGAAAGGATACCCAAGAGATTGGCATAGTAATTCTGGGAATCGTGTGGAGAACTAGCCAGTAGAACAGGGATGGGGAGAAGACTTACTTTTTGATATCTTCTGAATTTTTTTTTATTACATGCATGTGTTGCATATTGAAATGATTGTTTTGAAATGTGTAAATTGGGGGTAGGGACTTTCAGAGAGAATTTTCTTAGTAGATCATTCTTAAGTGATGAAATTGCTCGGTCAATTCAGGTACACCTAAGTGTCAGAATATTTCTTTGCCTTTTAAGGGTTAGAAACACTTAGTCCAAACGCCATCAGGCTTTAGGATACAACTGTATTTTATTTTTTGATGTCTGATGGTATATTTTTAAAATGCCCTAGTGTCTTTGAGTATAGTCTCAATATAGTCACTTCGAACAGAAAAATAAAAATAAGGGAAGACGGAAGAAAAAATAAAGCAAAAAGAAATAAGAAATGTTTGATTTCTGCTTCTTAAAGCCATATACAGCCTGAAACAGGAATAAAGGAGATGTAACAGTAGCAGTAGGCTTTGACTCTTGGATTATTTCTTAAGACTTCAGCTTGCAACTTGTTACGTAACTGCACAAGTTAGCTTTTAACACCCTTCAAAACATCCTTCTTAGTACATTACTTCTTGCACCATACATTCCTTATAAAGATTGCAACATTTTATTACTATAATTGTTGCTTAGAAACTGTCCTGGATTGAAACTTCTTATGTATGGATGTGTTTTTCTTACCAACAATAGTAATCCCTGTGGGCCAACAATGCTTGTACAAAGGAACATATTTCCACATAGTCACATTCTTATCTTTGTGGTTTTTGCATATCTATAAAAAAACAAAAGCAAAAAAAAAAAAAAAAAAAAAAAACAGGCAGTTTTTGTAACCTGTTCTGTTTCTCTTTTTCTTTATTGTTTTATTGTGGCTAATTTCGCACCCAAAAATGTACTTAGTACACAATAAGGGGACAATAAATGGTAATGAATGACTCCTTGAGCTAAGTGTTTCCAATTTATGTGTGAAATTAGATTTTGTAATGTACTTATAGTTTCATGTAAGCAAATATTTCCCAAGAAGACAAAAGTTTTTTTTGGAACAGAACTTTAACCAAAATGTGTCAGTCTTTTTCATTTAGGAAGGAGATGATTATTGTAGTAATATTTATTATTATTATTATTAAAAGCAGCAAGATCAGTAGCTAAGTCATACTAAGTGCTTTTTTTGTATTAATCTCTCATAGCATCTTTCCAACAACCCAGTTAGATAGATGATACTGTTGTGCCCATCTTTGTGGATAAGGAAATTGAGCTCAGATGGGACCAGCAGTTGGTGTAATGGCTATGTCACTGGACTCCCATGTAGTTGACCGCAGTTCGAGTTCCAGACCCAGTGGCTTGGACTCACACCAGGAGCTTGTGCATGCGTGCCCAAGATCTCGAGAGGCAATTGGAGGAGAGGGGATTGTGGCATGGCCATCCCCCGCTGGGAGTGATTTCTTGCTTTCTGTCTCTCTGTCTCTCTGGTGAGCACACATGCCCTATAGGAAAAACCTCTCCAAAAAAAAAAAAAAAAAAAAAAAAAAAGAAAAGAAAAGAAAAGAAAGAAAGAAAGAGAAATCGAGAGTAAATATTCTTATTTTTCCCCCTCCAAAATGCAGGAGAGTGAGGAATAAATAAAGATACTTTGCATTTGGAGGATGTAAAAAATGATTGTAAATCTTTGGTTGATCTTGACTATTTTCTACAAGAGGAAGAGAGGGGAAGAATGGCAGATGTAATTAGTTTTAAGGAGGAGCACCACAGCAGGCAAAGTATCAGAGTAGGGAAAACGGAAGAAGGAAGTAAGTAAGGAGCAAGGCAGTTACCAGAAATGGTCACTCTAAACTAGAGTTCCTCTCATTTAAATGTATTTACACTCTGAAACTCTTCATCGCTGAGGGTATGTCGCAGGTTAAACACACCCTTAGCTTTCAAAAATATAAGTAGGAGTCACCTAGGAAAGCCGTAGAGTCACACATGACTACAGTTCAGCCACTCGTGTGAGAAGTTTAATAGCATGTGTGGGACCAGCAGTTAGCGTAATGGCTATGTCGCTGGACTCCCACGTAGTCGACCGCGGTTCGAGTCCCGGACCTGGCGGCTTAAACTCACGCCGGGCGCGTGTGCGTGCGTGCCCAAGATCCCGAGAGGAGAATGGAGGAGAAGGGATTGCGGCGTGGCCATCCCCCCTGGGGGGTGATTTCCTGCTTTCTATCTCTCTGTCTCTCTCTGTCTGTCTGGCGAGCGCACGTGCCCTATAGCAAAAACCTCTCCAAAAAAAGAAAAAAAAAAAAAAAAAAAGATAAAAAAAAAAAAAAAATAGCATGTGTGTACATCAGTGCCGTGTCGGGGTAACCTGGCTTCCAGTCACTGTGAGCCGAACAGCAAACGTTTGAATGGAATCTAGTGGGTCAGAGTTGGAGCTTTCTGTTCTTTTTGGTGTTGGTAATTAAAGGGAAAAACACTCTAGTGTTACCAGCTAATTATTTCAGTCCTTTGTCTCATTTTTCTTATCTGTCTTCTAGACAGCTTTTGAAAAAGAGATTGGAGAATGGAAGAAAAGGTTTTAAATTGTTTTCTGGCACCCGTGGGGGACGTAGGTAGGGCACTCTTTTAGCTCTTAGACACACTTGCCAGCAGAGGGCCGAGGAGGCTAGCCTGATCAGGCCCTGTATTGTAATTGAAGTCGTGTCTCTGAACAGTCACATCTAATGTGTATCTTTGGATGTGAGAATAAGTAAATAAATGAAACCTCTCCCCGGTCTGGGAAGTGTTCAGAGTATGTACTCTGAAGGGTTAGTAGCACTATTTTTATAGGAAAATGTGAACCTATGGCTCAAATTGGGAAACTAGAAAATGCTTCAGCTCTTCAGACATTCATCAATCAATTTTCCAGTCACCTAACAGTCATCTTGTTGGCTATATCTCTTTCCAAAGTAGCCATCACTAACTCGAATTGCTGCTTCTCACCATGAACTAACACCGACTCGGTGATTTCAGCTGGCTTTTCCCCTCGTGCTTACGGAGCCGTCCGTTCGGCTCTCTGAAATGATCTTGTTTGTATTCCAGAGCTCTTGTTTGGAAGACAGTGAATCAGCAGCGTTACTTTGCTGTGAATGCGAAGAATCAGAAATCTTTAGTGATTCCAATGTACGTAGGTATATGTTCTTATACAGCCTTTGGTGATTCAGGTAAACATTTTCTGAGTAAGTTTGACTCTTAAAAATGCACTAGAAAAGGGGACCAGCAGTTGGCATAATGGCTATGTCTCTGGACACCCATGTAGTCGACCTTGGTTCGAGTCCTGGACCTGGTGGCTTAAACTCACACCAGGCACATGTACATGCGTGTCCAAGATCCCGAAAGGAGAATGGAGGAGAAGGGATTGTGGCATGGCCATCTCCCCCTTTGGGGTGATTTCTCACTTTCTGTTTCTCTGTCTCTCTCTGTCTTTTTGGCAAGCACATGTGCCCTATAGCAAAAACCTCCCTAAGAATAATGTACTAGAGGGACCAGTAGATGGCATAATGGTTACATTGCTGGACTCCCACGTAGTTGACTACGGTTTGAGTTCCAGACCCAGTGGCTTAAAACTCAACTCTGGGTGCATATGCGTGCATGCCCATGCTGGACTGCCTTGTAGCCGACCATGGTTCAAGTCCCAGGTCTGGAGAGTTGCTTGCCTTCTCTCTCTCTCTCTGTTTCTCTGTCTCATGAGCACACGTGCCCTGTAGCAAATTAAAAAATAATAATAATGATAAGTAAAAATTAAATTATAATTTTTTTAAATGCAACTAGAGAAGCCAGCAGGTGGCATGGTGGTTAAGGCGCTGGACTCCGACACGGCATGCCCAGAATTTCAGAAGGAGAAGTGATAGTTGTGTGACCATCCCCCTTGGGGGGTGATTTCTCACTTTCCTTCTCACTGCCTCTCTCCATCTCTTGGGCAGATGCACATGCCCTTTTTTAAAAATCTCAAAAAAAAAAAAAGAAGAAAGAAAAAAGAGAAAAAAAAAAAACCAGAAAAGAAAAGAAAAAGAAAAAGCAACTAGAATAGCACCTGTTATTTCACCTAGGCCCCACTCAGATAGACAGTCTGAGAAGGCAAAGAGGTGACTTGGAATGAATGTACATATAAATAGTATGGTATATTTAAATATATAGTACTGTCCACTCAAAGTCTATCTATCAAGTAGAAAAAATGTATCCTGGAAACTTGAGTTTCTCTCCGTGGGGAATACGACTGTCTTCGTGGGTTTTTTCCCCCTCATGCGTACTTTTTTTTTTTCAGAATCAAAAGTATCCTTTTCCTTATGGAAACTGCTTGGTACTTTTGCTGTCACTGGCCCTTTATCCCCATGTACATAGAACTGACTTGTCGCCTGTGGATAACATTAAGCCGAATATTGCTATAATCACTGGACTGGAAAGTCAGTGATCACACCTATTGTAGAGCGTAAAACTGTGAGTTTGTTTCGGTTGTTGGGAAAGTCAGGACGTAGTTTTCTGTGTTTTTCTATGTGAAAATGCTTCATGATTTTCCCCATGACCCGATATCTAATTCCATTTCATAAGATGGTGTGTGTTTTGTTTATCTCACCTGACTTCCAGCATAAGTTACCCACGGAGTCAGGCTAAAGTTAGAAAATGACTTAAGTTGACTTATATTTATGTGGCTCAGTGGGTGATGAGATTAGTGGAGACTCTCAGTACAGCTGAGATACAAGTGCATTTTTCCTAAGTCGTAGATGGCCTGCTGGTTCACACACATCTTTCTACCTTGAAGGATCTTCTAGGGAAAGGAAGGAAATGGCTATGGCTTGGGAAGGTTCACGAGCTCTATAACTGCCAATTAGACTCTCAAAAAGAAAAAAAAAAGTCGAAGAAATCTGAGGAGGTCAGACTGTAAGAATATAGACATAGTCCCAGTTTCGTTAATGAAAATTAGAAATAGAGAGGACCTGTCCGTAGCGAGAGGCCCTGGACTCTGTCCTCAGCTTCTTTCAGCCTAGGTGCCCGGTTTACATTTTGATCTATTTGTTTCCCACTGGCTCTAAACTGAAATCTTATTTAATAATACCCTGATTTTAGTTAAAGACTTAGTTGATGATATTGCTCTCTTTTTTTTTGGGGGGGGGGGCGGAGAAGTTTTTGCTATAGGGCGCGTGCACTCACCAGAGAGAGACAGAGAGACAGAAAGCGAGAAATCACCCCCCAGGGGGGATGGCCATGCCGCAATCCCTTCTCCTCCACTCTCCTTTCTGGATCTTGGGCACGCACGCACACGCACCCAGCGTGAGTTTTAAGCCACCGGGTCCGGGACGCAAACCGCGGTCAACTACATGGGAGTCCAGCGACATAGCCATTACGCTAACTGCAGGTCCCAGATGATATTGCTCTTTGTGATAAAGCTTATGCAGATTTAGAATGTCACTCAGGAAAATCTTATTCAAGCATAATTTTGGATTGTCACTCTCACAAGAGACTTGGGAATTCCCCCCCCTATTTTATTGGAGGTTAAATATGGCCCTGGAGGCCTAGCCATGGTGGTACAGGCAGGAGGGTCCCACTAAGTGAGGCTGGACCAACCC
Organism: Tupaia tana; assembly: GCA_026018925.1. NCBI lineage: Eukaryota > Metazoa > Chordata > Mammalia > Scandentia > Tupaiidae > Tupaia > Tupaia tana. The sequence continues at coordinate 21,604,995 of JAKSZU010000011.1, forward strand.
GAACAGTCCAGGCACAGGAGCAGACATCTGTAATCCTAGCTAATTGGGAGGCTGGGGCAGAGGTCAAAAATACCCTTCTCTCTCTGGCATTAAAAAAAAAAAAAAAAGTGTGTATTAAACTGAAGTTTAGCAACATGGCAGAAACCTTTATTGGTTTGAAGATTTGTTCTGCATTGCTATATAATGAATCCTACTTCACAAGTTCTAAAAAGTATAGTTAATATAACACACTTTATATAAACTGAATTATAACACACTTTAAAACTGAATTGGTTTTGACCGATTTGATTTTTTTCCAGTTTTACTGGACTTGATCTCTTCCAACAGGCAGCTGTGCCTAAAACTAGGTTCTATAAACCTTGTCTGTAAAGGCAGAATTCTGTCTGTATCAGAATATTTATTGTGCAGGGACCAGCAGTTAGCGTAATGGCTATGTCGCTGGACTCCCACGTAGTCGACCGCGGTTCGAGTCCCGGACCCGGTGGCTTAAACTCACGCCGGGCGCGTGTGCGTGCGTGCCCAAGATCCCGAGAGGAGAATGGAGGAGAAGGGATTGCGGCGTGGCCATCCCCCCTGGGGGGTGATTTCCTGCTTTCTGTCTCTCTGTCTCTCTCTGTCTGTCTGGCGAGCGCACGCGCCCTATAGCAAAAACCTCTCCAAAAAAAAAAAAAAAAAAGAATATTTATTGTGCAGAACAGCGCTTACTAAATACTGTTTAAGTTTCACTAATGTCAACTCTTCCTCTCAAAGTAAGTTGTGCCTCTCAAGTTCTGCCTGTTGTTAAGCAGTCTTCCTTATTTCATCTTCATGTGCCATGAAGGTGATTACCGTTTTAGGACCTCATCCATCTATTATATTGACTTAGCTGATTGCCTTCCATTTGGTGTTGATGAAAAGTCCATAATGGCATGAATTCATTTATTGTGACTCATTAGTGCTGAAGTGGGGACCAGCAGATGGCATGGAGGTTAAGGCCCTGGATCCCACATGGCAGACTGCACAGTTTGAGTCCTGGACCTGGCAACTTGCAAATCACAACGGGGGCAGGGAGGGCCAGCAGGTAGCATGGTGGTTTAGGCACTGTACTCCCATGTGGCTGACTATGGTTTGAGTCCCTGACCTGGTGGCTTGCTTTCTTACTTTCCTTCTTTCTCTTTCTCTGTTTCTCTGTGGTCAGATTTAAAAGTAAATAATAATGGGGGACCAGCAGGTGGGGTGGTAGTTAAGGTGCTGGACACTCCCACATAGCTGACCACTGTTCAAGTCCTGGACCTGGTGACTTGCTTTCTCTCTCTCTCTGGTCAAATTAAAATAAATGAATATATAAATGAAATTAAATAAAATAATTCTTAAAATTTTTTAAAAATAATAATAACAAAATTAAATAATTCTAAAGGAAAAAGAAAATCACACTGGGTGCGAATGTGTGCTTGCCCAAAATCCCATGAGGGGAATGAAGGAGAAGGGATTGTGGTGTGGTCATCCCCCCAGGAGGGGATTTCTCACTTTCTCTCTCTCTGGTGAGTGCATGTGCCCTGTAGCAAAAACTGAAGGAAAAAAAAGAGAGACAGCTGGAGTGTTACTCACTTCCTTAGTGGTTGTGAACATTAACTGATGAGTCCACATCAACATTTTGCAGATGACAAACTGAAGGGGAAAGGTTATATTCTCTGCCCATGTTGTGAGATATGTAGAGACACCCTGACATCAGACCTCAGCTGACAGTGAGCTCATGACTAGTGGCTAGCGTCACGGATAGATGTGTACTGGGCTCCTTGTGTAGTACCCTACAGGATTCACTTTGTTCAGTCTGCAGTAGAGTCCTCTGGGCTTGCATTGGCTTATTGTTTTGACTGATTTTGTCTTGAAGAGACCAGTGTATAAGAATCTATATAAAGAATATTTTCTATTAAATAGGACACATGTGGGAGAAAGTTGACTCTAGTTTTCCCCACTTAGAAACAATTAGTTGGGTGTTTATATATTTACAAATTGCTCTGAGTTGTTTTGTTTTGTTTTCCCAGAACTTTCATCATTCATTTAAATCAGCTTCATTGTCTTCTTTTTCTCAAGACACAAGAGTGGTTACACGTGTTTGGTTGACTTTTCAAAGATTGGATCTTCCTCCTGTTTTGCTTGCTCAGGGAGTGTTTCCCTGACCTTCCCCCCTCAACTCCCCTTCTCACCTCTTGTTCCCACCACCCTTCAAAAGGGAATTGAAGAGCTTCTTTCTTCTTTTCCCAAGTTTCATTTATTCGGTTCATGGTAGAGAGCACATGCACATGCATGGGAGAGAGAGAGAGATAGAGGAGAAACGCTCTCTATAGGGTCCCTTCGCACGATGATCCTTTTCCCTAGCCTTCCAGGATCCTCAGCAACTGCTTGTATCCTGGCATGTTTTCAGGCCAGCCAGGGAATCCAAACCTGCTGTCAGCCATGTGGCTTCCAGCACTGCAGTTCAGCTTGCTGTTTACTGCATTTACCAGACTGGGTCTTGAAGCGCTTCTTCCTAATGTGAAGGCATAACTTTGTGGGGATTGAGGAGGTATTTACAAAACAAGCTGACTGAAATCCCCATTATTTAATTTTCTTCAAAGGAAGTGGTATGGGATCTTAACTATTTGAAGTAGAAATACTAATGTAAAGAAGAGTAGAAGAAAAAGTCGGTCACTGAAGAAACTTATTTTCAATCTCAGTAATAGAAATGGTTCATTGCATTTATTTACTTATATTCACATACTCATTTATTCACTAAGGATTAATTGACTCTAATGTACAGATCATTAGGCCCAGGGCTATGGGGATAAAATTTAGAATCCACCCTTAGGGATGTATAATCTACATTCAACTAATCAGTTTTTGGGGACCAGCAGGTGGCATGGTGGTTAAGGAGCTGGACACTCTCATGTGGCTGACCACATTTTAAGTCCTGAACCTGGTGGCTTGCTTTCCTATTCTCCCTCTCTCTCTAATCAAATTTATACACTCACACACACACAGATGTATATATGTATGTATATAAATACTATATATATATATATATATATATATATACACACACACACATATATATAAATAAGTAAAATTATATACATATATACATGTATATGTGGATACATATATGTGAATGTATATGTATATATATGAATGATAAATAAAATTAAGTAATTCCTTTTAAAAATTTAAAAGAAAAACAAATTTTGTGGATATTCATGGGAAGCTATGAAAAGGAGAGGAGAAAATCATTACAGGCAGTATATGGAAAGAGAAGAAATTTGGACAAGTGGAAAGAAATTTGGCTGGAAGGTTGTCTGCCTTAGATCTCCTTGGGCTTTCATGGAAGAGAGGGGAGAAGTATGGAGAGGCCTCACCCCTTCTCCAGTCTCACTCAGCCTCCGGAGATCAGATAATGAAGCAATAGCTTCTTGCCCGTTCTGCTGTGCACAGGCTTCTTGGAGGTCTTTACATGGAGAACGGGACTGTCTACCTCAGAGCAAGGTGAGAGTGTGACTGGGAGAGGAAGATACTGGCCCTAGCTATCTGTTTCACTTTGCTCCAGATAAGGAATGTAGGCAGTGACTAGGGTGAGTGCTGACTGCTGCAGCAGCCAGAGACTCTTGAGGGTCCTGTGGCTCCTGTCCATTGTCCTCCCGCTACCTACTGTTACACACCCTAAAAGGAGAAAAAGCCCTGGGAAAGACAGAGAGAGAGACAGAGAGTGAGAAGTCACCCCCCCAAGGGGGATGACAATGCCACAGTCCCTTCTCCTCCATTCTCCTCTTGCTTATGGGCACTTAGCTAGGAACGGTTAGATTCATCACCATTGGAGGACTCTTTTTCTCCAGCCTGGTGGTCAGGAAAATGTTCGTTATATTAGTTTACTTCCTAAGAATAAAACTTACTTATTTCTCTCGTGTCCCTATTTCGATCCCCACCCATACCCAACCAAATAGGAAGAGAGGCATGTATAGGTGGTCATACTATTTTGATGATTGGTTTCCTTCCTTTGCACGGTTTATTATATCCTTGTAGGGAATGCATTTTCCTTCTGTGTAAAGAAGCTTTTATGTTTGAATAGTCCAGTGAAAGAAAGAAATGTTAGCCTTTTTTGTGTTTAATATCAGAGAAAGAGAAAAGAAAAAGCCACTCTTTAGAGTTGAAAATGGGGAGAACATAGGTGAAAACAAAGGGAAATCTAAAATGTAGGAATTATTTAGTTTAGAATACTTTACCTTTTTAGACTATAAATTTGCTTTCTCCCCTAGGGCTGGACAGGGTCTCAGTTTTCGACACTTTTTGACATTAGCTTCTATGGGATTTTTCACATGGAGTCATTTTGTGGGGTGGAAGAACACTGGGGAGAATGAATATTTAACTTGACTGATAGTAAGGTCAAGGTGAAAGGTTTAATGATTTTATAAAGTTATCAGCATTAAAGTAAGCACTGATTTCAAGTCCTGCTGTGGAGCAGCCAGTCCATACGAATTGAAGATGGAAGGAGCTTATCTTCAGGATTCTTCTGAAGCGTCTTGTTTTCCTTTTATGTTTTAAGGCTTGGGATATGGTATATGGGATGATCAGAACAGTGAATGAGTTGTCAGCTCAGAAAAGAAAATTGTACTTAAATCTACTTTTTAAAGTCTCTAGAGATTGTAAACACAAAGAAAATGCTATGGGTAGGGACCAGAAGTTAGCGTAGTGGCTATATCACTGAACTCCCAAGTAGCCGACCGCGGTCCGAGTCCCGAACCCGGTGGCCTAAATTCACGCTGGGCACATGTGTGTGCGTGCCCAAGATCCCAAAGAAGAATGGAGGAGAAGGGATGCGGCATGGCCATTCCCCCTGGGGGGTGATTTCTCGCTTTCTGTCTCTCTGTCTCTCTCTCTGTCTCTCTGGCAAGTGCACGCGCCCTATAGCAAAAACCTCTCCAAAAAAGAAAAAAAAAAATGCTGTGGGTAAACCTGCAGCTACAATGATAACGAACTAGTTGGTGGTGATGGTGTGTAGGCCCACAGCAATCATGTCTAGTCATTTCTGGTCATTCGTATGTAGTTATCCTCTTCCTTTCTGCTTTCTGTGCAATGTGTATTTTCTATTTCTTTTTTCAGACTCATTTGCAGAAACGCCTCTCATTAGCCAACATACATTAGTATAAAATGGGAGAAAAGGAAAATTTGTTGCTAAGGAGATGAGTTTTATTAGGAATTTCAAATAGCCAGTTGGCCAACAGCGAACAGCTGTTTCATGGGAATTTGGGATTACTTCAATTGTTTCTGAATCACCTCTGCTGCATAGTAAAGAAATTATTTGTTAGGGCACATGGTCAGAAAAGGAAGCTTCAATTAAAGCAAGTAAGTGTTGGTAATAATATTCCCCTTTTTTCTTTTGGAAAGAGTCTGACCCAAAGGATTATACACTGATAGGAAGCCTATTGTGATGTTACACTTATTTTTCTTTGTTCCAGGATAAGATGTAAGAAAGCATAGCTCAACCATTTTATCCCAGAATAATTATTTTTTCTTTTTTTTGGAGAGGTTTTCACTATAGGGCGCGTGCGCTTGCCAGACAGACAGAGAGAGACATAGAGACAGAAAACAAGAAATCACCCCCCAGGGGGGATGGTCACGCCGCAATCCCTTCTTCTCCATTCTCCTCTCGGGATCTTGGGCACGCACGCACACGCGCCTGGCGTAAGTTTTAAGCCACCGGGTCCGGGACGCGAACCACGATCGACTACGTGGGAGTCCAGCGATATAGCCATTACGCTAACTGCTGGTTCCCTCCCAGAATAATTTTTGTGAGAAATTTTTAATTTTTAGAATCTCACCCTCTTGATTGAGTTGAGGAGAAATGAGATTTGTTGTAATCTTGGGTACAAAGGTTATTTTAAAAACTAGCCTTGGTGCTGGTAGGTGGCATGGTAGTAAAGGTGCTGGCCTGCTGGCCTCCCACATGGTGTACCATGTTTCAAATCCTGGACCTGGCAGCTTGTTCTCTCTCTCTCTCTCTCTCTCTCTCTCTCTCTGGTCAAATTGAAGAATAATGATAATAGATAAAACTAAATAAATAATACTTTTTTAAAAAATTAGCCTTATTGGGATCAGCAGATGGCATAATGATTATGTCATTGGATTCCCACGTAGTCAGCTGCGGTTTGAGTCAGGTGGTGTAGTGGTTGGGGACACTGGATTCCTACATGGTCAACCACGGTTCAGGTCCCGGACCTGGCAGCTTGCTTTCTCACTTTTCCTCTCTCTTACCCTGTCCCTCTCTAGACAAATTTAAGTAAATAAATAAATAAGTAAAGTTAAATAAAAATGATTCTTTAAAAAAAAAAAAAAAAAACCTCATGCTGAGCATGTGTGTGTGTGTGCTTAGCATGAGGTTTTTTGGTTTGTTTTTTTTTTTTGGTTTATTTTGTTTATTTTTTTGTTTATTTTTATTTGTTTATTTTTTTCAAGGTCCCAAGAGGATACTGGAAGAGAAGGGATTGTGGCATAGCCATCCCTCGGGGGGTGATTTCTCACCTTCTGTCTCTTTGTCTCTCTCTATTTTTCAGCAAGCACAAGTGCCTTATAGCAAAAATCTCTCTTTAAAAAAAAATTAACCTCATTTAACTCAATGGTTCTCATGTGACTGCACGTCAGAATCACATGGCAACCAGGACCAGTAGGTGGTGTTGTGGTTGAGGCACTGGACTCCCACATGGCAGACCTCAATTTGAGTCCTAGACCTGGCCGCTCGCTTTCTCACTTTCGCTCTCTTTAGCATGTGCCCTCTAGCAAATTTAAAGAACAAATGAAATAAAATTTTTTTTTTTAGAAAGAGTCATATGGTGACCTATTAAAATAATTGAATAACAGGGTTTTATCCCAGTCCAGTTAAGTCAGGAACTCTGGGAGTGAGACTCAGGTACTGATATTTTTAAAATGCTTCCAGAATTATTTTAATGCAAATAAGAGTTCAGAATCACCGGTTTAGTCCAGCTCTGGAGACTGGTGGTTAAAGGAGCAGGAACCCATGGCTGTCCACAGTTCAAATCCAGCCCTGGCAGTTTGAAAGACAGGTGCATGCATGCCCCAAATCCTGACAGGGTGGAGACTGGAACAGATGGGATTTTGGCGGGATCATAGCTGATTGTAGTGTACTTTCCTACTCCTTTCTCTCTCTCTCTCTCTCTCTCTGTTTCTGGCAAGTATATGTGTTGTTTGGCAAAACAAAACAAAATAAAAAAACACCACTGATTTAATTCTAGCTATGCTCATTTCTATACCTCCAAATCGTAGGTCCAATCTGGAGTTACAGAATGAAATTCAGTGATCTAAGTTTACTGTCAACCTATGCCAATGAAGAATAAAATTATCTGCCCTTCCTGGCAGAGTGTAAGACCTATTCTTCCTGCATCCACACTGCTAGGGAGCTAGAGTAAATATAAAAGAATTAAAAATCACTTTATACTGGGAACCAGCAGTTAGCGTAATGGCTATGTCGCTGGACTCCCACGTAGTCGACCGCGGTTCGCGTCTCGGACCCGGTGGCTTACAACTCACGCCAGGCGCGTGTGCGTGCGTGCCCAAGATCCCGAGAGGAGAATGGAGGAGAAGGGATTGTGGCGTGACCATCCCCCCTGGGGGGTGATTTCTCGCTTTCTGTCTCTATGTCTCTCTCTGTCTGTCTGGCGAGCGCACGCGCCCTATAGCGAAAAAACCTCTCCCCCAAAAAAAAAAAAAAAATCACTTTATACTTAGCCGATTATACTTTTATTGAAATGAAATAAACATACAGAAAAGTATGTTTATCTTATACTTTGTGTATTCCTTGATGAAGTTTCACAAACATGTCTTTACAAACACAAACCAAGAAATTGTATAAACAATAACTGGATCAGGAAATAGAATATTACCGTTTTCTCCTACCGGTTCCCTCTTCCACCAGCTTTTTCCCTCCCGCTCCCTTCTAGTCACTGTTCACCCTCCCAGCCATTAACCTCCAGAAATAACCACTGTCTAATTTTTTTTCATAATTATCCACTTTATTTTATTTATTATTATCATTTTAATTTCACCAGAAAGAGAGAGAAAGGGAAAGTCAGAAAGCAAGCCACCAGGTCTGGGACTCGAACTGTGGTCAGCCATGTGGGAGTCCAGTGCCCCTAATCACCACACCACCACCTACCAGCCCCCCCACTATCTAATTCTTTCCCCGCACACACATTTATGTTTATTAAAAACTGGCATAAACAAACAAAACCTGTACCAAAAAAAAAAAAATCCCAAATCACTTACTACTTTGAAATAGTCATTGTGAGAAACATTATCGCCTAGGACCCCTCTTTCTTGGCTTCGGCCTCTTTCTGCAACAGCTTCCCTTTTCTTAGATTTCACTTTTGGGTCAACATCCACAAGTAGTGTATCTAGAGGTAAGCTGTCTGGCAGAATAAAATATCGAATGCTGTTCCCCCCAATACTTAGCGTTTCCAGCAGTACGGGTTCTCTGTTCTTCAGGGTCATTTTTTACAGCTCTAAGATGTGTATTCAAGCTGACATCTACACTAGTGGTTGTTCCATGGACCTGTGTTCCGTTCTTCAATTCAATAGTGACAGTTTCATGACTCGAGTTCATCAAAAATCTCACGAGCTTCATCCTAGCTGCGCCGTCACCCTTTCGGCCCGGGTGGAGCACAGAACCAGGTAGCAAAAGAACGCTAGACTGAGAGTATGAATGGCCAGAAACGCCTCCTCCAGGGGCTCTGTCTAATTCTTGACTGTTTGATTGTGATGTGACCATCAGGCTGTGCTCTATAAAGGACCTTCTCTGACTTCCAGAATCAGGACTCAGCACCACACAGGTCTCACAGTTAGAGACCTCCAGCACAAGGTGCAGACAGTCTGGGTCTGTCCCATCGCCACCACTTAGTGGCCGTATCACTCCCCTTCTCTAAGCCTTACTTCCCCCATCTGTAAAATGGAGATAATAACAGTGCCCGTCCCATGGAGTTGTTAGAATTACAAGAGATAATTATGGTAAGCACTCGGAGGGCCTGGTGTATTCTCTGCTGAGGAGAGAACAGGAGCAAACGTACTGCTCCCCTGTAAGCAGGGTCACTGCTGTCTGTAGACACAGTTAAGTTTCTACTTCACCCCTGGAGGGAAAGAAGAAAAGGTGGGCATTCAGGCCATCTTTCTTTTTCTTCACCATCCCTAATTTGGCTTGTGGCATAACTAACTTGGGGAAACTTCTAAACTAAATTCTTTAAATTCATAAAAATGGCTTTTGAACAGGTAGAAGCATCTCTTACACATCCTTATATTTCCCACAGCTCCTGAACAGTGATTTGCAAATTGCACATGGTTAATGCCTTGGCTAAAGAAATGTACAAATGATATTTAAAGCACACCATTGCTTTTCTGTGCTGAATTTGTGTTGGTCTGGCTCATATTTTTGAGACATCTGATTTGGCAGCAGAGAATTCAGACTGTGGCAGCGAAACGATTGTGAGCAGAAACCAGGAGCTTGGCCTACTTTGCAAAATCAACCAAATACAGCTCTAACTGTAACTGAGTTAGCTTCTTTCATACTCTGCAGCAGAACCTGCTCAGGTGGACTTGGCCCTTACTTTGGTTTGGGAGAGCAAGGAAAATCAGAGTTGGTAAAACTCGTAGGTTTTGGGACCAGCAGTTAGCGTAATGGCTATGTTGCTAGACTCCCACATAGTCGACCGCGGTTCACGTCCCAGACCTGGTGGCTTAAAACTCACGCCAGGCGCGTGTGCGTGTGTGCCCAAGATCCCGAGAGGAGAATGGAGGAGAAAGGATTGTGGCGTGGTCATCCCCCCTGGGGTGTGATTTCTCGCTTCCTGTTTCTCTGTCTCTCTCTGTCTGGCAAGCGCACGCGCCCTATAGTAAAAACCTCTTAAAAAAAAAAAAAAAAAAAAAAAAAAAAAGACTTGTAGGTTTTTTCATTAATAAAATCATACAGATTTCTTAAACCTATCATTTGTGAAAAGGTTGCCCTTTGGTAGGGGTGAGGGTGAGCAAGACAACTTACTGAGCATTTACTATGTGACAGACATTACACTAAATACTTTTTATACAATTTAGTGTTGAGTCCAAGTCATCAAGGTGCATACTTTACGTAGTTCCTGTTTACAGGTAACCAGGCCTGCCTAAAGTATGTGACCATGCTGGTAGTGACAGCTAAGTCTGCCTGACACCCCAGCTTGAGCTCTTAACTTTGTACTGATTACCTTTGCCCTTCATGTTGTTATTCTAGTGGGAGGAGGTCAGAGGCAAACAGTGATTCTCAACTCAAGCTTTTCCCAAGAATAATCTGTGGAAAAAGAGAGAAATTTAAGTCTCACCATAGGAAGTTTCTCATACAGTAGATCTTTGATGAGGCTCACATCTTCATTCTTCATAAAAGTCTGTAGTTGATTGTACAGCTGGAGTTGAAAATCATACTTAGAAATTCCCTAAGGAGGAGGACACTGTGGGATAGCACAAATTGTAGAGCACCCCTGCACAAGTCTGGGGCCACATGGAAGTCCTAAGTTTGGTTCCTGGACTGACTTAAATAGGCCAGGAACAGTGGCACATGACTGCAGTCCTAACTAACGGGGAGGCTGGAGCCAGAGGATGGCAGCATGAAGAGGCCCTGTCAAAAACACCTCTCCCTTGGGCCAGCTGGCTTGCTGTTTGAATCCCAGACCTGGGGCTTGAAAAACATACCAGGTGTATGTGTGTGCCCCAAATCCTGAGAGCAGTATGAAAGAGAAGGGATTGTTATGCGGCCATCACCTCACCCCCTGGGGGGTTGGGAGGATGATGTGCTGACTCACTTTCCTTCTCTTTACAGTGAGCAAATTTAAAAACAAAATAAAACAACAACAACAACAACAACAAACTCTCTCTTTCTTTCTCTAACCTCCTCCCCTGTCTCTCTCATTCATAAAAAATAAAGACATTCCCTAAGGAAGAATTAGAAGATTATTGATTTGGGGTCATCTGAAAATTGAATTTGGAATATCATAAGGACACTTGTTCAAAGTGTAGGTGAAGAGGAAGTAAATTAAGTTTCATTTTCAGGGAGTACAATGGTATTCATCACTGAAAATTGGATATATCACTGGGATATTTCATAGCCAGAGGTATTTTTTGTTTTTGTTTTTGTTTTTGTTATTCAAGCCAGATTAATTCTCCCTTCTTTCTAGGAATTTCTAGACTGCTGCTACTGTTGTACTCAAGCACAGTGTTTCTCAATCCTAGTTTGTTGTCTCTCAGATTCTGTTTTCTCAGTGCGTAGAGTGGATTCTTGGAGAGGCTGCGATTTCACTAGGCTGTGGGGCACCAGCCCCAAGAAGCTGTAATTTCGGAGCTATGAGGGAAGACTGCTGACCCTGGAGAGAGCAGCGAATGTCCCTGATTAAGACAAATGTCATGACAGTGTAGTAAATTTAACAAACTCTTAATCTCAGAGGATCCTGTCTTCTGAGTCACTCTGAATGCCGTTTGTGTATTTTCTGTGATCTCAGTGTGCTCTGGCAGTGGGGAGGGGTAGTAATTCTTCCTCTCGCTTTGTAATCAGGGAAGTTGGGTTACAGATGTCACGATGTGCTAAGAACTTAATATAATTGGAATAATAGCTGGTGTTTGTGGAGCACTAACCGTGCGCCTGTCCCATACTACATGTTTTTTACATGTCTTGTCTCACATTATGTCTCTGCCGGTAGAGTTCTTTATCCCTTTTTTACAGATGAGAAAACTGAATTGATGTATTCACAATTATGTGAGTCTAGTCTGTGGCAGACACTGTACTACGCAAGGAGTATCCGGTGATGAGCAAAGCAAACTCTGCCCTTAATGGAATTTGTAGTCCTCTGGAGAAGACCAGATTATTAAAAACAAAAAAACAAAAAAACAAAAAAAAAAAACCTCAGTTATGAATGTAATAGTTTTATGAAAAATACAAATGAGAAATGATAATAAAGAATATCAAAACTAAATAGCCAGTTAGAGAAAGGACAGTCAAGAAGGACCTTTCTAACTTGGTAATATTTTAGTTCAGAATAGGTAAGGGGTTTGCTTAGGGTCAAACGTTTGGTATATGGTGAAGTTCAAAGTGTGATTCCCAAGGCTGTGTTCACCTGTCAGACATGTGCTTGGAATTCACCCCAGCCGGGCTTGTAGCTCTTCTCTCTGGTCGTATCAGCATTCATAGCATGACACTATACCACATGATCGGAAGGGTATCATAAAATGTATAAATTATAATAAGACAATTCTTTCAGAAGAAACCTATCTCGTAAGTTACTTAAAGAGAGCCCTGGGGGGCAGATGGTGTGCAGCAGTAGCACTCCCAGGAGAGGTCCACGTGGGAAACGTCCTGGCTTCATATCCATGGACCTCCCTAAGCATGCTGGGTACGTACACTTGTGCTATGATCTCGCTGGCTGAGACTGGGGTGGACTGTCGGGGGTGCCTGCCTCTCTTCTTTCTCTCAGGGAAGAAATGATAAGTAAACTCTTTTTTTAAAAAAAGTACTAGGAGAGCCCTAGGAGGCAGCAAGAAAATGAAAGCACATAAAAGGCCTATACGTGGTATATGTATTTCAGCAAATGACAGAAAGACATAACTCCAAAGAAGCTAAAAACCTGTCGTAACCCTAGACACGTCTGCATGAGGAAGTGCCATCCTGGCATGCCTGGGCTGGGGCTGGAAGTTCCACTTTGGATCAACATCCTATTTCCTGGCCTGACTTGAACTTAACGTGCAGGGCCTGATCCAGGAGCCAAGTAGAAAACAGCTCATGGAAGAAGCTGACTAGAAAGTGTTAGGTGTTGGCTAGCATCTCCAGGTGGTTGGAAAGAAATGTGGGAGGAAGAGAAACCCTGCCTTTTGGAAGGGAAAAGACCAGGGTAAACAGGATTACAACCTTGAATTTAAATGTTGTGGTCTTCTGATTCCAATGAGACTTGTTGCCAAGTTATTTTTTTAGGGAATTCCAACAGAGTCCTTCTGAATTACTCTTTGCTCCAGAATAATTTGTCTATTTATTCTTTTTCCTCCATGGAAATAACTGCAGTTCTTAGGCTGGTCAGATTCTGTAGAAATCTGTTACAGATTTCTGTACTGACTCTAGATTATGAACCTAACTGTTTAGATTGAAATAATATCATGTATAAGTTTCTGTTTGCCTATTTATATACACATATTACTTGTTATTAGTATTGGTGAAGATTATAAATTGATTTGATCCTGGCAATCTGGCAGTTTAGTCAAGAGTTATAAATAATGTTCAAACCCTTGGACCAAGAAATCTAATTCTTAGAAATTTTCTCTGAAGAAATTATTTAAAAAGAAAAAAGGGACCAGCAGTTAGCGTAATGGCTCTGTCGCTGGACTCCCACGTAGTCGACCGCAGTTCGACTCCCGGACCTGGTGACTTAAACTCACGCCGGACGCGTGTGCGTGCGTGCCGAAGATCCCGAGAGGAGAATGGAGGAGAAGGGATTGCGGCGTGGCCATCCCCTCTGGGGGGTGATTTCTCGCTTTCTGTCTCTCTGTCTCTCTCTGTCTGTCTGGCGAGCACACGCGCCTTATAGCAAAAACCTCTCCCCCCCCCAAAAAAAAAAGAAAGAAAAGAAAAAAAATACATATATTAAAATTTTAATGAGAGCCAGTAGGAGGCATGACGATTAAGGTGCTGGACTCCCACATGGTCAGCCATTAGAGTCCCAGACTCGGTAGCTTCAAAACCATACTAGGTGTGTGTATGTGTGCCCAGAATCTCAAGAGGAAAATGAAGGATAAAGGATTCCCGCTAGGGCAGTTCTTTCTCACTTTCCCTCTCTCTGTCTCTCTCAGGTGAGCACACGCACCCAATGGCAAACAAACAAACAAACAAACAAACAAAACCCTAAAAAAAATTAATGAACATGTTTAATATAAATGTATGGAGGAAATGGCTATTAAACTATGATTTTTTGGGGGGCGGGGGGAGGTTTTTGTTATCGGGTGCATGTGCTCACCAGAAACACAGAAAGAAACAGAGAGATGGCCACGCCGCAATCCTTTCTTCTCTGTTCTCGCGGGATCTTGGGCACACATGCACGCACCCAGCACGAGTTTAAGCCACTGTGTCCAGGACTCAAACCATGGTCAACTACATGGGAGTCTGGCGACATAGCCATTACACCAACTGCTGGTCCCAAACTATGATGATATTAACTCAATGAAGCCATTACAATGAAAAACATTAAAACTATATAGTCCCACAAAAATTATAAAATGTTAAGTGAAATAAAAGTAAATGTATGGAAAAATAAAGTTGGATTTCTACTTCATTTTTTTTAAAAGACATTTTTGCTGTAGGGTGTATTCACTTGCCAGAGAGACAGAGAGAGACAGAAAGATAGTAAGCAAGAAATCACCCCTCCTCCCCCAATGGGGATGGCCATGCTGCAGTCCCTTGTCTTCTGTTCTCGTGTCAGGATTTTGGACACTCATGCACACATGCCTGCCATGAATTTCAAGCTGCCAGGTCTGGGACTCGAACTGTGGCTGACTATATGGGAGTCCAGCACCTTAACTATTATGTCATCTATTAGTCCCTCTATTCACTCTTATGGCAAAATATATTACAGATAGATTCGAGAATTAAATGTAAAAGAAAAGCACCACAAAGAACATAGAGGAGAATTTTTTTTTTATAATCCTGGAGTAAGAAAGACCTTTTTAAATATTACCTAGAAACCATTGGGAAAAAAACAGGTAGCATGGTAGTTGGGGTGCTGGACTCCCACATGACCAGCCATGATTCAAGTCCTAGACCTGACTGCTTGCTTCTCCCCTCCCCACCTCCCATCTCTCTCTGGTGAGTGCACGTGCCTTATAGCAAATTAAAAATAATAATAAATAATTATTTTAAAAATTGATACACTCAAGTACATAAAAAATCAAACAGTTCTATATTAAAAGATCCTATAAAGTAAAAAGGCAAACAAGTTAGGGAAAAGATTTTCAATATATATGACAGAACTAATTTCTATAATGCATAATGTGTCTCATCATATTTTTTATAGATCAGAAACATATAGAAAAGTATACAAAAAAGATCAGCTTTCATAGAAAAGAAATACACAAATGACTCTTCAACATATGAAAAGATTTTGTGTACTTCTCTTAAACAATACCATTTTATGCCTCTCAGATTGACAAAGATAAAAAAAAATTGATATTGCCATGTGTTGACAAAGGCATAGGAGAAATGGTAATGGTATATATTGTTAATGGATTAAAATTTTTTTTAAAAGCCTACATGGGGGCAACTTGGCACCATCTATCAAACTTCTGAATGCCTAGAATTCATAATATTTTTGAAAATATGTTTGTCCCAGAGATTTTTTAGTAGAAATTTATACTCCAGAAATATCCCTATATATGTAAAATTTTGTATGTTTGAGGATATTGCACCATTCTTAGTAATAGCAAGAAAATTAGGAATACCCAAGATATCCATCCAGATGTTTCCATATTAACTATGCAATTACATCTAGAGATATTGTTAAAAGAAAATATCAAGATGCAAAGCATTGTGTATATCATTTCCATAAAAAAGGAGAAAATGAAGAATGTACTTGG
Source organism: Tupaia tana (assembly GCA_026018925.1). Lineage (NCBI taxonomy): Eukaryota > Metazoa > Chordata > Mammalia > Scandentia > Tupaiidae > Tupaia > Tupaia tana. The sequence continues at coordinate 21,620,634 of JAKSZU010000011.1, forward strand.
ATGCTTAAATATGTTTAGACTGTATCTGGTACTAAAAAAGTTTAAATAATGATTGTCTTCAGGGAGAAGAACTAGTTGGCTGAGAAGCAGATAGGAAATGGAGACCTACTATTTAATGTTTATCATGAACTATTTAATGTTTTATTTATTTATTTATTTATTTATTGAGAGCTCTTTGCTATAGGACACGTGTGCTCGCCAGAAAGAGAGACAGAGAGACAGAATGCAAGAAATCACCCCCCAGGAGGGATGGCCACTCTGCGATCCCTTCTCCTCCATTCTCCTCTCGGGATCTTGGGCACGCACGCACATGTGTCCACGTGAGTTTAAGCCACCGGGTCCGGGACTCGAGCCGCGGTCGGCTACATGGGAGTTCAGCGACATAGCCATTACGCTAACTGCTGGTCCCATCTATTTAATGTTTTAACATACTATACTTTATAAAATGTTTTTCTTTTTAGGTTTTTGTCATAGGGTGTGTGTGCTCACCAGAGAAAGACAGAGAGAGGGAAAGTGAAAAATCAACCCCCAGGAGGATGATCATGCTACAGTCCCTTCTCCTCCATTCTCCTCTCAGGATTTTGGGCATGCATGCACATATACCTGGCATGATTTTCAAGCCACCAGGTCTAGCACTTGAACTGCAGTTGGCCACATGGAAATCTAGCACCTTAACCACCACCACCTGCTGGCCTCTGTACCTTTTTTTTTTTTAACATATTATACTTTTTAAACTTTTGTACCTTGTGCTTGCGTTGTGTACTGTTTAAAAGTGCTAAAATAGGGGCTGGCAGGTAGTGTGGTGGTTAAGGTGCTGGACTCCCACGTGGCCAACCATGGCTCAAGCCCCAAAGGTGGTGGCTTGCTTTCTCACTTTCTCTCTCTCACTGACTCTCTCTGGTCAAATTAAAAAAGTAATAATAATAAATAAAATTTTTTAAATTTTAAGAGACTTCTGCTATAGGGTACACGCACTTGCTGGAGAGACAGAGTGAGACTCAGAAACAGAATCAGAGAAACCACCACCCAGGGGGATGGCCATACCACAATTTCTTCTCTACTCTCCTCCTGGGATTGTGGCCACTCACACCCATGCATCCAGCATTAATTTTAAAGGCGCCGGGTCCAGAATGTGAACTGCCATTGGCCATATGGGAGTCTAGCACCTTAATCACTACACCACCTGCTGGCCCCAAAATTAAATAATTTTTTTTTTGAGAGGTTTTTGCTTTAGGGCTCGTGCGCTCGCCAGAAAGACAGAGAGAGGCAGAGAGATAGAAAGCAAGAAATCACCCCCCAGGGGGGATGTCCACGCCACAATCCCTTCTCCTCCATTCTCCTCTCGGGATCTTGGGCACGAGCGCACACATGCCCGGCGTGAGTTTAAGCCACCGGGTCTAGGTCTCAAACCGCGGATAGCTACATGAGAGTCCAGCAACATAGCCATTACACTAACTGCTGGTCCCAAATAATTCTTTTTTTTTTTTTTTTTAAGTACTAAAACACATTAAAAGAAGGCAATAAAACAAAATTTGTAACCACTATTTATTTCATTCCTTGGTATTATTTTGAAAGAAAAAAAGACAAAGCTCTTATCCTTAATTGCCACAACCTAGAAAGAGAGGTAGACATCTAGGTAAGGTGATTGGAATATGGTGTGGGGAGTGCAGTAAGGGAGTGGATGTGTATACGAGGTGCAGTTGCAGCACAGAAACGAGCAATCCAGGGCCAGCCTATGGTGTGGTGGTTAAGGCGACTGGGTCCCACTTGGCCAACTGTGTGATTTGAGTCCCAGACCTGGCACCTTGAGCAACATGCCGGGCAAGTGGTGCATGCACGCCCAACATCCCAAAAGAGGGAGAAGTGGAAGAGAAGGTATTATAACATGACCATTCCTCCTGAGCGGGTGCTTTCTCGCTTTCTCTGTCTCTCTCTGGCAAGTGCACAAGCCCTGGGGAAAATTTTGAAAAAAAAAAAAAAAAATCTAGGGACCAGCAAATGGTGTAATTGTTACATCGCTGGACTCCCACATAGTCTACATAGTTCGAGTCTTGGACCTGGTGGCTTAAAACTTATGTCAGGCTTGTGTGCATGCATGCCCAAAATCCTAAGAGAGAGTGAAGAAGGGATTGAGGGGTGGCCATCCCCTCTGGGGAGTGATTTCTTGCTTCTGTGTCTCTAGCGAGTGCATGTGCCCTATAGCAAAAATCTATCAAAAAAAAAAAAAAGTAATCTCTTCCTTGCTTGATATGTCAAATTTGAAAAATGAACAAAATTTACGCTTATTTTCTGATTACACTTGCATAAAAACTATGTATACAAATAGATGAATAACAAAAGAAGAAAAACATAGAAGAGGCATTTAATGAAAGTTTATTCCAGTGGTAAGGCTATGAAGGGCTTCCGTAGTGTCAAAGTTGTCTTATTTATATCTTAGAGTCAATTTTTTTTTTTTTACTCACTATAGATTTTTTGTTTTTAATAGAGTAATCCAGGATTCTTCAGGGTCTTAGGTCTAGATTAGAGTCTTTACTTGCAGTCCTTAAGCAGAGAGGATAAGAAATACTCTATTTTCCCCAAGTTAATACAGAAAAGAAAGAGATTTTATCACATCCACACCTCTGCTTTCCCCCCATCATTTAAGCCTGAATGTCTAGAGGCTGCTGTAAAGAGCCTTGGAACCGATTCATGTACAGGTTGTGTCCACAGAAGCATTCGGTGATCTTTGGGGGAGGTTTCTTTCTTAGTTTTTTATGTATAACTGCCTTGTTCTTTTTAAGGAGTTCCTTTAATACTAGCAGACCCTCATGGGCCATTTTTAGATTCCTCGAAGGTAAGCTGCTGAGTACCCAGGACTACATTCAGCCATTCTGGCACTCCAAATTTAGACTCTTTCTATTTGAGCTCTATATAAAAAGTAAATGTCAATTAAAATCCACTAGAACATTAATCAAATGTGATGTTTCTATGCAGTAATCATTTAAATTCTACCGTATGAAGTTGTGTCCAGGACTCAGGATCAGCCCCATCTCTCATTAAGTTATACTTTTTTTTTGAGAGGTTTTTGCTATAGGGCGCGTGCACTCGCCAGACAGACAGAGAGAGACATAGAGACAGAAAGCAAGAAATCACCCCCCAGGGGGGATGGTCACGCCGCAATCCCTTCTCCTCCATTCTCCTCTCGGGATCTTGGGCACGCACGCACACGCACCCGGCGTGAGTTCTAAGCCACCGGATCCGGGACGCGAACCACGGTCCACTACGTGGGAGTCCAGCGACATAGCCATTACGCTAACTGCTGGTTCCCATTAAGTTATACTTTTAAAGTAGAATTGCTTCATTTCCTTCCCCATTTGTGGTTTCCATTGGTCTGGCTCTATACCTCTACACTGAACTACTGATAATTAAACTAGCTTAATCTGGAATAGTCGCATCAGGCATAATACTAAAAGCAGAGTCGAACTGGCTTGGGTACTTCCTTCATACTTCCTTGCCTGACCACTGTGTCTTAAGGGCATGACCTTATCTTCCATTCCTTGTGTACATGGTTACCTTTCATTTATTCTAACAAATATGTACAGAGTGCCTCCTATGTTCTAGACACTGCACTGGTTGCTGGAGATATAATGGTACCTATGACAAGCATGGTTCTTCCCTTGGAAACATATGTTCTAGTGGAGAAAGGTGACATCCAGCAACTAATTATGCAGTAAATTTTTAAATTATGATAAATTCTGCTAAGTGGAAGGTACACTATACTGTGAGAATAGGGCGAATAGGGGCCTGAACTGGTTTGGGGTAGAAGGAGGTACAAGAGCAGTCAAGGGAATGCTTCCTTGGGGAATTGGTCTGGTTTTACACCTCTACCTTGAGTTGTGCTCTGAATGGTGAGTTGAAGTCAACATGGGGAAAGTTGGGTGGGAAGAGCAGGGAAGGAAACATTTACAGTACAGTCTTAAAAACTGATGTAAGGAGTTAGGTCTTTATTCCTCAGACAATAAGAAGCCATTGAATAGTTTTCAGCTGGGGAGTGATGAGGTTGACATTTTTAAAAGGTCTACCTGTCTTTACTATGGAGAATGGACTTCTGAGACACACACACACACACACACACACACACATACAGGGTCTTTAAGAAGTTATGGAAAATACATATTATAAAAAATTACACATGGGGGCCAGCAGGTGGTGTGGTGGTTAAAGACACTGGATTCCCACATGACCGACCGCGGTTCGAGTCCCAGACCTGGCAACTTGCTTTCTCGCTTTCCCTTTATCTCTCTCTTTGTCTCTCTCTGGTCAAAATTTAAAATATATTAATAACAAATGGAATTAAATAAATAATGTGTGGATTTCAATTTTTTTGCACCAAAATAAACTCAGACTTTAATCTCATTTTTCCGTAAACTTTTTAAAGTCCCCCCTACAGACATTATACTTGTATGCATAAATACAGAGGTACATACATATGTAATTTTAGCCAGAGATAGTTGGGGGTTTCATGTACCTGCGAATTGGTTACCTCGCTTGTTAGGGGATGGAGCTTGTAATGAAAGGGAAGGTGAGCGAGCAGGTGGCATGGTGATTATGGTGCCAGATTCCATACGGCCAGCTGTGGTTCGTGTCCCAGACCCTGCAGCTTGAAAATCATGCTGAGCTAATGAGTATGCGTGCCCAAAATCCTGAGAGGAAAATGGAAGAGAAGGGATTGTGGCATGACCATCCTTTTTGGTGGGTGATTTCTCACTTTTCCTCTCTCTGTCTCTCTTTCTCTGGCAAGTGCGTGCACCCAATGGAAAAAACCTAAAAAAAGAAGGAGGGAAGTTGACAGACATTATGGTATGGGATAAATAATGTGTGACCCTGGATAAGTTACTTCTCTGCATCTCACTTTCTTCATCTAAAGAACAGAAATAATAAATAACGTGCCTCCCTCTTGGGGTTATTATGAAGATTAAATGAGATAATGACTGTAAAGCACTGAAAGGTCTGATACATTGGAAATTTTTAATAATAATAAATGTTAGCTATGATTATAATTTTGCTTTGGTTTTGCTATGGGGCTTGTGTGCTCACCTGAAAGAAAGGGAAAGTGAACCCCCCCAAAGGGGGACGGACATACCGCAAACCTTCTCTTCCATTCAGGACTTTGGGTGCACATACACATGTGCCCAGCATAATTTCCAAGTCACCAAGTCCAGGACTCAAACTGCACATTGGTGGCCTTGTGGGATCCAGCGCCTTAATCTCCACTCCACCTGCTGGCCTGCTCCCATTGCAATTCATCAATCGCTTACAGTTGAGCTGCTCCTCTGAGAACTAGCCACCCCCCACTCTCTGTGGCCCGTGGAGTAACACTCCATCCACAGGTCACATATGTACTGATAGTTACCCACCCCCACTACCGGACTTTAGAAATCCAGCCTTGTCAACTGGTAAAGAAACATCAAATATATGGTTTAATTTTGCAAATGTTATTTGGAAGTGGAAATGGAAGATAAGGAAAGGTTGTTTGCTTTAACTACCTGTGGTTTTGCTTTGAAGCTGTCTTTTCACAAAAACCAATGAGAGGGTTCTGTCACTAGCAGAATATAGTTAGTTGCTTAGAAACCTGTGTGTCTCATTGTTTCCCACAATGCTGGGTAACTAACGTGTGTAATTATACTGCTGAGCGAGCTTCAGGTTGATCAAGGTTAATTGCTGACAGTATTTGAAATGTTAATAATGTCCTCAAAACTGCTTTTCTAAAATAGATTTTTCTGTTTCACCAAAGATTTAAATACTGCTGATTTCTTCATTCAGTGAGATGTGATTCTAGGCTTGGAAACTGGTATCTTCTGATTTAATATTTTCTAAGGAATTAGTACACAGAAAATGTGTCTTCTATTCTGCCTTAAAGTTAGCTGCATCACTTACTTACAGGAATCCTCACTACCTGACTTTTGTTATCGTTAACCTGTTCCCTCAGATACACGTTTCTGCCTTTGATTCATTTTGTGGAACTAAGAACAGGGACTAAAGCTTGCCATCTTTCTGTAAGCGTCCTGGAGAATTTTGAGTGGATGGGAATTATTCTAAAGTTCACAATGGATTCAGACCCTGCCCAGAATGTTTTTGTTTTGTGTTTAAATTTGTTATGTACTTAAGAACATATTGGATTGTCGGAAAAGTCATATTGTGTTTTTCTGTTTCTATATATCATGACTGTTCTAACAAACCAATAAGAGAGCAGGTTATTTTTATTTTTTTTAATTATATTATTTATTTTGTTATTTTTAATTTGACCAGAGAAAGACAGAGAGGGAAAGTAAGAAAGCAAGCTACCAGGTCCAGGACTCGAACCGCAGCCAGCCATGTGGGAGTCCAGCACCTTAACCACCACACCACCTGCTGGCCTCTTTAATTTTTTTTTTTTGAAATTTACATTTAATTGCTATACTTCTTTACAGCATATAAAATGTTTTCCCCCAGAATGACTACAGTGTATGTTAGTCAAGTCAAAGATATTATCAAATCATTATCATTAACAATTAACTTTTCATTTTTGTGTCTATTAAATGCTTCTCCTTTTTTTCCCCTCTAATCTTCTCCCTTCCACTCCCAAAGAGGGTAGGGTGATTTTTAAAAGAATTATTTAATTTAATGTAAAGTTAATTAATTAATTAATTCTTTAAAAATTCTTTAATTTTATTTATTATTATCCTTCAATTTGACCAGCGAGAAACAGAGAGAGAGAAGGGAAAGTGAGAAGACAAGCTGCCAAGTTCGAGACTCGAATCATAGCCATGTGGGAGTCTAGCACCTTAACCACCACACCACCTGCTGGACCCAAGGGTAGGATTTTTTTTAAGAATTATTAGGACCAGCAGTTAGCGTAATGGCTATGTCGCTGGACTCCCACGTAGTCGACCGCGGTTCGAGTCCCGGACCCGGCGGCTTAAACTCACGCTGGGCGCGTGTGCGTGCGTGCCCAAGATCCCGAGAGGAGAATGGAGGAGAAGGGATTGCGGCGTGGCCATCCCCCCTGGGGGGTGATTTCCTGCTTTCTATCTCTCTGTCTCTCTCTGTCTGTCTGGCAAGCGCACGCGCCCTATAGCAAAAACCTCTCCAAAAAAAAAAAAAAAAAAAAAGAATTATTTATTTTATTTGTTATTATTATTTTTTTTTATTTATTTATTTTTATTTGACCAGAAAGAGAAAGGGAAAATGAGAAAGCAAACCGCCAGGTCCGGGACTCCAACCACGGTTGAGTTTTTCTGCCAAGTGCTACAAAGGAAAAATTTAAAGTTTCTTATGTAGTCAATGAGAGTTCATGTCAGTCAAGTTCACTTACTGAATTTGTCAAAAATTGCTTGTGGTGAGATGGTTCACAGATGGTGACAACCTCCATTTTTAGAAATACAACTGAATCTTCTTCTTTCTCTTGTGCAACATAATGGCCCCAACCATTTTGCTACCTTCTCTGCACTTTGTGTTCTAAGGGGAGACCCAGAAGCATCAACTAAATTGTCTGGCTGCTAGAGGAGTGCTAAGTGGGAAAAGAATTGGCTAGAAATAAGGCTCACCTAGCTATTGCAGAAAAATAAACAGCGATTCTCTTATATGTAACTGACTTCTTTAAAATGATTGTTTAATGATGTATTATATAGCATTCCTACTAAAACCTAAAGTGGCTTGGGCTTATATTGGTTTAGAAAAATGTTCACATATAAATGCCATAGCTATGTTGTTCTTTTTTTTCTTTCTGTACTCTGATACTCTCATTCATTCTGGTTTGTTTTGTTTTCCCCAAACATGTATTTTTTTTTCTTTCTTTGTCCTGCCCAACTTTGAAAAGCTATACTGAAGAATACACTAAGATAACAATGTGTATGATCTGGAACTAAGCATTTAATTCCTTTGGAAATTCATTTATATATACTTTATAAGAATGACAAAGCGTGGGACCAGCGGAGGGTGTAATGGTTGTCGCTGGACTCCCACATAGTTGACTATGGTTCAAGTCCCAGACCTGGTGGCTTAAAACTTACACCAGGCACACATGTGTGAGTGCCCAAGATTCTGAGAGGAGAATGAAGGAGAAGGGATTGCACCGTGGCCATCCCTCTTGAGGGTGATTTCTCACTTTCTGTGTCTCTCTATCCCTCTGTGTCTCTGGTGAACACACATGCCCTATACCAAAAATCTCTCTTAAAAAAAAAAAAAAAAAAGGGAATGCCAAAGTGAAGAAACAAAGTTTATTTTATTGTTATATTGCTGTTGACTATTATTTAATCTAGGAGAAGGAATTTAATCCTTGGTTCTTCTTTATCACCCACTTAATATGTGCCAAGCCTGTTCTTGCTAAGATACGTCCATAAACAGAACCAAGAATCACTGCTCTTAGGCAGGTAGGAGTCTGATGCCCGTTACCATTTGACCCTTTACCTCTGCCAAGGAAAGGGTCAAACCTGGTTCGAATCCTAATACTACTATACATTGTCTGTGACCTTGGGATGTCACTTCCTTTCTTTGACTTTTAAGAAGCTTAGTAATCATGTTGTCATGTTATCATTCACATGGTTATTCAAAAAAAACAATTCCTTGCGTAGATTCTGTAAAAAGGAATTTCCATGTAAATTGCTTGGATTTGTACTTACACGTGCCTTATGCAAAATAACTAGGAAATTTTGTCCCAGGATTCACCCATATGTGTTCCCTAGTGTGTGTTTTTACAACTGATCTGGCTTAACATCAGCAATTTGTAGTATGAAAACCACAACCACATGGGGTTTTATTTATAGAATTTAGTCTCACACATGTCATCAGAGTTGAGGGGAATGATGGAAGAAATTTAAAAAATAGAGTTGTCTGAGTGGATTGGGAATCTGCATCTTTTCCTTTGGGGAGCTCTTTCTGCTTTACTCCATGTGGTCCTGGTGGGGCTGAAAACAGCTTGGTCCTGTTTTTCTGTCACTGAGTGACATGGCCGTAGACCCATGTTGTACTGGCCGGAGCACCCCCTTCTCTCTGAATACTGTGGTGGCACATGACCCAAGCAGGAGTAATAAATGGGAGAGATTGGTATTGACACTGGGGGGATGGGGATTTTCATTTTCCTTCTGAACTCTCTAAGAAGATGACATATGGGGCCAGCAGGTGATATGGAGGTTAAGGTACTAGATCCCACATGGCCATCTGTGTGGTTCGAGTCCTGGACCAGAAGGCTAGAGAATAACATGGGCATGTGTGTGTATGTGCCCCAAATCCTGAGAGGAGCATGGAGGAGAAGGGATTGCAGAGTGACCACTCCCCCTAGGGGGGTGATTTCTCTCTCTCTCCCCCTCTTCTTTCTCTGTCTCCCTCCAGTGAGTGCACAAGCCCTATAGCAAGAACTTTTAAAAATAAGTAAATAAGAAGACAACATATGCTTGATCATCTTACCACCATATGGAGACAGTCTGCGTCAGAAGAAAGAGGGCAGCTGGAAGTGCAGCGGTAATCTAGGCCAGCTGAGGCTGGGAGTGCCTGCTGGCTTAAAGGCCCTGTCAGGGCTGTCTCTCTGTGTCTGTCTCTTTCTTTCTGTTTTTCACTCTCTTTCTCTTTGTCTGTATCTCTCATGGAAATAAATGAACTTTCATTTAAAAAGAAAAAGCAGGGGCCAGCAGGCAGTGTGGTAACTAAGGCGCTGGATTTCCACATGAACAACTCTGGTTTGAGCCCTGGACCCGGGGTCTTGCAAATCACAATGTGTGTGTGTGTGTGTGTGTGTGTGTGTGTGTGTGTGCATGCGTGCACATACACGCTCAAAATCTTGAAAGGAGAATGGAGGAGAAGGGATTGCTCACTTTCCCTCTGTTTCCCTCTAGCAAGCGCATATTACCTATGGCAAAGACCCAGAAAAATAAAGAAAAAAGCAAAGTTAAAAGATAGCAAGAAATAGAGACCTAATAAAATCATTGCATTTCTGAATCTCCCTTGAATTTACCAGTCACATGAACCACTGACTTTTTTGTTTTTATGTCAGATCATTTGCAATGGAAAGTATCTTATATAAGACAATATTTGTATCTACGCTTATGGTGGTCACTTGGATTTCCCGGTGCTTCTGGTTCTCTGTAGGAGTTATATGTCTTTGGGAATTGGGCATGGTCACGTGACTGTTTTGGCAAATGAAATGTAAGTGATTTTTGTCACTTCTAGGTAGAAGTCTTAGGAGCATCAACTAAATTGTCTGGCTGCTAGAGGAGTGCTATGTGAGAAAAAAATTGGCTAGAAATAAGGCTCACCTAGCTATTGCAGAAAGCTGATGCATGATCCATTTTATTTCATTCTACCTGTCATGGTGAACAGTCCAGATAAGAGAGATCAACATGAAGCAGAGTCCTCACCAACCTAGGATGGACATATCATACAAACGAGAAACTCGGTATTTTAAGCCAATAAGATTTTGCTGTTATAGGCCATCTGACTGATACATGTGTGAAGTACATTTTTTTTCTATATTAAATTGTTCTAAATATCTTAGGTGAAAAAATATTTTAGTATAACCTCTAAAGGCACTCATAGCTTCAGCATGAGATCATTAAAATATTTCAGTATACCTAATTATTCTGATTCAATATTAAGTTATCAGCCAGAGGTAAATAGCAGTGTTTCCTGGTTTACTGTATATGAGGTAACCTGCTTTTAGGACTGTGACCTCTGCCCAAGTTGTAGTTGCCTTGTTTCACATCATGTGGCAGGACAAAGTCTATAATGATAGGTGTTTAAAACTCAGACACTATGTAAGCCTCTAGTCTTGCCATTGACAATTCCTCTTATGTAAACAGGACAGTGATGGCATCCCCAAGTCTAGGCCTTACTAGCTGAAAATAGAGAGAAACCAGACAAGCAGGAAGAAATGGTTCAAGGATAGATTGAACCATTCAATCTGATTTGTAGCCATGTGGGATCAGTTTCGAAGTCTTGAAATTAGCAGAGTCCTTAACAGATAAACATCAAGGAAGGAGCCCATAGTCTGCAAAGCACGTACCGTAGGCAGCAGTGAACTCCATAGGCATAGCATCTGCTCTGAGCCGCGTCAGAGTATTGGAGGCAATGTCTTTTACTCGGGCCGCATAAATTGTCTCCTCTCTTCCCTCTCCTAGTCCTGAACTTAAAGGACAACAGATACTCTTATTTTTCACAGAAATGTTAGGGAACATTTTGTTGAACATTTTTGTAATTATAATCATTTTTATCTGTATTGCATTCCTCACTTTATAGGAGGGACAGCATATTCCCGTGGGTAGAGTACACTAGCGATCTATTATTTAACCTTTGAGTACTTTAATTTCTTCACCTGTAAAATGGAAATAAACACTTTTCTTCCTTTTCTTACCTCTCCTTGATTGTGCACATAGGAAAATGCATTGTCAGAACTCTTGGTTGTGAATAAGAAAATAAAGGTTATTTGTTGGTTCATGTAATTGGGAAATGTAAGGGATGAATTTAAGGTATAATCTAATTCCTTTTTTTTTTTTTTTTTTTTTTTTTTTTTTTTTTATTCTGGAGGGTGTTCGTAAATACATGAGAAAGCACTTGCCTCCCCACATCATTGGGGCCTGGTCACACCACAAACCTTTTCCCTCCAGTTCTCCCGTCAGGACCCCGACATATATGTGCGCCTGGCATGACTTTAAAGCTAGCAGGGCCAGAGCTTGAACCCCTGTGGGCCATGTGAAATCCAGCTTCCTCTGTGCGGCACCCAGTAACTGTGCTACAGGGCCGGCCCTCGTTCTTCCCCTATTCCTCAAAGTGTATTTCTTTATTTTTCGCAGGAGAAAGATGTACCCCCAACAATCCCCATGATGTAATCCACCCTCGGTCTCAGCCAGCACAAATCACAGGCGTGCATGTGCATAGCTGCCATGCACCCGGGGACCCTGGGGCTCAAACCCAGTACCTTTCCCATGTGGGGCCAGCTCTGCCACCACTGTACCATCACCTGGCCCCATGTTGGTTTCTTTCTTGTGGAGGCCTTCCCTATGTGGCAGTGAAAATAGCTATCTCCAACTCTAGCTGTGCCTCCAGTTGTCTTAGCTATCCAATGGGAAAGATACCTTTTCTTTAGTATTCTTTAAGAGAATAGGAAAGATGGCTTGCTACAAGAAAATCAGGGTATTATCAGAAGAGGAAGAACTGATGGGCAGGCAAAAGCCGCAAATGTGTGTTACATATAAATTCAGAGTTGTAAAATGTACAGCTGCACTATAGACACAGCTGTCTGTAACGGATGGGGTTGGTCAGTACCTGATTGTACATTTTCTCTCCCACCATTCCATCTAGGAAGCTTGGTTTTATTCAAGAAACAATCCATCTCTTCCCAGTACTCAAATATCTTAAGCCCAGCCCCAACCACTCAGAGGGAGCAATACCCTTACCGGATGTTGTCTTTAGCGTGAGCAAATTCAAGGGACTGAGGCTTTTGGAATAATTTTCCTTGTACTCAAAAAGCACACAGAGATAGGGCCAGCAGGTAACGTAGTGGTCGAAGTGCTAGACTCCCATATGGTCAACCACAGTTCAAGTCCTGGACCCAGAGGCTTGAAAATCACACTGGATGTGTGTGCATATGAGCCCAGAATTGCAGGAGGAGAAGGGATTACAGCTTGTGGCTTGGCCACCCCCACCCAAGGGGGTGATTTCTTACTTTCTCTCTCATTATCTCTCTCTGGCAGGTACAGTTGTCCTGTGGCAAAAACCTTAAAAAAATAAAAAAATAAAAAAAAGACACACAGAATCCGGGAGGTGGTGTGTTGGTCAAAGGTGCTGAATTCTACATGGCCAACCACAGTTCAAGTCCTGGACCTGGCGGCTTGCTTTCTTGCTTTCCCTTTCGCTCTCATGCTCTTTCTCTGTGTGATCAAATTATATAATAATAATAATAATAATAACAAATAAAAATAAATAGGTAAATTATTATTTTTTAAAAAGGAAGAAGAAGACACACAGGGGAAGAACTGTTTTCCTTGACATCAGGTTAGTGTGATGAACCTTGATTGTGACAGTCACTGTGGAACCATATTAGCTTCAGGGCTGACACAATCAGGACGGCAGAACAGGATGGCAGAATTTAGTCACTAAATTAAACAACTCTGGTCCTTTTATGTAAGATGAGACTTTTCCTATTGTTTAAGCCATTTTTAGGTAGTTTATTTAGTTATTTATATTTTACTACTTGAAACCAAATACCATCACGAGTAAAAAATAGCAATATTGTGGGTTCCTCAGGAAAGACGCTGTCAGAGAGTTATTACACGTAGTTCCAATGGACCTAGTGCAGTGCCTTGCCATAGTTGACCTTCAGTAATAATTGTTATATAAACGTGACTGTCTTTATTTTCATAATTTTTTTGAGAGAGATTTTTGCAATAGGGCACGTATGCTCACCAAATAGAGACAGAGAGACAAAAAGCAAGAAATCAACCTTGAAGGGGGATGAACATGTCACAACCTCTTCTCCTCCATTCTCCTCTCAGGATTTTGGGCACGCACACACATACGTCTGGTGTGAGTTTCAAGCCTCCAGGTCCAGGACTCAAACTGTAGTTGGCCATGTGGGATCCAGCAAAGGAAGCTGCCAGATCCAGGACTCAAACCACAGTTGGCCATATGGGAGTCCAGTGCCTTAATCACTGTGGTCTTCTGCTGACCCCTCATTTTCATAATTTAAGCACTAAACAAACAAACCAAAAAAATCCTTCTCTTTCTCTAACAATTTAATATAAAAGCCATTGGTTGGGGCTGAGTAAGACAAGTGCCTGTGGCTGGGTATCCAGGCCCAGTGTGGGATATTAGAGCCCACGTGGGATGAGGAGGAACTTGAACTGTATGTTGAAGCCCTAGCTGGATAAAGAGGGAGACCCTGTGGGGAGCAAGGATCAGAGGTGGCCTGATATGGAGTGTTAGAGCCTGAAAATTGTGAGGAAAGCATCTACACCGAGGTATAGTGGGCCCATGCGAGTTATTAGAACCTAAGTGGGGTGAGGAAGGTACCTGCTTAACTTTTTTTTTCTTTTTCTTTTTTTTTTTTTTTTTTGAGAGATTTTTGCTATAGGACACATGCGTGCGCCAGAAAGAGATTCAGAGAGACAGAAAGCGAGAAATCACCTCCTGGGAGGGTGGCCATGCCGCAATCCCTTCTCTTCCATTCTCCTCTCGGGATCTTGGGCACGCACGCACACATGCCTGGCATGAGTTTAAGCCACCGGGTCCGGGACCTGAACCATGGTCGATTACATGGGAGTCCAACAAGGTAGCCATTACGCCAACTGCTGGTCCCTACCAGCTTAACTCTTCTGGAAACTTTTCTGTAACTTTGTAATTATAGGCGCCCAAAATGCACCTGTATATCATTTTTTAAAATTGTTACAAAGTTAATATTCCTAATGCCTCTTTTAAAAATATGAGACTATTATTTATTTGAATATATCACATGAAATTCCTCAAAGACATGTCTAATTAAAGAAACTTGCCTTAACAGAAAGCTTGTTTTCTATTATGCACCAACTTCATTAATTATAATCTATTCTGCTGTCATCTGTATAGCAAATGTTTTTCATTTTAGCTTTCAGTGGAGTAAAACTGAAGTATTTCATTTTCTCACAATTGTCCTATGGTCCTTTTTTTTATGTTTCAAAAGTTACCTGATAGAAATTGTCCTTTGAAGAAAAAATATCAGGTTCACTGTCCCTCCCAAACTCAGATTTTTTTAAACAAAATTTTCAGCTTATCATTAATATCGACATAACAGTACAGTATAGTTGCTGTCACTTTGCAGCTATGACCAAGTATTCAAGATTAGCCCTAAATGTGGCCAACATTAGGTCCCACTGTTATCCTTTTTTTGGAGAGAGATTTTTCCTATAGGTTATACATGCACTTTCCAGAAAGAGAAGGAGAGACAGAAATCAAGAAATCACTCCCCACGGGGGATGACTATGCCTCAAGTCCCATCTCCTCTATTTTCCTCTCAGGATTTTGTAATTTTTTTTAAAAAAAAACAGAGGCTTTTGCTATAGAGTGTGTGCACTTGCTGGAGAGGCAGAGAGACAGAAAGCAAGAAATCACCTCTGAGGGGAGGACCACGCCGCAATCCTTTCTCCTCCAGTCACCTCTCGGGATTTGGGGCACGCATGCACACGCACCCAACAGAAGTTTTAAGCTGCTGGGTCCAGGACTTGAATTGTGGTCAACTATGTGGGAGTCCAGTGACGTAATCATTACGCCATCAGCTAGTCCCTCCTCTCAGGATTTTGGGCATGCACACAGACGTGCCCAGCATGAGTTTTAAGTCACTGAGTCCGGGCAGTAGTCTGGCGACATAACCATTATGCCATCTGCTGGTCCCCCACTGTAATCTTCAGGCAGAATTTGAGCTGAATTGACTTTTCCAAAGCCTAGAGCTATATACTGTTCATTGAAGGTACTTTCGTGGAAATGAGAAGTAGAGAAAACTAGAACTAAAAGAGAGTAAGAGTACCTTGCTGGTATGACATTTTTCTTCAGTGCTCATATGACATCATCTAATACTTCACATTTTAAGAAGTATACACCACTTAAAATGTGTGTAATTTAATTAAACTCAGGAAGTACAATCCTCATTAACTGAAAGCTAGACCAGTCTCAGGTGACTAATGTGGCAGGTCGTACACTGTAGATGCTGAAGGGAGTACAGGGAGGTAGCAGCGTGAATACAAAAGACAAACGCGTTGAGATAAGGCACTGGTGATTCTGGTTCTGTCTGTGATCATATCCAACGTGGCTATTGCCCTTACTTATCTACAAATTTGACCTAGGTTATTGTTTAACTCTTGCTTCTAGTTTCTTATCACCATGAATTCCAAGGTTTGTTAGGAATAACACATTTAGGTACCTTATTGGTTCTTACTGCCTTGGTTCGCTGGCTGATTTGTTTAAGTCCTTAAAACTATATAGTGTACCAGAACTTTCTTTCCTCCATGTGTTTTAAAAGAATTATTTACTTAATTAATTTTATTATTATTATTATTTTAATTTTGCTATAGGACACATGTGAGAGAGAGAGAAAAAAAAGTGAGGAAAACAAGCTGCCAGGTTCAGGACTTGAATTGCAGTTGGCCATGTGGGAGTCTGGTGTCTCAACCCCCACAAAACCTGTTGGCCCCTATGGTTTTTATTGTTTTCAATTCCTTACTTATTTTTTTCTAATTTTGTCTCTTTTTTTGCTATTTTTTGCATAATTTATTTGCTCTAGTTATGCACTTATTCAGTAAATATTTGTAGAACACTTGTTAAGTTCTTTACCCTTAATAAGTCAAGGTAAGATGGGAATACATGTAACTATAATACAAAGAAGAAGATAAATGAAAGAAAGAACAGAACATAGGAAAGGAAAGCTTATACATATTTGATGGCAATCAAAGACTTTGAATTTTACATAATTTTTCTTCCTAAAAAGCAGGAACTTGAGGCCAGCAGGTGGCATGGGGGGTTAAGTCACTGGATCCCATATGGCAACTGCACAGTTGAAATCTTGGACCCAGCAGTTTGATAATAATGCTGGATACATGTGCATGCCCAAAATCCCAAGAGGAGAATGGAGACCGGATTGTGATATGGCCATCCCCTGAATAGTAGTGATTTCTCATTTTTTTCTCTCTCTCTGACAAGCATACACACCATATAACAAGCTTAAAACTTTTTTTTAAAGTCAGAAGCAAGTCCTTGAAGAAGGAGTGTCCTAGTAAAATATGTCTTTGAGGCATTTCCCTGGGATGAGGTGCTAAGGATAGATTGAAAAGGTTTGGAATTCTGAATGAACTCTTTCAGATGTTTGTATTAATAGATGATATATGAGAAGAAAAATATGGAAGTATCTGGAGTTCGTCTAGGTGGCTGTTGCTGAAAGTAGCAGAGGCAGACATTGCTCATAGTCCAAAGGACCCCTGGGAAGGGAGAGGCAGCAAGGGTCTGAGTTCAGTCTCATTTGTGCTTCTTTTTTTAAAAAAAATAATTATTTAATTGTATTTATTCATTAATTTTATTTTAATTTGACCACACACACACACACACAGAGAGAGAGAGAGAGAGAGAGAAAGCAAGCTGCCAGACCCAGGACTTGAACCGTGGTCAGTCATGTGGGAGTGTCCAGCACCTTAACCATCACACCACCTGCTGGTCCCCTCATTTGTGCTTCTTATGTATTGAGATTTTTTTTTCGCCAGCTAACTTTCCAATAGGCTTCTTTATCATTTAATTTTTAAGAATATTTATTTATTGTGGTCAGGGGAGGAGGCACCTCCTACCACGCTCCTGGCCACGCCGCTCGTGTCCACTCCTGGCGGTAAAGCGCCTGTGCTTGCGAGAATGGGACATCAGTGCAGGCCTGAGTGAGAAAACAGTATCTTCCTCCTAAGCCACGGCATAGCAGTTATACAGAAATACCACCTTGGGAAACAGTCTTCAGGAGGGCCTCGGTGAGCTCATACAGCCTCAACAGATTACCCCCCAACTTGCCCTTTGAGTTCTACTTCAGTTTGATAAGGCTATAAATTCAGCATCAGCTCAGAGGGTCAGGGACAGAGTCAATTTCAGGGGCTCTCTAAATACGTACAGATTCTGCGATAACGTGTGGACTTCTGTATTGAATGATGTTGAATTCAGAGAGGGGACAGAACTTATGGGTAAAGTGAAAACTATAGCCTGTGATGGTAAAAATACAGGTTCCAGTACTACAGAATGAATGGGGAAAAAATGGCTTTTTTATGCCATCTTCTATGTTTATTTATCACTTTTTGAAGAGAAGCGCATAGAAGGGACTTTTAAAATTTATTCTAGCATCGCAGAAATGACAACACTGTGCTATACTATCAGAGAATTCCAGTAGAAAGCTTAAACCTCTGTAGCCTCTTACCTTTATTATACAGCCTGAGGAAGCATAACTTTTTTTAATGATAAATCAAAAGTTGTTGCCTACCTAAGAACATTATGTAATAAACTCATTCTAAAGCAAAAGAAATAAAAAGAATATTTATTTATTTATTGGGTCATTGGAAAAGTCATGACACATTTTTGTATAGAAAAATACATGATGACTTTTCTGACAACCCAATATTTTTTGTTACGATTTTCAAGCTGCTGGATCTGAGATTTGAACGGTGGTCAACCACATGCGAGTCCAGCGCTTAACCACCACTCCACCTGCTGACTCTATAATTTAAAAATTAAAGTGTACATTAATGGCCTCTAGTTGAGGTAGTCTCCAGAGCAGCACTCTTTGTATCAGAAATTCAATGGAAATGTTCTATTTAAATTTGTTTTATTCAGTAAACCAATGATGAAAAATGAAAGAAGAAGCTCAAAGAGTTCTTTCTAGAAAAGAGTTAGGATTTTTTTTTTTTTTTTTTTGAGAGAGAGATTTTTGCTATAGGGCGTGTGCATTTGCCAGAGAGACAGAGAGAGAGAGAAGGCAAGAAATCACCCCACAGGGGCGATGGCCACACCACAATCCTTTTGCCTCCATTCTCCTCCTGGGATCTTGGGCACACACATTTATGTACCCAGTGTATTTCAAACCACCAGGTCCAGGACTTGAACTGCAGTTGACTACATAGAAGTCCAGCAACATAACCATTACACCATCTGCTGGTGTCAAGAGTTAGGATGTCTATTGCAGACAGCCTAAGAGCTGGGACCTGGCGTATGCTCGATATGTATGCATGATAAACTAGTACTGGTAGTACTATTGTATACCTCAACTATTCATAGGTGCAGTTTTACTTTTGCTTGTGTGGTTATTTGATTGCTCCCTTTATCACACTGTAAAAGGGACTGCTGGATTTGTTTTCCTTAACAACCAGTACAGTGCCTGGAGATATTTAAGAGATTGTTTTCTAAGAGATATTTCTTGAATGAATGAGGTATGTAGGTTCCATCTTTCCATGGCTCATTTTGAGGTATCTAATAGTGTTAAGGGTCATTCAGAAACAGGTCTTGCTTTTCTCACATGAAGTTAGGTGAAGAGTGAAACAAAAGTTGGATGTTTACAACCTGTGGTTTTTCCCTTTAGTTTGCATTTATTGCCCCTCTTATAACATTCAAATAACTGTTGCTGTCATTTGGTCTTTATTTTAACTAATATGATGGCATGAACCATACCTTCTGAATTAATTTGCCCAACCTCTCTCATAGGAAAATGCCATAGGGGGGCAGCAAACGATGTTGTCATTAAGGTGCTGAATTCCCACATGGCTGACCATGGTTCAAGTCCTAGACCCGGCAGCTTGAAAATCATGCAAGGCACATGTGCATGCATGCCCAAAATCCCAAGAGGAGAATGGGAAAGAAAGGGTTGGCAGTGTGACCATCCTCCCTGGGGTGGGGGGGATAATTTCTCACTTTCCCTCTGTCTGTCTGTCTCTATCTCTGGCAAGCACGTGCACCCTATGGGAAAAAAAAAAAAAAAAACTGGAAAAAAAAAGAAAAGAAAATGCCATGGTACTGGTTCATGTAAGATAGAGTTGTTCAAAAGTGAATTTGAGGACCAGCAGATGGCATAATAGTTACATCACTGGACTTCCATGTAGTCGACCACAGTTTGAGTACTGGACCCGGCAGCTTGAAACACCCCAGGTGTGTGTGCATGCGTCCTCACGATCCTTAGAGGAGAATGGAGGAGAAGGGATTGTGGTGTGGCCATCCCACCAGGGGCGATTTCTGATTTTCTATGTCTCTGTCTCTCTGGTGAGTGCACATGCCCTATAACAAAAATCTCCCTTAAAAAAAAAAAAGTGAATTTGTCTGATCTCACTAGAGAAATGAGGTGGTTTTTTTAATTTAATTTTATTATAATTATTCAATTTGAACAGAGAGAGTCAGAAAGAGAGAGAGAGAAGAAGAGTGAGAAAGCAAGTTGACAGGTCCGGGACTCAAACCATGGTTGTCCATGTGGGACTTAAGCTCCTTAACCACCTGCCAGCCTTTGAGAAATGTTTTTTAATATTTCTTAAATTTGACTTATATAAAACTGTCTTAATTTCTTCACATATTAAGAAAACAGTATTTATGGAACCTAACACTGATTAAGTATTAAAATATCTATGTAATTCAGTTGCTCTAAAGGCTGAGAATCTTTTCTGCGTATATTTACATAACTTTCATTATTGTCTCAGGTGACTATCTATTAATGACTTCTTACTTCCAGTGGATTTTTGTATAGCAAGTATTCAGCTCCTCCTTAAATATATGAAAATTAAGGGGCCAGCAGATGATGTCATAGTTATGTCACTGGACCGTGGTTTCAGTCCCGGACCCTGCAGCTTAAAACTCATGCTGGGCACGTGTGCATGCATGCCCAAGATCCCAAGAAGAGAATAGAGGAGAAGGAATTGTGGCATGGCCCTCCCCCTTGGGGGGGTGATTTCTTGCCTTCATCTCTCTGGTGAGTGCACGTACCCTATAGCAAAAATCTCTCTCTTTAAAAAAAGAAAAAGAGGGAACCAGCAGTTAGCATAATGGCTATGTCGCTGGACTCCCACGTAGTCGACCGCGGTTCACGTCTCGGACCCGGTGGCTTACAACTCACGCCGGGCGCGTGTGCGTGCATGCCCAAGATCCCGAGAGGAGAATGGAGGAGAAGGGATTGTGGCGTGACCATCCCCCCTGGGGGGTGATTTCTCGCTTTCTGTCTCTATGTCTCTCTCTGTCTGTCTGGCGAGCGCACGCGCCCTATAGTGAAAAACCTCTCAAAAAAAAAAAAAGAAAAAGAAAAAGAAAGAAAAAATTGGAAATGGTCACTTTGTAAAAATTTAGTACCATGGTGCAGTTTCTGTAGAAGTACTTACTTCACACTGATGTTGAATGTTCACATCATTCATATAGAAACAATGGAAAGCTACTCTTGATTTTCTTCAGAGCTTAGTTTTCCTTATGATCTTTTAGATATTGCAGAAAATATAGGAGGAAAGCATTTTTGTGCCATTTCAATTTATCTGACAATTCGAGAGTTTTTTAATCTGCAGCATATTTTATAGCTAGTATTTTATTCCATATTTTAATTAACTGTATTCTAGTTATATGAAATAGTTGTGTTATGTTTTATTTTATCAACAGTTATTTAGTAGTCTTAGTCATTTCTTTCATGAGCTGTTCAAGGCATTGTTTATCAGAAAGTTACGGTTTTAGGAAATTAGGCAAGTAATAAATATTTCCTGGTAGTTGTTCAAAGAAGGTGTTTACTACCCAGGATTGTCTGGGGAATGCCTTTTTATATTTGCCTTTGATTCCGAGAATCAGATTTTTATGGAGTTGTTGCCATCTTTTATTTGTTCTTTGAATTGATACATACAGCCAACTCCCTGTTGAGACTGTGCTAGTTTCTCAAGAGGAAAATATTCAATAACAATGAAAACAAATGTTTTCAAAGTTATTCTCATTTATATTAGATTCTGTACATGGGGAGGGGACTTCCTATCAGGTGTATCCATCTTGTCCTTTATTATTTGCCTTTTTTCTTCCCTTTTTCTCCCCAGTTCATTTTGGGGGGCAAATCTAGATTAAAGGATATATTACTAATAGATAATATAGGATAATTATTATAGCAGAATAATTTGACTATATTATCACAGGCTTCTTGGTTATTTTGCTTGATTATCAGATTCTAATGACCTTAAGTATTACTAATGAAGAATATTATATATACCCCAAGGATTGAGAAAGAAAAGGATTATATTGAGAAGTTGGTTATAACAGTTTTCCTTTCTCCTAAATTGTTAAGTGATGTGAAGGGGAAATGTATCAATAATGTTTTCCAGGCCAGCCCTGTAGAATATCAGGAAGCCAGATCCCACATGGCTGGCCAGTGTCCAAGTTCCAGCCCCAGCCCCTTGAAAAAAAAGAAAACATATATACACACACACACAAATTATTTATTTATTTATTTATAATTGTTTTCTTAACAACATAAAAGTTTTCTTATATTTCTGTTTTTTTTTTTTTTTAATAGAATACTACATGGTCAGGACAACAAGTGGAGTGGTAGTTAAGGCAGCTGGATCCCACACGGCTCAAGTCCTGAACCAATGACTTGTAAAACACACTGAGCACATGTGTGTGCATGCCCACAATCCCAAGAGGAGAATGGAGAAGGGATTTCCGCAGCATGACCATCCCCCTCAGGGTTGCTTTCTCACTTTCTCTTTCTTTCACCGTAGCAAGCACACAGGTTCTACAGCAAAAATTTATGCATGCATGGGCACACACACACACACACACACACACACACTCCAATGTGGTCTTGATTGCTTTCTCTTTTAAGGTTTTTGTTGTTGTTGTTGTTATTTTGTGCTGGAGGGTACATGCACTTGCCAGGGAAGCACCCTCTATGATGTCTGGTCATACCACTTACCCCATTCCTCCATTTCTCCATCTCATCAGGATTTGGGGCATGCATGCACACATACCTGGAATGCTTTTCAAACAGCCAGAGGCAGTATTCAAATCATTGTCAACAATGTAGGATCTGGTTTTCTGTGCATAGCACTTAAGCACTGTGCTATGTGGATGGCCCAAGCGTTAATATTTTCTAAAGTTATTCTCAGTTATAAAACTCAAATAAAACCAAGAGAATTTTCTGGAGGTTAGTGCAAAGTGAAAGGGAAATGTACATAGAAGCCTCAGAGGAAGTAAGAGGTTGGAGGACAGAATGAGGAAGACAATGTAGAAGTGATTAATGAAAAATGGTAAATTCTTAAAAGAGTGTATAGCAGGGACCAACAGTTGGTGGAATGGCTATGTCACTGGACTCCCATGTAGTCAACTGTGGTTTGAGTCCTGGACTCAGTGGCTTAAACTCACGCAGAGGTGCATGTGCGTGCATGCCCAAGATCCCGAGAGGAGAATGGAGGAGAAGGGATTGCAGTGTGACCATCCCCCCTGGGGGATGATTTCTTGCTTTCTGTCTCTCTGTCTTTCTGGCGTGTGCACACACCCTATAGCAAAAACCTCTCCCCTCACCCCCCCAGAAAAGAGTGTATAGCTGAGAAGCTTCTGAGATGGGTTGAGTGGTCTGTAAACTAAAAACGCATGGTGCTAATTTTATTGATTTGTTATAATATTTTTTGCCCTAGTGTGTGTGTGCACTTGCAGCAGAGAGACAGAGAGAAACAGAGAGAGGGAAAGTGAAACATCATCCCCCAAAAAGAATGGCCATGCTGCAATCTTTTCTCCTTCATACTCCTCCTGGGATTTTGGGCATGCATGCATTCACGCCTGGTATGATTTTCAAGCCACCAGGCCCAGGACTCACTGCTGTCAGCCATGTGGGAGTCTAGCACCTTAACCACCACACCACCTGCTGGTCCTGCATGGTGCTGATTTTCAACTAATTTCAGGGGAAATTAAGGTGACTGTTGACTGTTGACTGTGTGCTTTTTTCTTATGAGATCTAACCTTTTTCTTATACAGTATTTTATATCCATGCAGTACTAGCAATAGCTGGACCTATATTAGTTGGGGAGGTGCTTTCTTATCATTCTTGAGTTGACGGATTGTCAAGATTAATGGGGACTATACTTGTAATTAAAATCTTTCTGCATTAAGTTGCCTATTAACTTTTTCCTCTGTTATTTATTTCCATTAGTAAAACAAAACCAAGACTGTTTAACTGTAAAAGATGATTAGTAATCAATCTTATGATGCTCATTGTGTTAGAAGCATCACTAGCTAGGCCTAGGACTGATTTATTTATATTAGGAATTAGATCACAATCTGATTTCTGATTCCATATTTGTTCCTTCATTTTAGTACTTATATCTCACATCAAGCAGGCTTAAAGCCTTTGAGTTCTTAAGTGCTGAATCCAGTTTTTTAGTTTTTCATTTATGAAAGTCCAATAAAGTGGCATACCTTCATCATATATACTATATAATGTTTACAGACTGAATCTACAACATTGTTGAAAATAGGGCACATTGATTGAAGAACCTGTCCCGTGATACTTGGTCTATCTTTTACTATTGTTATTCATTCAGCAAATACTTATTAAGCATTGCTGAATAGTGAGTAGACAGCAGTGACCAAGACATAGTTCCTGCCTTTAAGCTTGTATGTGCAGACCAAGGAGTAAACAAGCTGAGAATTGTTATACTAGAGAGCTGTGGAGGGAGCTGTGGTTGCACTTGAGAAGGTGTGGAGCCCAACCCAACCCAATCAAGAAAGGCCTCTAGAGAGAGCAACACCTAAGGATGAGTGGAAGTTGGCAAGCAAAAGGGGGAATAAAGAGTGTTCTAGGCAGAGAGAACACTATAGCAAAGTCTAAGAGACAATATGGCTTTGGAGAAACTACAAGAATTCATAGGAGAAACTACAAGAATTTTTTTTTTTTTGAGAGGGTTTTTGCTACAAGGCATATGTGCTCACCAGAAAGAGAGACAGAGAGATAGAAAGCGAGAAATCACCGCCCCCCCCCACCCCACAGGGGGAATGGCCACACCACAACCCCTTCATCATTCTCCTCTCGGGATCTTGGGCACGCATGCACAGGTGCCCGGCGTGAGTTTAAGCCACCGGGTCCGGGACTCGAACCATGGTCGACTACGTGGGAGTCCAGCGACATAGCCATTATGCTAACTGCTGGTCCCAGATGAATATTTTTAAATGGTATAATTTTCCAAGATATAGGAGAAAGAAAGTGCTTGTGATACTAGTGTTGATTAGGAGTGGAGTAAAACTAACGGTAGAAAGACAGCCTAATAAATAGAATTGCCCTTGCTTGTACCTTCAATGATATTTGCCAGATCAAAGCAGAAAAAGTATTTAGAGTACTTTGCAAAAATCTAGACTTAGCCTGCAAATGTTTGGAATTCTCAAACTTCTTATTTAGCTATTAACATTTATGCTGTGTCTTATTTAGTATCAACTGAAGACTCCCACCAACCCTTTAACCCCCCAGCTTTTATGACAGCTCCTCAACCTGCTGAGGCAAGAACCTGCCTGGTGACCTCATCTCACCTCTGACTTTAAAGGGATATGAGTCCTTAAGACCAAGAACTTCCCAGCTGACCAAAAGGAAAAGAACCTAGATTCAAACCATGGTCCGGTATTGTACACATAGTTAGTCATGCGTTGGCTTGGGCAGTGCTTAGGATGTGCCTGAGATGGGTGGGGAAGATTGGGTAAGGTGGCCGGTGTGAGTGCTGCCGTTGGCATTCCAGGTATGCCTGCTTGTGTAAACACTTGTGCCTGTCAGCCGCCAGATTCCTGAAGTATAGCTTTTCCACTGTCAATTAAGAACCATTTTATACCACTGATATTCTGTGAAAAATCAATCTGCTAGCTAAATGCTTTGTCCAAGGTTGAAGTCACTGAAAATTGTCTTTAAAACAACAAATGATGCTTGCTTTTAGTATTTTCTGTGGGTGCCCTGCTTCCCCCATCAACCTCAGTGTAAGCTTTGCCTCGTCTGCCCTCTAGTGGAGATATGCGGTTAAACTAAGCATTGTCTTCTGGCTTTAGGAGAAGCGCACCAAATTTTTCTTAATTGGCTTTCCAAATTTTAGCCTATTTCCTTAAATAATTTCTTATCGTTACCAAGGCATCATATTTATAGATTTATTTTATTTTCCTAGGATGCTGATAAATATGTTCCCTGATTCCTCAGGTTCAGAGCTCTATCGCCTATAACTTAGCAGCTTCCCTCAAGGCAAGCCCCGAGTTTGAGCTCAGCTATTCAGCTGGTCAGCTCCCTGCCACCCTAAGGTTTCAGATGTGTTTCTGTTCTCTCCTTTTGTTTATGTTTCAAGTTCCCTCTTAGTCTCTGTGCCACTTCAAGATCTTTTGGACTGGATTCAGAGCTCACTTATTCCTCTAGATATGTTAGCCCCTGAATACCTGACATGTTCTTCCTATATGTTTGCATAGATTTTTTGAATCACCTCATCAAACATCACACTTACCTCTTCAGGCAGATGAACTCCTTGAATATGGTACTATATTACACTTTCCTGTGTCCCCCATGGACAGCTCTCAGTAAATATGTTGATTATTTGCTATTTGAAGACATCCAACAACCCTCTTTTTCCCTACTGATGACTGGAAAGCTAATTGTCTGGGTTTAAATATGAATATTAATGTAGTAGCAATTCATTTTCCCCTAATGAAAACTACCTTAGGAGTATACCTACATCTTAACTATTATTTCTTTTTGGTCAAAGCCATGAGCTATATTCCTTTACTCTTTAGTTTGACATTTATTTTAGCAAGCTTGAGAAAATCATGCTATTAGTTTAGGAGTATTTGGTAAGTAATTGATGTTGCTTCATTACCATTCTGTATGTATTCTCTTTGATCTTATTTCTGAATAATATTCCTTTGTAACCTTAGTCCTAATCTAATTATTTTATCCATGAACAATTAAAATATTTAATATTAAAATAAATGGATTTTATTTAGCTTTCCCCAGATATTATCAGTGTCTTTTACAGTCTAAATTCCTTGCGGAGACATAGTAATCATACGTAGCAGAGGACTGGAAGTAGAACCAGAATTCAGGCTAAGCAAGTGGGATGTAGCTAGTAGGACAAAAAGAGAACAGATAATACAGGCAGCTAGGTGCTTCGCTCAGGTAAAGCCAAGATCAGAGTTAAGAGCTTTAAGTCAAAGTGTAGAGAATTTTTTTAAGTCCATTTGTGTTTAATTTCTGTTTATTTTTTAAAAATAAAAGGCAAAATATATACACTGTGGGGTCTGGAACCCCCGTCACAGGGCATGAATGACGGTCCGGTTGCAGAGCTCCCCAATGTTCTGCTGGTCTCCGAGGTTCTCCAGGCAGTTGTGAAGGATAAAAAATTTTATTCTTCTTTTCCCATTTTCCAGACATGTCAAGAGCAGCACTTGTGTGAATGTATGAGGCGGGTAAAACTCTGTGAGATGAAGGAAGCCCCAAGGCCAGCTTCCCCCTACTCCGCAGGATCTGTGTCCATAACGCACCTAATCGTCCCAGTACTGCGGCCGCCATCTTTCCCGCCCAAAGTTTAGAGAATTTTTAAAATGTGATTATAGTTAGAGGGGGAGGTCTATCAAATTATTTAACAACCATTGTGTTATAGCCATCAACCAATCAAAATAAGTGGGAAGTCTTCTATGTGCCAGGCATTAGCCTGGCTGTCACTGGATCGTGGAACATTTAGAGGGACCCTGGGTGGCCACTGCTTACTGTCCAGCGGGGAAGTATTTCAGTAAACAGTACAGCGGTACTACTGTGTCCGGGCTGAACCACGACCATGTGTCCGTAATAAGGGCTCAGGCTACAGTAAAGCAGTTGGAGTGTTCAGGGAGAAGGATCTAGAATTTGCCTTGAGAACAAGGAAGTAGACACTAGACAGAGAACTTAAATACAGTGGTCCTCGGATCAAGCTTGCGTCAGTGCTCCTGGTCAATTCGTTTCATGCAAGAGGAGCAGCTTGTTCTGACACAAGCTGTCTCTGACTTCCCAGACAGAATGCTGATTCAGCTGCGTACTTTTAGGTTACTTTGAGCTTATTAACTCACTCCCATGAGGCATTTTCATCAGCCGTTATTTGTATTTTTATAAGGCTCTAATCTTACCTATATTGCATTCATCCCATGGTGGTTCAAATGAGATAATAGTCATGGAGATACTCAATTATGGAGAACCAAAGAGTGAAAAGTAGGGTCTTATTTTACGAAGGGTGCTGCTTGTTCTCCGCCCCTTCTTTAAGCACTCGCCTTGAATTGACAAATCAAGTATATGACTAATCATTTAATGGAGGTGAGGTACATGTTATAGTGAATTAGCCAAAAGTTTATTCTTAGTTTTGCCGCTTACGGATTATGATACTTTAGACTATATTATTTCATCTAATACCTCTTGAGCATGTTCTGTATGCTTAGTTCTATGCAAACATAGCCCTGCCCTTAAAGAGCTTATGTTCTAGGAATGGACATAATAGATCTTTTTGGGGTAAGGTTCCATATCACTTTGCTCTGTTGAAGGGGCAGAGGCTATGTATAACCTGGGACTTCTTACATTCTTTTCCCAAACCTTTAAGATAAAGGTTTTTAAATCTTACCTGCTAATCAGTTTTCTCTGATGGTTCTTAAATATACAAATTCCTGGGCCCCACACCTGATGTGCTGGTAACTGTTTAAAAATGTGTTCTCTGGGCACCAGCAGGTGGTGTGGTGGTTAAGGTGCCGAACTCTCCTACATAGCCTACTATGGTTTGAGTCCCAGATCTGGTAGCTTGCTTTCTCCTTCTCTCTCTCTCTCTCTGTCTCTCTCTCTCTCTCTCTCTCTCTCTCTCTCATTTATTGAAAATAAATGAATAATTTTTAAAAAAATGTGTTCTCTGGACAGAAACTGATTTGTACTATTTGCTGATTTCACAAATAGCCCCCACTGTGTCCAATTTCGAGCCACCAATATGCATCTCACAAGATTCCAAAACAGCTAAAAATTGTTAAAGCAATGTAGCCAACTTTAGCACACCATTGGTCTTATCTTAGAACTGAAAAGTAAGAATTTGTAGTCAGGAGGCCTAGAGATATTTGTTACTAAAAAGTTGTGCAAGGGAGCCAAGGATAAGAACAGTGACTTGTGAAGAAATTACCATGTTGCATGCCTGTCGGATGTGACAGGTTCAGAACACAGTTAGACTTGTCACCTTTTAAAACAAATGAATTGGGGCCAGTAGGTGGCATGGTGGTTGAGGTGTTAGACTCCCACATGGCCAACTATGGTTCAAGTTCTGGACCCAGAGTCGAAAAATCACTCCAGGCACGTGTGTGTGTATGCCCAAAATCCCAAGAGAAGAGAGATTGCAGTGTGGCCTTCCCTGCTGGGGAGTGATTTCTCACTTTCCATCTCTCTGTCTCTCTCCAACGAGCATACACACACTAAGGCAAAAACCTAAAAAAAAAAAAAAAAAAAAGACATAAATAATTAAAAGTAAATTTTTTTTTAATTACAAATGAGTGAGTTAAGTTGCATACATTAAAATAATTTTTTAAGGGACCAGCAGTTAGCATAATGGCTATGTCGCTGAACTCCCATATAGTCAACTGCGGTTTGAGTCCCCAACCTGGTGGCTTAAACACACGCCGGGCACGTGTGTGTGCATGCACAAGATCCCTAGAGAAGACTAGGGGAGAAGGGATTGCAGCGTGGCCATCCCCCCTAGGGGGTGATTTCTCGCTTTCTATCTCTCTGTCTCTCTCTGTCTTTCTGGCGAGCGCACGCGCCCTATAGCAAAAATCTCAAAAAAGAAAAAAAAAAGTATTTTTAAAAAGCAGGATAAGGATTGTAAACAAAAGACATCCAGTGGAGTCTTTACATCCAGAGTTCAGATTTTCTTTTGAGCATTGACTGGATTGTGATGTATCTGGTTTGTGTTTTTGTTTTTGTTTTTGTTTTTGTTGTTAGAGAGTAGGGCCCTTGCCAGAGAGGGAGAGGGCAAAATTACCTCCTCCAGTGGGGAGTGGTTATATTGCAATCCCTTTCCTTCAACTTTCCAACCTGTTGGGATTTGGGGTACCTACACACACATACCTGGCATGTTTCTCGAGCTATCAGGTCTAAGACTTGAACCACAGAGTCAGCCCTGTGGGATCATATAGTCACTAAGCCACAGAGCTTGCCCGTAATGCATCTTAAATTAGCTGTTGACATGGACGTCTGTTCTTTAGAACCAAAGTTATTTCAGCACAATTCTAATCAAGCTCTATTTCTCATCACTGAAGAAGTAGCTCGTTGATCATCCCAATCATGATTCTAATTCATATTTGTATTTTAAAGGAGTGTAAAGGAAACACTTGAGAAATAACGAGAGTCTCACAGAGGTTTTCTACTGCTTGAAATTACAAGCAAGAAAGTTTGTTTATTTAAGGTTTCTTAAGCCTTGTCGTAATGGGAGCATGATGTGGATTTGATTCCAATTATAACTATTGCATGGTACTCTATAGTTTCCTTATTTCTACTTTAACGCATGTTATGTCTCTATAAATATAGTTTGAATCTCTGTTTTGGTTACTGACCCCAGTCAGTATGATACATCTTGATCTAAATTAGACTTAAAACAAAGTCAAATTACATTGAGGCTGCTGATTTCACAGTCTGAGCCTCTTCCAAACTAGCTCCTAGGTGGTGTGAATGCCCGCGTTACTCACTCTGGTCCTAGACTATACTGTGTGTCTATACTGCTACACATGCAGGTCCTTTCTTGTCCTTAGTCTCCCAGATGAATAACATTTTTAAAAAATAGATGCTAGTTTGTAGAATTATCCCTATGGCCTTCAGTCTACTTTGCATAGAGTTGAGAATCAGCTCCTTTATTCTCCTGAATATCTCTATTTCCTTAGCTATTAAAAACCTTACTTCATGATTTAAAAAAAAAAAAAAAAAAAAACCTTACTTCATTAACGGCTTTAATTTTTTTTTTCTTTTGGTCCTGTACATTTTGCCTACATCTTCAATTAGCTTGTCACCAGGGCTAGTGGAAAGATGGCAGAAAATTCTCTGCTACTTCTGCCACTAATTCTTCTCCCCTTGAATCGGGGCTGGCCTTCTGCAATGCCCAATAAAGTATGGCAGAAATGACATTTTCTATTCCACTTTCTCTGAGCCTGTCCTTCAGGAGCAATAGGCCTTTTGAACCCTGAACTCCCATGCAAGAAGACCCACCTTGAAGCCTCCATGTTTTGAGGGCCAAATCATATTAGAGATCATACATAGATATTTCAGTTGACATTTCCAGTTGAGTCCAACTTTCCAACCACCCAGGCTAACATAAAAAATGTAAGTAAAAGGACCAGCAGATGGCGTAAGGGCTATGTCACTGGACTCCCATGTAGTCGACTGTGGTTTGAGTCCCAGATGCAGTGGCTTAAACTCATGCCAGGCACGTGTGCGTGTGTGCCCAAGATCTTGAGAGGAAAACAGAGGAGAAGGGATTGTGGTGTGGCCATCTCCCTGGGGGGTGATTTCTCACTTTCTGTCTCTCTATCTCTCTCTGTCTTTCTGGCGAGCGCACACGCCCTAGAGCAAAAACCTCTCCCAAAAAAAAAAAAAAAAGTAATTAAGCTACTTAGACCTTCAGTACCAGCCCATCTCCTAGCTAAATAATGCCTGATTAACACTTGAGTGATCGCCAATGGTAACGGGCAGAACTGAAGAATTCCCCCAGCTAAGCTTGAAATCCTGACTCATAAGATCATGAAATACAATTAATTAGTAATTTGTTATGGTGCAATGAGTGACCTGTACTGCTAGTTCCATCCCCATCTTTTTTGTCTTTGTTTCCAGGAGATGATACAAGTCTTATCCCGGTAGTAGCCAAGTGACAGAGTAGCCTGGGTGCCTCTACTTCCTCCTTGAGCATAAATGATTTATATCAGACTTTTTTTTTTTTTTTTTTGAAGAGGTTTTTTTTTTTTTTTTTCGCTATAGGGCGCGTGCGCTCGCCAGACAGACAGAGAGAGACATAGAGACAGAAAGCGAGAAGTCACCCCCTAGAGGGGATGGTCATGCCACAATCCCTACTCCTCCATTCTCCTCTCGGGATCTTGGGCACGCACACTCACGCGCCCGGCATGAGTTTTAAGCCACCGGGTCTGGGACGCGAACCGCAGTCGACTATGTGGGAGTCAGCGACATAGCCATTACTCTAACTG
The DNA here is from genome assembly GCA_026018925.1 of Tupaia tana. Taxonomy (NCBI): domain Eukaryota; kingdom Metazoa; phylum Chordata; class Mammalia; order Scandentia; family Tupaiidae; genus Tupaia; species Tupaia tana. The sequence continues at coordinate 21,652,323 of JAKSZU010000011.1, forward strand.
CTGGTTCCCTATATCAGCCTCTTTTTGAAAGCCAGAAGCACAAGGTCATCTTTTCCCATCTCAAAGTTTATACCCTCTCTTAGAAAAACCATTAGATTTCTTTTTCCTGTCCGATAGACATCTCCCATTGTTATTTTATATCCTAGGGCAGAGATAAGTGATGATAATTTCATATCCAATTAATGAATAACCCACAACTGTCTTTTTCTGACCACAGGACTTATCTTAGAATTCCTGCCATTGTAGACTCGTAACAACAACGTTCCTCGACAGCCTCAGTCCTCAGTACTTGTACCTCTGCTCCAACAATCCATAGCTGCTCACGGTTCCCCAGACTGAGCAGACTCTTTCCTCACTTCTCTGCCTTTCTGTGCTCCTTTTACTAGAGGAAATACTCTTTCTTCCTGAAAATACTCCTCTTCTTCTTTTCCATCTAAGAAAACCTACTAATTCAAGCCCAACCTAAAAATTAACTTCTGTAAAGTATTTCCCAACCTCACAGTTAGTCGCTTCCTTCTGTGTTGCTTCTGTAGCATTTTGTACTTCTCTTTGGTGTAGCCTAAATGACAGTCTATCATTATAATTTCAGTTTTATGGAACCGTCTCCCTCACTACAATGTGAACCATGCAAGGACAAGGACAGTTCTGCTTACATGTAGTCTCTGGTGTCTGGTACCTAAAGCATAATAGATCGTCAGTGAATGTTGGATGAATGAATGGATAGATGGGCCCAATAGATACTGGGTCATCGGAAAGGGCGTAACGCACTTTTTGCATAGAAAACATGTCGTGACTTTTCCGATGACCCAGTACAAATCAGAGCAAGTGAATGACTCTGCTTAACCAGAGGACCCGTCTAAGGTATTTCTTCCAGATCTTAGCTACAGGCCACCTCCTGAGCAACAAAAACCATTCTTTTAATCTGCCAACGCAAAATATAAATGGCACAGAATCCTCTCTCTCTGAAGACGCACAGCCAGTTAACGCCAAGTGTTCACATGGCATTATTGTAGCTAGCTGCTCTGATCACCATTTATTTGACTCTTTTTCAAGTTCCATCTGTGCATAGGGCATCGTGCTAAATACAGGTGAGATGCAAAGGGAAATGACATGTGGTTCCTGGCCCTAAGAAAATCATAGTCTGACCTATAACCTTGAGATAAATCAAGTATTCCAACCATAACCAAAACCAAACTGGGAAATGCTACAAGAAAGGCGTGTAGTACCTGTCACGTTTGGAGGAAGACAGACAGCATCAGGTGATAAAAGAAATGTCACAAACTGCTGGCATTTGAAACCAGCTTTGAAGGCTGGGGAAGGATAAAGGTTCTTCCAAGTTGATACAACTTCGTGGACAAAAGAAGTCATTAAGTACCTCTTTTAGTCATTTTTTCTGTTGCTATAACTGAATACCTAACTGTAATTAGGGTAATGTAGACTGGGTAATTTTTAAAGAATAAAGGTTTATTCAGCTCATGATTCTAGAGGGTCAAGGTTAAAGGGCCACATCTAGTGAGGATCTTCTTGCGGGTGGGAACTCTGAAGAGTCCTAACATGATGGAGGGCATCATGTGACGAGTGGCCAAGAATCTGTGTATCAGCTTTGGTCTTCTTCCCTTTTCTTATAAAGTCACCAGTATCCAGTCAGAGAGGTCTCACCCTGGTGACCTTATCTAATCCTAATTACCTCCCAAAGGTTCAGCCTCTTAACACAATTAAGCTTCTACCCTTTTAGGGCCAGCTGGGTAGTATAGTGGTTGAGATGGCTGAATCTCATATGGCTGACGGTGCAGTTCAAGTCCTGGGCCCAGGGGCTTGAAAAACATGCCAGGAGCGTGTGCCTGCATGCCCAAAATCCCAAGAGGAGAATGCAGGAAAAGGGATTGCAGCATGGCCATCCCCCTTGAGGGGATGCTTTCTCACTTTCCCTACCTCTCTATTTTTCTGGTAAGCACATGTGCCCTCTAGCAAAAAAAAAAAAAAAAAAAAAAAAAAAAAAAGTGTCTACCCCTTTAATACTGTCAAAATAGCAACCTAATTTCACGAAATAAGTTTTGAAGGGATACCTTCACACCACAGAAATACCTTTGGAGAGTAATGACTGAGTGTGCATGGATTGGAACATATGGAAAACGTAAAGAATTTTGTTTTATGTTTACTTTAGGTCTTCTATGCTTGCTGGAGAGAGACGGGGCAGAGCGGGTGAGAAATCACCCCCCAGTGCAGATGGCTATGCCACAACCCCTTCTCCACACACACACACACACACACACACACACACACACACACACCTGGTGTGTTTTTGAAGCCACAAGATCCATCCAGGATTCAAACTGCTTAGTCAACTATATGGGATTCAGTCGCCCTAACCTCTATGCCACCTATTGGCCCTACTGGTATAGGGAATTCTGAATGGTAAGATTTGGGCAAGTATTGCTTAACGTTCTACCTCGCCCAGTCTTGTCCTATCTGGTTTGTCTGTCTTTGTCTTTTCTTCTTTCTTTCTCTTTTCTTCTTCCTTCCTTCCTTTTTCCCTCCCTTCCTTTCTTTCTCTTTTCTTTCTTTGTTTCTTTTCTCATTTGCTGTAGGGTGCTTGCACTTGCTGGGGAGAGAGAGGCAGAGAGGGAAAGTAAGAAAATACCCCCTGTGGGGCACTCTGGACACTCTGATGGACATTCTGATGGACACTCTGCAGTCCTATCCCTCCCATTCTCCTCTCTGGATTTTGGTACATACACACATACCAGGAGAGCGTTTCTCAAGCCACTGGAAGTGGGATTTGAACCACACAGTTGGCCATGTGGTATTCAGCCACCTTAACCACCATCTGTCCTACTGGCCAGCCCACTCAGTGTTTTTCTATACTGGCAGCACTTCCTTCCTCCAACCTGCTTCTTAGCAAATATGATTTGGGTGCTTTTTCCCCCTAATTATGTTTACTTAATAACTTACTTTTTTTTTTTTTTTAAGAGGTCTTTGCCTTACGGTATGTGCACTTGCTAGAGAGAGAGACAGACAGAGACAGTGAGATGGAAAGTAAGAAATCACCCCCCAGGGGACATGGCCACACTGCAATACCTTCTCTTTCATTCTCCTCCTGGGATCTTGGGTATGCACTCACATGCATCCTGCATGATTTTCAAGCTACCAGGTCCAGGACTCGAACCGGGGTCAGTCATATGGGAGTCCAACAATGTAACCACTACGCCATCTGCTGACCCCAACTTAATGCCTTACTTTTAAGTTCGGTTTTTTTGCTTGCTTTTGGATAGGGTTTTCCTGTTGCTATCCTCCTGCTTTAGCCTCCCAAATAGCTGGGACTATAGGTGCACACCGCCGTGCCCAGCTCTTTTTTTAGACAGGGTTTTTCAGTGTTACACAGGCCAGTGTCAAGGTCACGAGCCTCCTGCCTCAGCCTTCTTGAGTCGCTGGGATTAGAGACACGCAGCTTCACTCCTGTACTTTTGGTTGCAACAGGAACTGAACCTGGGTCTCTTGTGTGGTCCTAGCCTGCAAAGCTCAGCCTCTTAGAAGTGTGCACCCCAGAAGCTGGGCCCTGTGCTCATTTATTAAGTAGATAACTAAGGATGCATAAAATCCTTGAATGAATACTTAATGATCCCTGAAACCCTAAAATTAATGATATATTTTGGGTCTCATATTGTTTCTAGTCACATTTTTCTTAAAAACATCAAGGAGTAATTATACTATTTAAATAAAAGCTATTTAACAATAAGGCTTTCGAAATGAGACTATTCAAAACCCACAAACATGCAGTTAGTCCTTTAATTAGATCTCCTCCTTACATACCAGAAATTATTCTATTTACTAAGAAACTAAGCTCCCGCTGGTTTTTTTCTCTATCAGTTTCTAACATTCTGAACAGTTTGGCTATTTGGCCCATTGTTTTTAGTAACAATGTGTGAAGTTACTTGACAAGGTAGGTAGGTATATCTGATGCCTGTACTTGTTAGAGGAAAACAGTAAGTACCCTGCCTTCAGCTACCACTCGAATGGCACTACTGAAGATAAAACCGCACGTGACTCGATGGTTGCTCTTATTGAGTAAGTAATGTCATTATCTACATTTCTGGCAGTAAATTCTGCTGAAACAATTGAGTTGTTTATTCATTTCTTTTAAATGCATTTTACTCTAAAACCAATAATATCTTGCTATATCTAGACTTTTTGTTAGTTTATTTCTTCATAAGCGAGAGAGAGAGACAGTACCCCCTAACAAGGTCCCGACCCCACTGTCCATCCCCACCCAGCCCCAGACTGTGGGCATGTGCGTGCCCTGTGTGCTCTGGGATGTCTCTGGACGCATACTCAGGACTTCCATGTGGGTCAGCCTCACAGAGTACCACCATCTGCCCCCCACCCCCAGTTCTTTGTTTTTGTTTTTATTTTAAGTTTCTTTTCCAAGTAAGCAGAAGGGAAGTAAAATATTCATTTCTCTGACTACTGAAACATTAACAAAGAGAGAAGCTATTTGAGGATCTTGTGTAAGAAACACTTCTCTGACTTGCTATTTTTGTGTGCCAGAGGAATTTTCCACCCTTTCAGCACTACTCTGAAGTGTAAGTCATAGAGGAAATGTGTAAAGGATATTATTTTATCATATGCCATGAAAAAAGATGTGCTTTCTTCTGCAGTTTCTTCCTGCCTCCCATCTTAGGGCCATGGCTCTCTTAGGGTATCAGTATCAAAGTCAGATTCTCAGTTTAGGGGCAGTAAACCATAGCTAAACGATAGACCTGAATTCAAATCCTGACTCCACCACTTGCAGACTGTGACTTTGAGACGTCCCATAGGGTTGTGTACATAATTCTGGCCCATAGCGGTGCTCAATAAATGTCAGTTCACCTATGGAGACTTAACTAGTTTTGACTGTTTGTCTCCTATATGTAAGAAGCATCAATAGTGTTTTTGTGGGGGACCAGCAGTTAGCGTAATGGCTATGTTGCTTGACTCCCATGTAGTCAACCGCAGCTCACGTCCCAGACACGGTGGCTTAAAACTCACGCCGGGCACGTGTGCATGCGTGCCCAAGATCCTGAGAGGAGAATGGAGGAGAAGGGATTGCGGCGTGGCCATCCCCCCTGGGGGGTGATTTCTCGCTTTCTGTCTCTCTGTCTCTCTCTGTCTGTCTGGCAAGCGCACGCGCCCTATTGCCAAAAAAAAAAAAGAGTGTTTTTGTGGGATGAGCAGATGGTGTAGTGGTTAGGTCGCTGGATTCCCATGAAGTTTACCATTTGAGTCCTGGACCAGGCAGCATAAAACTCATGCCAGACGCATGCACGTGCATGCCCAGAATCCAGAGCAGTGCATGAAGAAGGGATTGCGACTTGTCCATCTCCCCTAGGGGTGATTTCTCGCTTTCTCTCTCTGTCTCTCTGGTGAGCACACGCGCCATATAACAAAAGTCTCTCTTTAAAAAACAATAAAGGAGCGTTTGGCTTTTTTTTTTCCTTCTCCTTATACTCTCATCACAATTTTTGTAGATAGAAAAATCCACTAAAGAGCTGAAATTAGGGACCAGCAGATGGCATCACGGTTATGTGGCTGGACTCCCATAGAGCCAACTGTGATTTAAATCTTGGACCTGGTTGCTTGAAACTCACTCTGGGTGTGTGTGCCTGTGTGCCCAAAATCCCGGGAGGAGAATGGAGGAGAGGGGATTGCGACTTGGGCATCCCCCTGGGGGATAATTTCTTTCCCTCTCACTGTCTCTTGTCTCTCTTTCTCTCTCCAATGAGCAAACATGCCCTAAGGCAAAAACCTCTTTAAAAAAAAAGCTGGTAAACCAACAGGTGGCGTGGTGGTTAAGGCGCTGAACACTCCCACATGTTCCACCACGGTTCAAGGCCAGGACCTGCTGGCTGGCTTATCTCTCTCTCGCTCTCTCTCTCTCTGTCTCTCTGGTCAAATTAAAATAAATGAATAAATAAAATTAAATGATTATTTTTTAAAAAGCGCTGAAAATAATGCAGATTGCCCCTCTTTTTGTGTGAATTTTAGGAATGAAGGGAAAGCTATGAAACTAGTAATAGTCCTTAAACATGTGACAGGGCCAGCCGGTGGCATGGTGATTAAGGCAGTGGACTCCTAAATGGTCAACTATGGTTTGAGCCCCAGACCTGGCAGCTTGCTTTCTCATTTTTCCTCTCCCTCTCTCTCTTTTTTTTTATTCTCTCTCTAGTGAGTGCATGTCTTATAGCAACCTAAAAGTAATAGTAATAAACACAATTAACTTTAAAAATCTAAAAAGTGAAGGATGCTCAGCCTACCTCATTAGATAATCTCAAGGCAAAGCCAATGAAGACCATGAGATACAATACTAGACTGGCAGAAATCGAAGACATCTGATTCTAAGTGTTGGCTAGGATTTAGATAAACTAAAACTCTCACTCCTTCCTGGTGGGAGTATAAATCATCACAACCACTTTGGAAAAGAATTTAGCACTATCTTGTAAAGTGAAGTCTTATTTACCCGGTGACCCTGCAGTTTTTACTCATCACTATATATCCTGTTGACACTCTTCTGCATGTATGCCAAAATATTTGTACAAGAATGTTGATAACCACATTGTTTATGTTATCAAATATTTGAAACAGTCCAGCCTATCTAAGTAGACTGAATAAACTTTGATATATTCACGTAATGGAATCTTTTGCCTCAGTAAAATTGAGTTAACTATGGTTTTGTGTAATAAGTGAATGGACCTTGTTAGCATATTTAGTTTTTAAAAAGCTACTGGGGGGACCAGCAGGTAGCACGGTGGTTACAGGTGTTGTACTCCCACATGGTTGATTGTGGTTCAAGTCCCTGACCTGATGGCTTACTTTCTCACGTTCTCTCTCTCTCTCTGTCTCTCACTGTCCCTCTCTGGTCAAATTAAAATAAAATAAATAAAGTCAAATAAAACAATTTTTTAAAAAAGCTACTGGGGAGACTAGTAGATGGCCTAATGGTTACATCACTGGACTCTCAATGTAGTTGACTATGGTTCAAATCCCAGACCTGGCTGCTTGAAACTCACGCTGAGCATATGGGCATGTATTCCCAAAATCCTGAGAAGAGAAAGGATTGTGGAATGGCTATCCCCCCTGGGGGGGGGTGATTTCTCACTTTCTGTCTCTCTTTCTCTGTCTTTCCAGTGAGTGCATGTGTCCTATAACAAAAATCTCTCTTAAAAGAAAAAAAATAGCTACTGGGAATACACACAGTATGATTCAATTGTAAAAGCCTCAAAACGCTTAAAACCAAGTGATACATTGTTTAAGAATATAGGCATATGTAATTTCTTTTTTAAGCAAGAAAATAAAAAATAACGTAAAGGCTGGGTGGTGGCCAGTAGTAATACAACCTGACCCGCATGGGAAAGGTCCTGGGTTCACATCCCGGTACCTCCTTGCGCACAGGAATACTTACCTTTCGATCTCATCCCTGACTGACACTGGCACTGGATTGTGGCATAAGGACCCTGTTGGGGGTGTCTGTTTTTCTGTCTCTCTTTTGCTCTCTTATGGAAGAAATGTAAAAGAAATTTTTAAAAATTAATACAAAGAAGTAAAATCGATAAGGAAACAAAATACTTTAAAAAATAAATAATACAAAAGAAGGCAGAAAAGGAATAACAGGAATAAAGATATAAACAGAAATTAAATGGTAGCATGGTAGACCAAACTCAACTATATCAATAACTACGTTAAATGTAAACATTACAATTAAAAGGCAAGGATGGGGACTAGCAGATGACATAATGGTTACATCACTGGACTCCCACGTAGTCAGCCATGGTTCGAGTCCTGGACCGAGCGGCTTAAAACTCACACCATGTGTGTGCATGTATGCCCAAAATCCCCAGAGGAGGATGGAGGAGAAGGCATTGCAGCATGGCCATCCCCCTAGAGGCCAATGTCTCACTTTCTGTCTCTCCAGCCCTATGTGCCCTATAGCAAAATATCTCTAAAAAAAAAAAAGATGAAAAAAGAAACAACAACTAAAAAAAAGGGCAAGGATGGTCACAAATGATAAAATAATATAAGATCCAACTGTATCCTGTCCTGAAGAATGTTCCTTAAAATGTAAAGAGATCCCAAAAAAATGATTTATATTGGGTTGTTGGAAAAGTGATGACACTTTTTTGCATAGAAAAAAACAAAAATGCTCATGGCTTTTCTGACAACCTAATATGTACTTATGTACATACACACACGCGCGCACGCACATGTATATCTTGGGGCAAGCCTTATAGCTACATGGTTAAAGCAGCCAGATCCCGCATTGCCAACTACAGTTCAGATTCTGCCCCAGCAGCTTCGAGAAGAACTCCGTGCTTGCATGTGTGTGTATCCCAGTCCTGACGAGCTTGAGAAATGGGGAAGAAGGGATTGTGTGACACTAACACGCCCCACTGGGAGGGGTTCCCACACACTGCCCCACCCCCGTCTCTCCCTGGTGAGCATACACGCACTTTGGCAATTAAAAAATATAGACATATATATTAAGCGGTGAACAGTCTGGAGTGGCTGTGCTAATACCACAGAAAGTATACTTGAAGACAAGACACCGTAACTAGAGCGTTGGCTTGGTGGCACAGCGGTGCCTTGCTGCTTAATCAATACTGGATCCATAGGAGGGATTGCGAGTTTGGTTCCTCAGTCCAGCTGTACACACCAGATATGTATGCCCATGATCCTGGCCGCCTGGGGACGCGGGGGGCAGTCACAATAGACACCTCATTGAGGGTTCTTGCCTTTCTCTTGTTCTCACTCTCATGAAAGAAAGAAACTTTAGAAAAGACTTGCTAGAGATAAAAAAAAATCTTGAAAAAGAAAAATGAAATTAGAGGACTTATATTTCTTTTAAAACTTGCTGTCAACTAACACTAATCAGGGTGATAAGGTACTGGCATAAGGACAGACAAATAGATCCTTGGAACAGAATAGAGCTCTTCAAAGCAGACCCTCACTTGATTTTTTTTTTTTTTTTTTTTAAGATGAATGATCCAAATAAGCCAAAGGGGAAAGGAAAGTCTTTTTAACAAATGTCGTTTTGAAAACTGATATCCAGGAACCAGCAGGTGGAGTGGTGGTTAAAGGCACTGGACTCCCACATGGCCAACTGCCGTTCGAGTCCTGGACCTGGTATTTGCTCGCTCTCTCTCTCTCTCTCTCTCTCTCTCTGTCTTTCTCTCTCCCTCCCTCGTCTCCTCCCTCCCTCCCTCTTTCCCTGGTAAAATTAAAAATAAATAAACAAATAAATAAAGCTAAGTAAAATATTTTTAAAGAAAAAAGAAGAAAAGCTGATACCCATAAAGGAAAAAACTGAACTCTAACTCACACTACAAGGCAACTTCAGAAAGTTCATGGAAAATGGAATTAAAGTATGAGTTTATTTTGGTACAGAAAAGTGGAAATCCATGAGACCTGCAGATGGCATAACGGTAACATCTCTGGACTCCCACATAGTCAACTGTGATTTGAGTTCTGGACCCAGCATTTTAAAACTCATGCAAGCCACTTGTGTGTACAAACCCAAGATCTTGAGAGGAGAATGGAGGAGAAGGGATTATGGTGTCGCTATCCCCCGAGGGGTGATTTCTCACATTCTGAAGGGAAGAGAGAAGGAGAAGAAGCAATTTCAGCATGACCGTTCTCTGTTGGGGGATGCTCTCTTCTCTCCCTCTCTCTCTCTGTCTCTCTCTTGCAAGCACACATGCCTTCTAACAAAATAATGTTCTTGTCTCTGTGAAGCTCTGTATAGTATTGTAATATATACTAATTTATACTAATTTCTAACCTAGGTCAACAAGAACTAAGCACATTTTTTCAATGCATTTGAGAGCGTCACCACTTCAGTTTCTTTGGACAACTTACTTCTATTTTGTGAATTTTTATTTCCACGCCCGTAAACTATTCATTGAGTCTAAGTTACAATGAGTTCTAAGACTCTGTATTATCTTACCTTCCACTAAGAAAAAATAAATATTGAAATTAAACTACAATTCAGTGCTTTCTTTTTTTTTTTTTTTGGAGAGGTTTTTGCTATAGGGCGCATGTGCTCGCCAGACAGACAGAGAGAGGCAGAGAGACAGAAAGCGAGAAATCACCTCCCAGGGGGGATGGCCATGCCGCAATCCCTTCTCCTCCATTCTCCTCTTGGGATCTTGGGCACGCACGCACACGCGCCCGGCGTGAGTTTTAAGCCACTGGGTCCGGGACGCGAACCGTGGTTGACTACATGGGAGTCCAGCAACATAGCCATTATGCTAACTGCTGGTCCTACAATTCAGTGCTTTTTTAATCCTGTTATATGTGTATTAGAATCAGTGAAGGGGCCAACAGGTGGCATGGTGGTTAAGGCACTGAACTCCCACATGACCAACCGTGATTCGAGTTCACGACCTAGTGTCTTGCTTTTTCACTTTCCCTCTCTCTCTCTATGGTCAAATTCAAAACTAGTTAAAATAAATAAAATTAAATATGTAACTCTTTAAAAAAAAAAGAATCAGTGAAAAATGTGGTACCATCAGCCTTCTGAGTTTGTAGGAATAAGGAGAATAATCAACTTAAAATGCTGAGCGTGATACCTGGCAATTTGTAGTCAAGAGGCACATTACAGTCATGGTGATTTGATCGTAAGCACGCTGAAGTAGTGGCCCTTGTTTATGCTCTCTGGGGATCAGAAACATTAATCTGTCATCTTGCTGAAACTTGTTGGCAGTAGAATGCTTACTCATTTTGCAGTTGAAGTAGTACATCAGTCACATAACATGTTCAGTTGGTTTTCAGAGGTAGTTCTTCTAATGAGTAGCACTTTGTTTTTGAAATCCATTTGTAGACTTTTGTTGAAGTTTCCTTTGGGAATAATTTCTATTGATAAAAATCTCAGGTTGGTTGAAGTCACTTTTATGAAGAGCAGACTTGATTATGTCTCTGGACTGCTCAGTGCACAGCATAAATGAGCTATTCCTACATGTAAAGCTTAGTAAAATTGCATCGTTGATATTATGGTATGAGACCTCAGATGTTAAACTATTTCTGTTTATTTTCTGTTTATATAGGAGGCAGACAGTGGGGAGGAAGAATGCCGGTCACAGCCCCGGAGGTATGTTTATTTGTTGTATCATATAGCACTTTTATAGTTACTGTTTTCCTTTAATTCTTGTCCAGTCTTGTCTTATTAGTTTGTGCTGGCTTTCCAAGATGCTTTATTGGTATCTCAGAAATGGGATTGTTGGGGGCTAGCAGGTGGCATGGTGGTTAAGGCACTGGACTCCCACGTGGCCAACTATGGTTCAAGGCCTGGACCTGGTGACTTGAAAATCATGCCCATCACGTGTGCATGTATGCTCAAAATCCCAGGAGAAGATTGGAGGCAAAGGGATAGCAGCCTAGCCATCTCCCTGGGGGGGTGGTTTCTACTTTCTCTCTCACTGTCTCTCTTCGTCGAGTGCATGCAACCTATGGCAGAAACCTAATAAACAGATAAATAAATAAATAAATAAATAAATAAATAAATAAATAAATAAATAAATAAAGGATTGTTTTAAGAATCTGGTTACTGGCTGAGAAAGATTTAAAATGATGGATTGCTTTCAAAAGATTTGAAAGTCTGCTTTTGGTTCAGTTTTCATCCAAGTCTCTAAGGACCTTTCTTGGATATTAAAGAAGCAAATTTTCCTTGCCTTTTAGGAAAATACCAACTGAGGAACATTTCAGCCTTCAGTTTTGTGTTTGTATTTATCATTAATTTTGATAAATTTTGGCAATTCTTACAGATTGCAAAATATTTCTCTTTGGATTTATACAAAGGATATATTGAATTACCTATTCAGTTCTTTAAAATAAATGAAAACTCCTCACCCCATCCCTCCACACACAGAATATTGGTCATGTTGTTATAAGAATACCAGTGCTCACTGCTTTTAAAAGAAAAGAATTATGAGAGAAATCTTGAAAGTAAAAAGGTAACATTTCTGTAATTTCCTTCAAATGTTTTTAAAAAGAACTCTCTTCCATAAGAAACAGGCCTGGTATTTCTAGATGGTTATTTAAGTGTTACCAAACTTGTATCCTCTGAACTCAATCTTATGAGCCATTCTGGATGGTACAGAGAAAGGGTATAATAAGAATACTCACTGTGAGGAAGCGGCCAACGAGAATATCTCCTTAATGATTCATTGTGAGGTATTCATTAACTCTTGTAAACTACAACTTAATATAAAAATAATTTCTTTTCATCAGTAACTGAGATTGTTTGACAATATTTTTCCCATCTGGTTATCACATAAATTTTGGCTAAAAGTTTAATTTTTCACCCCTGATAGTTGGGGCCAGCAGGTGGCATGGTGGTTAAGACACTGGACTCCCACATGGCTGAACACAGTTCCAATCCTAGACCTAGGGAATGGAACCCTCTCTCTTTCTTTCCCTATTTCTCTCTCTCTCTCTGTTCAAATTAAAGCAAACTAATAATAACAAATAAAATTAAAATTCCTTTTTAGAAAGGAGAGATCTGACAGTGAAATGTCCTTCTTTTGCACAGGGCTAAAAGAAACTCAAAAGAAATTTCAGCTGAATGCTTATCAGAAGCATCATAACCTTATTTCTATTAGAGTAAAAAAGGATTCTTACATTTTTCTAGTAGAACAAATTTAAAGATCTCTGAATTAATTTCAAGTTTTACATATTGAGTAGATATTTTCCAGAAAATTACATAATAATGAGGCAATGAAAGTCTTATTTTCCTATTCACAGCGCTTAATTTTCAAGCCATTAAGAAACATGAAGATCTCTGTTTTTAAAGTTGTTATAACACATTAAAATAACCAGCAGAGGGACCAGCAGGTGGCGTAGTGGTAAGGCACTGGATGACTGTGGTTCAAGTCCCAGACCCAGTGGCTTGAAACATGCTGGATGCTTGTGTGTGCATGCCCAAAATCTCAAGAGGAGAATGGAGGAGAAGGGATTGCAGTGTGGCCATACCCTCTGGGGGAGTGATTTACTCGCTTGCTGTCTCTCTGTCTCTCCAGCAAGTGTGAGCGCTCTATAGCAAACAAACAGACAAACTCTCTCAAAATAAATAAATAAATAAATAAATAACCAGCAGAGGGCCAGGAAGTGGCATGGAGGTTAAGGCACTAGATCCCATATGGCTGACTCTGTGGTTCAAGTCTCAGACCAGTGGCTTGAAAATCATGCGTGGCATGTATGCATCCATGCCCAAAATCCTGAGAGAGAGACTGGAGGAGAAGGGGTTGTGACACGGCCATCTAACCTGGGGGTTGGTGTTTCATTTTCTCTTTCTTTCTCTCTCCTTCCAGGGGAGTGCCATATGGCAAAAAATCTAAAAGAAAAAAAGGAAAAAAAGTGAGCATGTTGGTGTGCTCCTGTATTCCCCAGCAACTTAGATAGACTCTGTCAGGAGGATAAGAAGCTCCAGGCTGGCTCAGGCCACATAGTGAGACTCCATTTAAAAAAGGGCTAGGTATGGTGGTAGATGTCTAGTCCTAGCTGGGAGGCTGAGATAGGCAGATTATGACATGGTGAGACCATCACACACACACACACACACACACACACACACACAGCTAAACCTCCCAAAAAGGCAAAATATTGAGTTGACATTTCTTTTTAAAAGACATGCAGATGGGGAATAAACACACAAAAAGATGCTGAACATCACTAATCATTAGGAAAATGCAAATCAAAACTACAATGAGGAGAACCAGCAGTTAGCGTAATGGCTATGTCGCTGGACTCCCACGTAGTCGACCACAGTTCGCGTTCCAGACCCGGTGACTTAAAACTCACGCCGGGCACATGTGCATGCGTGCCCAAGATCCTGAGAGGAGAATGGAGGAGAAGGGATTGCGGCGTGGCCATCCCCCCTGGGGGGTGATTTCTCGCTTTCTGTCTGTCTCTCTGTACACACGCGCCCTATGGCAAAAACCTCTCCAAAAAAAATTACAAAGAAACGAGGGGCCTGCAGGTGGCATGGTGGTTAAGGCACTAGACTCCCACATGGCCAACTGTGGTTAGAGTCCTGGATCTGGTGACTTGCTTTTTTACTTTCTCTTGCTCTCTAGTCCAATTTAAAAAAAAATAATAATAAATAATAATAATAATAAATAAAATTAAATAAAAATTCTTAAAATATACAAAAAATAACAACAGCAATGATGTGGAGAAACTAGAACCCTTGTGCATGGCTGTGAGACTGCAAAATGGTACAGCTGCTCTGGAAATAGTATGATAATTCCTCAAAAATTAAAAATAGGGGCCTGCAGGTGGCATGGTGGTTAAGGGCACTGGACTCCCATGTGGCCAACTGCAGTTCGAGTTCCAGATCTGGCAACTTGCTGTCTCACTTTTCTTCTCTTCCCCCCTCCCACACACACACGCTGGTCAAAATTAAAAATAAAGTTAAATAAAAAATACTTCTAAAAAAATTTTAAAAAGAGTTATCATATGCCAAGCAATTCCATTTCTCAGAATATATCCAAAAGAATTGAAAGCAAGGTCTCAAGAAATTTGTATGCCTGTGTTCATAGTAACATTATTAACAATACCAAAATGTGGATGCGGGTCAGCTCTGTGGCCTGATGCATGAGACAGCAAGATCCCATGTGGCTGGCCATAGGTTTCAACTCCTAGACCTGATGACCTCAAAAACATGCCAGGTATGTTTGTTTGCATGCCTAAAAGATCAAAAGAAGAGAGAGATGGAGAAGGAATTGCAGTGCAACCATTTCCCTTCAGCAGAGGGTGTGGGAATAGGTTCTTTCTCCTCTCCCTCTCTCTCTCTGTTTCTCTGTGGTGAGTGTGTGCAGAGGGGGATTAAAAAAAAAAAAAGGTGGAAGCATCCCAAGTATCAATTGACAGATTAGTGGATAAACAGGTTATGCTATATCCATACCGTGGAATATTATTCAACCTTGAAAAGGGAAGGAAATTCTGATATACTATATAAATAGATAAGCCTTGAAAACATGATATGGAATAAGCCAGTCACAAAGACAAATACTATGTGATTTCACTTACACGAGGTACCTGGAGTAATCAAATTCACAGAGACTGAAAGTGCAATAATGGTTACCAGGGACTGGAAGGGGAAGATGAGGATGGCAGATTATTGTTTAATGGATACAGAGTTTCAGATTTGGAATATAAAAATATTTATGGGAATGTATAAATGCCATTGAACTGTACACTTAAAATGGAAGGTGGCATATTTCACTACCTGTATTTTACCACATTTAAGAAACAAACAATGCAGTTATTTCACAATAGCCCCATTTAAGTGATATTTAAATTCTGGCAATATTTTGTCTTTCTCAAGGATAGGCGTGATTTCAGAAAATTGGGTTGTATATTATTAACTTTTTGGTGAAAAGATAAATGGATGAAATTCAATGCCAGAATTCCTTTTGAATATTTATGAATTCATAGCTTTCCTTTTGTGCGATGACCCACTTTGCTGACTGGGGAACAGCCAGGATCTAGGCCTTCCCGTATGGGCTCAGCATCATGGAGGATTGTGTTTCTTACTGCTGTGCCACTGTAGCTGGCCTGGTCTTAAGCTTAAGGTTTTTTTCTTTTTAATCTTTCATAGACATAAAGAATTACCATCTACTAAAAAATTCTTCTGTTTTGAAAACGTGGTCTTTTCCACCAAGGTGCTTCAAACCAAATAATGTTGAAAACAAATTTGCAGGCAAGGGAAAAGATAAAAAGCAATGTGTCCCAGAGAAGTCTCAGAACCTTTTAGAAAAGAGTTGGATGAATGAATGGGATGAAGTCTAGATGGATGAATGGGATTTAGGTAAGAGAAGAGAAGAAAATAATAGGATTCCAAACATAACGGGTAGAAAGAATGAAAGAATAACCTCAGAAGTCTAGAAGTAGATAGTAATGTGTTTTAGAGGCAGGAAAAGATAATTGCCTATATCTTTTTTTTTTTAAGTATTTATTTATTTTATTTGTTATCATTAATTTTCAATTCGACCAGAGAGAGAGAGAAGGAAAGTGAGAAAGAAAGCTGCTAGGTCCGGGACTCAAAACTCAGTCAGCCATGTGGGAAATCCAGCACCTTAACCACCATGCCACCTTCCAGCCCCGATTCTCTGGATCTTAAATGTAGAGGATTTCAGTTTGATAGATTTATTAAGGGTCTTTGAAAAGTTTATGGAAATGTGTATTATGAAGAAACTATGTATGGATTTCAAAATTGTTTTACCTCAAAATAAACTCATATTTTAAATTCTGAGTTTTTCATGAACATTTTCCACTTTTCAAGTCCCCTCTTACATTAGAAGAATGATGTGACTGCCAGAGAAACAGTCTGGAAGTGTAAGCCGATATGAAGGGAGGCGGGAAGACTGTACAGGAAACTGTTGAGAGTAATTCGGGCTGATGGACCCACCTCAGGAGAGGATCATGAAGACAGGAACTGCATCACTCCTGTTGGTATCCACAGCAAGTAGGGTGCAGTTTACTCTCAATAAATGTCTATTGAATGAATGAATGAATGAGAACGCAAGAATATTGATATCTTTACTAGAAATAATATAGTTGAGGGAGAGAACACTGATAAGACACGTGAAGAGTTTGCCTTTGGGCATGAGAAACAAGAGCACGATATTCAAGTAGAGGTAGTTAAAGGCAGTTAGAAGAAAGCAGAATCAGGGCACGCCCTTGTATAAGAAATGGTGCTGTGTTACTAATTCATTAAATTTGTGGCCAGATCTTTCCTCTGAATCTCTCTCTCTTGTACCTTGTCTAGGTTTTTTTAATTTTGTATTTGCTCTGTTTATTTTTCACCTTTGACATAGGACTTCATATTCATTTCATTTTACCCTGTTGGGTGAAATGATTTTTGTATGCATTTAAATATTATGATGGTTAATGTCTGCATTGCCCATCTTTCAGCTTTGAAAATTGGACAAATATACTTCTGCCTTAGTAGATGTTCTAGTTAAAGACTCTATTAACTTAGAGAATATGAGTTTTGCACATAAATATAAAAGCAGAGATAGGGTGGGGAAAAGGAGAGTCCATTGTAAATATGAGCTGATGATTTAAGCCTCATTGTTTTTACATATTCTTTTAAATTTTGAGACAATCTAGGACTTATAAGAAAGTT
The DNA here is from genome assembly GCA_026018925.1 of Tupaia tana. Classification (NCBI taxonomy): domain Eukaryota; kingdom Metazoa; phylum Chordata; class Mammalia; order Scandentia; family Tupaiidae; genus Tupaia; species Tupaia tana. Next base: position 21,669,478 of record JAKSZU010000011.1, read on the forward strand.
ACAGAATACAGGGAAATTTCTTTTTTTCTGGGCCATTTGATCATGAGATGCTTTGTCATCTCACTTTTCTATTTTAAGAAATAGAGTGATGACAACATTTTATGGAGAAGCCAGATATTTATTGTGCTTAAAATACAAGATAGGTATATAGGTTCAGGTGTTTTTTGTTTTTCCCACAAAAAAATAGAGATTCTCAAGTACTAACAGCTGCACTAACTGATCACATTGAAGCCGTTCATCTCTTGCTATGGGTCTTTATGAAGCCTGACTGCCTCTCATCATATGGTACTCATCCTGTCTAGCAGAGAGCTTTTGACTGTTTATAAATGTTTGAGTGTGGCCACCAGGGGGTGTAATGAGCTATCCTTTGAGTCTTCCTGCACAGCAGCCCCTTTGAGATGGTGAGTACCGCTTAAAGGCTTTTTCTAGCTAAATCACAGCAGTAAGAATTGTTGTTTCACGAACCATTCTTTGTTTCTTAAAAATATACTTATAGACCTTCTTCATTTAACATTTAATCTGGCATGTTCTGTCTTTGGTGATTATGAAAGACAGATTTCTTAAATATAGTTTGAAAAGCAAATCTGATTATCACAGCCATAATGAAATGAGGTATATAGATTAAAGCTAGGTGAATAATTTGGGAACAGCAGATGGTGTAATGGTTATGTGCTGAACTCCCACACTGATCACGGTTTAAATCCTGGACCCAGTAATTTCAAACTCATGCCGGTTGTGTGTATGCATGTGGGCCCAAAATCCTGAGAGGAGAATGGAGGAGAAGGGATTGCAGTGTGGCCATCCCTCTGGGGATTGAGTTCTCATTTTCTTTCTCTCTGTCTCTCTCCACCTTTCTGTCAAACACATGCACCCTATTCAAAAATCCCTCTTAAAAAAAAAAAGGTGAACAATTTTACTTTTTTCTCTAGATATTATGCTTCATGATATATGCAGAAACAAAAGTAAAATTAATTCCTCTTCCAGTTTGCCAGTTGTTGAGTTTGCTAAGCTAACTTTCAGAAAAGTTGTTTTCCTATATTAGTCTTTGCATTTTTATTATAAAGTATCAACTACTATCACTGCTGATTATTTAGTAGTAAGAAAACCCTCTCAGCTACACAATTTAGGACTATAGATTCTGGTGGAGTACATCCTGGTGAAGAGCAAATGTGACTTTTCTGTTGGACTTTCCATTACCAGAGCCGGTGTTTAGCAGAAACTCCATATTCCAGAGTGAAAAGGTCTGAGGCAGAGAATTCCTTCGCTAGAAAAGAAGTGGGATGCGGGCAGCTATGGAATTGTGGCCTTTTACCCTTTTTGCACTATACAAGCATTTATACATCCTATATTTGACTTCTCAATAAAAACTTGAACGCTCTTAGGGCAAATAATCTCACATTCAATGCAGTCTTTATTATTTTCTGTTGGGGACGGAGGGACTAGAGAAGTGAACAATGGGATCATAACAGAAGGGGAAAGAGCTCCTTTCAGGGAGAGAAGAAAGAGCTGACAGTCATGGACTTCCTACCCACTGCACCTTACTCCTGGCAAGCTGGACAGACTGCAGGGCAGGGAGGGATATGGCAAGCATGACCTCTATCTTGTTTTTTTTTGTGTGTTTTTTTTTTTTTTTTTAAATTTTTTCAGAGGGTGTGTGTGCTTGCCAGAGACACAAGGGAGGGGCCAGGAGGATGAAAAAAGCACTCTCACTGAGGGATGGTCACACCACAATTCCTTCTTCGTTTCCCCTTCTTTTGGGATTTCAGGCATGCACATGTGCCTGGTGTGTTTTTCAGGCTCTCCGATAAGGAACTTGAACCATTCAGTTGGCCATATGGGATCTAGCCACTTTAACTACCATACCACTGAGTGATCCGTGACCTCAGAAGTCGTTTGGGCTTTGGGCTATCATTTTTTGCTGAAATTACCAATAGAACCTTCCTCAGTAATGAACTAGCCTTCAACCCTCAGGGCTAGGAAGCAGCAGTGCTACAGGGAACTTGGTAGGAACTGTGGCAAGCTAGTGTTGGAAGGAGTCAGTAGAGTGCATTCTACTAACCAGAGCCTAACTCCAGAAGCTGCTCATGATCCGAAGTCCTGCTAGGCCTGTTGTCTTCCCTTAACATAGAGTTTCTGAGGTCCTCAAAAAGCTTTCTCTAGATTATATTTAAACTAAACCAAGTCATGTGGTGGAGAATCCAAGGGTTCTGCTGACTAGTGATGGAGTCCTGATGGCATGTGGTAGCATGGCTTTACCCGCTTAGCAAGCTGTCATCTCAGGACAAAGGCCTACCCTGCAGACCTAACAGCACAGCCAAGGAAACACTGAGGATGAGTTTGAATGATACATCTAGGACAAAAGAGGACTTTCTTTTCTTTCCTTTTTAAAAGGATTATTTATTTTATTTTATTTACTCTTTTTTTTTTTTTTTTTTTTTTTTTTTTAATTTGACCAGAGAGAGGGCGTGGGGGGAGTAGGAAAGCAAGCCACCAGGTCTGGGTCTCAAACTGTGGTCAGCCATGTGGGAGTGTCCAGCGCCTTAACCACCACACAACCTGCTAGTCCCCAAAGACTTTATTTTCTTTTAATAAAAAAATCAAAAGATGCAAATAAAAGACAACTATATATCTCATAAGTCACAGGATAGTTTTCATCGATTAAAAAGTTTTAGGGAATTTGCCATTCTACTCAATAGCTGTTGATTTTTGCAGTCTATTATATATTAATTTTGTAAATTCAATTAACAATGAAGAATTTATAATTCACAGATCTCTGTTTAAAGAAGAATTTTATTGTTTCTTTTTTGAAAATAATTATCTATTTTAATTTTATTTGTTTATTCATTTTATTTTAATTTAACCAGAGAGAGAGAGAGGGAAAGTGAGAAAGCAAGCCACCAGGTCCGGGACTTGAAGCATGGTCTACCGTGTGAGAATGTCCAGCGCCTTAACCACCATGCCACCTGCTGATCCCTTCATCATTTCTTGTACTCTTATTTGACTTCCCTCTAGGCTGCCAGTTCGCATGCATTCTTTATTTTTGAATTTCTCAAGGCCCAGGCCAACCTCTGGCAGTTAAGAGGCATGAATTGTCTAATTGTTAAATTACTGAGTGAATGAGTGATAAATGTATGAATTGAAACTAAGGAAGCTTGTGTAGCAAGAGCATCTTATAGCTTTAAAACTAATTCATTATTTAAAAAAGGTAATTCATGACTGGATGATTAACATTTTATAATGTTGTTACCCTCTCTCAAAGATGATTTTTCTCAATCAAGTAAGAGGTTATTAACTTTATTTTTTAAAAAGCAGCACACATGGGATCAGCAGATGGCATAATGATTATGCGGGGTCAGCAGTTGGCATAATGGCTATGTCACTGAACTCCCATGTAGCCGACTGCAGTTCGAGTCCCGGACTCAGTGACTTAAACTCATGCCAGGCGCGTGTGCATGCGTGCCCAAGATCCCGGGAGGAGAATGGAGGAGAAGGGATTGCGGTGTGGCCATCCCCCCATGGGGTGATTTCTCGCTTTCTATATCTCTGTCTCTCTCTGTCTTTCTGGCGAGCGCACGCGCCCTATAGCAAAAACCTCTCCAAAAAAAAAAATGATTATGTCACTGGACTCCCATATAGTCTACTACGGTTCAAATCCCAAACCCGAAGACTTAAAATTCACATGGCACATGTGTGTGCATGCCCAAAGTCCCAAGAGGAGAATGTAGAGGGGATTGTATCGTGGCCCTCCACCCTGGGGGGTGATTTCTCACTTTCTGTCTCTCTGTCTCTGTCTATCTCTGTCTCTCCAGTGAGCACACATGCCCCATAGCAAAAATCTCTCATAAATAAATAGATAGTTAGATAGCAGCATACAGGGACCGGCAAGTGGTGTAATGGTTATATTGCTGGACTCCCCCATGGCTGACTGTGGTTCAAGTCCTGGACCTGGAGACTTGAAACTCATCCTAGCCATGTACATGTGCATGCCCAAGATCCCGAGAGGAGAATGGAAGGAGAGGGGTTGCTGTGTGGCCATCCCCCCAGTGGGTATTTCTTGTTTTTTTATCTCTCTGTCTCTCAAGTAAGCACACGTGCCCTATAGCAAAAATATCTCTCTCAAAAAAAGGCAGCAAACAAGTAAAAATCAAAGGTTTGCCCATCCTTCGTTTTCATATCTGTACCCCCCCCCACCTGAACCTCCAAAATTAGAATATCATCTTCCTCTGGGAAGTATTTGAGGAAAATAAAAAAATTAATAAGTTAACACACTCTTTCCTTCTTGTTCACTACAAGTTATTTGTTTTGGATGAAAGAGTAAGAGACTATTAGGAAATGTTTATTCTGAACACTTAATTCAGAACTGCTGGGTTCAGTATAAGGTCAAGTTTGTTTTTTTCTGTTCTGATATTCTTAAATTTATAGGTTTAAACAGTATAAACTTTAGAAATTACTGATATATATATTTTTTTCTTACTCTGAGACATATATGTACATATGGATACACATACATGTTTCAGAGTAAAAAGCTATATTTGTATATGTATGTATCCCTTATGTTTGTGTCTATGTCTTAGATATATTTTTAAAGAAATAGACACTTCAGAAATAAATAAATAAAAATAAATTTCCTGTTATACCCCAAATGAACTCTCCAATTGCAGGCATATTCACATATCACTCTAACATTCTTTTTTTTTTTTTAAGAGTTTTTTTTTTTTCTTTTTTGCTATAGGGCTTGTGCGCTCACTGGAGAGACAGAGAGAGAGAGATAGAAAGCAACAAATCACCTCCTAGAGGCAATGTCCACGCCACAATCCCTTCTCTTCCATTCTCCTCTCGGGATTTTGGGCTCGCACACACACGTTCCTAGCATGAGTTTTAAGCCACTAGGTCCAGGACTCGAACTGTGGTTGACTACGTGAGAGTCTAGCAACATAGCCATTATGCCATCTGCTAGTCCTGATATTTATTCATTTCAAAAGCTGATGAATAAATTGGGCCAGCTTGGTGGCATGACGGTTAAGGCAGTTGGATACATATGGCCAACTGTGCGGTTTGACTCCTGGACCTGGTGGCTTGAAAAATACACCAGGCCCATGTGCGTGCATGCCCAATATCCTAAGAGGAGAATGGAAAAGGGATTTTTAACATAGTCATTGACTCTGGAAGTGCTTTCTCACTCTGTGTCTCTGTCCACCCCCCCATAGCAAATTAAAAATAATAATAATAAAAATTATGAGTAAACCACCTGGTAATTTTTACAAAGCAAAATTAAAGAGCAATTTAATAAAACTTAGATACTAAATATTAGTAATATTTTTAGAATATTGGTCTTGTGAAACTATGTGCCATTTTCATCAGGGTGCTTAGAAAACAAGATTTCTGAAAGAAAATAAAAAGATTTCCCAGGTAAAAATGAAACTTTATTCCAGATTAGCATCTATTCCTTCATTTGCAATTAAACCAGAAATGTATTTAAATCATGTAATGATAAAGAATAGGACCACATTTTCTATCTTCATTGTAATATTTCTGTTAATAAAAAAACTCTGTTCTGTTTTGGCCTTCCTGTGTAGTTAGATGAGAGTCTAAGTCTAGAATGTTTCTTATCTTTTTTTGTATACAAAGGGGTCTTCAAAAGAAGTCTGGGCATCCAGCAATATGGCAGAGGGAGAGAACAGTGAACTAAGTAAGAAGACCCAAATTTATTTATGTCTCACTTCAAATTATATTACGCCTGTTTCCTCATTTGTAAAATGGAGCTCTAACTCATCTATCTTTTTTTTTTTTTTTTCTTTTTTTTTTTTTTTTTGGAGAGATTTTTTTCGCTACAGGGCGCGTGCGCTCGCCAGACAGACAGAGAGAGACATAGAGACAGAAAGCAAGAAATGACCCCCCAGGGGGGATGGTCACGCCGCAATCCCTTCTCCTACATTTTCCTCTCGGGATCTTGGGCACGCACGCACACGCGCCCGGCGTGAGTTGTAAGCCACCGGGTCCAAGACGCGAACCGCGGTCGACTACGTGGGAGTCCAGCGACATAGCCATTACGCTAACTGCTGGTTCCCCGTAACTCATCTATCTTATAAAACAGTTCATAGGAAAGCTTTCACAAATATTAAGCACAAAAAATCAAGACAAAGATGTACGGTGATGTTATCTCTAAATTCATTTTCATTGTAATTCCACAAATTCATGTCCAATTTCTGTAGCTCTGTGCTATGATCAACACCCCTTATATCGTGTAATATTAAGATTATTTACTGGAGAAAAACAAGAAGAGACCTTGACAGGCTCCATATACCAATGAGGTAGTACAAATACAACATTGAATTGTAGATGGAAGGTTTCTGTCTCTGGGTCAGTAGGTCAAATTTTATTTAACCTGAGTAATAATCTAAAGTCAGAGGCAGATGCCTTTTGGAAAACCTTGCTGAAAGATACTGATTGTCTAGATTCATTCCTTCAATGAATATTTATTAGGCAGACTCATGTACTTGCTTCTCTGACTCACCACTATTCCACCCTCCTGAGGCAGAAGGATTATATTAATAAACATTACTAGCAGACTGTTCCCGTGTTAATTATTCACTGGGAATTTCCCGAAACCTAGCAGCCATTTGAAGAGAGAAGAAAGGACTATCGATAACCTAACCCAACCTGAAAATAGCTGGGTTGCTTTTTGGTTTTGAAGATAGCTGTTTTGATGAAACATCAAACAAGGTTTGGAAGTGTAGAAACTGTTCAAAACACAAAATTGTTATCGGCCACCTTTGCTTTACGACAGTCCTTACTCTAAAGTGGAAAAATTCTCACCTGTGCTCTAACAGAACTCTGCTTCCCCTTCACAGCTCTTCAACGCTGTTGTTTGTTCTCGTCACTTAGACTGTGTGAAAGCGGGGACAACCTCTGTCTTATTCATGGTTTGATCCTTGAATTCTGGCACAAGGAACGCACTCAGGGGCTTTCTGTAGAAGGAATGAAGAACCATACTTTTTATCCGCTTTGGGAAAAAATACATATATAGCTTGAGTCCATTTTTTCAACTGTCTAATGAGGACAAGAAAATTTTACTATTTTCATAAGGATTTGAGATGTAAAGATGAAATATCTCTCACACACACAAAAAAAAGAAATCTCTCACAAAAATAGGTACTTGGCAACCAATACCTATTATTATTATTTTATTTCTAATTACAAATTGAGTTCTTCTAAAACTAGGATCATATATGTATGTCCAGATTCAATAAACCTTTACTGTGCATATTTCAGAAATCTTCAAAATTACTGAAGTCACTTTTTCATTTAAAAAAAAAATGCGGGGGCCAACAGGTGTGGTGGTTAAGATGCTGGACACTCCCATGTGACCGACCGCAGTTCAAGTCCTGGACCTGGTAGATTGCCTTCTCTCTCTCCTCTCTCTCTCTCTCTCTTTCTCTCTCTCTCTCACTGTGTGTGTGTGTGTGTCCCTATCTGGTCGAAATAAAATAAATAAATGAATAAATAAAGTTCAGTAAATAATTCTTTAAAAGAAATAGGAGGCTCTTGTGTGGTATTATTTTATATATATACATTTTTTTTTTTTGAGAAATTTTCACTACAAGGCACATGCACTTACCAGAGAGATAGAAAGCAAGAAGTCATGCCCCAGAGGGGATGGCCATGCTGCAATCCCGTCTCCTCCATTCTCCTCTTGGGATTTTGGGCATGCACACACACACAGCTGGTGTGAGTTTTAAGCCATCACGTCCAGGACTCAAACCAGGGTTGACTATGTGGGAGTCCAGTAGCATAACCATTCTGCCATTTGCTGGTCCCATGTGTAGTATTATTTTTAAGTTGGAGCTTTTATCTGAAGTTGAAAAATAGAAAAAGGTTTTTTTTAGAATTATTTAATTTTATTTATCATCATTGTTATTTTTAAAATTTGCTACAGGGCACATGCGCTCACCAGAGAGAGAAAAAAAAAAGTAAGAAAGCAAGCCACCAGGTCTGGGACTTGAACTGCAGTCAGCCATGTGGGAGTTCAGTGCCTTAACTACCATGCCACCTGCTTACCCAGTGGTTGATTTAAAAAAAAAAAAAATGACCTATTGGCCAGAAGCTACATATTTAATTTCAAGTTTTCTTAACTGTGATAAGAACAATATACAGGAGTTCACTTTTTGGAGTGCCGATTCCACTATATAAAGTTCATTAACTGGATTCTCCACCCACCCACTGCCAGTAGGGTTTTGCTTGTTGCACACTGTAGTTTATTTTGGGCTGTGTTGAAGTCTAAGTGCCATGTAGCGTGTAAGTATAGGATATCTTGTGAGAGTCTGGAAACTGGCCTGGAACCAAGAGGTTAGGCTTTCTTAGCAGCCTGGCAATAATAATGTAAACTATAAAATTCGCTGAAACTCAGATAGGAGAAAGTTTGCAGTTCTTTTAACACACCTATCCTGGAATTACACATTTACATCTGCTTTGAGGCAAAAGCAACACAACACAGTAAACAAACCTAGATAGACCTCTTCTATGTCAAGCATATGTCAAAAATGAGAGATTAAATTATCATTTCAAGTACAGATATCTTTACATTTGTCACTCGCAATTTCTGAAAAATGGCTTATAAGTCAACTTGATGTAAATTGTTCAGATTCAAGAATTCAACACATTGGGACCAGCAGTTAACGTAATGGCTATGTCGTGGACTCCCGTGTAGTCGACCGCGGTTCACATCCCGGACCCGGTGGCTTAAAACTCACGCCGGGCGCGTGTGCGTGCGTGCCCAAGATCCCGGGAGGAGCATGGAGGAGAAGGGATTGTGGCGTGGCCATCCCCTCTGGGGGGTGATTTCTCGCTTTCTGTCTCTCAGTCTCTCTCTCTGTCTTTCTGGCGAGCACATGCGCCCTATAGCAAAAACCTCTCCAAAAAAAAAAAAAAAGCATGTAGATCAAGATCAATTATTGTGACAGTGTGCTACTTTGTCAGTCAATTAAATATGTAATTTTATCCCTCTCTAGTGGCATATGTCGCTCATAAACATAGTCAGATTTCTATCAAATTAAAATACAGTTTTGAGACTAGCAGGTGGTATAGTGGTTAGGATGCTGAATCCTACATGGTCGGCTCTGCAGTTCAAGTCCCAGGCCTGGTGGCTTGAGGAACATGCCAGGCACATGTGCACGCTTGCCCAAAATCTCAACAGGAGAATAGAGAAGGGGTTGTGATATGGTCATCCCCCTGGGGGGAGATTACTCAGTTTCCCTGTCTGTGTCTTTCTGTCTCTCTCAGCAAGTGCATGCACCCTATGACAAAAATCTTTTCTATATGTGTGTGTGTGTGTGTGTGTGTGTGTGTATGATATATATATGAGGTATACATATATGTGATGTACATATATATGATATATATGTATATGATATACATATATACATACACTATATGTGTGTGATATATACATATATATTATATACATATATAAAATTTTATATATATTTCATATATATAAACATTTGAAATACTGTTCCATAATCTTGCTTTTGCCTCAAACTACAGTTTTATTTTTATTTCTTGAAAGGACAGTCTGTTTACTGTCACCTTCAGAACTTTTCAATCACTCCTCACCCATGAAATCTGACTTTTATCCCCTCTTCCTTTCAAACTGCTGCTTTTGTTTAGGTTGGCAGTGAATACTTTTGGTCCCTATTTTAAATTACACTATTGATTATTATTCTCTGCTATCCTCACCTCCTTTGGCTTTCTTCCTATCATTCTTCACTGGTTCTCCTTCTGTCCTCTGCCTGTAACCTCTCGGTTGGATTCATGAGTAGTTTTTCTCCTGTCCAACCCATAAAAGGTTTTTCCAAGAAATAGTCCTTGACTCTATTTTACTTCATAGTATAGAGAGAAATTTTCAACCTTCTTAAGAACATAGAGCTGTTTGAAAAGCTGGTTAAAACACTGGACTTTTTTTTCCTTCAGAAAAATGTATGCATATAACTTAATTTTGCATACTATTTTAAGGGTGCTCATGTTTCCCATTCTCTGTTTTATTTTTAATTTAAAAAAAATTTTTTTTAGGTTTTTGCCATAGGCTGTGTGTGCTTGCTGGAAAGAGACAGAAGGAAAGTGAGAAATCACCGCCCAGAGGAGATAGCCACTCTGTAATCCCTTCTCTTTTTGCTTTTGGGGATTTTGGACATACACACACACACACACACGTCCAGCATGATTTTCATGCTGTCTGGTCTGGGGCTTGAACCGCAGTTGACCATCTGAGAGTCCAGCACCTTAACCACCATGCCACCTCCTGATCCCCCTGTTTGTTTATTATTATTGGATTTTTCTCTAGATTATTTGTACTTACCATTCCAGTACTTATCATTATGCCCATGTGGAGAGTAGGTAGCATTTCTTTAGCAATTAATGCATTTGTTTGACTAAAACTTTCTTTCCTCTAGATTAGAACAAGCAAGGGACCAGCAATTAGCATAATAGCTATGTTGCTGGACTCCCACGTGGTCGACCGCGGTTCGCATCCTGGACCCGGTGGCTTAAAACTCATGCCGGGTACATGTGCGTGCGTGCCCAAGATCCTGAGAGAAGAATGGAGGAGAAGGGATTGCGGCATGGCCATCCCCTCTGGGGGGTGATTTCTCGCTTTCTGTCTCTCTGTCTCTGTCTGTGTGGTGAGTGCATGCACCCTATAGCAAAAACCTCTCCAAAAAAAGAAAAAAAAAAAAAAAAAAGAACAAGTAAACAAAAAATCTTTGAGGGAAAACATAGCTACCCTTTTTCTTTTTTTGACGCGAAGCAAAATTTGAACCCTCTAGCAGTATGAGCTTAATGCTTGGTCATATACATCCATTTTTCAAGCGGTATCACCCGATACAGTCCAATACCAATACGGCCCTTTATCGGTGAGATGGGGGTGGAAAATTAAGATGCCTTTAGCATAGATTGCATCTTTAGAAAGAAGGCTTATTTTATAGCCCAAATATGGATATTTGTGTGCTTTTTTTCTCTTTTTTAGTGATGAGATTTATTTTCAGATGAATAAAGTTTTAAATATGTACTTAGGTGTCATTTTAGAGTATATTAAACTATAAAGAGTTTCAGAGTAGAGCGTGGAGGTAGGTGTGTTTTTACGACAATTCATTGCGTCATCTGAAAAGTCATGACGTATTTTTCTGTTTTTCTATGCAGAAATGTGTCATTACTTTTCCAACGACCCAATGATTAACTTTACCCATCCACCTATGTTCCAGTAATACCTAGAATAAATTATCCCTGATAACAATATAAGAAGAAAACAACTTTATTTAATTGTAATGTATTTAATATTAACTAAATCTGTTTTAGATTATCACTCAAACCCCAAAAATTATTTCCTATGAATAGGACTATAATAATGAGTGGTTTTCAGTAATCATAAATTTCACTAAGGATTTATTTTTGGCAGTTATTTCATTATGTCTTCTCATTTACTCAGTTATTGTTTAATTTGCCCAAAGGTGTGTGCACTTTCAAGAGATAGACGGAGAGGGGAGAAAGTAAGAAAGTATCCCCCATGGGAAATGGTCACACCACAATCCCTTCTCCATTTCTCAATCCTTTCAGGATTTTGGGCACTCATGCTCATGTGCCCAGCATGTTTCTCAAGACACTGAGTCCAGGACTTGAAACACAGTCAGCCATGTGTGATCAACCACCATGCCATCAGCTGGCCCTGCTTAGTTTTATTTTCTTTTAAAGAGTTGCTTATTTAGTTTTAATTATTTATTTAATTATTTATTTTAATTTGCTACAGGGCACATGTGCTCACCAGAAAGAGGGAAAGAGAAAATGAGAAAGAAAGCTTCCAGGTCCAGAATTCAAACTATAGTCAGTCTTGTGGGAATCCAGTGCCTTAACTACCACACCACCTGATGGCCCCTCTTGCTCAGTTTTTATTTATTTCTATTTATTTATTTATTTTGAGAGATTTTTGCTATAGTGTACATGCACTCCCTGGAGAGACAGACAGAGACAGAGAGACAGAAAGTGAAAAATCCTCTCCCAGGGCTGATGGCCATACCACAATCCCTTCACCTCCATTTTGCTCTTGAGATTTTGGACACACACGTTTATGCACCTGGCATGAGTTTCAAACCTCTGGGTCTAGGACTTAAACCAGAGTCGGCCATGTGGGAGTCCAGTGCTTAACCATCACACCACCTATTGACACTGCCAGAATACTTTTTTAATAATTGTTTTTATTTAATTTTATTCATCATCATCATTATTATTATTTTAATTTGAACAGAGAAAGAGAGAGAGGGAAAGTGAGAAAGCAAGCCACTAGGTTTGGACTTGAAGTGTGGTCAGCTATGTGGGAGTCTAGTCTTACCCACCATGCCACTTCCAGCCCCCTGAAATTTTTTAAATACAATATCACCAATGGGATTTTAATCAGTAGTGTATGGCTTTGGTCTAGTTCTTCTCATGGTCACCCTGTAGCAGAGCATTTTACTGAGATAACAGGTTAATGTAGAAGATTCGTGAGGGGGGATTATAAGATCTTTTTAAAATGACCTAGCCACAGTTACACAGGCAGTTGCACCCTTATCTACCTGCAGTGCTGGAAGCCACATAGCCAACGTCAAGTTTGGATCCCAGATTCACCTGAAACATGCTGGGCGTGTGCTTACCCAAGATCCTGACTAACTGGGGAGCTTGGGGAGGGACTTGTAGCACGATGAGACCCTGTTGTTGCCTGTCTATCTCAAGATAAAATAAATTTTATATATTTATATATTTATAATCTAGATATAGCATATCTAGATTGTGAGTGTGTGTGTGTGTGTGTGTGTGTGTGTATACATATGAATTTATTTTTCTTTTAGAGAGAGAGATTTTTGTTATAGGTCCATGAACTCACTAGAGACACAGAGAGAGAGAAAGTGAGAAATCACCCCCCAGGAAATGGCCACGCCACAGTCTCTTCTCCATTCTCCTCTCAGGATTTTAGGCATGCACACCTGCCTGGCGTGAGTCTCAAGCCACTGGGTCCCACTGTGGTCAACCATGTTGGAGTCCAGAGCCTTAACCACTATGCCATTTGCTGGCCCCTATTCTTAAAATTTATTTATTTCTTCCATGAAAGACAAGCATACCATGATCTTCTCCGAGTTTTAGCCAGCCTGGGTCATGGGTCATGGGCCCATGCACACACTTACAGTGTGCTCAGAGAAGCCCTCAGATACAAACCCAGGACCTCTGCCATGTGGTCAAGTGGCATTACTCCTATACCACCACCTTACCCCCTCCCCCAAATGTCTTTTAAAAACTTTTACAGGTATTTGTCTTCTAATTATATATTCAATTTATTGATACATATCAACCACAGTTTTCCAGCTTTGGATTTAAATCATGATGAGAAGAGTATCAGGTGGGAACAAATCATTTCATGAACTTTCCAGAAAAGACTGGTAAAATCAAATGTGGAATAACTGCTTTCCAAGAAGTTACTGTGTGAAGGTAAATCTTAGAAGAACAGATCACTTTCTACCCCCTCCTCTCTCTGGCAAGTACACACGATCTAGGCCAAAAAATAAGTAAATAAATAGAAACAACAATAACAACAGCCAAAATAGAACTGGTCTAAGTCTCTTTTTATATACTAAATAATATTAAAGCAAGAGCTTAAATAGCAATTAGGTTATCAAGCCTAATTATTGTTTTCTGTTAGTACACTAGTCCTTAAATATTTGAAACCAGTTAATATCCTTTCTCACTGGGATTTTAAACAAAATGCAAACTGGAGATTTTGGGGTTTTTTTCCCAACATTTTATCAAAAAATTTAAAGCACACAGACAACTTGAAAGAATTACACAGTAACATATCCCCTGGATTCTACAATTAATATTTTGCCACACTGAGTTTATCACATATCTCTACATCTATCCTTCCCTAGAAGTTTCGTTTGTTTGTTTCCGGGCTTAATTTGCTTTTTTTCTTGTTTAACAAAAACCTATGTTGTGGGGGCCATCGGGTGGTGTGGTGGTTAGGGGCACTGGACTCCCACATGGCCTACTGCAGTTCAAGTCCCAGACTTGGTCGCTTGCTTTCTCACTTTCCCTCTCTCTCTCTGGTCAAATTCAAATAATAATAATAAATAAAGTTAAATAAAATAATTCCTTAAAATTAAAACCTATGTTGTGGCCACAGCTGGAGCCTGGGTCCTCTGCACGGAGACTCTGGTGTGGGTCTTGACAAGATGCTCAGTGAATTCCTGATAGGGAGACTTGGTGAACAAGGTCTGTCTCCAGAGGTCAGGGCTCAGATAACTGTAGGTCTTGGAGATGGCATCAAAGGTGGCCTTGGGTGGGCTGCCCAGGGTGGCAGTAGACTCCCTGGCCACAGTATAGCAGTCATCCATACCAGCCATCAGCAGCAGCTTTTTGGGCACAGGGACCAAGACAGTGTCAGTACCTCTGAGATCCAGGTTGAACCACACCAGCACAGAACCATAGTGACCAGTCACCTTGCTAGGGACAGTGTAGGGCTTGCTGATCTTATTCCCCAATAGCCTTTCCGCACAGGGATGATGAAGAACTTGACCAGGATGGTGGCCCCTCAGATGGCAGTGGATGCCTTCTTTGAGTACTTCACAGCCACGTCTGCATAGCCATTGTAGTCCCCAATGGCAGCACATGCCTTGAACTTGGTCTGCTGGGCAGTTCAAGTCTGCTTTTATGTGGGCATAATTTTCAACACCTCATCCCTGTGAGATGCCCCCAGGAAAAAGTCAGTAATCAGGTTCCTTGATAGGTGGAGAGAAGAGATAGAGCTTGTTCAGGGACTTGATCCTCCTGTGCTTCATCGGGTGGCCAGCTGGGTGACAGGGATCTGCTTTTTGTTAAGGTTTTGGCCATAGGGGATGTGTACTTGCTGGAGCAGGGGACAGGGCAGTGAGAAATCATCCCTCAGAGAGGACAGCCACACTGCAGTCCCTTCTCCATTCTCCTCTCGGGATTTTGGGCATGCAAGCACACATGCTGGTGTGAGTTTCAAGCTGCCAGGGCTGGGACTCAAACCATGGTTGGCCATGTGGGAGTCAAACACTTTAACTACCACCCACCCCTCCATCTACTCCTTATACTTGACCTTGCCTCTGAGAGCTTAGTGGCCTTGGCTCTGCACTGGCCCAACCACAGCACGGAGGGACCCATAGCTGAAGCTTCTATAAAAGCCCCAGCAACCCCACATCCTAGAGTCCTGGGGACTCCAGGCCCTGCATAGGCAGTGGTTATTTTGGTATTTTACCAGGGAATAAGCTAGACTAGAAGTTTTTAAGCAAGAGTTATAAAGTTTTGGTTTGCCCTTCTGTATGTGTTTTATGTATCAGTTTTCCTTAAGAATTAAATTTTTTTCTATTATTTAATTTTATGTATTACTTATTTTTTATTTGCTACAGGGCATGTGTACTCACCAGGAAGAGAGAGAGAGAGAAAGAGAGAGAAAGGAAGCTGCCTGATCGGGTTTACTATGTGGGCGAGTCCAGTGTCTTAACTAACATGCTACCTGCCAGCCCCTCCTTAAGTTTTTAAAATTTAATTTCATTACAAGTAATTTTCTGAACAAACTTTACATTTAAAAGATCACCTGGGGCCAGTAGGTAGTGTAGGGGTTTAGGTACTGGACTCCCACATGACCGACTGCAGTTCGAGTCCCAGACCGGCAACCTGAAACACTCCGGGCACGTGTGGGTGCGTCCCCAGTATCCCAGAAGAATGGAGGAGAAGGGATCGCAGTGCAGCCATGCCCTGGGGTTGGGGGTGATTTCTTACTTTCTCTTTCCTGTCTCTCCAGCAAGTGCACCCCCCCATAGCAAAAGTCTCTCTTAAAAAAAAAAAATCAGGGGACCAGCAGTTAGCGTAATGGCTATGTTGCTGGACTCCCACGTAGTCGACCGTGGTTCACGTCCCGGTCCCAGTGGCTTAAAACTCATGCCAGGCGCGTGTGCGTGCATGCCCAAGATCCCGAGAGGAGAATGGAGGAGAAGGGATTACGGTGTGGCCATCCCCCCTGGGGGGTGATTTCTCACTTTCTGTCTCTCTGTCTCTCTCTGTCTGTCTGGCGAGCGCACACGCCCTATAGCAAAAACCTCTCCAAAAAAAGAAAAAAGAAAAAAGGTCAGGATATGCATATATGGCAGAAAACATGAATAGAAAGCTTAACACCAAACTCAGAAGTGCAGTTACTTGTATGGAGAGAAAACAAAAGGCTCATAGAAAAATTCACGGCTTCAACTGTAAGGTTTTCTTTCTTAAAATCTGAAGAGTGAAGTGTTAGATGATAGTGCTGTCTGTAGAGTATATGGCCATTTGTCCCTCTCTGTTTTTTGTTGTATGTTTGAAATATTTCACAATTAAAAGGAAAAATTTGCTACTTAGTTTTCTTCTCCCCTGTAAAATATTTTTCACTTCACTTAAGATCCATTGTCCTGTTGGCCTCCAGCTGAAGTGAATGGAATAGAATTTGTCAAAACCGTATCTTATCTCAGTTGATGTGCTAGTTGAAGAATGATACTTTGTGCTCCCGTTCCACTAAGGATTGGGGAGTATAACTTGCATTCTTCTTGGTTTTTCCTTACCTAGTGAGAGGAAGGGGAAAAATACAACTTCCAATATTGTGCATAAATTCTTAGAACATATTTGACGTGGTTGTTGAAAAGTATCTAATTGTCTGATTTTGCATGTCCACCTGATTTCAGAGAAGACAGGCACGGAAAGTGAAATGTGGCCAGGGAAACTGGAGAGATGCTGCCACTCTGTCAGGCCTGGAGCCTTGCCCATTCTGAACAAACTCCGAGGACTGAGCTGGTCGTGAAAGGGCTGGGTCAGTCCTGCTGCGATTTGAACTTTTGGCTCCTGAAAGTCTAGGGCAGACCTGAAAATAAAAATAAAGCCCTTACCTACTTGGTTGTGTTCCAGGCCTACACTGAATTCTTGGTAGGAAGGAGGCATCTCTCCAAAGCAGAGCAGAGATGAGGTGGTGAAGAGGAGCCGGAGGGGCAGCTCCCGATGCCAGGTGTGAGGGAGTGAGCGCCCAAGGAGAAAGCGCTTCCATTACTATGTTGGTTCTTTAAGGAAATATTTGTCTTTAGGTTATGTGTGTGTGAAGATAGCCTTAAGAAAAATATGGTGAGGTGAGATGTAAAGGATTAATTATCCAATCAGAATGTATCCGAGCTTATGACTTCCCTGGCACTGTACTAGACTATAGGAAGTCCAAAAAAAAGTTACATTGTCTGATTTGCTGCAGTAGAAAGTCAAATAGGCAAGAATTAGAATATATTGTATACATATAATAAATAGAGTATATTGTGTATATATTGTATATATATTCTAATTGTTGTCTTATTACATACATGTTCTATGTTATATGGCTTTAAATAGAGAATAAGACCTTGAATTAAACAATATAAATTATAGGGACCAGCAGTTAGGGTAATGGCTATGTTGCTGGATTCCCACATAGTCGGCTGCGGTTCGAGTCTTGGACCCTGTGACTTAAACTCATGCCGGGTGCGTGTGCGTGCATGCCCAAGATCCCGAGAGGAGAAGGGATTGCGGCGTGGCCATCCCCCCCCCCCCCGGGGGGTAATTTCTCGCTTTCTGTCTCTCTGTCTCTCTCTGTCTATCTGGCGAGTGCATGCACCCTATAGCAAAAACCTCTCCCCCCCCCAAGAAAAAAGAACAATATAAATTATAAATTAATACCTGACCATACCTGCCCAGGTAGTGGGTTATTTTAAGCATCAAATAAGGTAGTGCTGTCATCATGCATAAACACATGAAGTGCCTCCTTCATGTAGAATGTTGTGTAAAATCTACGGAAACAAAAATATCTTTAGATTATAAATCCTAAAAGAATTAGAAAACTGGCATAGCACCCTATAAACCAGGAATCGATTATGGGACTTAATCAGAGAGTTGGTACAGATCCTAACTCTGGCACTTACTATGTAAACTTGGGCAGGTCTGTTCATTTCTGAGCTTCAGTTTCCTCATCTCTGAAATGAAATGTCCAGGCAGCTCTCTTTATCTGCACACAGGATTTTGATGAGAATTCAGTGAGGGATACGAAAGCACTGTAGAGTTTCTAATTATTGAAAGAGATGAAAATTGAACCAGGTTTGAAAAATATGTTAATACTCAGATAACCTTTAAGGCTGGCCGACAGTGGTCTTAGAGAGGAACAATTTGACTACAGAGAAGAATGAAATTTAGATATAGGAGTACAAGTAAGAAAGCACCCAATTATAGCAAAAAATTGGTTTTGAAAGAACAGGTAAAAAATACGAAGGGGCTTCAAAAAGTTCATGGGAGATTAAAGTACAAGTTTATTTTGGTGCCAAAAAATTGAAATCCATGCATAGCTTTTGTTTTGTTTTGAGAGAGATTTTTGCTATAGGGCAAGTGCACTCGCTGGACACACAGAGACAGAAAATGAGAAATCACTCCCCGGAGGGCATGGCCACACACACCATCTTTTCTCCTCCAGTCTCCTCTTGGGATTTTGGGCATACACATACATGCACCCAGTGTGTTTTAAACTGCCAGGTCCAGGACTTGAACCACAGTCAACAACGTGGGAGTCCAATGACGTAACCATTAAGCCATCTGCTAGTCTCCATGCATAGTTTTTTAATAATACACATTTTCTGTGAGCATTTTGATAACCCCTTGTAGTTAATACTGATTGTGTTAGAGAAAGGATGTAATTGAGGGCTATGTGCCATAATGACTAGATTATGGTCGGATTTAAATTATGGAGCCCCTAGGGGGTCAGTAGGTGGCACGGTGGTTAAAGCGCTAGACGTCCCACATGGCTGACCACTATTCGAGTCCCAGACCAGATGGCTTGCTTTCTCACTTTCTCTTTCCCTCCCTCTCTCTCTGAGTATATGTGCCCTATAACAAATTTAAAAATGAAAGTAATAAATAAATAAAAATAAGTAGATAATTCTTTTTAAAAATTAAAGAGACTAAAGGCTAGAAGGAAGAGTTTAGACCATCTGTAAGGTGATAAGGAATTATTTGGGGGGATTGCGAAGGGAATTGTTATAAAAGTGTTCAATTCTTGTTCGTTTTGATAATCAGCAACCAACAAAGTGCCTGTCATACAGGTATACAGAATTAGTCCAACTGAATTCAGTTAATCTGTCAACAGTCTATAGGATAAATTTGACACATCTGAGCCTAGAACCTAGGCTTCTTGTCAAGTAGATGTTAGTTGGTTCATCTTTTTTGTTTAACTATAACAAAGAATGATAACACCTGCCCAGGTAGTGGGGTTATTTTAAGCATCAAATAAGATGATGCTGTCATCATGCATAAATACATTAAATGCCTCCTTCATGTAGAATGTTGTGTAAAATCCACAGAAGCAAAAAGATCTTTAGATATAAATGTTTTGAAAAATATCTCATGATGAATATAGGTTTGAGTTCTAATGGATCGGGTAGCAGGAGGATGGTGTACAATAGCGAAAGGATCATCTTACTGCTGTACTTAGCACTGGGTGAGGTCCCTATTATTGTCAGGGTCTGCTAGGTGTAGGTAGGATCAAGTAGAGGCCAAAACACCAGGTGCAGTCAGGTAGGTATTTAAGGTCCCCAGGAGTTCTTCCTGTTGGCAGTAGACCTCTTCAGATTTAACCTGTTCTGTAGTGCACTTCCACCATCATGGAGACAATGTAGAACACTAGTTAAGAAAGTAGGTTCTGGGGTCAGTAGGTGGCATGGTGGTTGAGGTGCTGGACTTCCACATGGCTGACTGTGGTTCGAGTCCTGGACCTGGTGGCTTGCTCTCGCTCTTGCTCTCTCTCTCTGTTCAAATTAAAGAAAAAGAACAATAAATAAAGTAAATCTTAAAACAAAGAAAGAAAGAAAGTAGGTTCTGGAGCCAGAATAACTGACTGGGTTTGAAATACCTCTGTATAAACTTAGGCAAATTATTTAATTTTCAATGTTTAATAATATATAAGAGATGGAGTCCTGGGTGGCCAACTGGTGGCATGGTGATTAAGGCAGCTGGATCCCACATGG
Source organism: Tupaia tana (assembly GCA_026018925.1). Classification (NCBI taxonomy): domain Eukaryota; kingdom Metazoa; phylum Chordata; class Mammalia; order Scandentia; family Tupaiidae; genus Tupaia; species Tupaia tana. The sequence goes on from JAKSZU010000011.1 coordinate 21,689,562, forward strand.
CCTACTAATTGGTTTGAGTCCTGGACCTGGCAGCTCGAAAAACATGCCAGTGTGTGTACATAAGCGCCTAAGATCCTGAGAGGAGAATGGAGGAGGAAGGATTGTGGTGCCCAGCTCGCCCAGCAGGTGCTTTCTCACTTTCTCTCTCTTCACACCCTATAGCAAAACTTTAAAATAAATAAATAAATAAATAAATAAATAAATAAATAAATAAATAAAAAAAAGGAGGTTATGGAGCCTTAAGTTAACTGAAAACATCATAGGGTAGAAAGAGACACTATGATCTGATTGGAAAATAAGAAACTAAACCCTTTAGGAAGGCAGTTTGATATCCACCAAATTCTAAATATTTTTATTTTTTTAGAGAGATTTTTGCTGTAGAGCACACGTGCTCACTGGAGAGATAGAGACGGAGAGACAGAAAGCACAAAATCACCTCCCAAGGAGGATGGTCATGCTGCAATTCCTTCTTCAGTCTCCACTCAGGATTTCGGGCATGTACGCACACCCGCGCTTGGCATGAGTTTTAAGCCGCCAGATCCGGGACTCAAACTGTGGTCAACTATGTGGAAGTTCAGTGACGTAACCATTACATGATCTGCTTGCCCCAATGTTTAAAATGTTTTAAACTAACTGCCAGTTCTATTTCCAGATAGCCTTCCAACAAATATATTCATATGTACAGACAAAAATTGTGTAATAGGATGTTCATGGTAATACCTTTATATAATAGTTAAAAATGGAGACGAATGTCCATCAGAGAACTGTTTAAATAAATTATATGTGATCATACATATTATACTGTCCTTTAAAAGAATAAACATGGAAAAATGTCCAAAATCTGTGATAAGTGGGTAAAAAAGCAAGAAGCAGAATAATATGCATAAATCTGTTTGGTTTGTGTGTGCATGCATATGCATGCATGCACTTCTTTTTTATAGTTTGTGTCTTTTTTAATTGAATTAAATTTATTATTATTATTTTTTTTTTTTTTTAGTTTGGCCAGTGAAAGAGGGAAAATGAGAAACAAGCTACCGGGTCCAAGACTCAAACAAGGGTCAGCCATGTGGGATTCCAGGGCTTTAACCACCACACCAGCAGCTGACCCCAACACACACGGTTTTTTGTTTGTTTGTTTGTTTGTTTGTTTGTTTTAAGAGAGATTTTTGCTAGAGGCCCTGTGTACTTGCCAGAGAGACACAGAGAGACAGAAAGCAAGAAATCACCCCCCCCCCCCCCCCAAGGGATGGCCACACTGCACTCCCTTCTCCTCCATTCTCCTCTTTTGGGCACAGATGCACACTTGCGTGGTATGAGTTTCAAGCCACCAGGTCCAGGACTTAAACCACTATCAGCCATGTGGGAGTCTCATGACGTAAACATGACACCATCTCCTGGTCCCCACACATGCTTCTTAAAGGGCAGCTACAATATATTGATGTCTGCATGTACAAGGGAAAATTCTGTAACTATTAATAGTAATCATCCCTGCAAGTAGGATGATGAAGATGAGAAGGGTGACTTTTATTTTCTTTCTGAGTTCTGAAAATTTTTATTTAATCACTCAGCATGTGTTACTTTTTTAAAAAATTATTTTAAAGAAATGAAATATTTAAAGAGATAGAGCAAGGACTAAATGGTTAAATGTTTGTGAAGTGTATTGGATGTGAAAAGTGATCTATAAATGCCTATTATTTTAACTAAACAATAGAGCATGTGGCTTTTGTAACCTGAAGAAAGCAGCATTTCAGCATCTCTTCCTACAGGAGCATATGGTGGTTAAGAGCATGGGGGATGAATGCCTTAGAGATCACCTCTCGTGGAGCTGATATGCAGATCTTTTCAGTGTTCCCCATTGCTCTTATTGTGGAAAGTTCCATGGAAAGGACTGAAAAGGCTCAATGATATTGTTCAAGCCACTGTCTAAAACTATTGTCAGTGTTTAGGGAAAAAAGAAAAAAAAAAAACTATTAACCGCATGGTGATTGGAAAACATGATTGCTTTTAAGAGCCTTTATTTACAGAGTTTTGTTTATTGTATTGTATAAAAAGTATCTTTTACTAAGCATAGTGAGATACCTCTTGCTGCTGTCTGGGCAACAAATTTGAAAATTTGAGTATTGAGCGTTTTATCCTAGTGTTTTACAGATTAACAGGAGACAGAATGTTGTATTACTCTAGGTAACAGGCTCTTTGTTTTGTAACTCTTCAAGTGTTGGTTTTCTCCCTTTGACACTCAGGGGATTAATTTACTTTTTTTTTTCCTCCATGTCTAACCTTTAGAGAAAACAAAAATACAAATAGATCCTCTGATTGGTATGATCATTTTTTCTATAACCAAAATTTTTTGAGAGATTTTTGCTATAGGACGTGTACGCTCGCCAGAGAGACAGAACGTGAAAAATCACAGAGGATCATCTCCACTGCAAGATCATCTTCACAGAGTTTTCTTGGTGAATAAAGCAAACTGCACTCATCTAAATGTTGCCAGATTCTGTGGCCAAAGAGTAGGTTTTTGTGCCAGGCACTCTTGTCGATATTTTATGTATATTAACTTACCCTCACAATAACTTCACGCATTAGGTGCTGATACCAAGCCACAAATTAAGTAGCCCACCAAAATGCAGTCATTAGTGGCACTAGGATTCATACCCAGCCTATTTCATTCCAAGGCCAGAGGTTTGAACTGCTGGCCTTTACTGCTTTGAACTAGGTTACTTTTTATCTTAAATGGGTTAAATGCTTTTCTCAGGCTGTGTACATTGGATGAAACTCCTTCCTCTAAAACTCCCAACTCTCACAAAAGCAGATCTTGGGCTGGCTCCTTAGAGTTTCATTGTCCCATTTTGCAGATGAAGTTAAGTAACTTGGCCAGAATCTTAGTTTATTAAGTGACCAAATTAGAACAGAGTTTAGTCCTCTGGATTCTAGCTCACTGCCTTTGGCATCAGTTTAAATATATCTGTCCACATGGAAGTGTCATAGTAGCAGCAAATGAACATCCTTCATTCACATTTCAGTGCGCCTTTAGGTATGTCCTGTTAGGCCATTCTGTCAGCGTCAGTGTCAGCATGTAGGTCTTCAGAGTTCAGTTTTACAGCGGTGGGTTGGATCTTATAGGGGGACACATGCATACTTCGTAATGGAAGTACCTTATGGATACAGGAGACATCTAGTACTGTAACATTTCTTAATCCTATTAACATAGGATCCTACAAAAAATTTAATTTGATCAAAGCTGATGTTGTGAAGAGTCAGCATTTTACAATATTTGTATTTCTGAGTTTTGAAATGGTCAGCAAGTGACATGACAAAACTTTTATTTCAAGCCTTCCAACTCAGGCAAGAATGTAAAGAAAATCAGCAATTTTTCTTCAGACCATTTTTTTTTTTTTTTTTTTTTTTTGAGAGGTTTTTGCTATAGGGCACGTGCGCTCGCCAGACAGAAAGAGACAGAGAGACAGAAAGTGAGAGATCACCCCACGGGGGGATGGCCACACCGCAATCCCTTCTCCTCCATTCTCCCCTTGGGATCTTGGGCACACACGCACACGCGCCCAGCATGAGTTTTAAGCCACGCGGGATGCGAACCGCGGTCAACCACATGGGAGTCCAGCGACATAGCCATTACACTAACTGCTGGTCCCTCTTCAGAGCCAGTTGTGTTTCGTTTTGTTTCGTTCCATTTTTCAGAAAAAGCCCCTTCTAACTTTATGCGGAGTTTGGTTTATTTCATGCCGCTCAGTCTAATTTGGAATCATTTTTCTTTTTTTTTTTTTTTTTTTTGAGAGGTTTTCGCTATAGGGCGCGTGTGCTCGCCAGACAGACAGAAAGAGACAGAGAGGCAGAAAGCGAGAAATCACCCCCCAGGGGGGATGGCCATGCCACAGTCCCTTCTCCTCCATTCTCCTCTTGGGATCTTGGGCATGCACGCACACGCACCCGGCATGAGTTTTAAGCCACTGGGTCTGGGACGCAAACCACGCTGACTACGTGGGAGTCCAGCGACATAGCCATTACGCTAACTGCTGGTCCCGTGGAATCATTTTTCAATACCTAGGTGCTTGAGTACAGAGACCTTGGTCCCTGGGGTCTTGTTTCCTGACAGTGGAGAGTAAAGGATTAAATGGAGCAGAAACAAAATTGATTGACATTTTGACAGTCTGCAGACCAAAAAAAAGGGGGAATTTGTTCAACTTTTAAAAACAGACAGTAGCAGAAAAGAATTAGTTCCTTAAAGATATCCCACTTCGGAAAGATGATTTCATTTTTTTTCTTAAAAAAATCAAGAGACATGTTTTAACTCTTAAATTCCTACCCTAGACTTTCAAGTGAGAATTTATCTTTGGAATCTTTTGAAAAGTCCTGGATGGAGGTGTTAATATCATCTCCCTGTCTGAAGGGCACTGACAGTGGTCTTTTGAGGAGAAAGGAAAAGGACTATAGGCTTCTGGGGCATCACTTTAAGAACCTACTTATAAAAAACTCTATACCTATGAAGTATTTTATCTCTAGCATTTTTTTTAATGTTAGAGGTATTAAGTGTGAAATTAATAAGATACGTTTCCTGCTGGCTTCTTCTTCATGCAGATACAGATGTTTATCATGACATCATCTTTCCTAAACAGCATCATTTAGTGTTGACTTCAGTAAAACCCCATCTCTGCTGCATCATGAAGGGAACTGGACTCACCTTAACAGTACTGTTCTAAAGTGTCTGCTAACTTTTTTTTTTAATCACAGCAGGAGACTATAATAAATTACAGCCTGGAAGAAGTTTCAAACTGGCAAGTTTGCCAGATATTTTAAGCAATTTATTTTGGGGTGCATCAGCAGATTTTTACTTACACTACCATTTGGGTGCCTGCTGACACAGCCTGAATAAATCTTTCAAACGTCTTCCTTCCTAGAGATGGATGAATATGATGAACTCCAAGATCCAGACCTTCCGTTAACTCTTCACTTGCCACCTGTTTCCTTCCTTCATCAGATCTCTAAGAAGTTTAGATATCTCTTTCCAGCATGAATTTGCAAATTTCAAGTCCCTCAGTACTTTGTCACACTAACAAAGTAGTAATTCTAGCTTGAGGCATATAATTTACAGTTTAGATTGATTATGTCATTACTATTTTGAAAATTGCCAAACTTCTCAGTAGGAAAAGAGCCTGAAAATTTTTAGGAAACAAACTTACTTTTTCTTGATTCTAGCATGTCAAGTCTTAAAGTGACTTCTTCCTCATTTTAATCTGTTTTCTCTTACAATTGGTTAGTGAAGTCAATAAAAGAAATAATTATTAATTTCTGGCTCTGAATTCCTAAGGCAGTTTTATTGATATGTAGTTTATTCAGTATTCAGAAATGCTCAAATTAATGATGCCTGAAAATATTTGCTCTGGCATCATGAAGCTGGAAACACAAGAGATATGGAGCTAACTTTTTTAAAAAATAATTATTTATTTATTTAATTTTATTTGCTAGACTTATTTATTTTTAATTTTACCAGAGAGACACAGAGAGAGAAAGGGAAAGTGAGAAAGCAAGCTGCCAGGTCCAGGAGTCAAACTTTGGTGAACCATATGTGAGTCCAGTGCCTTAACCACCACACCACCTGCCCGCCCAGCAGCTAACTAACTCTTACTGAGTGTCTGTACCATGCCAGCCCTTTTTATAAGCAAGCAACTGCATAACATGCAGAAGAGTCTCATTTTACAAAGCTGGTTCCTGGTCAGGTGAAAGGCAACTGCCCGGAGAGATGGAAGAAACAGTAAAGACTTAAGCCGGTGAAGGCCACAGGGAATACCATTTGGTGGTCAAAGTCCCACAGCAGGAGTTGTAAAACCTGGGATGCCTGAGTGACATAAATTGCAAGGGAGATGTCTGCCTAGACTCCAAATGTTTTCACATCTGTAGTGAGGATGTAACCTCTAGCCTGCTTGCTCAACCACAGCTGCCTGTCGGAATCACCCTGGGAGCCTTGAAAAATATTGATGCCCCTCAAGAGATTGTGATTTGATTAGTCTAAGGTGCAGCCAGGACATGAAGTTACTGTTAGTTTTTTTTGTGATAGGATGGTGAGCTGGCTGGAGAAAGAGAACAGCCGCTAACCCCCCCCCCCCACCACCACCACCACCTCGCAATCCTTTCTTTAGTCTCTTGGGACCCTGGGAAGCACCCACATCCACCCAGGGTGTTTTTCAAGCCTCCTGGTCCGTGATTCAGCCGCACCATCAGCCATATGGGATTCAGCCTCCTTAGCCACCATGTCATTTGGCTGGCACAGCATTGAGTTTGTTTTTTTTTTTTTTTTTAATCTCCACAAGTTATTTATATGGTGTAGCTAAGGCTGTGAATCTTTGATTTGGAGAATGGGTAGGAAAGCCCTCTATAAATTTCTTTACAAGGGTTAACAAATGCTATTGGCAGTGTAAATAGGTGCGCTTTTTTCCTTTTTAAAAAATTTTTGTTCAACCATAATTGTTTTGTTAGAAATCTAACCTCTGAATTCATCTAGCACATAGAATGCCTTTGATAAATAATTGTTACATTTGTGAATATACAACTTTGAAATTTTTACAGTTTATTTTAAAAATAGGATTTGTGGGGGGACCAGCAGTTGGTGTAATGGCTATGTTGCTGGACTCCCATGCAGTCGACAGTGGTTCTAGTCCCAGACCCAGTGGTTTAAACTCACGCCGGGCGTGTGCATATGTGCCCAAGATCCAGAGAGGACAATGGAGGAGAAGGGATTACATGGAGGAGAAGGGATTACAGCGGTGGTCACCCCCCTAGGGAGTGATTTCTGACTTTCTGTCTCTCTGGTGAGCGCACACGCCCTACAGCAAAAACCTCTCCCTCCTCCCCCAAAAAAACAGGATTTGTGGGGCTAGGAGGTGGCGTAGTGGTTCAGGTGCTGGACTCCCACATGGTCCTTTGAGGTTCCAGTTCCAGACCTGGTGGCTTGAAATTCATGCAGGGTGTGTGCTTACCAGCCCAAAATCCCATGAGGAGAAGGGACTGCAGTTTGGCCATCTCCCACGGTGGGGAGGTGTGTGTGTGTGTGTGTGTGTGTGTGTGTGTGTGTGTGTATTTCTCACTTTCCCTACCAATGTCTCTCAATAGCAAGCGCACGGGCCCTGTGGCCAAAACCTAAAATTAAAATTAAAACTTTTAAAAGGATTTGAGGTATAATACTTAGAACCGGTTGAACGTCAGGAATTTTCTGTCGAAATACTCCCTTTAAAGAATTGCAAGCCTTTCTTGCCCACTCCTGGTTCGCTTCACTACTGCACTCAGGCAGCTGTACCTTGGGGCCGCCCCTTGCGCTGCAGGCTGGGACGCACGCCGCAGGATCCGCGTGGGCGCGGTGAGCTCCGGGGAGGGGCGCGGGCCAGGCCTGCCCTGCCCTCCAGTGCCCCGCCCCTCCCCGGAGCTCCGCCCCCCAGCGTCCCGCCCCGGACGTGGGTGGGGGCGGGCTGCTGGCGGCGGCCGGCTGCTCAGACTTCACAGCCGAGCCCCAGGGCTTCGGCGGCGGTCTGCAGCGCTGTATCCGGGAGCCAGCGCCGCTCGCATCTCCGGCCTGGCAGAGTACAACGGAGCGCCTCGTGCCCAAGCAGGGCAGGGGCCAGGATGCGGACCTGTGCGCCGTGAGCCGGCCCCATGACCCTGAGCACGTTGGCCCACGAGAAGAAGGCGCCCCCCGCCTGCACCTGCAGCCTCGGTGGCCCCGACATGATCCCTTACTTCTCTGCCAACGCGGTCATCTCGCAGAACGCCATCAACCAGCTGTGAGTCCGCTGAGCGCCCTCCCGCCTCCGCGAACGCTCGAAAAGTTTTTCAGCAGCCGCGTTTCCCTGCATCCCGGGGAGCAAATAAGCAAGCCAGGGCGAAAGCGCAGCCTGCATGCTTGGAGGTCTCAGGGCGTTTGTTTGGGCAATGAGGTGGAATGTGGGGTGATTTAAGGAGGCAGAAAGTGTCCCGGGACGGAGGGGTAGACAGAAGAATATTTGGGAGGAATTCGGACAAAAAGAGGGCATCTGAAAGCGGGGTCACCCTGGAGTTGCCTGTGTTGACCGAGTTAACAGCCCATCTGTACGGGGTGTAAAGGGTGGAAGACTCCTAGTGGGTCCAGCTGGTGACCCACAAACCTCCCGTGGTGGTTTTTGTTGGTTTGGTTTAAATTCGCGCTTGACCGTAAATTTCTGTTGCAAGCCGTTCACACAAAGAAAGGCAGACAGTCCATTCTTCTCTCCCTCTGGTTATAGTCTGGAGTTATTTATAAAAACTAGATTTCGGTAGTTTAGGTGTTTTTCTTTCGCCTTCCCCTACATGCTCAGAACCCAAGCCTGCTCACACGCTCACTGAAGTACAAGATTGGAGCATCGCCACTGTTCTTGAAGTCTGGAGTTGTCATGCCCTTCGGTTGTGGTTTAGCTGAGAACTGTGTGTGCGGAAGCTTGTAGTTAACCTCACCTCACAGTTATAAAGCTCAAAGTAGGGGAACTCCACCTATTCAAGTTGCATCTTTAAACCAGTGTAGTGGTTTAAAGTTACTTTAGATAGCAGCAGTTTGGTCTGTTAGTGTATTGGCACTTACACTGGAGTGGTTTCAGAGGAGTCATGTCCTGAGTTTTGTTTTTGTGTTTTGGGTCCCCCCCCCCAAATGCCTAGCATTTATGCAAAGCTCCAGTATTCCTGCCAGCTCACCCTGAAGAACTTTAAAAAATAGATGTATAACTTGGCATATACTATTAGTAGTTGGACTTGTTTAATGGAGTGGAGTATGATTTTTCAGTATATGAATACGAAGTGCAGTGATCAAATCAATGAACATACCTACCAACTCAACATGTATCATTTCTTCTCGCTGTGAACATTAGAACTCCTCCCTTCTCTTTTGAAATACACAGAGAATGATCTGCCGCTGTAGTTTCTCTGCCGTGCGACAGCACTCTGGAACTCCTTCCACTATCTCCGCACACTCCTGTATCTGTATCAAGCTCTCTCCCCTCCCCAGTTTCTGGTGTTCACCTTTTCCATCTCTACTTTGCAGTCAAATCTTTTAGCTTCCACTTCTGAGTGACAACATGTATTTTTTTCAGTGTCCATTATATTTCACTTAGCATTATTTCCTCCAGTTTTGTCCATGCTGCCACAGTGAAAAGGCTTCATCTTTTTTTATGGCTAAACAGCACACCACCTTTTCTTGACGTGTTCATCAGTGGTGCTGGAAAAATTGGATATCCATATGCAGAAGAAAGGTCCTTTCTTTTATTTATTTATATATAAATATTTTTAAAGAATTATTTTATTTAACTTTATTTTATTTATTTATTTATTTAAATTTGACCAGAGAAGGGAAGAGACAGACAGAGAAAGGGAGAAAACGAACTGCCAAGTTCAGGACTCAAACTGCTGTCGTCCATGTGAGAGTCCAGCGCCCTTAACCTCCACGCCACCTGCCAGCCCTTATTTATTTATATTTTTAATTTGCTGTAGGGTACGTGCACTTGCTGGAGAGAGACAGAGAAAGACATGAAGTGAGAAATCACTCTCCAGGGGTTATGGCCACACTGCAAACTCCTCTCTCCAATTCTCCTCTTGGGATTTGGGGCACACATGCATGGTGTGTTTTTTAAGCCTATTTTCCAGGACCCAAACCACATGATTTGACCATGTGGGATCTAGCCACCTTAACCTCCATGCCACCTATTGGCCCCAAAGACCTTTTTTATATGATGTCTAACAACATGTAAGGTGATTTATAGATAATCTTACACATAATTTATTTTATTAATAATTTACCTTCTGGGGCCAGCAGGTGGCACAGTGGTTATAGCTCTGGGTCCCATATAATTGGCCCTACAGTTCAAGTCCCAGACCCAGCAACTTGAAAAACATGATGGGACGTGTGCGTGCATGACCAAAATCCCAAAAGGAGAATAGAGGAGAAGGGATTGTGGTGTGGCCATCCTCTCCCCAGGGGGTGATTTCTCACTCCCCCTCTCCCTCCCATTCTCTTGTCTCTGGTGAAATAAGATTTGCTCTCCAATCTTCTCCAAACAAATTAAACTAATTTGAGTTTTCTTTAAAGAATTATTTTATTTAATTTTATTAAACATCTTTTTTAAAAGAATTATTTAATTTTTTTAAGAAGTCTTTTTTTTTTTTTTTTTTGGCCATAGGATGTGTGCACTTACCATAGAGACAGACAGAAACAGACAGTGAGAGGAAAGTGAGAAATCACCCCCCAGGGGGATGGCCATGCCGCAATCCCTTCTCCTCTTTTCTCTTCTTGGGATCTGGGCACACATGCACATGTACCTGGTATGATTTTCAAGCCTCTGGGTCCAAGACTCGAACTGCAGTCGGTCATGTGGAAGTCTAGCATTGTAATCACTATGCAATCTGCTGGACCCAAGAATTATTTAATTTTATTTGTATTATTATTATTTAATTTGCCATAGGGCACATGCCCTCACTGAAGAGAGATAAGAAAGTAAGCCACCAGGTCCAGGTCTTGAACTGAGGTCAGGTTTGTGGGAGTCCAGCATCTCAACCACCATGGCACATGCTGCCCCTTATTACAATCACACCAGCTACATTTGCATGCATGCCCAAAATTCCCAGAGGAGAATGGATGTGAAGAAATTACAGTGTGGCCATCACCCGGGGAAGGTGATTTCTGACTTTCCCTCTCTCTGTCTCTCTCCAGCAGGCATGTACATGCTCTATGGCAAAAACCTAAAAAAGGATAGAGAAGATGATAGCATTTTTAAAAGCAGAGCTTCTAAGTTTTGGGGAGGGGTGTTGTATTTACTAATGTAATCAAACATGTCCTAAGGTCTTTTCCTGCATTAGTGTCTTTGGGTAAATAATTTTACCTCAGTCTTTCATTGTAAAATGGGGAGACGGTGGCTCCTACCCCATTGGGCCATAAGAAATCATATATAGTTATTTGGTAACATTTTGTGCACATGTTGTGTGCACACACACACAAGAAAGTGAGTTAACTGAAATTAACCATTAAGTAGTAGCTGCCATTTATTGGTCACTTGTCATTGCTAAGAGTTTAATGTATATTCTTTCATTTATTCATCATCACCGTTCTATAAACTAATTTGTTCTATTTATAGATAAGGAATCTGAGGCTTACAGAGGTAATAGCTCAAGGCCATATATTAATAGCTAGTAAGTGATAAAACTACATATACCTGGAATCTAGATTCTGCTTCCTAGGCCAGTGCTTGTAACCTCTATAAAAACGATATTTTATCTCGGTAGTTGTAAGCTCACTTTTGAAACTTGGCAGTCTTAGCAATTATCTTTGCTGACATCTTCAACCTAGTGAAAAACATGTTTGCTATACTGAGTTTTGCTGCTAAGGCAGACAGACTTTTAGAGAAGGTTCAGACTACCTGTCTCTCTTTGGCCGCCACCTTTTTTCTTAAAAGAGACTTGCTGGGCTCGCGTATAGCCTACTAGTTAGAGGGAACCAGATCCCACATGGCCAACTGCAGGTTCAAATTTTGGTCCATGTAGCTCGAAAAACGCGCTGGGCACATGTGCTTGCAGGATGGAGAAACAGAGACGGGGTTGTGTCCTGGCCGTGCTCTCTTGGAGGTGCGTTTCCCCTCTTTGTCTCTGTTTCTCTGGTGAGCAGACTTGTCCTTGGACAGTTTAAAAAAAAGAGACAGATTTGCTCTAACATCTACTTATTCTAAATTGTATTTATTAGTATTACTTTAGAGGTCCTATTTACTTAGCATGTATAGTGTTGCTCATCATCATTTTTAAAAAGCATTAGGGATCATTCGGAATAAAATTCCAAATTTTATGAACTTAAACATACCCATCGTTGACACCTAGTACAGTTTGTAATTTGGGGTCCATGGTCACCTAGAGTTTCTATTGGTTGTCTTCAGAAAGTCAGCAAACACCCATCTTCTTATGAAAATGTTAAGTTGATAAATACATATTTAAAGTCAGATTCTCAAAGTAATCTGTGATGTCAAAAAGCGTTGAGAACCTCTTTGCTGAAGCAAAATGTTACTTGTAAGATCTAACTGGTATGAACTTTTCCCTGTGGTACCAGACATGAAAATAGCAGGTGACTAGGGAGAGTAACTGAAAGATTCCAATTTAAGGTGCTAAGTGAAGACTGACTCGAAAAATGTAAGTGTGTGTTTGAAGAGGGAATACCTCACTCATTAGTACTCTTAGCCCAGCGGTACTCCAGTCACCACTAAGGACCCACTGGCCAGAGCTTTCTTCTCATTCTCATTGGCTGCCTCAGATTTGCTGTGGATTTAGAAACCAAGTAACAGCTCCTGTGAGAATTATATCCACGAGTAAATAGGCCAGAATGAGATTGTAGTTCATGATCTTTAGAGTGTGACCTTTGGACACTTATCGTAGTGGTTTCATACTCTTTCTGTGAACTTGACTACCATCTGTGTTTCATGTATAGTTGCAATCTTTATTGGATTAAAGTGTCCCCTTGCCACTGTGTAAAACTCACCAAATACAGTATTACTTTGACTAGCAATGAAGACATTAAGTGATCAGATTCATTCCAGAATTGTTACAGTCATAGTTACAAAGAATAGTTATTCTCATTATAAGTGTTAATCCTACTAGAAAAAATATATAAGCATTGCAGAGAATCGTTTGATCAAACTACAGGAATCTTATATCAGAAAGCTCAAAATAATCATGAGAAATTCATTTCATACCCTTTTAAGAGTCTATACATGCTTTTTAATAAAAGCAAAAATTAGAACTTCTGAAAAAGAGAGCAAGTATTCAGTCCCTGGGAGAAGTGGTAACTAAGCATGGGGCCAAGGCATATCAGTATCATTGTTATAAACCAAACAAATGGCTTATCAAGAAATAATTGGCTATTCTGTGTCCTAAAAAGTTCAGAGAAGAATCAAGATTTATTAGGCAAGAGCTAGCAGCAGTGGCGTGGTAGTAGTGCAACTCCAATATGCCAGATCCACATGGATGATCAGAGTTTGGTTCCCTGTTGACTTGTGTGACTGGGGAGGGTGGCAGTGTGAGACCCTGTCAAAGTGTGTCTCTCTCAGGACCAGCAGTTAGCATAATGGTTATGTCGCTGGACTCCCATGTAGCCGACCGCAGTTCGAGTCCTGGACCCGGTGGCTTAAAACTCACGCCAGGCACATGTGCGTGCGTGCGTGCCCAAGATCCCGAGAGGAGAATGGAGGAAAAGGGATCGCAGCGTGGCCATCCCCCCTGAGGGTGATTTCTCGCTTTCTGTCTGTCTCTTCTGTCTGTCTGGCGAGTGCACGCGCCCTATAGCAAAAACCTCTCCCCCCCAAGAAAAAAACAAACAAACAAACAAAACCAAAGTATGTGTGTGTGTGTGTGTGTGTGTGTGTGTCTCTCTTCCCCCCCACCTCTCTCTTTCTCTTTCTATATGTATGTCTCTCCTACTATCTTGGAAAAATTAAATATATGAATTTCTAAGAGATAAAAGGGGCTGGCAGGTGGAGTGGTGGTTAAAGGTGCTGGACTTCCATTTGGCCGACCATAGTGTGAATCCCGAAACTGGCAACTTGCTTTCTCACTTTCCTTTTCTCTCTTTCTGTGTCTGCCTCTCTCTGATTCATGCATGTGCACTATAGCAAACAAAATAATAATAAATTAAATAACTAATTTTTTTTTCTTTTTTTTGGAGAGGTTTTTGCTATAGGGCGCATGCGCTCGCCAGACAGACAGAGAGAGACAGAGAGACAGAAAGCGAGAAATCACCCCCCAGGGGGGATGGCCACGCCACAATCCCTTCTCCTCCATTCTCCTCTAGGGATCTTGGGCACACACGCACACGCGCCTGGCGTGAGTTTAAGCCACCGGGTCCGGGACTCGAACCGTGGTTGACTACATGGGAGTCCAGCGACATAGCCATTACGCTAATTGCTGGTCCCAATAATAATTTTTTTAAAAGATAAAAGGAATGGGGCCAGCAGGTGGCGTAGTAGTATAGGCAGCTAGACTCCCACATGACCAATTGCAGTTTGAGTCCTGGACCCAGTGGCTTGAAAATCACACCAGGCTCATGTTCCTGTGTGCCCAAAATCCCAGGAGGAGAATTGCTCTGTGATTGTCTCCCCAGGGGATGATTTCTCACTTTTCGTCTCTCTCTGTCCTGCAAGCGCATGTGCCCTATGGCAAAAAGAATAAAAATAAAGAGAGAAAGTTCTAGCAAAGACTACCATTAGAAATGTTCCCGTTATGAAAACCATTGATCGAGGGACCAGCAGTTAGTGTAATGGCTATGTCGCTGAACTCCTATGTAGCTGACTGTGGTTCGAGTTCCAGACCCGGTGGCTTAAAACTCACACCGGGCACGTGTGCATGCGTGCACAAGATCCCGAGAGGAGAATGGAGGAGAAGAGATTGCGGCATGGCCAATACCCCTGGGGGGTGATTTCTCACTTTCTATCTCTCTGTCTCTCTCTGTCTTTCTGGCGAACACTTGAGCCCAATAGCAAAAACCTCTCCCAAAAAAAAGAAAGAAAACCATTGATTGAAAGACTTTAGTCACTTGAGACATTGCTTGACGTTACCTTGATCGTTTTATCCTTGACCTAAAATATTTCTTTTCTTAAAATTTTACTTATTTATTCATTTATTCTTAATTTGAGCAGAGAAAGACACAGAGATAGATAGAGAGAGGGAAAGTGAGAAAGCAAGCCACCAGGTCCAGGACTCAAAGTGTGGTCAGCCATGTGGGAATGTCCAGCACCTTAGCCACCACGCCACCTGCTGGTCCCAACCTAAAATATTTCTATTTACTTACTTGGTTTCATATATGAATTTGACTTTCCAGGTGCGTCTCAGTGCTTTCTAAAGTTCAATCTTAGTAATGAAAGATCAGGGGCCAGCAGGTGGTGTGGTGGTTAAGGTGCTGGACTCCCACATGGCCGACCACAGTTTGAGTCTTGGACCTGTTGGCTTGCTCTCTCACTTTGTCTCTCTGTCTCTCCTCTCTTCAATTAAAAAAATAATAATAATAACAAATAAAAATAAATATTTTTTAAAAAGTAATGAAAGAGCATATTAAAATGATTATCTGGGCCAGCAGGTGGCATGGTGGCTAAGGTGCTGGACAGTCCCACGTGGTCCTGAACCTGGTGGCTTGCTTTCTCACTTTCCCTCCCTCTCTCTCTCTCTCTCTCTCTCTCTCTCTCTCTCTCTGGTTAAATTAAAATAAATAAAGGAATGAATAAATAAAATAAAATAAATCTTTTTTCTTTAAAAAAAGATTATCTAAAATGTACCTTTTCATGAAATTTGGGAGAACTAGTTTGTTTGTTTTTTTTTAATATTAGTAATAGTACCACTGCTCTTTTAATTTTGCTTTATAGTTTTGTCTAAGTGATTTTCATCTCCTATTTTAAGCATGCATCAGAATCACTGGAGGGCTTCTTAAAACAAATTCCTAGGATCAGTGGGTGGCATAGTGGGTAAGGCACTGGATTCCTATGTGGTCAACCACAGTTCAAGCCCCAGATCCAGCAGATTGAGACTCACCAGGTACATGTGCATGCCTGCCTAAAATCCTGAGAAGAGAATGGAGAATAAGGGATTACAGTGTGGCCATCCCTCTGGGGGTGATTTCTCACTTTCTTTCTTTCTCTGGTGAGCGCTTGCACCCTGTAATAAAAATCCCTCCGAAAAAAAAAAATTGCTCCGCTCCATTTCTGGTTCTGTAGGTCTGATGTGTGGCTGAACAATCTGCATATCTAACAGACTCCTTCAGATGCTGGTCTAGGACCACATTTGGGGTCTGCTACTATAAAGTACCCCTCTGAGGCAAACTGAACAAGTCATCCTCCACATTTTACAGAGTAATGAACTAGATAAATCAAAATGGTGAAGCGATTTGCACAGGGCTGTGAAACTTGTTACTAGTGGAACCGAAACTAGAAGCAGTATTTCCTGTCTGTGAATCCAGAGGTTTGGTTTGGTTTTGTCTCTTTTTCTTCTTCTTTTCTTTTTTTTCCTCTTTTCTTTCAGACAGCATCTTGCCACACTATAGTCCTTCCCCCCGTTTTCTAGCCAGTCACAATCGTGGACATGTTCAAGTCACTCGGCTCCAATCCCCAGGACTCCCCGTATGTCTCTAGCAGCACACAGCTGCACCCTACAGCCTGTACCCCTGTGACAGGACCCGCATCCAGATTTCTTACAAGGGTGCACTCAACGTTCTTGTTCTGGTCTATTCTGTTGCTAGTATCAGAAATATCTGGATCTCGGGACCAGCAGGTGGTGTGGTGGTTAAGGTGCTGGACATTCCTATATGGCTGACCATGGTTCAAGTCCCAGACCTGGTGGCTTGCTTTCTCACTTTCCCTCTCTCTCTCTGTGTGTGTGTGTGTGTTTCTCTCGGGTCAAATTTAAAAATGAATGAATAAATAAAATTAAAAAAAAAAGAAATATCTGAGTCTGGGTCACTTAGAAGAATAGAGTTTCAGGGACTAGCAGGTGGTGTAATGGTTAAGTGATGGACTCCTACATGGCTGACCGTGGTTCAAGTCCTGGACCTGGCAGCTTGAAAATGACACCAGACACATGTGCATGTGTGCCCCAAATCCCAGGAAAATGAAAGAGAAAAGATTGTGGTGTGGCTATCCCCCTGGGGGGTGATTTCCCACTTTCCCTCTCACAGTCTCTTTTTAGTGAGCGCACATGGCCTATGGCAGGAATCTTAACAAACAAACCGAAGAGTAGAGGTTTATTTAGCTCACAGTTCTGGAGACTGAGAAGTCTAAAAGCATGGCACTGGCATCTGGTAAGAGTATTCTGGCTGTATCACAACATGGTGGAGGGCAGGAGACACAACTGTGTCTGTGTGCTGCTGTCCGGCCTTACTCCTTGTCCTTATAAGCCTATTAGTATTCAGGTGGGGGGCCTACCCATTAACTTTATCCAATCCTAATCACTTCTCAAAGGCTCTACCTCTTAATCCCATAGTCAGATTAAGTTTCCCTTTACTACTGCCACTACGGCTCAGCGGTTTTCATTTTTGTTTTTTGCTATAGGACTTGTGCACTTACTAGAGACAGAGAGAGAGAGAGAGAGAGAGAGAGAGAGAGAGAGAGAGAGAGAGAAATGAGGCAATGTGAAAAATCACCCGCAAAGGGGATGACCATGTTGCAATCCCTTCTCCATTCTCCTCTTAGGATTTTGGGCATGCATGGACATGTGCCTAGCATTTTTTTTAAGAGTTTTTTTTTTTCTTTTTTCTTTTTGCTATAGGGTGCATGCACCTCCCAGGGAGACAGAACATGAGAAATTACCTCCCAGGGAGATGGCCACACCACAATCCCTTCTCCATTTTCCTGTAGGGACTTTGGGCATGCTCACACATATCCAGCATGAGATTTTTTTTTTGTTGTCTTTTATTATCATCTTTAAAGTGTCATATGAAGGCCTTAGAAATTATCTGGCTTGTTACTGTAGCTGGAGAACTCTTCGATCTTACTCATCAGCCTGCTGAACTATACCCTTCAAAGACATAGAAACCATCCAAGAATTTTCTTATATCCTTATTTTTAACTGTCATGGCTTGCTGTATCAAAGCAACTGAATTTGAAACAAGTTCAATGTCGTTGCCTTCAAGGATCAACTCATCTTGGTGGGCTTGAGATACTGAACAGGCAACACCTGGTCTCATTCGAACCATCCAGATGTATTTTTCACCCAAGAAATTTTGGATTTCAACAAGAGACCCCTTCTCCTGAATAACGATGTTGATGGGGAAATGAGCATACACAGACCTCATCTTGTAGCGGAAGCCCAGTGTAACACACCCATGATCATGTTCTGGAAGTGACTACAGATAGTGCGCGCTGTAGCCAGCTCCTTTCTATTTCCCCACCATTTGTCACCCGCAGCCTCCTCTTCTTCTTCCCAAGGAGGATGAGCTCAACACTGATGTGGGTTGAAGTCCCTCCGCAGGGTTCCTCTGGGGCCCTTCACGATAACGATAAGGTACATCCCTTCAGGGTGATGTCGACGTTCTCGGGAATGTTGATGGTCTGGTTGCTGAGAATGGTCTTCATCCTCGCAGTAGGCGCAGCAGATAGCCCAGCATGAGTTTTAAATCACTGAGTCTGGGACTCAAACAGCAGTCAACTACGTAGGAGTCCAGTAATGTAAGCATTACACCATCTGCTGGTCCCATATTTTTTAAGCTGCCAGATCCAGGACTTAAAATGTGCAGTCAGCCATATGAAACTAGCCACTTTAACCACCATGCCAACCAGCTGACCCAATGAATGTTTTCTACATAAACGTTTAGCAGTGGAATTTTGGAGCTTAAATGGTATGTGCATGTTAAAAATTTGATATATGCAGGGCCAGCATGACATGGTGGTTAAAGTGCTGGACTCCCACGTTGCCGACAGCATTTTCAGTCCCAGATCTGGCAGTTTGTTTTTTCACTTTCCCTTTCTCTCTATCTCTGTTGAGCTCATGTGCCCCATAACAAATTAAAATAATAATAATATATTAATTCTTTTTAAAAATTGATACATGCTACCAAATTGCTTTCTTTTTTAATAGAGTGAGGTGTTTTTGTTTTTGCTTTGTTTTGTTTTTTAGCGAAATCTTTGCTATAGGGCACGTGCACTTGCCAGAGAGACAGAAAGCCAAGAAGTCACCCCCTGGGGAGATGGCTATGCCACAATCCCATCTCCGTTCTCTCCTCTCAGGATTCTGAGTTACGCACACACTCGGCCGGCGTGAGTTGTAAGCCGCAGGTCCCGGACTCAAACTGCGGTCAACTGTGTGGGAGTCCACCGACGTAGCCATCACGTACGCCATCTGCTGGTCCCGAGGTTTTCATGTTTTAAGTGTCTTTCTTTCATAAGAAGGAAAGACTGGGAGAGAGAAGGACATGCACCTTCATCAGTCTTAGACCACAACTGCCCCTCAGCCTTCTTAGCCCGTCAGGATCGTGGGTGTATGTGACCCCCGCTCCCTGTGTACGGAGGAAATTTTATTTCTTTCTTCAAAGAGAGAGAGAAAGCAAGAGCAAGTGCTTGCAAGTTAGACAGGCATCTCCAATAGAGTCTCTATTCCAGGAACCACCCCAAGCCTCGGCCAGCTCAGGGAGACCTCGAGACATGAACCCTGATCTTCCCAGGTGGGCTCAACTCTGCTGCTGTCTGCCCTCATTCTCTCTTCTTAACAACCTTACTAGATAGGTATTATTCTCTGTCACAGGTGAGAGGTGCAGAGACGTGAAGTCACTGCTTCATTGAGCTTTTAGTTTTCTTCATAGGGCAGTTACACATTTCTTATTAAGCATATTTATAGGCATTTTATAGAGTTTATTCTGTTCTTGTGAATGAACTCCACATTCCCATGACGTTTTCTGATTAGTCATTGCAGGTGTATAATAAAACTATTGCATTTTATATTGCTTTTTATCATCGGACTATCTTGCTGAACTCTTTCTTTGTACTAATACCTAATAGAACTTTTTCATTGATTTTCTTGACTTTTCTGGGTAGGTGACTACATCATCTATAAATGAACTTTGAGTATTTATAACTCTTCATGGCTTTGGCTGAGGCCTGCAATGTCATGTTGGCTAACACAGTGCTAGTGGGTTTGTTTTGTATTGTACAGGGACTGCTGCTTGTGTTCTGTAAGTATTCTGTGTGCCATAGATTCTGTCATAGGGCATTTATCATGTGGAGGGCATTTCTTACTGTCGCTAATTTGCAAAAACGTTTAATTAGTATATTTATCAAATCTTTTGAGTGCTTTTTGATATCTATTAGGATGGTAATATTTTCCTCTTTACTGGTAATGTAGTGCTAAAGTTGAATCATCCTTACATAACTGAGCTAACCTCTGCATTATTCATTTAACATCTTGGTGGATTTGGTTTACTAATATTTAAGATTTTGCATTTTAAAATGCAGTATTGCTTAATCTTTGGTGCTGTCTTTGTCTAGTTTGTGTCTGATGTGTAGAATGATTTAGGTAGCCTTCCATCCATTCCAACTGCTCTCAAACAGTTCTTTAGCAGAATTATCTGTATTTCAAAGCATGGAACCAAGAAATTCTATATCAAGTGTTACAATTTTATGAAATTTTTCTGCCTTTCTAAATTTTTAAATTTCTCTGTTATCACTGAATAAATGTAATTATTTATGGTACTTTTTAATTCTAGATCTTGTCTTCTACAGAAATAGACAAACATAATTAAAACATAGTAATTGATCATTCAATGACTGAAACCAGACATTTATTTATGATTCAAAGACTTCTCTCTCTTTGGTGGGTAAAGGGACTAACGTTAATGATTAAAACAGGAATGAGGTAACCTTGATTTTAAATGAAATGAATACTAACTTTTTGTGGTTATTTGACTCTTGAATCAAGAAGATAGCTGGCCCCAAAGCTTAGTGGTTAAGCGCTGCACAGAGGAAGCCATATCCCATCTGGTTGACCTGGTTTTGAGTCCTGGCCCCAGCAACAATGGAAACATGAGGGGTGCACAGTCGTGCCCAAGATTTACAGAGGGTAGAGAATTAGAGGGAAAATGATGGCCATCTGACCAGGCCCCATGGTAGGAGTTTCTTTCTCTCATGCACATACACATGCCCTCTGGCATTTAAAAAAAAAAATAGAAAGGATTTCTTTCTGATAAATCTAGAGTGGAAAACTACTGCCCCAAACCCAATAATTTAAGATGTTGTCAGTCTTAAGTCAGACCTTGGAATAATAGAGGGGCTCATACTTCTGCAGATTGTCTTGCTCACATAGCTTCGGTCTTTCCAGTAAATGAGGCCTATTAATTACATGTTAAACTGCCTTGAGACTAAAGAACAGTAGTGTAAATACTCTCATGCAATTTCTGAATTTCTAAGATGAAAACAGAAAAAAAAAAATAAACCCTCTCCTGCTTTTTTTTTTTTTTTTTTTTTTTTTTTTTTTTTTTTTTTTGAGAGGTTTTTGCTATAGGGCGCGTGTGCTCGCCAGACAGACAGAAAGCGAGAAATCACCCCCCAGGAGGGATGGCCACGCCACAATCCCTTCTCCTTTCGGGATCTTGGGCACGCACGCACACGTTCCCGGCGTGAGTTTTAAGCCACCAGGGCCAGGATGTGAACCACGGTCAACTACATGTGAGTCCAGCGACATAGCCATTACGCTAACTGCTGGTCCCCTCTCCTGCTATTTTCAGATAGGGTTGTTAGAGTTAGGTTTGTGTTGTTGAATGATGCAGGATGTTGCTATCATTAACATAATTAAGTTTAACTTGAAGAAATGTACTAAGAACACCAAAGTCTTATGTGTTCTTTTTTGATTTAGAAAGGATGGATTTATAAATAGATCGCAGGTGTTGCACACCAAAGGGCAAATTTGGGCTCTCCTCTTGTTTTGTTCTGTTTTGTTTTGTTTTCTGTAGTAATCTGTTTTTAGGCCAGTGTGGTCCTTCTCTTAGTAACATGAAGGATTTGGCATTAGTTTTATCTGGTAATGCAGCAAAATCCAGCAGCTTTAATCACTCTCAAGTAAGAGAAACCTCAATGTTTGCCACTTCTAGGTGTGTCTGCTTATTAGTAATTTTTTGTGTTGTAATAGTTTAGGTTTCCAGACTTAGAAAAAGTAGAATTATTTACCTTTTTTGGTAATGAGCTAAATGGTTTGAATTGTTGCTTGCTTGTTTAGGGATAATCTCTGCCTCCTTTCTTTTCTTTCTTCTTTTTTCCTTTTTAGTTTGCTATAGGGCACATGTGCTCACCAGAGAGAAAGAAATGAGGAATCACCTCCCACCCCCAGAGGGGATGGCCATGCTGCAGTCTTTTCTTCTCCATTCTTCTCTCAGGATTTCGGGCGTGTGTGCGCACGCACCCAGCACGATTTTCAAGCGATTGGGTCAGGGACTTGAACCATACAGTCAGGCATGTGGGATCCAGCTACCTTAACCTCCGTGTCACCTGCTGGTCCATTTCTGTCTCACTTAAAAGGACAGTGGATATGAATTAGGTAATTTATAAGAATAATAAATGTTTCAGCTATGACAGTTATTTTTATCATTTGTGCTTAATATCCATTGATCAAGATTCAGGTGGATATTCATGATCCACTGTAGGATATTTCAAGTCCTGAGAATTCTAATTGTGGACTATTAATTGTCTTCTCTGGTGACTGTGTAAAAGCTTATGCCATAGACTGCTTTATCTGTTTGCAGTTCAAGTGACACTTTAACCGTCCTTCATCACTCCAGCAAAAGGAGTGATCAGCATCTTCTCTGTGTCTCTCTTGTCCCTGCTGTTCCCTGGACTTTGTATGATAAAAGCCAGTTTGATCTGCTTCTTGAGGGCTAAACTGAAAGCTAAATATATTTCTTCACTGATTGAAATAAATATCACTTGTAACAGCCATTTTTCAGGACATCTTCTGCCCCAAGTCTCTTGAAATTACTGTTTTTCCTAATGTTAATATACCCAGTTCTCAAGAACGTTAAAATATTTAATTTCCTACTATTGTATCTTTTTTTTTTCTTTTTGGAGAGGCTTTTGCTATAGGGCACATGTGCTTGCTAGAAAGACAGAGAGAGACAGAGAGACAGAAAGTGAAAAATCACCCCCCAGGGGAATGGCCACGCCGCAATCCCTTCTCCTCCATTCTCCTCTCGGGATCTTGGGCACGCACGGACGTGTGCCCAGTGTGAGTTTAAGCCGCCAGGTCTGGGACTCAAACCGCGGTTGACTTCATGGGAGTCCAGTGACATAGCCATTACGCTAACTGCTGGCCCCTATTATATATTTATTTTTATGGGCAGCTTTAGTTTGAGAAGATAGAGTGTCTGTAGGAGGATGTGAATTCTCAGTGTAAAACTTTCTTTTCTGAAGAAATGAGTGTGAAATAAATAGATTCAAACAATGATTCAAACCTCCTTGACCAGTTTTGATATGTATCATTCTGTCATCCACACCTCTATGATGTTTACTTCTCTCCAGTAAAGTCTGATACTATTCTTAAAGTATCCCATTCCTTAAACATTCTCTTCAAAAACTCCTAAAAGTTCTCTTGGATGACATTTTCAGAATATGACTTGCCATTTGGTTTTGTGCCTAATAATGATAGTGTGGCATTTGGAATGAAACAGACCGAGTTCCAATCAGAATTTCACTGTTTATTAGCTATGTGACCTTGAGCGTATTATATAGCTATCCTAAGCCTTACTTTACCCATCACTAAAATGGAGGGTATAATACTTGTAAGGATTAGACATGATATTTGTGAAGTACAGGTAAATGGTAGCTGATATTTTTGCCTTTTTTGAAGAGAAAGAATCAATAGAGAGTGGCACCCTAACCCGAAGATAATAATTCTGTCATTTGCCTCGTTATCATAAGTGCACCTATTCTGTGTAAGGGGTGGAAGATAAAAAGAAATACTAAGATGAGGTTCCTGCAGTCAGACAATCAGTCTACTGAAGAGAGAAGACATGTCAATAAAGCATAAATAAGAACACAGTGTAGTTCATGCTAAGTGCCGGCTGAATGGTGCAGTTGGTGCTTTAGGAATTCAGATGACAGAAGCGTCTCATTGTAAATGAGCCAATTAGGAAAGGCTCTGTAGAGTGGGATTTGAGCTTGGACACTGGCTTATTTCTGTTCTCTTACATGTTTTTGTGAAAACGGTGGTAAAAGATACTTGTGTATTGAGAAAAAAGGAAGACTACTGTGGTAGAAGTTAGGGCCATATTATTGGGTTGTAGGAAAAGTCATGACGCATTTTAAACAGAAAGATACGTCATCACTTTTCAGATGACCCAACATAAATGGTTTCCTATGAATGACTGCTGTTAACCATTTGTGTGTTGAGAATCCAGAAAGACTTTCGTATAGACTTCAAGTATTCTTTAGAAAATTAATGAGTATGCAAGAGGACTTTAGAGTTTGTGGAAAAACTGGAATTAAAGTGCAAATTTAGGGCCGGATTGTGCAGTGGTTAAGGCGGCTAGATCCTGCAGAGCCGACCATACTGTTAGAGTCCCGACCTGGCAACTTGAGAAACACGCTGGGCACATGTGTGTGTATGCCCAAAATCCTGGGAGGAGAAATAGAGGAGAAAGGATCGTGGTGTGACCATCCTCCATTAAGGGGTACTCTCTCACTTTCCATTCCTTTATCTTTCTCCAATGAGCACATGCACTCTCTTGCAAATTAAATTAATAAATGAATAAAGAAATTAATCTGGTGAAAAAAGTTGAAACCCATGCTGTTTTCATAATACATATTTTCCACGAGTTTTCTGTGTTTTTTTTTTTTTCAATTTTGCCATAGGGCATATGCACTCTCTGGGGGAAGAAAGAGAGAAAGTGAGAGCATGCACCCACCCTTCCTCCCCCCCCCCAGGGGTGCGGGAGATGGTCATGCTGCAGTCCCTTCTCTTCCATTCTCTTCTCGGGATTTGGGGCAGGTTCAGGACTTCCGTGCTATTGGCCATGTTGGTTTCAGCCACCTTACCCACCACACTACTGGCTGGTCATTCCAGGTGCTTTTTGAAGACCCCTTGTATTTTGGATATATTGTATGGGCAGTTTTTTTATCAAGTATCCACTGTGTACACAGCACAGTCACTAGTGTTTGCAGACTTACATAGCTTATTTAGGAAGGCTGCCAATTTTGTGAGGCTGTTGTTATTGAATCAGTACTAGTGGCTGTGAGTACAATATGAGATCCCCACAGGCAGCATAAGAACAAAAATCATTAAATTATCTTCTAGTGGCTTTATGTTTATGGGGCATTTTTTAAAAGCACATTCAAGTAATCCAAAGTAAAACCTCTTTCTCCGCTTCCTCCAGGTGCTTAGCTCTAGATATTATTACATCAGCGTCATGTGGTAGGCAAGGTGATTCCCACGGCACAGAAGGCTTACAATATTTACAGTGGCGTGAGCTGCACGTATGTAAGGGGAAAGGTGTACTGATTGTTATTTTTCCTTGCTCTTATTGGCTTGGTTACCAGTTTAATGGCCTGGTTGCCAATTAATGACTCAATATTCAGTGCATGGCTCACCTTAAAATGTTTTAAGTATATATATATATCAATGTACAGCTCCTTAGTTTCCAAGTCAAACACACATGATATCCATTCTTGTAAACATGGAGATCTTTCACACAAAGAGTAATAATAAGCACGTGACTACACATCAGGTAATAAAGATCAAGGATGATATGAATGTGATGTTATACATTGCTTAAATGATAATTTAATATTAAGCCAAAAAGAATCACTCCAGCTGCTAAAAATTTAGCAATTGTACCTTAATAACTTTGCTACACTGAGAAAGTGGCACACTGAGACTTAGGTAAGAGAAACTACATATTTATTCCCATTTAGTGATTCTTTTTTTTTTTTTACAATTATTTGTTTGGGACCAGCAGATGGTGTGATGGTTACATCACTGCATTCCCATGTAGTCAGCCACGATTTGAGTCCTGGACCCAGCAGGCTTAAAACTCATGCCAGGCGGGTATGTGTGTATGCCCAAAACCCCTAGAGGAGAGTGGAGCTGAAGGGATTGTGATAATTTCCTGCTTTCTGTCTCTCTGGCAAGCACAGTACAGTAAAAATCTCTCAAAAAATTCTTTGTTTAATTTTATCAATCATAATTATTTTTTCTTAATTTATTACAGGGAATATGCACTCACCAGAGAAAAACAGATAGGGTGGGATGAGGAAGAGTGAGAAAGTAAACTACCGAGTCCAGGACTTGAACTGCTGGGAGTCCAGTGCCTTAACTACCATGCAACTTACTGGCCCCATCTATTTAGGGATTCTACCCAGTGTAATTTTTTTTAATCAAAATTAAGGAAAAACAGGAATGTAAAAAAGCCATTTTTTTAAGAGAGATTATGGTATAGGGTGTGTACGCTCACCGGAGAAACAGAGTGAGATAGAAAGTGAGAAATCACTCCCAGGGGGATGGCCACACCAGAGTCCCTTCACCTCCATTCTCTTCTTGGGATTTTGGGCACACACACATATGTTCCTGGCATGACTTTTAAGCCACTGGGTTCAGGACTCGAACTGTGGTCGACTGTGTAGGAGTGCAGTGACATAACCATCACACCATCTGCTGGTTCCAAGCCATTGTTATTTTAATCATAGTTTCTATTGCTTACCTCCTTGGCAGTTCTTGAGCAGAACCTTAAGTCTGGCTATTAATGTGTTGAGGCTTCCTCTCTCCTGTGGCTCTCCTGCAGTTTTCATGGTAGTCAATTATGCCCACATTCCTGGGATTCTCTCTCTCTCTCTCTCTTTTTTTTTTTAGCCATTCTGTATGCATGGAGAAATTTTCAGCAAGACCATGAATGTCAGAAAATGTTTGTCAGGAAATGATAGTATCATAATGACTAAGTTAGTTATATTTTTTAAAATAATATCTAGTTTATCAATTAAAATAAAAATCACATAAATATTGACGGACAGTACTTTAATTTATGGCAATCTTTCACAACTGTTTAGGGGAAATTTCTAAATGGAGGATCCCCCTGATTTTTTAAAAACCTATGTATCCTCGGGACCAGCAGTTGGCGTAATGGCTATGTCACTGGAATCCCACATAGTTGACCACAGTCGAGTCCTGGACCCGATGGCTTAAAATTCATGCCGGACACGTGTGCGTGCATGCCCAAGATCCCTAGAGGAGAATGGAGGAGAAGGGATTGCGGCGTAGCCATCCCGCCTGGGGGGTGATTTCTCACTTTCTGTCTCTCTGTCTCTCTCTGTCTTTCTGGCGAGTGCACGCACCCTATAGCATAAACCTCTCCAAAAAAAAAAATATACTGTGTATACTGTGTACCAAGACAGTGGTAGTTGCTAATATCTTTTATCTCTATTTAGCTTAGAAATGAACTCAAAGCTGGCTTCATGGTGCAGTAATAATGGCTTGCTGGGAAAAACCTGCATGGTGACCCTGGTTTGACTCCTCAGGCTGGTCGGCCTGAAACACTATGGGCATGGATGCAGGTGCCCAAGATGCCACAGGCTAGAGATCTGGAAGAAGGGGATTGCAGGGTGACCAGACCCAGTCGAGAGGGCTTATCTCTCTCTCTTACACTCACTTGCCTGCGTGACCTATCACAAATAAGGCAGAGAAGTGAAAGTGAAAGAACTTATCTTGGTTAAGTGATTTTTTTTTTAATGGAATCGGTCATATCCACAAAACAAAAAGTACTGGTTGTTGGGGCCAGCAGATGGCATAGTGGTTATGTCACTGGCTGGCTGCAGTTCAAGTCCCAGAACCAGTGGCTGCAAACTCACGCCAGGTGCATATGTGTGCATTCCCAAGATCCTGGGAGGAGAATGGACATGGGATTACAGCGTAGCCATTCCCCCAATTTCTTACTTCCCCTCACACTATCTCTGTCCTCCCCTCCCCATGAGTGCCTGTGCCCTAAGGCAAAAGCCTCTCAAAAAATAAAAAATACTAGTTGATTTTTTGTTTTGTTTTGTTTTTTGTTTTTCATTATTTTTTAATATGCCAGAAGGCACATGTGCTCACTGGAGAAAAACAAGAGAGAGGAATCAAGAAAGTACCCTCAATAGGGCATGGTCATGCTGCAGTCCCATCTCTATTTCTCCCCCCTTTTGCGGATTTGGGGCATATACGCACATGTGCCTGGTATATTTCTTTTCTTTTCTTGTTTTTGAGAGAGAAATTTTTAGGGCATGCTATAGAGCACGTGTACTCGCCAGACAGAGACAGACAGAAAGTGAGAAATCACCTCCAGAGGGGATGGCAGTGCTGCAGTTTCTTCTCCTCCATTCTTCTCCTGGGATCTTGGTTACACATGCGCACGCGCCCAGCATGAGTTTCAGGTCTCTAGGTCCAGGATCTGAACCGCAGTCAACTACGTGGGAGTCCAGCGACGTACTGCTACGCTATCTGCTGTTCCCTGCCTGGTGTATTTCTCAATCTACCAGATCCAGGACTTAAAGTATCAGGTTGGCCATGTGGGATTCTGCTGCCTTAACCATTAGAACATGGTCTGGCCTTGCCCCCCTTCTTTTTTTAAAAAAAAAAAAACATTTTCAGATAATACATGTTTATGATAGGAAAAACAGAAAACAGTGAGATGTTTCTCCTCCTGCCAAAAAGCATTATTCTTATTCCTATCCCCCAAAGATCTTTACTGTTGGCATCATCCTGGCTTTTTCTATGTATATATATTACTTTTTTATATGGGATTGTCCTGTTTCTACTGCTTTGCAATGTCATTTCTTTTTTTCATTTTAGCGTATTGGGAACATCCTGCCATTGTCCTCAAATGCATTTCTTTCCTATCCTTTTTACCGGTTGTTTGTTTTCCATAGAACTGATTCATATTCTGCCGTATTGTTGAACGTTTTCATTGTGTCCAGGATTTTTGCAGTTGTAAGCAAAGCCTCACTGAATGAATATCCCTTTGTCTAAATTTTTGCACATTTACCTAAAAGAAATATCCTTAAGCTCAGTTCTAGGGTTGCTAGTAGATAGGGAGACTGTAGAAAATTTGTGAAAAAGTAGAGTTAAGGGAACCAGCAGTTAGCGTAATGGCTATGTCGCTGGACTCCCACCGCTGTTCGCATCCTGGACCCGGTGGCTTAAAACTCACGCTGGGCGCGTGTGTGTGCGTGCCCAAGATCCCGAGAGGAGAGTGGAGGAGAAGGGATTGTGGTGTGACCATCCCCCCTGGGGGGTGATTTCTCACTTTCTGTCTCTATGTCTCTGTCTGTCTGGCGAGCACACGTGCCCTATAACGAAAACCTCTCAAAAAAAAAAAAAAAAAAAAAAAAAAGTAGAGTTAAAATACCAGTTTATTTACTTACTTATTGAGAGATTTTTTGCTAGAGGGTGTGTGCTCTTGCCAGAGAGACAGAAAGACAGATGGAAAGCAAGAAATCACTCCCAAGGAAGAATGGCCACTCTACAATTCCTCTTCCTCCTCTTGGGATATTGGGCTTGCACGCACATATACCTGGCATGAGTTTTAAGCCCCCAGGTCCAGGACTCGAACTAGTCAACCCTCTCCGTGTCTGTGAGCTTACACAACCTCTAACAATTAAAAAGTAAAAAGAAAGAAAGAGAGAGAGGGGGAAAGGAAGGAAGGAAGGAAGGAAGGAAGGAAGGAAGGAAGGAAGGAAGGAAGGAAGGAAAGAAAACAATAGGGGTTGACTCTGTGTCTTGGTGGTTAAGGCAGCCAGATCCCACATGCTGACCTTGAGTTCCAGTGTCTCAGACCTGACAGTTTGAAAAACATACCAGGCATGTGTGCATGAGAGCCAGAAATCTTGAAGGGAGAGAGAGGTGAGGAAGGAATTGTGGTATGTCCACTCCTCATGGAGAGGCTGGGTCCTTTTCTCTTCTCTCTCTCTCTCTTTTAAAAGTGTTAAAATTTCCCTTTCCCTCTCTGTCTATCCCTCTGGTGAGTATTTGTGCCCTCTAGCAAAAAAAAAAAAAAAAAAAAAAAAAAAAATTAGAAAAGTAAAAAGATGATCATTTCAAATACATTAGTTTGTTGTTGGCCTGCCCAGCTACTATCAGAGACCAGAGGTGCCTGATAAGGAGTCCAGAGGTCAAAAAGAATAGTGAGATCAAAAAGGATCAGTCTGGTGTTGCAGAGCAAATCCAGGCCTTTTAACTTTATATCCCATGCTTTTGTATTGTGCTTTATTTGCCTATAATTAATTTTATATCTCTACTTAGAAAGTATCTATTCATTTTGGACCACATAGCACTGAGAATGCATCAGTGAATAAGAAAGACCAAGTCTCAGCTCTCAGAACTTACCCTCAGAGTGCAAATAAATTATTGTAAGTAACTAATGAGCTGATGATATAGCTCTAAAGAAAAAAGAAAACAGGACAAAAAAGCTGGAAACTAAGCTGGGAGGGAGGGTACTATTTTAGAGAAAACGGTCAGGGAACTGATAAACTGTTTTTTGAGTCACAAACAGAAGTGTAGCTATTTGGTGTAAATATGTAAATCAGTGATTAGGTATAGCAAGTAATATAAATAGTATGAGGCCACTGCATTTATGGACATCATGGCCATAGATGAGGGCTGTTAACTGCTATAAACGTTTAACCTCTCGACAGTAACCCTGATACCTTACATTTCATCTACTTGCCTGTGTAGCACAGATTATAAAATCACAAGAGCAAGAAAGCTCGAAATCTCGTCATTTCCTTTCATGCTGAATCACCACGTAAAGCAATGTTTGATGTGTTAGTGATCTTAGATTTCTCACACTGTAGGGAAACAAGGACTATAATCGAGTGGCATGCTCTGGGTAGCTGTTATCTTTTCCAGAATTACTCAAGAGATTCAGCAAATGTACAGCATCATTTGCTAGCCAGATTTAATTTTAAAACATTGTCCAAAATCCTTTATCATACTAAAGTATTGTATCTAATACTGCAGAGCTTCAGTAAATGAACTTTTATTTACTACTTGGTGGTCTTTGTAATATAATAACTGTTTATTGTAGAAGGATTTTCAGAAATGGGGAGAGAAGGAGGCCGCGTGGTAGGATAGGTAGGCTCTTCGTAGGATTTGCCTGTTGTGTACCTGAAAATGATAGAGTCCGAGGTCTTAATAAAAGACTCTTAGAAGCCCCCAAACCTTATCTATTTATGTGTTTCTCTGGTTTCAAGAGGAAATCCAACCATGAATCATTCAGTGTTTGCTTCTTGTTAAAGCCAAGTTGTTACCTACTTACAAAAAAAACGAAGGGAACCAGCAGTTAGCGTAATGGCTATGTCGCTGGACTCCCACGTAGTCGACTGTGGTTCGCGTCCTGGATCCGGTGGCTTAAAACTCACGCCGGGCGCGTGTGCGTGCGTGCCCAAGATCCCGAGAGGAGAATGGAGGAGAAGAGATTGCGGGGTGGCCATCCCCCCTGGGGTGATTTCTCGCTTTCTATCTCTCTGTCTCTCTTTCTCTCTCTGTCTGGCGAGCGCACGCGCCCTATAGCGAAAATATCTCCCAAAAAAAAAGAAAGAAAAAAGAAAGAAAAAAAAAAAAAAGTAGAGGGTAGTATTGGGGAGGACATCAGTTCTCAGCGTCCCGTAATTTCTTCAGGGCAATTACCAGGTTCCTTTCGTCCAGAGTTTTAGTCTAGGAAATTGCATGAGTACACTGAAATAATATGCAAAAATGGGTCTATGTATGATTGTTCTAGAGGAAAAGGCCGTATCTTTCATCAGATTCTCAAAAGAATCTAAATGTCCATCCCTTGACCCCCAAATTAAGAACCTGAAATAAAGTGTTTTAGACATTTGATTTGGAAACCAAGTAAGCTCTTCTTAAATATGCCAGTGAGATTCATTTAATTATTTTTAAACAATCACTTAATGATTTCCCCTCCTTGAAAGCATTTTAGCTTGTGTTTTCTATTAAGGAGGATTATACAGCATTTTGGTTACTTTCTTTTATAGTAATCTTGCAGTAGACATTCCAAGAATGTTTTGCTTAAAGGAAATTTGGAATATTGTAGTAAAGGTTTAATATTTGCACCTCAGCAAAATAGTCACAACCTATATGGTGAGTGAGAAAGGGAAGCAATATTGGGGTAAATGTTTCTGGTACATTAAAAAAAATTTTTTTTTTAATTACTCGTCAGCGCTCATTGTAGGAAAGGGGAACAGGAAGGGAGAGAAAGAAAGCACCTTCAGTGGGGCATGGCAGGCTGCAATCCTTTTTCCTCCATTTGTCCATCCCATCAGGATTTGGGGCACACAGGCACGCAAGCCTAGTTGTGTTTTTCAATCCAGTGAACCAGAATTTAAACCAGCTCCCAATGCACTGTACTTAACCATTCTTCTACTGAGTCAGTTGCTTTTTTTTTTTTAAAGTTTATTTATGTTTTGAGAGAGCAAGCTCACACAACAAAGTGAAATGGACAGAGACAACATACCAACAGGGTCTTAATGCAGTGATGCACCCACAGCCTTCAGGCAGCCCTGGATCATGAGCAAATGCACACTCAGCATACCTCAGGGAGGTCTCTAGACTTGAACCAGGAACCTTCTTCCCGAGGGGATTGCCTTACAGAGTGTCTCATTTTACCACAGCGTCACCATCTGGCTTCTTCTGGTGCCTCAACTATAGCCAAAGAGGTTAAAATGATTAAAGTTGTTAATTTAAGGAAAAGGCTATGGAAGAAGTAGAATTTCTAACTGCATTTAATACAAGTACTGATCGAAATATTTATAAAGATTTTATTGCTTGGGGCTGAGGACCACTGCAGTAGGCTTAGTAGACATTTAGTGGAATGAATGGGATTCTTAATTGTATTGTGTACCAAAGGTCAAAAATTCTTCTGCCCATTAAGCCATACTTTGCTGCTAAGACCAAATTCTGCAGCCCTTCAGATATAGTGATAAATTTTCAGAAGTGTGAGCAGTTACATTTCTGTGCCATTTTTGCTTTCTTGCCATATCACATTGTTTATTTATTTAGGCCTTACTCCAGTGCCTATTTGCTCTGGCAAAAATTTCTAGGTTTTGCATATAAAGGCTTGAGAAAATTCAGACCAGTTTATCTCTCTTAGAAATTAAAAACCCTGGGGGGAGAGGGAGAACGGAAGAACAAACTTACTTATCTTAAGATTTCTTTCCTCCAAGGGGATTGTTTCAGCTTTTCAGTGTTAAAAAAGAATATTTAGATAGAGTTATTTTTCATTAAGTAGGGTTTTGTTTTGTTTTTGTTTTTGTTTTTTGGAGAGTTTTTTTTTGTTTTTTTTTGTTTTTTGTTTTTTTTTGCTATAGGGCACGTGCGCTCACCAGACAGACAGAGAGGGACAGAGAGACAGAAAGCGAGAAATCACCCCCCAGGGGGGATGGCCATGCCACAATCCCTTCTCCTCCATTCTCCTCTTGGGATCTTGGGCACGCACGCACACGCGCCCGGCGTGAGTTTTAAGCCACCAGGTCCGGGACGCGAACCGCGGTTGACTACGTGGGAGTCCAGCGACATAGCCATTACGCTAACTGCTGGTCCCAAGTAGGGGTTTTTAATACAGAAGCAACAGAAAATGAAGTTTTTCAAAATACACCCTTTAAAATGTAAGTATTAAATTCTTTACATAGCTTTTAGGTTGGAAGTAAATATTGGAAAACGAATATACAAGTATAGTGTATGAACTGCATGGCTAGTTTTTTGTTTGGTAACTGTTATTTAAATAAATCACTGTAGAAAGGTTCAAATATATTATGAAGAACATTCAAAATGTTGCTTTTTTTAGCATTAACTCTTGATCTAAAAAAATGTACAGCAGATTCCATAAGCCTCTTCAGTGACACTAGAAAAACTTTGGGAAAACATCCAAGATCTGCTTATCTTCCCTGCAGTGGAAATGTTCATAGTTGCAACGTGCAGCTTCCTTTGAATGAAGATAAATAGATTTTTATTTGTCATACTTATGTTTAAGAAGAAGAATGTTTACTGCATTCTCTAGATATATTTAATGTTTTTCCCTCTGGTCGTTGCGGAGGTTCCAGAAACATCTGGTTGCTGTTGGGGTTTTCTTAGCTTTCTCTTGAGGGCAACTTTTTTCAAGATATTTCCTTAGACTTTCTTTTCGAATTCTAAATTTAAGAGGCACTCAGGAATTGGATTCACCCAAACAGGTTTCTCCCGTTACTAACACCACTACCACGTCCCCGGCTCTCTTTAGCACAAGTCTTACTTATAAAGTCCATGTTCCACAAGCATTTTTCTTTTTTTAAACTTTCTTCCTATAAATACATATGTCAGCTTTGTCCCCGGTTGTTTCTCACTTTACCGGGTACTGGATCCAGGAAGCTGTCAGCTGGAAGACTGCTGGAGTACTTTGTCTAGCCAGACCTTGGTATGTTGTAGTGGTGATTCCTGGGTTGAAAACCTGTTCCAGTTCTCAGGAGACTAAATGCTGACCGTGTTACCCTATTGACCTGGGCAGCTCTTTGTCTCTGACTAAGGCGTGGCAGGCAGCCCTGGCAAGTGCATTACCTGAAAGGCACTCCCTGCTTTGCTTTGGGCATGAAGGTGCCAGATTTACATGTGGTGGGAATTGCTCTGTGCGTAATAGAGCTTATGCATCTGTTCAGGATAAAATAAAATCGAGCATTGGTGACCAAGAAGTGCCTCAATACAGTATTTTTGCTGGTATCTTTCTCCTTAAACTGAGGTAATAACCCTGCTGCTGTGAGCCTAAGCCTAGAACTGAGTCTCCTTCTATCTTTAATGGAGTGTGCATACCTTGTCTAAATATAGCAAGGTGTGGACTTGGCTAATACAGAGAGACAGTAGAATGACCTTAGCTAGACTTCATTACTAGTGTTACAACTATATTTAAAGTAATAGGAACACTCTTTGAGTTCTGCTTATAGGCTGACAGCCTCTTTCCAAACACACAGCTTCCTTACATTAAAAGTTTTCTACACTAGACCAAAATACTGTTTTTGGTTTTTTGGTTTTTTTTTTTTTTTTTTTTTTTTTTTGGAGAGATTTTCGCTATAGGGCGCGTGTGCTCGCCAGATAGACAGAGAGAGACATAGAGACAGAAAGTGAGAAATCACCCCCCGGGGGGATGGTCACGCCGCAATCCCTTCTCCTCCATTCTCCTCTCGGGATCTTGGGCACGCACGCACACGTGCCCGGCGTGAGTTTTAAGCCACCGGGTCCGGGACGCGAACTACAGTCGACTACGTGGGAGTCCAGTGGCATAGCCATTACGCTAACTGCTGGTTCCCTAGACCAAAATACTGTTTTAAAAACCAAGTGAATTACTTCAGAAAGAAGTTAGGAGGTAATTACGTATGAAGAGATTCCTAGAGGTTAATTTCTTTACCTATTTCATTGACTGAAAGTTAACATTTATTCAGAATATAAAAGATAAAACTTAAACTTCATGAACTTTAAATTGAATATATACTTTAGAATCATAATTTGCATTTATATAATCTTGGTACTTGCTACTTTTTAGAAAGCTATCACAAACTTTTATCTACTAAGAAGAAAGGATATTTTATCTCCAAGCATGCGAGTAAGGGTAAATATCACTAATCCTGTTTTAATGAAGAAATACAGAGGTAAAATGATTTTTTGAAGGGACCAGGTGAATCGGTAGGTATTACAGCTAGTACAGGTGATGGGATCCACGGTACTTCAGCTCAGACAGCCAGCAGTTTCACCTTCTTTTATGGTGTAAAACTACCCAGCAGCCTCTCTATTGTAAGGTCTATGAAAGAAATTCTCCTATCACTTTTTAAATTGGCCATCCTGGGGATCTGGGGTGGTAGTGGGTGGGGACAAGATTACAGTTGCAGAAAATTTTTTTCAGTGAAAGTAGGGACCCAATAAACCAGTTAACCATTTGGTTACTAAGCAGGATTTAGTATCCTGCAGGGCTTGACCAATCACATTTGTAGAATAGTCTAGCCCATTGTGACATGACCTTTAAAGACATTCTTCAGGAGTTCCAAAAAATCCCAGAGGGAGAATGGAGAAGGGATTACAGTGTGGCCATCCCGGGAGGTGGGGGGGAGGGTGATTGCTCACTTTCCCTCTCACTGTCTCTTTCTCTGTGTCTGTCTGCAAGTGCATGCACACTATGGTGAAAACCTTAAAAAAATAAAACAGTTATCACTTTAAGGCCAGCCTATGGCATGGTGTATTAAGACATCTGAATACCACAGGATTGACTGCATAGTCAGGCCCCTGCAGCTTGAAAAAAAACTGGTTGGGGGGCCGGCAGGTGGTGTGGTAGTTAAGGGCGTTGGATTCCCACATAGCCGACTATGGTTCCACTCCTAAACCTGAAGGCTTGCTTTCTCCCTTTCCCACTCTTTCTCTGTGTGTGTGTGTGTGTCTCTCTAGTTACATTAAAATAATAATAATAAATAAAGTTAAATAATTCTTTTAAAACATACACACACACACACACACACACACACACACAGGTTGCATGTGTGGGCATGCAAAGAATCCCTAAAGGAGGGAGAAATGGAGGAGAATGAATTGTAATATGATCATTTCCAGTTGGGGGTGATTTCTCACTGCCCACCTTTCCAGGAAGTGCTCAGGATCTCTGGAGAAATTAAAAAAAAGGGGGGGGGGGGGGGCTAGTTACCTCTTTAGGCCAGACCTGTAGTACTATGTTAAGCACTGTACAGATGAATTCTGATGCCTGACCATGGTTCAAATCCTGGCCCCACACCAAATGTGCTTATGACCATGATTGATTGATAGACTGATAGATGCCTTTTTTTCCTAACATGAATAAAATAAATAAACTTTGAAAGAAAAGAAGAAAAGTTACTTCCTCTTCTGCTGTGAGAAATTTAGTTGGTATTTTTGCTTGTTCCAATTTTAGTATATGTGCTGCAGAAGCAAGCATGTTATTTTTGCTTGTTTAATGCTGTAGAAATATGGTGATCTCATCTTGAACTAATGGAGTGGGTTTTTTAATTATTATTTAACTTTATTTACTTTTTTTTTTTTTTTTTTTTTAATTTGACCAGAGAGAATGAGAGAAAGGGAAAAGGGAGAAAGCAAGCCACCAGGTCTGGGACTTAAACCGCGATTGTCCATATGGAAACCCAGCATCATTAACCACCATGCCACGTCCTGGGCCCCCTTTTTTTTTTTTAATTATTTTGTTTTATTTATTTATTCCTTTATTTTAATTTGACCAGAGAGAGAGAGAGAAAATGAGAAAACAAGCTACCAGGTCCGGGACTCAAACCATGGTCAGCCATGTGTGAGTGTCCAGCGCCTTAACCACTGTGCCACCTTGCTGGTCCCATACCAGTGATAATCTCTTAAAATCATAAACTTTGAGAATGTATAATGTTACCCGAGGAAACTGAGATCTGGATTGTTTCATCCCCCATTATATGACTTATTAGTGACTGTTAGAACTCCAGGTCACTGAGCATCAGTTCCACGCTTTTCCCCCTCTACATAGTTCCCTAAAGCAAGTGAGTTACTAACCTTCTCTTTTGTTAATGGAGACACTGTCTAAAAGTGCTAAAACTGACTCAGAGATACCCGATGCTCGGCCACATACAGGATGCTCAGAAGACCCTGGTAGTGAGTCCTTGCCTACTGTTAATTGCCTCTCCCAAATTAATGAACACATGATCTGAGAATTCTGTGGAAAGATTTGGTTTAAGGATATTTTGAACTTCAAATGTTGAGTTCCTTTTCAAATGGCTGTGTTTTCAATGTAATAGTTAATCATATTTCTCATCACATTTCACTCTAGCATCATAAGCATTACAGTCACATTTATAGAATAGAGAGAGGTAGGAAGCAAAGTTAGTTGCCTGTTATAATATGGCAACTTTTTGTGATTAAGATATATATTGGATCAAACCTTATTCTTCAGTCTTATACAATAAGACTTTTACTCTAAAAGCCTATGGTTCATCTTTAATGTAAGTTCTCTATCAGTTCTCTAGCAGGCATTTTTTACACAACTGCTGATTTTAGAGGTAGGGAAGTTAAGTTCCTAAAAATTTTTTTCTCATGCATATTCTTTAATAATGAATTACTGGGACCAGCAGTTGGCATAATGGCTGTGTCGCTGGACTCCCATGTAGTCAACCGCGGTTTGAGTC
Organism: Tupaia tana; assembly: GCA_026018925.1. Taxonomy (NCBI): domain Eukaryota; kingdom Metazoa; phylum Chordata; class Mammalia; order Scandentia; family Tupaiidae; genus Tupaia; species Tupaia tana. The sequence continues at coordinate 21,727,217 of JAKSZU010000011.1, forward strand.
CTGGACCTGGCGGCTTAAACTCACACCAGGCACATGTGCGTGCGTGCCCAAGATCCTGAGAGGAGAATGGAAGAGAAGGGATTGCGGCATGGCCATGCCCCCTGGGGGGTGATTTCTTGCTTTCTGTCTCTGTCTTTCTGGCAAGTGCGCACACCCTATAGCAAAAACCTCTCCAGGGACCAGCAGTTAGCATAATGGCTATGTCGCTGGACTCCCATGTAGTCGACCACGGTTCGCGTCCCGGAATCGGTGGTTTAAAACTCACGCCAGGCGTGTGTGCGTGCGTGCCCAAGATCCCAAGGGGAGAATGGAGGAGAAGGGATTGCGGCGTGGCCATCCCCCCGGGGGGTGATTTCTCGCTTTCTGTCTCTCTGTCTGTCTGGTGAGCGCATGCACCCTGTAGCAAAAACCTCTCCAAAAACAAACAAACAAACAAAAAGAAAACCTCTCCAAAAAATAAAAAATAATGTATTACTTGTTGTAGCCGAGAGTCAAAGAGCTTTTTTTTTTGGTCCTGAAAGTCAAAGAGCTTTAGTATTACCTGCTTACTAATTCTTCACTAATGCTCCTGGTATAATACAGATTAATTTTTTAAATTTACATGTCTTCTTTTGATTTCAAATTTCTGATTTATCTTTTGGTTGTTTAACATGTTCAGAAACTTAAGTTTTATTTATTGGTTTAAAATGGTGATTTCAGAACTTAGCTGCATTATCATTCATCTGACTAAAGCCAATAGTATATTGTTGTATGTCTTGAAGGATAAGGAAGGAGGGAAGTCCTTTGTGTAAAAAGCATTCTCCTCAGCTGTTCCTTCTTGGTGCTGGAAATTTGGTGCCTGGCAGGAAATGATATAGACATGTGTGATAACAAAATGACATGAGGAAGAATTGCATGTAGGATTCCCTAGCTTGTCCAGGATGATTGGCTGGCATCTGGCAGAAAGGTTAAGGCAGATTTGATAGCCAGATCTGAAGATTAGCAAAGTACAATTTAAGAGAAAACTGAGATAGCAGGGGAAAAACAAAACAGAACAAAACCTGTTTTGAGAAAATCTGGGCAAATGCAGATGGTATAGAAGTTGTCTGCCATGTAAATGGATTTCTTTTTGACCCTCCTGCATGAAAATCTTAAAGCATTGGGATTTGCTAAAGGCAAGGTTCTGTCAGAAGAGACAGGAGAGGGGCTAGCAAGTGGCGTGGTGGTTAAAGTGCTGGACTCCCACATAGTGGACAGCAGTTCAAGTCCCAGGCTTGGTGGCTTGCTTTCTCACTTTGCCTCTCTTTCTCTGTCTCTCTCTGGTGAGCACATGTGCCCTATAGCAAATTTTAAAAACAATAATAATATTTAAAAAAAAAAAAAAGAAAGGAGCTACAAAGAAAGAAAAACCATGGGACCAGCAGTTAGCGTAATGGCTATGTCGCTGGACTCCCATGTAGTCGACTGCGGTTCGAGTCCCGGACTTAAACACACGCCGGGCGCATGTGCGTGCGTGCCCATGATCCCGAGAGGAGAATAGAGTAGAAAGGATTGTGGCGTGACCATCCCCCCTGGGGGGTGATTTCTCGCTTTCTCTCTCTCTGTCTCTCTCTGTCTTTCTGGCGAGCGCACACGCCCTATGGCAAAAACTTCTCCAAAAAAAAAAAAAAAGGCAAGGAAAACCATATGAGTGTAAGGAATTTATACATGTCAAAACATCACTCTCTTATTTTTCTTACAATTTAAATTTCTTCATGGAGTAAATTTCTCATTGTACCAGAAAGTAAGCTGAACAAATAGCCCCAAGATGCCCATCTTCTCTTTATTCCTATTAGTTCAGATCAAACCATCTTTTTCTCTTCTGCCTGGAATACCGAAGTAACATCTGTCTCCCTGTTTCTAAGTCTCACCCCACTTCTCAACCATTCTCCATACTATAGTTGGAGGAATCTTTCTGGAAATGCAAACTCTGGTTAAAGCTCAAATTTTTGGTGTGTATGTATACACACACACACACACACACACATGTATATACACATACATATATATATACATACACACACATACACACACACATATATATATATGACACTAGAAATGGAAAATTATTGATAATAGCATGCATGATTAAGCCACTATGCAGTATATTTTGGATGGGAAATCACATTTTGTATGCTGTGACGATGTTCAGGGAATGAATGTAAATTAATTAAGGAAAAAATGTTTCAGGGAAAAAAAGCTCATGGAAATACGTGTAATGGGAAAACTATGTATGAATTTCAAAAAGTTTTTGTACCAAAATAAATTCATACTTTAATTGTAAAAAAAAATTAAGTTAAAATTTTAAAAAGCTCAAATCCTTTGGCAAGCCATATAATACCCTTCAAGATCTGTGCCTGCTTACCACACCCCCACACTCCCTGCCACTGCTTCATTATACAGTAGCACTGAGGCTGTCCAACTCTCCCTCCAACCAGGCCTTTGCATATGCTGCTCGCTCTGCCAGAAACATCCTTCCTTTCCACCCCCCCCAGTCTCCTTTTACTAACTAATGCCTACCCAAGGTCCAGGACAGACTATAGGGATGTCCTCTGGAGAAAGAAGAGTTCTGCTTCCTCTTTCTTCTGGAGAGGGTAGTGAGTGTGTTCGGCTTATTGTTTATTTAACCCTCTGCTCAGATATCACCTTTAAGAGAGGCCATCCCTAACCACCCTACCTAAAACAGCAGTGTCCTGTCATTTTTAAATCTTTTACTCACTGTTTTTTTACCACCACTTGACATTTTTCTTAATTTGTCTCCTATCATCTCCCCAAGTCTGTTGATTCCTTGCTTTAAAAAAAAAAAAAAAAAAAGACTATTACTATGTTCCCGGTGCCTAGAATGTTACCTGCTACATAAGCTCTCTGTATCCTTGAAAAGTAGTTTCAATCGTGCCTGGGTTTCAGAATCAACTGGATGGTTTTAACAATTACTACTGAATTAGGGTCCTTAGACTAGGTTCTAACATCCACATTGCAAAAACACTGTTAGATTGTTTAAGTACCAAAAGAATCAATACCTTCCTCTGTTTTACATGTATTACTTTTGCATTGAAATATTCATCTAGCTGATTATATAGTTTAGTTTCTTTGTTGTAACTTTCTGCTCTGATTGGTAGTTTCACCAGTGAAAAAATGTAGGACCTAGGATCTATGTAGAAATAACTGGGAGATGAGCCATTTAAGTGACTTTACCCTAACAAATCTAGATAAACCTGCAAGTGGTCAGCTCCTGATAGCAGGGAAAGGAGTTATTACAGGACCCAGTAGAGGTTACTGTGCCTGAGCAAGAGATTTCTAAACTCTTTTGTAGTTACCTCACCCAGAAGGCAGATGTAGGACAGTAACCCATACAACACACCCAACTTCTCAGAAAAGGGAAGTTCAAGACAACACCAGATAGAATTTTGCAAGTAAGTTGAAAGTTCTTTTGTGGGTAAAAGTTCTCCACTAGTGTCAGGCATGATTGAAGGTTGTAAACACAAGTAAGGCAATCTTTCCTATGGTTTGTGTTGCAAATATGTGAACTTTCTCACTAGGTAAACTCTAGGTAAGATGTTTTACAGTGGCTTTCATGTTTCTATCATCTTCTCAAGTGTGCTTGAGTCCTTAGCCTCCCTGCTACCATTTTCAGATCACGTTCTGTATACTGGGCTTTATATAAAGCAGTATTTTTTTTTAACTATTTCATTTTATTTTATTTTATTTTATTTTATTTTATTTTATTTTATTTTATTTTATTTTATTTATTTATTTATTTATTTATTTATTTATTTATTTTGCTACAGGGCTCATCAGAGAGAGAGGTGGGGGGAAAGTGAAAAAGCAAACTGCCAGGTCCAGGGCTCAAACCATAGTCAGCCATGTGGGTGTCCAGCACCTTACCCACCAGCCACCTGCTGGCCCCTGTATAAAGCAGTATTAATGGCAGTTTCTCTTCATTGTCTTACATGCAAAAGGAGACAATATATCTAGGAGTATTCATCTAACTAAACAGAAGTAACGTTTACCATACACCAAAGCAAGGCAACAAAGCAGATAAACATTTTTTTCTTATCTTTGCTTTTACATGAGTTTTCTGTGCTCAGTAAGCTTTTTTATTTGAAATTGGATCAAGAAGGGAGGAGTAGAGCAGTTTGCATCCCATCCAGCTCTTTATACAGTAGGTTGCACCCTATCTCTTTTCCCACAGGGATAGGATATCTGTGCAGAGAGCTAAGTGGTGCTGCTGACAAAGAACCTCAGTCATATAAGTTGGGACATACGGACAACTTAAATGTTCCTTGAGTAGTAGACATTGCTGATGGCAAAGCATTTTGGGCAGGGAGGTGGCTCAGAATGAGGAACCTAATCTAAGAAACTGTTTCTCAGCCCTGTTTCTTCACAGCTCACTTTCCCTTGGCCCCACCTCTCACTGCAGAGAACTTGTTGACGACAGCTCCACTTTTTCAAGTCTTGCACAAAGACAGATGTCTCTGAAAATGTAGCTTACGCAAAACATCTGTGCTTGACTCTGTTCCCATGGTGTGTTTTCCTGTATGGCTTTTTTTTTGTTCTTTCTGTTCTTTTTTTTTTTAATTGAAACACAGTGTGGGAGTATCACTGAAGAAAAATTTGTAAAAAGAGAAAAAAACCACCCACAATGGCACCATCCTTACTAATAGCCATCTCCGTTCTCGTCATGCTACCTTCTCATTCTTTACATGCATAAATAGCTTTTTGCCTAGTTACATTCTTTTCATTAAGCAGAAGTTCAGATATTTTGTCATGCAGCCACTTCCCTGTTTTTTTCCCTGGTGCTGGCATCATTGTTAGGTTTTTGGTCTAGAGTTACCGAAAGGTTATTGCAGCTTGTAAATGTTCTGTCAGTGAGTCCTCATTTTTATTTTCCTTTCTGCCTTGTGAAACTCAAACGTTTATATTTAGAAGACTTTTAGCATAGGTGTGCAGGATTTATTTCCTTAACATTTAAAGATTGTTGTTAAATTACGTTGAGTGTGTATATATGTGTGTGTGTGTGTGTATATATATATATTTTTTTTTAAATTTATTATTATTTATTTATTTATTTAAAGAGAGATATTTTTGCTGTAAGGCACATGCACTCACCGGAGAGACAGAGAAAATGTGAGAAATTACACCCTACAGGGGATGACCACACTGCAGTCCCTTTTCTTTTATTATCCTCTCAGGATTTTGGACATGCATGCTTACATGCCTGGCATAAGTTTCAAGCCACCCAGGTCTGGGACTTGAACATCAGCAGGCCGTGTGGGAGTCCAGTGCCTTAGCCACTATGCCATCTGCTGACCCCCTACATTGACTTTTTTTAAAAAAAGAATTATTTAATTTTATTTATCATCATTTTTCTTCAGTTTGACTAGAGAGAGACAATGAGAGAGAGTAAGAAAGCTGCCAGGTCCAGGATTTGTACTGTGGTTAACCTTGTGGGAGGCCCAGCACCTTAACCACCATGCCACCTGCTGGCTCTGCATTGACTTTTAAGACACAGTACTGTGCCCATTTCCCGAGACAACCTTATTTACAAAAAAAAGTCTGTACTTTGTTGTCTTTTGTTGCAGTGCAAATCTCAATACTCATAATACCTGACTAATTTTGTTGGTTGCAGTTTTTCACTTTTAACTAGTAATAGGACCAGGAGATGTTGTAATGGTTAAGTCGTTAGACTCCCACGTAGTCAATGATTCAAGTCGCTGACCTGGTTGCCTAAAACACAACTGGGCATGTGTACATATGTGCCCAAAATCTCAAGAAGAGAATGAAGGAGAAGGGATTGTGCCGTGCCCATCCCCCCCCCCAGGGGGTGATTTCTCACGTTCTGTCTCTCTGGTGAATGCATGTGCCCTATAGCAAAAAATCTCTCTCAAGAAAAAAAAAAAAAAAATGTCTACTTATAGTAGACAATCCCAGTCTTACCCTTTTTCCTCCCCTTAATGTTAAGACCCACATCCAGGTCTCTCATTAGTCTCCCTTTCTTTTTGACAAAAAGGAAGAACAAAATGGACAGTACCTCTTATTTTGATAGAAAAGTTACATATTAAGTATCCTTTTTTAGAAGAAATATTTAATTTAATTTAATTATTATTTTTTTAACTTACTATAGGGCATGTGCACTCACCAGAGAGAGAAAGACAGGGAAAGTGAGAAAGCAAGAAGTTAGGTCTGTGACTTCCAAAGTCGGCCATGTTAGAGTCCAGCATCCCAACCACCACGCCACCTGCCGGTTCTATGTTGACTCTTTAGCCAACTTCCTTTTAAAACCCATTATCCTTACGCTTACTTGTTTGGTGGATCCGTAGTTTGTATGGTCCCCTAATGGCTTAGGAAGTCTGCAGGATTTACATACAGCCCTTCTAGCTACTTGTTACTGTGTGCGAAGACAAGAGACCCCCTCCTAAGGATTACAGCTTTCATTCTAATCATTGCAGTACACTTTGCCTTTGGTAGTGACCCTGATGTTTAAAATCATTTCCCAAGGGTGGGAGAGGAGAAGAGTAGGGAAGGAAATCAGGGAGGAAAAAGGAGAGAGGCAAGACATTTGTGGGACACAGAAATGGTTTATTACCTGTTGATAACGTGTATAGTATTCTCAACTGGACTAGTCTAAGGTGTATTTCGTGTTGGGTAAATTCTCTTTACAAGCCAAATGATGTATTCCGATGGAATGTTTAATAATAGTAATAATAAGAAGAAAATAAATAAATAAAATGTGGTATTGTCCAATACTAAAAAATAAAATAATTTCCTTTGGTTCTTTGTTTTCCTGGGTCCTGAGTTGCCACTGGGGTAGGTTACAGGACGTAGCTCAATAAAAGGAATCTAGACTGCCAGCCTGAGATTGTTCCGTAATGTCTGTTTCTACACTGAAGCAAATAGATGATGGGTTTAACTTTTTCTTCCAACACATTTAAAGCACATATGGGGGCTGGCAGGTGGCGTGGTAGTTAAAGGCAATGGACTCCCACATGGCTGACTGTGGTTCAAGTCCTGGACCTGGTGGCTTGCTTTCTCACTTTCCCTCTCTTCCTTTCTCTGATCAAACTGGAAAATAATAATAATAATAAAGTTAAATAATTCTTAAAGCATATATGAAAATTAACTTTACTCTTGGACTATTTTGAATTGGATACTTTCACACTTTTCAAATCCTAACTGAAATGTTTGGAATTATCCTTGTTTCACATTGCACTCAAGAGTACTGCAGGGAACCAGCAGTTAGCGTAATGGCTTTGTCGCTGCACTACCACGTAGTCGACCGCGGTTCGCATCCCGGACCCGGTGGCTTAAAACTCACACCGGGCGTGTGTGCGTGCATGCCCAAGATCCCGAGAGGAGAATGGAGGAGAAGGGATTGCGGCGTGACCATCCCCCCTGGGGGGTGATTTCTCGCTTTCTGTCTCTATGTCTCTCTCTGTCTGGTGAGCGTACGCACCCTGTAGCGAAAATCTCTCCAAAAAAAAAAGAGTACTGCAGAATAATACTGTGCAATCTCTTTGTCCCTGTCCCTTTGTCTTCTTACAAATACTATCTAGAAAATAGGGAAGAGGACGCTGTAAGTTATTGTTTCTTTGTAAATTTACTTTAAAATGTACATTTTTAGTGAATTTGAAAAATAAATTGTTAAATATCAGATTTTTATCATCTCTTCATTGCATTTGAAGTACCCTTCAATGACATCCTTGGCCTGAGATTCCTTGCTATAGTCTTTATCTACTACACAGCTACAACCAACCTCTTGACCGGATTTTCCCTTTGTCAAAGTTTCCTTTGGGTCTATCACTTGGGAAATTCAGAGGAGTGGTGGGACTGAAGCAAGATGGTAGTGGGTAGAAAAAGCAACTGGCAGGGGCTGGCAGGTAGCATGGTGGTTAAGGGTGTTGGAGTCCCATGTGGCTGACCGAGGTTCAAGCCCCAGATCTGGCAGCTTGCTTTCTCACTTTCCGTGTCTCTCTCTTTCTCTTTCTCTCTTCCCCTCTCTGGTCAAATTAAATGGAAGGAAGGGAGGGAGGAAGGAAAGAAAGAAAGAAACTTAAATAAAATAATTATTAAAAAAAAGCAACTGGCAAAAGAAAGAAGCAGATACAGCAATATATAGACTTCTTTTAAAAGTTTTCAGTAATAAAAAGAACATAGAAGAGAACAATGGATTGAGCCAGCCCATGGCCAGATGGTTGAGGTGGCTGGATCCCACATGGCTGGCCACACAGCTTGAGTCCCAGAGCTGGCAGCTTGAACATGTGCCGGGAGTGCCGGCTTATGTACCCAAAATCCTGAAAGGAGAGAGAGTTGGAGGAGGAGGGGTTGCAGTTTGACCATGCCCTTTGTCAGGGGTGCTATCTTTCTTTCGCTCTGTGCCTCTTTTATTTTTGCCCTCTGGCCAAAAATAAAAAAAGAGGGAAGGAAGAGGAGAGAGAGGAAGGAAGGATCAAGTTAAGGTTTTTGTGTTTGTCTTGTTTTGTTTCATTTTAAGGATGTGGGAGACTAGACTTGATGTTTCCAGGCCGAGAAGCAGCCACTAGAGGTAAAACTAAGGAAGGTGGATGAGGTCAATGACGCAAGTGGAAGGGTTAACTTCTGACAGCTGAATGCATCATTTTCTCAGGCTGGAGAAAGAAGTCTGCAGTGAGAGAAAGTGACTGGGAGATATCAGACCAGCAATGCTTTCTTAGTGTTATGAAAAGCTGGATTAACTGTGGAGAGTTGAATCAAGAGTTAGGATGGGCTTCAAGAGAGTGGGAGGGTTTGGAATAGCAGTGGAAAGGAATGGGATGGGGCGCTACTCAGAGGGCTGAGTGCCCAGCTGAGTCCATGTCATTGCTGTCATTGCTGACATTCTTGTGTACCAGTGAATGTGCTGCAGCACCCAGAGGCATCCTTGCAGTCTCCTTCGGTGTTAGCTGCCTTTCTTTCGTTTATTCAATGTGTGTTTATTGAACATTCACTTGGTGTCAGGCACTGGGCTTGGCATCAGAGAAATAACATTAGACAAGGTAAAGATTTTCCTCTCGAGGAACTCACTGCTCAGATCATAATAAATATCACACAATCCTCTCATTTTAAACTCTGCATGATTCTGAAGGGAAATCTGGAGCAAAGAGAATAGATTGCAGGGAAACCAGTTAACAGATGTGAAACTAGGTTGGGTAGGGAAGAAAGAAAAGCCAAAAGGAGGCTGATGGCCTGGAAAAAATTGAGGCATCAAGAGACTAGGATGTTAGGCTTTCAAGCATTTGGCCAAAGTGTCAAATGCTTGAAAGCCTAACTTGTGCTTTCTGATTACAACTCCCTCTCCTTAGGACTCCCCATGTTCAGTGAACATGGGGAGTCCTAAGGAGAGGGAGTTGTAATCAGAAAGCACAAGTTGATTTCTGAAATCAGTTCTGTCAAGATCTCATGACTTCCAAAGGGACCCTGGGAATCAGAAGTCTAAAAGGAGTCCAGGTGAAGGTCTTGCCAGGTCAAGAGGGTGAGAAATTTTGTGGCAAGGCTTTGAGATGCTCATCTGTGGAATCTTTCCAGACCGTAGTAAGAATGAGGACTGAACAAAATAAGGGGTGAATACACAAGGATATCAGAAGGTGATAACAGTCAAGAATAAACAATAAGAGCCAGCAGGTGGCTGGTGGTTACAGCACTGTATCCCACATGGCAGACTCCAAGGTTCAAGTCCCAGACCTGGTGACTTGAAAAACACACAAGGCACATGTGCATGCATGCCCAAAATCCTGAGAAGAGTGGAGGAGAGGGATTGTAGTATGACTGTCTCCCCCAGAGGGTGATTTCTCTCTCTGTCTGTCTGTCTCTGTATCTCTCCAGAAAGCACACACACTCCATGGCAAAAATCTAAAAAAAAAAAAAAAAAAAAAAAAAGAATAGATGAGGAGTTCCAAAGGAGGCTTTGCCAAGAGAGAAGGAGAAATGATCTAAAAGCCGGATTTGACACTTTGGCCAAATGCTTGAAAGCCTAACTTGCATTCCTTCTGCAGGTGTGTATTAAATACCTGGGAAGGCATTTGTTGAATCATGCAAATAAAATGATTTTTTGAATGTTGAACAGTTTTTCTAAGTTAGTTTCTTTTTGTATTGTTTTATGTTATTCTTACCAACTGTTTAAAATTTGGTGCCAAGTAATATTGATTATGCCTCTTAGTGACCAATATATCTAGCACTTTAAATACTGGGAAAGAACTTTTTAGGTCATTTACTTCTGGGTCTAGACAGCTTTTAAGCTTTTCTTTTTTTTTTAAATAAAAATATTTTAAATCTAGAGTTTTGGGCTACAGCATTGAGGCACTTTGTTAGTTTAGCCTGTAAGGGAAGTGGGCTCCTTTGAGCTGAGGCAGTTTCTCCTCTCCTTGGCAGGAGATCTTCTCAAAAACAAAGATCTTCTCATAAACAAAAGTCTCCACTACTCCCAGTCACTGAAGAGGACTAGAGTCTGTAGCGTGTTGGGAAATTGCTTTAAGACCATCTCCTTTCACGGGCACCTAGGTTTGGTGGTGGTTTTGCATAGACGTATGTGTTTATTTTTGGATGACTGCTGGAGACAAGACTGAGGCTGAACCTTACTAGGGTGGCTACATACAGAGGGGCCTGGAAGGCAGTCATGGTGTTGTGGGGAGACCTGGTTTTTATGTCTTGACTCAAACTTTTTGGCTGCTTGGTATAAGTTTAAGAGACCTGGCTACCTGGAGGAACAGTAGAGTATGGACTCTCTTTTCAAAGGTATTCAGAAATATAAATTATTTTAAGATCTGCGTTGGTCTTGTAAGACATCTGCTGCCTTTTGGAGATCTGTCCTAGATCCTCTCTAAAGGCCCTCCAGCTCTGACCTTTCATTACTTGATAGTACTTTTAAAACCCGAACCAAGGACCAGATAGTGTAGTGATTAAGGCGCTGGACTCCCTCATGGCCATCCGTGGTTCGGGTCCAGGACCTGGTGACTTGACACTCATGCTGTGTGTGTGTGTGTGTGTGTGTGTGTGTGTGTGTGCGCGCACGTGCACACATGCGACACCAAAATTCCAAGAGGAGAATGGAGGAAAAGTGGCACCACCATCCCCTCGGGGGATGATTTCTTACTTTTCCCCTCACTATCTCACTCTGTCTCTGGCAAGCGCCCGCATCCTGTGGCAAAACCTTTATTTAAAAGAAAAAAAAAAAAAATGGGGCCAGGGATGGTATGGTAGTTCAGGCACTGGAGTCCCACATGGCTGACTGCTGCTCGAGTCCTGGATGTGACAGTTTGAAAATCACGCTGGGTGTGTGTATGTGTGTGTGTGTGTGTGTGTGTGTGTGTGCCCAAAATCCCAGGAAGAGAATGGAAGAGAAGGGATTCCAGCGTGGCCATCCTCCCTGGGAGCTGATTTCTCACTTCTCTTTTACTGCTTCTCTCTATCTCTTTCTGGTGAGTGCACACATCCTATGACAAAAAAAAGACTAAAATAAAATAAAAAACAAAAGAATTTTTAAAGCCCAAACCAAAATATAAATACTTTAAATCCCTAAAGAAGTGGATGTATAGCCAGGCTGTGTCTAGAAAGTGACAACAATCTCAAAGAAGATGGAGAGGAACCAAGGCTTGAGCAGGTATCTACTTGGTTTTCCTTTTTTTTTTTTTTTTTTTTGGAGAGGTTTTTGCTACAGGGCACGTGCGCTTGCCAGAAAGACAGAGAGAGACAGAGAAACAGAAAGCGAGAAATCACTCCCTAGGAGGGATGGCCACGCCAGTCCCTTCTCCTCCATTCTTCTCTCGGGATCTTGGACACGCACACACATGCACCCGACATGAGTTTAAGCCACAGGTCCAGGACTTGAACTGTGATCGGCCACGTGGGAGTCCAGCTACATAGCCGTTACGGTAACTGCTGGTCCCAGGAGGTATCTACTTCTTTCCCCATGGAGATCATACTGCCTTCCTTTGTAAGCCCTGTGGTCTTCCTAGATTTTTTGTTTTTATCATCTAGTTTATATATATATGTGTGTGTGTGTGTGTGTGTGTGTGTGTGTGTATATATATATATATATACATATATATATATATATATATATGCAAACTTAAATATTAAAAAAACTTACTAAAAGAAAAAGAAGCAACTTTAAGACAGGGATCCCCAAACCCCTGTAACAGTCTGTGGCCTGGTAGGAACCAGGCAGCACAACAGGAGGTGAGTGGAAGGCCAATACGCAAGTGAAGCTTCATCTGCATTTACTGCTGCTTCTCATCACTCATGTTACTGCCTGAGTTCCACCTCCTGTCAAATCGCTGCAGCATTAAATTCTCATAAGAGTGCAAACCCCATTGTGAACTGCACATGTGAGGGATCTAGTTTGTGCACTGCTTGTGAGAATCTAATGCCTGATGAGCTGAGGTAGAATGGAGGCAGTGATGCTATCACTGGTGAGTGGCTGTAAATACTGCATTATGGTGAGCTGTATGATTGTTGCATTATATATTACAATGTAATAATAAAAAAAATAAAGTGCAAAATAAATGCAGTGCACTTGAATCATCCTGAAACCATTCTCCCCAAGTCTGGGAAAATCATCTTCCATGAAGTAGATGATCCCTGGTACCAAAAAAGCGGAGACCGCTGCTTTAAGAGACAACATGAAAATATTTGCCTCGTGGGATATGTATCAATCTTTTCCCACTCAGACCTGAACTTTTCTTCAGGATGCTGTGAAAAATAGAACAAACATCACACCAGGCCTTGCAGTGAAATCCTGCTTTTGTTCTCTTTAGATGAACTGACCAGATGTGTTTTTAACTGCTGGCTACTTCAAACTATTAGATCAGCGTTATGCCCTCTTGAAATAACATCTAAGACAATGTAAAGGGTTAAAGTGCTGCCCTGGGGCGTAGTCCTAAGTCTGCTGCTAACTAGCTATATGACTTGAGGAAAATCATTAAATTCTCTGGGCTTCAGTTGATGCATCCATTTTCTTTTGCAAGCTCACAAATGAGTTTTAACTATTTTAAGCAAAATATTTGTGAGAAGGATGATGTCAGAGGACACCTGATAGATGTCTTTGTTCGTTTTATGGGAATATAACAAAATACCACAGACTAGGTAATTTATAATGAATAGAAATTTATTCGACTCACAGTTCTAGAGTCTGGGAAGTCAAAGAGCATGGTTCTAGCATCTGGAAAGGGCCTTAATACTGCATCATCCCATGGCAGGACAGAAAGGGCAAGAGGTAGGAAGAGCAAGAGGAGGCCATACTCACTTTTGGCCCACTGTCCAGATCATTTTCTCCAGATAATTATCCCACTCTCAAGATAACATTAATCCGTTTACAAAGACAGAGCCCTCATGTCGGGCCCCATCTCCCAACACCGTTTTATCAGAGATTCAGTTTCCAACACATGAACTTTGGGGAACACATTCAAACCCTAACAAGAAGCTAAAGAACCAAGCTTAGAAGATAGGCAGGAGCTAGAGGCAGGCCAGCCAGTGGTGTGGTGGTTAAGGCAGCTGGATCCCACATGGCCAACTTCTTGGTCCAAGTCCCAGGCCTAGTGGCTTGAGAAACATTCTGGGTGCATGTGTTTGCATGCCCAAAATCCCAAAAGGAGAATAGAGGAGAAGGGATTGCAGCATGGCTATCCCCATGGGGGATGTTTTCTCTCTCTCTCCCTCTCTCTCTCTCTCTCTCTCTCTCTCTCTCTCTCTCTCTCTCTCTAGTTAGCACACATGCCCTATAAACTCCCTCCCCCCAAAAAAGAAGTAGGGCAAAGAAGGCCAAGGAACAGGAGCATACTGGTCTCACTATCCTAGCTCCTTTGGGTCACTTACCTAAGATTCAGAGTCCCAGGGAAATTTTCCAGCCATCCAGACCTAAACCACATTCCAGCTTTTCTACAAACAAAGCCTTCCAAGTTCCAGAGTTGGAGGCTACCAAGGCTACATTTGGGCAAAATTGCCCCAAAAGATTAGGATAATATTAGAAATAAGAGCTCAAGCTAACAGGTGCCATGGAGGTTGGGATGACCACATTCCACATGACTGACTTCGTGGATCAAGTCCCAGACCTGGCAACTTAAAGATCACTCTGAGCACATGTGCATGCAAGCCCAAAGTCCTGAGACAAAAATGGAGGAGAAAGTATTATGGCATGGCTATCCCCCCGGGAGTGATTTCTCACTTTCTCTCTCTTCCTCTCTCCTGCAAGTGCATATACCCTATAGCAAAAACTTTTGCAAAAATGAGAGCGAGCTCTAATTGCTAGACATCAAAGGAAAAAACAAATTTCAAACCAAATGTGCCTCATCCCATCTGTAAAAATTGGAAGAATGAATTATATGACCAATGATAAAATGATTGGTCCTGAATTACGTTTCTGTCAAAACTTCCAAGATGGGCGTGATTGAGGCAAAAATGAAATTAGGATCTTATCAAGTAACTGGACATTGAAAATGAACAGAACAAACGGAATATTCTGGGGTTTGGTTTTTGTTTGTTTGCTTGCTTCCCATTTAGGATCGATAGGGAAAAGACCAGGAAAGTTCGTCTTAATTGGAACTTCTCTCTCGGCCTTGAACAAACAGCCCACCCCAGCCTCTGTTCAATTACAGGAAAGTAGGAAAGGGGCAAAACAAATAGCTGCATCCGAGTGTAGCTGTGTTACACTGCACGACAGAGTGTAAGTGGAAGATTAGCTGAAACTAAACTGGTCTGATGACTGCAGTTAATGAGTAAGAATTAGAGTCCTAAATTCTTCTCTGTTTTGCCAGTAATTGGTCTACTAATGTGGCCCAGCTCCTGCCTGTCTACAGACAGGGAGAGAAATAATCCTGCCACCTGCATTCATAGGCATGCGTCTGACGTTCAGGAGTAATAACCTGGGGAAGAAGGTCCCAGGTCTGGCGCACCATCCTAATTTAATCCATTGGAATGTTTAGCCACGTGTGATGGGGATGGCGCATACTAATTACAGAACACACTGTGATATTTGGATTTGGATTTTCTCCTGTTATAATCTAAATTCCTTTAAGATTACATAATCGAACTTTTCTCACTACCTCAAGGTATGTCTTGATATTTACAGCCAAGTTTCACACATCAAGGCACAATGACTTTTTCCTCCCTGTTTTTTGGACTTAACTGAGCTTTGTCAGTAGGCACTAGTACTGATAGCTCCATAATCCTGTGGCCTCTGGTCTGATATTTGAAGCTTTTTATTATAAAATTCCCTTTCTTTACGGTCTGGTCACAGTGAGTGAGCACATGAACTCTTTTCCATCCAGTGGGATTGATAGAAGCTGCCCTAGCACCTCGAAGCTGAATATTAAACAACGAAGCCATCAAAGTTTGTCAGGAGAGAAAAAGTGTTGAGCTGGTAGAATCTCTTTGAAAGTTTCTCTTAGTGAATCTTCTACACAAAAATATAACAGTTCAGATTATATGTATTTGAATTTAACATAAATGCTCATCGACTCATCTTGCATCATCATCATGTGTGCAATCAGTATTATACAATAATTTACCTATAAATTTTAGCTTTGTAAAGAAATATCAAACTTAAGAGTTTGGCATCACAGATATTGTAAACATTAAAATCTACTTTCTTCACTTTCATTGTTTTAAGAATTATTTTATTCAACTTTATTTATTTATTTTAATTTTTATGAGAGGGAAGGAGTGAGAGAGAGAGAAAGAGGGAAAGTGAGAAAGCAAGCAGCCAGGTCTGGGACTCGAACTACAGTAAGCCATTTGGGGAGTCCAGTGCCCCTAACCACCACACCACCTGTCGGCCCCTTATTATAATTTTGATATGAAAGTAAGCCCCTTTCTGCACCTCGGTTTCTCGTGGTAAGTAATCCATTTCTTCTTGTGTGGGTTGCCTGTAGAACAGTTGGATCTCTACCCAGCTGACGTTCAGCGTTTTGCCAGGTGTGTTGTTGCTTTGTTTTGTTTCCCTGACCTTCCTGCTGGTCACGGATGATCACCCTGGCCACATTCCTCAAAACTTATTCAACTTCAGAACAGTTAAGCATTTTCTTCCCTTAGCTGACCTTTTCCTCTGTGCTCTGCCTGAGAAGAAACTGCCAGTTAATAAATGTCATGCTTAGGAAGTGACTTTGATCAGAGGGGTTGGTTCAGACCGCTCCCCCAAATATATTTAAAGAACGTGTTCTTTTCTCCATTTTTGAAACTGAAATGCAACTATCATTCCAAACAGAAATTACAATTCTTTTCTCTAATGTCCGGCCCAACTGAATTCATCTCTCAGCCAAATGGTCTCTATTCCCCTCAGTGTAGTCTGTTTATGGCCTTGAAGAGGGAGTGTGATGAAAGGGGTTGATATCTGGGTGGGTATCAGTCCTTTCTCTCACTCCTACTTTAAATTCTGTTTTGTTGAAAAATTCTGTAGGGAAGACATTGTATTTCATCTACCATAAACTGTATGACAAGACTAGAGCAACACTGCAGAGAGATACAAAGCATGAGCTCCCCAAGTCAGATCTTTTTTTTTTCCCTCTCCCTTTTTTTTTTTTTTTTGAAGAGGTTTTTGCTATAGGGTGCGTGTGCTTGCCAGACAGACAGAGAGAGACAGAGAGACAGAAAGCGAGAAATCACCCACCGGGGGGATGGCCACGCCGCAATCCCTTCTCCTCCATTCTCCTCTCGGGATCTTGGGCACGCACACACATGCGCCTGACGTGAGTTTAAGCCACCGGGTCCGGGGCTTGAACCACAGTCGACTATATGGCAGTCCAGCGACATAGCCAGTACACTAACTGCTGGTCCCCCAAGTCAGATCTTGGTTTGAATTCTTGCTCTGAGGCTTCCTGGCTTTATGATCTTGGGCAAATAACTTTCAGTCTCTGAGCCCCTCAGTCTCTTACCTGTGAATTGTGGATAAAAATAGTACATCCTAGGGCCAGCAGGTGGCATGGTGGTTAAGATGCTGGACTCCCACTTGGCTGACTGTGGTTTGAGGCCCAAACCCAGCAGCTTGAGAATTATGCCAGGCGCTTCTTGTATGTCCTCAAAATCCCAGGAAGAGAATGGAGGAGAAGAAATTGTGGTGTGGCCATCCCAGTCTGGGAGGTGATTTTTCACTTTCCCTCTCTTTCTCTCTCCAATGAGTACACATTCCCTATGGCAAAAACCTAAAAAATATAATAAAATAAAATAATTTAATTTAATTTAATTTAAAAACCCTCCTTGACAAGATTGACATGAAGCTTAAATGAAATAATGTAAAGTGCTTAGCTCAGTGACTAGCATATAGTAGGTATCTAATTGAGTTAGCTTTTATTAGCTCTTTTCATATATCTAATGGGGTGACTTTCTCCTTGTTGAGCAAGTAATTTTATGGCAAAGAGGAAGTTCTTCCATTGTATTCTGATGAAGATACTGGAGAATGTCACTGTCACTCCGATAGAAAGGTAACCCTCTAAGTGTCATTTTCTTATCAAGCAGTTAATTATGGTCTATCTTTAGATATGGAGAGTGGTATTCTCTTTATCTTATTTCTCCCTTATGTAGGGGTTCTTAAGTTCTTTGGGGGGTTTATATTTATCTCAGCCATCTATACTCACATGTGAATGGCTTCATAGAGTTTACTGGAGTTTCTGGGTCAGACTCTTCAGACTCTACAGAACTAGTCAATTTAGAAAGCACAGCAAAGTTTTCACCTTGCCTTTCCAAAGCACCGGTTTTTAATTAGAGACCAACTCTGTCAGTGAATCTTCAGGTAGCTGCTTCAGAAAGACTGATATTTACATAAATAAATCTCTTACTATTCTGGCAAAATACACTAAGCATTTACCTTACACTGAAGGGCATATGATTAAGTTTGCATATAATTTTCCTCATATGCAAATAAAGCATTAAAGTTTGTAGTTGAATTTGATCCACCTGAAGTCTGGTGGTGGTGAGTTTTGTTTTTTCACTCTCATGCTACCATGTTGCCATCCCATCTGTGATAGCATTTATAGAGCTTTGAAGTTTTTTCAGTGCTGATAATGGATTTTTGTAGTAAGTCATTCACACTCTCATTCCTGGTTCCCTTGTGACTAACGGTGTGTCTGTCACTTTTGTGGTACCCGAAGAGTCATAATTTGGGCCACAGAATAAGACGGTTATACCATCTTTCGGCTCTTTGGGAGCCTATATTGCACTTAGTAGCAGTCTCCTGGCCTAGCTGGATCTGCTGTGCGTTTTCTTCTATCAGAAAAGTTCATTGCGATATGTGTAAATGACTCAGACAGAAGGGCCCTCTTTCCCTTAATATCGTATGTGAGTTTCCCTCCTGTTTTTTCTTTTATGATCAGGAATTTTTGGTGTCCTGGCAGCTTTGAATTAACAAAAGGCCCTGTCTGCCTGCCTTACCTTGTGAAAGTGTCACATACATTTTAAAGAACATATTTAGATATGCTTTAAAGCAAGAATGCTCATAGACATTCTTTAAAGCATGAGCAACAGATGTGTCTAAGAACAATATTACAGAACTCCAAAAACCAGGAAGTTAGCTCTTAAACCTAGTGTTTGTCAAAGAGAAACTACCTCTGTCTCATAAAAGGAATTGCTCAAGTATGCTGAGTTGTCTTAAACTTTCAACAAATACATTTCTTTTTTAGATATAGAGAACTGCTTTGTTTACTGGAAATCAAAGTGCCCAAAGCTGTTACTTTGCCTGTGAATAGGTAGAATATTTAGCCTGTATTTTAAAAATATTTTCATTTAGTCAAGCAGACTGTTGCTGTGTTGGCAGAAGTGTGAATTTCATTTCCTGTCTGTGGTATACCCCGCTCATCCTGTCACTCAGACATTTTGTTTTAGGTTGTTCCCATAATGTGAGTGAAACAGTGACCCACAGCAGGGCAGCATGTGTGCACCACGGATGTAACAGGAGACAAGGCTTGTGCAACAGACCACAAGAGAGCAATGCTTTATTTAAAAGATGAAAACAAAACAAAATCAAAGCAGCCCCTCCCAGCCAGTATGCAGATTTTTAGTAGCATCTGTGGATTCTTATGTTTTGTTTTTAGAAAACATGCTTCAATCTATTTGGCAAGTTACCTAAGAGGTTTCATCAGCTTCATGTCACCTTAAAGGGTAAAATTGAGTCAATGACTGACAGCATTATAGAGGTGATTAATTTCATTTGGCACTTAATTTATCATTTTTATTTTATAGTTCATTAATCTGTCAAATATATTTAATTCTAGAATGATTCTTTTTTTCGCATATGAGACTTGTCCTAAATTAGTTTCTTCTGCAATGATAGAACAGACCTAACAGTATGGAAAAGGAAAAAAAAAAAAAAAACTCATTGAACTCATTCATCCATCACATATCTTTTGAACATTTGATATGTACCTGGTTGAGACCAGCAGTTGGCGTAATAGCTATGTGGCTGCACTCCTGTGTAGTCAACTGCGGTTTGAGTCGCGGACCCAGTAGCTTAAACTCACGCCGGGCGCGTGTACATGCGTGCCCAAGATCCCAAGAGGAGAATGGAGGAGAAGGGATTGCG
The DNA here is from genome assembly GCA_026018925.1 of Tupaia tana. Lineage (NCBI taxonomy): Eukaryota > Metazoa > Chordata > Mammalia > Scandentia > Tupaiidae > Tupaia > Tupaia tana. The sequence continues at coordinate 21,746,751 of JAKSZU010000011.1, forward strand.
GCATGACCATACCCCTAGGGGGTGATTTCTCGCTTTCTGTCTCTCTCTGTCTTTTTGGTGAGCACACATGCCCCATAGCAAAAACCTCTCAAAATAATAATAATAATAGGTGCCTGGTACTATTCTTAATGCTGAGGATACAGTGGTCAACAAAACAAAGTCTTGCACTCACGGTGGTTTATTCTATTATAGGGAGATAATTGTGATCAAGTATACAAGGGAATAAATATAACTTTAGTTTATGGTAAGCATCCTGAATAAAAAACAAAACAGCAACAGGATAGAGTACAATTGGAATGGGGGAAGGGTGGCAATACTGGCACTGAGACTTAAATGTGGCAGCCCAGAAGAAGAGAGTTCCAAGTAGAGAACAAAAAAGCACAAAGGCCCTGAGAAGGGGGCCTGAAATACTGAAGAAACAAAAAGGACAGCGCAAGCAGATAAATCATTGTGAACAAAAGGGATCGAAATGCTTTAAGACCAGAGAAGTCGCTTGTTACAGGGTTTTACAGGACCTTGAAGAGCTGGCTTTTTATTTATAAGTACAAGGGGAAGACTGGAGGATTTTAAGCTAGGAAGTGACATTGTGTGGTCTATATATATTTTAAAGTACTGTGGTTGCTGTTTGGTGAGTGGATAATGGTGGGGTCAGAAGTTGTTGCACACATACTGTTACAAGGATTTTTGCAGCTACTTCTGGGATACATTTCACTTTGGGAGCAAGGTGAAAGGAGTAAGGATATAAAAGAAACAAATTGGCTTAAAAATGAATTAAGGGGCATCCCCCCTGGGGGGTGATTTCTCGCTTTCTATCTCTCTGTCTCTCTCTCTCTGGCGAGCGTACGCGCCCTGTAGCAAAAAAACCTCTCCAAAAAAAAAAAAGAATTAAGGGGCTAGCAGGTGGCATGGAGGGTAAGGTGGCTGGATCCCACACATCCAACTCTGCAGTTTGAGTCCCAGACCAGGCAGCTTGAATATCACTGTGGGTGATACTGCCCAAAATATCACCCACAATATTACATGCCGAAAATTCCAAGAGAAGAATAAAGGAGAAGGGATTGTGGTATGGCCTTTCCCCTTAGGGGATGATTTCTCACTTTCCTTCCCCTCTCTCTGTCTCTCTCTGGCAAGGTGCACCCTATAGCAAAAACTTTTACAAAAATAAAAAAGAGAGAGAGAAAAAGGAAAAAGATTAAGGCCAAAATGTGATGGGAACATAGTGGTTCACTATGTTAGCCCCTCTACTTTTACATGTGTTTGAAATTTTCTGTAATGAAAGTCTGTACACAGGGTTGGGGGGAGGCTTTTTAACAGTGATCCAAGTGAGAAATGACCATTGTAATGGTGGTATGGGACAAGTGGGCAGATTCAAGATATATTTGAAAGTAAACACAGAACTTGCTGATAGAGTAGACATATATTATAGGACAGAAATGAGAAGCAAAGGATGACTGACCCAAGCAACTGGGTGGGGGAGGCTAGGAATCGGTTTGGGGGAGACTCAAGAGTTTACTTCTAGCAGTATAAACTTAAAATGCCAGTTATATTGACAACTGGAAATACTGAGTAGACGGTGTCATTTACAATGCGTAACTAACACTGAGTGGCAAGACCATACACAGGTGCAAATTTGGAACCCTCCATTTTGTGTTTCTAAACCTTGCCCTTAGAAGTATCGTCATTTTGGAACCAGCAGTTAGCGTAATGGCTATGTCACTGGACTCCCACGTAGTTGACTGCGGTTCGAGTCCTGGACCCAGTGGCTTAAACTCACGCCGGGTGCATGTGCGTGCGTGCCCAAGATCCCGAGAGGAGAATGGAAGAGAAGGAATTGCAGAGTGACCATCCCTCCTGGGGGGTGATTTCTCGCTTTCTATCTCTCTGTCTCTCTGTCTGTCTGGCGAGCGCATGCGCCCTATAGCAAAAAGAAAAAAAAAAAAGAAAAACCTCTTCAAAAAAAAAAAAGAGTATCATCATTTTGGGACCAATTAGCATAATGACTATGTCATTGGATTCCCATGTAGTCGACCACGGTTCGCGTCCCGGACCCAGTGGCTTAAACTCACACCAGGCGCGTGTGTGTGCTTGCCCAAGATCCCGAGAGGAGAATGGAAGAGAAGGGATTGCGCAGTGTGGCCATCTCCCCTGGGGGGTGATTTCTCGCTTTCTGTCTCTCTGTCTCTCTCTGTCTGGAGAGCGCACGTGCCCTGTAGCAAAAAAAAATAAAAAACTCTCCAAAAAAAAAAAAAAAGTATCGTCATTTTCATATTCTGTGGGTAACACTGAATAATCTGTTGATATGAAGTAATTAAGACATATTTTCTGTGGCTATCCAGTAGTCATTATTTCTTGTTTTAGTTTTTAAGGTTCTTGCCATAGGGCACTTGCACTCAGTGGAGAGAAACAGAGACAATGAGCGGGAAAGTGAGAACTCACCTCCCAGGAGAGATGGCCATGCCTCAGTGCCTTTCTCTCCATTCTCCTCCTGAGATTTTGGGCAGGCACACACATGCACCTGGTGTGATTTTTCAAGCCACTAGGTCTGAGACTTAAACCATGGTTGGCCATGTGAGAGATCAGCGCCTTGACCACTACACCACCTGCTGTAGTTTGGGGTTTTTTAATGAGAGAGATTTGGTAGGATCTCTGCCACAGTGTCCCTGCCTCAGCCTCCTAGCTCGCTGGGATCACAGTCTTATCACCACACTCAGCCTTCTAGGTCGGTCCGGGAACCAATCCCAGGCCTCACACGGTGGCACCCTACCACTTGTGCCACTGCAGCTGGGCCAGTAACTTTGTTTTGAACGGCAGCTACACTTGCCCTCTAGCAAATAAATAAATAAATAAAGCTACGTTCTCATTGACTCCTCACAACAAGACAGCCTCATTTTATTATCTCTGTTTTACAGAAATAGAAATTTTTAGACCCAAAGAGGTTCACTCAAAAAGTAAGAGAGCCAGGGGACCAGCAGTTAGCGTAAGGCTATGTCGCTGGACTCCCATGTAGTCGACCACGGTTCCTGTCCCGGACCCAGAGGCTTAAAACTCACACCGGGCGCTTGTGCGTGCGTGCCCAAGATCCCGAGAGAATGGAGAGAAGGGATTGCAGCATGACCATCCCCCATGGGGGGAGATTTCTCGCTTTCTGACTCTCTGTCTCTCTCTTTGTGGTGAGCACACGTGCCCTGTAGCAAAAACCTCTCCAAAAAAAAAAAGTAAGAGAGCCAGGATTCAAACTCAGGCAGTGTGGTTCTCGAGCTTTTACAGACCTTTGAGGCTTTGGAATAAGGAAGAGAAAATAATCTTAAAAAGAATCTCCATCCTATGGGAACCAGCAGTTAACGTAATAGCTATGTCACTGGACTCCCACGTAGTCAACCGCGGTTCGCGTCCTGGACCCGTGGCTTAAAACTCACACCGGGTGCGTGTGCGTGCGTGCCCAAGATCCCGAGAGGAGAATGGAGGAGAAGGGATTGCTGCGTGACCAACCCCCCTGGGGGGTGATTTCTCGCTTTCTGTCTCTATGTCTCTGTCAGTCTGGCGAGCGCACGTGCCCTATAGCGAAAATCTCTCCAAAAAAAAAAAAAAAAAAGAATCTCCATCCTACATTTTGATTTCCTTCATTAAGTAACCTATTTCCTTTTGACTTTTTTCTTGTAGCATCAGCGAGAGCTTTTTAACTGTCAAAGGTGCTGCTCTTTTTCTGCCACGGGGAAATGGCTCATCTACACCAAGAATCAGCCACAGACGCAACAAGCATGCAGGTAAAGCTGCGTCTACGCCATCCCTTCCTTGGTTGTTTTGCCTTTTGTTTTACCCTGAAGGGCTGACTACCTCATCCTCACTTCTCCAACAGTTCTATTATGATGAAGGAAAGTGTTGTGCTGTGCTATAATCACTTTTCTGTGGTTTTCTACACTCATACAGATCATTTTTCCAGGAAAATGGCTTGTACCTGTAATAGATGTTCAATGCATTTTTATTGGGGTAATATGAGAAAGTACCAAAATAATAGTTACATGTGACTTCTCAATTAATAATCTTTTTTTAAAAAGAATTATTTTTATTTAATTTTGTTTATTCATTCATTTTATTTCAATTTGACTAGAGAGAGATACACAGAGAGAGAGTGTGGGGAAGAGAGAGAGAGAAAGAAAGTGAGAAAGCAGGCTACCAGGTCCAGGACTCGAACCATGGTCAGCCGTGGGAGAGTGTCCAGCATCTTAACCACCACGCCACCTGCTGGTCCCTCAATTAAGATTCTGATAGCTGGGGCCAGCAGATAGTGTAGTAGTTGGGGCACTGGACTTCTACATGACAGACTGCAGTTCAAGTCCTGGACCTGGAGGCTTGCTTTCTCACGTATTCTCTCTGTCTCTGTCTCTCTGGTGAGAGACAGCAATAGCAAAATTTTAAAATTATAATAATAAATAAAATTAAATACTTATTTTTTTAAAAGATTGTGATAACTATAAGATATTCAGATGTTTCCTTGAATTCTATGGAAAATTATTTTTTCTAATCAAAAATTAAATCTTATTTCTCTTATTCTCTAAATATAGTGTAAGAAGAATGATATAGGGGACCAGCAGATGGCGTAATAGCTATGTCTCTGGACTCCCATGTAGTTGACCATGGTTCAAGTCCCAGACCTGGTGGCCAGCCACGGTTTGAATCCTGGACCTGATGGCTTGCCTTTCTCACTTTCCCTTTCTCTCTCTTTCTATCTCTCTGGTCAAATTAAAATAATAATAATAAATAAAATTATTTTTTAAATAATCCAGAGTGTTTTAATTCAAGTTAAAAATCGAAATTTTGAAATTTCAACTTAGCTTTATAAAGCATAAGAACAGACAGGACAAGCATTTGATGTAATGACTGTGTCGCTGGAGTCCCATGTAGTCGACCGCGGTTCAAGTCCTGGACCCAGTGGCTTAAACTCATGCCAGGCGCATGTGCGTGCGTGGCCAAGATCCCAAGAGGAAAATGGAGGAGAAGGGATTGAAGCATGGCCATCCCCCCCTGGGGGGGGTGATTTCTCACTTTCTGTCTCTTTGTTTCTCTCTTATCTTCCTGGCAAGCATACACGCCCTATAGCAAAAACCTCTCAAAAAAAAAAAAAAAAAAGAACAGTGAAGATTCAAATAATGCCCATTTTAAAGTACCTAATACGTATAATCTTATGTAACGTTTAATATAGGTAGTCATCCCTTGGTCTTCATGGGGGATTAGTTCCATGACACCCCCCCTCCCGATACTGAAATCCATATTTCTACGTTCCTTATATAAAACGGTATTTGCATATAACTTATGCACATTGTCCAATGTGCTTTAATCATCTCTAGATTACTTAAGATAACTTAAACAGTGTAAATGTTATGTAAATAGTTGTACTGTTTTGTTCAGGGAGTAATGACAAGAAAAAAAGTCTGTACCTGTTGAGTACAGAAGCAGTCATCGCAGGCCTAACTATAGGACATGTTGGCAACAAGGTAGCATTTTTCTTTTTTTTGGAGAGATTTTCGCTATAGGGCGCCAGACAGACAGAGAGACATAGAGACAGAAAGCGAGAAATCACCCCCTCCAGGGGGGATGGCCACGCCGCAATCCCTTCTCCTCCATTCTCCTCTCGGGATCTTGGGCACGCACGCACACGCGCCCGGCGTGAGTTCTAAGCCACCGGGTCTGGGCTGCAAACCGCGGTCGACTACGTGGGAGTCCAGCGACATAGCCATTACGCTAACTGCTGGTTCCCGCATTTTTTTTTAATAATTATTTATTTTATTTTATTTATTTAGTTAGTTAGTTAGTTAGTTTGATCAGAGAGAGACAGAAGGTGAGAGAGCAAGGAAGTGAGAAAGCAAGCCACCAGATTCAGGACTCGAACCCTGGTCGGCCATGTGGGAGTGTCCAGCACCTTAACCACCACGCCACCTGCTGGCCCCAACAAGGTAGCATTTTCAGTCCACAGCTGAAGGACCAGTGCATGTGGAAGGCCAAGTGGATGTGGAAGGCCACCTGGACTTTCATTGCATTGTCAGCCGCTAATGTGAAAATCATTTTTAAACTGTCGACATTATTTAGGGGGAATCTAAAAGTCTTAGCTTAAGTGAAAATTGTGACAGAAATAAGAATGAAAAAAATTGCTAGCTTCTTTTTTTTAAGTTTCTTTCTTCCATAACTGAGAAAGACAGCACCCTTAACAGGGTCTTAATGCCCCAGATTATGTGTATCTATGTGCTCAAAGTACTCAGAAACACTCCCTTCACTGTGAGCATTGTTGTACCCTTGCACTAGCATCTGGCCCAAAATGGTTAGCTTTTTGTTTTGTTTTTTTGAGGTTTTTGCTATAGGGCGCATATACTCGCAGAGAGATAGGAAGTGAGAAATCACCCCCAAGGGGAATGGCTACGCCACAGTCCCTTCTCCTCCGTTCTCCTCTCGGGATCTTGGGCACGCACACACACGCGCCCAGCATAAGTGTAAGTCACCAGGTCCGGGACTCGAACCACAGTTGCCTACATGGGAGTCCAGTGATATAGCCATTATGCCAACAGCTGGTCCCTATGGTTAGCTTTTTTAAAGTTTGGGATAACTTACGCCAACAGGTGGTGTGGAGGTTAAGGTGCTTTATCCCACATGGCCAGCTGTACAGTTTGAGTCCTGAACCTAGCGGCTTAAAAATCACACTGAATTGGGACCCAGCAGATGGTGTAATGGTTATGTCACTAAACTCCCACATGGCCAACCGCAATTCAAGTCGTAGACCTGTGCCTTAACACTTACGCCAGAACGTGTGTGTGTGCATGCCCAAAATCCCAAGAGGAGATTGGAAGAGAAGGGAGTGCAGCATTGTTATCCCCCCTGGGGAGTTATTTATCACTTAGTCTCTCTGTCTCTCCAGCAAGTGCACATGCCCTATAGCAAAAAATCTCTCTCTTTAAAAAAAAAAAAGAAAAAAGTCACATTGCGCACACATGCACACACATGTGCCCAAAATCCTGAGAGGAGACTAGAGGAGAAGGGACTATAGTGTGGCCACCGCCCCCCCCCAAGGGATGATTTCTCACTTTCCCTCACTGTCTCTCCCTGGCAAGTACACACACTTATATTAAAAACTTCAAAATAAATAAATAAATAAACAGGGATAATTTTTTTTAACACTACATAACACCCTCCATTTTCAAAATGTCTCACTGCTGCGTTCAGTGGGACTAAAATCACAGCCAGTGCTGCCTCCGGCTGACAGATCTCTCACCAACATCCACGGCACTGTAAAACTGGGATTGATCTCACGTGCACCATCCACAGGACAAGCGTATTTTAATGTAGTATAGTCTATACAAAAGTGAATGCATGAAGATGTCTGCCATTCTCTTTCCAATTAAAAGGAAGTCAGGGGGACCAGCAGCTGGCGTGGTGGTTCAGGCGCTGGACACTCCCACATGGCCGACCAGGGTTCAAGTCCTGAATCTGGTGGCTTGCTTTCTCACTTCCTCTCTCTCTCACTCTCACCCTCTGTCTCTTTCTGATCAAACTAAAAAATAAATGAATGAATAAATAAAATAAATAATTATTTTAAAAAAAAGGAAGTCAGTACAGGCAGAATAGTAGTGTTGAAAAAGGCCTGCAAAAAAAAAAAAAAAAGAAAAGAAAAAGAAAAAAAGAAAGGAAAAAGAAAGAAAGAAAGAAAAGAAATGCCTATGAGGAGGAAATGCAAAACATGTTTTCTTGATCTGGATAGTATGGGAAGAACATACACAAATTTATATGTAAAATTTCTCACTTTATTTTTTAAAAAGTCAATAATAATATTTTAAACTCCTTTGTCTAGAAACATTCACTGAACCAGAACTTTCTTTTACAAAAGTTACGAGGATGGGGCCAACAGATGGCATAGTGGTTAAGGCGCTGGACTCCTACATGGTTGACCATGGTTCAAGTCCTGGATCTGGCAGCTTAAAGACTCATGCCAGGCGTGTGTGTGTGTGCGTGCACGCGCACACCCAAAATTCCAAGAGGAGAACGGAGAAGGGACTGCAGTGCAGCCATTCCCCCTGGAGGGTGGTTTCTTGCTTCCCATCTCTCTGGAGAGCACACACACCCTATAGCAAAAATCTCTCTTAAAAAAAAAACAAAGTAGGGACCAGCAGTTGGCGTAATGGCTCTGTCACTGGACTCCTCCCATGTAGTCAACCACTGTTCAAGTCCTGGACCCTGTGGCTTAAACTCACACCAGGCATGTGTGCGTGCGTGCCCAAGATCCCAAGAGGAGAATGAGGAGAAGGGGTTACAGCATGGCCCTCCCCTCGAGGGGTGATTTCTCGCTTTCTGTCTCTCTGGCGAGCGCACATGCCCTATAGCAAAAACCTCTCAAAAAAAAAAAAAAGTTATTAAGATAGAAAGAATCCTCCGTTGACATGAGAATGGAAAATAATTATCCTTTATTTTGTAATTTCACCAGGCGATCTCCAGCAGCATCTCCAAGCAATGTTCATATTACTCCGCCCGGAAGACAACATCAGGCTGGTAAGTTGATGGTATCATTGTAACTGTCTTCCTCAAAAGACTGTCTGAGCCAAAGTTAAATACTTA